>JAWWNH010000052.1:1275529-2551058 GCA_034641385.1 Darevskia mixta
GTCCCAGAAAGTCTGCACAGTGGCAAGCAGCAGCTTTTAAAAAAGCCTTAACAACAAAAAGCCTTGAAGTGATAAAGCTTCGATTTGCAGGGTGCTGCAATAACAGATTTGCTTTCTCAGAGCAAACAGCAAAAAACAAAACAAAATCCCCCCAAAACACCACTGTGCTGCTGATATCTGCTTGATGAGTGTGATCAAACTTTAAAAAGCATCAAGGTATATGCTGTCCCATTGCTTTGTCTTTATCTGACTGAATATAGCATGGAAAAGCCATGCTCTTCTGACAGTACTGAAGTCTTCACTTCACATGTTTTGAGTTATACAAGAGATATTGACAACAAAGGCATGTTGAAGTTGTCATCCTATTTGTCATCTAGCATTTACCCTTGCCCTAAAGAGAACATCCCTCCAAACTCCCACATGCCATACTTTGTTGGTCTTGACAAATAATTTAAAAAAGAAATTTGGCTACACATTACCCAGAGGCAGTGGCCCAGCCTGGAACTTTCAAGAGCAGTGGAGTTTAAACATGAATATACTCAAGAACAGAGGCGGCTGATGTCCCTTGGGACTGGTAAGGCAGAAAGCATGGGCACCAAGGGTAGGTGGGGACAGAACCAATAACAATCAGAGGCAATTAATCCTTGTTTGGTCTCTTGCTGCATTCTACAATGAGAAGGAAGCTGACCCAGTCAGGGTCAGGGCTGGCTGAGGGCAGAATGAGGTTGATGGGGCAGTTAATTATGATAGACCAGCATTCACTGCTCAAGGCATATTCCCTTTACAAAGAAATAACCCCATATAGTCCTCCTCCCATGCTAGCCTGACTGCTGCCTAGGATCTGGTGGAGGAGCCCTCCTCTGTTCCCTGTGGTGGAAGAGTGGTTGACAGTGACTAGGGAGGGCATTCTCTGTGGTGGTACCCAACTTGTGGAACACCTTCCCCCCATTGAAGTTCAGCTATCCACCTTCTCCTGCTGTTTTATGCTGGTGAATAAAGATGTTATTATTATTGTTACTATTACTATTCCAGCAGGCATTTTGCCTTTGCTGGGTATATGTTTTTATCTGAATATCATTTTAACCTGTCATGCTTGCTTGCTTCCATTGTATTTTGCTATGGTTTTACAGCAATGCTGTAACTTATGCAGAAAAGCAGTGTGAACAAAGATACAGGTGTAGATATATGGATATATACATAAATCAAATCCACTTATGACCATAGATAGAGCAGTTGGTCAGTTATCAGCATGGTGCTGATAACACCAAGGCTGCAGGTTTGATCCCGATGAGGGACAGCTGCATATTGTAGGGGCTTTGACTAGATGATCCTCAGGGTCCCTTCCAACTCTATGATTTTATTATTCTTTTGCAGAATAAGCTGAACTGAGGAGGGTGACAAGAAAAGAGGAGTGTCTTTGAGATGGTAAAGGGGAGAATTGTGGTCACTCACCATGACGGAGATGTGAAGAATATGCATCTGTTCCTCCACAATCTCTGACGGCTCCTGCAGGGTCGGCGGTGTGTTCCTAGAGAGTTGTTCAGCACTGCTCATAGAGACATGGAAATAGAGGGTGCCATTTTCCAGCCACTGCTGCTTCCAGTGTACCAAGGAAATGTCAGACACCGTTCCGGACATCTCTGCAAGAACAGAAACAAAGAGTTGTTCAGTATGTTTAGATACTGTTGAAAAGTGCTTCTTACTGGGTATCTCTCAGCAACTCCCATTCTCAACAGTATCCAAGCTTAAACTTCATGTAACTGCATGTAACTGTTCACAAAATCATATAATTGTAGAGTTTGAAAGGATTCCCAATGATTTTCTGGTCCAACTCCCTGCAATGCAGGAACCACAGCTAAAGAATTCCTGACAGATAGTCATCCAACCTTTGCTTAAAAACCTCCAATAAAAGTCCACCACCTTCCAAGGTTGCCCATTCCACTGTTGAACAGCTCTTATCATGCCCTTTGACAACGTGCTATAGATCAGCCTTCCTCAACTTGGTGCTCTACAGATGTTTTCTTCTACAATTTGCAACACTCCATCTGTTGGCCGTGCAAGCTAGAGTTGATGTGAGTTGTAGTCTGAAATATCTGGAAGGCATCAGGATGGGGAAGTCTGCTAGATCTTTCACAGCAAAGGTGTCCAATTACCGGTAAGCCCTCTGCATTGTGAACCTTCTGGGAATAAGGCAGGAGGATCCTGCCCACCCTGTGACCAAGTTCAGACATAATGGGATATTAAGATTTCCAGCTACATGAATAAGGAGTGTGAATGCCACACTCCCACCCAATATCTCTTTCTCTTTCAAAGCTTCATACAAAGATTGTTGATTCTGGTTTCAAACAAAGCTTGAGTTTCCTGCAATGTACAAGCAGAGGCGTACCTAGCGCCTCCAAAGCTGGGAGAGATCATGGACCAGAAATTAAAAAGTTTGCATTTTGTCGCCTTTTGCATTCCAGAGCCATTGGAGTTTGGTTGCTCTGCTCCTCCTCTCCTCCCCCTCCCCCCTCCTCTGTTGGTCCATCTGCCTGCCTTTCTGCCTCCCTCCTTCTGCTCACTGCTTTCCCTTCCACCTCCTTCCTCTTTTTCTTCCCTTTTCCTTCTCCTACAAATTAGTGCCCACTCTGCTGCTGTGATGGCCTATGCCTGGATTCCTACACCGAGGTGAACAGAGGAGCCTGCATGCCTAGCCCAGCAACCCAGAGCAGTGGAGGAGCAGCCCAGGGAGGACTCTGAATCACTATGAGCCAGAGTGGAGAAGCACAATTTTTTTTGGGGGGGGGGCGGGTCTGCGCCCTTGGCAGTGGCCAACCTGGCCAACCCCTAGGTACACCCTGTGTCCAAGCTCAGGAACTGTTGTTTGTTTAAATTCTAATTTTAGTGAGAATAAACCAGGATAAAACAGTGGTTTCAGATCACTAGATAGAGTTTAAACAAACCCATCTGGATCGCAGGGAGAACAGTGGCCTGTTCAAAGTCAGAAATGAATGCTTCAGATCTTCTCCTTGCAGCCATGAAATAGAAGTGGGAAGGAGGAGCACACTGAGTCCAAGGCTCACTACAGCTCATTCACATGGCACAATTATGGGGAAACTTTGTCCCTCCAGATTATGCTGAACTACAACTCCCATCAGCCCCAGCAAGCAAGGTCAATGGCCAAGGTTGATGGACGTTGTAGTTCAGGAACATCTGGAGGGCCAAAGGTTCCCAACACCTGACATGGCAGGAAAACATGGATTCCCATTATGTCTTAATCAAGCCACAGGTTATTAAGACAGGAAAACCATTTCAAATCCTTATATAATGAGAAGCAAGTCATTCACAATGTCTGGCTTCGACCCTTAGAATTGAACCCCAGATGGTTTGGTGACCCTGGGCCAGTTGCCCAAATTTTAGGTTATTAAATTTGATGCAACTTTATTAGGCCACTCGTATCTCAGAAGCTCCTGGTGATAAACACGTATACACTGCACTCAAAACCTCTTCCAAATACTACCAAATTAAAACTAGTACAAACATTGCCAACAGCAGAACATAAAACACTCAACCTGCTTCGGTTCAGCTACTAAAAATAAGCTGATACTGAAATATCCTACACCATTTCTGAAAGATACTCGTGAATATAAGCAAAAGGAGCAGCCATGCACAATCTTCGTGGTCTTAAAAGGGGCTTGCCCGTGGCTTCAGAATTAAGATATGCAGTAGCTGCTCTTGGAAAGATTATAGCCAACAGCTACAGACTTCAATATTTTAAAATTCTGCTCATGCCAAGGACTCATTTGCCCCTCTGTGCAAGAGAGGCTTTCTGCTCCATGTAAGTTCATTTTCCTTTCTACAACACTGGCCCCCAGCACAAACTCCCCATTTGCAGTACTGAAAAGATAGCTGATGTGAGTTTAAGCTGGTGGAACAGATATGAACAGGCAAATCAGACCCTATCTAGAAAGTGAAACCCTTTGCATGGAGCTTAGCTTACCTGTCCATCAGACTTATCCCCCTCCATCCCCTCACAAAATTCCCACTGTTCTATAGCTGACTGAATACCCAGCTGCTGTTTTCCCCCTTGACAGAGACAAGGTTAAACCATTATTGCAAACTCCCTTACTCAGCACTTTGGTAATTATTCTATCGACATATCCAAGACAGAGGCATTGCCACTTGAATCCCCAACGAGAACAGTTAGTAGCCCAGGTCGCTCATTATCCACCCAGCAACAAGGACAGGACACACAAACTTCCGTCTAATGGTCATATCTGAATACTTCAGGAGAGCAGGGGAATAAACGCCTATCAACAACAGCAACATAGGTAGCTGCCTTATACTGAATCAAACTCACAGGGTCATCTACCGCAGTACTGTGTACATTGACTGGACTGGAAGCAGTTCTCCAGGGTTTCAGACAGGAAATCTCTCCCAGTCCTGCCTAGAGATGCCAGAAATTGAGCATGAGACCTTCTGCATGCAGGACACATGCTGTTCCCTGAAGGCTTTGTTTGCTTGTTTATTAAAAATGTGTATTCAATCTTCCTTGAAAGCTTTTAAGTGAGCCAACAGATACCACATGTGCCAATATAATACAGTACCTGGGCCAGAATTCTGCACTTCACAAAAGCTCACAATACAATCCTCAACTCAAATAACATGCCAAAATGCATAAAAACTGTGCAAAATTTAGGACTAAATAACCTCATGTTGATTTTACCTCAGATTACTGTAGAAATGGGTCATTACGGACTTAGGAATGAACACATGCAGAAACTGACATAGCAGAAATCCATCCAACACTACTCATAGATACATATTTAGAACTTGCCTACATCAAACTGCATTGGTCTCCTGAGTCATTCCTAAACATCCGTTTCTTTTGAAAAGCATTTCCTAGGCACCACTCTACCCACTGCAACACTTCTGACTCTCAATCATTCAGGCTTTTCCTAACTATTTCCCTCCCTCTCTCTCTCTCTCTCTCTCTCTCTCTCTCTCTCTCTCTCTCCACCCCCTTCCTGTTTTGTATGTTTAATAAAGACAGTAAGCCCTGTGGGCAGGGACTGTATTACTGCTGCTTTCTGTACAGCGTCTAGGATGTGAATGATGCTAAACAAGCATTAAATATTAATACTGATAGCAGTAGATAGTAGACTCTGAAATTGTGTAGAAAATATGGAGAACGACCAGGTGGTACACACAGAATGAAGACAGGAGATCTCTTGGCTGGGTCGCAGTTTCTCAAATGTGGTGGCTAAGGCACGCAAGAAGTTTGTGGCAGAGGGAGAACCCAAGGGGCACTGTAGTGCAGTGCTCTGCTTCCCAAATGGGGAGCATCAGTGTTGCAGCCTGCTCAGTGCTGCCTCACTTGTCTACCTGCACCCTGGCCACATCACAAGCCTCTGCCAGAAGCAGGCAGAAAAGGGAAGTTATGGGGGGAAGGGAAGTTAAAGAAAAAAAGGAAAGTTATGGGGAATGGAAGTCTCCTTCCTCTGAGGATTAAGGCTGGAACAGGCCAGGAGTAGAATTAGAGAGAGAAAAGGTTGTTTCAAACCAGGGTGGATAAAAATCAACGATTTTTTTAAAAAAAACAAAAAAAATCAGATTTTTTAAAATTTAAATCAGATTTTTTTGTTTAAATCAGATTTTTTTTTTATTTAAATTGGATTTTTAAAATAAAATGCTTTTGGAGGAAAAATCTTTCTAAATATAGTCTTCTATTTGTTACATTGTAGACCAAAGGCTATTCGTCAGGAAATAAGGATTTGTTTTAAGTTTATCAGAGGAGCCATATAATGCCACTCCTCCTCCTTTCCTGTTTGGTCTATTTCTCTGAAATAGATTGTATCCCTCTATTACTACATTCCAATCATGAGACTCATCCCACCAGGTTTCAGTGATGCCTATTATGTCGTATTTAGTTTGCTGTACCAAGAGCTCAAGTTCATCTTATTTATTTCCCATGCTCTGTGCATTTGTATACAGACATTGAAGACCATTGATCATTCCCCCTAGTCTCCTACTTAATGATTTTTTCCTCCCATCACTAGGTCTGTGTGCTGTTTGCTCCATTGGTCCTTGACATTTGGATGATCATCTTCAGCATTTGATAGACTCCTACCTTCAGGACTACTGTCTCCCTCCCCCACAGAAGTCAGTTTAAAGCCCTTCTGATGAGGTTTTTGAGATTGTTGGCAAAAACATTCCTCCCAACCCTTGTGAGGTGCAGCCCATCACTTGCCAGAAGTCCATCTTCAAGAAACTGCAGACCGTGATCTAAGAATCCAAACCGTTCCTGCTGGCACCATTTGCAAAGCCATTTGTTCACTTCCCCTATTTTTCCCTCTCTTCCTGGGCCACGTCGTACAACTGGGAGGACAGATGAGATGACAATTTGTGCATTTAATTGCTTCAACTTCCTGCCCAGAGCCTCATAATCACTTTTGATCTTCTGGATATATGATCTTCTGATATATGATATGATATGATATGATATGATATGATATGATATGATATAGCAATACAATACAATACAATAATCTGTGCTTGCTTAGGAGCTGATATATTTAAGATTCTTCTGTTCCTGTTGAATTGGTGACCCTCCCCCCAAAGGAAAGGGACAGCTATCCCTTTGCAGGTAGGTTGGGTGGCAATTACATTTTACTCAAAGTAGACTCACTAAAATTAATGAACATGACTGAGTTAGGTCAATTAATTTCAGTGGGTCTACTCTAAGTAAAAATTTGCTGAACAGCACACTTTCCCTCCAAATGCAGAAGAATTGTGCTCAAGAAGCCAATTTTGCTTCCAACACATTGTATAAATATGTCCCTGAAGAACAAGCAGGGAAGGCGTTTCCAGGCAGCCATTCAGTTGTCTGCTCACAATAAAGGTCAGAGAGACAAGGAAACAGAGAGACATACGCACACAAGAGCAAGATGCTTTCTGATTGATTTTGTAATTCCATTTTCTCTCTGTCATTTCTACAGTCCTTAAATATAAACATTTCATTGAAATTTTCAAGTTGTATTACAATCAAACTTAAAAGCAAAAGGGCTTAAATGCATTTGGTTGGGAACCAAGACTATTCCAATAAAAGCAGATTATGCTGACATGATGAATATAAAATGAAACAGCAGATATTAAAGTTGGAGAAATGTTGTTCCATGCCTTCCAGCTGCAGGCAAACTCAGTATGGTTTTCTCCTTCTCCCCACATCCCTTCCCAAGTTGTTTAACTGAAAACATAAAAATAAAAAGGAGTGAGATAGCCTTTTCACCTTTCTACTTTTTCTAAAATAGCCTACAACTCTTTAAAAATTCAGAAGTCTTTTAAAAACCCACAGCCATGTGTGGTACTTGCAAAATCATGTTAGTATTCATCTCTTACTGTCAAGGTTGCAGGCCACTTTTATCTGTCACAGAATTTTGCAGAGCATGTTTTGTTTTTAATTGGCTTGTTCTTTCTAATCTACCATGCTTATTGTATTTTTATTTAATTTCTCAAGGTCATTATTAAAATAAGTTATTCGGCTTATTTTTCTTGGAAAAAAATCTTCCCCATGTAAATAGCAACACACACCTTGGTCTGTCCTCCCTTACTACCCTCCTTTTCCCAGTATGATTACTAAGCTAAACATGATCTACAGAAAAAACGGAAGATCGAAGAGAATTGAGTCCATGCAAAGAAAAAAAAAGCAGCAGCAGAAGGCCATAAATTTAAACAGATGGAGTGGGAGCAGGAGTTTGTGGAAGTGGTTTCCTAATGTGCAGGTGGCACAATCATCTTAGCATCCCTTAGCAGGAGCCAGAAACTTTCCACACCTCCCACCTAGACAATGGATCACTTTTCTCTCTCTGAATGTAATTGTGCATGAAGCTTGTGAGCACATATTTTTTATAATGCTCATGAATAAAAAACTGATATTGCAAGTAGCCTAGAGCAGGCAATTGGTCTCTGCATTTCCTCTCTCTCTCTCTCTCTCTCTCTCTCTCACACACACACACACACGGGGAAAAGAGAGAGAGAGAGAGAGAGAGAGAGAGAGAGAGAGAGAGAGAGAGAGATTAAACTCAACTTTCAACATTGGTCTTGTAGGTCCCAGTAACCTCTGATCTGGCTGATCTCAGCTCCTCTTCAAATTGCATTTGAAAGCATGGCTAAACAGGATAACCAATATTCTGAACTACAGCCAATTTAAATCTCACCTCTGCCACAAATTCACTAGGGAGCCATAGGCAGTGTAGTGTAGTGATTAGAGTGCTGGACTAGGACCTGAGAGACCAGGGCTCAAGTCCCCACTCAGGCATGAAGTCCACTGGGTGACCTTGGGCCAGCCACTACCTATCAGCTTAACCTACCTTCAGAGGTATACCTAGGCTCCCTTGCACCCTTGTTAATTGGCGCACCCCCCCATCCCTTGCACCCTTGGCAAGGAGCTAATAGTGCCACCAGCAAGCGGGGAGGGGGCCCTGCAGGGCAGCTGTGATAGCCCATGCCAGCAACTGGATTCCCCCGCTGAAGCGCCCAGAGGAGCCTGTGCACCTTGCCCAGCTGCCCAGAGCAGTGGAGGAGTGGCCAGGGGAGCGCACAGATGGGCAGAGAGCCAGAGTGGAATGGTGCCATATTTGCATCCCTGAGTCTGTGCCTTTGGTGGGGGACAACCTGGCTAGCCCCTAGTTATGTCCCTGCCTACCTAACAGGGTTGTTTATAGGGATTAAATGAGGAGAGGGAGAACCATGTGCACCAGCTTGAGCCCCTTGGAGGAAAGGTGGGATGTAAATACTTTCTCTCAGCTCCACTGTAATAATGAGGATGATCATGTTTATTTCTGATTTTATAATATTTAAGCACCAATGGAAATGGTATTTAGATGTGTTATACTGTTGTTTGTTTGTTTGTTTGTTGTTGTTGTTGTTGTTGTTGTTATATCAAGGGTGTGACAACTTACAGGCCCACATACAGACAAATTCTGCAATACAAACTAGTTGTTGCCCTTGAGATCCACACTTGCTTGCAAACTGTTTGTTTGTTTGTTTGTTTCAGTCACAACACTGGGTGGTGGGCATGGTCTCCAATTTTTTATTTATTTATTTTTATTTTGAACTTGCATAGGAAGTTAAAGATGAATCCATCCTGTTATTACAAAATGCATGCAGCATCATTGATCAGCAGAATAGGGAAATATGCAGCCTGTGCAGGTTCTATCCTTGCTCTCTTCACTCCCCATTTTTAATCTGACTGACACTTTCCAACAGCAACCATCTGGTTCCTGGTTCCATTGGGCATTGCACTTGCTAAGACTTTAAAAGAACACCAAAATGGTTTCTTTATCTGTTTTCCTGTGTTTCTTTTCTTTTAACTGACGGTTTTTAATCATTTATTCATTTATTTTACTTTAATCAATTTTTCACCAATTTGCATTTAATAATAATAATTTTAAAGCATCAAAAATAAAAAAAAATATGATTACAAATGAAAATCTAATGCAAAGTATGGTGAAGATCCACATTTAGAGACCAGTGTTTTGCTCCAAGAGAGATGGTGAACAATTTAAGAGCAAATAATTAGCAAGAAAACTATATATATTCATGTAAATATCAAAGGGAAATTAACTGTTTGTACAAAGGCTTCCCTTGCACAAAGGAGCTTTTCCTCCCTCCTGTGTGTCTCACCTGCCTGCCCCACCACCTCATAATATGATCTGGTGGTTCCCCCAAATCTCTGGAGCAGATTAGGGAAGACAAGAGGCATGTGTGGAGGAGGGGGAGTTCCACTGCACAGTACTTCACTGGATACAATAAAAATTCCATGTATAAATTATTATTAATTTATTATTAATAATAACAATTAATAATTCTATAAAATAATTTTAATTATTATTAATTTGTTATTATTATCAAATAATAAATTAGTAACTAAATTATTATTACTTTAATTATTATTAATAACTAAGGTAAACGCTGCACCCACACTTCGCCCTACACACATGGCAGCATAGGAGGCAACCTCTAGGGCCGAGGTTCCTTTGCCCCCCTCCAATACAATAGTTGAGGGGCCACCCCCCCAAAGATGATGGGTATGCAGCGTCTTGTGATAAATTATGCAAGGTGGGGTTTACATGGGTCCCTCAATATTTTATTCCAAGTTGGCACCGTGCAAGGCAGCATCTCCCAAGCACATTCTTAGCATGCTTCCACATACAAATTTCACTCCTGTCCATTCCCACCAATCATACCCATAACACATGTAGCTAATCCCCAGACAACAATTTGTTGCAAAGCAAGCATCTGGTGCCAACACAAAAAAATCCAGGCAGCATTAATCACAACTTAAAACTAGCTCATTCACCCACTTCCATCTAGAGCAGCCTCGGGTGCTATTGGGGGATGCTGAATAAAAAATAAGGGGGCGGTGGAAGCATAAAGAAAGAATAAATTTTTGGAAAACTGTTTGTACATGTTTTATTGTTGTGTAATGTCATTTACCGCCAGTTCGGGTGCTGTTGCAGGACAGCAATGACACCTCCCCTGGATCCAGTGATCCTGCTGGAGGCAAGGGTTTTTCCAGGGCTTGGGTGAACCATTTCAGCTTAACTCAGGAATGGAAAGTGGATCACAGCTTGCCTGCCTATTTGGCCAATGGCAGGAGGGCTGCAGTGCCAGCCCTGCCCCTTCACTTAAAGAAGGTAGATTTTCAGGGTGCACTGAGTAATCTTTTTTCTGAAAAGGGGTCAGTAGGTCTATATTGGTCTTTCAACTTCTGGGTTGCAACCTGATCTAAGGTACGTTGCAACAGCAACTCTACAGCCATGCAAATGTATGGTAAATAAAAAATAAATAAATTTATAAATAGGTCCCAAAATGCATCTTAGGGTGAAAGCTGTGTCCCGGTTCTGAAGAATTTGAAGACTCCTTATATAGAGCAATATGCCACCACACAAACAGCAGCATAACCATTCCCCCCGCCCCAATATCTCCCACTCAGGTAATACCCTACTCTATACCGTTTCAATCTCTCAGTGAATGGTGTTAAGAATCTTTACAACACCATACAACACTACAATTCCCAGCACCCATAACAAACTACAATTCATGGGATTCTTTTAGGGAAAGTAACGTACTTTAAATGTGTGTTGGATCTGTTTTTAATGTAGGCTGTGGATCTGCCAAGTATCCTCACACAATATACTCCCTTAAAAAGCACGTTGGGGGGAGCAATATAGCCCCTGGTGGACAGGAACTGGCTCTTGTTGTCAGAAGAATTGAGTACTGGCAGCAAATTCCACTGGCAAGAAGACAAACATTGCGCAGGAATTGCAAGTGACTGCAGTTGTTCCCTCACCCTCCATCTTGAAGAGCTTGAAGTCAGGACGAAAAAAGAAACCTAGAAGCCTAGGTCTTCCCTAATAAACGTTTGAGACTAGCTCCTCTTTATCTAAAAGATGGGTCAAACTTCGTGCGCCGCTGGCCTCCAGGCACTGACTAGCTCCGCCCACAGCTAGTCACCTGACTCAACAGAAGCCCCGCCCCCCTCAGACCATATGCTCAGGGAGAGCACAGGGCCAGAAACAAACACACACACACAAGCCTGGACAGTCACACAAATCCAAGAGGCAGAAGCCCTAGAAAACAAGCACAAGCCCTAGAAAAGAAGCACACAAACAAATAAGGAAACAAATAAGCACACAAACTTAATCACACACAGCCTCAAAAAGACAAACCCACAAAACCTACAGAGTGTCCCCGAAGCTCAGCTCACCTTGTGCTTCCTCCTCAGTCGCTGGCCTCCAGGCACTTATACTACTATATAGTGAAATTTATACAACTTATACTACTATATAGTGAAATTTATACTACTCCTCCTCAGAAATTGGCATTTACAATTCTGAGTCGCTCCCCCTTCCCTCCCCGTTACCAACTCCTTTTTTATAATCACAGTCTCCTTGGCCCCTGGTTGAGTGAGTGGTTATTGATTTCTCACGCTGTGCTGCCTGCAGATCATAATCCAACTGTATATACTTTAAATAAGCACGGTCCACATTCCACATCCTTACGGCTGCCTTGATTGTAATTCAGTCTCTAGTACATTACACCTTATTTATAATGGCAGTGTTTGAGCAGGTTGCCGGAGGCACTCTAAAATTATTTACAGGGCCCTTTTGACTCTCAATTTCCAGGCCATCCAATCCCATTTTTATTTGTCTGCAGAGGTTCCCATTGACTAAGCAGTGCAACCCAGCAGAAAACTGTACAGTCAAATATTAAAGACAACCATTATGAAAATCACTTGCACAACTGGATGTGGTGGGTCAGCACTGTAGGCTCAGGGCCAATATAAGACTGGGTCCTGGGTGCTACCTGAAGTACCCAAAAGCACACCAGAGGGGCACACTGTGTCACTGCTTGGCCATGAATCATCCTAAGGAAAATAATGCTATAAACTGGAGGGGCAGCATGGTGTAATGGTTAGAGGTTTGGGACTTACTCTGAGTAGACCACTGAAAGGGATGGGCAAGACTAATTCAAGAAGCTTTTCCAGCTGGATGAAAGGTTCTCTGTCCTATACTTTAAAACAATGCAAAATGAAGACCTATCTTTAGTTGTTTATTGAACTGCTTTTAAAACTATTTTAAGAAGTTTTTTAATGGCATGTTTGCAAATTGCCTTTTGACAATTTGCAATTCCTTTGAGAAAGGGTAGCACAAATGTATGAATTTTTTCAGTGCTGGATCTCCTCATTCAGTATGTATCTGCAATGCACCATCAATTTGCTAACAATTCAGTATTTTATAATCATATGGGTGCTGAGAAGCCAGAAAGTCAAATCAAATCACATTACACCTTTGATCACCCGCAGTCCTACTGGAAGACCATAGTATCAGAATGAAAGAAATAAGGTTATATTTTTTTGGATGTGGGTGCTTTAATTCCCTTTTTAGAACAGTGCTATCTTCCAGCTAATTAGATGTTATTTACATACATATTTTTTTTAATAAAATTTCTGTTCATCTTGTCATGTTTTCAGAATGGAATTATATTATCAATGCAACAAATGTTTTATAATGGTGTGGTGACAGCAGCTTTATATCAGTCACTTGCAAGTCTCCCATGGCACCAGATATATTCTAGAAAGGTGGCCTAGGAATTATTGTGAATAAACAAACCAACAAACCAATGCAGTTTACTGTGTAAATATTCTATGAACATCAGTCACTAGAGCCAGGGCATGATTTAGGAGTCACCAATTTGTACACAGCAAAATTCAGGTCAAAGGGAATTATGAAACTTCCTGTTGCATCTGAGGTAATAGTGTGAGAAAGACTTGGGCAAAGGGGTTGAAGAATCTACCAAGGAATCGGGATCTTTCCTCCTCTATCCAGATTCATATTCTGAGCCTGGCCTGCAGGTCTTTGGGACTTTGGGTTTTTTGCAAACCCCAACAAAATTTGAGACTATAAAAGCATTCAAGGATCTTTATATATGCTCAGTTGGCTTAGTAGTTTTCTTTTTTCTTTTTAAATTTTCAGTTTCTCAGTAATGTCATGAAGACTTTGTGATGTCATTCTGTAGATACTTCATGGGTTAAGGTTCCAAGTTCAGGAGAGACATTCACTGAGAAGCACTGAGTGCCAAGAAGCATTTTTGAGAGCTTGTTGCAAATCTTTCTAACATTAATCCACAGAGAGCTGAAGAAGACATTCCATCATGCATGCCACCACCGCCTGTACATCAGGAGCACCCAGACTGGCAGACTAAAACTACCGTAGGCTCTTTTCATCATCACAGATGTTCAAAGCTTAGGGGATCCTTTCCCACCAAGAGGTTTAATAAATAACACTTCTGCTTCGCAGCAGGTGATAGCTAGGGAAATGCATCCACACACAATGGGGAGGAATTAAGACACACACACACCCCATTTGCAAAATGTTATGACTTGCTGCAGACAAGCCCAAAATATGAACTTCATAAAATATTGGTTCTTCAGGTAGAATTGCTACTTTGCTTTGGGAAAAGCCAGACTTCCCTTCCCCCCTCTTCCTCTTTTTTCTTCTCTTACAACAGCTGCACTATCATGTGTTGTATATGTAACATGTTATTGCTGTTCTGTCATTTTTAAATAATATTTATTGCTTTTACCTGCTTGCAAACTATCTTGAGCAGTTTGCTTGGAAAAGGCAGCAGGGGAAAAAAATAAAACTAATAAAATATTGTACAGTACTGGTGAAAACAAGACAGGAAGCTAACAATGACATCCTGTTAAGCTTTGCTAAAAACACATGTGATAATTCTAGTAAAAGCCAGAGATAAGCATTATTTGCAAACAGGAACAGGTACTCTATTTTGAAGGGGGGGAGGGGAGATGACAGGTGATGAAGACTATTTGCTACTGATCTTTGTAAGCTAATTCAGGAGCCACTTTGGCTAAAATAATAAGCTACAATTCTTCAAATAAATAAGTAATAATAATAATAATAATAATAATAATAATAATAATTTATTATTTATACCCCGCCCATCTGGCTGGGTTGCCCCAGCCACTCTGGGCGGCTTCCAACAGAACATTAAAATGCAATAATCTATTAAACATTTAAAGTCTCCCTAAACAGGGCTGCCTTCAGATGTCTTCTAAAAGTCTGGTAGTTGTTTTTCTCTTTGACATCTGGTGGGAGGGCGTTCCACATGGCGGGTGCCACTACCGAGAAGGCCCTCTGCCTGGTTCCCTGTAACTTGGCTTCTCGTAGTGAGGGAACCGCCAGAAGGCCCTAGGCACTGGACCTCAGTGTCTGGGCAGAATGATGGGGGTGGAGACGCTCCTTCAGATATACTGGACCGAGGCCGTTTAGGGCTTTAAAGGTCAGCACGAACACTTTGAATTGTGCTCAGAAATGTACTGGGAGTCAATGTAGGTCTTTCAATGCCAGTGTTATGTGGTCTCGGCGGCCGCTCCCAGTCACCAGTCTAGCTGCCGCATTCTGGCTTAGTTGTATTTTCCAGGTCACCTTCAAAGGTAGTCCCACATAGAGTGCATTGCAGTAATCCAAGCGAGAGAGACATGTTGTGTCGAAGCAGCGCTGCGCCTGGAGCCTCCATCTGCCATGGCCACTGTGGCAGTGGCACTGTGGCATGAAGTGGCCAGCTGAGCCTGGAGGCGCCGCATCCAGCCTCCACCTCTTCCCCACCAGAGGGGCCACCCTCCAGCCGCTGCCTGTCTCCTCCAGCCCCGCCAGCAGCACCGTCCTCCCTAAAAAAAACTCTGGGAAATGGGGGGGGGTGCCAGAGGGAGCTTTGCACCACAGCGCTGGATATACTTAAGACGGCCCTTCATAAGGCTGGGAAAGATTCCTTGTCTGAAACCCTTGAGAGCCACTGCCAGCCAGTGCAGACAATACTGAGCTAGATAGACCAATGGTCTGACACAGTGTAACACAGCTTCCTATGCTCCTAATTCTTCATGTTTTCAAGGCACGCACAGGAAAATGCTGGAGGAAATCTTTGCCAATAGCTTTGTGGGAAGTACATCCAAGAGTCTTTGGCAGTTGTGCTTTATGGAAATTTACAACAACAAAACCATGAAAAATGCCTGTTTAGAAGTTCAAAAACCACATAGATGAGCAGAGGACTATTCAGAGCTTAGGACATTTGGGGAAGGGAAAGGTTGTGACATCCAAAAACAAAAGAAGTAGGTTATATCCAACTAAGTTCTACTCAAACTATACCTACTAGAATAAATAAACCTAAATCATTCCTATTAACTTCAGTGGAACTACTTGGAGTAGGACAAGCACTAGCTACAACCCAGTGTCATAATAGTTGGTTATGGGACGCGGGTGGCACTGTGGTCTAAACTCCAGAGCCTAGGGCTTGCCGGTTGGAAGGTTGGCAGTTCAAATCCCCGCAACAGGGTGACCTCCCGTTGCTCGGTCCCAGCTCCTGCCCACCTAGCAGTTCAAAAGCACATCAAAGTGCAAGTAGATAAATAGGTACCACTCCGGCAGGAAGGTAAACGGCGTTTCCGTGCACTGGTCTGGTTCGCCAGAAGCGGCTTAGTCATGCTGGCCACATGACCCAGAAGCTGTCTGCGGACAAATGCTGGGCCCCTCGGCCAGTAAAGCAAGATGAGCGCCACAACCCCAGAGTGGTCCACGACTGGACCTAACGGTCAGGGATATCTTTACCTTTAAGCTGCTCATAGGGGACGACAGAGGACGAGATAATAATAATAATAATAATAATAATAATAATAATAATAATAATTTATTATTTATACCCCGCCCATCTGGCTGGGTTTCCCCAGCCACCCAGATGGTTGGACAGTGTTCTCAAAGCTACCAACATGAGTCTGACAAAACTGCGGGAGGCAGTGGAAGACAGGAGTGCCTGGCGTGCTCTGGTCCGTGGGGTCACAAAGAGTCGGACATGACTAAACAACAACAACAACAACAACAAACTGCTCATATTGGCAGCCAAGCCACCTAGGACTCCCTTAGGAGGAAGAGTGGGATGTAAATTAAATATTTGGAAATGCACCCGTCCATTCAGAGCTTATTTTGTAGGGAGTAAGAGATGCTGATGATATTGTTATGTTTAGGGGAGTTATTGCCCATTTAAAAAATATACTCATCAACACTGAGAGCTCAGTTCACCCTACCGTAGGAGGCAAGAGGCATTTAAGAGGCATCTGCTCCCCTCCAACCAGATCACAAATGCAGGATCCCACTGGAACTGTATGCAGCTTCCCAGCCCTGCAACTGAGTCTCAAAAGAACACACCTCTTCTTTCATTCCATTATGCATCAGGCCTCCAATGAAGAGAATCGTCCTAAACAAGGAAAACCACCTCTCTGCAGCTTCACATCCAGGTACTTCAGACTTGATCTTCTAAAGGGCCAAGTACATATGGAAAGGGAAAGGCACGCTAAGTGTTCTTGCCCTTCATCCATACATACCGGGGTCAGAGAAGAGAAGATTAATCCCTTCAACCTTCTCATTAAGGAAAGTGAGGTAAACCACTTTGGCAAATAATAATTGATTTCTAAATTTATCCTATGATTAACTGAGATTCCCTTCCACAAATCTGCATGCAGGCTGGAAGGCAATGATTTAAAGCCCAGCCTCCTACGGGAATGTGGAAACACATGCCTTTACAGGATTCAGAGGCAGAATTCAGCCCTCTTCAATTTAAGCCCCTGTGTGAGATCTACAGCCTTCCTGCCTGTTATGTACAGAGCTGACCAAAAAGCCAAATGAAACAGGCACACATGAATACACTCTGTTTTTAATATTCAGCACTGTCACACTAAAGACAAAACAGTTAGAAGTAAATGGGATGCATTGGATGTGGACTTTAAATTAAGAACTGGGGAAGCTGTGACTCTCATGTGGCTGGACGCCAAATTCCCATCTGCCCCAGCCAGTGGGGTCGATGGCAGAGTTAATGCAGTTGCAGTCCAACAACTATAGAGAACCACCAATTCTCTATACCTGACTTAGCCAACTCTTTAAGCATCCTATAAAGTGCGCTTAGATCCATTAAAGCTTGATTAATGACAATAAATTTGTAAGGTCTTTGAAAGGCAGCATGTGATTCTTTAATACTAGATCTGAAACAAACAACATATTTTATCTGTATTCAAGTTTGAATCATAGTAATGAAGAATAACTTTGATTTTTCTGAGTCTGGCAGCTGTGAAAATCAGGGTGGATTTGATTTAAATCAAATTGATTTAAATCACAATTTAAATCACTAGTCAGTAAGGCTTGATTTAAATCACTAGTCAGTAAGACTTGATTTAAATATTTTTTTTACAGAAAGACTCATTCTTCCTGGTATAATCTTAATATTTACAACCATATGAAGGTTTCATTTTTGGAATAATAAATTTTCAGAGTAGTTTTTACACTTATATAAAAAATTACTGATTTGGTTATACTACTAGAAATACATAGACAGATAATTATGAAATTATGGTGAGGTTTAATAAGTTAACTGTTTATATTTGGACAACTTTTCTGCTGTACTTTATTGGAAGGAGAAAAATAATAATTTCCTTAATAACCATTTAAACAATTTATTTAACTAAAACAATAACATTATAGCATATGTATCCATGTTTGTTAACTGGTGTGGTTAAACATTTTTTAAAAAAAACTTAGACTGAGTTTTAGCACACTTGATAAACTTAAAACAAATCCTTATTTCCTGATGAATAGCCTTTGGACTACAATGTAACTTAAATAGAAGACTATATTTAGAAAGATTTTTCCTCCAAAAGCACTTTATTTTAAAAATCCGATTTAAATCAAAAAAATCCGATTTAAATAAAAAAAATCCGTTATTTTTTTTTATTTTTTTTAAACGGTTGATTTTTATCCACCCTGGTGAAAATGGAACTGAACATGAAGTTTGAGCTCCTGTGATGGATTCCAGAATCTGAGGTTAGTTTAGTTTAGTTTAGGTATAGTCTTTCAAGATAAGGCCTTGGGCGAAGTGAGTGAAATATCCAGCTGAGGGCATTTGCCTGTATGACAAAATGGCAGCCTCTTGGTTATTCAGAATGGCTACTTTACCAGGTCAGGAAATGATTTGACCACTTCAGCAGGTTCCCTCTGCTGCAAACCTTCATGCCACAGATGCAGGTTTGGTTGGGACCCATTGGCAGGGGTGGATTTTGGTGATATGGTGCCCTGAGCGTGAACAAAATTGGGTGCCACCGCAAAAGCACTTCTTATTTTCACAATTCTTCCTTTTGGTACAGTTGCTTTTTTTATGGATTGTCTCAGTAGGCACTCGTATAAATACTGGTTTTATTGTTGTTTCGCACCCTATTGGCTCGGCACCCTATCCAGGGAAACCACCTGCAATGACCTAAATTTGGTGATGCCATTGGTATCATCTGAACCAAACAGTATTCAACTATGTTCTATTCAAACTAGACCCACCGAAATAAAAGGACTTGTTAGTCATGGTTTTCAAACTTTTTCCCTGGGTCACACTTTCAGAATAAAAATTATAAAAATAAAAAGTATAAAACAATGCAGCTACATAAGAACATTAATTATTCCCAAAATATAATTATAAACAAGTCTCTTACTTATAAACCTTCAGTATGTAAACAAGCTCAATGAGAGGTGTGAGCTTGGACAGGAGTTAGAATGAGCTGGCATGCTGCAGATTCAATATGCCACTTATGCACCTTTCTTAAACTTTTCTGGGACAAGGAAAGTGTGATTTAGAAAGATCCCTCTATCTGCTGGTGAAAATTTACAATCTGAAAATGTGTAGGTACCACTTTCTGTCATTAAGAACAACAAAAAGAAAAACTGGTAGTTACAGTGTCTAAGGCAGAGCGAAAAGCCTAATTTATGGTTGATAATAAAGATTAAACAGACAAGGGAATTCTCTGTAAAAAAAATAAAAATCTTTAACCCTTTTTTTCTGTTTTTGCAGCTAAGGAAACTGAAAGTTAATCAGCCATTACTCCTGTGGGGGGGAAATCCAGGTGAGATAAGATTCATTGAGATTGTGATTTTAAGGTGGAACCTTAAATTTGAAACATTAATGTAGACTAAGTTGCTAATCTCCTGCCAACCTAGGAATTCGAAAGCACGTCAAAGTGCAAGTAGATCAATAGGTACCGCTCTGGCGGGAAGGTAAATGGCGTTTCCATGCACTGCTCTGGTTCGCCAGAAGCAGCTTAGCCATGCTGGCCACATGACCCGGAAGCTGTACGCCGGCTCCCTCAGCCAATAATGCAAGATGAGCGCCACAACCCCAGAGTCAGTCACGACTGGACCTAATGGTCATGGGTCCCTTTACTTTTTTTTTTTTAATAATAATTTTTATTAAATTTCAGTTTTACATTTCAAAATAAACATTTTACAAACTGTAAAATAACCAATGACTGCCCTTCTTCTCCTTCATGTTACATATCATTCCCGCATATTTTCCATGCAAATCAGTATTCCACTTTTACAGCCATCAAAAATTATTTACTCTGTTGAAATTATCATAGTGCTGCTAGTGTTTTCAGCTTTATAGTTATCTTCCATATATTCATTCATTCATTCATTCATTTATTTTTTAAATTAAGGAAATTCTTGATTTGTAAAGGTATATGCATTGTTTCTTTCTTGTTCTTTCCATGTAACATTTTTTTTTTTTTTTTTACAGCAGTTTCGTTTATTGAGACATTAGGGAGAGAAGGGAGAGGTGTGGGTAGGGTGGGGAGATGGGTAGGATGGGGTGGCGGTATTTTTATTTTATTTAATATATGCAAAGTCGAGTGTCAGCGTATTTCGTGTAGGTTCTCTGTTGTGTGCTTGTGCTTTTTAGTGGTGAGAGAGGTCAGGGTTGGTGTAGGGTGTGATTGTTCAATTGTGATAGGCTGTGGTGATCTTTGGTTTCCTGTGTGAGAGGGGTGGATGAGTGTTTTTGATTAGGTTAGCCAAATTGCTTTGTATGCTGCCGGTAGATTTCTGTCATTGTCTATTTGGGCTGTATGTGTGATGAAGGGGAGCCATACCGGGATGAAGGTGTCTTCTTCTGTTTGTCCCCGTGTCAGTTTCAGCTTGTTAGTTAGTTTTTCTAGAAGGGCTGTTTCCCATACTTCTTGATACCATTGGTCCATGTTTGCTCCTGACAGGTCTTTCCAGTGCCTGGTAATGATGTTTCTGGCTGCTGAGAGTAGATGGGTGATTAGTTCTTTGTGGTGTGAATGGGCGTTGTTGTCTTGGAAGATGTTTAGCAAGACCAATTCGGGGGTGATTTCTAGAACTTGTTTGGTTATTTTAGCTATTTCTTGCATGATTGTAGTCCAGAATCGTTGAATTTCGGGGCATTCCCACCACATATGGAGGTATGTGCCAGTGGAGCTGCATCCTCTCCAACATTTTGGTGAGGTTCCTGGGCATATCAACACTAATTTTCTTGGTGTCAGGTACCATCTGTATGTTAGTTTTAGGGCGAGTTCTTTTCTTTTCATTGATATGGATTTAAAGGGTGGTTTAAACCACATTCTGGTCCATTGGGTAGGGTTGATTTCATAGCCTATGTCAGCCTCCCATTGTTTTTTGATTGCTTCTAGGGAGTTTGTAAGATCTTTGCGCAGTATTTTATATATTGCAGATACCATTCCTTTACCTTGTCCCTTTGTCGTTAGGATGAGGTTTTCGAGGGCCATCAGAGGTCTAGTTGCTGCTGATTTTACTGCTGGATTGTTCAAGAAGGCATGTATTTGGTGTTGTGCTAACCAGGGCATTTGGGTGTCTTCTAATTTGTCCTGTATTTCCTGTATTGACAAGGGTTTGTTATTTTTGTAGAAGTCTGTTAAGCGATATAGGCCTTTTGTTTGCCAGGTTTTTATTTGGAGGTTCTGTGCTGCATGGTGGAATAATGGGTGATGGGCTAGGGGAATTAGTGGGGATGGGGTTGAGGGTAATTTGCTTGTTTCTATTTTCCACGTTTTGAACATAGTTTGTGTGTACCTACTAAGTGTTGTGGGGATTTTTCTTAGTTTGTTTGGGAGGAGTGGGTATGCTGTAGTACAGATATTGTCAATTGTGTCCCTCTCCAAGTGTATCCACTGTTTTGTCTCATCTTCTAGTATGTAAGGTATTATATGGCGTATTTGGTTGGCATTGTAGTATGTTTCTATGTTGGGGATTCCCCATCCTCCTTCTGAGGTGGGGAGGTGAAGGTATTTGATGCTTATTCTTGGTTTTTTGTGTGAAAAGATAAAAGAATGTAGCCTTCTCTGCCACTTGCGGAGTTGGGTTGGGGGAATCCAGATTGGGAGGGTTTGGAAGAGATAGGTTAGTTTAGGAAGGGTGATCATTTTGATCATGGCTATTTTGTCCGAGAGAGTGAAGTTCATGTTATTCCATCTTTTTAAGTCTTTGTTTATTTGTTGCCACAGGGGCTTGTAGTTGTGGAGGTATAATTTATTGAGGTTTTTGGTTATTTGTACCCCTAGATATCTGAATTTAGTATGACACAGTTTTATCTTGGTGATGTTAGTGAGTTCTCTTTGAATATGAGGAGGGGTGTGGAAGCACATGGCTTCTGATTTTTCAAAATTTACTTGTAGTCCCGACACCGTTGCAAGTGTGTTGAGTTGAGTTCTCTACTCCCTTTACTTTTTAAGTTGCTAGTAATATCCAAAACAACAAAAGCATCCAGTATGGCGGCGATACCTTTGGATCTCCCAGTGGGTGTTAGTATTGTTCAACAGTTGATGGTTGAACAATTAAAAATGATAAGATCAGTGTTTTATGAAAGGAAGGAAGAAAATGAATCAGAGATATATGAAAAGGAAATGGAGAATACCTAGAGGAGTTTAGACCAAGTCGACGAAAAGCTGGCAGGACTGGAAGATGAAATAGTCAAACTGAAGAAAGCAGATGGTAAAATGGAAATGCCTTCCAAACAAGGGTTTGGAGGAGAAGATAAAACCACCACTGGTGAGATGGAGAATTATGTGGATAAGGTATTGATGGAATTGAGGAGGTGGGGGAAGCTTTGGGAAAACTTCAGTCCTAGCCTTTTTTCAGTTCTAACAGAGAGAAAGTATTTTGCATACTATTGGAATGAATTCAGGGAATGATACCATCTCTGGAAAAAAGACTGAAGAAAACAAAAACGGAAGGTCCTAGAGGAGAGTGGGATACTATAATAAATACAATAGGAAATGGAAACACAACAGGAAATGGAATTTGAACATACGGAACTGGACATACGGAAGGGAAAAAATGGAATATTATCCCAATATGTGATCGCAGTGGAAAGATTTTAACATGAACATGACCCCTCTTGGACTTTTTATGGGGAAAAGAAATGAATGAATCTGAGACACTTTGATTTAAAAGAAATACTGGCTAACAGAAAGTGAATACTGAGATTAGCATGGACTGAATGTCTTAAATATATATATATCTTTTTTATGTAACCGGCAGATGGAAAATCGGACATTTTTTGTATCTTTCTCTAATGTTTCTTATCTTTTGTCTTTATTTTATTTCTCTCTCTCTCTCTCTCTCTCTCTCTCTCTCTCTCTCTCTTCCTATTCTTTCTTTCTTTCTTTCTTTCTTTCTTTCTTACTTTCTTTCTTTCTTTCTCTTCTTTGTTTGGAATCGTATGCCTGCGACCTTTGTTAAGGTCCAGGGATTGTGCAATCATGCGGGTGGTAAATGGTTGGTGGAGGACCCTGGGTGAGAGACAGGGAAATGTTGGTCTCCCAGGGTGAGGCTGGGAAGAGAAAAGATAGATCCCAGGTGAGAGCTGGGAGGAGCTACTATCTTCTGTGGGTGGTATAAAGGCGATGAATTAGAGAAGACTCCGTATTCTACTTATTTTATTTGTATTTTTGGCAGCCATTATTTTATTGTATTATGAAAAACTTAAAAATCTCATTCTGTATGTCAGAGAACCACTGTGTAGGCCTGCAGACCCTCCAATTGTCCCTATTTCCCAGGGTACCCCTGATTTAGAGAAGCCATCCTGGTTTCTGATTTGATCCCAAAATGTCCCACTTTGCCTTAGGATGTCCCTATTTTATTGGAGAAATGTTGGGGAGTATGGAGTTATCTGACCCCCCAAGCTGTCTGAAGGCAATCCTATCTAGGGAAAGGTTTTTAAAAATAATAATAATAATAATGTTTTATTATGTTTTTATATATGTTGGGAGCTGCCCAGAGTGGCTGGGGCAACCCAGTAACAAGGGTGGGCTATAATTAGTAAAATTATCATTATTATTAAGTAGTGAGTAGGCATAGCAGACGACACAGCTCTTTATTAGTAAGCTGGAACAGAACAGGACTGAACAGCTCAGCCGGCCTGCTTTTATAGGCAGCCGGCTGGTATGGCAACATTGTGACGACAACAACAGCCCAGGGTTTCCTGCCTAAATTAACTGACGTGGACCTGAGTGAAAACTATATACACAATACCCCTGGTGGAATGAGACATCCCTATTTTCATCAGAGAAATGTTGGAAGTTATGCATTAGATTTTCCCCTCCCCCACTAAGTTTCTTTTTAGTGGCTGTCACTGCTCTTCTTCTTCTCCAATAGTTTTTCATATATATATATATATATATATATATATATATATATATATATATATATATCACTGCCTCAAAACCCCTCATTTTGCAGCTTGGCAATATGAAACTATACCTCACAGAAGAATCTATGACTCTCCCATGATAGCTCGCAACTTCAGGCCTAGAGGAGATGCTGGGATTAGAGGCCAAGCTGCAAACTCTTTCTGAAGATTTAGTCTATTTATTACTCCTGTTACTGGGGAAACCTCTTTTATTTTGTTGATATCCAAAGTGTTCTCTGGACACACACCTCCGGGGGGGGGGGGGAGTTTCTGAGAGACTGTGGCTACAAGAGGAGTAGCTCTGTGATGTTTTCAGCCTCTATTCAATTAACTCCCTCAATCTGGCACTTCTCCACCAGCGAATCTGCTCCGAGGCACAGGATGCAATTTCAGAGCCAGACAGCAAAAAATAAAAAATAAAAAGCAGGAGGGTGTTGTTGAGGGGAGAGAGAAAAGTGAGATTTGGAATACTGACCACTTTTGAATAGGGCGTTGAGCAAACAGCCACATTTGGAAATCTTCCCGTACTGAGGGTCAGGGTTTGGGGGTAAAGTTTGACACCTGCCATCGTTAGTTAATTTTATTTTCTAAGAAAATCAGTTTTCAGTGTGCTCTGAAGAAAAAGGGGGAGTGATGAGTTGGGCTTAAAAAGGGAAGCGAATGAGTTGGACTGGGATCAAATTCTACAGCACAGCCAAGAAACAAGCTTATTTTGTTTCCTTGATCAAAATGTTATTGAGTGCCTGAGATCATTAGACCGTAGGATCAGCCTTCTAATTTAACCTGAAAGACCACCAGCCCCTGTAAAGAACCTGTAAGGTCACTTAGATCAGCGTACATAATATTATAGGGTAATATTCCACTATTGCCCTTATAACCATGGAATGTCCTTCCTTCTGCCCTTCTTTGTGTGCCTCCTCCATGAGAGGTTTGGAGGGTAGCAACACAAGAACGGGCCTTTTTTTCAGTGGCTCCTCGCTTGTGGAATGCTCTCCCCTGGGAGGTCCACCTGGTGCCTTCATTATATGCCTTTAGGCATCAGGCAAAAACCGCTACTCTTTAACCAGAGCTTAAACACCGCCAATCATAGGAAATACTAGTAGTATTAAGCACTGGCAGAAAGAGATTTCAAAATTCCGATGGCTGGGTAAAAGACCTAGATTAAAACATAAGATATTAATAGACTCTACAGAAAGAGGTGGGTACGGACTACTGGATCTGAAGTTGTATTACGAGGCCTCATGTCTCCTTTGGTCGAAAGAGTGGTGTATGTTAAAAAATTGGGATATCCTAGATTTAGAAGGACATGACACCCGTTTCGGGTGGCATGGATATCTTAACTATAGGAAAACAAAGGCGCACAGGAGCTTCACAAACCATATAATAAGAAATGCTCTCTTTAAGGTATGGAATAAATACAAAAGATATCTGGAACCGAAAACCCCAAAATGGATTTCTCCTATAGAGGTGTTCACGGTCAAAAAAAGAATAAAATGAACGAGAAGTGGATAATATATAATACATTAATAATAAAAGAAGAGGGTCAAATGAAACTGAAAAGATATGAGGAAATAAAAGAGCACCTGTCAGGGTGGTTGGACTACTTTCAAATGAATGAAGTTTATAAGCAAGATAAACAGACAGGTTTTGAAGAGGAACTCTCAAAATTTGAAAGAGAATTATTGAATAGTAAAACTAAGATGATATCAAAAATGTATAAACTTCTACCAGATTACGAAGTAATGGATGAGGCAGTAAAAGTGCCAATGATTAAATGGGCACAAGACATGGGACACCCGATTATGTTAAAAGATTGGGGAAATTTATGGAACGTGAATTTGAAATTCACGGCTTGCTACAACATCAGAGAAAATATGCTGAAGATGGCCCACAGGTGGTATCTTACGCCTTCTAGACTATCAAAAATGTACAAGAATGTTGCGAATGTTTGTTGGAGATGTGGAGGAAACATCTCCATGTGGAGGAGACATGTTCCACATGTGGTGGACGTGTGGAAAGATCAAGGCATTTGGGGGTAAAATATGACGAACTAAAAAAGATGATGGGCAAAACCTTTATTAAAAGGCCAGAGGCATTTCTGTTAAGCATTATGAATACAGATATTCCAAAACAATCAAGAGAAGTATTCCTGTATGCTACGGCGTCGGCCAGAATCCTGGTAGCAAAAGCATGGAAAGAAAAGGAGGTTCCGAAAATTGAAGATTGGCAATATAAATTACAGGAATTTGCTGAATTGGCCCAATTAACAAATAATCTCAGAGCTAATTCAAAACCAAAATTTGTTGAAAAATGGGATGGCTACAGGAGATATGTCCAAAAATACAGTAACATTTTTATATCTATGCCAGCATTCGAGTAATAAATAAACAGGATAAACAGATGGAAAATACTTCAAGGAAGTTAAAGATTTTGAGAATGTATTAGTGATTTTTTAGACGAATGCTTATTGTGTTGAGTACATTCAATGTTATGAAAAATATGCAGGGGTTTTTGATAGGAAGTCACATCACTATATTGTATTTATCTTTTTTATGGGTATATATAATATATATATATATATTCTTCTCCTTTTTTCTGTTTCTGTTTCTTCTTTTCTTTCTCCCTCAAAAGGGACGATATAAGAGTGTAATAATAGACAATGAATAATAACACTGTGGTATGTAATTTTATGTTATGAAAATTATTCTTCGTGTAATATGAAATTCTTCAATAAAAATTTATTTGCATAAAATAAATAAAAATAACCAGAGCTTTGGTTGATTGACATCCAATACCCTTTCTTTCTTTTTTTATTTGGGGGGGAGGGGTTATTCGGATGTTTCTGTCTTTATTTTGATTATGTATTCGGTGTTTTTATATTGTGGTTTTATCTTGTGAACCGCCCTGAGACCTGTGGGTTTAGGGTGTTATATAAATTTAAATATAATAATATTAATACTGATAATAATACTAATCTATATATAAAAAAATGTTCCCATTGTGTGTTTGTCCAAAACACCCTTGCTCCGTAACCGCTGGACCAAATCGCATCAAATTTGGACACAGCATTTCCATTACCATCTCAAAGTAATCTGGCGTAATAAAAATTCAGAAAAACCACACCTGTCATACCTAAAATAAAGAAAAACCACAAAAAATCTGTCGCAGACATTATACATCACCAGCAGAAGCTCTGAAGACACCAGCAGCATCCAATAGAAAGGCAGATCGCGCACTATCACCTGCAAAAGCTCTGAAGGGTGGCGCCAAATAATGATGTCATCAACCGAGCAACTGAAACCACCAAGGCGGCCATTACCAGACAACCCACAGAGCCATTACCAGACAAAGGAAAACGGCCAAACCGAGAGCCATAGCCACAGGCCGCAACCCAAAAACACTCCCCCCTCCCAGGCCTCGGCTCTACTTTACAGACTATCCCGAGTGGAGCCGAGTGGGGGGGTGGAGGGAGGAGGGGCCCGAATAGGTCATGGGCTGACCCAGGGTGGGGGAAGTCACAGGGATGACTCGGGGGGAGGGGGGACTGGATACCTCATGGGTCACTACAGGATGGGAGGAATCACAGGGATGAGACAACAACGGGGGGGAGGACAAAACCCATAGCCCGGGGGGTGGGGTTTATTTTGGCTGCGGCTGCTACTGATGGTAATAAGCATAAAATCAGCCAGGCGAAAACGGAGGGGGGGGAGACTGAGATGAGACAGGTGGAAGTTCATCGGGATAAGCTGTGGGAAGCCAGGCGAAAACAGAGGGGGGGGGAGACTGAGAGGAGGCAGGCGGAAGTTCATCGGGATAAGCTGTGGGAAGCCAGGCAAAAACGGAGGGGGGGAGACTGAGAGAAGGCAGGCGGAAGTTCATCAGGATAAGCTGTGGGAAGCCAGGCGAAAACAGAGGGGGGAGACTGAGAGGAGGCAGGCGGAAGTTCATCGGGATAAGCTGTGGGAAGCCAGGCAAAAACGGAGGGGGGGAGACTGAGAGGAGGCAGGTGGAAGTTCATCGGGATAAGCTGTGGAAAGCCAGGCAAAAACGGAGGGGGGGAGACTGAGAGGAGGCAGGCAGAAGTTCATCGGGATAAGCTGTGGGAAGCCAGGCGAAAAGGGGGGGAGAGTGAGAGCAGGCAGGCGAAAATTCATCAGGATAAGCTGTGGGAAGCCTGGTGAAAACGGAGGGGGAAAGACTGAGAGGAGCCAGGCGGAAGTTCATCGGGATAAGCTGAACTTGAATGAAAAAACTACCTCATTCAAACTGCAAGCGCCAAACAAATCTACCTACAACAACACTATCACCCTCCTACTAATCCATCTACAACAACAAAGAAGAAACGCAACAACATACAAACCATGCAACATGAACTTACTCCACCTGTGAGTATCCATGCACTTACTCTAGCTTATCCAATTTCACAAAATAACCCACAGCAACGCGTGGCCAGGCCAGCTAGTCCTATATAATAAAGAGCCTGTGTCGGGACGTACTACTTTCCGTGTGTCACAGGAATTCGCAACTGCGCGTGCGCGTTCCAGTGACACCGCTTGGCGGCGGGGGCGCGTAGCGCCCCTGCCCGCAGCCGACCAATAGGCGCTTGGCGGCGGGGGCGCGTAGCGCCCCTGCCCGCAGCCCTCTGACACAGGCTCTTGCGTTCCAGTGACACCGCTTGGCGGCGGGGGCGCGTAGCGCCCCTGCCCGCAGCACGCGCTGGCAGGGAGAAGGCGGCCGCTGGGCTGCTTCCTAGGCAGACTGACCGGCTGCCGGGGCGCTGCTGCTATCGCTGCTGTTCTCCCTCCTCTTCTCCTCTTGGCTGCTCCCTCCTCCTCCTCCCCGGCCCCTCCTCCGAGAAGGAGCCCGTCCTCCGACTTCCCGGGAACAGAGGGGAGCGCGGCTGGCGAGCGAGGGGAAGGAGAGGTGGCTCCCAGCTTGGAAGGCGCACGTGCGGCACAACCAACTCCTTCACGGCCAGTGCAGGCCGAGCGCGCGCCAGGAAGGAGGCGGAGTGGGACGTCGCGGGCCCCAGAACCGCCCCCAACCGTGATGCGCCCCCGCCCTCCCTCCTGCCCGGCTCTTCTCCTGCGCGGCCGGAGCCGCCGAGGGAGCTGAGCGCGCACGGCGGGGCCGGCCTCCGAGGGGGCTTCCGGGGTTGGGGGGCTCCCCGGTTTCCCCGCGCTCAGCCTCCTCCCTCCGCGGCGGCAGGAGAGCAGCCGCGGCTGTGCCCCCCGCCCCGCAAGGCGCCCGCGTGTGCTGCCGGGCTAGCGCCCGGGCCCGCCTCGCGCTGCCGCCCGGTCGCCGGGGATGGGGGGGAGGTGTGAAGGGGGGAGGGAGAGAGAGAGCTGAGCTATTTGTGGGGGGAGGTGTGGGGGAAAGTGCGTGTGTGTGTGTGTATGTGTGTGTGTGTGTGAGAGAGAGGTGTGGGGGGAGGGAGAGAAGAGGAGGCCCGGCAATAAACGGGGGGAGGAGGGCGGGGGCCTCCACCTCCTCCCGCCGCCACCGCAGGGCTCAGAGTCGCAGCCTCGAGGGGGGCCAGGAGGGTGGGGAGGTAAAGGGGTTAATGGGAGGGAGAGAAGGCTGGGGAGGGAAAAGGGTTAATGGGAAGGAGAGGAGGGTGGGGAGGGAAAAGGATTAATGGGGAGGAGAGGAGGGTGGGGAGGGGAAAGGGTTAATGGGGAGGGAGGGGAAAGGGTTAATGGGGAGGAGAGGAGGGTGGGGAGGGGAAAGAGTTAATGGGGAGGGAGGGGAGGGGAAAGGGTTAATGGGGATATCCGCCTCCGTCTAGCGCCTGTTTTTTGCAACAGGCTTAATATACTAGTACTAATAATAAATAAGCCCATCATTTGCTTCAGAAGTCTTGTAAAGGCATTGGATGGGATTCAAATCCTGTCAACAGAAGCCCCGTAAAAAGACTTCAGTTTGTGCAACGGGGGTTTCCTCTCTCTCCTTCCCCTGCATGCATCCTGAAATGGGCTTAGGCAGGTGGATGGATTCTGGAGAACACACATGCAAGTTTCTTCTTGAAGCTCAGAGCACAGTCCATCACATTCCTTGAACAAGCCTCTCTGCCGGCCTCTTCATTCTTTACCTTTTGAGCAGTGGTGCCTACAGAATACTTGGTACTCTTTGATGCTATATTTCTCTGTCACATACAATCCTCAGGTGCACGTTCCAGGGAGCCAAGATTTACCACCTCTCTTTGCGACAAATAACGGCATGTAGCTCCCTTCAGGGATTATGGTTGCATGTAAAAGCAACACAGAAGCCACAAGCACACTAAGGTCCACCACCCATTTTGCAATCCCAGCTCCCTTCCAACAATTTGGAGGGTGAACATCTGAAGTGGGCAATCTCCTGTACATGTGGATGCTCCCTAGGAAATTTAGAATCCTAATCCTTCAGGGTTCTAAGTAGGATGGGATGCCTCTAAAAAAGTAGGAGGTTCCCCACATCAATTCAGGGCTATATCCAACAGAGTGCTAGGTTAAAGTCACTTAGTGGTATACTTGCACTTGTGTGGCCCTGACTGACTCCAGCTACAAAAGCTGAGGCTGCTGAGGAGGCTAGAGTCCATCTTGGCTGTAAGTCCTGGAAGACCTATTTTCTGCCTTGCAGGCCTTTCCTCACCTGGCCTGGGAGAGGATGGGCCTGACTGAGGGACAAAAGCTGAGGCTGCTGAACACTCTTGAGCTGGGGTATTCTTGAGAGAATTCCGTCAGGGTTTTTGTTGCTGTAATTGATATTAATTTTTTATACCTTTCTTTTTAGACCCTATTATTATTTTTGTGGAAATTGTTCAATTTGGCTGTGTAGCTTTTTATGTGTCTTATTGTTTATGACTACTTTTGTTATGTTTGTAATTATGTCAATCCTTTTGTGTTGTAAGCTGCCTCGAGCATGGTTTTAATTATTGAAAGGTGGCACCCAAATAGAATGATGATGATGTAGCACAAAGGAAAACAAATACATTACCGAATATTCTTGTGCAACGCAATCAGTTGCACAAGAATCAGCTCCCGTACAACAAACATTCACTAGCACAACTGCTGCACTGAATTCCTTTTTTGTGCAACCTTTAAACTCTGCCCTAAGGCTCTTGCACTAGGGGGCACAGAACCCTGAATATGACCCATTGTTTTTAGATGCAAGTAGAATACTAGAAGATGGCACACATTACAGTGTTGAAAAGACACTGCATTGAATGGGAGCTGTATACAAAAAATATTCCATGAGTTTGCTAGACAAGCCCACCTCACATGCAGAGAACAGTGCCTTTGGGCAAATTGCAAGCGATCCTTTGAAGGACTCTTATCATTTTAACCAGCAGGAACTGCTTTGAAAGCAGAGTTTTATCCTCTTCAATGCATTCCATTAGATTATTATTTAATTAGGAACTGGCCTGTTTGCATCTTTCTTTCTTTTTGTGCAAATAGAAGTTTAGTTTAATTAAGTCTATTTTGAGTACTCATTTCAGGAGGGAAAGAAAGGAAAGGCAGCAATGGAGTGGGTGGAGGGGCGGGAGACAAAAATGACTACCTCAAAGGCTATGCAGAATCACTTTTCCACCATCATCACCAGCAGCCTGGGAGGAAGGACATTTTTTTTTTCTTTATGGTGGCTAGCTTCATGCGGCTATGAATTATTGAATGCGGAACTGTCTCTTTCATTTAGCAACAGGATGATGGAATGGAAATGCAGGCCTCGGAAGGTTACTGTCCCTTGAGCCGCAGGAACTGTGTGTATGCAGAATGGCATCTGGCATGCCCTTCCCAAGCCAATTCCCCACAGAAAAAGCAATGGAGGGAAGGAGGGAGGGAACGAGACAAGCTACTTACCAACAACTGCTTAGCTCTTGTTAACTGTCAATCAGCACAGGACATCTGAGAGCAGGGCAAGAACAGACCGAAAATATCTGATTGTGATGCAATGCAAAGTTTTCTGGAGTTCATCTCTATAGTTTGTTTACAGGGCGGTGGGTGGGGAGACACCTGGTGAGGATTTCTGACCCTTCATTTGCTAGGCCCTCATAAAAGCATTCCTGCTAATCTGTGTAACAGCCTGAAATTCACAATACCCTCCACCCTCAGATGTGCAGGGAACAGTGGCTGAGGAGAGGGTTCTCCCTATTAGTATTAATATTTGTTGATTTACAAAGTGTATAACTCTAAATCAAAGTGGTTTACAAGTATAAAATTGCAAAAAAAGAATGCCCATAATGGAAATGCACAATAAACAGACCCTCCAAGTGTTCCTATTTTCTAGGGATAGTCCCGGTTTTACAGAAGCCGTCTCCATTTCTGATTTCATCCTGGAATGTCCTGCTTTTCCTTAAGACGTCCCTATTTTCTTCAGAGAAATGTTGGCAGGTATAGAGTTATGTGACCCCCGAGCCAAGGAGATAAGTAACTATACAACCTTTAGAATACATCTTGAAGGCAGCCCTGTATAGTTTTTTTAATGTCTAATGGGTGGCATATAGATAATAAAACAAAGATTATGATTGAATAGGCCGGGTGTCCCTATTTTGATTGGATAAATGTTGGAGGGTATGAACAAAACTATTTTCATCAAGCCATTAAAATAAACATCCACAATTAAATCATGTACAATAAAAACAAGCCTATTAAAACAGCATAACAATTAAAAGAGTTAAAATGGTAATTAGAAGAATTAAAAGAGGAGACTCCAGTCAGGAGAGGTTACATTTTTATTGCTTCTAGTGTATGCTGAAAAAGCACCTCTTTCCACCCTGGTCTTTGACAATTAAGGTATTTTTGTAGAACTCTCCTCTTTTGATCTATATAATCTATACTGTACTGATTTTGCTGGAATTGTTTTACTTCCTTTTTTAAAAAAATCTGTATATAAACTGTTCTACTTCTTTCACTTGTATGATTATACTGTTGTAATCTGCCCCAGAAATTTATAATGAAGGCTGCATAATACATCTTATAAATACATAAATAAAATGCAAAGGATCATGTCCGTAGCAAAAGGAAGAACAAGGAAACAGTGGGGTCACTTAGAGGAGAAGAAGGTGAAATGCAAACAGGGGACACAGAAAGGGCAGAACTCCTCAATGCCTTCTTTGCCTCAGTCTTCTCCAAAGAAGAAAACAATGCCCGACCTGAAGAATATGGAGCAGATGATTCAGCAGGGAAAACACAGCCCAGAATAAGTAAGGAGGTAGTACAAGAACACTTGGCTAGTTTAGATGTATTCAAGTCTCCAGGGCCAGATGAACTACATCCCAGAGTATTAAAAGAACTGGCGGAGGTGATTTCAGAACCACTGGCAGTAATCTTTGAGAATTCCTGGAGAACAGGCGAAGTCCCAGCAGACTGGAGGAGGGCAAATGTTGTCCCTATTTTCAAAAAGGGGAAAAGAGAGGACCCAAACAATTACCGCCCAGTCAGCCTGACATCAATACCAGGAAACATTCTAGAGCAGATCATTAAGCAAATGGTCTGTGAGCACCTAGAAAGGAACGCTGTGATCACTAAAAGTCAGCATGGGTTTCTGAAAAATAAGTCATGTCAGACTAATCTGATCTCATTTTTTGACAGAATTACAAGCCTGGTAGAGGAAGGGAACGCTGTGGATGTAGCCTATCTTGATTTCAGCAAGGCCTTTGACAAGGTGCCCCATGATATTATTGTAATTTGTAACTGGCTGACTGACCGAACCCAAAGGGTGCTCATCAATGGCTCCTCTTCATCCTGGAGAGAAGTGACTAGTGGGATGCCACAGGGTTCTGTCTTGGGCCCAGTCTTATTCAACATCTTTATCAATGACTTGGATGATGGGCTTGAGGGCATCCTGATCAAGTTTGCAGATGACACCAAATTGGGAGGGGTGGCTAATACCCCAGAGGACAGGATCACACTTCAAAATGACCTTAACAGATTAGAGAATTGGGCCAAAGCAAACAAGATGAATTTTAACAGGGAGAAATGTAAAGTACCACAGTTCAAGAAGGATACTGACAAGCTGGGACGTGTCCAGAGGAGGGCAACCAAAATGGTCAAAGGCCTGGAAACGATGCCTTATGAGGAACGGCTTAGGGAGCTGGGTATGTTTAGCCTGGAGAAGAGAAGGTTAAGGGGTGATATGATAGCCATGTTCAAATATATAAAAGGATGTCATATAGAGGAGGGAGAAAGGTTGTTTTCTGGTGCTCCAGAGAAGCGGACACGGAGCAATGGATTTAAACTACAAGAAAGAAGATTCCACCTAAACATTAGAAAGAACTTCCTGACAGTAAGAGCTGTTCGACAGTGGAATTTGTTGCCAAGGAGTGTGGTGGAGCCTCCTTCTTTGGAGGTCTTTAAGCAGAGGCTTGACAGCCACCTGTCAGGAATGCTTTGATTGTGTTTCCTGCTTGGCAGGGGGTTGGACTGGATGGCCCTTGTGGTCTCTTCCAACCCTATGATTCTATGATTATCACTATGTTTTATTGCACCTGCATATTGTTGTATATCGCCTTGATATTTTATTGTAAATAAATTAAATTACCCTTCTTCTGAAAAGTCTGTGTGCAACAGAGAACTCAGGGGAGTGAAAGTGATATTCCTTCACTTTGCAATGAGCTTTGTAGCAGGTAGAAGTGCTATCCAGCTTTCATTCTAATTATCTACACATGCGAAAGGGAAGGGGTGAAAGGGAGGGATTACCAGGGGTAGGCAACCTAAGGCCTGGGAGCCGGATGCAGCCAAATCGCCTTCTCAATCCGGCCCACCGACGGTCCGGGAATCAGCATGTTTTTACATGAGTAGAATATGTCCTTTTATTTAAAATGCATCTCTAGGTTATTTCCTGGGCCTGCCTGGTGTTTTTACATGAGCAGAGTGTATCCTTTTATTTAAAATGCATCTCTGGGTTATTTGTGGGGCATAGGAATTTGTTCATTCCCCCCCCCCCCAAATATAGTCCGGCCCACCACATGGTCTGAGGGACGGTGGGCCAGCCCACAGCTGAAAAAGGTTGCTGACCCCTGGATTAGTCTCTGTTGTCTAGCACAAAGACATCACTACAGCCACCAAGTCCCCCACCCCCCAAATCTGAAGACAATCTGGGTTTCAGGAAGGCAGATATATTTCTGCTCAGGCTAGGAGCAGGGACATTGGCCAGTGGTGAATAGGTGGTTATCACTGGCAACCAGATCTGCAGAACCCTGCCTATGGTTCTCTTCTGGAGAACAAAAATAAACAGTAGGCAGACCATAGATGCATATAATGGATCCTACTGATGGTTTCTGGTAATTCTTATCATTGTATCCTCTAACCCCACCCACCTACCCCACTCCCACAACGGCAGAACCTAGAAATGAAAACTTCAGTGAGCTTTAAACCACAACTCCAATACTGTTTTTCTTGGAGAAGACAATCAATGAATTGATTGATTGATTTTATTTCTATGCCATTTTTCATTCAAATTAATCCCAAAGCCAATTACAAACAATAAATGACAACATGAAATACAGCATAAATCATATAGAATAATTAACAAATCGTCAGAGAAACAATTACAAAACACAGTTAACAAAACAACAGCTAAAAAATAAATATCACAATTAAAGCAAAAGTCATATTTTATTATTAACAAATCAATAACAACATGAATAGCAAAATTCAGATACCATTAGTGATATAAATGGGGAAAGGGATAAAAATAAAAGAAAGCGAAATAGGTCCCCAACTTGCATTTTAATCATACAAAGAACAGTGTAAGTCAGGAAAAGACTCACGCCTAATGGAAGAGAAAAGGAGCTGAGAGTTAGCGCAATCCTATGGCAATTAAAGATGATGGAGTACGCAGAACTAGCGAAGATGACGGGGAAGATCTGGAACCAAGGCGACCAGAAGTTCCTGAATGATTGGAGTAAATTTAAGAGACAATTGCAAAAGCTTAAAGACACTAACAGGACCGATATAATTCCTACAACACAAGACCTTAGTAGTCTGACTAGGAACTGGAGAGGACTGAGATGAACAGCAGAAAGGCGTTAATAGCCAATTGAAATTATAAAACCGTTTGAAGGGAGGGAGGGAAGTCATAGCTCGGCGGAGTATTCGTATTATGTTTTATATTGTAAGGTGACCAATGTAATGTTTGTTTAATGGAAAATAATAAAAATTATATTTAAAAAAGAGAGTTAGCGCAATCCTTCCCATAGTAGTTTGCCATTTTTATGTATTATTTATACTGTGCCGTCAATGTGTATTGTATTTTCCGAAAAACAAGAAGCCAGCTCCATACCTCAAAAAGACCTACACTGTTATCTTAGAGGGAATACATCAGAGGAAGGAGTGAAAAATGGAAGCAGGGAGTTAAGGAAGGTGAAGAGAGCCACCACGTAGGCCGATCCAGACACTAAAGGATAGCATGGAAGAAGAGTTGCTTAAGGAAGGAGACCTCCAAAATGGTACAGATTATGGAGAAGCGAAGATCACAAACAGGGATGCAAAGGAATATAAGAGTAGATAAATTGGAGTGGGTGTGTATTCAGGTCATGGATATACAGTGGTACCTCTGGTTAAGTACTTACTTCGTTCCGGAGGTCCATTCTTAGCCTGAAACTGTTCTTAACCTGAAGCACCACTTTAGCTAATGGGGCCTCCCACTGCCGCTGCGCCGCCAGAGCACAATTTCTGTTCTTATCCTGAAGCAAAGTTCTTAACCTGAAGCATTATTTCTGGGTTAACGGAGTTCTTAACCTGAAGCATATGTAACCTGAAGTGTATGTAACCTGAGGTACCACTGTATCTGAATGGGGGCATGGCTCACTGGCAGAGCATTTGCTTTGCATTCAGAAGGTCCCAGGTTCAATCCCTGTCATATTCAGGTAGGATTAGGAGATACTGTACATCCTGTCTAAAACCCTGCAGAGTTGCTACTGGTCGATGTAGATAATGCTAAGCTAGTTGGACCAAAGAACCAAATTATCAGGCAGCTTCATATGTTCCCCAATGAGCTTGGAATGAGCACAGGGATTTCAGGAGGAGCTTCATGAAGTGGCAAGACACATACTGTTTTGACAGCACAGCTCCGGATAGAGGCAAAGGGACCAGTGGGGGGAAAAACATAGAACAGCATGACGCAGAAGTCAAAGCAAGATACTGTATGGTTAGGGCATGGGCCAGAGTTTCTGCCAGTAAGGGATGGGGGGTGAAGAAGAAGGGGCATATTTCTGCAACATTATAAAGGGAGAAGCAGCTGTCTAACTTACAGAAGGATCATAGAATCATAGAATCATAGAGTTGGAAGAGACCACAAGGGCCATCCAGTCCAACCCCCTGGCGAAGCCAGTTGTTCACTTCCCCTATTTTTCCCCCTCTCCCTGGGCCACATTGTTCAACTGGGAGGACAGATGAGATGACAATTTGTGCATTTAATTGCTTCAACTTCCTGCCCAGAGCCTCATAATCACTTTTGATCTTCTGGAGGCTATGGCTTGCAGTGTCATTGGTTCCCACATGGACCAAAAGGAAGGGGTCTTTGTCAGTGGGTTTTATGATTCCTTGTAGCCGTTCTGTTAGATCTTGGATCTTGGCCCCGGGGAGACAGCATACCTCTCGAGACATCTTGTCAGGCCCACAGATCACTGCTTCTGTACCCCTCAGTAGGAAATCCCCTATCACCACTATTCATATTCCTCATCAACTGTGATGTGGGAAAGATCTTCCAATGGAGTCTGTTCTTCATCTTCCATGTTAAGGGAAAGCACTTCAAATTGATTGTGTAGTTCTAAACACTCAGAGCGATCCCTGGGCATTCTACTTTTGTGAGTCACGTTCCTCCATACATCTGGCTCCTGTGTTGGGGAACTGATCTCCTCCTCAGGGATGTGCCCTGTCTCCTCCTTGATGCAGACAGTGTGCTCTGCTGCATCCAAGAAAAGCTCCAGCTCTTTAATTTTCTGGAGCGTAGATACACGGGCCTGAAGTTGCTGGACCTTGTCTTCTAGTAGGGCAACCAACTTGCACTTGCTGCAGGTGTAGTTTCCTACATCTTTTGCCAAGACGACAAACATTGCGCAGGAATTGCAGGTGACTGCAGTTGTTCCCTCTCCCTCCATCTTGAAGAGCTTGAAGTCAGGACAAAAAAAGAAGCCTAAAAGGCTAGGTCTCCCCCAATAAACGTTTGAGACTAGCTCCCCTTTATCTAAATGATGGGTCAAACTGCGCACACCGCTAGCCCCGCCCCCTCAGACCATGTGCTCAGGGAGAGCACACGGCCAGAAACAAACACACACACAAGCCTGGACAGTCACACAAATCCAAGAGGCAGAAGCCCTAGTAAACAAGCACAAGCCCTAGGAATGAAGCACACAAACAAATAAGGAAACAAATAACGTCAAGCAAAATCATGTCTTGCCACCCACCACATTCCTATTCTTGGGAGCACAATCTCCCCACCTAAATAATAATTTTAAAAAAGAGGGTGGAGCCTTTCTCCAGTCTGAGTACTGACTTCAATTCACAGTAGGTGAAAAGGAAATTTTGGAGGCTAAAAATTCTATTGCCTCTGCCAAGAATGGACATGGATAACTGCTCATTTCCAAACACTTAAGTCTCTGCTGCCTAATCATTCGAAGAACAAATCCAAAACCAGCCATTAATAAATCAACGCTGGGAAATGAAAGCAGAATAGGGGTGGGGTGGGGAGATGAACAGGGGAAGGATAACTGTAAACAGCATATAACATTTACCTAGCAAGAGAATGCTTCTTACACACACACACACACACACACACACACACACACACACACACACACAATATTTTGTTTTGTTTTGTTTTGTTTTAAATTGGGCAGATTGTGGTTAGTATTAGTAATTCAAGAACCTTTAACTGGGCTGTGGAAAGAAAGGAGCCATTGATCTTGGCACAGCAGGCATGAAATTAACCAACACAGGCTAGCCTTCACCAAGACGGCGCCTTTCAAAACAAACAATAGGGCTGCTGAACTGTGCATGAAATACAAGCAAGGCTCAGGGTGCTCTCTCCCTCCTGTTGCATTGTTCCGATCATGACAACCTGCAAGGAAATGCCATCTATGAATGTATAATGTCTCACAACAGGTTAATGGTTTGAACTCAGACTCTTGAGCTCTACAATGAGCAAATAACTATTGACAGTGTAAGAATTTGCAACAGGAAGGCAGATTTATGGAATCGGGCCACTGTGCCATTTAGTGCAGTACTTCCAACACTAATTGGTAATGGCTCTCCAGGTCAACAAAGGGGAAACTATCCCAACCTTACCTGGAGAGGCTGGGGATTGAATCTGAGACATTTTGCAATAGAAGCATGTGTTCTGCCTTAGTGCCAGTACAGTGCCCACCCCCACCCCATGCTATTCAACATCTGTATGAAGCCATTGGGAGTAGTTATAATGAGTTTTGAGCAAGGTGTCATCAGTACGCTGATGATACTCTGCTCTATATCTCCACTACATCTGAGTCATAAAAGGCTGTGCAAGCCCTAGACTGGTGCCTGGATACAGAGGTGGACTGAATGAGGGCCAATAAACTAATCTTGAATCATTGAGATACTAAGGCTTTGTGTGAGGAGTCCCAAGTCTGGGAGAAATTTCGCCTGTCTGTTCTGGACCAGGTAGCACTCTCTCTAAAGGAGCAGGTATGTAGTTTGGGGTTATTCCTTGATCCATCTTTGTCACTAGAGGTCCAAGTGACCTCTAAACAAGATTAGTTTTTACCAGCTCCAGTTGGTTAACTAGCTGCAATGGTTCATGGACCACAACACCCTGACCACAGTAGTTCATGTATTGGTAACTTCAAGGGTGGATTACTGTAACATCTTTATGTGGGGCTGCCCTTGTATCTGGTCCAGAAGCTTCAACTAGTGCAAAATGCAGCAGCCAGGCTGCTCACAGGAGCAGATTCCTAACAACATGATACTCAACTGGCTCCACTGGCTGCTGATTTGCAACTGGACCAGGTTCAAGACACTTGTGGTAATTCACAAAAGCCCTAAACAATTTGAGTCCAAAGTACCTTAGGGACCATCTGATTCCCTGTGCTCTACCTCAATCATGGAAATTCTCTGATGGGGCACTTCTGCTGGGCCCCACGACTCTGTGGTTTAGCTGAAATATCTTTTGAGATAAATAATGAACACCGCCTTCTACACAATCCTTTTTTGCTACAGCCAACTCAGACAGGTGCTTATCAAGTCTCCCACTCTACCTCAATGAGCCTTGAGTTCCAGAGTTGGCCTGAGACATTTTTCTGCCTGAGGCAAGCAAGATGGCACCTCACACACTTAAAATATACAAAAGTCAATCCAGTGACAGCTGAATCATTTCAACACTGGTGACAGGAAAGTGTCCCCCACCACAATTGAGGTTAGGAGAAAGCCTAGGGGATACAGATTAGGCTGTGTGACACACAAATTTTTCCTCCAACATCCTCTCTGTCTTTAAAAATGCCCCCAACATATGCTGCTTGAGGCAGCCATCTCATTCCACCGAACGGTAAAAAGGTAAAGGTAAAGGGACCTCTGACCATTAGGTCCAGTCGTGACTGACTCTGGGGTTGCGGCGCTCATCTCGCATTATTGGCTGAGGCAGCCGGCGTACAGCTTCCGGGTCATATGGCCAGCATGACTAAGCCACTTCTGGCGAACCAGAGCAGCGCACGGAAACACCGTTTACCTTCCCGCCAGAGCGGTACCTATTGATCTACTTGCACTTTGACATGCTTTCAAACTGCTAGGTTGGCAGGAGCAGGGACCAAGCAACAGGAGCTCACCCCGTCGCGGGGATTCAAACCGCTGACCTTCTGATCGGCAAGCCCTAGGCTCTGTGGTTTAACCCACAGCGCCACCCGCATCCCCTACCTAAAGGTAGGGCCGGACATATTAACTTATTTATCCTAATTGTTTGTGCTTGTCATTCACCTAACTTTAAGACTACGGAATTTGTCAGGAGCTGAGATCCTTTGTGGCCAACGCAAAGTTCTAAAGTAAGGCAATTGACATTCTGTGCCTACAGAAAAATCAGGACAATGTAGCTAAATCTGGAAATGGAGGGGGCAGTTTATTCAAGAAAGTGAGATATAATCAAGCATGCTTGAATTTTTTTTAATGCAACTAGAGGAAGCATGTGGAACCTTTGACAACTTAGAATCATAGAGTTGGAAGAGACCACAAGGGCCATCCAGTCCAACCCCCTGCCAAGCAGGAAACACCATCAAAGCATTCCTGACAGGTGGCTGTCAAGCCTCTGCTTAAAGACCTCCAAAGAAGGAGACTCCACCACACTCCTTGGCAGCAAATTCCACTGTCGAACAGCTCTTACTGTCAGGAAGTTCTTTCTAATGTTTAGGTGGAATCTTCTTTCTTGTAGTTTGAATCCATTGCTCCATGTCCTCTTCTCAGGAGCAGCAGAAAACAACTTTTATCCTTATATATTTGAACATGGCTATCATATCACCCCTTAACCTTCTCTTCTCCAGGCTAAACATACCCAGCTCCCTAAGCTGTTCCTCATAAGGCATCGTTTCCAGGCCTTTGACCATTTTGGTTGCCCTCCTCTGGACACGTTCCAGCTTGTCAGTATCCTTCTTGAACTGTGGTGCCCAGAACTGGACACAGTATTCCAGGTGAGGTCTGACCAGAGCGGAATACAGTGGTACTATTACTTCCCTTGATCTAGATGCTATACTCCTAGCCTTGGCCATAACCTGCTTGTTGTGAAGTTTCTTTTGCAGAAAAACTTGGGGGAAAGCTGTAGCTTAGTGGTAGAGCATCTATTTTGCATGCAGAAGGTCACAGGTTCAATCTCTAATATATATCTCTCTCTTTTTGTCAAATCCTTTTTATCAATTTTCCAAATTCTAACAAATCAACCAGAAATTAAAATAAATGTAATACAATTTGTCCAAAAAGTGGCTTTCCACACTCTATCTCATGGAGAGTGGCCACCATAGTCACGGACAGGAACCAGAAGCCAAATCTCTGATATCTCAAGGTAGGAGGCTGGGGGAGAGGCTCCCATCTGAAATACTGAAGAGCCGCTGCCATTCACTGTAGACAGTATATGGCTAGATTGATCCGATGGTCTGACTCTGTATAAGGCACCTTCCTTTGGTCCTATGCTTTCAAAGAGTGTTTTGCCAGGCAGAACCTGAGTTCATATCCACAACTGGGATGGGGAAGGAAAATGCTGAAGTCTTGAGCATTTTTTATGCCTCCTTCAAGTTAAAAAATGTTTCCAGGGTCATTTAAAGCATATCAATAAAACAGTAACAATCAAATTGACACTGAATCATGGTTAAAACGTGATTATAAATAACCCCACAACCTATCCTCTGCCTTTGACTCCATTATCAGTACTAGACTCTGGCAGAAGCTTAGCGTAACCAACATAGACAAAAGGCTCCTATGGCTGCTTGTGGAAATCCACTCGGACATATTTGCCAGAGTGAAATTTGGCCCTCACGGCGCTCTCTCCCGCCCCTTTCCTTTAGCCAGAGGCGTCAAACAAGGCTGCCTTCTGGCTCCCTTTCTTTTCAATTTCTACATAAACGACATAATAACAGTCATCAAGGCCCTTAACCAACCTGCCCCCTCCTTGCAACAAGCAAAAATTCATATCTTACTATATGCTGATGATATGGCAGTCCTCTCGCTAACAAAGCTGGGACTCAACAACATGATGAGAGGGCTCATGCACTTCTGCGATGAAAACTTTCTAAAAATCAATTTCTCCAAAACCAAAATTATCCCTTTCGGCACGTTAAAACCAAATCCAACGTGGAACCTCGAGGGCCACATCATTGACCAATGTTCGGTCTTTAAATATTTGGGCATTACTTTCCACCACAGATCATCTTGGATGGCCCACTTAAACACAATCATTCTGGCCGCTCGCCGAACCATGACTGCTTGGGTGAAATTTTTCTTCGCAAAAGGAGGGCAGCTGGTGGCCCCTATCAGAAAAACCTACATCAGTAAAGTACCCCCAATGTTGCTATATGGGGTAGAAATATGGGGGTGGAACCCAAACATACTCCAACGACTGGAGTCCTTGCAAAACCTTCTGGCAAGAAAGATCTTGGGCCTCCCCAAAGGGACAATGGCCGCCCAACTGAGAATGGAATTGGGTCTACCATCCATTGTAGCAAAAGCCCATATCAGGATAATCACTTACTACAAATCGCTGGTAGAAATTCCAAACTCTCTACTAGCGAAACAAGCCTTCACAGCCTTTATTGGCAGCCGTACCTGGTCAAAGGGCATGGAGACCATCTGCGATCGCTACTCCCTTCCATATTTTGCCGCCCTGTCCTTATGGGACAAAGACAAAATTCGTGAATGGGTTTTAGCAAGGGACGAAGCCCTCGACCTAGCACTATCGAACGCGGCCAGACTATCCACGTGGTTTCCTCGTGTGAAAGCAGTCAGAACCACGCCATCCCTATAGCATTCCTACAGGGCGCTTATTCCAATACCCCCCTGGACCTTCGACTCTGCCCTTGCAACAAGGGAAAGATAGAGGATTTTATCCACTTTTTCTTCCACTGCCCTCTATATGCTACAGCTACACCTAGGCTTTTCCTCCTAATCCCGCTGACCATCGCCCTGGACAATGACCGCATGAAATTCCTATTGGTAGATGCAAACCCTCTGGTCACAAGAGGAGTGGCTATCTACATACTCCAGGCACTGAAACTTAGGGCCACCTTCTTGGCTAATTTGCCTTAGCACTAGATCTAAGTTACTTCCTGACATAGACTCTGTCGACACGCTCTGCCATTGCTTTTTATTCTATCTGTTTCACTTAGCATGATTTTATATCCAAAGTTTTATATGTACCTGTACAAAATGTACAAAATGTATCTGTTATATTTTATGTATATTTTTGGAAGGCTCCCGCCTGGTTTCTTATTATGTGCTATGGCCAGATGGCTAATGCAATAAATATAATTTGATTTGCATCGTTTCCAGGCCTTTGACCATTTTGGTTGCCCTCCTCTGGACACGTTCCAGCTTGTCAGTATCCTTCTTGAACTGTGGTGGCCAGAACTGGACACAGTATTCCAGGTAAGGTCTGACCAGAGCGGAATACAGTGGTACTATTACTTCCCTTGATCTAGATGCTATACTCCTATTGATGCAGCCCAGAATTGCATTGGCTTTTTTAGCTGCTGCATCACACTGTTGACTCATGTCAAGTTTGTGGTCTACCAAGACTCCTAGATCCTTTTCACATGTACTGCTCTCAAGCCAGATGTCACCCATCCTGTATTTGTGCCTTTCATTTTTATTTTATTTTTGCCCAAGTGCAGTACTTTACATTTCTCCCTGTTAAAATTCATCTTGTTTGCTTTGGCCCAATTCTCTAATCTGTTAAGGTCATTTTGAAGTATGACCCTGTCCTCTGGGGTATTAGCCATCCCTTCCAATTTGGTGTCATCTGCAAACTTGATCAGGATGCCCTCAAGCCCATCATCCAAGTCATTGATAAAGATGTTGAATAAGACTGGGCCCAAGACAGTCTTATTGTCTTATTTGGTCCTGCAAATGTTGCTTAACAACACCGCCATCCCCAGCAAGCATGACCAATGGCAAGGGATGATGGGATTTATAGTTCTGCAATGTCTGAGGGCCAAAGGTTCCTCACACCCTGAACTAAAGCATGATTCTAGGTTAGTAGGAGTTAACCCATTTCAGGCAGCTCCCTTCATTCAGCCAGAAAACAATCATAAGATGGTAGAAAGAGCTTTGCTTGATCAAACCAAAGGCCCATTTATTCAAGCATCCTGTTCTTACAATGGCCAGTCAGATGCTTCAGTGGTAAGTGAAGAAGCAGGACATGAGAACAACACTTCCTAGCAACTGGCATTCAGAGGCATATTGTCACTTACTGGAAACAGCACATAATTATGACAAGCAGCCACAGACAGTTCTTTCAGCCATTCAGGTTGGTTGGTGTCCATCATTATATCTTGTGGCAACTAATTCCAAAAAGGCAGCTTGTGCACCAGCAGAGACATTTAGGACTTAAGGATTAGAAAGGCATGGATGGAGAACCTCAGGGCCTGCCCAACCCTCCCTCTTTCCAGGTCATGCCCCCTTCTACCAAGAATGCACAAACACACACAAGCCCTGCATCCTTCTTGAGTGCTTGTGCCTGACTGACAAACATCATTGAACTGTGACAATGCCTCTTTGCTTATCTGGATGGAAGACTGAGAGATATATAGGGTTGTGGCATATATAAACCTCTGGTTTTTGTCATTGAAGGAATGCAGTTGTACAAAGTTAAGACATGCTGCTGCCCTCAGGAGGTTTCCCACAAGGGAATGGGACTCTCTCAGGCTGAAAAGAAATCCCCCCACCCCTGACATAGAGTCTGGCTTCTTTGTCCTCGCAAAAAATGCAAAAAAAAAAAAAAAAAAAAAAAAAATGCTGGCAGATGATAAAATATATCATGTAGGAAAATGAATCCCCGATGTTGTAGATTACATTAGGTTCTGTAATAGTGCTTGCAGAATAAACTTGGGGCAACTGGGTCTGCCAAAGGATATGCAGCTCAGGATTACACTTCATGCAACTGGTGAAATAAAGTTAGGAGTAGGTCCTGACAATAAAACACCTGGTGTCAGTGAAGTTAACTCTTTATTCAAAGAAACCAAAACAACTCAGGCCTAGTGATCATGGCAACTCTTCCCAGTAGGTTTTGCCCCAATGTTGCAGTTGTGAGAACTGAAGGTCCCGACCTTCGACTGCTCTCTAAGACTCCTCCCCCAGAAGCCTAAGGTACCTTTGTCTTATCTCTCATTGCTCTGTCCTCATTCCTCTCCATGTTCTAGGAGATTAGGCACCAGGGGAAAGAAAAGCTGGTCGCAGCAGTGGGGAAACTCCCTGGATTCTTCAGCAGCCTGCCTTCACTCTGCCTCTTGACACACACACACACACACACACACCACTTTTGCCTCTGATTCTGGACTGCTCTCTGCCACAGCCTCTTCCTGCTCACTAAACCCTGTTGCCTCTTCAACCTCTCACACCTCTTCCTCCCAGTCTGCTCCCTCTTCTCCCTCTGACATCTCATTGTCATCCTACTACCAATCCCATGGCTCTGAGCCTTCTTCCCTTGGGGGTCCCCTCTGCACCCAGCCAGTGCATGACATCAGCCCTGTCTTGTTTGTAGTGATCTGTAAAAAAGCTCTGGTATAAAAAAAATATAGGAGGTTTTCTGGCCTAGCAGAAGGTGACAATGTGAATTGCACAAGCAACATGGCAACAAAAAACAAGGTACCACAGCCTCTAAACCTGAAGCAAATGGTCCAGGTACAACAAAAGTTTAGTTTGGTTAATGCAGCACTGTATAACTTGAAGCAAGATATTTCTGTACGTTGCCCCTTGCACTCATTAGATAAATGTTGAATGCAAAGCAGCAGCTTGTGGGTGGGATGGATAATTTAATATTCCACATTTGTCACGTGCATCACATGACCTGGGCAGGACAAGCAGAAGCCCCATACAGAATGAGCTTGTAAATCATCACAGCTGCACTATCCAGAATACAATGATTAAAAAATGAAAGTCCCTCAATAAGATGTCCTCTTCTCTCCCACTAAACTCACACAATTTAATCCCAGACCAAAATATACTCAGCGTAACATTAAAAGAAAGCGGAGCCAATTTTGCATAACCCTTAAAATAAATACCCATGCTGTACAGATACCTTCAGTAGCTATGGAGCTGCAATAGCAGTTCCATATCTTCAAAAGTGGAAAACAGTCTGTGTTATAATGATAACTTTAGGTCACTACAGTGGACCCTCCAGATACCATCAAAGGCAAATCTGTGGAACTAGTATTATCTAGGGACCCATTGGGACTATCTGGGTGGAAAGCAGAGACACCAGCAGTAGGTGGAGCAAGAGCCAATGACAGGCAGAGCAGGACTACTGCAATGCGCTCTACGTGGGGCTACCTTTGAAGGTGACCCGGAAACTGCAATTGATCCAGAATGCGGCAGCTAGACTGGTGACTGGGAGTGGCCGCCATGACCACATAACACCGGTCCTGAGAGATCTACATTGGCTCCCAGTACGTTTCCGAGCACAATTCAAAGTGTTGGTGCTGACCTTTAAAGCCCTAAACGGCCTCGGTCCTGTATACCTGAAGGAGCGTCTCCACCCCCACCGTTCAGCCCGGACACTGAGATCCAGCGCCGAGGGCCTTCTGGTGGTTCCCTCACTGCGAGAAGCAAAGCTACAGGGAACCAGGCAGAGGGCCTTCTCGGTAGTGGCGCCCGCCCTGTGGAACGCCCTCCCTTCAGAGGTCAAAACAATCAACAACTACATGACCTTTAGAAAACACCTGAAGGCAGCCCTGTTTAGGGAAGTTTTTAATCTGTAATATTTTAATGTATTTTAGTGTTTGTTGGAGGCCGCCCAGAGTGGCTGGGGGGACCTGGTCAGATGGGCGGGGTACAAATAATAAATTATTATTATTATTATTATTATTATTATTATTATTATTATTATTATTATTATTATTATTATCCCTTGGACTGGTTTAAGTAAGAAGAGAGGTAGGTGGGGGCTGGCTGAGGGCAGACTGAGGTTGGGGGTCGCAGGGCATCATTCACCCTAATGGAACAACCCACACTGGTGCCTCCCTCTAGTTTTTCAGCACAACCTAAAGGGCCTCTTGGCACTCAGGCTATTTCTGAATCTGACCCATGTTTGGGTTAAGAAACAGAAGCAATCCAGTTGCTGGCTACTACAAAAATTAGATTTCAAATTATTTCCCTTCCCTGCTTCCCTCTTACTCATTTATTGAAATAGTTTATATCCCACTTCTCTGCATTAGTGTGTGTATACACACACACACACACACACACACACACACACACACACACACACTCAATGCAGCTTATAGCACAATATGAAAAACAAAGCGACCATAAAAAAGCCCATTAAAAAAACAAATGCTTGTCAAAATATCATGCCAAGATTATCAGAGAAGGGGAAAGACAACCTCTCTACACACACTCCAGCACAACAGTTCCACAGTCTCATTTCCCAGCCTAACATACCTCAGGTTACGGAGGTAGGGCTGTAGGAGATGAGAATATGAATCAATATATTTATTTAGAAAACTGCATGTTACACAGCAATAAACACAACATTTGGCACTCCACAGACACAGTGGGAAGCCCCCAGGAAATGCAGGCTCAGTGGAGCACATACTCAATAAAAAGTTTGCTTATTGTTATTATTTAAATGCATTCATAGTTTTATTCACACTTTTGTACACCACCCTAGATTCTTCTGCTGCAGGGTAGTTAACATTTTGAGTGAGGGATGGGGAAGCTGGGAAACTTCAGGGATTGTTTGATAACAATTCCTAACGGTTCCTATCTGGGCCGGGGCTGATGGGAGCTCAATAGCAAGTGGAGGTTACTGGTTCCCCATCCTCATTTTAGAACAATAGAATTTCAGAGTTGGAAGGGACCCTGAGGATCATCTAGGCCAACCCCCTGCAATGCAGGAATGGGCAGCTGTCCCATACGGGGATCGAACCTGCAACCTTGGCATTATCAGCACCACACTAAGCAACTGAGCTACCCACACCACAGCCAAAGATCGAGGGAACAACCTTGGATTTCCAACTGACATCCATATTTCTTGGGTAACTAGGCGCAGAATGAAATAACACGAATTCATGCCCACGGTGACATCGAACATTGCTGAGTTTGGCCCTCCCGACACCGTTGTCATCCAGCTCGGTGAAAAGGCATCAACCTCACTTGGAATATAATAGAGAACTTTGAGAGACTCCTGGATTTATAGCCACATATAATCATTGTTTTGTCACATTTGCTGAAAGGCAGCACTGGCACAACAGTCCAGACCCATCAGGCATCAACCAGGACAGGAAGAAGGCCAACTATGCAGTAGCATGAAAGTGGAGTGCCTGGGAGAATGGGTGATACAGCACCCTAGCATCACATTCACCCAGGAGGCATTGTATTGGTTTGATGGAGTACACGTCAGAAGCGGGCAATGAAATCTGACTAAGTGACATAGTGGAGGGGCATCGAGTGTTGGTTGCAGGCATGAAGGACTTTGTGGCAAGCCGTTTCGGCTCAGTTGATGGTTAGGCATTGGGTAAGCCTAGGTTTTGGCCCGAGGGAAGGTTGTAACCTCTGCCTGCCCCTCCTGGGTATAGGGTATCCTGTTAAAAGGAACTGGGTGGCTTCTGTCCAACAGGTGGGTGCTGTCCAACACCCAGGTGGGTGCTAGGCCCAATGGGGACTCTACAGGGGGTACCCCTATTTGATGTAGGTCATATAGCACCCCCCCAAAAAAAAGATGTGATTTACTCTCAGATGCACTCCCAGCAAATAGGCTGGAGTGGAATAGTTCTGGCTTTATCTAATGCCTATGTCAAACCATTCTCTTCTGTAACCAATAAAGTTATGACCCAGTTAAATTCATAAATCAATATCCTGTTGTCCTTTCTGGTCATTCACTTCCCAGGGAACTGCAGGGTCATGGGGTCTTGGCACACAAATCCACTCATGGCTACGGGCCATGTCAGCAATCCAGCCGGTGGCAATTGGCCAATGCCGGTAGGCTTGGTACGGGCATTCCCCTGGAAGCAGATCCAACTGGCCAATGAGCAGGGCTTGGGCTCACTCTGGGGTGGGGGTATATTGTGGCCTGTCTGGCACTCTTCCTCTGACTTTTCGTTGGATGAATAAATAAGTAATTCTTCAAAATATGCAATCAATTGCAAACACATGTTTGTGCCACACGTACATTATGGTTTTACATTTATGAATAACAGAGGAATGTGTGAAATGAGCCATATTGTACAGCACCTCAGAAATTCCAGCATTTAGTTTTAACACTGAGACTTAAATTTCTGACCTAACCGGGGGGGGGGGGGCACCACTGCTGGTGGTGTCTCACAAAAAGGGGGGTAAGGAAAATGTGAGAATTGTTAAAGAAAGGTTCACAACTGTTTCAGAGCAGCTGTCAATCTACAATGAAATGTAAAAATCCTGACTTCCGGCGAGGGCGCGCTACGGATCAGGTCGATAAAAGGGAAACCTCCATCCTGGGGGCGACCCGAGAAGCGGCGGCAGTGGGAGAGGTGTTTTAGTGCCCAATTATAAATCTCTCCGCAAACTAATTCAAAGCCAAGGTGCGGGACCTGAGCTGAAGAGGAGCAGTGTCGGGAAGGCATACTCCGCGCGGACATCGTAATTCTGCCAACTCGGTGGGGCGCGAGAGGAGCCGGACGCTTCCCTAGAGCGCTGCAAGCCGCTTGGGCACCGAGAACCTGAGTAGCGAGCGCCTGGAGCCCTCGGGCGTGAGAAAAGACTTCGAAACCGCCCGTGAGTTTTAAAGGTTTAATTTTTATAGTAATATAAGACTGGAAGAAGGGGAGACCGCGGGTGAATAGACTTACCCGAGGATTGTTCTATCCCATGTTGGGGTTGCGGTAGGGGGAACCTACCTGTCGTGAGCGCAAAAAAAGTGGGAAAAGCAGGTCCGGAGGGACGCCGACATAGCTGAATCCAGTAAAGCGCCTGGCGGCGAGCTCTGAGCCGGCAAAGAGAGCTGCAGGCTACAGAGGGGCCAGACGCGAAGGAGACATAGAGGAGAAGAGAAAGGAGAAGGTGAATGGAAAAAGAACGGCTTGAATAGCTAGAGGGAGGCAAGGGAGCGAACGAAGGGGTGGAGAAAATGGAGGATATTGCTGAGTAATAAGAGGGAAAGGGGATATCCGCCTTCTTTGCGGAAGTAAAAGAAGAAGAAAGGTGGAGATAAAGGCAAAGAAAGGCGACAGACTGCTAGCAGCCCACAGCGACACCTGGTGGAGATACAGGAAATTACAGGCAGTATCTAAAACAGAATTAAAGCACGTCTGAAGTCCCCCCTTGCTCCTGACTATATTGACTATACTGAAAGTGTTGACTAATCCCTAAGGGAGGAAATTACTAGGGTTAGTTTGGACTAAAGACAGGAGGGATGTTTCCCTAGGCTAAAAGAAAACGGGAACTCCCAAAAAAGGAGAAGAGCCTCAGAAGGCGAAATTGGTTTTCTTCTTATTTGAGGAAAAGTGTTAATTTTGAAGTCCTGTAAATTACAGAAGTTTTGTAAATTACAGAATGACGGGAACGAAGGTGAAAGCAGCGTCAACAGCAACAACACAGTCAGCTGGTGGTGCAGCTTCAAAAAGACAATCCATGGCAGCAACAGCGGCACCAATGGCAGCAGCACTAGAAGCAGAGGCCCTTGACGGCATCAGAAAGGCGATTACAGAGATGAACAAGTCAATAAATGATAAACTAGATTCCGTAATTGGCAAAGTGGAGGATAACACTAGAGCGATAGAATCTAACACGCAAGCAATAGAAGGTATATCAACACAGATTAAAGAACTACATATGAAAGACAAAGAACTAGAAGCGGGCTTGAAGGAGGTGATGGGGAAAGCATCAAAACATGATGATCAGATAAAAAAACTGACAATGGATAATAAAGAAATCAAGAAAACACAAGGGAAAGAGGAGGAAGAGAGGAAGGAGCTATGGAGGATACAGGAGGACTTGGCGGATCAGCTCGCAATGTTGGAAATGCGGCAAAAGGCGCATATCTTGCGCCTGAAAGGGGTGCCAGAAATAGGCAATGAACCAGTAAATGAGAGAATATTGAAGGAAATGGCTGCGTGGTTAGGAGTGAGTGAGAATGATATGCTGATGGATGTAGATAAAGTCTTTAGACTGAGAATGGATAGATCAAAAGCACCAAAGGGAGTTAAAAGACCGGCGGACTGTCTTATTTTCTTTAACTCGCTTTTACTCAGAGACAAAGTCCTGCAAAGGAAGAAACAGGCGGAACTGATAATAGAGGGGAGAAGTGTGGCTATATATAAGGAGATCCCTAAACGGTTGACGGCGAAGAGGCAACACTATAAGACCCTAACTGAGGCTCTGAGAAAGAGAGGTATTTGGTTTACGTGGGAGTTTCCGGAGGGGATCTCTTTTATTTTTAAAGAAAGAAAGAAGACGCTAAGAACGGTTGAAGAAACCCAAAGGTTTTGTAGCAGATACAGAAAGGAACTGTTCTTGGAGGAAGGAGGACCCAAAGAAGACGATAACCAAGAGGAAGAATAAAGATTGTACCTTCCACCCTCCTTTTTTTTTCTTTTTTTTTTTTTCTTCTGTAATTCTATTAAAACTGTTGTATTATCGTATTATTGAATCTAAAGCTACCCTAAAAATTGTTATCTAAGATTTTCTAAGTAATTTCCTATAAAGCTGTAGTATAATTAAAGATTGAAAGATGAACCTAAATATTATTTCCTGGAACGTAAACGGCTTAAATGATAAAGGGAAGAGAAATAGAGTAGAGCGAATCCTCAAAAAAGATAGATGGGATATTATCTGTTTACAGGAAACCCATGTGTCGCAGAGTCATGAGAGATTATTGCACAATAACAAACTTGGTAAAGAATTCATTGCTTCTAATGTTAATAAAAAAAGAGGAGTGGTGACATATGTAAGAGAAGGAATAAGAGCGGAAGAGTTGTATCATGATGAAGAAGGCAGAATAATAGTAATTAAAATAACGGTAGGGAAGGAAGAACTGATACTATTCAACATATACGCGCCAAATGGGTGCAAAATAAAATTCTTTCAAGAGCTGGGGGAACTAATGGGGAATCTAATAGGTCAAGAAGAACTACTGATCACAGGAGACTTTAATGGGGTGGTAGAACCTGAGCAGGATAGGTCAGGGAAACGTAAGAACAACGGGAAGCTACCAGAAACTTTCAGACGAATTGTGGATAATTACGAATTAATAGACTGTTGGAGAAATAAACACATAAATGAAAAAGAATATACCTTTTATTCAGATGCGAGGAAGTCTCTATCGAGAATAGATTTGATCTGGTGCTCAACAAGATTGTTCTCCATGGTCGGGAAATGTAAAATATTAGAAAAGTCATTATCAGATCACAACCCAGTGATGATTGAAATAAAGGAAAGAACGAAAGGGAAAGATAGATGGAGATGGAGAATGGATGACAGCATATTAAATGATGATGAATTTGTAAAAAAATGTAAAGGAAATTTAAATGAATTCTTCAAAATCAATATTGAAAAGGAAACAAGTCTACCGACAATTTGGGATGCAAGTAAGGCATATATTAGAGGCCTGTATATACAACAGAAATATCTAGTTAAAAAAAAGAGAGAGGCAAATTTAAATAGGATAAAAGAAGAAATTGGGAGGAAAGAGAAGGAATTGAAAGATAAAATAGATAAAACAGAATTGGCAGACCAAATTAAAATATTACAGAAGGAATTGGCAGTGGTAATAGGTGAAGAAATTGAAAAGAAAATTAAGTGGATGAAGCAAAAGTCATTCGAGATGGGTGGTAAAGTGGGAAAGTTGCTAGCTTGGCAGCTGAGAAAAAAGCAGAAGGAAAGAATAATAATTAGTATTAAAGATGGGGGAAAAAATTTAACAGATTTAGAAGATATTAAAAGATGCTTAAATAATTTCTATAAAAACCTCTATAAAGCGAAAAGGATAGATGAGAAGGAATTGAGAGAGTACCTTGCCAACCAAAAACTAGGTAAAATCAGTGCAGAGGAGAAATTAATGCTAAATGAGCCAATTAAAATCCAGGAAATTGAGAATACCATAAGTAGGCTGAAGAAGGGGAAGTCGCCTGGCACAGATGGATTGACAGCATCTCATTATAAAATCTTTAGGGATGAAATAAAAGTGATATATAAAAACCTGGTCAATGGGATAATGGAAAAAGGGGACATACCACGTACGTGGCAGGAGGCATACATCGCCTTAATACCAAAAGGGACGGATCCCAACCCGCAAGCTGGAGCGTTTAGGCCGATATCATTATTGAATACAGATTACAAAATTTATGCGATGATCCTGGCAGAAAGGCTAAAAAAGGTATTAAATAAGTTAATTGAAGACAACCAACAAGGCTTTCTCCCAGGAAGAAAAATGGCCAAAAATATAAGAATAATTCTAAACATGATTGAGTATTTAGATTGGCACCCCGGAAAAAAGACAGCGTTGATTTTCCTTGATGCCGAAAAGGCCTTCGATAACCTGGAATGGAAATTCATGGAAAGGTCAATGAAAGAGAGAGGCCTGGAGGGAAACTTTATGAAGGGAGTGAATGCCATATATAGTAGGCAGGTAGGAAGGCTAATAATAAATGGAACGATTGCAGACGAATTCCCCATCACAAAGGGAACGCGACAAGGTTGTCCGCTCTCCCCTCTTCTATTTATAATGGCAATAGAGTACCTGATTAGAGATATTGACGCTAATAAAGATATAAAAGGAATTAATGTGGGAAAGAAGATTTGGAAGATACAGGCCTTTGCGGATGATATTATCCTGATAATAGAAGACCCAAAGAAAGGAATAGAAGAATTAGAAAAAGTATTACAAAAATATAGTGAAATCTCGGGATTTAAAATTAATAGTGGGAAAACGAAAATGATGGTTAAAAATATTAAAAATAGAGAACTGGAAGATCTGAAGAGAGGGACAAATTGGGAAATAGTAAAGAAAATTAAATATTTGGGAGTTGTGATTTCGGAAAAAAATATAAGATTATATGAAGACAATTATGTAACAACTTGGAACGAAATTAAAAAAGATTTGGAGAGGTGGAGTCTTTTAAAATTATCAATGATGGGGAAGGTGTCTGCAATCAAGATGTCCGTGCTGCCGAGATTGCTTTTTCTTTTTCAAACGCTGCCAATTATAGAAAAAAATGAGAATTTTGAAATCTGGAGGAGGGAAATTAGTAAATTTATTTGGGGAAATAAGAAGCCAAGAATTCAATATAAATTACTCACCGAGGCCAAAGAAAGAGGGGGATGGGGGGTCCCGGACTTAAAATTATATTACGCCGCGGCGGGGATATGCTGGATCAGGGAATGGGCAACACTGGAAGATGAAGAACTATTACAACTGGAAGGATTTAGAAACACAGAGGGGTGGCATGCATATTTGACACAAGAAAATAAACACAACAAAAAGGAATTCACTGAGCATGTGATTAAAAGATCTTTATTAAAAACATGGATAAATTATAAAAGCAGGCTGGAGCCGAAAACTCCGAAGTGGCTTTCTCCCTTTGAAATCATAGCAGTATCTAGGAAAAAAGATAAAGAGAAATGGTCAACATACGAGCATATAATAATGAAAGATGCAGATAAGTGGAAATTAAAAACATATGAACAAATTAAGGATAAATGTACAAGTTGGCTTAGTTATATCCAAATTCATAGTATGTTCACAAAACATATGGAGATAGGTTTCCTAGAGGGAAAATCCAAATTCCAAGAGCTGATAATAGAAAACCAAAAGAAACCATTAAGTAGATTATATAAATACTTACTTGAATGGGAAATGAAAGAGGAGGAGGTGAAACATACGATGATTCGATGGTCGCAGGATATAGGGAGAACGATCTACCTGGAGCAATGGGAAAGCATATGGAAGAGTAGTATTAAATTCACCGCCTGCACAAACATCAAAGAAAATATGCTCAAACTCTTTTATAGATGGCACTTAACGCCCGAGAAAGTAGCCAAAATATATAAAACAGAGAAAAATGAATGTTGGAAGTGCAAAAAAAAAGTAGGTAACTACTACCACTGCTGGTGGAGTTGCGAAACAACCAGGAAATATTGGAATTTGATTTATGAGAAAATGAAAAGATTATTAGGAGTTACTTTCCTTAAAACGCCAGAGGCAATGTTGCTAAGTATAGTCCCAAACACCATACCAGGGGATAGGAAAAACATTTTCTTATATGCCTGTGCAGCGGCAAGGATATTATTAGGACAGTATTGGAAGTCAGAAAATGTGCCGACAATACAAGAATGGCATGGTAGGTTAGTGGAATATATGAATTTAGCTAAAATGACGGCGGCGATAAGGGATACAGCGAAACAGAAAATCAGGGAGGAATGGAAATACTTAGAAATCTATTTAGGAAAAGAGGGAATTAGTACGAAGCTAACGATCTGCTTGGATTAGGATAAGGGATAAGGGATAATAAGAAATGTAGGAAGGAAGTACTTATTTAGTATAGATAGGTAGGATAGTAGCAAGGAGATAGTTAAAGTAATAAGAAATCGCAAGTAAGGAAAGGAATACAAGGATCACATGAAGATGGACGATAGGAGGTATTTCTTTTTTCTTTTTTCTTTCTTTTTTTTTTTTTTTTTTTTAATGAATGTAGGGGAGGGAGGGAGGGGGGAAAGGGAGTGAGTGGGAAAAGGTTGTAAGAGGGAATGCATGTATATATATATGAAATGTATGTATGTATAAAGGTATGTAAGTATAAGAGGTGATGTTAGTAATGCAAGATATATTGAACACAGGAATGTAGGTATGTTGAATGCAGGAATATGTATGATAGGTATAGGAATGATAGGTATATGTATGATAGGAAGTATGTATAATGAATGTATATTGTATGTATATTGAATGTAGAAGTATGGGAAATAGATGTGAGTATGATAGGTAGAATGAGGGTAGAATGAGGTTTGAGAGTGTGGGAATTTGTATGTATGCATTTGAACTTGTACGGCAAGTAGAATGTTTATGGAAAGTGTCTATGTTTGTGTTGGATACATTAATAAAGATTTATTTAACTCTAAAAAAAAAAAAATTTTTAAAAAAAAAAAAAAAAAAAAAAAGAAATGTAAAAATCCTGGGGGAACCTTCTGAAGGACACATGAGGCAAAACCTGGTGAGTACATGGAAGAATGCCTGTGAATATCAAGCAGATGCCACAAGAACACATGGGTTTCACACTCGTTTACAGTGAGGAGCCACATTTGCATTACATGTGACAGTTTATTACACTGGATCATTGTGAGTTTTCAGAATTCTTGGTCTGATTTGCAGGGTGGAAAGGGGGACAAAGCTGCAAGGACCTGAAAGTGAACAATCCACAGGGAAAAGGCAGGCCTATAAAGCATATGAATGTTACAGAGAAAATAAAGCAAGTGAGATACTGCAGAAATTACAGCCACCCAGTGAGCAAGTGAAAGAAACAGACTGTTCCCAGCTTAGCCAAACCACTATTATTATTACCAACACAGCTGTTCCAAAGCCTGTCTGTTTCCATAACTCAAGCAAACAGACCCAGAAATCTTCATAACAAACAGAAAAATATGAACACCAAGTGTGTGGCATAAGCAGTAATAAGTCTTTCTGCCAGCAACAAAGAAGAAGAATACCCAGAGCTCAGGACCATTCCATTCCCATCGCTGGCAGTGTTTATTACTTTTAGGAGACAACCTTGCTAAACCTGCCTGTTCTCACTGCTAATGACCTCCTTGAAATGGTAGAATGCCTCCAGTAGGGCTGGGTGATAACTGGTTTTCAACATCACAATATATCACCAGCTAAACATTGTGATATATTCGATATATCAAGATGTCTGAAATAAGGATGGAACTGTGCAGAGGTGAACAGCAGGGCTGGGCAATATCTGTTTTTCAGCATCATGATATATCACCAGCTAAACGTCATGATATACTGATGTATCACTATGTCTCAAATAAGGATGGAGCTATATAAAGGTATTGGCTGGCTTCATGGTTTTTCCTGCATCTGTTTTTCCTGTGATTTTTGCTGACACCTGCTTTTGTGATTCACTACCCCCTGCATGAGACACGGGAGAGCAGAGCTGGCAGAATTAAAAGGGGCCACAGGAATCAAGAGAAGCACAATTTCCCCGACAAACAAATACATTATGATTCATGATATATTGCCATGTCTAAAATTACGAAACCAATATCACAAAACCAATATCTGTGAACCGCCTTGAGACCTCTGGGTATATAGCAGTACAGTGGACCCTCCGGATACGAATTAAATTCGTTCCAGGGGTCTGTCCACAACCCAAAAAGTCCTTAGGCAGAGGTGCCGCTTCTGCGCATGCGCACGTGGCGAAACCCGAAAGTATACACTTCCGGGTTGGCCGCATTTATAACCCAAAAGTTACGTATCCAGAGCAGTACATAACTAGAGGGTCCACTGTACAATGGTACCTCAGGTTACAAACGCTTCAGGTTACAAACACTGGGTTACAAACTCCGCTAACCCAGATGTAGTACCTCGGGTTGCGAACTGCCCCAGAATGAGAACGGAAATCATGTGCCGGCGGCACTGCGGCAGCAGGAGGCCCCATTAGCGAAAGTGTGCCTCAGGTTAAGAACGATTTCGGGTTAAGAACAGACCTCTGGAAAGAATTAAGTTCGTAACCCGAGGTACCAGTGTATATAAATTGTTGTTGTTGTTGTTGTTGCTGCTGCTGCTGCTGCTGCTTCAAACTGGTTTGGGGTGATGTGTCAATACATTGCCCAGCCCTAGCCCCCAGCTCTATTTTGCAACACTCTAAAGGTCCCAGGCTCAATTCCTGGCAGTTTAAAGGACCAGGTAGCAGTCATGGTGGCTGGTGCCCACAGAAACTGGTGGGGCTGAAGGCAGATGATAAGCTGAGCCAATGAATTCCAGCTTTGTTCCTATCCTCCTCCCTGCTGAGTTCCACAGGGGGTAACATTGAGACTGAGAAGGAGGAAGCTGGCAGGCAGGACAGCTTCCTGAACTGTCTGTAAGTAAGAAGGCAGACTGATAATGGGGCTGAGGGCAGACGGAGCCTCATTCACTCTAATGGACAAGCCTCCACTGACTTGCAGGTAAAGGGACCATAATTATAACACTAGAAACATGTTGCGGTCAGAGTAGACAACACTGGGCACAGGAGGCATATACCGGTAGTATGATGCAGTATAGGGTTGGTTTTTTTGTTCCTAAAACACATTCATTCACTCAAGAAAACTTGGGGTAGGAGGTGCCTGGATAAAAAATGTCTGAAGGTGGGCAGCATTAAAATGTGGGGTTTCAAGACACAACCAGCTGCAATTATATCTGAGATGCAATTCTTGACTGTTTCCAATTGTCTCTTTTGTTAAAACCATTTCCTTTTGCAAGCTGAAGCTACAGGATCAAACTATATATCTATGCACAGTCATATGCAAGAGGTGGCTCTTAGCTGTACTCACTTAACCAAGAGAAATACACTGCTCATAGAAACGTTTACCTTCCTCCCACACAAGCCTATCATCATTCTGGTTTTTCTTGTAAAGCACTGGCATTTCAACTGTGCACACGTACACACGTGCATCTATCTCAAAAGGAGATTAGAAAGACTTCAGGGAAGCAGCACAGACTGTAAAACTATTTCTGTTCTTCTGAAGCAATGAGGGTGTCAGACTACACAAGGAGATATTATTGGTTTACAGATCTGTGTCATTATCCTATATAATAAAGAGCCTGTGTCCGTCCGTACTTTCCGTGTGTCAGTGGAATTCGCAACTGGGCATGTGCCCCACGGACACAGGGATTGGAGCGCAGAGACTCTATGCAGATGAGACGGTCGGAGGCCGCCAATCGGAAGTGCGGGAGGGGAGGGGCTGCCTCACCCTGCACTCAAAGAAAGTTGCTGGCGGCCATTTTGTGTGTGTGAGTGATGGGAGTTACTCAAGGATTCCTCTCACACGCCCGCCCTAGGCCGACGGCCCTGCCCGGGAGGCGGCCTCCCTCCCTCAGGGGCTCAAAGCAACCCCCGTCCCGTCCTCGCCATGTCCCTGTACAGGAACTCGGTGTGGTTCATGAAGGGGCTGGGAGCCAAAAGGGCAAAGAGAGGCGGGGGCTGCCATGGCCGTTTCCACACGGAGTTTGCTTACGGAGGGAAACCGGACCCCCCCCCCTCCCCAGTACGTGGGATTTGAGCCCATTCCCCCTCCTCCGCCGCACACTTTAGGGACTTTTATGTAACGGGAGGGGCCAGTTTCCCTCACAGCTTCTCTCGGACGCGCCGCAGGATGAGGTCCGGCTGCCTTACCTGAAGGCTGCTGTCCTAATCCCACTTGCCTGAGGGAAATAAGTCCTGTTTTTAAAAATGTTTCACCACATATGTTCTAGCGCCCGTTAATTTAACGGGCTGAACATCCACTAGTAACATATAAAGTCCTTGGTATAATGTTTCTCTAACCACCCCCAAAGAAATCCATTTGTGATATACCTTCCATGTTGCTATGCATAGAAAGCACGGCAAAGAAGTCCTAAGTCAGGGCCAGACGGTCTGAGAATGGCTCTGCTAAAGCTAAGCAGGTGCAGAAAACATCAGCAATCTGGACAGAAGACCACTGGGAATTCTGTGTAAGATCAGAATATATAATAAGTATTACTCCCCCGATGTCAACGGGACCCATCAACTCAGAGGAGAGAGACACCAAAATGTCCATGAGTCGTAAGTTCAAATAAATCTAGGTGATTAAGAAAATAAATCAACCCACAATATGTAAAGGAAGTCAAAAAGAGGCAGGGATAGTTTAGCATTATGTGACTCAAGAGAAAATCCCAGGAAGAATATACTAACATCACAAAAATAAAACTCTGCTGCACCGACTTTGGATATCTAGGTGTAGAAATAACTAGAAACCTCAACAAACTACTTTGAAACTACTACCCTCTCTGATGGAAAATCAACAAAGACCTGAAGAGATGGAGTAAAACCAATATCATCCTCTCAGATAAAATAAAGGTTAAAAAGGTAAAGGTAAAGGACCCCTGGAAGGTTAAGTCCAGTCAAAGGCAAATATGGGGTACAGAGCTCATCTCACTTTTCAGGCTGAGACAGCCTGTGTTTGTCCACAGACAGCTTTCCAGGTCATGTGGCCAGTATGACTAAACCGCTTCTGGCACAACGGAACACCGTGATGGAAGCCAGGGCGCACAGAAACACCATTTACCTTCCCACCGCAGTGGTACCTATTTATCTACTTGCAGTGGTATGCTTTAGAACTGCTAGGTTGGCAGAAGCTGGGACAGAGCAATGGGAGCTCACCCCGTCATGCGGAGTCGAACTGCTGACCTTCCAATTCACAAACCCAAGAGACTCAGTGATTAAAATGATAATACTGGAGTGGCTGGGGCAACCCAGCCAGATGGGTGAGGTACAAATAATAAATAAATAAATAAATAAATAAATAAATAATACTCCCAAAGCTAACCTACCTGTTCCAAACCTTTCCAATCTGGATTCCCCCAACTCTGTAAAAGGCAGAAAAACTACACTCATTCATCTTCTCCCAGAAAAAGCCACTAGTAAGCTCCAAATTCCTGCACCTCCCCCCCCCTCCCCAGGGATGGGGAATTCCCAACATAGAACTACAATATATTACATCACCAACTAAGTGTGCCACATAATCCCATTCATCCTAGAAGAGAAAACAAAACAATGGGTGCACCTGGAGATAGATAAAGCTGGAAACACCTGCACTACAGCATACCCATTCCTCCAAAACAAATTAAGAAAAATTCCCACAACAATAAACAGGTTCACACATTCCATGTTTAAAGCATGGAAGGAAAAAGTAGGAAAACTAGCCCCAGCCCCACTAACTCCCCTGGGCCATCACCCACTATTTTACCATGCATCCCAAAGCATCCAAATAAAGACCTGACAAGCTAAAGGCTTATACTGCCTAACTGACTTCTACAAAAATGACAACCCCACATCAACACAAGATATACAAGTTAAATTAGGGGAAACTCTAATACCCTGGCTGACCCATCACCAACTACAAGACTTGCTAACTAAGGTAGCAACAAAAGCAGCAGCCAGCAGGCCACTGACCAGCTTGGAAAAACTCCTTCCTAACAACAGAGGGACACAGCAATATTGTAAATCTGATAGTGGACTTCAAAATTGGGACACATACCAAAAGTGATCACCAACCACTGTTGATGTCTATAAATTTAAACTTCAATTTAGAAACAACTAATTGGAAAAACACGGGCAAATGACCCAACTAAAATGATCTCAGGAAATAAGTGTAGTAGTGGGGCAAAAACTTACACTTGATTTTAGAAACGAGTTGCTGTCTAACCTAAAGAATATCAATTCTCGAAGGGACCTTCTGAAAGTATATAGTGGAATTTTCAAACATTTGAAGAGCTCAACACTCCACCAAATATCAGGGTATTTAAATACAGAACTAGTCCCTGGTTCAACAATGAATGTTAAAATGCACCAAATTTTCAAAGATAACCGTACTAAACTAGAACCTATCTACCTTGATGTGTGTGTGTGGGGGGGGGGAAGTACCGTATTTTGGCAAAAAACCCCACAAAAATATGCCTCTCAAAAATGGTCCCAATTATTCGACTCCCTCCAAAACAAAAACAACAAAGCATTTTGGTTGTTAGTGCATAGAGGCCTGAAAGCTGGTGACCATTTAGTTGTTCCACCAACTGCAGAATCAAAATGGACCCAGTATTTCATATCCATATTTTATGACCTGCAGGGTGAATTGAATAGAAAGGAGAACAATCATAGCAAACTGGACAGACTAGAGGAGTGGCCAAGGGTGAAAGCGGAGGAAATTAGAGAGATAGTTAATAGTTTTAAACTGGGCAAGTTGCCAGGGCCGGGTGCTCTACCAATAAAATTATTGAAGACTTTCAAAGATTGGTGGGCAGAACCCCTAGCTCAATTATTTACTCTTATTGATAAATAAGGAATCCACCTTGAAATATGGCTCAGATCATTACTCCAATCTTTAAAAAAGGTGATCTGGGTGAACCAAAGAACTACAGTCCAGTAAGTCTGCTGTCAGTGATAGGGAAAATCTATGCTAAGCACCTTTTACTTAAATTGCTTACCTGAATGAAAAATCTAAACTTACAAGGGAAAGAACAAATAGGTTTTTCCAAAGGCTGCTCAATTTTAGACCATTGTCTCATACTTACACATTTGGTTGAAAAATACAGATTTCAAAATCAATCCAAGATTTATGTAGCATTCATAGATTTCCTTTGATTGTGTGATATTGTACAAGAAGCTTGCAGAGTTAGGAATTGATCAACGTTTGTTGATCTTAATACAGAATTTATATTCTTTTAACATTTCCCAAATCAAACTCATTATCAAAGGTCACCTCTCCTCTGATATCCATAACACGAAAGGTGTAAAATGAGGGTGTATTATTGCCCCCTTTCTCATTAATTTATTTTTATCAGATCTTCCAGAGCATATCCAAAAAATAGAATCACATGCCCCCCAAAATCAACCGATAACCGGTCCCACTTTTACCGTATGTGGGTGATGCGACCTTATTATAACTGGCAAGGATAGGTTTGAATTGTTTTTACTCTCCTTGGTTTCTTACTGCGAAATTAACAAACTTTCTATAAATAAGAGAAGACAAAAATCTGGTCTTCTCTAATTCCTGGAAACTAGAGAAATGGAAAATAAGAGGACAAGAAATCCAACAAGTAAAGATGCATAGATATCTCAGAATTTTATTCCAGAGCAACTCAGCTTGGTTAAACCATCACACAAGTGCTATAAACCGGCAAAGCATACTTCCTCAGCAGTAGCTTGCTTTTATTTTCAGAAAGGTAACCAATTTATACCAGCTGCCATTCAGATTTTTCAAGCTAAAGTGTCATCCCAGCTACTTTTGGGGATCTCAGTATGGATACAAGCATATAATAGTGATTTAGATACACTCAAGTTTCCTGAGACGTATCCTCGGGCTCCTAAATTCAATCAGTTATGAGATGATGCGTGCAGAATTAGGTATATACATGATGGAATATTGGGCATGGACTAGCACTATAAAATACTGGCAGCGTTGCCATTTTCGTTCCCAACCTTCAAGTCTGCTTTCCGATTTACTTAACGACTCCTATGAATCCAGATGGCTCCAACTCATGCACAGCAAAATTAGATCTATTGGTAATGACTTGGAATTGTAGTACAATTCTAGTGAGCAATATATTTATTGCAATATCCAAATTAGTTTAAGGGATATTGAAAAACAAAACATTGAGTCAGCTATAAATAAAATCTGCTCCCCCAAATTCTATCGTTTAAATACAACCGAATCACTTCTATCTCAAAGTTAATAATTCCAGTCCAATGCAGGGCATTTATGTCAGCCCGACTGAACGTTTTCCCTCAGCTTTTGTTAAGGGGAAATACCTAAACATCCCTAGAAATTATAGACATTGTGGATGTTATTTGAATGTGCTGGACACTGTAGAACATATTCTTTTCTACTGTCCACTGTACAACCAGTTGCATAAACACGTGTTATCCCCCTTTTAGGGTAGTTTCACATCATAGCACAATGAAAATATCAGATTCTATCTCTTAGAGTGGTGAATGGCATGGTTTAGCAGGAAGACCAATGAAAATTTATGTTACTATATATCTTATGTGACTCTTTGTATATATTTTAATTTTTTTGTATATGGATGTTTTAAGATGGTCTATATCTGTTAATGCCTAATAAATGTGTTTTTTTTGGGGGGGAACAATATATATATTACCACCCCCGACACCACAAACCCCCTCACCAGAATTAAAAACAAATGGGAACACTACCTAGGATACAAAATAAACTCTATACAATGGTCAAAAAACACCATTTAAGTCCATCTCAACCAAAAGAAGAGAATTCACTGTGAAACTTAACTAAGATGGTATCTAACACCAAGGAAATTGTCACTAATATACACAGGCACCTCATCGAAATGCTGGAGAGGCTGCACCTCTGTAGGCACATACCTCCACATGAGGTGGGAATGCCCCAAAGTTCAATCCTTTTGGATATCAGTGCTGGAGGAAATCTTCAAAATAACAAAACAGGTAATATAAGTAACTCCATAACTAGTCTCTTATTAAATATCTTCCAGTGAAAATGCACATGCGGGGGGCTAGCTGGATGTTTGGCCCTGAATGAAGCCTCCAGAGGGGCTCCATAGAGGCTCCCAGCCCGCATGGGCTTCCTCCGAACAGCCCCTCCTTGTGGCTCCAGAATCTAAAAGCATCCTTCAGCAGGGAGCTTCCTGCCTAGCCAGCTCTAATCTCAGTGATAGTCTTTCATCACATGGATCTCCAGCTGCTGAGCACCTGAGGGATCCCTATTTGCAAGGGGAATCAGGGAGACCTTGAACAACAATAGTGAATGATCCTCCTTCCCCTTTCTCCCTGTCTGTTTTCACAACTGTGTGAGAGAGAAAATCCTGGAGGAAAGAAGGGGTGCCCTCCAAGCAAAGTTGAAAATGTGCAAGTTTTGTTGCTGTAGAGCAGAGCAACACAGCCTGACATAATGGGATGGGGTTTTATTCATAGCCAAATGAAGCAGCTGCCAAAACACTTGTGTGAGAAAGCACAAAGACTAAAGACAGCAACTTTTCATTCCATTTACCAACAGAATTCAGCTTCTCTGAACAATCCCTTACAATCAGGAGAAAGACAATGCTACCCTCAAATGAGGCTTTTTGTATTCCAAACAGTAGTGACAACTCTTTAAGACACTGAGTGAACAGCCTTTCGGTTTGGGCTTCTGCTGCCAGATTGATAAGCAACCAAAAAGGAAGGAATACACACATGTGGGTGGGTAGAAGAATGCATTTTATCCCTAGCCCCTTGAATGTGATTCACTTTGCTCTCCTGTGACAAACTGAAAATGCCTCTGAGGAGTTCATTTCACGTCTCATCCATTCTCTGAATAATGGGGAATTCCCTCTTTGTTTCTCCAAGATATCAGCACACACTACACACCACACAGACTCAATTCCATTAGACATAATGGAACAATATTGTTCTAGAAGTTGTTTTCAATTGCTTGAGTGCATCCTTCATTTAGGGAAACAAGAATAGATTAGCTTTTCTACCCAAGCAGACGTGCGGACACAAATTTTAAGCTAGAGTGAGGGCCATTTGTTTACAGGCTAGGCTTTGAGGTGGGGAGAAGGTCGACCATTACTGCCCCGTACTCAGGAACTACGTGAGATGCTTGAGAAGTTCAAGGTACTTTACGGATCCCCTCATCTATCACTTGCATCTCAAAAAGGCCAGCCATCTATCCAAGCAGGGAATCATGCATCAAACTTGAGTTTCGGCAGTCTTTCGGCAAAGGGCCTGACTTTGCACTTCTCCTATTATGCATCGAAACCTTAAGCAATCTTTACCTCTGCACTGTGGCACTCCAGGTTATTCAAAAGCTAATGAGATCAGGCAGTTGAAGGGCAGCAAAGCAGATACCAGTGACACAATGAGCAAAGGAACAGAACTGCCTGGTGAGAGTAAGACAGAATTCAGTGGCATAAGGCCTAAAAATACTGGCAAAGCGCACGTAGGTGTGGCTGGGGGGAGATGGGAGAAGAAATGCAAGCACCATATTGAGGGCTCTGCAGAGAGACAGTAATATAAAGAGTGAGCAGTAGAGACATCTCCATTACAAAATGCTGGCACTGATTGGAGCTGTCTAGCAATAGAGTCTCCTGAACAAGAGCTCTTTAAGCAATTATTGATCACACCAACAAGAAGAGGAGCTACAGCACACTGGCTGCACATTTCCAGCAAAGACATTAGTAGCACTACCTTTTCACACAGAATGTTGTCCCTTGTGAAATCATAACACTTGCACCCAGAAGCTGGCAATAAGATTTTCCCTTTAGCAGTTCCTGTGCATGCACAAACACACACAAGATCTGTTTTTAATGGCTGCAAGTTTTATTATTATTTCCTTTCCATATTTTTTTTTCTTGTGCTAATTTATCTGTTGATGTTTGGCTTGGCTGTTCAAGCATACTAACTTGGTCACAGGCAGTGTGGAGATTATCTTAAGTATTTAAAACTGCTTGGGGAAGCGTTTTTTTTGTCCAGGGACCCTTCCATTATCCATGGGTTTGCAGTTCTTAAAAGTTCCTCAAATATAACAGATAAGCCCAAATAGGAAAGGCTCCACCATATAAGTCTCTATCACAACTGACAGCAGCTGAAGAAGCATGGATCAAGGTGAAACTGCACCACTAATTCTAAGCATTACAAAATTAAATTAAAAAGGAGAGCATCCCAACAAATCAAACAAATATAGGAGTTACAAGCAATGCATCAAATTTTATGCAGCATGCATACATATACACACACACCCCATCTCACACTTGACAAAAGTTTGCATCTTTGTATTCCAGTAGCCATACTACATTGCTTTTAGGCAGACAGGCTGGTAGAAAGGGTAAAAGCAGATGAACAAACCTACTCCTCATTCCAAAAATCATTTGGGTTCTTTGAGCATTCCCTTTGAGCAGTCAAAAACCCTTGAAGGGGTTTATCAATCATTTGTCATAACTAATGCCTTCTGCCATATGCTATTCCATCTCCTTTCCCCAACAGAAGAAAAAACCCAGAACATTTACACTGCACTAGAGCACGCATGGCATAAAACTTGCCCTCAAGCCAACGAAGAACTTCCAAGGGCACGTAATCACATTGATCAAATAACAGCCAGGGCAGCAAAGAAGAGGTTCTATGCTGTCTCTATGCTGCCTAGTTGAGTTTTTCTGTGTGGTCCTGAGGCTTGTCAATCCAAATATGAGGGATTTGCCCAAAACTTTGAGAATAAACTAACTTGACTCTGTAGCAACTTGAATGCCACAGCTATGACATTTTGGTTGAAGTACCTGGTGCACCATCCCCCTCTGCCTTGTGGGATCATTTTCAATTTATGCAGCCTGATGATGTGGACAGGATACTTGTGGCTTCACTTCTGACCACATGTCTTGATTCCTGCCTATCCTGGTTGGTGAAAGACTGCCAGATTGGTATGACTGTGCCTGGAGGGCAGCGACTGAGGAGGGAGCACAAGGGCTTCTGCCTCTTGGATTTGTGTGACTGTCCAGGCTTGTGTGTGTGTGTTTGTTTCTGGCTTGTGTGTGTGAGTTTGTTTCTGGCTTGTGTGTGTGTGTGTGCGTTTGTCAGGTGACTAGCTGTGGGCGGAGCTAATCAGTGACTGGAGGGCAGCGGCGCGTGCAGTTTGACCCATCTTTTAGATAGAGGGGAGCTACTCTCAAACGTTTATTGAGGGAAACCTAGGATTCTTTTTTGTGTGTCCTGACTTCAAGCTTCAAGATGGAGGGTGAGGGAACAGCTGTAGTCGCCTGCAATTCCTGCGCAATGTTTGCCTTCTTGCCAAAGGATGTAGGCAGCTACACCTGCAGCAACTGCAAGTTGGTTGCCCTACTAGAAGACAAGGTCCGGCAACTTCAGGAGGGGGAGGGAACAACTGTAGTCGCCTGCAATTCCTGTGCAATGTTTGTCTTCTTGCCAAAGGTTGTAGACAGCTACACCTGCAGCAACTGCAAGTTGGTTGCCCTACTAGAAGACAAGGTCCAGCAACTTCAAGCCCGTGTATCTACGCTCCAGAAAATTAAAGAGCTGGAGCTTTTCTTGGATGCAGCAGAGCACACTGTCTGCACCAAGCAGACACCTCCAGGCACCTCCTAAGGCAAGTGTTCCTCCTCAGGGTTTCAGACAGCCTAGAACAGTGATGGCTAACCTTGACACTCCAGATGTTTTGGGACTACAACTCCCATCATCCCTGACCACTGGTGCTGTTAGCTAGGGATGATGGGAGTTGTAGTTCCAAAACATCTGGAGTGTCAAGGTTAGCCATCACTGGCCTAGAATGTGAGCCTTGTTCAGGCTTTTATTTAGTGGGGGAGTGGGTTAAGTAGTGGGGAAGCCATAACGGGGCACTTTTCCTATTCAACCTCACTTCTCTCAAGACCTTCCCCTGCTGGACTGGAGGCTAGTCCATTAGGACAAATGGGTCACTGCCCCACCCACCTTATTCATTTACTCCTGCATATCACATCCTATGCAACTCATAGTAGGATGGGAAGCTGCAGTCCGGCTTTAGAACCTGCAGCTTTCTTCAAGGAGAACCCTAATTCTCACCATGTCTACAGAACTATGAACACACAAAGGAACATTTTTGCATGAGCTATACATGTAGCAGAATGAGGTGCTGGCATAGGCTGTTGTCAACCATAGGTAGGGTGCTCACATTTCTGATAAATTTTCCCATGCAAAATAGTCCAACATCCTCAGTACTGGATTACCAAACAGACAGAGTAGGCACCAGCCTATGAGTGCCTTTTAGGGCCCCCGCAACAACAGATCAAAATAATATTGATTTGTTCTTGAAAGAAAATTTCAACCGATCTTTCTTAGTTCAATATTTAGAGGCCTCCATGGGTTTAATCCAGCACTGAACATCCTGTTCTCACAGTGGCCGATCAAATGCCTGTGGGGAGCCTGCAAGCTGGACACAAGTAGAACAGCACTCTGCCTTCCTGCAAGTCAAAGCAACTGGTAATCAGAGGCAATCCAAATGAACAAATTGGAATTAAGAGGCAGCCCCTTTGGGTTTTCTTTGGTATTGGGAGCTACCATGTTGCATATGGAAGCGAATATTTGAGGATCAAGCAACCCCCCTGAAGCCATCCCATGGTCTTTAAAAACAGCTTAAGCTGTCCCTGGGACTTCTGCGTAGGCTAGGTTGAAAATCCAAGTGCTTGAAATCAGTGACAAAGAAGAATAAAACAACATAACTTGGCAGGAAGTTGAGCCATTTGGCTGATGGATTAGCAAAAGAGATAAAAGCTCCTGGAACTGCTTCCCATCTGCATAGAATACTTGTTAATACGGTATGTTTGAGTGCAACTGTTATGCGCAGTTGTGTACACTGTGGAATTCTGAAGACTCTGAACACAACTGATGCCAATTCCCTCTTTCAGATAAATGTGACAACTCCATGACTGTTTATTTGTATATATTTTATAATTTTATATATGGATGTTTGATGATAGCCTATATTTGTAATGCCTAATAAAGATTTGGCGAAGAAGAAGACGACAACTCCATAGCTCAGCCTAACCCATTAGTACAAAAACAAGGTAAAGGTAAAGGGACCCCTGACCATTAGGTCCAGTCGTGTCCGACTCTAGGGTTGCGCGCTCATCTCGCATTATTGGCCGAGGGAGCCAATAAAAAACAAAGTATCATGCAAATTCATCTTTCCACATCAGTGTGTGTTTTCTCCAAATGAGACTATAAAGTAGCACTACTGGTAATCACCATTATATGGAAAAATATACTCTGACATTTTCTGCAGAATAATGTGCAAGCATTATTTGGCTAGCTTCTCCCTCACCATCAATTTCTGCCCTCCAAAGTGGCTGCATTTTATATCTTTTGCAAAGGACCATGGGAGAGTCTTCTACTATGACCACACATCATATGAACAATAAAGTATTTTTATTCTATGTATAAATACAGACAAGTGAGACAGCAGCAGTAAGGACAAAGGTAGTTCTCCCATGGCAAAGCTTCTCTGGAGTGAGAAGATAAAGAGCAGTTTTAACAAGGTAATTTAGAGGGCATTGACAACTCAGGAGAAAAATTATTATAGACAAGAACAGTGTGTCAGCTTCAGCAAGCGTTCTTTGGTTGTCAGCAGACCATTGGCTTAATGCAGATATACTCCTTGCACTGGGCATCCATTCAGAAAGAAGCTTTGTTGAAGTGCAGTCTTGAGCCTAACCAACCGCAAAGCCTTGTTGCAATGATAAAATAGGGAGGGAGGGAGGGAGGGAGGGAGGGAAACCATGAGCTGCTGTAATCATTAGGACTGGTCAGGGTTTTTTTTTAAGCAGGAACTCACAGGAATTTAGTTCCAGCACCTCTTAGATGGGCACCATTGCCATTCTAAGAGAACAAGGGAGGTGTTCATGGTGAGTTCTGGCACCTCTTTTTCTAGAAAAAATAGCACAGGGCCTGGCACTCCTGTTTCTTCTAATAGACTCAACTTTACTTTGTGTTATTTATTGCTGGCTTACTCCTGATACCTTGGTGCACGTTATCTTTCAGTCCAATCTACCTCACAGGGTTGTCGTGGGGGAAAGATAAAGATACAGTGGTCTAGTTTGTGCCACACATTATGGGGCAAGACAGAGACACAGAAGAAATGTGTGATTTGACCATCACCAGCATACATGAGCCTAAGTCTATGGTGTAACTTCAGTTGGTACTTAAAACTGCCCATTGGGTGCCAAGTTGGGATGCTTTGGGAGGGAGGAGTTGGATATAAATTTAATCAATAAGTAAAGGAACGTCTACAGGAACTACACTAGATTGCATTGATTGAGCTGATGTGCAGTAGTGCCTTGCAGTGGGAGGACAAAAATTGTATTGGGACGAAAGAGGGTTTTATGACATTGCAAATGCAGTACAAAAGAAGAGCCAACAGCGTGACACCATGCCCTTCATCTGAGGAAGCAGGCTATAGTCTAGCACAGTATTTACCAGTGTGGTCAGTATTGCCCCCTGGGAAGCACTGGAACGATCCAGGGGTGAGGTAGTAGCCTAGGGTACAATATAAAAATAAGGGGGCAGTGGAAGCATAAAGAAAGAGAATAATTTTTTGAAAAACCATTTGTACAGGTTTCATCTGTTGCATAATGATGCTTACCGCCAGGTCAGGTGCCATTGTGTGATGGTGACAACCTCTCCCATGGATCCAATGGTTGTGTGGGAGGCGAGGGGTTTTCCCGGGCTTGAGTGAACCCTTTTTAACTTCACCCAGGCCCAGGAAGTGGATCACAACTTGCTTGCCTATTTGGCCAATTCCTTCATCTTATTTAGGGGAAATGTGGGTTCAGTGTGGTCACAAATCTATTAACTAAAAAATAAACTGACTGCAAATAGCTAATCGAGGTGATTTAAGAATGCTGCTGACAAAATTGATAAAATTTGATAGCAGGGCACAAGATTCATTCTTCTCATAAGGATTATCTATATATATATAAAATCGTTCAAGTTGGATGTTTGTTAACAATCGCCTTTCTCCATAACCCCTTGATTGATTCCATTCAAATTTGGACACAACGTTCCATGCCCATATGGAAGTGATCATATGTACTTACATTGCACAAATACCACACCTTTCCAAGGTAAAAAGGTGATTTTGTGCAAAAAATATAGCGCCCTCCAGTGGACGTTAAACAGCACAGCACAACACACCTGTTTCTCACCCCTCCTCCTCCTTTCCCGACGTCACTACCACCATCCAATCGACAGACAGACCGCCCACAAACACTACTGCTGGCTCCGCCGGCGGATATAGAACCACGCCGGGAGGAATCGCCATTTTCGCGGTTTGCGATGCTACCTCGACCGGCTGTAGCTAGAGGCCAGACGACAATGCCGTTACTCACATTTCGGGCCAGATACCACACCTTCCACAGATACAAACGTGGTCCTATAAAAACAAACATACAGCCCACCACTACATGTCAACAACATCGAAGAAGGCCATTGACAAAATCAGGACAAAGACTACTAAAATAGTAGTAATAAACAGTTGTAGAAATGAAGACAAAAACAGGAGGGGCAAACGGAGAACACATAGACTGAACTTCAACGAGATAAGGTGTAAGTAAACATACACTTTCTCTTTCATACTGTATCTTACTTTTGCATTTCACCAAATCAGCCGCAGCAAGGTGTGGCCGGGTCAGCTAGTTTTTAATGTTATCCGTAATTTTTATTTTAATATTATCCTTTGTTATCTTACTTTTCTGTGTGTAATGTGAATGTTACTATGTTTGATTTTGATTTTTCTTAAAAAAACAACAACTATAATTTCAAGCTTCAAGGTGTCTTATTTACAACAACATCTTCCTTTACCATGTTGTAGGATGCAGGTAGAAATATAGATACATAAAAGAAAGCAAATTTGTCACTGCATCTTTCTGTTTCTTTGCTTAAAGAAGGTAGAGTTTCGGGGGGTGTTGATTTTTTTTTTCCTGAAAAGGGGGTAGTAGGTCAAATAAGTTTGGGAACCTCTGGTATAGCAGATGCCCATGTCACAATACGTCACACCAGGGATGGGGAGTATGGACCTCGAACACTCCCTATCTGGTCCTCATAACTTTCCCCAGGCCATGCCTCTCAAAGGCCTTGCTTTGCACCCTCTTCTTGCCAGGCTTCTTGCCAGGCTGAGATGTGTCCTTGAACTCTGATGATACCTCTTGCTTGTGGAGAATAAAGGAGTATGTGAATTAGTTCAGAAACCAGCCTACTGCACAAAAGATAAAATTCACCTTTGTCGTTCCATGTGTATTTGCCTCTGGCCCTGCACAACAGTGCCCCCCTCCAAAGGAGGAATAAAGCCCTCTGACTGAAAAGGTTCCCCACTCCTGCTATACAAGAAGCTGAAGATGGTACCAAAACAGTGTGGTGATGCAGTGTGGTGCAGTGGTTATGAGTGTTGGACTAGGATCTGGGAGACCAGGATTCAAATCCCTAGTCATTGGGTGAACATAGTGCAGTCTTAGCCAAACCAACCACACAGCCTTGTTGTCAGGATAAAACGAGAAGGGAAACCATGGGGGGGGGGATGGAGATAGGAAAAAACCTATTTACGCCACCTTGAGCTCCTTGGAGGAAAGGTGGGATTTGAATAAAAAAAAAAATGAGGATGCTTCAATTCACACTGAAGGCTATTTCTGTGGTGGAGGGGATGCCTTTGCACCACTCATCTATATTTAAAAGAACAACTCCCCACATCAGTCTGCTCATACACCAATATTTTCTTTGGAGGACCTCCTGTATTTGAGGTGAAATGGGTGACAACCAGAGAAGGCCTTATCTGACATTGTACCCTGCTTGATAAATTCCCTCCCCCTCCCACAGCACTGGTGCCCTCTAGGTGCCAGGCTAATACCTTATTTTTCCCCTCACGCCTTTAATGCCAGTGAAATGCTAGTGTTTCCACTTTTAACCAGTTACCTGCTGAACCATAAGTGACATAAGTTGCTTCTAAGCAAGTGAATGGTCTGCATCAAGAGTTAGTAGCCCAGTGGTGAACACTGGTCTGCCATTAAGTATAAGAGTAGCTTGCAAAGGAGAGATTGAGCAGGCCAATACAGAATTTGCAGCCTAGTATTTTCTGCCTCGGCCAGTAAAGCGAGATGAGCGCCGCAACCCCAGAGTTGTCCACGACTGGACCTAATGATCAAGGGTCCCTTTACCTTTACTTGTACTATTATTTGTCGTATTTTTGTGGGGTTATTTATAATCACGTTTTAACCATGATTCAGTGTCAATTTGATTGTTACTGTTTTATTGATATGCTTTAAATGACCCTGGAAACATTTTTTAACTTGAAGGAGGCATAAAAAATGCTCAAGACTTCAGCATTTTCCTTCCCCATCCCAGTTGTGGATATGAACTCAGGTTCTGCCTGGCAAAACACTCTTTGAAATCATAGGACCAAAGGAAGGTGCCTTATACAGAGTCAGACCATCGGATCAATCTAGCCATATACTGTCTACAGTGAACGGCAGCGGCTCTTCAGTATTTCAGATGGGAGCCTCTCCCCCAGCCTCCTACCTTGAGATATCAGAGATTGGGCTTCTGGTTCCTGTCCGTGACTATGGTGGCCACTCTCCGTGAGATAGAGTGTGGAAAGCCACTTTTTGGACAAATTGTATTACATTTATTTTAATTTATGGTTGATTTGTTAGAATTTGGAAAATTGATAAAAAGGATTTGACAAAAAGAGAGATATATATATTAGAGATTGAACCTGTGACCTTCTGCATGCAAAATAGATGCTCTACCACTAAGATACAGCTTTCCCCCAAGTTTTTCTGCAAAAGAAACTTCACAACAAGCAGGTTATGGCCAAGGCTAGGAGTATAGCATCTAGATCAAGGGAAGTAATAGTACCACTGTATTCCGCTCTGGTCAGACCTCACCTGGAATACTGTGTCCAGTTCTGGGCACCACAGTTCAAGAAGGATACTGACAAGCTGGAACATGTCCAGAGGAGGGCAACCAAAATGGTCAAAGGCCTGGAAACGATGCCTTATGAGGAATGGCTTAGGGAGCTGGGTATGTTTAGCCTGGAGAAGAGAAGGTTAAGGGGTGATATGATAGCCATGTTCAAATATATAAGGATAAAAGTTGTTTTCTGCTGCTCCTGAGAAGAGGACATGGGGCAATGGATTCAAACTACAAGAAAGAAGATTCCACCTAAACATTAGAAAAAACTTCCTGACAGTAAGAGCTGTTTGACAGTGGAATTTGCTGCCAAGGAGTGTGGTGGAGTCTCCTTCTTTGGAGGTCTTTAAGCAGAGGCTTGACAGCCACCTGTCAGGAATGCTTTGATGGTGTTTCCTGCTTGGCAGGGGGTTGGACTGGATGGCCCTTGTGGTCTCTTCCAACTCTATGATTCTATGATCAAGAAGCTGCAGGTGTGTGCTGAGGGGTGCAACATGAAGTCATGCTCCAAGTTTCTATATTGTAGAGCATGCAAGAAAGCCAAGGTTACAACATGCAGTTATCCTATGTCTGATAGGGTAACTGAAACACCCTTTGAGTTGGTTCACCCTGATTTGTGTGGTCCCATGCCTGTTGCCAGTTTGGGTGTGGCCCGCTATGCTCTGACTCTGATAGATGACCACTCCCAAATGGGGTGGGTTTTTCTTCTGAAAGAGAAGAGCGAAGCTGCCAACATGATTAAGGATTGGGTTGTTGTTGTTTCCGCTCATGCACGACGGGAAATGGCTGACTAGTAACATCTCTCCCGACCCTCGTGGGGAATTTTGATTCTAGAATCTCTACCATGTTACCTACTAAAATAATGTCCCTTGATCTAATGCTGCAATGGTGCAGTGAATTCAGAGATATTCCAACAATTTTTTGGAGTAGGTCTTCTGTGGACCCAAAAATATATCTTCCCCAGCAAAGGATACCAAAGAATCATAGAATCACAGAACTGCAGAGTTGGAAGTGGCCCTGAGGGTCATCTAGTCCAATCCCCTGTGATGCAGAAATTTCAACTAGATCATACATGACATATGGCAGTCCAATCTCTGCTTAAAAAACCTCCAAGGAAGGACAGTCCACCACAAGGAGATGGACTGATATCAGATCTTTTGAGTTGTTGCCTCAGCACTACAGGTTATTTTAATTAGTAAACCATTCCTGTTCAACAGAGCTCCATTTCACTCTCAAGTCTGCAACCTCTTAATGCTAACAGAGTCTGGTCCAATATGAAGTGTGAATTTGCTTTGGTTTCCTTCACTTAGAGGACAGAAGGAGAAGAGACGCCACATTTTCAGTTTAAATCCACAAGCCCATAAAGCACCATCTGTGTCTGAGCAGGACCAGCTCTCGGCTTAGCAGAATGCTCATTGCTTAAAGCAATGTGAAATTTTGCACTTTGGGGACAGAGAAAGAAAGTCATCAGAATATCCCTGAGGATATAAACAGCTGAAATGGCTTACAGTCCTGGATAGCAGCAGCAACACAACAACAATAGCAACAGATTTTGTCTGAGAGCAGCAGCAGGAGCTTGTGGCTGACCAGCTCTGCCATCTTCAGCTGGCATCAGTGCAGTCAATTAAAAACACTGGGGATGTCAGAGAATGTGCAGTTCCTGCTCCAAGAAAACTCCGCTGAAGAGAATCCAGCAAAAACCAACAAGGTTTCAAATAGCACAGTTCCCTACTGATTTTGTTGTACTCCAACTCTCATCAGGCCAAGCTAAAATGACCAATGATTGGTGATGATGAGGGCTGTAATCCATCAGGAATCCATACACCTGGCCTATATCTGATGTAGCAAAGTGCCCCCACACTACAGCTAACTAACTCTCTGAAATCCAGGAGTTTGGAAACTTCAGTGTGACAAAGCATTTTTGAATCCAGTGATACTCAATTCTACTTAGAAATTTAAAATTTGTAACTAAGGTTCCCCAAGAACAGGCTGGCTGATTAATCGTTTTTCAGAAGAGTCACTCCCCAGCAGTCTTGCTCAAATTTGATCTTCCAACACTGCATACTCATACAAACCTCTGGACAAATGTCTCCTAAAACTGGAAATTTAAGGAACTTGTCTGTCTTAACAGGCAGCTCTTGGTCCTTTCCTGCCCTGTATTACTTTAGTAATGCAGCATCCCTAATACCATTCTCAGACATATTTTCATCAAGGTAAGTTCTCCTCTAGTTCACTTCTAAATCTACAAGTGAACATGAGAGGTTGTTTTACACAGAGTCAGACCATTGGTCCAGCCTCCTTAATACTGTTAACACTGACATACTGAAATACTCTGAATTTTCAGACAGAGAAACCTACTGCCAGTTACACCCCCTCAGCTTCTCCCTCCCCTCATTTCAGCAGTATAAATTTTTGGGAAGAAGTGGGAAGGGAGGGTCATTTTGTTGTTGGAATTTTAAACTGAGAGTACAAAATCTAGCTTAAATTACCAATAGATATTTGACCTACTTTCTGCCTACCACTGAATGAAAGCCACACTGCAAAATGGAAGCTGAAAGACTGGTTTCCAGTGACTACATAAAACCATTTCATGTCCACATGAGAATTGAAAAATTATTTAGCTGAACATTGAATGACACAGATAAGAAACCTTTGGCCATCCATATGTTGTGGTAGTGCAATTCCCATCACCATCCCTGGCCACTGGGCAATGTTAGCTGGAACTGAGGGGAGCCGGAGTCCAACAACCAGGCTCCTGATCCTGCTGCACACCTCATACCCTTTGATAAAAATGTGGTTAAAAACAGGATCTCATTTTATGAAATATGTCTTTTCCCAACTAGTCTTTGGATCCACATGAATGTCTGTGCTGCTTCCGAATTAATAATTAGTGCATACACAATACCACCCCCAGCCAAATATTTGCCACTTTGACCAGATTTGTTCTTCCTCCTTCACACTAGAAAATGCCACTAGAATCCTTTGGGATTCCCTCCCATTACATATCAGACAGGCACCGTCTCTATTGCCTTTTCAGTGCTTATTGAAGACCCTCTTTTTTCAACAAACCTTTAAGTTTCAATTCTTAATCTTGGTCTGTTTCTCTATTGGATCTGAAAATGTTTTTGCATGTGAAGTTATTTTTAATTGTTTTTATGTTGATGCTTTTATTACAAAATTGCTTTGAGATAGATTTATGAGAGGTGGCTCATAAACAGAATCAAATTAAAATAAAATACATATTCCCTTGCAGTATGACAAAGAGCAGCTTGAATTGTGTCACTCTGAAGCTGCTCCTTCTTTTTAATGGTACTCCCCACAAGATGCTTGAAAACATCAGAACTACTCTTTGGAAAGACAAATCCTTTGCTGGTAGTTCTTACAGTAAAGTACATACACTCATTCTGATAACATAGACCATCAAGGACAAGACAAGAGAGACTAATAGTAGCTACTTGCCCAAAACAAAAACAATTTCTTTTTTTTAAAAAGTGCATATAACTAAGTTTCTTTGCTGCGAAACTGGTGCAATCTTAAAATAAAGGGTCAAGAAAGCAACTCATTTCATTAAATACAATCCGATTAACCCTAACCTGATTAGGTTAAGTGGATACAGAAGTCCATAAAGGGGAACAATACTCATTCAGGCCAGTAACCTGTTAGTTATTTGAAAGAAACAGTAAATGAAAGTTTCACAGAAAGGTTACCTAGCAGCTATAATTCAAATAGATTTTCAAAGAGCTTATGATAAAGTGTTGTCTAAAAGATTAAATAAAGTAAATGTCTAATGAGTAAGAGGTACATAGTCTTTGCATGCACACACATCCAGCAATTGTTATCCACTAGCATATCCACCTCTGACTGCTATCACAGCTAATCAATGCAAATGATTGGTGGAAATGTAGGGCATGTTGAATTTTTCAATTTTCACATTCCTAAAATGAGGGGTGCTATAAAGCTGTCATATGACTTGGGAATTCAGAATATATTTTGGTTAAATTAACATTTAGTTTTGCTTGGTAGATAACTACATAAAAATATTGACCTTTTTACGTTTCTGTGAAATTTCCAATAATTTTAAACTTGTTTCATTTAAAAGTTATGAAAAAATGTGTGCAATAATGCATAAAATCATTAAATATGATTGCCAAGTACTTTCAGCTATATTATATATGCCTGAGCTTAACAAACAAGTCAAGAAGCAGAAGCAGCAAGAAGATGAGAGAAGGTTTGCTGAATATAAGCAAAGAACTAGGCAGGATGCTTCCATACCATCAAATTAAATTTTCTCTGCAGGGGAAAATGAAAAAAAAACCAAGTATGCCTTCCACTTCTAATAAAACGTCACAGCACAGCACATTAGAAATACATTGTGTTGTTATGCAGAGTATCATATATGGTGTTGGCCTGTGTGCCACGGCTGCCATCATCACTGCCACCGGTATGGTCGCTGGCTTGATCACTGAGGAAGAGACTTCTAGCTGATCACAATAAAGTCAAGAGGAACCAATAAAAGGTTATGAAATCCCTGGATCAGGAATTTGATTATCTTCGTCCAAAAAAAATAAAAAATAAAAAAATAGACTGCTTCTTCTTTGACGGCTGTAAAGATACAACTGCTGTTGTTGTTGTTTAAATTTGTATACCGCCCTATACCCACAGGTCTCAGTAATGCTGAAAGCAGACAATTCAGATCAACAGTTCCCCAGCATCATCACAGAACAGCATTATTCTATGTACAGTGAGCCAGGTGAAATATATCTCTACCACTTCACTCCGGAGAAAGGCTCAAAGAGAGAAAAACCAGCTGAAGTTATTGCTAATAATTTTGTAGATTTCAGAAAGTAAAATAGCATTGATAAGAGCCTGCAACATTAACGGAAAACACTTTTGGGTGGAAGGTCCACGCCACATCTTGTTTCAGCTGCATCAAGTTAGGCTGCAGAAAAGGCTGTAATGGATGCTGGTTTGCCAGCATTCAGCGAAATCATAATCCAGACATTATTGTGTTCTTCTGTGACAGTGAGGAGAGGACAGCTGGTGTCCCAAAGGTCGTTGACTTAAGGGGGAGAGATGATGACACACTGGGAGATCTTTCTGTATGCCTAAGAAAGACATCATCCATCTACCCCAGTGCTTCATCCCTGTTGGAGCTGATAGACTGATCTGACAGGGTATATGAACCTCCTTTGACGTGTAAACTTATTACAGTGGAAGTAAAGAAGTTCATTGATGAGCCCATGCAAGTTCCACAGTGACCCTGTCCTGCTCAGTCTAAAAAGGGGTGTGTGAAACAAGTCACAGATACAGCAGGCAGGGTGTTTACACATGAGAAATTTGAGGACTAATATTAAAGGCTACAAGGATACAACCTTGATGGCAGAAAGTGAGGAGGAATTAAAGAACCTTTTACTGAGGGTGAAAGAGGAGAGCGCAAAATATGGTCTGAAGCTCAACATCAAAAAAACTAAGATCATGGCCACTGGTCCCATCACCTCCTGGCAAATAGAAGGGGAAGAAATCAGTGAGTCAGTGAGAGATTTCACTTTCTTGGGTTCCATGATCACTTCAGATGGTGACAGCAGTCACGAAATTAGAAGATGCCTGCTTCTTGAGAGAAAAGCAATGACAAACCTAGACAGCATCTTAAAAAGCAAAGACATCACCTTGCCGACAAAGGTCCGTATAGTTAAAGCTATGGTCTTCCCAGTAGTAATGTACAGAAGTGAGAGCTGGACCATAAAGAAGGCTGATCGCCGAAGAATTGATGCTTTTGAATTATGGTGCTGGAGGAGACTCTTGAGAGTCCCATGGACTGCAAGAAGATCAAACCTATCCATCCTTAAAGAAATCAGCCCTGCGTGCTCACTAGAAGGACAGATCCTGAAGTTGAGACTCCAGTAGAAGAAGAGAAGAGTTTGGATTTGATATCCCGCTTTATCACTACCCGAAGGAGTCTCAAAGCGGCTAACATTCTCCTTTCCCTTCCTCCCCCACAACAAACACTCTGTGAGGTGAGTGGGGCTGAGAGACTTCAGAGAAGTGTGACTAGCCCAAGGTCACCCAGCACCTGCATGTGGAGGAGCGGAGACGCGAACCCGGTTCCCAAGATTAAGAGACTACCTCTCTTAACCACTACACCACACTGGCTCTCAGTACTTTGGCCACCTCATGAGAAGAGAAGACTCCCTAGAAAAGACCCTGATGTTGGGAAAGGTTGAGGGCACAAGGAGAAGGGGATGGCAGAGGATGAGATGGTTGGACAGTGTTCTCGAAGCTACTAACATGAGTTTGGCCAAACTGCGAGAGGCAGTTTGAAACACAGCGCAAAAAGAACAGCTTCAGTACACTTTAAGCTGGTATTGCATACACAGACATGGTACTAAGAGTTTTCACAGGCAACATTTTTTGGGGGGAGGGGAAATGTGGCAAGTACACACACACACACACACACAGTACACAGGAGAACAGACACTGCTACAAGAAACAGGTTGCGTATTCTGCGTTGGCCATGTAGTTCTAGACAACTGATTAAACAGCCATGTTATTGGGTTGCAATATGTCTTCTTTTTCCAGGACACGTCCTCTTTTTCATGGGTAGGATCACTATGATGACTCATAGTTAAAAGTAGAAGTCAGTGAATGTGTCGCCTTTTTTGTTCTCCAAAATCTGGAAATCCTAAAATAGGATCTATGTTATATACATTAACTGGAAAGCATGAAAACCCCAATAGGAAGCCAACTAGAAAATACTTTTGCCCGTACACACTGGCAATTGTTAGAGCAACAAAGCAGTTTGTTTGGAGGTTCTAGCAGGGGAGCGCAGCTATCATATACCCTTGACCAAAGAATGGTACACTCCTATCTGGGATGGTCGTCCTCTTCCACCAAGCGCGCAGCTTTGCGAGAGATGCACATGGAGCAGTGAGGGAGGAAGGGGACACCCGCCTAGCCAGTCAGATCAGCCAAATCAACCCTGGTGATCAATGGGGTGACAGATGTCCCAGCCAGATCACCCTCACATCCATTTTCCAGAGAAGAGGTGGCCTGCATATCACTTGGAGGCTGTTAGTATCTGCTCTGCTTGTAATGCAGAGCTCTATTCCATTATGTCTGAACTGGACCTTTAGTGTAATGCAGTCCTTCACACTATTCACATAGGAGTCCTGGCCCGTCTTTGGACAAATATTTGACTTTGCTGTTGTTTTGTTGGCCCTACAGTTCATGTAAACAGATTATATTTAAGCAAAGCTGGTTCAGTGCTTTTTATGAAGACTAAGAAAATAAGAATAAGGTCATCATGTTTTGGGAAGTTCGGGATTGATCTCACACACACACACACACACACACACACAAAGGCCTTATATGTGGCTCCGGCAGAGCATGAAAAAAAGAATCACAGTTGTTGTTGTTTTAAGATGGTCAGATTTGATTTGATTTGATTTGATTTTCCTCTCAGTTAATTTGCAAAATACATACCAGATGGGAGACAAGACACCCCAAAGAGATTTTTTTAAGGCTCTAGGACACACAAACCTCCTATATACATAAAATTCTCCCCTCATACCCAGCCAATCATTGCATTGTGCAGGAGAGGGTATGCTGAAGATAGCTCTATCCTATCAGAAGCTCTATTCCATTATGTCTGAACTGGACCTTTAGTGTGGCAGTGCCTACCCTTTAGAACTCCCATTGCATATCATACAAGTAGGTTCTCTTTTGACATTTTCTTCCTCTTTCAACAAGCTCTCTAGAATCTTTATCTAAACTGAAATCTGCCTTGGACTTGAATTTTTGTATATGTACTGTTGTTATTTTGAACTTTTATATTTATACTTGTTTTCTAAATAAAAAAATCATATGCAATTGTTTCAACATATATGTGACTCTTTTATATATGGTATTATTATTGTAAATCACTCTGGGATGGCTCCTGGGAAACAATAAATGAAACAAATACAGACACAAACACAGCAGCTTCCTTTGCCTTATAACTTTGAAGTTAAATTCTTTTTCACATAATAGCCTATGCATTTTTGTATTCTTATTTCCTATTCCCATGTAAGAATATGTGAAGTTGGCCTTGCTTCCTTCCTCCTTCCCCTCCACCAACACAACCCAAGCAAAATTGGAAATTCTGGAAGGAAAAATGCACTTTTATAGCAAGATTTGATGCATTATGCAAACTAGGAAACTTCATATGTATTTAATCTGCATAATTTCTGATCAGATGACTTCACATAAGTTTGCTTTTAGCACTAAGTTCTGAACTGGTTTTACTTGTTGCAGGAATATTCCTCAAGTACTGTACACCTTATAACTTCAACTTTGTGAAGTAGGGGCGGGAGAGGGAACAATGTATCCTACAATAGATTTGGTGGGAAAAGTTAGCTACAGGGTGGGGTGGGAGAAGGGAGGGCTAAGGAATAATTTGCACATGGTACAGCCCGTGAGCTCATTTCTTATTTAACATATGGTGACAAAAGTAAAGCCCTGAGAAACAGGATGATTTAAGAAAAGGAGCCTGAATTCATGTTGCATTTCATAGTCATAGCTCTAAGCATTTTTTTCTGCCAAAAGCTGACTAATTATTCATGCATCTATAGAATTGATACTCCTCAGCTGATCTTCTGCTCTCCAGCTAAGTTGCCCTGGTATGGCTGAGCTGGCAATACACACACTGGCCCCTGCAATCACCTAGGAAACCAAGCACTACTGGGAGGGCTGCCTCCCAGGCTTAACTCACTTCTTTTATTTGAAAGCATCTATAAACTGCTACATATTTATGGGTTTAAAAAAAAAAATCCTCTAAGCAGTGTACGTTATAAAAAAAAAAGAAAAATCCCAATTAAAACAGAAACACAACCTAAAACCAAAACAATTGCAACACAAACACACATAAAACAAAATAAAACGGAGATCAAAAAAATAAGAGCAGGGTATACTGGGTCAGCCAAAACCAGAGCCAAGAGATGTCTCCCCCCCCAAGCTATATTTTATTAAATTTTCAAAAAGTTCACATATACACGCCAATACATAATAGATTCTTTATTTTGTTTTGTCAACTTCACACCCTGTTTTCCATGGTGTTTTTTATTTGTCTCCCTTGCTGTACCTTATTGACTCTCTATTATACTATAATAACAATACAATAATCTCTAATTACTTCTGCTGCTCAACAATCATCATTAGGTTCTCTTATTTTAGCTGTTAACTTTGCCAATTAGACATATTCCATCACTTTACTTATCCATTCTTCTTTGGTGGGAACTACTTCTTCCTTCCTTCCTCTCTCTCTCGCATACAGAATCCTAGCTGCTGTTGTTACATACATAAAGAGCCTAATCATCTTTTTTTGAACTTCTCCCTAGAAGAAAAGCTTCAGGTTTTTTGGTATTATCAATTTAAACATCTTTTTTGCCTCATCATATATCATTTCCCAAAATATCCTCACTTTCTTACAAGACATATGAAAAAAAAGATCCATCTACGTGTTTACACTTCCAACAATTATTTGGAAACTTCTTATACATTTTAGACAATTTGTTAGTAGTTAAGTACCATCTATACATAATTTTCATGTACCGGTAGTTTTATTTTAAGGTACAGCAAGCAGCAAATATCATATCAGTTTTCCATAACTTTTCCCATTTCTATATTATATCCTAAATCTTTAGCCCAATGCATCGTTACTGATTTAACCTTTTCATCTTTCATCTAATTCTTTCGTTCATTCTAATAACTATACATTTTTGAAATCAAATTTTCTCTTCCTTCAAGCACAATCTTTTCAAAGTCAGATCTAAGGTCTATGAAACCTTTTAAAAAATCCTTTTTAAAATACTCATTAATTTGATAATATTGAAACCAGTCCAACACCCATTCTTGAATTTCTTTGAATTTTTCAATTTACACATATTTCAGGGGGGGAGCAGTATATCTCTATAGGTACCCCAATTCTCTGTCATATTTAGTTTCTTTTGAGTACTAGCTTCTATTGGGGATAACCATAGCAGTGTTTTCCATGAACTTGATATCTGGTTCACACACAATATAGACATCTTCTTATATAATGATTTAAAAATTATCTATGTACCTCTGCCTTATGAAATAACATCGTGTTAAGTGTTTCAACAGGGCAATATACCAGTGAACAAAAGGTGGAGTCTTGACAGCTTCCCAGGGGGTAGCTCAGCTGAAAGGATACTTTGCAAATATTTTGCAGGCATGGTGTCTCCCACTTTGTTTGCTCTCCCCTCCCTCCCTCCTAACCTATAAGAAATGAAGATAAGGCCTCACACAAACCAGCAAACTCTCTCAGCTTCACTGGTATCTTTCCACTTAAAAGGTAAAGGTTAAGGACCTCTGACAGTTAAGTCCAGTCGTGAACGACTCTGGGGTTGCGGCGTTCATCTCGCTTTACTGGCCAAGGGAGCTGACGTTTATCCACAGACAGTTTTTCTGGGTCATGTGACCAGCATGACTAAGCCGCTTCTGGCGAAACCAGAGCAGCGCATGGAAATGGCATTTACCTTCCCGCCAGAGCGGTACCTATTTACAGTGGACACTTGGGTTGCGAACATTATCTGTGCGGTAAGCACGTTTGCAACCTGCAGCGTTTGCAACCCGCAGCACCACTTGACTTAAACTACTCTTAATTAGTTGAAAATATATTAAATATACTACATGGAAGTTTATTTAATATTTTTATTAAATCTTCAACTACCTTACATTCTAAGGCCCTCTACCGCCGCAGAGAGCCTCATCAAGGCACTCTGCTGCTGCAGGGAAGTGTGTTGCACCCTCCACCACCGCAGGGAGGTACAGTGGGACCCTCTACCATTGCAGGGAGGCACAGCAAGGCCGTCTGCTGCTGTGGGGAAGCATGGCATACCCTCCACCACTGCGGGGAGGTACAGCAGAAAAGTTTCATCCTACTCCATCTCTCCATATATTGTTTAATCTTGCTGCACACAAGCATATAATTGTTCTGGAACACATTAGCACTGTTATTTGTTATCCAAATACCTAAATATTTCACCTTCTTCTCCACCTTAATACCCGACAAGATGTCTTTAAAAGACATCTGAAGCAACTGATGGCAGAAGGAAGAGCATTCTTCTATACAGGAGCAACTTCCTCTTTCTTTGCACATGCACAACAGGTATCCACAGGAACATAGGAAGCTGTCTAACACCAAGCCAGAACTTAGGTCCATTTAGCTAAGTGTTGTTTACACTGACTGGCATCAGCTCTCCAGGGTTTCAGGTAGGGTTCTCTCCCCAGCCGCATCTTGGAGATGCCAGAGATTGAACTTGCAGCCTTCTGCATGCAAGCAGTTGCCCTGCCAATAAGCTGCAGCCCTTCATGAAAACATATGAAGACATTTTAGCTTCAAAATACATATGTCCTGAGACTCAAGTTGAAGGAGACTCAGAAGTTCACTTTAATTTCAAGAAGAATGATTTCCCTCCTACTGAAGCACAGGAAGCAAGGGCTAAATTAGGAACACAGGAAATTAGGAACACTCTGTCAGCTCCTTGGCCCATCTACCTCAGTACTTCCAACTGTTGCTGTTTGTTAGGGAGCTAGGGACAAGTGGACCTTTTTATCAGAACAGCTGGCTGGGGACAGGGAACCACAAAATACACACAGGAACCAGAATAATGGAGAGTGATGGATCTTTGTGGTTTCAGACGCACACAGGTGCGGAGGAAGGGGGTGCGGTGGCGCCCTGGGTGTCACCGCTGAGGGGGGTGACAAAATGCTGGGCGGCACTCACCGCATGGCCTGCAGTGTGCCCGAGCCACACATCTCTCCTGGGAGTCACGCAGTGGCTTTGGCGCCCGCAAGCTCCGCACTGCCCCAAAGGGTCCGCCTACCACCTCCCCCTCAGCTGTAGGGCGGCTGAGTGGGAGGAGGCAGGCAGACTCCTTGGAGGCCCTGTGGAGCATCCTGCCCCGGCTCACCCTGCCCTGGGCGCGGGGCATGTGCACCACCCCAAGCGCCCAATGGGCTTGCTCCACTGCACAGACGAGGCCACTCACATGTCATGCCTGCTCACAGAGGCTGAACATTGACTTCTGGCTGTTGTAGTATGCTGTCTCACCAATATGTGTCAGTGGAAGGAAGGTACCCAATATGTAACTGAGTAAGGCTGCTCCCACTGCATCAGTGTTCATGCTTCTTCACTGTAACGCAGCTTCTCCCTTATCTTAAAGCAGGGAAGCCCCTTTAAATGTGATTCCCCCCCCCATCCTCTTGCTACAATACTAATCTATTTAGAGAGAGGGGGAGAACAGTAAAAGATAAAGCACTTCCCAGCTATGCATGGTTTTAAACTGGAGAGTGTTGTGGCTCAGAAATAATTGTCGCTGGCTATAATTGGTGAGATGTAGGAAGGGAGCTGGATACACGGAGCCTGGTGCAATTTTGGAAGATTTGTTACGCTTAGCTCACTTCTATCAATTTTGGTGGCTCAGGCGCTTATGACCTGTTGCTCGGCTTATTGTGAAAATGGCTTTTATTTACTGCACTTCCATTAAAAGATGAAATCCACACATAGGGCTCACAGGGCAGAAAATCACAGTTTATGCCTAAGCTTATCTCCCTTCAAGCGGCCTCAACTCATTTTCACCCTGGCTCACTCTCAGTTGCTATTAAAAATAGAGAGAAACTGGGCAGGCTATGGAGTGACAGAGCCCCACAGCGGTAAGGAACCAACAAGGACAGGCAGGGGTGTGTGATAAAGCTACAACACCATACTAAACAGAATTAAGGTCCCTCACTGTGTCCATGCAGGTAGCATTCTGCCCTAGCACAGCAATCAAAAGAAACACAAGCAGAGAAGAACAGGGTCACTGACTACCTTTATACATATATGTTCCACAATGTCTTTTCTAAAGCAGAAATGGAGAGCAATCATCCCTGGCCATGCTGGCTGGGGTGGATGGTCTTTGGAGTCTAACAACATCTGGAGGACCACAGATTCCCCACCTTTGTCCTAATCCAACCACTACACACCACACCAAGCTTACATAAAGACCTGCCTCTCTTGACCAGGTCTAGGGTGGGGCCTGATTGACTACAAAAGGACTGCTGCCAGAGTGCATGTCCAAGTACATTCTGCTGCCCCTTGCCTCTGTATCATGAAACCCAAGAGGGCATGATCACTTCCTCCCAAGGTCCCCATCACTTCCACTTGGTCAATGTTCCTTCATGTTGGTGAGGACCTGGTCTAAGATAGATGATCATCTTGTTGCTTCTTCTACCTTCTGGGAAATTATACTGTCAGTGAGGCAATGGAGGAATTTGTTGGACCTTACATTATTGGCAGAGTTGGAGTTCCAACAGATATTGGGGTGGTTGAAGTCTTTCTTTGTTTCTCTCTAAGAAAATTTTTACCCATCTCCTCTCAATCTGCCCTCCATGTCAGGGACATGGCTGAATTGAACGCTGAGGAAGAGTCAGACTTAGGGGATGAAAGATTGCCAGTATAAAGAGAGACAGAGTCCGACTCTGGAGCCGAAAGATCACAGACAAAGCAGGAGGGGGTGGGCTCGACCTCCCTTCACCAAGAGTTCCCTGACTCAGCTAGAGCAGACAAGGACAGCTCACAAGAAGGGGGAGGGGGAGATAGACAGCAGTGGGAGTGTTGACCATGGCACTTCTTTAGTTTCACATTTTTTTAATGTCAGATCACCAGCATCCATAGAGATGAATACCAGGTCTAAGGCATGTCCTTGGCTATGAGTTGGGCCAGACTTATTCAGGGACAGCCCCATGGAGGCCATGCTTTCCACGAAGTCCCGAGCGGCCCCTTGTAAGGTCGTGTCGGCATGGATGTTAAAATCGCCTAGGACAACCAAACTAGGTGTCTCCAGGAGAACATCCGCCACGACCTGAAGCAGCTTGGGCAGGGAATCCTTGGTGCAGCGGGGAGGTTGGTACACCAACAGGAATCCTGTACTGCCCCTATTGCCCAACTTCCAGAACATGCACTCAGAGAACTGGGTCTTCCCAATAGGACGCCTGGTGCAAACTAATGACTTCCTAAAAATCACTGCAACCCCCCCTCCCCGCCCACAAGGCCTGGGTTGCTGTGCGTAAGAGAAACCTGGTGGACAAGCAGCGGCAAGGACAGGCCCATCTGCCTCATCCAACCAAGTCTCTGTTACACATGCCAGGTTAAGTCCTCCATCCACAATCAGGTCGTGGATGGCAGTGGTCTTATTCATCATTGACCTGGCATTGCACAGCAGCACCTTCAGGTCATGTCGGTATCCCTTGCTGATTCCAGTATCCGTCCGGTCAGGACCAGACCCAGAGGCAGGGATAGTCCTCAAACAATGACTAAACCTGCCTCCTCGGCAATGACATGGTCTGGTCTTAGCGTAACTCCTCCTCCTACCCAAGATCACTGAGATCGGTTGTCCCAGTGGATCCCCCCCTGTGGAACTTGCCCCAGCCATTTTGTTGGCTGGGACCCCCTCCCAGGCAGCCCTGACCCCCTCCCCATTACAAATAGTAATGATGGCTATAAACCTGGGTGGCTTTCAAAGAGGATTAGACAAATTCACGTTGGATAAGGCTATCAATGGCAACTAGCTGCAATGACTATATTCTACCTCTGAATGTCATTTGGTGGGAATCACAAGTAGGCAAAGTGCTGGTGTGTCCTGCTTCTGGATTTCTCATTGGGGTGTCTGGTTGGCCACTGTGAGAAGGAGATGGTGGAGTAGATGAGCCTTTGGTTTGATCCATCAGGCTTTTCTTATGTGCTTAAAAGTTTACTAATACCGGTGTTATTTGACAGATACTGAAATGACATGTCAGAGAGTGCTGCAGAGTATGTATTCCCTCCTGCAAGGGAGCATAATTTCTTTATCTTATAACCGGGGTGTGTGGTGTGTGGGAGAGACACAACAGGCACTATTCCCCTTATACAATCACAGTAGTTCTTTCCAGTGGACATGCAACTCGGGCATGCAGCTCTATTGCTACAACTCTTCAGACACAATGTTTTTAATTATACAGCACAGAGTCAATGGCCTCTAGGCAAGTAGCAAAATGAAAAGGGTGGGGGGAGACTCGGAACTGTCAGCACTGTCAAATGAATTTTAAATCCATGAAATTCTGCCACAGCAGCACAGAAAAGACACACGTCAGCAGCATGGGATAGTAGGGAAAATAAATGTACCAACCCACCAAAAAAGGAGATAATACAAAGAATGCCATTTGCTCAGAAAAGATGAAGCCCGTAGCAGTGAGTTAATATTCATATCAGTTCCCACAGGAGACTCCATAGTTGCATGCAGAATGCCCCAGGTTCAATCCCTGATATCTGTAGATAGGACTGAGAGTTCCCCCCATCTTAAACCTGAAGAGTCACTGCCAGTCAGTGTAGGTAATATATGGACCAATGGACATTCTTAGTACAGTGGTACCTCAGGTTAAGAACTTAATTCGTTCTGGAGGTCCGTTCTTAACCTGAAACTGTTCATAACCTGAGGTACCACTTTAGCTAATGGGGCCTCCCGCTGCCGCTGCGCAATTTCTGTTCTCATCCTGAAGCAAAGTTCTTAACCTGAGGTACTATTTCTGGGTTCCCGGAGTCTGTAACCTGAAGCATCTGTAACGTGAAGTGGCTGTAACCCAAGGTACCACTGTACCATATCTAAGATGATGGTTTTTTGCTTTAAAAAATAGTTAAAAATTGGGAGTCGTCTTATACATGGATGGTGAATGCACTTACTTTCCTGTGGCTGCAGTGAAACAGCTGCCAGAACCAGTTCCACCAATCATTACAGGCTGACTGTAATAGTTGGGTTTGCCTGCTCGGCCAAAAAGAAGCTCAACAGCTTAGTGGTTGTTCGCTCAACAATTTTCCTTCACTGCCGCCCATCGTCCAGATTTTCACTTCTAGAGATATGGCAACCCTAAAATATTGATTTCTTAATTCTGTGTTCTAAAAAATAGGGGTCACCTTATACATGGGGGCGTCTTATACACGGAAAAATATGGCATGTTCCTAAGACACAACCCAAATCCATGTTTCTTTTATCTAATATGCATCTGTGCCCCAGACTTCAACCCTAAAAGGGATCCCAAGGCAATAGCAATTAAATCCAACAATTTTATCACCACATTAAAGAGGAAAACAGCAGCACATTTACAGAGTGTTAACAGCAGGGGAATGTTACAACCTCTTCAGACCCCATACCTTCTCAATGCTTAGTTCCAACCAAGGCTGCACAGTAAGAATGTTGTTTAATTGGGGGTACTATATCATGTGGTAATCATCCCTTGATCTACTTGTGAGTTTTCTTCCCCCAACAACCAATTTTCTTTAGGAACTGTTCTGTTTGATCTTTTGGCACTTCTCTCCAAGACACAGGTCAGGCCAGATCTACAATTAGGGCGGTACAATTAAGTTCCAATTACAACAAAGAGTCTTAAGGTATTTGTTTGGTTTTGCCCTGCAAAATACTATCTCAGCTAACTCTCTAGAATAAGTTTCAATTGGTGCAGTTTACACGCTAGTGTTTTCTGCAGCAGATGTGTTAAAGTGTGGAAGCATGATATATTTACACACCACTTCTAAATACCTATTTGTTGCTGGCATTCTTCTGTCTCAAGAGACAATGGACTGCGACTCCAAGGGTGAAGTCAAACTGCTGTGTTAAGAACACCTAGTGAACTTCCTGGGAAGTGAGCTTGGGCAGTGTGTAGGGAGGTTCTTTTCTTCTAAAACATATTCAGGGGTCAAACAACACAGAAGAACCACAACTAGATCACCTGAATTAACTAAAACAACTGAGAGTGGCAAATGGAATTGAGAAAAGGCATATTTAACCTTTCCCTTAAATTCCATTTTCTCATTTGAAATAATCTCTTCCTCACCCCCTCCAGACAGTTTTCCTCTAGGGAATACAATTTAGTTCACTTTTAGGGCACTTTCAAACCACCCATTTAGTAAGCCCTCATCCTGATAGATTTGCAGGGAGATTACCGGTAGCTGACTTCAGGCTAAATTCTATTGACATCAAGGTAAAGGTAAAGGTACCCCTGACCGTTAGGTCCAGTCACGGACGACTCTGGGGTTGTGGCGCTCATCTTGCTTTACTAGCCGAGGGAGCTGGCGTTTGTCCACAGACAGCTTCCAGGTCATGTGGCCAGCATGACTAAGCCGCTTCTGGTGAACCAGAGCAGAGCACAGAAACGCCGTTGACCTTCTCGCCAGAGCGGTACCTATTTATCCACGTGCACTTTGACGTGCTTTCAAACTGCTAGGTGGGCAGGAGCTGGGACTGAACAACGGGAGCTCACCCTGTCCGGGGATTCGAACCTCCGACCTTCCAATCGGCAAGCCCTAGGCTCAGTGGTTTAGATCACAGCACTACCCGCGTGGAAGTCCTTAATATCCTGGGCTTTACTCTACCTTACTCCATGTGTGCCCACTCAACCACTTTGATCTGTAGGTCTGGCACTACTACATGCGCCAAACAATTACCTGTTCTGCATTTTTGTAAGAAATAGCTATATTAATGTGGAAATGCCTACAGTTTGGAACTCCCTGCCTAGGGGAGGCATTCTTTGCCACATTCCTTTTGGCATCTGCTTAAATTGCTGTTTAGACAAGTCTAGCCAGGCACATAGGTATTGACATTTTTACATCTATTTAGTTTACTGCTGATTTTAATAGTCTTGTACTTTTTTTTACTGATAATTTCAATTTCCTTTAAACCATTTAAAGGTTTTGTTACAATCAAGCAGGATATAAATTCTGTTAAATGAATAATACAAAATACAGTTCTGAGCATTCATTCATATTTGCTTGCAAGGATGTTACATGACATTACCTCAAAGCAAATGTTACCCCACTGTTTCCAGTGCAATTCACAGCCACTTTTCGTATCTTGAAATCTAACCTTTTGGGGAAGCAGGTTTGATATGAAAAAACTATAATTTTACAACTTGAATTTGCCAGTAAATAGCAACAGTCTGTAAACACTATTAGTATTTGTAATGGTGATACCAATGGCTTTGCATTTTCTTCTCCAGCAGTACCAACAGGAAGCTTGAAGCAGGTGGGGGAAATAGAGAAATAGTTCCATTGGGAAAACAGCATAGGAGAGAGCCTCCCATGGTGTCCAGTCTCAACTAAATTCATGCTCTACATTTACCCCCCCCCTTCCTCTTTGAAGAACCTCAGGAAATTTCATCACATTGAAAGCATAAGAATAGCTGCTGGATCAAGCCAATGGGCCATCTAGTTCAGCGTCTTGTTCTCACAGTGGTCAACATTGCAATTCAGCCTTTGAAGACATGGGGACACATATAAACACATATATGCATAAACACACACACACACACACACATTACTTCTGCACATGAACATTTGCTGAGGCAAACATTGATTAGCAGGGAGCTGACTGCCACAGCCCAGGCTTTTAGAGTGGAAGGCAGGACAGGAATCACTCCCAGCCAAATCTATCAGGAAGATTGGATGTTTTATACAACCCGTAGTGAGGTTCATCAATACACTAGGTAGGATTCACATTTACAGCAGCATCTGCCAAGATCAAGACAGAGTGCAACATCAAATTATTCAGGCAGGTACTCCTGCTGAATAGGAAGAGTTCTCTTGAACACTCATTTCTGAGTGAAAACCAAAACAAAATACAATGTGCTCACTTAGCCTGCCACCTCCCTCACCCTGATTATCAAAATACCACTAAAACTGTCTGTACATTTAATCCAAACCTTCTTCACTTCTCACCACTGCAAGGTGGTAACTTTTCCTATTAAGAACTTTGATATATAGGACAGTAATTAGGGGTCACATTCTTTCAGTTAGGATTTCAAGTGTATACTGCTCAAAGATATTTCTGTAAAAGCAAATGGCTTTTTGCTACAATTTACATGTCCTCTGGGATGGTGCAAGGATTCCCCTTGCAGAGAAAACTGCCTTTCTTGGATCAATTCAATTTCCTTTCTTTTCCCTCAAGGATCTGGCAGGAAGGTATAAAACACACACCTCCTTGTATCTCCCTGTAGAGAGACAAAAAGTGGGGGTTGTGAGGAGAGAGAGAAAGAAAAGGCAGTTTCATGTTAAATTATAAGCTTTGTCTTTTATACAGCTGTCAGGCTTTTAACTTTACATTCTAAACACCATCTACTCTTCTCCTTGTTAAGACATTCCCAATTAGCAGAGGTCTGAGAGCTGCCCCACCTTAACCATCCAACTTGAAAAGGTTTTGTATACACAGAGCAATCGATCAATCCTAGACATCCCAAGGGAGGCTGGGGAGTGCTGGGTGGGGAGTAATGCAATTTAGAAAGCGCACGCCAGGTAATTTGAAAACAATTTTTCAGCCGTTCCTGCTGAAGAAAGGCTTTATGGGCCGAGACATCCTAAAAAATTGTTTTGAATGACTCTTCGCATGCCATAAAGCTAGCAGGGAAACCTGCCAGAAAAGCAGGTGTCAGCCAAGCACTCATATGCCCTAGGATGGAAAGGCATCTGATTCATATCAGTGCAGCAAAGCCACCTTTTGAGATTGGAACAAATCACTCAAGGGGCACCCTGGCCACAAAGGCACTTTTGTCATCAGACATTTGCTCCACAGCCACCACCCCCTGCCCTCTGAAGCTTGCTATGGAACACATAAACAATCACATACACACAGATCCATTGTGCTGTTACGTAGAATTGCACTGAGGAGTCACTGAAATAAAGACGAGAACTTTAGGTTGCTGTTTTGTGGGACCCACCTCTCTTGCTGAATTTATACTGTTGGTTGCATCTGGAAGTTTTATGTGTTTTCCCATTGTTAACGGTATTATCTTTTTTTCAAAGTTGTATATTTTATTGCTGAAGCCTGCTCCAGAACCTTATAGTGAAGGGCAGGTAAGAAATCCAACAAATGAAATAAAAGCATCCCTGACCACTGGCCATTCTGACTGAGACTGATGGGAATCTGAATCCAGCAACATCACAGATTCCACCATCACTCCCTAATGCCTACTGTGACTTAGAGTGGTTCTCCCAACAGCTCCAGGAAGGGCATTCTGTAGCCTTCAGAATGAGAGACCTTTTAAATGGATATACCAAGGTCTGAAGCTACGACATACGACAGCATGTGCTTTACAACTAAGTTATGCCCCCCTCCATTCCACATCTCAAACACAGGCAATAGAGCTATGCAATGCAGTTAACAAAATAAGCCTTTGTCATATGCACAATGTTTCTACAGAGAAAAGGAACAGTATTAATAAATTTGTTGCAGAGAAGCAAAGTGGGAGCTTTATTGAACTATAAATGTGAATCTTTCATGAATCTCTAAGACCTACATTACTATGTATTACCAAGCAGGATTGCACCGGGCATTATATCCTACTTTCTCTGCGGGGTTTTGGAAACTACCTGGGGCTCTCAAACTGAGCAGCATTGGACTTCCAATCCTGCTTTCCAGCGGCAGGATCCAGCTGTGTCTCTACCTATCTCACAATTGACATTACATAAGTCAGGTGTGTGGCAAATGGGTATGGCCTGGGGAAAACAGCCTCACAGGCCAAATGTAGTGGGCCAAATGCAGTCCATGGGCCAGAGGTACCCCACCTCTGCTCTAGATCAAACAGAAAGCTGCCCAAGCCTTCCCAATGCCACTACAATGCCACTACAGCAATACAGTACAAACATCTGCCAGGCGTTTTGAATTTTGTGTTCAGCTGGAGGCCAACCTAATCAGAAATACAAGGAAGGTAAAGGTAAAGGTAAAGGTACCCTGACAATTAGTTCCAGTCACGGACAACTCTGGGGTTGCGGCGCTCATCTTGTTTGACTGGCCGAGGGAGCCGGCGTACAGCTTCCGGGCCATGTGGCCAGCATGACTAAGCCGCTTCTGGCGAACCAGAGCAGCTCACAGAAATGCCATTTACCTTCCTGCCGGAGTGGTACCTATTTATCTACTTGCACTTTGGCGTGCTTTCGAACTGCTAGGTGGGCAGGAGCAGGGACCGAGCAACGGGAGCTCACCCCGTCATGGGGATTCAAACCGCCAACCTTCTGATCGGCAAGCCCTAGGCTCTGTGGTTTAGACCACAGCACCACCTGCACCCTCTAAGGATACACTGTAGTATTTCTGTCTCTCAAAACGTGTGCCGGTCCCAAGGGATATCCGATAGGCGAGGTCTAGTCCAGTCCAAGGTCAGTCCAAGCCAGAAGTCACGAAGCCGAAGTCATGAAGCCGAGGTCAGGAAGCCGAGGTCAGGAAGCCGAAGTAACAAAGCTGAGGTCAGGAAGCCGAGGTCAGGAAGCCGAGGTCAGGAAGCCGAAGTAACCAAGCTGAGGTCAGGAACGCAGGAACCAGGAACAGGAACTAGGCAGCACCGATGTTGCTCCTGCAACTTGGGTCTGGGACTGGCTGGCTTTTATCTGCCCCGAGGCAAAGGGCGGCTCCGATCCTCAGGTGCCTCGCCTCTCCTGGCTTGGAGGCGAGCACTCCTCCTGCGGGAACTTAGTTCCCTTCGCCTCTCTGCCCTTAGCCTTTGCAGCTCAGGAGAAGCTGGAGGGTTACCGGACCCAGAGGCAACCTCAGCTTCCCCTGACTGGGTGGGGAGTGGAGCACCTGCAGGCAATAAGTCCTCCATCCCATTAGAAGCCAGATCAACCTCAGCCGATGCCTGCACCTGAGGATCCAGCACAGGTGAGTCCCCTTGAGACTCAGGCCCCAGCCCTGGCTCTGCTGGTTCTGGAGGCAGTGAATCCTGTGCAGGCTGGGATCCCTCAGGTTCAGCGTCTGAGTCTGACTCCCAGGTCATCACACCATCCCCCCTCCCAGGCCCCCCCCTCAACCGAGGGGCCGGACCAGGCTTGCTGGGGTAAGTCGCATGGAAATCACGGAGGCAGACAGGCGCGTGGACGTTCTCCGCTGGTTCCCACGACCGATCCTCGGGCCCATACCCCTTCCAGTCGATGAGGTATTGGAGCTTCCCCCTGCGGTATCGGGAGTCAAGAATGTGCTCCACCTCATACTCGGGCTCCCCCTGAACCAAAACTGGCTGCGGTCGTGGATGGTCTGGGTGGAACTCGTCTGGCGGGGCGACCGGACTGAGTAGGGACCGGTGGAATACCGGGTGGACCTTCAGGGTCGCGGGTAACCGGAGACGGAATGCCACAGGTGAGACACGGTCCACGATCGGAAATGGGCCGGTGAAGCGGGCATCCAGCTTCCGCGAAGGCCGAGAGGGGTGCAGGTGGCGGGTGGAGAGCCATACCAGGTCTCCGACATGGAGTTCCGGCCCCTCCTGCCGGTGACGGTCGGCCTGGGCCTTATACGCGTCCTTGGCCTGGCTCAGTTGCTCCGTCAGAAGCTGCTGCTGTGACTGGAGCTCTTGTAGCCAGTCTGTCACTGCGGGAACTGCGGATGCCGGCAGTACGCTTGGAAACAACCGCGGGTGGTACCCATAGTTTGCCTGGAACGGGGTCTGTTGGGTGGAAGCGTGCACTGCGTTGTTATATGCGAACTCGGCCAACGCCAGGTGGTCGACCCAATCGTCCTGGTGGAAGCTGCAGTAGCACCGGAGGTACTGTTCCAACACCGCGTTTGCCCGTTCGGTCTGTCCATCCGTCTGTGGATGGTAGGCCGAAGATAGGCAGACCTCCGTCCCGAGAGCCTGATGTAGAGCGCGCCAGAACCGGGAGGTGAACTGGGCACCACGATCGGAGATCAAACGTTCCGATAGGCCATGTAAGCGGAAGACGTTTTGTAGGTACAGTTGCGCCGTCTCCTTGGCTGAGGGTACAGACGGGCACGGGGCGCAGTGCACCATTTTAGTGAAGTGGTCTGTGAATACCAGGAGGCAGGTACACTGACGGGATGGGGGTAGGTCTACCACGAAATCCAATGAGACCGTGTGCCATGGACGAGGGGGAACTGGCAGTGGCTGTAGCAGTCCCGCAGGTCTCCCGGTCGATCCCTTGGCTCGCCGGCAGACCTCGCACCCCCCAATGTACCGTGCCACGTCGGCCTTCAAGCGGGGCCACCAGAACTCCCGGCTGACCAGGTGGGTGGTCCGATACCTCCCGAAGTGGCCAGCTGCCGGGGCGTCGTGTGACATTTGGAGTACCTCGGCCCGCAAAGGCCCTGGTGGGATGTACAACCGACCACGGTGCATCAGCAAACCCTGGTGCACAACCAGTTCTGGGTATCGAGGACATGATCCACTGGCCAATTCCTGAATCCGTTCCTGAGCCCACGCGTCGACCCGTTGCTGCTTCCGCACTCGGTCCAGCAGCGACTCAGTCTCATGAACAGCCAGGAAAGCTGCTGGTGGGATGATCGTTGTTGGGGCCGCCTGCTGCACCGTCTCTGCAATGTCCTCCGGTTTCCGGGACAGTGCATCCGCCTTCTGGTTTTGGGAGCTGGGGATGTAGCGGATCCGGAACTGGAACCGGGAGAAGAACAGTGCCCACCGGATCTGCCGCTGGTTTAGCCTGCGAGTGGTCTGGAGGTACTCCAGATTCCGGTGGTCGGTTCTCACTTCCACCGGGTGTCGTGCCCCCTCAAGATGATGGCGCCAGACCTCAAAGGCCACCTTGATGGCCAGTAGTTCCCGCTCCCACACGGTATAGTTACGCTCCGCCGGAAGGAGCTGCCGGGAGTAGTAGGCGCAGGGTAACAGTGGCGCATCTGGTCCGTGTTGCTGGGACAAGACGGCACCGAGAGCCGTACTGGAGGCGTCAGTCTCCACCACGAAGGGACGAGAGGGATCAGGATGCTGCAAAATTGGCGCCTTCTGGAAACAGGCTTTCAATCCCTGGAATGCCACCTCAGCCTCCTCATCCCAGGCGAAGGGCGTCTTGGGGCGCAGCAGTCGGGTCAACGGGGTGGTGCGATGAGCATAGTCCGCAATGAATGTCCGGTAATAGTTGGCGAACCCCAAAAACCGCTGTAGGTCCTTGCGGTTCCGCGGCGCCGCCCACTCTCGAACCGCAGACACCTTCCCGGGGTCCATCTGTACACCGTCAGGGGAGAGTCGGTGTCCGAGGAAGTCCACTGACCGCTGGTGGAACTCGCACTTGCTGAGCTTAGCGTACAGGCGGTGCTCCCGCAAGCGCTGCAACACGGTCCGGACATGACTCTCGTGGCGAGCTGGGTCACGGGAATAAATCAGAATGTCATCGAGGTACACCACCACATACTTGTCGAGCAAGTCCTGGAACACGTGGTTGATGTACCGTTGGAACACGGCGGGCGCGTTGCATAGTCCGAACGGCATGACCAGGTACTCGAACTGCCCATAACGGGTCCCGAATGCGGTCTTCCACTCATCCCCGGCACGGATCCGAATCAAGTTGTAAGCCCCCCGGAGGTCCAGTTTGGTGAACATCTGCGCCCCTTGCACCCGCTCCAGCAACTCTGCAATTAGGGGCAAGGGATACCGGTCTGGGATGGTGATCTTATTCAGGGCTCGGTAATCATGGCAGAGGCGAAGCTCCCCACACTTCTTCTTAACGAAGAGTACTGGAGCGGCGGTGGGAGAGGTAGAGGGCCTAATGAACCCCCGCTCCAGGTTCTTTTGAAGGAAGTCCTGTAAGGCTTCACGCTCTGGCTCCGAAAGAGAGTATAGGCGACTCACAGGCAGGGGCGCCCCAGGCTGGAGGTCTATGCCGCAGTCAAAAGACCGATGAGGAGGCAGCCGGTCTGCCCCCTGTTCCTCGAACACGTCTACGTAGTCCAGGTACACGGCGGGGAGCGTTGACGCAGCCTCCCCCATGGAGGCGGCCGAAAGCATCTCGGACTGAGCAATCGAACCCGAGTCTGGGAAGCGTACAGTTCGATTGACCCAATCGATCTGAACATTGTGAGACTCCAGCCAGTCCATCCCCAGCACCAGGGGAAACCGGGGCATGGTGGCAATGTCCAGGGTACGCACCTCCCGGTGCTGCTGGTGGCACAGGACCAAGGGCTGGGTCTCCCGAGTAACGGCGCCTGACCGCAAGAGCCGTCCGTCGATTGCCTCCACCTGCACCGGTTCTGGCTTGTTCTGGAGCGGCACCCGATGCTGAGCGGCGAAGGCAGAGTCCATATAGGAGCGGGTTGCCCCTGAATCCACCAGAGCGTGGGTGAGAATCCAGGGCCCGCCTGGGGGGTATAGACGCACTGGGATCATGAGGTGTTGCAATTCCACTGGTGAGGGCCCATCATGCGATGCTTGGGACCCCAGATAGCCTGGGCCATTGGCTACTGGGGTTGGCGGTTTCCCTGCGGCTGGCGTTTCTCGGGGCAGGTTCGGGCGTAGTGTCCACTCCCCCCGCAGTAGAGACACAGGTTTCCCTCCCGACGTCGTGTCTTCTCCGAAGGGGAGAGGCGAGGCCGTGCTGCCCCGAGCTGCATCGGCTCCTCCAGTGACTCGGCTCTGGCCGTGGAACTGCTGGGGAGCACTGGAGTCGGGAGCCCAGAGTGCTGGCGGGCCCGGGCCTGGCGCCGGTCCTCCAACCGATCGTCTATCTGTAGACTCCGTTGGATGAGGGCCTCCAGCGTGGCGGGGCGATCCAAGGTGGCCAGCTGGTCCAGTATCTCGTCCGAAAGCCCCTCGAGATACTGGTCCCGAAGTGCGGAATCGTTCCAGGTCAAGTCCTGCGCCAACAGCCGAAATTCCGTGGCATAGGCGGCCACTGTGGACTTGCCCTGTTTCAACCGCCGAATTGCCCGATTGGCTTGACTCGCCTTCTGAGGGTTGGCGAACGCGGTTTCAAAATGGTTGCAAAACCCCGTATAGTCTGTCAGCAAGGGGGAGTCTTGCCGGAGCAGCGGCAACGCCCACTTGGCCGCCTGGTCCTTCAGCAGGCTGATCAGGAAGTGCACCTTGGTGCGGTCGTCGGGGAAATCCCGGGCTCGCCCCTGAATATACAGTTTGGCCTGGGCGAGAAACATGGGAAAGCTGCCCGGGGACCCATCGAACTTTTCTGGCAGGGCCACTGGGTACTTGCCTGGAGCTGGGGCGCCGGCACCAGGAGCCGGTAAGGCGTCCAAACGCTGCTGAAGCGCCGTAACCGCATTGCTTAGCTGCTGCACTGTGTGGGTCAAGACCTGGTTCTCCTGGGCCAATGCCACCAGCGCAGCCGCCTGGTCAGTCATGACGACAGGTTCCTCCCGAACGCACCCCAACGAAGGGGGAGTGCGGGTGTGGCAGGAGCAAACTGTGCCGGTCCCAAGGGATATCCGATAGGCGAGGTCTAGTCCAGTCCAAGGTCAGTCCAAGCCAGAAGTCACGAAGCCGAAGTCATGAAGCCGAGGTCAGGAAGCCGAGGTCAGGAAGCCGAAGTAACAAAGCTGAGGTCAGGAAGCCGAGGTCAGGAAGCCGAGGTCAGGAAGCCGAAGTAACCAAGCTGAGGTCAGGAACGCAGGAACCAGGAACAGGAACTAGGCAGCACCGATGTTGCTCCTGCAACTTGGGTCTGGGACTGGCTGGCTTTTATCTGCCCCGAGGCAAAGGGCGGCTCCGATCCTCAGGTGCCTCGCCTCTCCTGGCTTGGAGGCGAGCACTCCTCCTGCGGGAACTTAGTTCCCTTCGCCTCTCTGCCCTTAGCCTTTGCAGCTCAGGAGAAGCTGGAGGGTTACCGGACCCAGAGGCAACCTCAGCTTCCCCTGACTGGGTGGGGAGTGGAGCACCTGCAGGCAATAAGTCCTCCATCCCATTAGAAGCCAGATCAACCTCAGCCGATGCCTGCACCTGAGGATCCAGCACAGGTGAGTCCCCTTGAGACTCAGGCCCCAGCCCTGGCTCTGCTGGTTCTGGAGGCAGTGAATCCTGTGCAGGCTGGGATCCCTCAGGTTCAGCGTCTGAGTCTGACTCCCAGGTCATCACAAAACGTATGAGTAAACTCCCAGTGGCCGAGTTAAATTATTTATTTCCTCATTTAAGCACACACACACATAGACCTCTAACCACATCAGTGAGCACATGTATTCCCAAAAGACAGCTAATGGCCCATCTGATGAAGTATGCATTGCAAAAACATAAGGAAAACTGGTCCAAAAGGTTTGGCTGCAGACATCTGCAGGTCGGGATGGAGTGTGAACAAAAACAACAATACCAAAAAGATACAGGGAGAATCCTGATTGGGAGTTGACACCTGCTCCTTTCCTCCTGGAACAGCATAGGACCTGAGCAGAAGTCTGAAGAAAAAAGTGAATGCCCCAACTTTCCAGAGGCTACAATGGAAATCACAGTTGCCTATAACCACCACTTACCTTTCCGTGCGCTGCTCTGGTTCCGCCAGTAGCAGCTTAGTCATGCCGGCCACATGACCTGGAAAAACTGTCTGTGGACAAACATCCACTCCCTTGGCCAGAGTCGTTCGTGACTGGACTTAACTGTCAGGGGTCCTTTACCTTTACCTTTCTTTTGCCAGAGTGTTTGCTCCAAAGCCCCTATCCCCAAATAATTGGGTTTGAAGTGCTGCGTTGTTACAGAACAAGGTGTAATTCTTCTTGTGCCATATAAAGTGCTCTTGGTTTGGGGAAAACACTTCTGTGGATCCTTTAGTGGTTGAAGTCCATTCTGAAAGGAACTTTCTCATCCTTCAAAACAACTGGCTCAAGTGTCATGAAGCTCAGAAGGAAAGAGAAATGAAAGAGAGTATGAGAAGCGCTGGGGCTTTGGGCAGTATAAAGGGTTAGGTATGCCTTGGGACACCCAATTCCAGTGATCACAGGCAGCAGGGAGAGCTACGCTAGGACTAGACCATGTCATTACCGAGGAGACAACTTTAGTCGTTGCCTGAAGAGTATCCCCACCTCTGGGTCTGGCCCTGACCAGAAGGATACAGGTATCAACAAGGGTGCCTGGTGCCTCATATGACCTTCAGGTGCTGCTGTGCAATGCCAGGTCAATGATTCATAAGACCGCTGCCATCTATGACTTGATCGTGCATGGAGGAATTGACCTGGCATGTGTAACAGAGACCTGGTTGGACACAGCACGTGGGCCTGTTCTTGCTGCTACTTGTCCACCTCTGACACACAGCAACCCAGGTCCTGTGAATGAGGACGGGGGTTGCAGTGATCTTTAGGAAGTCATTAGTCTTCACTAGGAATCCTATTAGGGAGACCCAGTTTGCTGAGTGCATGTTCTGGAAGTTAGGCAATGGGAGCAGTACAGGATTCCTACTGGTGTATCAACCTCCCCGCTGCACCAAGGATTCCATGCCCAAGCTGCTTCAGGTCATGGTGGATGTTCTCCTAGAGACACCTAGTCTGGCAGTCCTAGAGGATTGTAACATCCATACCGACATGACCCTACATGGGCCATTCGGGACTTTGTGGACAGCATTAATTAAAAAAATATTTTTTAAAAAAAGATCTGACATTAAGATCCAGTGGAACAAAAGAAGTGCCATGGTCAGATCACTTCCTGGTGCAGCTAAGATCCAGTGGAACAAAAGAAGTGCCATGGTCAGATCACTTCCTGGTCCGCCCCTGCCACTTAATGGATCCAAATGGCTTCCAGAGAGTGGTGAGGGATGTATTATCCCATGCTGGTGGCCTCTCAGCTGATTCCCTAGTGGCTCGCTGGAATACAGAGCGAACCAGGGCTATTGACTGTCTTGCCAAATGCATAAAGCTGAATGAGCACAAGTTAAATGCATATAATTTGTGGGGTTACTGTAGATAAAATCAACAGTGTTGATATTTTTTAATGTACATAATAAAATTACATGTCAGGGTAGGTGTGCCTAATTAAGAATGGGCTTAGAAGGCATAAAAAACAGTATAATGAAGGCACCTGCTTAACATTAATAGGGAGGGAGCTTTAGAGAAGTGATGATGTCTATACTGCCAAACTTTAAATGTATCTAGCATACATATACAGCTCTTTTCTGTTGGCTCAAGAGTTACCAAATAGAACAGGGTGCCTAAAATACAGTTTTAAATATTCAGTAAGGTGTTTAAAGAAACATTCAGGCAACTTTGCTATTCTTGCCTCAAAGGAATGGAATGCTGTAAATTTTACATCAAAATTGCCTACAAGTAAACATGCTAAGGAACATCAGAAGTGTTCCACACTTTGCCAAAGATCTTAGGAAGATGAAAAAGCCAGGTTGCAAGTGGAGAATGAGTGTCTCCCTCCCAACATCAAGTGTTCTTGTGAGTGCAGCACTCCTCCCTAAAGCGAAACAAAGAAATATACAAACTACATTAATTCCCAGCATTTTTCACAAACTGTAGTGGCAGGGACAGGCACAATATTAGAAACACCAGTCTCCCCAAAGCACTGTGAAAATGGGAAGCTAGCATTTTCCTATGTTAATTCTTTCTGAAAGATCCCAGAGACAGAATCTTAGGAAGCAAACCACTGGTTCAACTAGCTCAATATTGTCTACACAGAATGGGAGAAACTCTCCAGATCTGCAGGCTGTGTTTTCTCTCCCAGCCTTACCTGGAGACATCAGGGATTGAACCTCACACCATTTGTATGCAAAGCAGATGCTCTACAACTGATCTATGGTTCTTCTCTCTGGGCTTAGGGGAGAAGAGGAAAGGGACACAGATTATATGCTACATTTTTATTTTTTCTTGTAAGCCATCCAGGGAAACTGTATTGATCAGAATCTGTATTTATTTATTTGATTCCTTATTAGACTTTCATAGGGCCAAATATTTTCCAATGAGCTAGTGTAGCTGAAGTAATTGTGACTGAGGGGTAAAACTATAGGCCGGTGGTGTGGTGTGGTAGAGCCAGAGGTAGAGCCATGGTCCAGGTTGCGGATTTTTGAGGGGGCATGAAGCAATGTGGCATGGACTGAAGCTCCTCCCCCAGCATTGGAGAAACCAACGCTTGCAGAGATGAGCTGGGCTGAAGACACCTGCTTTGCACCCACATAGTGCCGCAAGCTGGCTGGTTCCCCCCCCCCCCTGTGCAGGCAGGCAGGTGGAGCTGCCATCCCTGGATCCGAGCCTTGCAAGGCTGCTCAGAGAGGGCAGAGTGGGGCTGCAGCAACCGTGCACCCTTCGACCCCAGCCTCACAAGAGGCTGTGATCGAGGGATACATGGCTGCTGCCTGCCCCGGGTTGCATAGAGACACACTCCGCACTGCTATGTAAGTCTAACACTCTTCAGTCTTTTTAGATACAGATAAACCTTTAAACCCAACACATACACTTGGGGACAGACTGAATACACACCATACATTCAAAGCACATGACTTTCACCAACCTGGGAACTTCAGTTATCCTTCACAGAGCTACTATTTCCAGGACTGTTAACAAACTACAGTTCCCCGGACTCCCCGGGGAAATTGTGTGCTTTAAGCAAATGGTATGTATGCAGCCTTGTTTCTTAAATTCACCACCATATATATGTATGGAAGTAGTGCTGTTGCTGTGACCCATATTAGATCAGGCTATGGCCTAGTAGTAGGTTGTGACTCAATATTGAAGACCAAAAAGTTAGACAACAATCCAGAAATGAAAGTCCATACCAATGAGCCTGGTTCCAGGAGAAAAGCAGGGCTGGAGAGAAGGGAAAGACAAAGGAAGGAACTTAAAGAGCCAGGGAGCAAAGCAGGATCAAGGAAGCAGGAAGCAGCGTCTCTGAGCTGGTCTGGTTCACACAGCATGCTAACGCACACCATGGCTTTGCAAGAATGCGTAGGTTCTGCGAGAGGTCGATTTGCTCCTCCCAGGTCATTCTGCTGCTACACATGGCTTGGTTTAACATGCCACCCAAACCCAGGCTCAAGATTCAGACTAACCACAAGGTATAACCAAGGTTTGTCCAGTTGTGTGCAACTCTTTTAAGAGTCTGTGATTCCCCCAAATTCAGTGTCAGGTGTTGGCAGCTTTTCAAAGTGCTATGAAGCTTTGACAGTCCCTACACCTCCTTTGTACTGCATCTTATGTCAGGAGGTGGGGGGACCATGGCAACTTTTTCAGCACAGCACTTTGTGCCATATTTTAATTAAGTGTGATCTCTAACATTTATTTTAAAAGGCAAGCAGAGAGGGCACAAAAGGTCCTAGAAAAATCTGTTTCTGTTGTCTCCAACTGATTGATCCAGATCATAGGATCCTTGTTGGTCCCAGAGATTAAGAAATGCAAGACAGACAAAAGCACTTTTATTTCTCTCTTCCTTTTGTTGATGTAAGCTTTTGAAATACAAACAGAGAATGCCTTTATTTGGCTCAAGTGTTTAAAGCACTGAAAACTGAGCTTTCAAGTCACACACACCTACTGAATTGAAAATTCAAGGGAGGGGGTGAGGGAAATATTACTTGGCCAGGTTCATACATTCTAAGGAATGCCTGCAGACTCTCAACAGCAAGGTGCTAAATTCATGTTGGAGGAAACATGTAGGCTTAACATACTGATAAGGTTTTTAACTGCACATATATTTCTGAGCTTCTACTACAGAAGCTTTCAAAAGACAGAATGGTGGAGTAGCTAAATCTCAAGTGTATTGAGCACAGTGGCTTGCAAGCAAAGAAAGCTTTGCATTTTGGAAAATGGCCTATTCACAAAGCATTTCACATTCAGCAGCTCTCCAGAAGTAAATGCTATTTCAATATTATCATTCTTGACAATGTTGAAATTTAATATTGCTGTTAATGTAATGCTCCCTATTACAGGTATATTGTGTTTACATTGTAAAAGGCTAATCACAACATTAGCAACAGCAAACTACCACCACCCATTTTCATTTCATGGAAAACGCTTGTGAATCAGACTGCAATTTGAAATGTGTGTTTTAGGCACGTGGAACCAACCTTGTTGAGAGGCATGGACACTTGTGCTTGTTTCACTCCCTGAAACCCCAAAGTTTGCAGGTTCCTACAGCAACAGAATAAAAAGATATGGTGTTATATCCAACTAAGTTCTTTTCAGAGTAGACCCACTGAAGTTAATGTATCTTAGTCAAATCCAATATCTTCCATGATATTACCCCGAGTAGGAGAGCATCGAATACAACCCATAATTTATTTGTGGCTACAAACTGTGCAGGGTGCTTCCAAACCTACTGGTTTCACTAATAATGAACTTTAGGGATGTTCTATATCAACCACACACTGTTTAATGGTTTATTTGGCCTGTTCGTAGCCTATGCCGAGTAAAAGCTGTGGGGTAAGACCTAGAGTTAACATTTTGTCTACCACTGGTTCCAATGATGTAAGATTAGCAAAGGGGCCTAGTTGGGAGCCATATAAAAGCTGTGCAATCGACTTGGCTTCTAACAGTTTAAAGGCTGTGGGTATATAATGTCCACCTTTGATCCTAAGATATTTAAGTATGGCAGTTGCACTTCTCTGTGCATTCTCAGCAGCATAGTCCACATGGGCTTTTCTGCTTCCAGAAGCATGGAGGACTACACCCAGATATTTAAAGCAGGCAACCTGCTCAATCTTATGGCCATCAATGTACCATGGGAGGGGTTTGGGGCCTTTGGGCAAATGCCATGATTTTAGTTTTCTGATAGTTAAGTTCTAATTTGCTGTCCTTGCAATATATTGCTAATGCTTTCATAGCTCTCCTAAGGCCTATGGGTGTTCTTGAAAGGATTGCTGCATCATCTGCATACAGAAGGATTGGGATATGCTTACCTGACAGTTTTGTAGGATGGAAGTTCACATTATGCAGGTAGGGTAAAATATAATTAATATACAAATTCAGTAAGAGTAGGGCCATTATGAAGAGGGACGTGGGTGGCGCTGTGGTGTAAACCACTGAGCCTTGGAATAAATAATTCAATTCATACCCGGAAATGGCAGGAGATTGCTGGAGAGTCCTCATGGCTCACGAGGGGACCCTCCCCAGAGTCCACTCGGTGAGAGTGGAGGAAGCCCCAAAGAGACCGTAGGTGCAATGGGGCTTTGTTTATACTGCTGAGCCTCCCTGCCTAACAGCTGATTAGTGCAGTAGCGCAGCAGCAGCAGCAGCCACTTTCCCACACAACCTCCAGTCTCCTGCTGGCCCCAGAGCTTCATTTCTAGTTGTGGATATTTTTGGACACAGTATTTTTGGTATGGACTGAAGACAGCAGCAGACATGGCATTTAAAGGATGCTTAGAGGGTGGTCCCTACTTTATAGGATTTCACTTATGCATGAAGGTCCCAGGAAGGTAACCCCCGCATAAGTGGGTATTTGCCTATATTAAGCAACCCTGTAAGCAGTAGACTGGTAGCCAAAGCTTCTGCTAAAATATCTGCACTGACTGCCCATATGCCACGGCCAGGTTCAAGGTTCTTGTGCTGATACACAAATCCCTCAACAATGCAGGTCTAGGATACCTTAAGGACCACCAGAGCACTTATATCCCAACACAATCACTGAACTCATCCAGCAGACTGCTAGTGTTGTCCTCTGTGTTACAGAGGTTCAATTGGCCTCAACTCGAAGTCTGGCATTTAGTAACACTGGTCCCATACTATGCAAAATACTCTTCCATCTGAGATTTGGCAAACATGTTCACTTGGAACTTTCAGGTGTCTCTTGAAGACCTTTGTATGCCAATAAGATTTTGCAGCTGTTTAAACTGATTAGCCAATCAATTTAATGCTGATTTTATTGTCTTTAATGTTGTTTAATGTTTTTATTGTTGTACATAGCCCTGACAGTTCATGGCATGGCAGTAAAGAAATACTACTATAAATAAATATAAATATAAAATGCAATCAAAAACTGCATGCCAGGAAGTGCACAGGGCTCCATGCAATCAAGGGAGAAGGCTTGAGAAGCAGATAAGGAATGTTTAGCTCCTCTTGCACCCAGCATATGTGCAAAGCAGAGAAATGGAGCAGGCCACCTGAAGAAGCGTGGCTATTTCAATCATTCATCTACCAGCTCCCAGCAGGCTTGCAAATATCTTTGCAAGCTTGTACATTTTGTGGGTTTATTTACAAGGCTGCAGTCAACACTGTCCAATCCCCGAAATCCTCACTGCCAAACCCCACCCCATAAACCCTGGTCATTATGTAGATACTGATAATCCTAACGGAATAAGCCCTAATAAGTAGTGATCCAGCAGCAGCAAGCAATCTGTGTGGAAACCCCAACCATTGTTTCTTAAGAGTCTTCTCTTCTCTGCCAAGTGATCTGAAAGGTTCCCAGTGCTTTCATCCCACACAAGAAAATAACTACCGTACGTGCTGTAGGAAATGAGGAAGAATAGTGTCTATTCTGTGGGCTGCATTTGCTTAAACTTATCTCATGAACATATGGCGGCTGGGGACTTGTTTTCCTAACACAATCCATGAAAGAACAGAGAAGGCATGGGGTACCTGTAGTCCTCCAGACACCTAGTCTACAATTCCCTTTATTCCTCAACATGGGCTGTGTTGACTGGGAGTGATGTGCATTGTACTCCAACAATGTCAGGAGGGTCACAGGTTCCTGATGATCAACAATAAGAGTTTCAGATGTCATAGAACGTCCTGTTCTGTGGGATGCTACTCCTAGCTGTTGCTGGTGTTGCCCTTAGTAGGGGACAATGTTTGCACATTTTAAGTGAGCCATAACTACTCCAGCCTCACCACTGCATAAACACAGAAAGGGGGCAGTCCTTAAGCACACACTCCATAAAGTGCTAATCTCAGCACAGCATATACACATATCAGGGCCTAACTATTCTCCCATGGGCATGGCTAGATGTGTCACACATAACACCAAGCTCTAGCTATCTAGTGTGTTGCTTAAAGGTGCATTTTACAATCTACTTTTCTAGTTCAGACTCATAATAAACACAAAGGGTTTTCTTGAAAGGCTAACAAGAGCACAGGTAGGCAAGGAGTTACAGCACATCTTTTTAACAGACTTGATAAGATGACTTCCGGTTGGATGCCGGAGCTGCCAGTCGGGGGGGAAGCTCGCTGCGAGATTCCCCGGCTTGGCAGGGGGCTAGGGAGCGCGCAACAGTGCTGCGCCTCCCAAAAACCCCCGGGAGGGGTGTCCCGGGGGCTTGGCGATCAGGCGGTTGACTCCGCACATTTCCCCCGCTCCTAGGCGGCTCAGAAGAGCCGCTGGAAGAGAGCGGGGTTGAAATGGAGTCCAACGGATCCACCACTTCCCCTGCTGAGTGAAGCTGCGTGACTGGCAGCTCTGAGCATTTCAATTTCTCCAAAGAATTAATTTCGAACCTGGATTTTGGGGCTACAAAATCGTGAGTAAAATGACATTTGCACTGAATTACAAGCCGCAAGGGACTTTAAAAACGGAGGTCCGTCCCTTGATGTTGAAACAAAGGGAAACAGTGAAAGTTTTACAACCTGGGCTAATTGAAAGAGGAAGTGAAGGGAAACTTCTGTAGCAGAGCCAAGAAGGTTAATTTGTTACAATTACTGGCTGTGAGAAAAGGCTACTTTTCTCCCGTGGTTTTGGGGGAATTTAGCAAGAAAATACAGTAAGAACTGTTGGATTACAATTAATCTATGGCGGAGGCTAGATAAGCTGTTTTTTCAACCTTGAAATGCCGGAGCAGCTGTCTGAGCTGGATGTGAAACTAATAGCTATAGTGCTGGAAATTTATGAGACGCTCGGAATACCAAACCAAAGACTAAACAACTTGTTGAACAAGGAATGTACTACGCCAGATGTACAGGATGAACTGCTGGGAAATGAAGGAACATTTATTACTGACTGTGAACTAAAACAACCATTGCCCTGTAGACAGAAACATGCAGGGGAAAAAGTTGGATCCGTTGAAAAGATACGCAAAAATCATAAGAGAAAGGACAAGTTGGATGGAATCGGGAATAAAAAAGCTACAACAGCTGAAAAGAAACACAAGAAAAAGGAGAAAATAATTGGACTTGAAAAGAAAAAGGGAAAATCAATTAGGTGACTTCAAAAAGAAAGAATTTTGACGGACGCAGTAGGATTGACCCGAATAAAGAAGAATAAGAAGAGGAAGGCAAAATTGCAGAGAAAGGAGTGGGGCCCAATGGGGCAAGAAAAACAATGGGGATGGATTGCAGAAAGGGAGGGTATGGGATGAATAAGAACTATATTTGAACTGGTCCACTTTTCTGGCTATAAGAAGGATGATATATGGAAATGGTGTCTGGCATACGGATTACTAATGATGATTACTTTAAAATGATTATTAAAGAAAAGAAAATATGGCTAAAAACTCTGAAACCAAGGGGAGGAAGGGGGGGAAGTTATGATTGGGAAAAGGAAAAAAATGATTATGATAAAGAGTATAGAGGATAAGAAATTAGGGAAGGAGCAGAAGTACCAGTAGGCTCAGGTTTAAAAATCAGGATAGTAAATGTATTTTTGTATTTTGTTTTTAAGATGTTATAAAAATAGATTAATAATCTGTTAAAGAGGATTCAAACTGAATTCAGCAGAGGGGGACTTGAGGAAGTCAACCGAAATATGTAAGGGAGAAAGATAGAATCTGGCCCACGGAATGGGGCCAGGCCTAAGCAATGTTAGTAAAAATGATAGTAAGGTTAAATGAACAATGAATACGTTTACCCCTGTGAGAGGGGGGGTGGATTTTGGCTTCCCATGGTGAGAGGGGGGAAGTATGAAAATTTAACCACTATGTATGTTATGTGCTTTTAAAATTGTAAAACCCAATAAATTTTTTGAAAGAAAAAAAAGAAGATAAGATGCCGCAAAAGAGAAGAAGCTGTACATTCAAGAGAGGTTTGTTAAATTCTATGGAGGAGTAACTCATTCTGCCCCAAGAATAAGAGGGTGCTGGTTTTTTATCATTCCTCTATCTCTACAGCTGGAAATAAACTGAGTTGTTATGAAGGTTCTGTATGTCTCCAGCACACTCTCCTCCTAAGCCAAAAAGCTGACCTGTCATTCCTTAAATTCAAGAAAGCAACAGCTTAGCTGCTAAGCAAGATACTCAGATCCATCTGAACTTGATATACTACAGACTGAGTTATGAGGGATCTAAAGAGTTAGATACAAGGTCATGCAGTTGTAGTAGGCTAGATTCTGCCCTCACATATGGCACAGAGATTCTTAAATGGACAGAACACTCACATTGCATAACAACAACAATAACAACAACAACAATTTATTATTTACACCCTGCCCATCTGGCTGGGTTTCCTCAGCCACTCTGGGCAGCTGATGGGATGGCGTTCCATAGGGCGGGCGCCACTACCGAGAAGGCCCTCTGCCTGGTCCCCTGTAACTTTGCTTCTCACAGTGAGGGAACCGCCAGAAGGCCCTCAGCGCTGGACCTCAGTGTCACTGTCAAAAGCCACTGTACCATTCCCTCCCCACACAGCACAAAATCAGAAATATATGGCTTAGCCATTCATGTTGGATGTTAAAGCTCTCTTCCTCTACTTCCCAAACTTACCAAATAAGTACGGCCGTAAATGCGGCATGGAGCATGGAGAGCATATTGAGAGGATATGGGTAAAAAAATTAGTAGAGAGAAATAATGAGACTTCAACCACCCCAATATCTGTTGGAACTCCAACTCTGCCAATGATGTAAGGTCCAACAAATTCCTCCATTGCCTCACTGACAATATAATTTCACAGAAGGTAGAAGAAGCAACAAGATGATCATCTATCTTAGACCAGGTCCTCACCAACATGAAGGAACATTGACAAACTGGAAGTGATGGGGACCTTGGGAGGAAGTGATCATGCCCTCTTGGGTTTCATGATACAGAGGCAAGGGGCAGCAGAATGTACTTGGACATGCACTGTGGACTTCAGGAACGCTAATTTCAAAATGCACAAGGAACTACTGGGTAAGATTCTATGGTCAGAAATACTCAAGGAGAAGGGAGTCAAAGATGGATGGGAATTTCTTAAAGCTGAACTATTGCAGGAACAAAGGCAGACAATTATAACAAGAAAGAGAAGTGGGTGGCATCTAAAGAAACCAGTGTGGCTGCATAAGGAGCTTATAGATGAACTGAGATTTAAGAAGCACATGTATAAAAAATGGAAGAAAAGGGAAATCAGAAAGGAAGAGTATATACAAGTAGCCAACAACTGCAGGGAGAAGATTAGACAGGCCAAAGCTCAGAATGTGCTCAGGCTTGCAAGAGTAGTTAAAAACAAAGAAAAAATGCTTTCTTTGGCTATTTTCAAAGATGAAGGATTAGCAAGTAATAGATCTCTATGTGGAAAAAACAGATATACTCTATTGGGTGACAGACAGAAGGTGGAACTGCTCAACACCTACTTTGCCTCTGTCTTCACCGAAAAGAAAAGCAGTGCCAGCCTAAAGATAACAGAATAACCAATACAAGGAGGGAGCTGCAGTTGAATATAGGAAAAAGGTACTAAGGGAACACCTAGGTACTTTAAACGAATTCAGATATCCAGGGCCTGATAACCTGCACCAAAGGGTACTAAAAGAGTTTGCGATTGTAATCTCAGAACCTCTGTCTATCATCTTTGAGAATTCTTGGAGAACAGGTGAGGTCCCTGCAGACTGGTGGCAGACAAATGTCACCATCTTCAAAAAAGGGAAAAATAATAATCAGGAGAATGCTGTGGATATAGTGTATCTTGATTTCAGTAAGGCTTTTAACAACCCCCCCCCCAATATTGTTGCAGAAAAGCTGGTAAAATGTGGGGTAGACGAGGTAACAACCGTATTTGGAGCTGGTTGACAGACCGAACACAAGGAGTGCTCACAAATGGCTCCATGACATCCTGGAAAAAAGTGAAAAGTGGCATGCTGCCAGATTCTGTCCTGGGCCCACTGTTGTTCAGCAGCTTTATAAATGATTTGCATAAAGGAACTGAGGGTGATGTTCAACAAATTTGCAGATGACACCAAACTGGGTCGGGTAGCTAATGTTGCAGAAGACAGAATCAGAATGTAAGATGACCTTAACAGATTGGAGAACTGGGTGCAAGCTAAGAAGATGAATTTCAACAGGGACAAATGTAAGGTTCTGCACTTAGGCAAGAAGAACCAGATGCACAAATATAAGATGGGGGACACCTGGCTTACTAGCAGTGCATGTGAAAAGGATCTAGGGGTCTTGGTGGACCACAGGCTTAACATGAGTATGGTGCGGCAGCAAAAAAAAGGCTAATGCTATGCTAGGCTACACGAACAGAAGTATAGCGTCTCAAACAAGGGAAGTCATAGTACCTGCTATGTACTGAGCTGAATAGGATCCAGAATGCAGCAGTCTGATTGGTCCTAGAACAATAGGATTCAGAATGCAGCAGTCTGATTGGTCCGCAGGAGCCACCCAATCCAGCTCCAGGTGGAAGTGAATCCACAACCTGATTGGCCTACAGGAGTATCCCGGAATTAGCCAATCACGTGGGGCCCATTGTGTAAATAATGTATTTATAGCAGCCATTTTGGGGAAACAACCATTCCTTGCTACTAGGAGCTGAATAAACAACATGAAATTCACACTTGACTCCGAGTATATTTCACTGGCGACGAGGATGGGATCCTGCTGAGCTGACCACCACACACTGCACCGCAGCACCGCCACCTGCCGCACCACTGCCTCGCACTATGTATCCAGGCTTTAGCTCCGGGACCCAAGGAATGCAGAATGGCAACCGACAGCAGCTTTTTGCCGTTCAACCCAGCATCAGGAGACTGGGAACGGTGCGTCACCCTTTTCGCCTTCCTCCTAGAAGCTAAAGGGATCACCAACAACGCCAAGAAGAGGGCAACATTCTTCAGCGTCTGCAGAGAGGAGACGTTCGAAATCGCCCGGGCTCTCCTTGTGCCGGAAGACGTCACTACCGTTTCTTACGAAACAATAATGGAACGGCTGAAGGGGCACTTCTCGCCACAGCCCTCAGTGGTAGCTCGTCGAAATGCCTTCTATGCAAAGCGGCAAGCACCCGGGGAAACCGTAACTGGGTTTGTGACCTCCCTCCGCCAAGCCACCCGGTTCTGCAACTTCTCAGAGTTGGAGAACATGCTTCGTGACCACCTCGCCGGTGGCCTGAGGGATGAGAAGCTGCAACGACGCCTCTACACCAAGAAGGACCTCATGTTCCAGGTAGCTCTGGAGGAGGCCCTGGCAACGGAAGCCGCTGAGAGGTCGACGCAAGAGGCATGGCCGAGCCTGCTGTCCCAACCAAGAGTCCACCACGAAGACCTCACCGACGACTCAGGATTTGACAGGGAGGAGGTGCACCGAGTACAGCGGCGCACTCAAGCAGTGCACACACCACAGCTGCCTCGACCAGAAGGATGAAACTGTGCAAGCTGCAGGGAGAGTCATGAGAGGAGGACCTGCTGTTTCTGCAACGCAGAATGCAGGCAGTGCAGAAAATCGGGACACATCGGCCGGGTGTGTCGGGCTCAGCCCACCCAACGCCAGGCATCAGATGACCGACCCACGAGCCTCAGGTCCCGGGGCCCAACGCACCAAGGCAACTCAACAGAGATCACAGACTGCCAGGTATACCAGTTGCCCCACCCCAACACAGAGAAAATTTACGTAGAGCTACAGATAGAGGGGCCCCCGTGCCGCATGGAGCTTGACATAGGTTCAACTCCATCCATAATCTCGGCACGGACCTTAAGGAAACTGTGCCCTAGTGGGGGTCCCAAACTCAGGCCGGCCCCATTCACCCTTCGGGACTTCCAGAAACGTAAGGTCCCCACAATGGGGGTGGGGACCTTCAGGGTGCAATATCAAGGGCGGACGCGGCAACTGGACTTGCTTGTGGTCAAGGGCCCCTACGTTAGCTTACTGGGATTGGCATGATTTGGACCACTGGGGCTAGCTGTCACTGGGGTGAACCGCACTAGCTTACAACTGGACACGGATGCCATATGCAAAGAGTTTCCAGGTTGTTTTTTTAATTTTTTTAATTTTACTCAAGCTTTTGAAAATACAAAATCAAAATCAAAGAAAATTATACACAAAATGTAAAGAATGCAAAAAAATACAAAAAGAGTACAAAAAAGGGAAATACTCCCCACCCTTCACACACCCCACCACCCGTGGCGCCTTCCAGCCTTTCTTATATTGCATTTCTTAATTCTTTGTCTGGACCTATACCTGTATATCTTTTCTTTACCATATGTGATTAATTGCTTGAGCCTTCAATATTCTGCTAGAAGATCGGTCTATTGGATCAAACTTGTTACCGGTATATATCTATTAAATGTTTCCCACTCTTTATCTATTTTTTGTTCACTTATCCCTTTGGTTTCCCCCACTTTTGTTGCCAAATTATAATATGATATCATTTTAATTTGCCAACCTTCTTTGCTGGGTATTCTTTCACTTTTCCAATTTTTCGCTACGAGGAGTCTAGCTGCTGCTGTAGCATACATTAATATACATCTATCCTTTACTTGAATATCTTCATCTAACATTCCCAATAAAAATAATTCTGGACTTTTCTTCAAGGAATATTTGAGTATCTTCTTTAACTCTTTGTATATTATTTCCCCCCAAAAATTAATTTCTTTACAATTCCACCAAATATGTATATATGTACCAATTTCCCTATGGCATCTCCAACATTGATTACTACTTCCTTTATACATTTTTGCTATCTTTGCTGGTGTTAGGTGCCATCTATATTGCATTTTCATTATATTTTCCTTTAAATCATAATTGGGTATAAATTTGATATCTCTATTCCATAAATTTCCCCATTTTTTTAACATGATTACTTTTCCCAAATCTTGACTCCATCTTATCATTGTTTCTTTTATTTCATCTTTTGTTTCCCATTTTAACAATAAATCACATAGATTTTTTATATATTTGTCTTTACCTTCTAATAGTATTTTACCCAACTTAGATAAATCTTTCTCAAAACCTATTTTTTTATCTTTCTGAAATCTCTGGTTAATTTGAAAATGCTGTAGCCAACTTTTAAAATAATGTTTAATTTCGTTATAATCTTTTAATTTTAATTTCCCATTCTCTTCCTCTAATAATTTTTTATATGTGGGCCAGCTTGTATCCATATTCCGCCTTTTTACTGCAACAATTTCCAACGGCGATATACCCCATGGTATTTTGGGTTCCAATATTCCTTGATGTTTATTCCATATTTTATATAGTGATTTCCTTATAATATTACTCAAGAAAGGACTGTGCGGTTTTAATTTTTCCTCCATCAGATACCAATGCCATCCAAAGCCTAATCCCGCCCCTTCCAGGTCTAAAACGTCAGTATTTTTTAGCTCCATCCATTCCTTCACCCAAGTCAACCCTGCTGCATCATGGCACAGTTCTAAATCTGGTAATCCAAATCCTCCCCTTCCTTTTTGATCGATTAATATTTTATATTTAATTCTTGGCTTTTTGCCATCCCAAATAAATTTTGATATATCCCTTTTCCAAATTTTAAAACACTTGGCTCCTCCTAATATCGGTAAATTCTGAAAATAGTAATTCATTTTTGAGAGGACATTCATTTTAATGATTGATATTCTTCCTAAAAAGGAGATTTTTAATTTAGCCTAGATATCCAATTTCTTTTTTATTTCCTTCCATATTTTCTCATAATTTTCTTGGAACAAATCAATACTTTTAGTTGTCATTTGTATCCCCAGATATTTAATTTTCTTCCGAATACTCATACCTGTTCATTCTTGTAATTTCTTTTTTTCCTCTGATTCCATATTTTTACTAATAATTTAGATTTATTATAATTAATTTTTAAACCAGCCAATTTCCCGTATTCATTAATTCTCTTAATTGCATTAGGCATGCTCTTTATCGGATCTTCCATAGTTAGAATTATATCATCAGCGAAGGACTTGATTTTAAACCTTTTTTCCCCTATCACTATTCCTCTAATATCTTTGTCTTCTCTGATGGTTTTTAATAGAATTTCCAATAATAATGGAGACGGGGCATCCCTGTCTTTCTCCCTTTGATATATCTATTTTATCTGTAATTTTCCCATTTATTATTATCCTTGCATTTTGTTTTTCATCAATGGCCCCGATCACCCTTTCAAAATTTTGGCCCACATTTAAAGATTTTAATATTTTTATCATAAATACCCAGGACACATTATCAAATGCCTTTTCCACATCTATAGACATTACTGCCGCTTGTTTCCCTCTTTCATTTTCAAGACACTCAAAGATGTTTATTATTTTTCTTATATTGTCCTTTATTTGCCTACCCTTTACCCTTTACATCCTGATCCGGATGTATTATATCAACTAAAATTGAATTCAATCTTTTGGCAAAAAAATTGGCAAAAATTTTATAATCAGAATTTAGTAATGATATTGGTCTGTAATTTGTTGGTTCTTCCAAATCTGTGTTTTGTTTTGTTTTGTTTTGGTAGGAGTGCTATCAGTGCCTCTCTCCATGTATCTGGCATGGTTCCCTTCAATAATATTCTATTCATCAAGTCTTTAAGGGGTATTATTATAATTTCTTCTAGGCTTTTATAATATTCTATAGGGAATCCGTCAGGACCAGGGGCTTTTCCTTTTTTTCATCTCTTATTACTTCTTTTATTTTGGATATACTAATTGCCTCATTTAAAGAATGTATTTTTTCTAATGGGATTTTTGGTAATTTATAATTTTCTAATAACTCATCTATTTCCTGTTCATTTATCTCCTCTTTTTGATAGAATGATTTATAAAAAATTTCAAAAACTTTCATAATTTCTTTTGTCTTATCTATGACTTTCCCTTCTATTCTCACCCTATTTATCAATCTTTCATTTTGTTTCTTTTTAATTTGCCAGGCTAGCAATTTGCCGAGTTTCCAGGCGTTTTTGATGGGACATTGGGATGATGTACGCCCCCCCCCACTGCCCTACAGCTAGACCCCACTGTACGACCCATCAGGCTCAAGGCCCGCCGGGTCCCATTCACCCTAAAACCCCATATAGACGAGGAATTGGACAGGCTCATGGAGCAAGGAGTGCTGGAGCCGGTGCCTAATACCTGCTGGGAAACCCCGATCGACACACCTGTCAAGCCTAATGGTTCAGTCCGCATCTGCGCAGACTACAAATGTACCATAAACAAGGCCCTCACGGCCACGCATACCCAGTGCGAGTGGTCAGCCATGTCCTCGCCACCCTGGCGGGGTCAACTTTTTTTGGCAAGCTGGACTTGGCCGAAGCCTATCAGCAGTTGCCGGTGGATGAGGCCACGATAGTGATGCACAGGGGAGCATTCAAGGTAAAGTGGCTGCAATTTGGCATTAGCGTGGCACCAGGCATATTCCAGAATCTAATGGACTCTCTCCTTAAAGGGATTCTTGGCGTTGCCCCCTTCTTCGATGATGTGTTGATCGCCGGGCCCACACCAGAGGAGTTCAAGGACCGCCTCTGCACCGTCCTGCACAGTTTCCAGATGGTGGGCCTCAAGGTGAAGCGGGAAAAGTGTCTACTAGGAGTGCCTCAGGTGGACTTTCTGGGATTTATGGTTGACGCAGTTGGGGTCCATCTGACCGGGGACAAGGTATGGGCCATTTGTGATGCCCCAGCGCCCAAGGGCAAGACTGAAGTTCAGGCATTCTTGGGACTATTGAACTTTTACCATGCCTTCCTTCCCCATAAGGCGGCGGTAGCGGAGTCCCTACACAGACTCCTAGACAAGTGGGCCACTTGGGTCTGGGGCCAGCACCAGGAGGCCACATTCCAGGCAGTCAAGGACTTGCTCGTCTCGAACTCGGTGTTACCACACTTCGACGAGAGGCTGCCGGTGGTGCTAGCATATGACGCCTTGCCCTACGGCATCGGCGTTGTACTGCGACACCAACTCCTGGATGGAAGAGAGGTGCCGGTGGCATACTTTTCCCAGACGCTCACCGCAGCCGAGCGGAACTATTTGCAAATCGACAAGGAGGGTCTGGCAATCGTGAAGGGAGTAAAAAAAAATCCATGATTTCTTGTACGGGCAGCCCTTTACCATGGTAACTGACCACAAGCCGTTGCTTGGCTTGTTTGCCCCCAAGAAGCAAACCCCACAAGTGCTGTCTCCACGTGTCCTCAGCTGGTCAATTTTCCTTTTCCAGTATGCACTGATCCACCACCCTGGGAAGGCGATGGGCCATGCGGATGCCCTCAGCAGGCTACCACTACTAGAAACAGGCCCCGACCCAGCGCCTGTGCAGGAGGTTATGAGCCTGGAGCTGCTTCCCGACCGCCCCATTCAGGCACAAGAAGTTGTGCACCTTTCCACGAGAGATAGGGTCATCTCCCGGGTCCTGGACTGGGTGTGGAGGGAATGGCCCAGCAGCAGCCCCGGGCCAGAATTTGCTGGCTACACAACCCACAAACATGAACTGTCGGCCCACAAGGGGTGCCTGTTATGGGGAAGCAGGGTCATCGTTCCCCATCCCCTTCGCAAAAGAGTCCTTACAGCCCTACATGAGACACACCCAGGGGTAGTGAAAATGAAGGCTCTCGCCAGGAGTTATGTGTGGTGCCCGGGGATGGACGGAGAGATAGAGGCCTGTGTCAAATACTGCCAGGTCTGCCAAGAATCCCACCCGGATCCCCCAAGGGCCCCAGTCCAGTCCTGGGAGTCCACCCGAGCACCATGGTCATGCCTGCACATGGACTTCGCTGGCCCGTTCCAGGGGAAAACATTCTTCATAGTGGTGGACTCCTATACCAAATGGCTGGAGGTCGCACTGGAACCATCCACTTCTACGTCCGCAGCAATCCGGGTACTACACAGGCTGTTTGCAACCCACGGGCTCCCTGATACCCTCGTCTTGGACAAAGGAACCGCATTTACATCAGAAGAATTCCAGACCTCCACAGAGCAGAATGCCATCTGCCACATCCGCTCGGCACTATTCCACCCTGCCACCAATGGCCAAGCAGAGCGCATGGTGCGGACCACCAAGGACACCCTCCGCCGCATGACGCAAGGGGACTGGGAGACCACCGTGCCAAATTCCTTCTTGCACAGCACAGCACCCCCAGCACAACGACTGGCCGGAGCCCAGCTGAACTACTAATGGGCTGGCGCCTCACAACTAGACTGGACCGCCTTCACCCCGAGAGAGCTCAGGATGAGGTAGTGGGGGGGGGAGGCAGGAATCCCCGGACCTTCGTGGCCCAGGACCCAGTGTACGCAAAGAATTTTGGGGCAGGCCCGGCATGGGTACCCGCCACAGTCACCAGGGTGACTGGCCCCGTGTCATATGAGGTGCTAACGGAGGGGGGGGGCAATGCTGGCGCCGCCACTGTGACCAGCTACAGCGACGATTCCAGGAGGAGGACGGGAAAACCAGGAGGAGGACAGGAGGAGTCCCAAGGGGACAGCGGGGCGGTGAGGCCCGTAGAGCAGCAGGGGTGGGCAGGGGAGGCAGAATCAGTAAGTACAGAGGGGACCCCCGAGGCCGAAAGGACACTGGAACCAGAGCCACGAGTGAGCGAGCCGGTTGTGCCAGATCAAACAGCCCCATCACAGCCAGCAGACTTGGAACATGAGCCAGAACCAGAACTCCAGACCAAGGAACACCCCAGGTCGCAACGCATACGCAGGCGGCCGCCGTACCTTGAGGATTATGAATGTAACCTCCCGGGCAGGACTGGAACTTAGAGGGGAGGGGTGTTATGTACTGAGCTGAATAGGATCCAGAATGCAGCAGTCTGATTGGTCCTAGAACATTAGGATTCAGAATGCATCATTCTGATTGGTCCTAGAATAGGATCCAGAATGCAGCAGTCTGATTGGTCCGCAGGAGCCACCCAATCCAGCTCCAGGTGGAAGTGAATCCACAACCTGATTGGCCTATAGGAGTATCCCACAATTAGCAAATCACAGGGGCTCATTGTGTAAATAATGTATTTATAGCAGCCGTTTTGGGGAAACATCCATTCCTCGCTAAAAAAAAAGGTAAAGGGACCCCTGACCATTAGGTCCAGTCGTGTCCGACTCTGGGGTTGTGGCGCTCATCTCGCTTTATTGGCTGAGAGCCGGCGTACAGCTTCCGGGTCATGTGGCCAGCATCACAAAGCCGCTTCTGGCGAACCAGAGCAGCGCACGGAAACGCCGTTTTACCTTCCCGCCAGAGCGGTTCCTATTTATCTACTTGCACTTTGACGTGCTTTCGAACTGCTAGGTGGGCAGGAGCTGGGACCGAGCAACGGGAGCTCACCTCGTCGCAGGGATTCGAACCACTGACCTTCTGATCAGCAAGCCCTAGGCTCTGTGGTTTAACCCACAGCACCACCTGGGTCCCTCTCACAGCGCCACCTGGGTCCCTTGCTACTAGGAGATGAATAAAGAGCATGAAATTCACACTTGACTCCGAGTATATTTCAGTACCATTGTCAGATTCCAACTCCCAGTCACCATGGCCAATAAGTGAGGAAGGGAAGGCTCCTTATGCCTGGAATATATACCAACTGGTAGCAGCTCTCTTATAATTTCAGCTTTTGCACCCCTTCCTAGAGATGTCAGGGCTTCAGCCTGCAACTGCCTCTCTGCAAAGCTTATATTCTACCTTTATCTACATCCCCAGATGTAGTAGTGGACAGCATGGTTGCATGGTGACACTCACCTAACCCCTTTTCACATCACTGCTGCCTACCAGGAGGCAGAGGGGAAGGACAGAGGTAGCAGCAAGTGTGGTGCAGTACAAATGCACCAGCAGAAGCAAATCCAAAACTCCCACCTCTGCAATGGCAGGGTGTTGACCTCAATTTTGCTTCAATCCTCTACCTCAAGGTAAGCAGCAGTGACACAACCAAAAGGAGATCAGGAGAGCACAGTGACCCCACTATACCATTCACTGCTGCACAGAATGCTCCTACTGACTGCTCTACAGAATTCCTTTCTTTCCTGTCTATAAATGAGAATAGTCATCTATTTCACTGAAGCTTTTAAGAAAGTAGTTTGTGTCTTGATTGTGCAAATTATACATGCTATCCATAAAAAAATAAGAGATGGTAGTCTACAAAGAAGCAGCAGACCACCATTGCCAACCAACCAGTTTGAGTCTGACCCTTATTTTCAACAAAATGATTCAAACCAGAATCAAAATCTGTTCCTTATTTCCTTTATTCCCCTCAGTGTGAATGTAAGTAGACATATCTCAGTGCCCTACACTGTGACAGTTGGAAAGACCAAAGAACATGCATGCTGACAAAATGGCTCCTGCATGTTGGCAGGTTGCCTCAAAAGTGAGAGCACCTCATCCTTTGACTCAGGCGACATTAATTCAATTCCCACCACAGGAAGCTCTAAGGCTGTGTCTTGCTTCCATCACAATTTCCCTTCAGTACTTTTGCTCAGCAGGATTCGTTCTGTTCTGCAGGAGGTAAGTGCTCTTCAGTCTGGAAGCTTGCTACTCTACTTGATAATACTATTTTGGTCATATCCAATGGAAACAATTATGTTAATGGTACTTGGGGCACAAATTCTGAGCTTTTTTATACCCAAATAACAAAATCTGTGTCCTTTGAGGGATGCACTAGCAAAAACAATAGTTGGGAACAGGGCTGTCTTTTCAGCTGTAACTTGCCAGAACTATCTATCAGATGGGCACCATTGCCATTGCAAGTGAACAAGGAAGGTGTTCATGGTGAGTTCCGGCACCTCTTTTTCTAGAAAAATAGCACTGGTTGGGAACCAGCTTCTGCACTGAAGAAGCCAAGTTTGCTTCAAACACACATTCACAGTTTTACATGTACATTTTTATTTACTGCCCTTCCGCCACAGTACTCAAGGCAGTTCTCTGTTGAATGTAGTTGCTTACAACAGAGCAGACATGACACAAAAATGATATGCAGAAAGAAGAAATTATGCAAATTCAGATCTTACCAGCTATTTTATCTTTTCATTTTAAGAAAGCTCCAACCTGCACCCTTTCCTTTTTTATAATACATTTTTATTAAATTTTAACATATTTTCCAAACATCATTTAACATCATTTCACATCTTATACAATATTTTTGGACTTCCGTCAGTCACATCTAAAGATTTCCAAATTTTCATAACTTAACATTGTACTTTCATAATTTTACTATTACTTTAAAAATCTATAGCCAATTTTCATTATCTTAAATTTTTCCATAATATTTCATATAATTCTCCTTACAAAACTTCCTGCAAACCTGCTAGCATAATTTGCTGTTTAAAATCATTTTTCAAATAGTTCTCAAATTTCTTCCAATCTTCCAAAAATCTCTGATCCTGCCAGTTTCGAATTCTTCCTGTCACCTTATTCAATTCTGCATAGTCCATTAGCTTCGTCTGCCACTCTTCCAATGTCGGTAATTCTTCCTGTTTCCATTTCTGTGCCAATAATATTCTTGCTGCCGTCATCACATATAAAAACAGTTTTTTTATCTTGTCTAGAGACATCCTCTCCTACAATACCCAGTAAAAAGGCTTCTGTGTTTTTTTATAAATGTATATTTCAACATTTTCTCCATCTCATTATATATCATTTCCCAGAAGCTTTTTACCTTCTTACACTCTTACCACATGTGATAAAACCTTCCTTCTTTATCCTTACATTTCCAACATTTATTACTCATTTTATACATTTTTGCTAGTTTCACTGGTGTAATATACCATCTATACATCATTTTCATTATATTCTTTCAATGTTACACATGCAGTAAATTTTATTCCTTCTTTCCACAGATTTCCCCAGCCCTTTAACTGTATATTATATCCAAAATATTTGGCCCAATGTATCATAATCTTCTCTGGCGGGAAGGTAAACGGCGTTTCCGTGCGCTGCTCTGGTTCGCCAGAAGCGGCTTAGTCATGCTGGCCACATGAGCCAGAAGCTGGACGCCGGCTCCCTCGGCCAATAAATCGAGATGAGCGCTGCAACCCCAGAGTCGTCCACGACTGGACCTCATGGTCAGGGGTCCCTTTACCTTTTAATGTGAGTGGTCATTATGATCTTGGAAACTGTTCAGTAGGACCAGTTCTGGGGTGAGTTCTAATACTTGTTTAGTTATTTTGCATATCTCATGTAGGACTGTTGTTCAGAAGTGTTGGATTCTGGGGCATTCCCACCACATGTGGAGGGAGGTGCCTGTGGAGGTGGAACCTCTCCAACATTTTGGTGAAGTTCCTGGGCGTATCACCAGTTTCCATGGTGTTATGTGAGTTTCAGCATGAGTTCCCTACTTTTGGCTGAGATTGATTTAAAGGTAGGTTTAGACCACATTCCAGTTCATTGGGTGTGGTTAATTTCATAGCTTATGTCATGCTTGTTGATTACATCGAGGGAGTTTGTGAGGTTTTGGAGCAATATTTTTTATATTGTGGATACCATCCCCTTGCCTTGTTCCTTTGTTGTTAGGAGAAGGTTTTCAAAGGTGGTTAAGGATCTAGTTGCTGCTGATTTTACTACTGGTTTGTTTAAGAAGGCATGAAATTGGTGGTGTGTTAGCCAGGGTATTTGGGTGTCCCTTAGTTTGTCTTGTATTTCTTGTGTCATTGGCTTGCCAGGTTTTTACCTGGAGGTTTTGTGCTGCATAGTGGGTGATGAACCAGGGGAATTAGTGGGGATGAGGATGGGGACAGTTTGCCTACTTCTTCCTTCCATGTTTTAAGCATGGTCTGCGTGAACCGGTTTAATGTTGTGGGGATTTTCTTTAGTTTCTTTGGGAGGAATGGGTATTCTGTGGTGGGGGTGTTTTCAAATATGTCTCTCTCCAAGTGTACCCATTGTTTTGTCTCATCCTCTAGAACTGGCATGTCCAACAGGTACATCGTGATCTACTGGTAGATCACTGGATTCCCACACAGAAGCTCAGCAACTTTGGCTCTCCTAAAGAAAAGCTCTACATCTTTGCCCTGAAGCCCCCAAAACAGGGCTTTCCTTCCTAAAAAAATCTCAACTTTGACCTGAACCCACCAAAACTTGGATGACTTTCCTTCCTAAAAAAAGCTCAACAACCTCAACCTGAACCCCCCAAAAGGGGGTAGATCACTGCCAGTTTTTAACTCTGTGAGTAGATCGCAGTCTCTTGGAAGTTGGCCACCCCTGCTCTAGAATGTAAGGATTATGTGGCGTACTTGATTGGCAATGTAGTATAGTTCTATGTTGGAGATTCAGCCCCTTGTGAAAACATTCCCTATACTCACTCTTATCAGATCATCAACTCATATGAGATAACAACCCTAAAAGGACAGAAGATTGTCCTTGAGCTACACAGCAGAATTCAAGCCCAGAAAATTTACCTTTAATTTACAAAGTGAATTTATTGATAAAGAGAAACCCCCTTACAACACCCATGCAAACTGGTAACACAGTCACATTCTGCTCTGCTAACCTAGCATTTCACAGTTCAAGAAAATGAGATGGAACATAAGGTAGGTACAAAATAATACGAAATAAATATTATGGTTGCCAACAAAATTACGATATATATTAGAAAGAGTAGAGACCTTCTCATATAAAAGGTCTAAAGATCAGAGCCAGCAGTCTTTTGTGGTGATGAAAATGACAAAAGATAGAAAAAAGATATGCACTGCAAGATATCAGTGTATCCTGAGCTACAGGAAACATCTATGAGCATTTATGGGGAGGGGAGCAGTCTGTTACATCTATCTAACAAAAGCACACTTTCTGGTATGAACTCAAAACGTAGTGAACAAAGTTTGTTTTCCAATTTCTATACTGTACAGTATGAACATTTCTTTTATTGGAGCCACACCAAGATAGAGCAGAACAGAGAGGCAAGTTTATGGAGGCTGACCACATATGTATTTTAACAGCTCCCAGAAGACTAAGAAGCAGGGTTTTCTGACAGAGATCCCCTGCAGTAATCATGCAATCAAATCCACAGAGCTATTTTTGGGCTCTAATGGGTAGCTGGAATAATTATCCTCACACTCATAAGGGCTACTTAAAAATAAAAAATTTAAAACTACTGTAAGCCAAATTCAGCGCTGAAAACTTCTTGTAGAAGCATTTCCATCCAGTCACCAACACCCCCTAGTGGGTTAAAATACTTCTCTGTCATGTGATGAGTAAAAAGAACTGTCAGAACTTTTTAACAGTTGTAGCTATGAGATAAGGTATGATTGATGCCCCTAAAGGACATGTCATCAATTATTTGCATCCTAGACCAAGACAGCAAGAGGTAATGCTTGGATTGCTGCACTTAATTTTGTACACTAAAAAGAAATCTTATTTCTACTCTTCTCTGCAATACCAAGCTGGGATGTGGTGTGTGTGTGTGTGTGTTTATGTGTGCCAGCATGCAGCTGACTTTGGGGAGGGCACAAAAATATTCATGTTGGTACAAACAACAAACTAATTGGGTCACACCCTACAAGGACTTCTCTAAAACATATGAATGGGCATAAAATGCCCATTTCACATAAAATGATAAATGCAGTTCAATGCACAATAAATATAAGCAATGCATCTCAAAACTTTGAGCTGACAGTGGGCTGATCAGTAAAACGTTCTTGGGGTTAAAACAAAATAAAATAAAAAAATTCCTTCCAGTAGCACCTTAGAGACCAACTAAGTTTGTTCTTGGTATGAGCTTTCATGTGCATGCACACTTCTTCAGATACACTGAAACAGAAGTCACCAGACCCTTATATATACCGTAGTGAGAGGGTGGGGAGGGGTATTACTCAGAGGGGTGGGGGAAATGGGTGAAAGGTTGATAGCTGTGGTAAACCTGTTGACGACTGTTAACGGCTGCAATTAGTCTTACAGGAAAAAGCAAGGGGTGAGAAGGTTAAAAAAGCTTTGTCATGTATAATGAGATAAGAATCCAATGTCTTTGTTCAGACCAGGTCTCTCCATGGTTTTAAGCTTGGTAATGAGTTGCAATTCAGCAACTTCTCTTTCCAGTCTATTTCTGAAATTCCTTTGCAATAAGACAGCTACTTTGAGATCTTGTATAGAGTGTCCTGGGAGACTGAAGTGCTCTCCTACTGGTTTCTCTGTCTTGTGATTCCTGATGTCAGATTTATGTCCATTTATCCTTTGGCGTAGGGTTTGGCCTGTTTGTCCAATATAGAGAGCTGAAGGGCACTGTTGGCATTTGATGGCATACACAATGTTAGATGATGAGCAATTAAATAGTCCTGAGATGGTATGTTTGATGTTGTTGGGGCCAGTAATGGTGTTGTCCAGGTGTATGTGGCAGCAAAGTTGGCATCTGGGTTTATTGCAGGCTCTGGTGCCAGTGTCTGTGTTTAGTCTGGTTGTAGTATTGTTGTGGGTGAGGAGTTGTTTAAGATTGGGTGGCTGTCTGTAGGCGATGAAAGGTCTTCCTCCCAGAGCTTGAGAAAGAGAACTGTCATGGTCTAGGAGAGGTTGTAGATCTCTGATGATCCATTGTACTGTTTTAACTTGGGAGCTGTATGTGATTACTAGTGGTGTTCTGCTGTTTTCTTTTTTGGGTCTGTCTTGCAGCAAGTTCTGTTTCAGTGTATCTGAAGAAGTGTGCATGCACACGAAAGCTCATACCAAGAACAAACTTAGTTGGTCTCTAAGGTGCTACTGGAAGGAATTTTTTTATTTTATTTTGTTTTGACTATGACAGACCAACACGGCTATCTACCTTTAACTGGTTCTTGGGGTTGTAATGGATACCTCAACAAAAACATCCCAGTGTCTTCTGGCAGCTGTGAAAAAAGGAAAATTCTATGCTAGGGATCAATGAGACTGGAAATAAAACAGCCAATATTGCAATGCCTTCATACAAACTTGTTACAACCACACTTTGAATACTGTGCACAATTCTGTTCACATCTCAAAAAGGTTATTGTAAAGTTGGGGAAAATACAGAAAAGGGCAACCAAAAGTTCGCGGGCAAGAGCAACCCCCCTTAGAAGACAAGTTTCAATATATGGGACATTTTATTTGAAAAGCAGAAATGAGGAACTTACAGTTTTTGGCCTAATTTCAAGAAGGTGGCAAGGGAAGGGGTATGGCAGAGAGAGCAAACAGTGTGCACTGCCCATTATTGGTTTCAGCCATGACCATTAATGATAAGTGGTTGCTAGCAGATGACATCAGAGGAATTCAGAAAAAAGTTCACTAACCATTCTTTTCAGGCAGATAAGATGAACAATCATAGAATTTTTTTAAAGTATGCATTATGTGGAAACAAGCAAATTGGAGTGGGCTTTTTTCCTTCCTTTCTTGCAGTACTAAAACACTAGATCATGCCATGAATGGCAGAAAAGGGCAGGCTTCTTCACAAAGTAAAATTTCCATGAGGAAATACACTCACAGAAGATGTAGTGATGGCCAGCACACATTTATAGAAGACTGACTCTAAACCCTGGCACAGGAATTTCTCTCAACTGCAAGGGCAGCAATAGTTGATGCAGTTTTCTAAAGCGATGTTACTGTTATTCTCCAGGATACTGCATTTCTTTGCATCGGGCTAAGCAACCCAGTCCCCACAGATTCAAGTCTTTTTAGTTTAATGTGGCAAACATGCAAGTTCTTGGTATCAGGACTACAACCTCAGCCTAGCATTTCATGCTTCCCAGTAACAAGCAAGCCACATCATATGCAGTCAGGCTTAGGGCTGCTTCACACATAACAGAATCAGCACAATGTTATTCTGAAATGTGGAGGACAATTGCAGCTCTCTTTCCCCCCTACTGTCTGTGGGTAGAGAATAAGTCTAAAGTGATCCTGATTGGTAGACAGATTTCACTCCAGTGTAGGATGGGTCATGTTTGTCTTTATATGCAAACAACAACAACAACAACAACAACAACAGATTGTGAAAAGAGACTGGCAAATTTAGGATATGACCAAATGTGGTCTCCAAGTCTCTGTTTGGCCATCAGGGCTCTCCCCGCACCTGGGCTACACCCTCTTCTCAGGTCATATCCATTATAAATTGCAGCTTTACACCCTCATTGATTGCATTTGCCCGGCTGGAGTATCTCATTGAACTCTTATGATGCCTCTTGCTCACCTGGATGAAAAATAAAGAGGGCTATGTTCAAGTGTGTAGAAACTAGCTTGCTGTACAAAAGTTAATTTGTTGCTCTGCCCACTTTTGCCTTTCGCCCCCAAGTCTCCCAAATCTGCTTTATCCTCGAAATGGGGTATGAACAATCCAAAAAAACTATTAAACAGTGCGTGGAAGATACAAAACGCCAAGCAGATATAGCCAGGTCCCTGAAATTTTTAACCAGTGAAACCAGAAGATACCTCACCTCCCAAATACCTAATACCAACCTTCAAATTCCAAAACAACAAAGGGCTTTCACTCTGGCCCATTGCCAGGCCCTCCCTTCAGCCATCCAGAAAGGCCGCTTTAGGAAGACACCGTATGAGGAGAGGAAATGCTGATGTGGCTCTGGGCAACTGGAAACAACAGAACATGCATTTTTTCACTGCCAATACTATATACGAGCTAGGTTCATCTTGCCTATACAGTCGTACCTCAGAAGTCAAACGGAATCTGTTCCGGAAGTCTGTTCGACTTCCAAAACGTTCAGAAACCAAGGCACGGCTTCTGATTGGCTGCAGCCAATTGGAAGCCATGCAAGCCATGTTGGACGTTCAGGTTCCAAAGAATGTTCCCAAACCGTAACACTCACTTCCGGGATTGCGGCGTTCAGGAGCCAAAATGTTCGACTCGCAAGACGTTCGGGATCCAAGGTACGACTGTGCTACATAAATTTCCAAGGTCGTACAGAACAACTTTACACCTCCATACTACTTCAAGATGAAAACCCAGATGTTACATACTCAGTTGCTAGATTTTGCGCTGCCTTGATGGATATTCATGAAAGGATGGGTTGTGCCACAAACTAGGCCTAAACTGAAGGTCCAAAAGGCAAGACCTGTGCTCCTTTACATTCTTTCCCTTATAGTCGCTTTTAACTGTTTGTCCTTGTCTTTATCTTTTTAAGTGGTGTATGGTATAATAAGGTTATGCTTAAAATTCTACAAGGCAGGCTTAAGCAGTGTGTGGACCGTGAACTCCCAGAAGTGCAAGCTGGATTTCGAAGGGGCAGAGGAACCAGAGACCAAATTGCAAACATGCGCTGCATTACGGAGAAAGCTAGAGAGTTCAATAAATACATCTACTTGTGCTTCATTGACTACACAAAAGCATTTGACTGTGTGGACCACAGCAAACTATGGCAAGTTCTTAAAAAATGGGAGTGCCTGATCACCTTATCTGTCTCCTGAGAAATCTCTACCGGTACGTGGGACAAGAAGCTACAGTTAGAACTGGATATGGAACAACTGATTGGTTCAAAATTGGGAAAGGAGTACGACAAAGCTGTATATTGTCTCCCTGCTTATTTAACTTATATGCAGAATTCATCATGCGAAAGGCTGGACTGGATGAATCCCAAACCAGAATTAAGATTGCCGGAAGAAATATCAACAACCTCAGATATGCAGAAGACACAACCTTGATGGCAGAAAGTGAGGAGGAATTAAAGAACCTTTTAATGAAGGTGAAAGAGGAGAGCGCAAAATATGGTCTGAAGCTCAACATCAAAAAAAGTAGGATCATGGCCACTGGTCCCATCAGCTCCTGGCAAATTGAAGGGGAAGAAATGGAGGCAGTGAGAGATTTTACCGGTACTTTCTTGGGCTCCATGATCACTACAGATGGTGACAGCAGTCACGAAATTAAAAGACGCCTGCTTCTTGGGAGAAAAGCGATGATAAACCTAGACAGCATCTTAAAAAGCAGAGACACCACCTTGCCGACAAAGGTCCGTATAGTTAAAGCTATGGTTTTCCCAGTAGTGATTTATGGAAGTGAGAGCTGGACCATAAAGAAGGCTGATCACCGAAGAATTGATGCTTTTGAATTATGGTGCTGGAGGAGACTCTTGAGAGTCCCATGGACTGCAAGAAGATCCAACCTATACATTCTGAAGGAAATCAGCCCTGAGTGCTCACTGGAAGGACAGATCCTGAAGCTTAGGCTCCAATTCTTTGGCCACCTCATTAGAAGAGAAGACTCCCTGGAAAAGACCCTGATGTTGGGAAAGATTGAGGGCACAAGGGGAAGGGGATGACAGAGGACAAGATGATTGGACAGTGTTCTCGAAGCTACCAACATGAGTCTGACCAAACTGTGGGAGGCAGTGGAAGACAGGAGTGCCTGGTGTGCTCTGGTCCATGAGGTCACAAAGAGTCGGACATGACTAAATGACTAAACAACAACAACAATGGTATAATTACCTTTTAATTATTAGTTTTTATCCCTTACCTGTTTTAAGTCTTATGGGTTCATTTTATCCATATGTTTCATCTTATGATGGTACTACATGCCAATGTTTGAGTATTAATTTTGTGGACAAATTAAAAATCAAATGCACCTGCTATTCTGTGCTCCAAAATGTTAGTCCATTTATGGAATAGACTCTCCCTGTTGATGTTGGTCATTTTCCTAACTGCATTATTTATTATGTGTTCTGTGTATCCCCTGTTCAAAAATTGTCTGGCCAATCAGGGCTGGCTGAATGCTGCACAGGAGAGGGTTAAACTGCTTACTGGAGCCTCCCACTCCTCAGTTCAGCCCTTAAAACAGGCAGGCAGGCAAGCAGTCAGTACTGCTATTGGCTTCTGCTCTCTCTCACACACATATAACAAACAAAGCAGACACACAGTTGCTGCTCACACTGCCGATTTCTCATCTTCTTCTCCCCTGCTTTCAGGGTCTCCCCCTCCTCCCCAACAAAATCTGCTCCATCAGCAAAGCCCATCCCTCTGGCAGATTCAAGGAAGACAGGCTGTGGGGAGGAGTGTGGGGTGGGTGGGATGAGTTTCACAACTATTGAGGAAAGAGCGAGTCTGAGCCCTGTGGGACTGGTGTCTCTACACAGGCAAAGCCTACCCCTCTCTCAGCGGATATGAGTGAGGTGAGACCAAGACTGATGGAGTCAAAGGGACAGGGGGAGGGAAATGACAGCTGCTTGCTCTTCCCCACCACCTCCTCTTGCCTGCCCTAATGATCATAAACACCAAAGCTCCTCTTCGCTCCCACCAGGCAGCTACCCAAGACAGCCGGCCATGCGGCTCTAGAGGATGGGCAGGGAGGCACCTCCACTCAGAGTTTCATACCCACCCCCTTCGCTTCTCGTCCACCATCTATGCAATCTTTCTTTCCTTTCCTTTTTAAAGTATGTGCAATGTCTATTTTTTTCAGGTTACATTTTCTACAGGTCAGTTTCATTTGCTGAGACATTAGTGTTCCAAGCAGTCTTTCTGAAGCAAGCAGGGCAGGGTTCAGGTGGTGCTGAGGTCGGGAAATAAAGAAGTTTCTCCACTTCTCACAGACTGGCTCAGGTACAAAGCAAGTGACCAGAACGCTTAACTTGGTCATGTTTTAGCAGTTCTCAGGCATGTAATGCACCTGGTGAATGGTGAATTTTGAATGCTAGTTGTATTCAATGTTGGTCCTACTCAGAGCAGACTTACTGAAATTAATGAATGCAACTAACTTATATGTATTCATTTTAATTGATCTACTCTGAGTAAAACCTATGTATAGATAAACCTCACTTTTTTCTTAGCAAGAGCAGAAATGGCAATGAATTTGAATTATCCATACCTGCACCACCAAAGTAATACATGAGGAAGACTCTGGATAAGCACAAGGTTTCATCTTCAACTGCCTAAGGGCACTGATAAGAGATGTGGCAAGGCATAATCAAGAGATTTCAAACGACACACCCATTTATATGCTTACATATGACATGTCTGGTCCTTGTTCTGGAGCCACTCGCCCCCCTCCCCTGCATTACAGTCTTAACAAGGTCCATAGCTCAGTGGTATGAGTATTTCCTCTGCATGCAGAAGCAATGTCTGAAATTAGCAGGTGCCAGCCGCATTTTGTGACTGGCAACCTGCCTTTTGCGACCGGGTGGAGAAGTCCAGGTGTCACCTTTGGCGCCTAGCATTGTCACCTACCTGGCCGAATGATTCACGGAGTCATCAGGGGTTTTGCTGCTACTGCTCTACCAGGTGAATCAGCTGTTTGTTGGGGTAGCACGGTAGCAAAATACACGTCTTTTGCTGCTGTGCTACACGTCTTTTGCTGCTGTGCTGATCCCCTGAATCTCCCAGGAGCAAAATTAAAATATTATATTTTTATATAAATATAAAAAACTTTAGTGCCTAGAATCGTCACCTACCTGGCCGAATGATTCACGGAGTCATCAGGGGTTTTGCTGCTGCTGCACTACTGAGTGAATCAGGTGTTTGACAGGGGTAGCGCAGCAGCAAAAGAGACGTCTTTTGCTACTTCCCTACCCTGCTGACCCCGATTCACCCAGCAGCAATAATAAGAATAAGAATAATTTTTACTGCTATCTGTCTTTTAAAAAGAAATCTCTCTCTCTCTGTGTGTAGATATAGATATAGATAGATAGATAGATAGATAGATAGATAGATAGATATAGATAGATAGATAGATATAGATATAGATATAGATATATATAATGGTGACTAGGTATTCTGTTTTGGCACCCACAATCCAGGTCCCAGGAGCCATATGGCTCCTAGCTTTTGTATCCCAGTTTCTATCACTGTGCAGAAGATCCCATGTTCAATCTCTGGCATCTCATGGTAAGCCTGTGATAGAACCCTGTCTGAAAACCTGGCAAGCTGCTGCCTGTCAGCATAGACAACACTGAGCAAGATGGACTAACAGTCTGATCCAGCAAAATGTAGCTTCCTGTATTCCAATAAGTGTGATCACCAGCACTCAAGTAGATTGTAAATCAAATCAGATGTTCACAGGTCCAAGTCTCTCCTTCCAAAGCCATACATGATAGATGAAATAATCTTCCAATTTGCTCAGACTCAATTAATGCTTTTATTGAAAGCATCTGGGATTGAGCAAATCCTGAAAAGGGAAAATGTAGAAACTTGGCAACCCGTCACCCCAGCAGGGCTCCTGAGCCTTGAGAAGCTGTTCAACAGACAGCTGAGTAGCAAGTGCAAGGCCCCTCATGGCACCAGCTCTACAGTATGAATGCTCTCACCTGCCTGTCATGGAGCATGCAAAGGGAGAGCAACCTGCCTGGAATAAGTAGGTTATCAACCCTGTGCAGATGGGAACATCCTGATCACTGCTGCTAGACATAGGATGGTCCTCTTTCCTGGTCTGCACAGAACAGCATGTGGGATGAATCCTATATCTGGGGAAGAATGGGCTGTGGAGAGAACCAAGACAAACATAGGGAACGATATGCAACAGTAGGCAGATGCATCACTTAGGCTCGAGGTTAGATGCACAGAGCAGGTGCTTGTGAGTGAGCAGTGCTGTTGGAGTGATCAGGGAGTGGTAGAGACTTCAGTGTCTGTTAAGTATACACAAACACCCCAGTGGGCTGCTGTGGAGCTCTGTGTGTAATGGCAGTTCTGCTCTTGCCATCTAGCAACAATCTTGAAAGACAAAAAAATCTCATGTGTGTTTGGCCAGCAGTTGCAAAGGATTGGGTGTCCTTGCCAATAGGAAATTTATCCACACATGGGAAGTTAGTGTCTCCCCTGTATATGGAGGAGAGCACTCACTGCTGCTGAAGACCCTAAGTAAAAACACAAGACAACATCAAACACTAAAAACTTGTTAGAATCATTTTTTGGGGGGAGCCACCTAAAGTGCCTGGGGGAACTCTGTCTGATAAATGGCATATAAATTTATTATTTTTATCATCATCATCATCACCATCATCTTGGATGGCTTTAAAAGTAGATTAGTCAGATTCATACTAATAGAGGATAAGGATAAGGATAATGACTACTAGCCCCAATGGCTATGTTCTACCTCCAAGTGTGCAGCCTTGCCCCCACGATTGAGGGGGCCCAGGACTGCCCAACATCACCACACCATGGTGTCAGTTCATGGTGTCAGCACATCTTGTGGCGTGAACAGTGTGCTGACATCACTTGCACATGTTGTGGGATATGCTGACATGTAGTGCTGATGTCCCATGGCTTGCCCATGTGCTGCTGCAGAACTTGGGGGGGGTAACCCCTTCACTGAAAGTTGGGGGGAGCTTGGCCCCCATGACTCCACAGAGATGGCCACTGTGAGAACATGAGGCCAGACTAGATGGGCCTTGAGTGAGCTCTTCTTATGTTCTGAAGACAGTTCCTCTTCTCCCTGTTTCTCATCAAAGTTCTCCCTTTAAAGTCCTAATTGTGCATAGCATGGAGAAAGGGAGAGATAACCTGAAGCTGCCTGTTCTGCCATCTGAATTACAATCTCCCCATGTGGGGTTTATGGAATGGTAGCATGGGGTTTATGGGTGGACGCAGGTGGTGCTGTGGTCTAAACCACTGAGCCTAGGGCTTGCCGATCAGAAGGTCAGCGGTATGAATCCCCGTGATGGGGTGAGCTCCCGTTACTCTGTCCCAGCTCCTGCCAACCTAGCAGTTCGAAAGCACGTCAAAGTGCAAGTAAATAAATAAGTACCGCTCCAGCGGGAAGGTGAACGGCGTTTCCGTGCACTACTCTGGTATCGCCAGAAGTGGCTTAGTCATGCTGGCCACATGACCCGGAAAAACTGTCTGCAGACAAAGTCGGCTCCCTCGGCCAGTAATGTGAGATGAGCGCCGCAACCCCAGAGTTGTTCGCGACTGGACTTAACTGTCAGGGGTCCTTTACCTTTTTAAAAACCTCAGTTAGTTAAGTATTTTTATTGATTACTTGATTTAGTGGGGGCAGCTGCCCCCTGCCCCCCCTCAGCTACACCCATGGGTGGTAGAGTGCTGTGACTATGTGCAAAGTTGCTCTGTTGTGATGATTTGGGTGGGGTGGCCCTCAATGCAGGGGCAGCTAATTTTTAAACATCCTTTCTACTGAAGTCTGTAAGAGGGAAACGTCTTACTCTAGGTCCAGTGCACTGTCGACACGGCCATGGCCATGATCAGAGGAGTAAGGGTAGACCCTAGTGCTGCCCACATCCCCACCTTATTTGGTCAGTCTCTGGTGTATCTTTCGCAGTAGAAGCATCCTCAATCCACTTCAACCAGCGTGACGGGGCTTTCACCAAATCCTGCAACCTCATCACCCAGTGTAACTGAGAGTATAAAATTGTGCTTTTAGTGAGAGAAACACATTCAATAGAAAGCTCTACTTAGCGATTCTTGTATTATTTTAAAATAAAAACAAAACAGCATTTAAAATCACTGGGGAAGGGTTAAAAGGACCCCAGCATGGAGAAAGCTGTATTTTTCATCAGCATTATACTTTCCCTGATCAAAGCAAAAGAAAAAAGAGAAAAATGCTTTAAAAAAAACAATGCCAGTGTTCTAAAGACTGCCTAGGACAGCTGCACTTCAGGCATATATGTGTACCTACACAACAGCCTGACATATTTAAGTTTATGTAAGACATGTGAGGGGGGCTCACAACCACAGCTAGTTAAGCACCAATCAGCGGCAGCACAAAGCCAAGCAGATCCACAAATTACAGCAAGGTTTTGAGGCATCAGTGAGGGGAAGAAGCTGGTAGATAAAAGAGGAGCTGTGTGGAGATAAACAGACTGCCTTTGCTGTTCTGCCAGAGCAAAGAGACTGCTTCTGGATGCAGAATTCTAAACAGTTTACTTTTAGTGAGGATAACAAGTTAGCTATGATACACACGACAAACTTGACAAGGCATGGCAAGAACACACCATGTTAGAGCAAAAGAGCAACAAGGTACACACAGGATGACAGACATTTGTTCCTTTCTCTTCTTCCCACTAGAGAGAACCTTAGAAACTTGGAGCAAACACACAGAGACACTCAAGTGACAGACCATGACAACTAGAATGAGAATAATCAGAACGAAATATTTATATACAAGACACTTATTAGAACAAAGCCTTCACTTTGCGCAACTCTCATACTCCACCATTAAGCTTCAAAACAGAGTCTGTTAAGTATGCCACCTGCCACACTGGAGATGAGTAGAGTTTCCTCCAAAGCAAGAGATAGATCTTGTTTGCAGATCTTGTTCCAAAACCAGACGAAGAGAACAAAAAGGAGGGGGACATGGAATGCACCAGGAAGCAGAAGAAGGGAAGGGGGGAAATTACAAAGTGCTAAAAGATAATTAAGCTATCAATTGCAAGAGAAGGAAATCAAGCCACAGCAAAGTGACAGCAGCACTAAAGAGACTCCTGCCTCAGCATAAAGAATGTCTTTTTACAAAATTCAAACTGTTTGGCAGCTTGGAAAGGGGGCAGGGAAGAGGAAAGATACTTTCCATTTTAAGATGTGGCCTAAATTTAAACATCCACAGGGACAAAGGTAACAATCCTTGAGGGATGGAAATGACAATTTACTCAGTCCAGCACACACTGCAAGGGAGTAATAGGAGATGGCAAGAAAACTCATAAACCGCTTAGCATCTCCAAATGAACCCAATGCAAAGCTCTGGAAACTGTATGGAAGTCATATTGACAAACATGTTTCTGCCCAAGGCATTCTCTCTCTCTCTTTCACCCCCTCCCCATGAACAGAAATAAGGCATAAGCCAAATCATTAACAGTCAATCAATATTGTTAGCACTCTTAGTTGTCCTAACTAGAAGCAGAAGAAACCAGGGATAGCAACTTGAAGAACAAGTTGTCCAGCAGCTTTGCCAGGAGTTATCTCAGCCTCTCCACTGTTGCCTAGAGCAACTGTAGGTCAAACAAGCGCTTAGAATCCTATTTATATTCTACAGAATACCAACCAGACAAGTCTCATTATTGTTCCCCTATACACCAACCTCAATTGAAGCAAGCCTCCAGGCCACACAACTTAGAATCACCTTTCATAACATTCTCACTCACTGGAGCACAGCCATCCTTTTCCTACCTCAATGCCTACCCGCTCCATAGTTCTCAGTCATTCTGCTTTGGCCCATGGTGGTGCCACCTTACCACCACCAATGCAAATTCCATCCTACCCTCTGTCACTCGCCAGAGCACAGCTAACTTGCATTTGCCTCCCTTATTCTGAGTACTATTTATTTAGATCCACCGCAAGATTTTCCAAATGTACATGAGGGGTTGTTCAAACAGCAAAATATTCTCTTTTTTAAACAAAACTTATTATTATTTATTTATAGCATCCTAGGAAACATAAAAGAAAAACAATAATCACATTACACAGCTTTTAACGTGGCTAGTTTGCCCTAAGTAAAGAAAAAGTTTAAAATGTTTATAGACTATTGATACAATCTAATCCAGACAAGCTACACAACATTTTAATTTAGGTTTTCTATGCTTCCTAACCTGGACTAGCCCTCTCAACCTAGAGAAATTTCCTATAGTCCCAAAAATGTTCAAGATAACTCTTCCTCTCTTCCCACCCCTCCCAATCTACACACACAGCTCCTCCTACACTACCGTAGATCTTGGATCTCTGCCCCTTTCTCCTGCAGCATTTAAAGAGAGAACCTGCTGTAGTCTGCAACTGGCTCTTTCCCTACCCGATTAACCTCCATGCCTGGTATACTACCCCACAAGGCCATCATATTATGCATTCACATCCATGCCCAGGACATTCTCATGACTGGTACTTTGCACATTGCATCCTAGTACATCATCTCCTTCTTTCCTGCCAAGGAAATTGCTGCAGCGGGCTGTTCCACAGCTGTTATCATCACTTCTTCCCAAACCTACCCATTCCTATCTTTATCTAAGGAACATCTGCAACTGGTTCTCCATCATTTTAGGATTGCTTAAACCCTGATGCAGTATTCCAAAGCATCCTCTTCACCTATCAGTGAGTATTATTATCACTATTATTATTATTATTATTATTATTATTATTATTATTATTATTATTATGTATTTCATTTCTATACTATCTCTAACTCTCTGGGTCCCACCACCTACCTACCCACCCCTCACTACTGTGATATGGTGTGCTTTCTTCAATCTACAGAAGGGTCACCCTGGCCCAGTGTCTCCTTCTACTGAACCGCCCATTGCCATCTGAAACATATTCTTCATCCAGTGACCTTCTTCTCCAAAAAATCTTCTTGTCTGTGAAACCAAAAACACAGCACTGCATCCTTCCAGCCATCAGGACATGAGCATCCCTCCCTCCAACGCACCATTTCAAGACATGCCCTTCTCCTATTCTGTTCACCAATGTACACAATTCCTTTATCCGGCCACCTATCTCCTGAATGGTTTTTCTAATATATGCCACTGCCCTCCTGCCCACTTTGCTGAATCTTGTTCTCACCTGCCTAAATGCACATATAATGCTTCCTGCAAAGTGTGTCATTCAATACCCCATACCTTCCCTTGTGTTATCCCCACGCACAAATCCATTTATCCTATATGCTGGGCATTCACAACTCATGATCTTCTCCTATGTGCCCATGGGGCATCTCTTTTGCAACCCAGCATAGTAAACTTGCAACCCCACCCCCAAAGTAGGGTCTCTCTCCTAGTCCTAGTGGGCAAATGTTTGATTGCAACTAGGCAGGGAATTGGCTGCTTTTATTTTTACAATTCCCGGCACAATATTAATGCACAACATCTTGCCCCTTTATTCCAGCCCACTGTTCACATGGAGACGAGATAAGCCTGCCTATCTTCCAATGTATGTTCCCACTGGGAAAGTTGGGGGTAGAAAAGTCATAACTCACTCCTCATGCCTTGCACTCCCCACCACATTCCCCAACCATTGCGGGACAATTGGGTCCTTGCTCCCCAGTGTCCTTGCTCCAATAAGCTGTTACAGGAATATTTTTATCTGTGCAGCTGAAGCCATTCCAATAAGCTGTTAGCAAGTGCTTGTTCTTATATTTAAGATGCACAGCACCTAGCGCAACACTAGGCACCATCATCCACTACATCTTACATCCCATTCCAGTCCATCCTTTCAAGGAACACCTGCAGTTCTGTGGAGTAAACCTCACATTTGCTATACATTTTTCTTCACCTCAATCCAGACATCACCTACTCCCTCTCTGTATATTCAGTTGCAAGTAACTCACAAAGGACTTGTTCTTGCTTTTTCAGTGGTACAGCACCTAGAGCAGTGATGGCTAACCTTGACACCCCAGATGTTTTGGAACTACAACTCCCATCATCCCTAGCTAACAGGATCAGTGGTCAGGGATGATGGGAGTTGTAGTCCCAAAACATCTGGAGTGTCAAGGTTAGCCATCACTGACCTAGAGTAAGTAATGGTAGCACACTACACCCTCCTCCCCATTTCAGTCTACCTTTCCAAGGAAAGTCTACCTTTCAGGGAAAGCAGGTAGATCTCTTTCCACCCTTCTACTTTGCATTCCCTTATGGGGGGGGTCAGCACCCCGTTCCACCCCTTCTGGGTGGGAGGGGGTATGCCCGCCTTTCTTTGCTGCCTCCTCATGCCAAGAGGAGCAGCTTTTCAGTTCTCCATGCTAAAAAAAGTGGAGGAAGCATGCATCCATGTTCTACTCCCAGCATGCCCACAAAGGAGAGAGCACCCCCTTTGCGGGCATCATTCTACATCCCCCCTTTTGGGGGTGTTGTACTCCTGCTACATCCATAAGGAGGGGGCACTTCTTTCTATCCCCATATTGTGTGTGGTCATGAGGGCAAACCTATCTACCTTTACACACCCTCCATGCTCATCAAGGGGTCAGAGGGAATACATCCCTTTCTACCCTCACCCCACTTGGAGGAGGAAGGGGGGGCAATCTTTGCAGTTCCTTTTATGCCCCCACCCCTAGGAGGGATATATTTCTTGCATCTTCCTGGGGGTCGTATGTGGTTGTACTACCTCCATACTCTCTTCATGCCCACAAAAAATTGGAGGGGGTAGGGAGAAAGGAAATCTTATTTATATCCCTACCCTGAGGATATAGATAGATATAAATTCCCACAATAAAGGGATGTGGGGGGAGGAAGTCTTTCTTGCCCTATCCGGGGGGTTGTATGTGCGACCTCAATACTCTCTTTCTGCCCACAAATTTGGGGTAGGGAAGAGAGAAAGCATCTTTCTCTCCCCATCCCATGGGGTCGCCTAACTACTTTTGCAGCACTAGATAGATAGAAACATAGATAGAAAAAAAAAAAGAAAGAAATCCCACAAAAAGGAGAGGAGCTCTTTCTTGCCCCATCCCAGGGGTCGCATACGCTACCTCCATAAATTGCGGGGAGAGAAAGAGGTGCTTCTTTCTCCCCCCCCCCCAGGGGGTCGCCTAACAACTTTTGCAGCAGCTCCCGACAGGCAGATATAAATTCCCACAAACAAGGCGGACAGGGCAGGATGGAGGCACCTCTAGGCAAACACCCCCACCCCACCCCGCTCCCCCCTTTCCCTCCAGCCCATCCAAGTTGTGGGTCGCTGTCCCCCGCCACCTTACCCAGCGTGAAGAAGGGAAGCTCGGTGTTGTCCAGGTCGTCCTGCACGGCAACGCGCCCGGGCAGCTCGGTCCGCACGAAGAGCAGCAGCCGCGAGTCCGCGGGGGGCGACGAGCCCGGTGAGGCAGCGGCAGCAGCCGAGGAAGACGACGACGAAGAGGAAGAATCGGCAGCCGCGGCCGCCGCGGCCGAGGAAGAACCAACCGGAGGGCTCCTGCTCCCGCCGCCGCCGCTGCTCCAGGCGACGTCGCTCTCCCTCAGCACCGGAAGGGTAGACACAGTCACCGTTTTCTCCCGGCACGGGCTGCCGGCGCCAGCTCCGCCGCTCCTCCCGCCGGCTCCGCCGGCTCCTCCGCCCGGTTCTACTCTCGCGGCCGCCCCCGCCGAAGGGCCCGGCCCGCTGGTCAGCAGGAGCAGCAGCGGCAGTAGTGGCGGAGGCGACGAAGAGAAGGAAGCCGAGGCGGCGGGCGCAGCGGCGGCCGCTGATGGGGACGAGCAAGCCGCGGGCAGGAACAGGAGGAGGCGGCGGCGGCGGAGCAGCAAGGGGCGAGGGGCTGCCATGCCCGAGCGGAGCGGGGCGCGGGGCGCGCGAGGAGGTGGCTCGGACCCGGGGAGCAAGAGGGAGCAAGGAGCGAGAGAGAAGGAGCGAGAGAGAGCAGGACGACGTCGCAGCAGCAGCAGCAGCCGACGCGAGCGACTCGCCTGCCGGGCACAGCCTGCCTCGCCTGCCTCCTCCCCGCCCTTGCTCCGCCCCCGACTCAGCCGCCCCCCAGCTCGGCAGCCGCCGCCACCATCGCTGCTTTGGCTCCGCCTCGCGCGCTGGCTCTGGTTCTGGCCGCCGCCGCCTCGCAAGCGACCTGCTTCCAAAATCAAAACGAGTTACTTTTGGGCCGCGTGAAAACACGCTCCGTTCGACAGGTTCCAACTTTAAAGCGCGGTCTGGGTGACTAGCCGCTTCATGGCTCCACACACACACACACACACACACGAGAGAGAGAGAGAGAGGAAACATGTTTTAAAATCATAATAATTAGTAATAATATTAGTAATTAGGCTGTGTGTGTATACACACACACACATTCACATGATAAATAAAATGTATTTAATCATAATTGGCACTAATATTAGTAATTAGGCTGAATATCCTGCCTCCCCCTCACACACATACATGATAAAGAAAACGTGTTTAAAAGTAATCATAATTAGATATACTGTAATACTATATTAGTAATTAGGCTGTATACACACAAGAGAGAGAGAAAACACATTTGATCACAATATTAGTAATATATCATGCCTCACCCTCACAAGAAGGCAAATGTGTTTTAAAATCAGAATTAGTAATAATATTAGTAATTACGCTGTATTTACACACACAAAATACATGCTTTTTAGGTGTAAACATGCACAGCTTAAAACAAAAAGAGAAACATAAATAACATCTTTGCTCACAAAAATAAAATCAACCCAATGATAACTATTATTATTAACAATAACTAGGATAACATGGAGAGCTTTGGGGTCAAAAATACCACACCTCTGTTAGTTATTGTTAATGATATTGAGGGGGCATTCATCACATACACACAGCCCTTTAAATATCCCCAACTTAATCTATCTTAACTCCCTTCTCCATAGAGAAAAACAAGCAAAACTCAGGCTTAATTGAAATAGTATTAATAGTATTGTTACTTAGAAAGTATGCCTACTTTCAAGAGGTCAAACAGATTTGCATCACTTAGAAACACGTATTTCGTTCTTCAAGATTTCTAACTTTATGAGTTTTGAAGCTCACTTCACTACTCAGGAGAGAAAAATAAAATTGGCTCTCATGAGTCCTTAAAAACAGTCCTTTAAAAAAATCTTTTAATTTACTGGTTCTTCTCTCAAGGGAAAACTAAACAATAATTAGAAAATTAGTACTTAGCATTTATATGGCATTTTCATGTGGTCAGCAATTTTTGGTCATCACACACACACACTTTTAACAGATTCTAGATTTAGATGCTGACTCACTTCTTCACATGAGAAAAAATAAATGTACCTACAAACATACTTCCAACTTTAATCATAGCACAATCCTATTCTTGTCTACTCAGAAGTCTTACTGAATTGGGTTTACTCCTAGGTAAACAGGTAAAGAGCTGCAGTCTTAATAGCTCGCTTCCCCTTACAAAAAAAAGTGTCCTTTTAAATACATTACACAAACTTCTTTTAAAGATTTTGATTAGCTCACTTGCCCTTACCCATGCTTCACACGAAGGAAAACAAACACTAAACAATAATAATTATATTACTAATAATAGCATTTAGACTTTTCATTATGCTTGGAGGTGTTTTGCATTCATTTACTGGCTGGCTGGGTTTCCCCTCACTAAAATATTTTTTTTAAAAAACACTAAAATAATGCTTAGCATTTATATAGCACTTTCAAATATTCAAAGAACTTCACATTCATCACACACACACACACACACACACACTTAAAAGATGTTCCAATTTACTGCCTTGTTTCCCCTCACAAAGTTAAAAATAAATGTACTTTATACACACCACATTATACAAATCTTTACACACTGCCAGTTTCACTTTTGGCAGCCTCCTTTCACAAAGATTAATGCACTTTTACACGTGTGTACACAAACAATGTTTCCATGTTTGTTTTGTTGTTGTTTAGGCGTTTAGTCGTGCCTGACACTTTGTGACCCCATGGACCAGAGCATAGCAGGCACTCCTGTCTTCCACTGCCTCCAGCAGTTTGGTCAGACTCATGTTGGTAGCTTCGTGAACACTGTCCAACCATCTCATCCTCTGTCTTCCCCTTCTTCTTGTGCCCTCAATATTTCCCAATATCAGGGTCTTTTCCAGGGAGTCTTCTCTTCTCATGAGGTGGCCAAAGTATTGGAGCCTCAGCTTCAGGATCTGTCCTTCCAGTGAGCACTCAGGGCTGATTTCCTTTAGAATGGATAGGTTTGATCTTGTTGCAGTCAAGAGTCTCTTTTACCCTCATTAAGAGGTTCTTTAATTCCTCCTCCACTTTTGTTTACTGGTCTGCTATTCAAAGTTGGGGGGAAAACATAGATGCAAAATCTCTGGGAAGAAGTAGACACAAAGCTGAAATAGAAATTCTTCAAAGCAAGCAAAAATTACAGATATGCATGTCTGTCCATTAGATAAAAACCAGAAAGCATTATTATTATTATTATTATTATTATTAGCAGTATTATTCTACTGTTGCTTTTGAAAATGCATATGGATCCCCTCAGCTTTTTTTATTTTGAGAAATTGGAGGGAAGTGTATATAAATAGTCTCTTTAAAATGCTGCCCTTTGTTTTGTAAGGGATACAGGGGGGAAATAGTTTTTAAAACAACAACCTAATACCAGAATGTGCAGAATGTGAGAAGAAGATGTACAAGTAAAATCAAATAAAAATTCACCATTTTGGGGTGGTAAATTACTACTCAGATTATATTATATACATCCACTCCGTCCTTGGAATGTGTGGGTTTTGGCAAGGAGGGGAATATACAGCCAACAATAACTAATGGATAATTTATTAGGTAGTGAGTAGACATAGCAGACGACACAGAGATTTCTCCAAGCAGCTCTTTATTAGTAAGCTGGAACAGAACTGAACTGAACAGCTCAGCCGGCCTGCTTTTATAGGCAGCCGGCTGGCATGGCAACATTGTAACAGCAACAACAGCCCAGGGTTTCCCGCCTAAATTAACTGACGTGGACCTGAGTGGAAACTATATACACAATACCCCTGGTGGTCAAGGTGAGAACTTCAATACATAACATAATTAATTTTACAGAACTAACAAACTCTTGGGATATGAAGAACTTGTGAGGAGAAATAGAAATATACAAAGTGGAAGGATCTGGATACAGAGGTAGGTGGAAATGACCTTGGGGTGATGAATTTTGTAAAGGTTGGGAAAGTATGAGGATAGAACATATGTGTTAAAAAGTAAAAGGTAAAGGTACCCCTGACCATTAGGTCCAGTCGCTGATGACTCTGGGGCTGTGACGCTCTTCGCACTCTAGGCCAAGGGAGCTGGCGTTTCTCCACAGACAGCTTCCAGGTCATGTGGCCAGCACGACTAAGCCACTTCTGGCGAACCAGAGCAGCGCACGGAAATGCCGTTTTACCTTCCCGCCGGCTCAGTGGTTTAGACCACAGTGACACCCGCATCGCTGTGTTAAAAAGTACCCGAGGATAAAAACATAAGAAAAGCCCTGCTTGGTAAGGCCAAAAAGCCTAATGGAATGCAGCATCCTGAATAGGAGACTTTGAATTTGTTACATAAGCTTGAAGAACTCAAAATATACTCAGTAACAGGGAACCTAAATCTGCTCTCTTCCTGAAGACATATTAGCACCTTCTAGTTAGTCACTTAACAGATAAGGATTCCCTCTCACCTTTATTTTCTCAAGTGTACTTAAACATATTGTTGCTAAAACCACCTCAGAATTCTCTACTACAGCTCACCACCATCACCCCTGCAAAATTTTAAAGCCCCTTTACACATATTTCTTTAAAAACAAATCATTCCCATTAATTTGTGAGGACAAAGTCTCTTGCCAAAATTAAACTTAGTAGTCCTGGTGCAAGAGGACAGCCCCCCTTATGTATCATGGGGACATTCTCACAGTGGACACCTGCAGGGGTGGGGGAACCTCCCTAAGGATCTATAGTGGGAATGATGATGGAGTTGTGACTGTGAGGTATGGTGGTCAAATTTGCTGATAACACCAAATTATTCAAGGAAAGTAAAAACAGAAAGACTGCAAAGAATTAAAAAACGATGTCTCCATCAGCAATAAAATGGGAGATGCAGTATAACTGTAAGTGATGTATATTGGACCAGGTAAAAAAGAAATTTAATTACATTTTCATATACACTGATGAGATCTGAGCTGGTAGTGGCTTATCAGGAAGAGTACTTTGGGATATTGCCGGTGGATAGCACAATGAAACACTGAGCCAGCATGTGGCAGTTGAATCGACAGAAGTCTCCCCTGGCCCTGCAATTAAAATTTAAACTGTGGGTCATCCGATAATGCTGAATGATGGAAGAGTCACAACAGACAAAAGAAAGTATGTATTCACACAGCACATAGATTTAACTATGGGATTCACTTCCACAAAATGTGATGGTGGCCATCAACTTGGATGGCTTTAAAGGGGAATTATTCAAATTCATGGAGGACAGAGCTTCTAATGGGACAGAGACAGCCTGTTTCCAAATACCAGTTGCTGGCAAAGAACAATGGTGAAGGACTGTTTCACTTATGTCCTGCATGTGGGCTTCCTAGAAGAGACATCTGGTTGCCCACTGTGAGAAACAGAATATTTGACTGAGTATATTCATGGTGATGTGTGCTCATGATGGTATTTGGAAGGTTGTACAGAAACCCTTTTTCATTCCTCTTTGCACCAACAAAAGTTTTGCCATACTGTTCAGTCCTGTAGCTTTCCTGCAAAAACTATGTAACTTTTTGTATCACAACTGTTTGGGCTGAGGGGAGGGACTGTCCTGCGTTTGTTGCGCTACAGTGCAAGAGTACCCCTCCAGAGGAAAATAATTTGATAATATTGGAGAAGCATTGCAGAACTATTAATAAAGTGGAATGATATGTGGTTGAAATCCACAACTAATGCATATTGCCGAATATTTTCACACAGAAAAATCCACCAGTCTAGAGGACTTTTCGATGAGTCTTTGGACTAATCCAGCAAGACTCTTCTTCTGTTTCCCTTCAAAAAGAACAACAAAGAATTCACAAGGGAGTCACAAAAATTGAAAATACTACAAGTAGGGGGCCTTTTCCCCCACCCCACCCTCTATATATTCTCCTCCCTTGTGTACGCTTTGCAAGCTGTCTCCACTTTCCTCCTATCTGATAAAAGTCAATTTACTGTGTTATTTAACCTTTCGCCTCTCTATTCCCACATTCTGCTAATCTCCCTCACCCTTAGTCCTTCCTAAAGATTATTTCAGACAGCTTCATCACTCCCCTTTCCCCTCAGCTGACTTGTGCTTGCTTCCGATAATTTTATTTTAAGCTTTCAGTTCCCTGGGCCTTGAATGGGATCTCTCATACACAACTCTCAATCAAACTCTCAGTACTTTGTCACATGTAGAGACAAAGTCCGAAAAGCTAAAGCACAGAATGAACTCAGGCTTGCTAGAGAGGTTAAAAGCAATAAAAAGGGTTTTTATGGGTATGTCCGTAGCAAAAGGAAGAACAAGGAAACAGTGGGGTCACTTAGAGGAGAAGAAGGTGAAATGCGAACAGGGGACGCAGAAAGGGCAGAACTCCTCAATACCTTCTTTGCCTCAGTCTTCTCCAAAAGAGAAAACAATGCCCGACCTGAAGAATATGGAGCAGATGATTCAGCATGGGAAACACAGCCCAGAATAAGTAAGAAGGTAGTACAAGAACACTTGGCTAGTTTAGATGTATTCAAGTCTCCAGGGCCAGATGAACTACATCCCAGAGTATTAAAAGAACTGGCAGAGGGGATTTCAGAACCACTGGCAGTAATCTTTGAGAATTCCTGGAAAACAGGCGAAGTCCCAGCAGACTGGAGGAGGGCAAATGTTGTCCCTATTTTCAAAAAGGGGGAAAGAGAGGACCCAAACAATTACCGCCCAGTCAGCCTGACATCAATACCAGGAAAGATTCTAGAGCAGATCATTAAGCAAACGGTCTGTGAGCACCTAGAAAGGAACGCTGTGATCACTAAAAGTCAGCATGGGTTTCTGAAAAATAAGTCATGTCAGACTAATCTGATCTCATTTTTTGACAGAATTACAAGCCTGGTAGAGGAAGGGAACACTGTGGATGTAGCCTATCTTGATTTCAGCAAGGCCTTTGACAAGGTGCCCCATGATATTCTTGTAAAGAAGCTGGTAAAATGCGGGCTAGACAATGCTACCATTCAGTGGATTTGTAACTGGCTGACTGACCGAACCCAAAGGGTGCTTATCAATGGCTCCTCTTCATCCTGGAGAGAAGTGACTAGTGGGGTGCCACAGGGTTCTGTCTTGGGCCCAGTCTTATTCAACATCTTTATCAATGACTTGGATGATGGGCTTGAGGGCATCCTGATCAAGTTTGCAGATGACACCAAATTGGGAGGGGTGGCTAATACCCCAGAGGACAGGATCACACTTCAAAATGACCTTAACAGATTAGAGAACTGGGCCAAGGCAAACAGGATGAATTTTAACAGGGAGAAATGTAAAGTACTACACTTGGGCAAAAAAAATGAAAGGCACAAATACAGGATGGGTGACACCTGGCTTGAGAGCAGTACAAGTGAAAAGGATCTAGGAGTCTTGGTAGACCACAAACTTGACATGAGTCAACATTGTGATGCAGCAGCTAAAAAAGCCAATGCAATTCTGGGCTGCATCAATAGGAGTATAGCATCTAGATCAAGGGAAGTAATAGTACCACTGTATTCCGCTCTGGTCAGACCTCACCTGGAATACTGTGTCCAGTTCTGGGCACCACAGTTCAAGAAGGATACTGACAATCTGGAACGTGTCCAGAGGAGGGCAACCAAAATGGTCAAAGGCCTGGAAACGATGCCTTATGAGGAACGGCTTAGGGAGCTGGGTATGTTTAGCCTGGAGAAGAGAAGGTTAAGGGGTGATATGATAGCCATGTTCAAATATATAAAAGGATGTCATATAGAGGAGGGAGAAAGGTTGTTTTCTGCTGCTCCAGAGAAGCGGACATGGAGCAATGGATTCAAACTACAAGAAAGAAGATTCCACCTAAACATTAGGAAGGACTTCCTGACAGTAAGAGCTGTTTGACAGTCAAATTTGCTGCCAAGGAGTGTGGTGGACTCTCCTTCTTTGGAGGTCTTTAAGCAGAGGCTTGACAGCCACCTGTCAGGAATGCTTTGATGGTGTTTCCTGCTTGGCAGGGGGTTGGACTGGATGGCCCTTGTGGTCTCTTCCAACTCTATGATTCTATGATTCTATGAAATCAAATCTTAGGAACTATCCCTGTCTTGGGTGAGGTGCACTACTCTCCCATCCTTTTCTTTGCTTCAGTACTTTGTCACTTAAACCCATCTCTTAATCAGGTCTGCCCTTTTGCTGTACTACCTTCAACAAACTTCTTGCCTACCAATGCGTTAATATCTCTCATCAGCTTTGTTTTCTCTTCAGTTCTGCCTCACTTTTTTAATCTTTCATCCTATCTTTCATTCTCTAATGGTCCCTTTTGCTCCTTCTCTTTCGATCCATTTTCTCTGCCTCCTCTTTCCAGTCTGCTATTAATTCTTCCAATGCCTTTGGGTCCTTTGCATAACTTCTCTTGTTGTCTAGGCTTTACAGAGTCCAGCTCTCACATGCACTTCTGAGAGTTTACCCACCGGCAACACATTCCTCTTAAGACTATCAACTCTGTAATAACAACACAGCTGTGCTCCAGGCAATATTTTTGGTTGGTTATTTCCATTTTATAGGTAGATAGGCTTGTAATGCATACATGGTTTCTAAAAGTGTCCAAGCTCCTCTATGCTGAACTCATCTATGTTCAGGCAAACAAGCGTGAGGCAGCAGACGGCCTTGGGAGAAAAATGTACTTTTAGCTCAGCCTTTCATTGCCCTTTCAAATATCAGCCGCTGGATAGGTTGACTGGCTCTGGGGATTTGTACCTTAGAGTTCAAATCCAGTTCCAATCAATAGCAGCTAAAGAGCTGTTACTACTTGATAGTCTGTTTAGCAACATATGTGAGAGAAAGCTGGTAGTTGCTAAAATCATAGCTGGATGTCCTTAACACCCAGTTCAAGGCAATGCTCCTTCTGTTTGAACAAAGTAACCAAAAAGTTCAAGACAGAAACAGATTCTATCTGCAGTAGCATTGAGTAAAAGTGTTGAGGAATTGAGGAAAGTGTTGAGCATTGAGGAAAAGTGTAAACACCCAGACAACAATTTCTCATGTGACCAAAAAGTATTTTCAGTTATTTTGAAAGGCTGATTATATCTTTAAATATTGTTTTTTTATTTTGCTGTTCTAGTTTTGCTGGTTTTCTGCTGTTCTTTAAAAATTGTTAAAACTGACTTCTGCGTCAACTGCGACCACATGAAGCAGTTTTTCTGAGATTGGAAAAGGCCTGGTGGGGGGAGATTTGGGGGTCACGAAGGCAAATGTATTGGGTTTGGCTGGAGATCTTCCACGTATATTGGAATCACTGTTTCCTGCCTTGGACGGAGTCAAAGGATCTCATCCGGGGCAGGCTGAGCAGCAAGGTATACACAAAAAAAATGTATCAGGTGTCATAACAATAGATACAACAAAACCAAAACATCAAAGCGGCTTGCAGATATAGGAAACAATTTACTCAATAAAACATACTAAAATGCAGCATGCATATTAAAGCCTGGAGAAACTATGAACAAATAGTATACTAGTGACACAACTCTGCCAATAATGATAGTGTCCAAGGTACAGGTAAAGGTATCCCTGACCATTAGGTCCAGTCGTGACCAACTCTGGTGTTGCGGTGCTCATCTCGTATTATTGGCCAAGGGAGCCGACATACAGCTTCCGGGTCATGTGGCCAGCATGCCAAAGCGACTTCTGGCAAACAGAGCATAGAATCATAGAATCATAGAATCATAGAATCATAGAGTTGGAAGAAACCACAAGGGCCATCCAGTCCAACCCCCTGCCAAGCAGGAAACACCATCAGAGCATTCCTGACAGGTGGCTGTCAAGCCTCTGCTTAAAGACCTCCAAAGAAGGAGACTTCACCACACTCCTTGGCAGCAAATTCGACTGTCGAACAGCGATTACTGTCAGGAAGTTCTTCCTAATGTTTAGGTGGAATCTTCTTTCTTGTAGTTTGAATCCATTGCTCCGTGTCCGCTTCTCTGGAGCAGCAGAAAACAACCTTTCTCCCTCCTCTATATGACATAAAAGAAGTTGTGCTTTTAATGTCTCCTTTTTAACAAACTCCCATCCATCATGAACTCCCTTCCCTTTTAGTATTACTGACCATGGGATCACACCCAGCATTTCCCTAAGTTTTCTGAAGTCGGCTTTCTTAAAGTCTAGAATTTGAGTCTTCACAGGTATATACATCCCTGACATATAACACCACTCCTCCTCCTTTCCTGTTTGGTCTATTTCTCTGAAATAGATTGTATCCCTCTATTACTACATTCCAATCATGAGACTCATCCCACCAGGTTTCACTGATGCCTATTATGTCGTATTTAGTTTGCTGTACCAAGAGCTCAAGTTCATCTTGTTTATTCCCCATGCTCTGTGCATTTGTATACAGACATTTAAGACCATTGATCATTCCCCCTAGTCTCCTATTTAAGGATTTTTTCCTCCCACCACTAGGTCTGCGTGCTGTTTGCTCCATTTGGTCCTTGACATTTGGATGATCATCTTCAGCATTTGATAGACTCCTACCCTCAGGACCACTGTCTCCCTCCCCCACATAAGTCAGTTTAAAGCCCTCCTGATGAGGTTTTTGAGATTTTTGGCAAAAACATTCCTCCCAACCCTTGTGAGGTGCAGCCCATCACTTGCTGAGTTGAGCATCACTTGTTGAGTTAAAAATACAATAACTCAACTTCCTTTCAACATTGTGGAACCAACTAAGAGAACAACCTCAGCTGAAGATTCTGTGAAGAAAATTTGGGTGGAACATCAAGTGGTTAAAAAAAACCCAAAGTGGACACAATTCAGGAGGATGTGGGTGCTCTTAAACTGGAGAAAGAGCAGGTATTAGATCAGATGACTCTCTTGGAAATGAAACAGAAATCTTGCAGTTTTGTGGAATTGGAGCAAGACGGTGAGAACATTAAAGACAAACACTACAGAACTAGCTGAATTTCTGGGGGAAATGAAAGAGATGCTGGCTGTGATAGACAGAGCATTCCATGTTGTCTGTGTTCACGAAGTAGCTACCAGGAGATGGCCTAGTGCAATTCTTCTCAAGAGCTATTAAAGATGAAATTCTGCAAATGCATTTTAAAAACAACCTATAGGTAGATGGCAAGAGGATAATAATTCTGAAAGAAATTCTAAAAAGAATACTCAATGAAAGAAAGGACTTTAAATTTCTGACCAAAGCACTCAGGAAAAAGAGAATCCCATTTAGGTGAGAATTCCCAGAAGGGATTTTATTTACACATAGAACCAAAAAACACACAGATGTACTGAGATACTGAAGGCTGAGGAATTTTGGAGAAAATACAAGAAATAGTTGGCACATTTCGGAACTGGATGTGGTAGTGACAGAAGAGGATCAGCCTTTGAGCAAACAGATATAAAATTGTATTATGAAGGACTTCCGGTGCTCACTGCCATGGTGAAAAGTGGCTCCCATGCTAGCGGAGACCGTCTGTACAGCAAATTAAGGATAATTTGAGAGTACTTATCCTTGCAAGCTGGGTTGGGGGGGTGAGCTTTCACTCGCAGTTCGTCTGACACCTGCCTCTCATTCCGATGGAATATTGGAGGCAGGGGATGCTGAGTGCATAGCACTGCCACATATCGGTAACTCTCCAATGCAATCACTATGAGCGGAGGTCCTTCTGTTTCTTAAGATGGATTTGGATTTGGACTTAAGTAATAGGCATGTTCTGGACTAAGGAGACAAGATAACCTGCTAAATGAATCAGCCACTGGAGAGGATTTTCGCCGTAACCTGATTGGTATGTAGGAGGAGAGCCTTTACTCTTTCTTTATATACATTATACTTGCTGTTTTATGATCTGGCAAGCCTCCCCTGAAGATTTATTATTAATGGAATGCAAGAGGGAATTAACGAGAACTTCATAATTTTTACGGAATAACTACAAGAATTGAACTGTGTGAAAATATTGTAATGATTTGTGGCATTGACCTTCTATGATGGTAAAGAGGACTCTAGTTCTGATTTTTTACGGCTTTGGCAAGATACCAGCTTGTTAATGGATGGGAAAGGGATCAAAGAAGATACCATATTTTTCTGTGTATAACACGCCCCCGTGTATAAGATGCCCCCTACTTTTGGGGACACCAATTTAAGAAAATGGGGGGGGGGAGAGATGGCCCAGAGTTGTTGAGCTTTTTTGGGGAGGGAAATGCCGAAAATCACTCACCCGACTGACAAACGCACGCATCGCAGAAGGTAACGCCAGAACGGGGCAGACTTCCTGAAACTTTTCCCATTGTAATTTTCTGATTCTTTTAATTCCAAATATCTTTATCTAATAGGGCTTTAAATTAATTGGAAAAGACTACCGCATTTCACTAGGGGGTAAAGATGTTTTTCTTCCACGCTGCGACCCAATCCCGTCTCATCCCCACCCCACCACCACTGCCTTCCTGTATGGTGGGGCAGACAGGAGAGTTCGATGACCACCATCGCCAAATCCTCAGCTCCCAAAATTCGATTTTGGGCTTTTGGAGTGCACAGCGCCCTAGTGCTCTTCCCAGGTCCCTCTCAGTGATTGAGCATTTTCCAGGGACTAAGGCTCTCACTCTGTAGCCATTAGCGGCAATCCTAGAAGTGATGTGAGGTATTTTTCTAAGCAGCATCAGTTGCTCTGCCCGTGTGTGTTCGTGTGTGCACACACACGCAATGGTAGCTGGTCTGCATGTAGTCTTTCTCCAGGCATCTGCATGCAGTCATCTAAACTGGAAAAAGGAGAAAGAGGAGAAAATAACCACTTTGGTCTAAGTGGTAGCAGGTGGAACATCTGCCTTGCCTTACAATCTTCTGAGTTATGGTTCTGGGCAGCCTAGTGTAATGTATCTTTCATCAAGCAGTACAGGAGATGAGAGAGTTATTGCAAAATATCAGCAGAGGCTTGGAATTTTCTTTCTGAAGTGGTTTTCAGCTGGCCCAATTATTGATGATATACAGTATATATACAGTATATATACAGTATATACAGTGATGGTGCACTATATATGTATTTACAATATATGAAACGATTTGCACTGTCTGTAATAGATCTGGCAAATTCTAGGGCTAGCTAGTCAAATATGTCATATTGCTATACTGTGATGTAATCTGAGGCTTATATTTCACTTTTCAAAATGCAGATCAGCATCAATAACTCTTCTAAGGAAGAGCAGAGATAGTTTTTCACAGTCCAAAGGAAAACACTGCAGAATTAATTTTCCCCTTTAAACTGTGGTGTATTAACTCTGTTCTGTGCCTATATATTATCTAGCTGTGGCCTAGAGTTACGTCAATACAACCTGTGGTCTTGTCAGCTTTCACAGCCTCTAAAGCAGGGGCATGCTTAGGTCAGCAATTCAATTAAAAGATTTCTGGATTTGGGAGAGGGAGGGCAGCAGGGGGTAGTGAAAGAATATTTTAAGTAATGCAGGAAGTGACATTTATGATCCAACAGCCAGGATTCTTTCCTCTGATATAACTGTGAGCCAGCATGTGGTTTTATGGGGCATGAGATGCTACTGGAAGAGTATAAATAAAATTTTAAAAGTCAGAATGTCATGCACAAAACATTTCAGAATATTTGAAATAGTGGTCTCTATTTACCTGGTGCAGTTCCTATTTTTTGTTGCCTGTCCTTGGTAAATTACTGTCCCAAATTCATCCTTATTTTTACCTTTTGCGGACATCCACCCATTGCCTTGTGGGGGGAAAGCATAACTTGGTGGTAGAGCATGTTCTGTCCTGAGACTTCTCTCTCAATCTGGATAGTATGCAACAAAACTCCACTAAGCTCTTAAACATGTATTTTATTGAAGTTCACAAGGCACATGGACCCACATTCCAGTAGGCTGTCCTTTTGACTCTGAATGAATGTGATTAGGAAGCTCTATAATTATGGAGTTCTGTAAGAACGAGTGATCTCTTCCTGAACTTGCATGAACTAAAACAGAAAGTTGCAAGGAAAGAAAGGTGGTAAGGGAAAGTTTCCCCTCTCTGAACAGAGCCAATAGAAACTAAAACATTACTGTGCCTTCATTTCCCAGCCTGCCTTGAGGTCTGGAAAGCAGAAATGCACTACCTTTTCTTAAAGGGGCAACATTATTATTCCTTCTGCCTAATACTATCACTAAATAACTGAACCCTTTGGGGGGCAGAACAGAGCATCTACTTTGCATGCAGAAGGTTTCCTACTCCTGCTGAATCCAGTGGTTAGTACAATCCTCCCAGTGCATGCTTAGTTTGATCTATAGCCTCCAGGAACAATGGACTGCTGAGTGTTGGTTGGAAAATAAAATGGAGGGGGGGATTGTGTATGTGCGTATGTGTGTTGGCCTGCTTGAGCCACCGCAGCATATTCTATTGTGAATGGCAAGCTGACCAGAAGCCTGAGCAGCAGCACCCCTGTTATGAGATGAGGAATGTACACTTTGTTGCAGGTCCCACTCATAGTAATCATTCAAATGTGGATAAGGGGTGTGCGTCTATTTTTAGGGAGAAGAAGAGGGGGAGGAGGAGGGGGAGGAGGAGTTTGGATTTGATATCCCGCTTTATCACTACCCGAAGGAGTCTCAAAGCGGCTAACATTCTCCTTTCCCTTCCTCCCCCACAACAAACACTCTGTGAGGTGAGTGGGGCTGAGAGACTTCAAAGAAGTGTGACTAGCCCATGGTCACCCAGCAGCTGCACGTGGAGGAGCAGGGAAGCGAACCTGGTTCACCAGATTATGAGTCCACCGCTCTTAACCACTATACCACAATGGCTCTCAAGCAAAGCAAAAGGAGGGCCAAAAGCAGCTGAAAAAGAACGCAGGTATACGCAGGTTTGTTTTTTTTAAATGATAGTTTGATATTCCCAACGTGTTTCAGCGATACCCTTATCAAGAGAAATTGCACATCATCCTTTCATAAGTCTGTCTAGCAAAGCTGCATGCTGCCCAATAACCATAATATTTTTGGTTCTTGACACAATCAACATTTTTCACTTGCTCACATGATCAGAACATGTTGGGAACACATCTTTGCAGTTCTCTTTTTTATGTGCTGTTTTTTCTCTCTCAGGGGGGCATTTTAATTACCCATCTTCCTGGCTGCAGGAGAGGAGAGAGCACATACCAGAAAATTTAGTTTTGCACAATTAACATGGGTTAAACCATTCTGTCCCCCTAGCACAACAAATTGAATTTTTGAGGTTAGGAATGTGATGCAGAAATGCATTGAAAACAAATACCCAGTAAAGACTAGGCACAAACTAACCTCCATGTAAGCTTTGTGCAAGCAGATCAGGCTTAGAATGGCTGTGCTGGTAGATGATGATGGGAATTGCAGTTCCAAACATCTAGAGGGCTCCAAGTTGGCAAAGGCTAATTTAGGGGAGAAATTTAGGTATCTGAAGAAGTGTTCATGCACACGAAAGCTCATACCAATAACAAACTTAGTTAGTCTCTAAGGTGCTACTGGAAGGAATTTTTTTATTTTGTTTCGATGGGGGGGGGGAATTACCTTTATTATGTTTCCTTTCTGTTTCTTTTAATACAGTGTGCGTATTGCAATTCTTTTCTCCTTTTGTGTCCCATTCATGCTGGTATTTGGAGACAAAACACCAATAAGAACTGCTTGGCCCCATATCTTATGCATTTATACTTAACATTGTTCCCTAAGTTATACCAATTCATTACACTTTGCTCAGGATTAAAACTTCAATGTTTCACACTAGGTCCTGGCTAACTTTTTTTGGGTTAATTATTTTAAGCATTAAATACATACGAAGATGAAAAGTCTTTTTGTTGCCCTCTCAATAAGTGAAACAACTCTAGTAAGCTAATTTAATTAAGATTTGCTTTTACAAAGCTAGACCACTGTTTGACTGGTTATTAATAGAGCAGTTAAAAATGATCCAAGCACAAAATCCCACTGGCTTTTCTATGTTGTTTCAATTTTTTGAACCTAAAAAAATATGAGGACTTCCGGTTGGTCGCGTCATTGATGGCGGATGGCAGTACTTTCTGTGGAAAGACTCTGGCACTTTGAAGATAGGGGAGAGCCGCGGAGCGCAGTGGCACCCCGAAAAAAACCTCAGATTGTGTGTTCTAAGGACCTGGTGTTCTGGCGGGTGCCCCTTGGTGACTCTTTCACCCCCTAGAAAGTCCTATTAAGGGCTCAAAGGCGAGCGGAGTGGAGACATGGGCACTGAGGAACCTATTCGCTTTCTTCAAAGTGCGATGCTCCGAGTTCTGGTGGACGATTGCGGCCAATTCCTCCAAAGAAAAGAGAAGAAATTCAGCCAATTGTGAGTAAAAAGGATTAATTGGGGAAAAAATTTGGACTGGGAAGGGGATCCAAATTACGGAGGTCGGTCCCCCCCTGCTGAAGGATCTGCATAAGCAGTCATACGTACTGAGCTATAACTTTGGAAAGACTGTTTTAAACTTCTGAATCGGCTTAAACCCCCCCCCCCTTGGCAGGGAAAGGGGGGAGGAGAGAGAATTGTGGACTTTAGGGGGAAAGGAACCCTGCGAAGAGAAAGCATGGACTTTTAAAAGCCGCTTCTCTTTCGGTAGCAGACCACCCAGTCGGGAAGGCTAGACTCCATTGTTGCGTCACAATAGAACGGATACATTCAACTTTCGTTTTCCGCTTTGAGGTTGAAACCTTGTTGCAGCTGCTGATTCCTGCAGGAAAAAGAGCTACACAGTAGATATTTTCACCCCCAAGTTGGATACAAAGCAACTAGAAAATTTTTGGGACTTTAAAAAAGCGGTTTCTTGCTATTGGGACTTGTGAAGGGAGAAAAAGCCTGGCACAAAAGTAAGCCCTTCTGGGCTGTTGGAGTTCCCACCACTGGATTTGACCTTGGGAACTTTATCTTTGAATAGTTATGTCTACCCCCTCAGAGAAAGCTAAGGCGAGGAAAGACTCCAAGGCCCCTACATTTGAAGAGAATGTTATGGGACTGTTGATGGAAATAAAGAAAGATGTTAGGGGCACACAACAGAGTGTGGAGGATCTGAAGAAGGAATTTAGTGGTTTAAATAAAGGGGTCCAAGAGATTAAGCAGCAGGTAACTGGTCATGAGCAAAGACTGACTGAGTTAGAAAACGTGAGAGTTCCGGATGTGGAAAGAACACAGGAGGCAACCCTCAATGCGATTGCTTTTTTGCAGTTAAAGGAGAAAGAATCTCACTTGAGATTGAGAGGGGTCCCCCAGCTGGAGCAGGACAACTTGAAAGAGTGGTTGATCCAGGAATGGTCAACATTCTGGGACATTGATAAGGAGGAACTTGGTGCTGGAATAGAGAGGGCTTTCAAATTTGGTCCTAAAAATAAGAAAGACACTAAGATTATAAATGACTGCCTGGTGATTTTTAAATCCAAAGAGCAGAGAGACAACATCCTGGGCCTACACTATAAAAAGGCTTTGAAAATACAGGAACAATCAATTGTCCTATTTAAAGAGATCCCAAAGCACTTTCTGGCACTGAGGAATAGATACGTAGATCTGGCTGGAGCCTTGAGAAGGAAGAACATCTTCTTCAGGTGGGAGTTTCCAGAAGGTCTTTCCTTTAAGTACCAAGGTAGAAAGCAACACATCAGATTGGAAGAAGAAAAAGTAAGATTTTTGGAGAAAAACGCTGAAGACTTTGATCAGAGGGGAGGACCAAGGCCGGAGCTAGGGGCGGGCACCCAATAACAGTCACAGAATGGTGTTAAGAATCTATTCCTGGAATGTAAACCGCTTAAATTTACGGCCTAAAAGAAACCGGGTGCAACATGTGTTGCTGAAACAAAATTTGGACATTATTTGCTTACAAGAGACTCATGTTATAAGAACTCACAGGAAAATACTGCAAAACAAGAAACTTGGACAAGAATTTATCTCATCTGACAAAGATAAGAAAAGGGGAGTGGTATTGTACGTGAAAGAAAAATGGAATCCCAATATGATGTTCAAAGATGAGGAGGGAAGATACATTGCATTGGAAATTTTGGCGCAAGGCGAAAAATTTCTTTTGGTTGGAATTTATGCACCAAATGATGGCAAATCGGAATTTTTTAAGAACTTAGAAACCAAACTCTTGGACTACTTGGATTACAAAATTCTGTTGATGGGGGACCTGAATGGAGTGGTGTCAACACTTATGGATAGATCTCAAAGAACAAAGTTTTCAAACGATGGAAGACTACCAAAGACCTTTTTCGAAATGGTGGATAACTTTGACTTGTCAGACATTTGGAGAGTGAGGAATCCAATGGAAAAGGACTTCACATTCCATTCAGAACCAAATCAATCGTTCTCGAGATTGGACTATATATGGCTATCTAGAGATTTAGTTCCGAGAGTCACCAAATCGGAGATTTGTCCAAGAACTTGCTCGGATCATAATGCTGTGCTGATGGAAATTAAATTATCACTGCAGGGAACCTACAGATGGAGGATGAATGATGCACTGCTGAGGAATCAACAAATTATAGACAAGGCCCAAAAGACTCTTAAAGACTATGTCACAACAAATATTAACTCGGAAACAGATATGAGAGTCATATGGGACGCAAGCAAGGCGGTGATGAGAGGATTTCTTATTCAACAGAATTCAATCAAGAAGAGGGTTCGAAATAAGGAAATAGATGATATTTTGTCTCAATTGAAGGACAAGGAAAAGAAGCTGAGTGCTAAACCAAAGGACAAACAGATTAAAAAAGAAATTAAGGTTTTACAAGTACAGTACTCACAGATAATCAACCAAGAAATAGAGTGGAAAATTAAATTGATGAGGCGAAGGAGCTTTGAATCTGCAAATAAATGTGGGAAGCTTTTAGCTTGGCAGTTGAAGAAGAGACAAAAGCAAAGTACCATCACCAACTTACAGGATGAAGGGAAATGTGGAGAACCCAGCAGAGATAAGAAGATGTTTTCAAAAATATTACAAGCAGCTCTATAAAAGAGAAAAGGAGAAGAATGATAAAATTGAGGAGTTCTTGAGACTCAATGAATTGCAGAAAATTCCAGAGGATAAAAGGAGTCTACTTAATGGAAGAATTTCTAGACAAGAGGTGGAAACAGCAATAAATCAAATGCAGATTGGCAAGACACCAGGACCAGATGGTCTAACGGCAAAATACTATAAGATTCAGCCCTTGATGGAGGTTTGCAATAAAATTCTACAGGGGGGCAATGCACCCGAATCCTGGAAAGAGGCATTTATAACCCTGATTCCAAAACAAGATCAGGACGGATCTAATGTGAAGAGTTACAGGCCGATCTGGTTGTTAAATATGGATTACAAATTTTTTGCAAATATTATGGCTACAAGATTGATAAATGTTTTAAAGGATCACATCCACAAGGACCAGGCAGGTTTTCTGCCTGGGAGACATAAGAAAGAAAATATAAGAAATGTTATAGATGTGTTGGAAAGGTTGGAAACAAAGAAAAATTGTAAAGCGGTCTTAATGTTTATTGACGCTGAAAAAGCCTTTGATAATGTTTCTTGGAATTTTATGAGGATGAATTTGGAAAATATGGGGACAGGCCAAGAATTTATGAATGCAATTAATGCAATTTATTCTGATCAAAAAGCAAAAATTATAGTGAACAATGTGGTTTCAGAAGAAATTAGAATTGAAAAAGGCACCAGGCAAGGGTGCCCACTTTCCCCCCTTCTCTTTATTTCGGTTCTTGAAGTCTTGCTGAATAGGATCAGGAAAAATAAGGAAATTAAAGGTATAACAGTAGGCTCGAAACAATTTAAGTTAAAAGCCTTTGCCAATGATTTAGTTTTGACACTGCAGGACCCAGAAACCAGTGTGTTAAAAGCACTGGAGATAATACAAGAGTTTGGCCAAGTAGCAGGTTTTAAGCTAAATAAAAGCAAAAGTAAGGTTTTGGACAAAAATCTGACAATTGAAGAAAAAAGGTCTTTGCAGGAAAGTACTGGGCTGAATTTTGCTAAGAAAGTAAAATATCTTGGTGTAAACATGACTGCTAAAAATTTTAATCTGTATAAAGACAATTATGAGAAATTATGGAAGGAGATTAAGAGAGACTTGGAGATTTGGTCTAATTTGAAGTTGTCACTGTTGGGTCGAATTTCTGTGATTAAGATGAATGTACTGCCAAAAATGTTATTTCTATTTCAAGCACTTCCTATTATTAACAATGTAAAGTGTTTTAAAGAATCGCAAAAGGTTTTATCGAGATTTATCTGGCAGGGAAGGAAGCCTAGAATTAAATATAAAATACTAACGGATACTAAGGAAAGAGGCGGTTTTTCCCTGCCAGATCTGAAGATATACTCTGAAGCGGCAGCCTTTTGCTGGATTAAGGAATGGATTAAGCTAGAAAATGAAGAGTAAAGAGGATACGAAATAGGATGTTGGAGAACTGCTAATGAAGTAAGGAATGGAACTTTAGTAAGGGAGACTTAGAGGAAGTCAGAGGTAAAAGCAAATAGAGAATAATTGAGGTTCAGATATATCTGTGTTTTGTTTGTTTTTATATGTGTTTAAAATATCTATGAACAAAAATATGTGATTATTATAAAATTTGGGAAAACTTTAATAAAAAATTTTTTGGGGGGAAAATGCACAGAGCCATGAAAAGCAACATAAGGAGAAATATCAGAAAGTGTAACACTACTCTGCCTTTCCTACCCCATCCAACCACCAATTATATATACACTACATAAAAGTGGGGGATAACTTCTATTCAATTTACCTTTAAAGGTGAATCTACCAGTTTTTAGAGAGAAGTTTGGAAGAGAGATATCGTACTCTCTCGTACTACAGTAGCAAAGTGAAGCACAATTGTGATCGCTCCAAGTACATTAAAACTTGGTTAGATTTGCATCTGGCCTCATCCATCTTTACACAAACTTACTTTCCACATAAATACATAGACTAAAATAAATCACAGACATGTAGCTTTGCAAATAAGTGAATATTTTACTCACAGAGATTCAAGTGAATATTTTACTCACAGAGATTCAAGAAGTTTCAGTAAGCAAGTCTCCATCCACTGGTAGTAAAATAAAAATAACAAAAGTACCAAACAACTTAAAATAAAAATAATGCACTACATTAATGGGGGTGATGTAGGGGTTATGCCAGGGGGTCAGCAAAACTTTTTCTGCAGGGGGCCGGTCCACTGTCTCTCAGGTCTTGTGGGGGGCTGGACTATATTTTTTTGGGGGGAATCCCCCCAACTCTCCCCTCCCTTCTCTCCACAGCATCGGACGAGCCCCGGTGGCTGCTTACCTGTGCCTTGCGAGCGGCAGGGGCTGGCCGGCGGCAGTGGCAGAGGGGCGATGAGCAGTGTGAAAGGGCTGGTTCCAGACAGTGATGGAACTTCATGCTCTGACACCGGGGGGGGGGGGAGAGCAGGTGGGGCAGGGCTGATGCAGGGCTGACAGTTGCCCCTCTCCCTTTGGCTATGCCAAGTATTCTAGTTGGGTACTTGTAGCTTTAATGGCAGAGACTCTTTGCATCCGTTCCAGTGAACAGCCAAATCTTGGACCTAGGTTCAACCCTCTGCCCCCAACAGTCATCTAGGCTCCAAGATAGTGGTGAAACTGAAGCACAAAACACAGTACCATATCTACAATGCCTAATAATTTGTAGCCTGCAACAGCTGCAATTTCCCACCTTTTTGGAGCTTGAACAAACACAAAAAGCTCTTAACACAACACGTTATGCTGAGTGTGCTTATCAATTGAATTTGCAGATATACAGGCTGAGCATGATTGGAGGCACATATTATACCTGAAAAAGTCTAGTGCTCTCACATCAGGTTTCCAGGAAGACAGGCAGCACCCCAAAATTCTATTTGTGCAGTCCAAAAACACAGATCTCTGTCTTGTTCTGTCTCCAGACAGCAGTCTGTCTCCACAAACAGATACCCTCAGCTAGCTTGGTAGAGAGATAAAGGTAAAGGTGAAGGGACCCCTGACCATTAGGTCCAGTCGCGGACGACTCTGGGTTGCAGCACTCATCTCACTTTATTGGCCAAGGAGCCGACGTACAGCTTCCGGTCATGTGGCCAGCATGACTAAGCCGCTTCTGGCAAATGAGAGCAGCGCACAGAAACACCGTTTACCTCCCGCCGGAGCGGTACCTATTTATCTACTTACACTTCGTGCTTTTGAATTCTTGCATTGTGAAAAAATGAAGATTATGGTGAAAAGTGAAAAACATGAATTGCAAAAAAAACCCCCAAAAACCCTAGGCTTACAGAACAAAACCGACTTCAGATTTGAAATCAGCATTGAAAGAACATATAAAAACTGTTGAAAAATCTCATGAAAAAAAAATTGTTCCCCAGTGAAATAAGGAATGAACGGGAGATCGGGGTCTATAATCCAAGGACCGCTTTTTGTTTCATTGATTTGTAATTAATATTGTCCTAATCATGGTTTGGTTTGTATTCTTGTCTTGTTCTTTCTTTTTCTATTTGGTGTGTCAATAAAATCAAAAAGAGAGAGGGAGAGAAAGGACATGGAAGCAAGCAGTGGTAGACAAAATGTTAACTTTAGGTCTTACCCCACAGCTTTTACTCGGCATGGGCTATGAACAGGCCAAGAAACTATTGAACAGTGTGTGGTTTTTGTAGAACGCCAGTCAGATATAGCTAGGTCCCCAAAGTTCATTATCAGTGAACTTCTCCAATCACCTCTCCAATGGCATATTTAGCCAATCTTGAAATACCAAAACAGCAAAGAGTTTTCACTCTGGCTTGTTGCAAGGCTCTCCCTTCAGCCATCCAGGAAGGTTGTTCAGGAAAACACCTTATGAGGAGAGAAATGCCCCTGCGGCTCTAGACATATAGAAACAAATGAACATGTTTTTCTCCATGACCAGTATTACACCAAACATATGTGTTAGGTTTATTCTGCTGATCATACACACATTTCCAGGGCACACAGGGCAGTTCTATATCTCCTTACTGCTCCAAGATATAAATCCTGTTATAACATATTCAGTTGCCAGATATTGTACTGCTATGATTGACATACATCAGAGGATGGTATGTGCCACACACCAGGTCTAAATTGAAGGTTTGATTTACATGTTTTATGTTTGTTTGTTTGTTTGTTTTTAAATTTTATGTTGGTCTACTGTATCTGTGAGTATGAGTATGTGTACCCTCTACTTCTGTAGTTGCCTTACTGCCTATCTAGTATATTTTATTTATATATGAAGGTGCTTTTATCTTATGCTGGTCTATGACCGTAATAAAGATTTGGATTGGGGTATAATTATCATTAGCTACTAACATGAGTTTGGCCAAACTGCGAGAGGCAGTGAAGGATAGGCGTGCCTGGCGTGCGTCTGGTCCATGGGGTCACGAAGAGTCGGACATGACTGAACGACTGAACAACAACAACAAAAATAATTATCATTGAGATTTGGCAATAATCCAAAGTTTTCAATGCAGTTTTTAGATCAAAAAAATGCACCCAAATACATTTTAAAATGTCAGTTTTGGGGAGAAAAGATCATAGCTCAGCAATTGAGTATCTGCTTTGTATGCAGAAGGTACAGCACCCAGCACTTATGAGAAAGATTGGGACAGATGCCTGCCTGAACCCCAGAGCTGTTGCCAGTCAGTGCAGACAACACTGTGTTGGGTAGACCAGTGATTTGTTTCAGCACAAGGCAGCTTTCTAAAGTAATTGAGGAGCTGGAGTGGGTAGGGAGCAAGCGTTCTCTTTCTTATTATAGAAGGTTGCTCCTCCTGCAGAGATTGGGCCACCCAAGGGTGCAAGAATCTGCTAGCAGGGAATCTCCATAGGATGCTACTTCGGCAGATAAACGTGTGCCCTAAATACATACTCATTTTGCTAAAATAGAACAAAGCCTATGGAGTACAGCAGGTTCCACCGAGTGAAGCAGCAACCACAGCTAGCAAGTCGATTGCCAATCTATTTGGAATCCTCAGTTACCGGTATGCAGTCTTCTGGCCCCTCTCAGTGAGACTGGTATCAGGCTTTTAGGTTTTTCAGGGTCTTCATTTGCCCTCTGCCCCTTAGCTTGACAATGGCTGGTGCCTGTACATCAACGTCCGCCCCCTGCCCCCCGCATTGTCAATATTATGGCAATGGTGGTGAAGCAGCAAACCCCCCTCTCTACAATGCCTTTGGGCCTGGATGTCACATCACTTCCCAATTTGCCACCCATGGGAAGCTCAGAACCCTCAGACACCCCTCTTGACACCTGCCAAGGTCCCCAGTCTTTTAATAAATTATTTAAAATTGGCCTCTGTCTCAAGCAGCAAACTGCTGTGGTCTCCTCCATGGTAGTAGGACTGTCCATAGCTTAAAACAGGACAAGTTTGCATAGTGCCTTCTGGATGTTGTTGGGATACCACTCCAACATCTCTGGCCATTGGTTATTTTCACTGGGGCTGATGGGAGTTGGAGTTCAGCACCATCTGGAGGCCACCACATTGATGGTTGCCTCTGGATTAAAGAAACTTCCGTGACTTGCCACCGAATGTCGCTGGACAACTCCCATCATCCCTGGCTATCAGCCACAACGGTGTTCCATTTACTCCTCATGGGGCCTTGAACCATTTTTGGGCTGTATAATCCTATCTGCAGATTCATTTTCTGAGTACATCAGAAAGTAGGTCCTTATGCAGTCAAAACCATGCCATCCATAGAATAATAGAATTGTAGAGTTGGAAGAGACCATGAAGGTTAACTAGTCCACACCCCTACGATGCAATAATCGTTCACCCAACATGGGGCTCGGACCCATGACCCTGAAATTAAGAGTCTCATTCACTACCAGCTAAGCACAGTGGATGAAACAGTACTGGCATACCCAAAGTTTGCAGAGGTACAAAAAGTATGGGGGGGGAGGTACAAAAAGTATTGGGGGGGGACGACACCTAAAAGGGAAGTGGGTGGGGGTGGCAGAACCAGTGCAAAGATAACTTGAGGACTGGACAGGATCAGTAGCCACAGAACACTGGCTTAGAGGAAGGGAAGGAAACAAAGAGGAGGGAAAACATAATGGAATCTGTAGTGTGACTGCCTGGCTGGAGCCTGAACAGCATCACTCCATGCTGCAATGATTGGTTGCAGGACCCACATAGAATCATAGAATTGTGGAGTTGAGAGGAACCCTGAGGACCATCTAGTCCAATCCCCTGCAATGCAGGACTATGCAACTGTCCCATATGAAATCAAACCTGCCACCTTGGCGTCAGCACCAGCTGAGCTAAGGCTTATCATGTTTGGTTATAATTAGTTCAGACCAATCCAACGTTCCGTGATATGCCTAGAGATGTCCAGATCTTTACAGCAGCTGCAAAAGATAGCCTTTGAAGATACTGAGAATAGGATCTTTCCTTCTGTCTTCTCCAAACCCCAAGGATTTCTGTGTTCTTGCAAAGCAACGGACACCATCTGCTCAGATTTATGTATATGTGATTATATAAAAACATGTGAGTGTGTGTATATAGATATATATATTTGTCCTAGCTTCAGGACTGTTGATTCCTTCTCTTCAGAAAACCCATCAGAAACACAAAAGTGTGGTTAAATGGTAAGAAATGCCACCATAAGTAATGTACTTTAAAAAAAAGTGAGAGAACCATTTATTTATATATATATTTAAAAAACCTAAAAACATGTGGCACATCACTTTCACAGTACATATGTAGGTATATAGCAATCTTAAACCATATCTGCACTATTCATTTAAAGCAGTATCATACCACTTTAAACAGTCATGGCTTCTCCCAACAATACTGGGAACTCCTAGGAGCCCAGGTCCCTTGGCCATCCAATAAAATATTTTAGGGGGCTAGTGCTCCCAAAGTTGATGGGCATTGTCATTCAAATAGTGTGTGCATCTTGTGATCGATTATGTGGAGTGGGGCTTACCTGCCCCTCAATATTTATTCAAGTTGGGACCCTGCTGGGAACCATAGTTTTTTTAAGGCTGCTGAGAGTTATTAGAAAACCTCCATTCCTCTCACAATTTCCAGAGTGGTTTAACAACCCATCCTTCTTCCCAGGGAACTCTTAAAGCATTCCCAGAAGCTGTGGGAGGGGCTCAGTACATAACAGGATTGGTGTCTCTTTAGAACAAATTACAGTTCCCAGGTTCTTTTGGGAAGCCAACCCTGTTTAAAGGGGCATGATACTCAGGAGAAGGTAGATAGAGATGAATTCAAAGACTCCTAGACTGTCTTGCTGACCTAACCTGTGCTGACCTTCCTTCTGATGTTAGACTGGTAATTTTAGGTTTGTAATCTAACTTCCCCTTGCCTTTCTTTTCAATCACACCTTGGGAGAGGAGACATATTTACTTTAGTCTCTCTCTCTCTCTCTCTCTCTCTCTCTCTCTCTCTCTCTCTCTCTCTCACACACACACACACACACACACACGGCTCTTTGCATCTCCAACTCAGTTCGACAGAACTAGATCTTTACTATCTAACAGGTATTTTTTATCTTAAACTTTTCTCTGTGTGATTACATCAGGCCTAAGTGCACTCCTCCAAGAGATTCTGCACACAGTTCTACTAATGCATCTAAACCCCATATGCTATCACTAGTTTAATTTGCTGAGTAGGAAAGGGATGTCTTTTATTTATCTCAGCAGGTCAGTCCATAAAGTCCCATGTTTGGGTGGTGAAATCAATGGCTACCTTCTCTATTAAACCACAGAATAAAAGTATAACGGTGAGGTGCAAAGTCATCCTCACATTCAGCCATCCTCAAAGCTCCGGTTTATTTAGTTATCTCCTCTGCCCATCATGGGCCAAGTTTGATGGTGGGTGGAGCAACCTACCTGTCAATCACTTGACATCACCAAGTCACCAGATGATATTTTCTTTTCCGTCCCCCTTTTTCTTTTGAACTTGGTTCTTGAAGATCTGCCAATCAGCTTTAACCAGTTCACTGCTAAGGCACCTTGCCAGCCATCAGGGACTACCATTCCCATTTCACCAACTGAGGCAAAATGGGAAGGTACCATGCCACCAGACCCTGAAGCCCTGCTTACCAAGGTTGCATGGTGGCAGCGGCTCCAGTGAGCTCTCATGAGAATTCCATGAGATCTCACCAGAAGCCACCATGAGACACCAGCAGCAGAAGGGGAAGACATGGCACCCATGGGGATTCCATTGCCGGAGGCTGCTGCTTCAGTCTACCTCATGGGTGGGTTGGCACTGCCAATTGTAACACAATGACATTCTTGCACAGAGCCTCCATTTCCACCTTTCTAATAGTTTGTGATCACCCGTCTTGCAGCCACAAAAAAGGAATGAAGTTTGCACCTCCTTAAATGCTGTTGTCTCATTCTGTTATAAACAAAATTTGCCCTTATTCCCTTATGGGGTACACAAGAGCCCTTATAGAGTCCTTTGTAGGTTCTCCATCGGAAGGAGAAAATAACAGAGACCAACCAGAGAATATTGAGAAGCAAAGCAGCTAGAAAACCTGATCTTTATTAACACTGTTGCAACAGGGTCCTCACTCACCACATGCAGGAGGGAGGAGGAACCCCGAACAATGGTGTGCAAGCTCCTATATAGACTTTTGAAATTTCCCCCCATCCAGCTCAAGACCCCAATACATCATACATACATCACAGAATGCATCACAGAAGGGGTGTAGCCAAGACCGCCACCCAGATTCATCATGGTTACATAATGAAAAGGGGAGGTCTGGTGGCAGTAATCTGAGCATCCTGGACCCTGCCCCATGTCTCCTCTTGCCCTCCACCAAAACCCATCAAGTGAAACAAAAGAGATATTTACATTTCCCTGTTTCCCAGCCAAGCCAATCACACCCTTTTGTCTCCATCTGGCCTTGCCATCTCTGGAATGGCCACCCGTCTGGTGCTCAGGCATCAGAATGCCAGGAATTATCACCTCAATTCCTGAGACAATGGAAGGCTCCCCCACCCCCTTGCAGAGAAACACCTGGTCAGCTTGGGAGTCAAAAATGGTGCCAGGCCTGTCCTCCCGCGCCGCTCAGACATGTGGCCCTGTTTGCTTGGTACACTTATGAACATTTATTATATATATAAGACCTTAAAATTCTTATTACAATTCTAGCCACCAAAAATGGTTAGTAATGTCAGTGAAAGTCTTTCACCAATGAAGCTAAGGCTTAGGGGAAGGGCCACTGCTTAGTGGTAGAGAGCACCTGCTTTGCATGTAGATGGTTCCTGGTTCAATCCCCAATGGCATCTCCAGGTAGGGCTGGGCGTGCCTGCTGCCTGAAACTCTGGAGAGCCAGTCAGTGTAGACAACCCTGAGCTAGATGAATATAGCAGTGGTAGACTTCAAGCTTTAAAATTTCAGCAGTGCCCTGTGCAACGCCTAAAACCAGTCCCCACCCCCACTCCAGCCTATTGCCGTCTGTTGTTTTCCATTGTTGTTGTAGCACTCCCTGCGGCACCCTCTCAGCTCAGTGACCAGTGTGGGCAAACCAGTTGTACTCCTCAAATCTACCTCTGAAGGCAGCTTTCTATATTCCAAAGGCACTAATGTGCTGGCATGCATTCTCGAAAGCCTCTCCTTCCGTGTCCTCTTGTCTCCTCTCCTCTCCTCTGCCTTGGTAGTTCTTTTGATTTAGTTGAGCAGAGCATGCATCAGAGATGATACTTTGGCTCTCTCTCTCTCTCTCTCTCTCTCTCTCTCTCTCTCTCTCTCTCTCTCTCTGCTAAGTTGTATGTATCAGACCAGCATTGCCGAAGAGTTTTAGCCAGGGCTTTCTTTTGCTGGAATTCAGTTCCAGCTACTCTCATTTGGGCACCGTTGCTTTGATGGCCTGGGATTCAGACTCAGATGCTGAACCTGAGGGATCCCACCCTGCATAGGATTCCCCGCCTCCAGAACCAGCAGAGCAGGGTGGGGCTTGAGTCTGAAGGGGCCTCACCTGTGCTGGATCCTCAGGTGCAGGCCTCTGCTGAGTCTGCTCTGGCTCCTGATGGGATGGAGGACCCATTGCCTGCAGGTGCTCCACTCCCAGCCCTGTCAGGGGAAGCTGAGGTTGGGTCCAGTACTCTGGGTCCAGTAACCCTCCAGCCTCTCCAGAGCTGCAGAGGCTCAGGGCAGAGAAGCGAAGGGAACTAAGTTCCCGCAGGAGGAGTGCTCACCTCCAGGCCAGGAGAGGTGAGTCACCAGAGGATCGGGGCCGCCCTATGCCTCAGGGCAGATAAAAGCCATCCAGCCCCAGCCCCAAGTTGCGGGAGCAAAATTGTTGGTTGTGAGTTCCTGCTGTGTTCCTGCTTGAGACCTGTCTTGCTTTCCTGCCTGAGCTCCTGACCCGCCCTGGTTTCCTGCCTGCATACCTGTTCCTGACTTTGCTTGACTCCCTGCCCTGCACCCAGCTTCAGCTACTACGGTCTGTCTCTACGTTGAACCTTTAACCACGGACCGGACTTGGACCTTGCCTCTCGGGTAACCCACGGGACCAGCACAGTTGCCATTATAAGAGAGCAAGGGTGGTGTTTATAGTGAGTTCCGGCACCTCTTTTTCTAGAAAAATAGCTATTGTTCCCCTCCCACCTAAATCATCTCTGAGAGAAAACAATTCCTACTAAAAGCATGGGCTGAAGGGAAGAAAGGGAGGTAGAGCCCTGTAAACAGTGAAATGTCAAAATATGAGAAAAGGGTCTAGCTTGGTTTTGCCACTAGCATGTCTAAAATATACGGTATTTGTATTTGTGCAGTGGAGACTCAGCTCAGCTAGATGCCAATGCCCTCTGTTGGCTACTTTGAGGGAAAGCAAGTGTACAGCTTAAACTAGCAATTGCATCTGGTTTTAGATGTCATAAAATCATAGAATCATAGAGTTGGAAGAGGCCATCCAGTCCAACCCCCTGCCAAGCAGGAAACACCATCAAAGCATTCCTGACAGGTGGCTGTCAAGCCTCTGCTTAAAGACCTGCAAAGAAAGAGACTCCACCACACTCCTTGGCAGCAAATTCCACTGTCGAACAGCTCTTACTGTCAAGAAGTTCTTTCTAATGTTTAGGTGGAATCTTCTTTCTTGCAGTTTGAATCCATTGCTCCATGTCCTCTTCTCAGGAGCAGCAGAAAACAACCTTTCTCCCTCCTCTATATGACATCCTTTTATATATTTGAACATGGCTATCATATCACCCCTTAACCTTCTCTTCTCCAGGCTAAACATACCCAGCTCCCTAAGCCGTTCCTCATAAGGCATCGTTTCCAGGCCATTGACCATTTTGGTTGCCCTCCTCTGGACACGTTCTAGCTTGTCAGTATCCTTCTTGAACTGTGGTGCCCAGAACTGGTAAATAGTAAAATAGTAAAAACAGTGGTACTATTACTTCCCTTGATCTAGATGCTATACTCCTATTGATGCAGCCCAGAATTGCATTGGCTTTTTTAGCTGCTGCATCACACTGTTGACTCATGTCAAGTTTGTGGTCTACCAAGACTCCTAGATCCTTTTCACATGTACTGCTCTCAAGCCAGGTGTCACCCATCCTGTATTTGTGCCTTTCATTTTTTTTGCCCAAGTGCAGTACTTTACATTTCTCCCTGTTAAAATTCATCTTGTTTGCTTTGGCCCAATTCTCTAATCTGTTAAGGTCATTTTGAAGTGTGATCCTGTCCTCTGAGGTATTAGCCACCCCTCCCAATTTGGTGTTATCTGCAAACTTGATCGGGATGTGAACTCTCCCAGTTCAGAATAAGGAATGTGGAGTCACTGGCAAGAGTTATAGGTAAGTTAGAAAACTTGTAAGTTGTATTTTCATATAGTTCAAATACAAACCCTCCAAGTGTCCTTATTTTCAGGGACAGTCTCAAATTTATAGAAGCTTTCCCAGTTTCTGATTTGATCCCTGAATGTCCCACTTTTCCTTTGGATGTTCCTATTTCCTTCAGAGAAATGTTGGAAGGTGTGGAGTTATCCAGCCCCATAGCTATTTGAAGGTAGCCCTGTATAGGGAAGTTTTTTTTTAAAAAAAAATTAATGTTTTATTATATATGTTGGAAGCCGCCCCAGTGACTGGGGCCACCCAGTCAGATGGGTGGGTTATAAATAGTAAAATTATTATTATGAAATAGGATGGCCCTATTTTCATCCAAGAAATGTTGGAAGGGATTGAAACATGCAGTATGATCTACAGAGAGCTTTAGACATAACTTGGGCTCAAGTTATAGCTGTATCAAAAGAATTCTGTCTCCAGTGTTGCTCATTGTGCTTTATCATGTGTGGCTGGTCTTTCAATCAGGGGTGGAGAGCCTCAGGCCCCGAGCTGAATGTACAAATGAATTTCAACAGAGACAAATGTAAGGTTCTGCACCTAGACAGGAAGAATCAGATGCACAAATATAAGATGAGGGACACCTGGCTTACTAGTCGTACATGTGAAAAGGATCTAGGGGTCATGGCAGACCACAAGCTTAACATGAATCAACAGTGTGATGCAGCAGCAAAAAAATCTAATGCTATTCTAGGCTGCATCAACAGAAGTATAGTGTCCCGATTGAGGGAAGTCATAATACCACCCTATTCTGCATTGGTCAGACCACATCTGAAATACTGTGTCCAGTTCTGGGTACCACAATTTATGAATGATGTTGACAAGCTGGAACGTGTGCAGAGGAGGGCAACAAAGATGATCAAGGGCCTGGAAACCAAGCATTATGAGGAATGGTTGAAGGAGCATGTTTAGCCTGGAAAAGAGGAGATATGATAGCCTCCTTCAAATATCTTAAGGGCTGCCCCATGGAAGACAGAGCAAATTTGTTTTCTCCTGCTCTGGAGGGTGGGACTCAAACCAATGCCTTCAAGTTACAAGAAAATAGATTCCATCTAAACATCAGGAAGAACTTTCTGACAGTTTAAGAGCTGTTCAACAGTGTAATGGTGTCCCTCGGGAGGTTGTGGACTCATTTTCCTGGGAGGTTTTTAAGCAGGGGTTGGATGACCATCTGTAAGGGATGTTTAAGTTGAGATTCCTGCATTTCAGGGGGTTTGACTAGATCACATTTGGGGGTACCTTCCAACTTGATGGTTCTATGCTGTCTCCTTGAACTATGACAATGCCTCTAGTGTCCCTGAAAGGAGGACAGAGGGGTGTGGGTGTGGGTGGGTGCGCGCACGCATAAAAACCTACCTTTGCATGGCTGAAATATAACGTACTGTGATGGCCTCTGGGAGGGTGTGTGTCCACCATCCTAGACAGCTTTAAATGAGGATTAGACAAACTCAAGGGCAGGTGGGGCTCTTCAACCTGGGAAGGTAGCTCTTCAAGGAGAAGGAAAACCCTCGGGCCGTAGTTTGGAGACCCCGGGTTAGATGGTTGTTTGCTTATGTCCTTCCAGCAACTCCTACAGCCTAGCTGGTGCGAAACACATTGCTTTGCTTTCCTTTTTTATTTTTTTATTTGTGTGTGTGTGTGTGAATATAAATACCTTTATTTATCAATCATATATATGTTTACAACATTTTGTTGCATTCCTTACATTCCTTACCTTCTTTACATTCATTACATTCCTTACAGTCTTACCATACCATACTTAACCTACCTAACTTACCTAACAGTCATACCAACTAACATCCATCCCTTTCCCTACATTATCATTTTAATCCTGTCATCCTAACATTCGTCCCAATCATTACATTCATAACCCGTATACATATTTAATACAATCATAACAATCATATCAGAAAGAGCAAATACACAAGAATAAACTTTTCAGAGAAGAAAGAAGAGAAGAAGCAGAGAGAAAAAAATAGATAAAGAAAAAGACAGGGAAAAAAGAAATACAGAATAAAAATGACTTCTTACCGGTTATGCATCGTGTCTTGTTTTCATTATGTAATTTTGCTATTACTATTGTCTCTACATTTTCTCTTACCTACTTACTTATATATACTTATATATCCCTGTACTTATAATAACTTTTAATTTCCTCATCTTGTATATTATTTTCTTATATTCATCCCCCTGTTATTTTCAATTCAAGCAGTTCACCAATTCTGTTTTTATACCTTCTTTCTTAAAATATTCTTCCACACATTTCCACTCCTCCCTTGTTCTTTGTTTCGAAATGTTCCTAATTGCGGCTTTCATTTTCGCCAAATTCATGTACTCTATTAATTTGGTATGCCACTCCTGAATTGTTGGTATCTTTCTTTCTTTCCACTTCTGTGCAATAAGCATTCTAACTGCAGCACAGGTATATAGGAAGACATTTTTCTTTTTCCCCAGTATGTTTTCCGGTACCATGCTCAATAGAAAGGCTTCTGGCCTTTTCCGGAAAGTGACTCCTAACATTTTCTTAATTTTTTCATATACATTGTTCCACAACTCCTGAATTTTCTTACACTCCCACCAACAATGATAGTAAGTTCCTTTCTCTTCTTGACATTTCCAACATTTGTCGGAATCTAATTTGTATATTTTGGCTATCTTATCTGGTGTCAGGTGCCACCTACAAACCAATTTCATCATATTCTCTCTAATTCTGGCGCATGCCGTAAATTTCATGTCTTCTTTCCACAATTTGTCCCATTCTGTTCTATAAATTGGTCTTCCCACGTCCTGTGCCCATCTTATCATGACACACTTCACTTCCTCATCCTTCAGTTCCCACTCTAGTAAATAATTATATAGTTTTCCTAGTGTTTTATTTGTATTTTCTAATACAATCTCTTGGAATTTAGATTTATTTTCTGCAAAACCCATCTCTTTATGTTTTTTATATATGCTTTGTATTTGATGATATTGCAGCCAACTTGTACAATACTGTTCAATTTGTCTGTATGGTTTCAATATGTATTGTCCTCCTTTCAGTAGTACATCCTGATAGGTTAGCCACTTTCCTCCCTTCCTTTGACTATTTAATGCTGTCATTTCAAACGGTGACACCCATCCTGGAATCTTAGGCTCTAATAGATTTTTATACTCCTCCCAGATTTTAAATAGGGACTTTTTAATTACATGGTCGGTGAATTCCTTATAACTCCCTTTCTTCTCTCTCCATAAATATGCATGCCAACCAGAATTGTTTCTAAACCCCTCCAAATTAAGCAATTCTTCATCTTGCAATAGAATCTGTTCTTTAAACCAGCATAATCCTGCGGCATCATGATATAATTTGAGGTCCGGGACTCCCCAACCCCCTCTTTCTTTGGTATCTGTTAATAGCCTATATTGAACTCTTGCTCTTTTCCCCTTCCAGATAAATCTACTAATATCCTTTCTCCATGATTCAAAAATCTCTTTCCCCCCCACTATAGGTAATATTTGAAATCAAAATATCATTTTTGGTAAAATTGACATTTTAATCGTCGCTATTCTTCCTGACATAGACAAATTAAGTTTCTCCCAATGTTCCAAATCTTTTTTGATTTCTTTCCATAATTTTGAATAATTGTTTTCGAATAAGTTAATATTTTTTGCTGTAATTTCAATGCCCAAATATTTAACTCTATTCACTATTTCCCAATCTACTTTTCCTTTAAATTTCGCCAAATATTCCCTTCTCATGTTTTTCACGATCAATTTGGTTTTCTTAACATTGATTTTAAACCCTGAGACTTCTCCATAATTTCTTAATTTCTGATTAAGTTTCCCCATTGATTCCCCTGGGTCTTCTAACATCAATACTACGTCGTCGGCAAATGCCTTTATCTTATACATATTTTTACCTTTTTTAATTCCTTTAATATCATCATCTTCTTTTATGTCTCTTAGTAGGCATTCTAGGGAAGCTATAAATAAAAGGGGTGATAGGGGGCATCTCTGACGAGTTCCCTTTCTTATTTCGAATTTTTCCGTTATCTCATTATTTATAATTAATCTGGCTGATTGCTTGTTATATATTGCGTTAACTCCTTTCAGAAATTTACCTTCCATACCATATTCCATCAACGCTTTCCCCATAAAGTTCCATCTTAAGTTGTCAAACGCTTTCTCAGCATCCAAAAATATGAACGCCGCCTTCTTACTTAAGTTCCAGTCCAGGTATTCTATCAGGTTTAGGAGAGTTCTAATATTGTTGTTCATTTTTCTTTTTGGGAGAAAACCCTGTTGCTCTTGCATTATAATTCTACTTAATACTTCTTTCATTCTGTTTGCCAGTATTTCGGCAAATATTTTACAGTCTACATTTAGTAGAGAAATCGGCCTAAAATTCCCTACTTGTCTATATTCTCCCTCCTCTTTAGGTATTAATGTTATGTAGGCTTCTTCCCATGTTTGAGGGAATATTCCTTCTTCCAATATTCTATTAACTAATTTTTGAAATGGTTCCATCAACTCCTCTTTAAATATTTTATAATGCTGGCTTGAGAGCCCGTCCATTCCCGGAGATTTCCCTAGTTTTAATTTATCTATGGCATTATTGATTTCTTGCTTTGATATTACTTTATTCAATAATTTTTCCTCTTCATTTATTTTTGTCACTTTTCGGTTCAAGAAATAGTTTTCCAATTTCCCCTCTTTGATCTCTTCCCCTTTATATAATTTCCTGTAATATTTAATAAAACATTTTTGTATATCGTCTGGTTTTGTCCAATATTTTTCCCCATCCCCGATATTCAAAATCAATCTCTGTTTTTGCTTTTTCCTCAATTTCCAAGCCAATAGCTTCCCTATTTTATCTCCAGATTCGAACATCCTCTGCTTCGCCCATCTAATTTTGTTTTCCACTTCTTGACCCATCACCATCGACAACTCGCTTTGTAGAATTTTTAACTGTGTTGCTAATTCCTTATTTTTTGGATTCCTTCCCAACTCTTTTTCCTTTTTCTCAATCTCTTCTTTAAATTTGGCTAATTTTCCCCTTCTTTCTTTTATAATTCTGCTCTTTTTTTGAATGTATATCCCCTGAACGAATGCTTTCCCCGCATCCCAGATTGTTGTTAATTCTGTTTCTTCTACGACATTATTTTGAAAAAATTCTTTTAATAAATCTTTCACTTGCTTTATAAATTCCTCATCATTTAATATACTTTCATCTAATCTCCATCTGCTAATTTTCTTCCTTTCGCTTTTTATTTTCACCATAACTGGGTTGTGGTCCGTTATTGATTTTACCATGACTTCACTTTTAATTATATTCGCAGATATTTTTGGGGAAGCCCAAATAGAATCTATCCTTGCAGCTGATTTCTTAGCATTTGAATAATGTGTGAATCTTATTTCTCTTGGGTTTCTCATTCTCCAAATGTCTTTTAATTTGAAATTATTTACAATATGAAAAAAAGTTTCAGGCAATTTCCCTCTATTTTTCTTCCCCTTGCTGGATCTATCTAATTCCGGTATTGAAACTCCATTAAAATCTCCTAACAGAATCATCTCTTCCTCCTCTACATGTTCTCCTATTTGTCTACCCAATTTTTTTAAAAAGTCGGTTTTGCATCCGTTTGGGGCATACACATTCGTCACTATTACATTGCCTTCCGGTAATCTTAAGCGTATTCCCATCACTCTCCCTTCTTTATCCTGAAAGTTTTTTTCTGCTTTAATATGGTCTTTAACATAAATCACCACACCCCTTTTCTTTTTCTTATCTGATGAAACAAATTCTGTTCCTAGTCTCCTATTACATAATATTTTTTCATGTTTTTGAGATATGTGTGTCTCCTGAAGGCACATCACATCCCATGCATCTTTTTTCAGAATATGCTCTATCTTATTTCTTTTAACTTTATTATTATTTAAACCGTTTACATTCCAAGAGATAATTTTTAGATTTGTCATTTTATTTCTTATTCCACTTTCTAACTTACTCCATACACATTAAAAAGAAAGAAGACAAGGAAGTAAGTAAGCGCCACACCTTAAATGCACCCCTTCAAATTGTCCACATCGAACAAGGTATAAGCAGGTCCTTTAAATAGGGAGATTATTTTTAGAGTCTTACTCCCCTCTCGTCGTCTGCTATTTCCCCCTCCTCTCCAAACAGCTCTTTCTCAAATTTCTTGCTGAACTTCTCTGCTTCCTCCATTGATCTAATTGTCTTTTTTCTATCTCTGAAAATAAATGAAAGTCCTTCCGGGTACTCCCATGTAAACCATATTCTTCTGTTTCTCAGAGCGTCAGTTAAGGATTTATATTTCAGCCTCTTCAACTTCAATCTTTTCGGAATTTCTTTATATATGGCAATCATCTTTCCATCTATCACCAAATCCTCATGTTTTTTTCTTTTGAAGTATCTTTTCTCTCAGGAACCTTGAGTTCAGCAGAATCATACAGTCTTCTGGTTTCTTAAAATTCTTTGTTCTTTCTGATCTGATTCTGTAGATCTTGTCTATGTCCATCAGTAAATCATCTTCTTTAACCTTTAGCCAGTTGGCTAATTCCTTAATTATCTTTTCCTCTATTTGCTCATTTGCAGACTCGGGAATATCTTTTAGACGTAACATCAGAGATTTTTGCTTCATTTCGACCGTCGCAATCTGATCCGCTAATTCTTCTTGTAATCTCTTGATCTCCTGTCTTTCTCCTTCTTCTCTTCCTTGTATCTTTTTCATTTCTTTGTTCTCCATGGCTATTTTTTTAATTGTTTCCTCTTGCTTGTTAACTTTTAAACTCGTTTCTTTAACTGCTTTTTCCAATTCCTTTTGCTTGCCATGCAGATCTTTTATTTGCCCTGATAGTTCTGAAATTACCGTAGAGTTATGTTCTATCTTTGCTTCAACAGAGTCCAACTTCTCATTTAATGTTTTATTCATTTCTGTGATAAATTCTTTAATATCAGCCAGCGCATCCCCCTCATTTGTTGTTGATTGCCTTCTATCTTGTGACCTCAATGAAATGGATGCTGCTGTCTGGTTTCTTTTGGATCCCATTTTAGTACTTAACTCAAGTCTGCAGTTCTTTAACCGGTCTTTATTCAGTCTTTATTTCAAATTCCACTTATCAATCTGGTGCTCTGTTATCTTTCTCTCCTTTGGGAGCCCCTCCTTTCTTTTAGTTAGCACTCCATTTTCCAGTTATAGTCTCCAAGTGAAAGAAAAGTGGGGGGAAAGCAAGGGACAGTTTATATATTTATAAGTTGTATCCAGCTGTTATAATTTCTATGTCCACCAGATGTCGCTGTGTCCTCAAGACTCTTCCTTGCTAGTCTCGTCCTTGCTCTCCCCCTCTCCTCTCACTGTAATCCACTTCCGTAAAGACGGCGGAAGCTGATGGCGATATGGATCAGTTCACGAGGTTTCCTTATCTCTCCCCTACGTTTCCTACTTGGAAGTACCGTCTTCCCTCTCAGCTGGTGCTTTCTTCTCTATCTCCCCCTCATCCGTTACTCTGTGCCCAGCTCCTTCTCTTCACTCCTATGCTCTGCTCCGGCTCCTCTCCGTCTCTCCCGCTTCCAAAAGCTTCTAAACAGAGTTCGGCCGTCCCGCAGAGTCTAGTAAATTGCTTTCAAGTGAAAAGCCTCACTTCCTTCTTTTAGCTTAAAGCCCCAGGGAGTTTATTTAGCAATCTTTCATACTCAGCATAGACCGTTCTTCGACTTCTCTCTCCCTCCCAGTGTTTCCCCTTCTCACTCTCTTTCCTCTTCGCATTCAAACAACACACTCACGAGAATTTCTCCTTCTCTGTCTCAGCGTCGAAGCATCTTGGGTGCTTGCTCGGCGAGTTTTTAGGCGTGTGCACAGTAGGTAGTCTGGTTGTTTTGGCATCCGGCTTCTTTCGCGGCTCATGACCTAAGAGAATATGAAGGAGAAACAAAGTGGTAAATTTGTAATGGTAACCCAAGAAGGTAGTGACAGAGTTAAAGGTTTACTGGTCCTAGCTGTCTTAACAGAGTAATGGAAAAGGACAGAGCAATGTGGAGGGCACAGGAAATTGTAAGAGCTTATTGAGAGTCAGTGTCGTGTAGTGGTTAAGAGCGGTGGACTCGTAATCTGGTGAACTGGGTTCGTTTCCCCGCTCCCCCACATGCAGCTGCTGGGTGACCTTGGGCTAGTCACACTTCTCTGAAGTCTCTCAGACTCACTCACCTCACAGAGTGTTTGCTGTGGGAGAGGAAGGGAAAGGAGAATGTTAGCCACTTTGAGACTCCTTTGGGTAGTGATAAAGCGGGATATCAAATCCAAACTCTTCTATTAAACACAATGAAAACCTGGCTTTCAAAATCTATAGGTGGGCTTTGGGCTAAGGGGGATTAATGCTGTAAAATGGAGGGGGTTTGATGATGTCAAGGTGGGCAGGCTTCAAGTGGTGGAAAAGACTTTGTGGGGACAATGGTGGGGAAATCCCTTTTATACCTGAAAGGTCATGACTAGGTATACATGGTCATGGGTACTCAAAGAGGACTGTAGCCTCTTGAACAGAATACTTACCTGTAAACAAAGGTTTCATATCTTGTTTTTTGGTTTGGCAGGACACCTGCGATGAACTTCCACTGTTCTCATCCTTTTAATTTACACCTGTGACACATTCACCTAAAAAGAAACCACACAGAGTCTATGCATTAAGTGCTCTTTTAACAGTCAAATGGTTTCATTATTATCCTATCATACAATTCAGCCTCCCTCGTGATTCCTGCCATATCCTGCTCAACAGGTGAAGTAGAAAGTCAAAGAAGAGAAAGTCACTGAGAGGAAGTTACCCCTAACACAACTCTTCAGTTGTGCCAACCCAGGAATGAACCAAAGTGGAGGGTTACCAAGGGAATCCTGGCAATAACTGGAGGTGGCCAGGCATAATTTATCTCAGCCTCCTACACTTATAACTCCCCTGCCCCGCTGCAATGAATGGCCTTGTCTGTTTTGAAAAACTGGAGGATTGATTGGTGTCCTTTAGTTCCCTTTGATACACTTCTTTATGCTCCTTGTGTTGCTGCCTGCCTGATCAGTATTTATAACCCAGCAAGGAGGAATGGCATGGATGCATATTAATTCCACAACAGTGCTATTGCCTTATGCTTGTTTTCGTGTACGCTCCTCTTGCATGGGCTTTGTCCTAAAAGGTGGCATAGAAATATTCAAAATAAATTTAAAATGTAAACAGCACTTTTGGTTTTAAAGTCAGCAGTGCAGGATTGAACCTGGAATATTTTGCATGACCAGGAGATGTTCTGCCATTGAGCTACAAAATCTTCATTTTAAAATGACATCTCAAGCCATGACAATAGTCCACCTATCTGCCTAGACTGACTGACTACAGCTCCCTAGCATTTCAAACTGGTAACCTATCTCAGACCTACTGGGAGATGCTAGGAATTGAACCTGGAACCTTTTGCAAGCAAAGCAAATGCTGTACCACTGAAAAGGCATGAAGGATTGTCGCACTGTGGCAATTTGGGAATAGTTTGTAACACATTGGTTTCCACTTCATTCTGAGCTACAAAATACAGAAAGAAATGTGGACAAGGATAATTTTGGAAGCTATCCTGAGGAGCAATGACACAAAATAACAAATGTGGTGGGCTGAGCACTCAAAAGTGCTGTGTAAATGCTGAATATAACCTAATGTTGAATGGCTGATTCATCAGCCCATTTCTGGAGAGATTCTTACATTATGATGCCTCTCTCTGTTCTGAGGAAAGAAAGAGTGGAGGGGGAAGAAAAAAGTTTGCAATGAAAAATGCTGAAAGCTACAGAACTTATAAATATTTAATCATACTGAGAATCATGTGACTACCTGAGACAATAGATGGTGGTGAGAAACTCAGCTGAGAGCGAGAGAGAGAGAGAAGGGGTGGTGCATGAAAAGTCACCCAGGTGCAGCTTAGAGCGTTTGATTTTGAGATGCCTCTAACATCGAACAGCAGTTTTGAGATCACAGGCGAAAAACAACGCAATTTTCAAGTGGTCCGTTGTGGGAAAGATTTTGGAACTGCTGCTCTGAACAGTGGGTGTTCCATTTAACTGCCATGGCTAGTGAGAACATAAGAAGATCCCCACTGGGTCAGGTCTAGTCTTGCCCATTTAGTCCACCATCCTGTTTCCCACTGTGGCCAAACATTTGCTAGTGGGAGCCAGCCTGCAAACAGGGCATAAGCAGATGAGACCTCTCCTTCTTTATAAATTTGCCTAATTCTCTTTTAAAGCCATCTGAGGTCATCACTGCATCATGTGGCAGAGAACTCTAGGTTATAAATCCCACTTACTAATTTTTATACTATGCTTTCCTTCCATCTAGGGAACTCACAGTGGCCGTGGAGAGTCTGTATGCAGCTCCTCCATATGGTGAGCAACAAATGGCAGTGATGGTTTCTTGATTAGGTGCCTTGAGGCCCTGGGCCTGACTCCATCTATACAGGCTGCCTATTGGATGCTCCTAGCAGGGGTGCCAACTTGAATAAAACATTGGATGGACCCAGGGAAGCCCTGCTCCACATAGTTGATCATAAGACGCAGCCCCCTCCACACCATTTTAATGGCAATACCCATCAAATTTGGGGGTGCCCAGCCCTCTCAAATATTTTAGGGGTGTGTGTGTGAAGGAATCTCAGCCCCTAGGAGTTGGCTCCTATCACTACTGGACAGGAAGAAATTTAAGAAGGCTTCCTGTTCCAGCTCAGCCTTGGCTGAGCAACATGGTTTTCCTTAGCTTGGATGTTTTCCTGTTTCCATGATTATTTGTCAGCCTGGCTTGATGTCCATGTAGTTCTATTCTTTCTGGTTCACTTCAGAATGCTTCCTATGCTCCAAACCTCAGGATGAATGCTCAATAAAGAAGTCATCTGGCAGAACATCCCTTCTTATTTGCTTGCAGGGAGGTTATATAGAATCATAGAATCACTGAGTTCGAAGGGACCCTGAGGATCATCTAGTCCAACCCCCTGCAATAAGGAACATACAGCTGTCCCATATGGGAATCAAACTTGCAACCTTGGTGTTATCAGCATCACACCAACTGAGCCTATCTACTATCACAATGGACATTCAACCACTACATTTTTGGGGGTGTTTACAGCTTTCATTCATTCATTTATTCATCAAGAGGGTGAATTTTAATTGTGCTTATACTTTGTACATTTCTTGTAAAAATATATACACTTCTCAGAAATTCTGAATATTAATAATAATAATAATAATAATTTATTATTTGTACCCCGCCCATCTGGCCGGGTCTCCCCAGCCACTTTCCAGAATGCCTGGAAATAAATTAATGCGCACAAACACACACACCCCACACACATTTACAAAAAATTCATCAACCACAAAAGCTTGCTTTTTAAAAAAGTGGATTTCTGCCAGGGTAACAGAGTACTTTAATCCACGTTAATTGCTCCAACCAAACATTCCAGTTGTGTTCTTGAATCCCTCCTGCAAAATACTGACCACTTGGAGACAATCTTAGATCTGGCACAGCCTCCTCTGGAGGAAGTTGGCCCACGTATAAGATTCTGGAAAGGGGGAGCACAGAATAATATTAAACAACCAGGTGAGATTGTTATTTCTGTTTTCTAGTGTGAAAGCACTGATGGTGTATGTTTGTAGTCATCCTTTCTCACCTTAAGTTGACTGCCTAGCACCACACCTTCCTTCCAGTCTTCCTCTTCCCACCCACCTCCAGACCTGCATGGTGTTGGCAGGAGCCAGACATCAGAGAATGAATGGCGAAGCCACTGTGAAAGGAATACCTTGTATAAAATCAGACTTCTATTGTCTGCGTCCTAGGATGTCTGACAGATCCCGGCACTGTGGCTGTGGGGGGCAGGGGCGGGATCCCTCTTTTCTCTGTAATTGCTCGGTTCTCTGGAAAACAGCTTACTTTATTCTGCCTTAGCCTCATTGCATGAGTAGAGGGGGAAGTTGGAGAGGAGCAAGTCATAATGCTGGGGCCAGATACAACTGCAAAGTGTTGTGGAGGCTAGAGAAGGTGTGGGGAACCTTTACCAGCCTGAGGGACACATTCACTTCTGGGCAGCCTTCCAAGGGCCACATACCAGTGGTGGGCAGTGGCAGAGACCAAAATGAGAGAAGCAATAAATGTAAATGTTACTTTTATTCAGTGGGCTAGTTTTTATAATTGGATGAAACTTTCCAAACATCATGGATTTTAACCACTGATCTCAAAACTTGGTTGGTGTTTTTAATAGAATTCCTGAACAACTTTGGGTTCAAGGCTGCTTTCATATCTAAATATCTGTATCTCATACACATGCACACAGGCTGATCAGTGGAACCAATCAAAAGCATGTGGGGAAGAAAGATGGACAGACAGATGGAGGAAGGAAGGCAGGAAGGAAGGAAAAGATGAGAGAGAGAGAGAGAGAGAGAGAGAGAGAGAGAGATTTTCAATCAATATATCTGAGGACGCAAAATAGTAAGGGGCCTTTTTTATATATAAAAACAGCTTTGTCATGGGTAGCAAGGTCAATGTTGCTTCTCCCCTTCTCTTTCTTGGTATGCAGCAGTGAACTGGCAGAATGAATGTCAGAAACAGAGGCGTCATGCTGAGGAATACGAGTGAGAGAATGTCAGCTTTTCAGAGGCATCTGGTAGGTCACTGTGGGAATAGGATGCTAGACTAGATGGGGCTTTGGTCCGATCCAGCAAACGCTCTTCTTAAGTAAGTGAGCCCAGGTCAAGGAGCACACCTAACATCAGCTGCTGCCAGAACCATCAACAGCTTGAAATAACTGTTGTGGCAGCTGCTCCCTCACCTTCCCTCGTGTCCTGACAGAAGAGAGCCAGGGAGCACACAGAGCATCAACTACCAGTTGGTATGAGGGGACTCTTGTTAGTCTTTGGCTTATATATTCTTTTTCTTCCTGTATTTAAATTGTAGACCACCGAGCTCCTTGGCAGAAAGGTGGTATGTAAACAACACCTCTCCACTCTGAGGTTATGATGCCAGGTTCTTTGAAATGTTCATAGGTATCCTGATTTCAAGTTACCATTTTCTAGGAGATTTGTTTCTGCGACACGAAGAAATAGAAAAGCAGCAGCAGCAGCATGAAGCCCTATGTCAACATGGAAGATCCCAACTGTGACCTTGTCATTGGGAGCTTATAAGCAAAAGTTCTTCAGAATGCAAGAACTTAGCAACCTTCCTCCACCCCACACAGGGCACTGCAAATATGTACTTTTCTGGAGCAGCAAGTTTGTTTGAACTGATTGCATTCAGTGCTTTGTGCTGTGCTATTCATCCACATGACAAAGAGAAGAGGAGAGGCTATACTTCTTCTTGACTTTTTATTGCTTTTCAACCCAGTGGGAACTAGCAGGCATTGTGGGGCAGGGGCAGGGTGCTGGGAAGAGAGGAGGAATAGCTTGACTGCATTGTGTTTAAAGGCTTTTGAGGAAGTAAAAGATGCTGTGGAAATGGTCTGAAAACAAAATTAAGAACAAGAGACCTTATTTATGATTTCTTTATTTAGATGTTTCATATAATGCCATTTGCTGCGTGATTTGCAATAAACAAAGATAGGTGAACCTGTCCATTTTGGTTTTGTCTCACTTTCTCATTTCCCCACAGTCTTCCACATTGCAGTTCATTGCAGTTCAGTCTTCCACATTACAATATCAATGTGCAGATTTTTTAAAAAAAGAAAGGTCAGCAGCATTCTAAGGTTAATTTTTCTTTATTCATACACATTTGTATGCAATTTGGCCCAATGTGCATATTTTTTCAAAGCACTTTCCCCCAATATAATGCGTTTTGTGTGCTATTTCCACTAATGTATGCACACTTTAGTATATGCATTTTCATAGACATAACTTGGCTGAGGAACTGCACAACAGAATTCAGGAAGTTTGAACATAAGAGCCCTTTTCCCTTCTGTGGTTTCCAGTAATTAGTATTCAGAATTTTGAAGGTTTGCTGTGTTTTGGTCTGCATATTGTTTTGAGAAGTGTGCATTTGTCGGTTCGCCTTTACAAGCAAACTACATTGTATTTCTCCCCCTTTTACTAATAGCAAAATCAAATAAGAAAAAAAGAATAAATGAAATCCAGAAGAAAACCCCCAAAGTCCTTAGAATATCAATACAAAAGACTAATCCATTTGTCTAATCAAGCCCCCCCCCGCTAAATCTCACCCCCCCACAAGGGTCATCCTTCCCCTCAAGGTCAGTGCCTGGCTGCAGACAGAAACAGCAACACCATGCAGTTTAGTCCAGCTACCATTTAAATTTCCCACAATGCTCCTGACACAGTTTCGCACTGGGGCATTATGGGAAATTAGAATAGCTGAGAAACTCAGTCATCCAATGCTGCTTAGAACTCTGAGGTGGGTATATCACACACACACACACACGAGAGAGAGAGAGAGAGAGAGCATGAGCATGTGACTGTGACCTGCAGCAAAATGTTGCAGTGTGGAGGAGTCTCGATCAGGGATCTAGAGTGTCATGCCCTCTGTCAGGTAGGAATGGATGGATCTGTCAATTTTGGTTCTTTTGGTTTTCATTTTTCCAATCTTATATTCACTCCTCCACATTTCTGCAACAATTTTTGATTAATAAGGGGGAAAGAATGAAGATTTCTTAGCATTTAGTGCAAAGTTCACCTAATGAACACATCTATATAAGCAAATTTTGCTTAACACACATACTTTTGCAAATAATGCTCCCCAATATACTGCATTTTTATATGTTATTTTCACTAATATCAACATTTTTATGCACAATTTACCCCAGTTATATACACTTTTGTACACAATGTTTGGGCTGAGGAACTGCACTGCAATATTCAGGGAAGTGCAAATTTCAAACGATGGCCACATTTTGGTTCACACATTATGTCAGGAAGTGTGACTTTGGTAGGTTCTAGGATACTCCCTATCCCCCTTCCCAACTGACATTTTTTTTTAGTACCCACCTATTTTAGGGCTCTCCCCTTTCCTGCTTTGTGTAGACTGATTACTGTCTTGTGGCCCTCTAGAACGGTTGGACTCCTGCTCCCAACACCCCTGACTACTGGCCATGAAGTATGAGGCTGATAGAAGCTGGAGCCCAATGACAACTGAAGCACTGCAGGTTCCCCACCTCAGGTTTATACTAACCAAATTTGAATGCAGACAAACCCATGGTTTCAGCACCCCTTTGCACACCTATGGTGCAATGGACAAGTCATCACCTGCCAGCTTAGTCTACCTTGCAGGTTTGTTGTGATGATGAGAGAGAGACAACTGTTTACTCCCCTTGAGTCCTAAGAGCCACTTGAGAAGATGGAGGGGAGGGGAGTGAGAAAGAGAAGTGGAAACGGCTAATTAACCTGGATAGGTGGTAAAAAAAATGTGCACACAGATAGATGCACAGGTCTCATAATTATAGAAGAACAACAAGGGCTCAATGAAGAAGCCTGTTGGAGGGCACCATAGAGGGCAGTTAGCGCTTTGTTCCATTAATTACACAACTTCCCCCCTCCCACCCCAGTGAAACACCAACATCTTTTAAAACATTGTGGATGAAAAAGAATCATAGCAGCTTTTATTTAAATAAATACAATGGATGAAAGCAAACAAGAACCTGACGCGAAAGCAATAAAAACAGTTTCAGGACATTAGATTTTCTGTTTGGGATGATGAATGGTTAGCATTATTGGCAAAATGAATTGTGGAATTTTTCATCCTGGATTTTTCTTATTTTCTTCCGACACACACACACACACACACACAGAGAGAGCGAGAGAGAGAGAGAGAGAGAGAGAGAGAGCAAAACTGACAGTGTCCCTTGAGATCCATCTTCCTTTCCTCTTCCCTCCATTATTCGGCAGCAGGGTATTATTATTATTATTATTATTATTATTATTATTATTATTATAAAAGAAAAGACCCGGCTACTCAAGTGGTCTGGCCTGCATCAAGTTATTGGTCTGTTGTTTTTTTTTAAAAAAGTGTTATCCAAAAGTATTTGACTATCTAACAAGCTGGAACGTGTCCAGAGGAGGGCAACTAAAATGGTCAAAGGCCTGGAAACGATGCCTTATGAGGAATGGCTTAGGGAGCTGGGTATGTTTAGCCTGGAGAAGAGAAGGTTAAGGGGTGATATGATAGCCATGTTCAAATATATCCTGAGAAGAGGACATGGAGCAATGGATTCAAACTACAAGAAAGAAGATTCCACCTAAACATTAGAAAGAACTTCCTGACAGTAAGAGCTGTTTGACAGTGGAATTTGCTGCCAAGGAGTGTGGTGGAGTCTCCTTCTTTGGAGGTCTTTAAGCAGAGGCTTGACAACCACCTGTCAGGAATGCTTTGATTGTGTTTCCTACTTGGCAGGTGGTTGGACTGGATGACCCTTGTGGTCTCTTCCAACTCTATGATTCTATTTTTAAAATGGCTTGCTTTGGGAATGCTACAAGCTACATGAGAAAGTGTGAGATGGTAGCAGTGGTGGAGGTGGAAAACCCACAGGTTTTAACTAAGGATTTGAGATTTCCAGTCCAGTTTCTCTCTATTTATTGGCTAGATAGTAGGCTATACACTTTAGAATACAACTGCCATTGTTGGCTGGATGGTTTGTTGTCTTAGGGCAGAAGTGAATTTAGGAAAGTGCAACTGGTTTGCCCACACTGGGCACTGAGCCAAGACTGTGCTGCAGAGTGTGCTGCAGCAACAACGAACAATGGAAGATGGAGGCGGGGGCGCCGAATTTAGGCATCACACAGTGCACTGCTGAAATTTTAAGGCGCAAAGTCTGTCACCCCTCAGGGCAACCAGGGACTTAAAGAAGACTTGTTTTGCATGTTTACTCAGAAGCAAGTACTTCTTCCAGATAGATGTGCATCCCAAGCTGTCTACACACCATATATTGAAAGCACACACCCCTGGGGGGGGGGGAAATACTATAGTTTATTCCTCACAGAGCTACAATTCCCAGCATCCTTAACAAACTCGTTCCCAGTATTATTTAGGCAGTGTGGGCAGAGTAGCTAAACTGCAGCTAGGAAGTCAAACCATGTGCAATACTGACTCTTTTCTTGAAACTAAAATAATATGTTAAATATTGTTAAAATTTTCAAAAAAAATTAAAATATTAAAATATTCAAAAGCTATTACTTGCATAACATATATCTAAAGAAGAATATGTGCAAAATATTTACATTCACATGCTTATACAAGCATGGGCTTGTTTTTTTTCTTAGTTGAAGATTACAGCTTCTTCCTTGAACCTCCAAACAAATGGTGTATTTCTCTCTTTCCAGACTTCTGCACATAACCCAGCCAGGCCATGCAGTTCCTTCTGGGACGTTACCACTTTATCCTTCCAGCAGACTTCTCCTTACTGCTTCTTTGGGAGAAAATCAACTTCTGTCCTCCTTTCTGTCACATACCTTTATACAGAAACATCAGCATTCCATACCTCTATTGCATTTAGAGAGAGTTATTTAACACTGTCACACACAAAACATAATGGAGAATGTAATAAGATACCCCCATGTGACCAGAGTTAACCAATCAAACGAGAGCAACTGGGGGACGTTCCAGAATTAAAGACAAAGTAATGCATTTAAGCATTCCCAACTTCAGTAAATGAATGGGAATGTAAGAAGGTGAAACACTTTTGGGATATGATATATAATGAAATTAAGAAAATGTTGAAATATACATTTGTTTAAAAACCAGAAGCTTTCTTGTTGGGAATAATAGGTACAGATATTTAAAAACAAGATGTTAAACTTCTCCAATATGCTGTAACTGCAGTGAGAATTTTAATTGCACAAAAATGGAAACAAGAAGAATTACCGACACAGGAAGAATGGACAGTGAAATTAATGGAGTATGTGGAATTGGACAAGATGACGGGAAGAATCCGAGAATAGAGGGACCAGAAGTTCATCAAAGATTCGACTAAATTTGCAGATTATATGAAAGACAATTGCACTCAATTGAATATGTTGGTAGGACTGCGAGAAGCTTTGTAGATTAAAGAAGGAATGTCATTGTAATATGGAATTTTAGTGATAAGTTGATTAGTGATGAATGTTAGGATATTATAAGGAGGGTTTGATGGAAGTCACAGCCTTAAAAAGCCAAAATGTTAAAAGTTGTAAAGATAATGTGATGGACTTTATTATTGTATTATTATAAAACTAATAAAAAATTATATGGCAAAAAAACCAAAAAACAATTTCAGTAAATGAAATCACTATACTTAATAGGGAAGCATGCTTTAAGCGTGCCTCAAGTGTTTAGTGAGTATGCAGCCCCAGATTCAGTCTTGGTATCATCAGGTACAGATGGGAAAGATTCCTGTCTAAAACCCTAAAGCTCTGATCCTAGTCAGACTACTAGACTAGCTAGCTGCCTTCCAGATGTTCCATTTTTAAGATAAGTGATCAAGGGGATTGTGGTGGAACAGTTGCAGGTATTTTTGGATGAAATCAATTATCCCAGCCCATTTTGATCCTGGTTCGGGCCTAATTATAGGAGAGAATTAGCCCTGTTTGCCTGGATGGATGAACACTATCGGAAGGAGGACAGGTGGAGTGTGACACTGTTATTCTTACTTGATCTCTTTATGATTTCTGATACCATTGACTATGGTATCCTTTTGAGCCAATTTAGTAGGATGGGTATTGGTGGCACTGCTTGATCCTGTATCCAGGGTTGGTTTGATAGGACAGCAGTGGGTGATTGTCTTTCGGCTTCTGGGCAGTTGCATTGTGAGTTGCCACAAGATACCATCCTGTCCCCAATGCTTTTTTAATGTCTACATAAATGGACTATTCTTTACTGGAGGTCTTTAAACATAGGCAGGATGGACTTCCGGTTGAGCACCATCCTGGACAGTCAGGAAAAATCGCTGCTCTGCGATTCTCCGATGCAGCAGGGAAAGGGGGAGCCGTAACTGCTCTACGGCCCCCCAGAAGAGCTCCAGGTAGAGCGACCTGGAGACATGGGATCCGGCAGGCACTCAGTTGCGCCTCTCCTGCTCCCCGGTAGCCCTAGTGAGGGCTGCTGAGAGTGAGTGGGGTGGAAGGCGCGGGTGCTGTGGATAAAACTACTACCCTGCTGCGTGAAGCCATGACTGCTGCCAGAAATGAGCGCCCAATTTCTCCACTTTCTTCATCCTGGATTTTTCTTCTTTTCTTCCGAGTCACTAAATTTGGATTGGAACCATTGAAATGTGAGTAAAAAGGCAATTTGGACTTAATTAGAAGAAGTAAGGGACTTAAAATTACGGAGGTCGGTCCCTTGCGGTTGAAACAGAAGGAAACAGTGGGTTATTGTTACCAAGGCTGCTGGCAAAGTGAAAGTTAAAAAGGAAACTTCTGTGACTGTTTCCCCCTAAAAGGGGAGAGTTGAAGGTTTTAATTATTGCAAACGTTGATTTGGAAAAAAAGTTACCCTTTTCCCCCGAGGTCTTGAAAGGCTTAGCAAGAAACATAGAAAAGATGGACGCTGGATTACAGTATAACAGATTGTTTTGACTACAAAGTTGTTTTTCGACCTTGAAAATGACAAAGGGAAAATGGTCTGCTTCCTTTCAAAGAAAAACTTTAGATCTGTTACAGGAAATACAGCAGGCTGTCAGAGCCTCGAATTTGATTTTGGACAACTTTGGAAAAAAGGCAATTAAAGTGCCAGCTCCAGAGAAATTTAAGGAGTTGGAGGGAAACTCGGAAGTAACAAAACCAACCACAGGCTCTTTGCTAAGTGAACTACAACAAAATATAGGAAAGAGCTGTTTGACACCCAACTTAAAAGGACTGTGCTGCACAGAAGAAGATATACAGGACACAGAAGAGGGAACTCCCAAAGAGGAGGTCATGATGGACAGTATAATTCAAAAGAAGAGAAGAGAATTGCAAATTGAATCGTGCAAAGATGACGTTATGAAGAATACTACATTGCAGAAGAAGAGAGGAGAGTGTCTCACAGCATTGGATGATTATTGTGTTTGGAATCACTTTGGGGCTTGGAAATTTGTGAGGGTTGGGGTGGGATAAGGAGGATATACTTTGATGTGTTTTTCCCTGTTTAAGTGGTTATGATGTTTGGATCTGGACACTGGCGTTATTGATTATATGTTAAAAATTAGGAGGTAGTAGTGGGAAATATAGCTAAAAAATTTGAGACCAGAGGGAGGTAAGGGTGTAAAAAGTAGAAAATTTGGAGTTTTAAATTAGGTTGGAGTAAGGGAATTTGATAAGACTTGAGGAAAGGATCAGAAGTAATGACGTGCTGAGGTATGGAAAAAAAGGAGTTAGTTTAAGTAAAATGATTTTGGTATTTTATTTTATTGTGAAGTTTATGAACTTGGAAAACTGATAAAGAGGATAGATAATGAATTTAACAGAGGGGGACTTGAGGAAGTCAACCGAAATATGAAATTGAGGAAAGGAGGAGTACCTGGCCCACAAAAATGGGTCAGGCCTAAGCAATGATATTTAATATGTTAGCTACGTTAAATGTACAATGTCTATGGTTTTCCCTGTGAGAGAGGGGGATGGAAATGTGCTTCCCTCAGTGAGAGGGGGGAAGGATGAAAATTTAACGGTATGGTTAAGTGCTTCAAATTGTTAAAATCAAAATAAATGGGAAAAAAATAAAATAAACATAGGCAGGATGGCCATCTGTCAGAGATTCTTTACCTGTGATTCCTGCCTTGCAAGGGATAGACTAGATGACACTTGGAGTCCCATCCTACTTTAGAATTCTGTGATTCACTCTGGAAGGCAGCAGGCTGGGGCAGGGTGCTATAAGCAAAGTTGAGAGTGATGATGAATCAATGGTCTGATTTGGTAGAAGGCAGTTTCCTTGTTGCACTTACCGGTATACCCAAGTTAGTGTGCAATTAGCAGAACTACCCCTAGCTTTGTTAGTTGACGATACTGTTAAGTGGAAGTGGGGGGACCTTTTAACCTGAGGGCTACATTTCCCTCTGGGCATCCTGCCTCCACCTTTAATGAGTGGCAACAGTGTCAAAAGTGAGTGGAGCCAGGAATGACCCCCCTCCTTTGTACAGTAGGCTGGTTTCTGTACACACGAATTCAGCGTGTCCTCCATCCAGGCAAAAAACATTTGGGGTTCAAAACAGTGATGGTGTAGCCTTTGGAGAGAGGAGTGGTTGCAATGAGTTTTAAGAGGCCTGGAGTTCCCTACCTCTGCTGCTAACAGTACTGAAGGACCAATGGTCTGACTCTGTATAAGACAACTTTCTGTGTTTCTCTCTGGGATATGTCTTCCTACAGTGTCCAGCAGACAGTTTGTAGCCTAGCATGCATTGCAGGGTACTTAAGGCTTCCAAAGCAAATACGAGGGATGCCTGCTGCTTGCATCATTGCCGCACAGAGCAGGGAGAATTCCAGCAGGAGCAGTTTCTCCCAAAGTGTAAAAGAAGAAAGACAACTGTTAGATAGATAAAAGGACAAAGAGAAGCACGTCATTTATGGCCAGCAACTTCCTTTGTCTACAGCACCTGCCTCAGCACTGCAGACACCACAAGCCTATCTTGTTTCCTAATGATGAGAATTACTTCTGCACTGGATGGATTTTCCAATGATTTCCTTCTGCTGAACTGCTAAGCCTGCAAGCGATTCAAATTAAGATTGCCTCCCTGTGTCCCAGCTGGCAAGAGCAGATCCTTCCATGTATGCCTGCCACTTCCCTTGCTTTCAAACCCAAAGTCTTTACATTTGTCCAAGTGCCACAGGCACCTCCCCCCCCGCCATCACCATCTTGGACCCCTGCCAGGGTTAATTCAGTTCCTGGCATGTCCCCCCTCCTCCCCAACACATTCTCTGTTACTCGTGGCAAGAGGGAAGAATTTGTATCTGAGAGTTTTGTGCACTAGGGGGAAAATTATTCAGAAGCCACAGAAGGTGATGGGATTAACACTCTAGACCTGGTATAAAGGGCTGTCAGCATCTAGTGATCAAGACAGCAGAACTTGCCCTGCCGCTTTCTCCACAAAAACCCAATCCTTACCACTGAATTGGAGCAAATAGCAATTCGGGCTTTCGATGGATTGACATTTGCTCCAATTCAGCAGTAAAGAGCATTTTTTTGGTGTGGAAAGCACCAGGGCAAAAAAAAAAAAAAAGCTTGAAAGTACAGACCTGTGTCTAGAAAGTGCAGGGCAAAAATATGTGTGGATGAGCCCAGAGCTTCCCTTTTTACATTTATTTTCATGATGCAAGCAGGGCTGCCTGAAGCAGGCACGACTTCCAAAATTGTTCTAGAACCATACTGCAGACTTTTTCCTGCCACTTCCTGCAGCAGCAACACACTGCAGAAGGATCTCTCAGTACTGTGCGGACAGGCAGTTAAATGGCAAATGCAATCCCATGCAAGTGCAAAGAGATGTAAACTGGGGCAATAAAGAAATAAATCTGAATTTCACATACATGCTTGTAGGTTGTAAACCAACAGAGACTAACCAGGAATAAGACCTTGGAGGTCGTGGTGGATAGTTTAGTGATGCTGTCAACCCTCTGTTGCAGTAGATGTGAGAAAGACAAATTCCATTTTAGGGGTTTTCTAGGAATAGGATTGAAACTACTGATGCTTTGCAAATCTATGGCACAATCACACTTGGAAACCATGTACAGTGTTGGCTGCCTCACTTCAAAGTGGATATTTGAGAGCTGGGAAATGTTCAGAAAAGGGCAACACAAATGATGAAGGGATTGGAGCAGCTAACCTAGGAGGAAAAGTTACATCTCTTAGGGCTTTTTAATTTAGAGACTAGATGAGAAATGTGTATAAGGGTATATAAAATTATGCAGGGCATGGAGAATGTGGCTGGGAATTATTTTTTCATAATACTAGAATTCATGGACATTCGATGAAGCTGAATGGTGTAAGATTCAGGACAGACAAAATAAAATACTTCCTCACACAGGACATAGTTAAACTATGGAATTTGCTCACATGATGTAGTGATGGCCAGCAACATGGATGGCTTTATATGAGGATTAGAAAAATTCATGGAGGAGAGGGTTATCGGTGGCTACTAGCAATGATGACTTTGCTCTGCCTCCAATATGAGAGGCAGTATGCCTCTGAATACAGTCGTACCTTGGTTCTCAAACAGAATCTGTTCTGGAAGTCCATTCGACTTCTGAAAACATTTGAAAACCAAAGTGCGGCTTCCGATTGACTGCAGGAGCTTCCTGCACTCAATCGGAAGCCACGGAAGCCGTGTTGGACATTCGACTCCAAAGAATGTTTGCAAACCGGAACACTCACTTCCGGGTTTGTGGCATTTGGGAGTCAAAACGGACGAGTACCAAGGGGTTCGAGAACCAAGGTATGATTGTACTGTTTCTGGGACTCACAAGGGGGGAGATTTGCTGTTGCACTCAGGTCCTGCTTCTGGGTTCCCCATAGGTATCTGAAGAGCATGCCTGATCCACCAGGGCTCTAACATTTCAAATGTCAGATGTGTGCTCTCTGATTCTTAACCCAGTGAAGCCACACTGTGAGAGCAGAGGGTCAGGAGAGAACTCAAGCCCTTTTCCAGCAGCCAGCTACATGTGGTGTTTGCACATACATGCATGTGCAGAGAAACAGGTAGGCCTTAATATGGATTCTATGGAGCTTCACTTTGAGGTATCTTTCCAGTGCTTCTATTCAGCAGTGGATTGAGGGAATTAATATTAAAGATGGCTCTTGCGCATGTACTGAGGACCACATCACTGGGTGACCCCACCCAGCTCCCTGAAAAATTTTAATTTGAGGGAAGAGATTTCAGCTCTAAAGGGTGTGATTTCCCCATAACACTGGGCCCTCTCTTTTGTACAAATTGTACAGTAGGAAGAAGGGGGTAGCAGGAGAAGAACCAACAGAGGATGTGGTGATGTGTTACAAAGGGGACAGCTCGGTTCTAGTTGGGCTTGTGCCAAGTGGAGATGTAGCAACAGATCAAACATAGTCAGGTTAATGAGAATGTCATTCCTGAGGCTTTGATGAAGCCCAGAGAGCAAGGGGTGGCTGGCACGGATGGACAGTGGGCTCCAAATAATATTCTGTAATTAGCTGGCAAATACAAGATGATGCTTAGTGTAATTGCTTGGAATAATGTCTTGCTGCCTAAATCTGTTCTGTGGCAGACTGCATGCGCTATATCTCTGTTTCCCATCCCCTCTGTCATTTCTCATTTCATTCTCCCCCAAATTTGATTGCATCGTCTTGGAGGCTACAGTTGCCAGGGCAACACCACGGAGCCATTATGCTTATGCAGCTGACGTCTCACCCCCTCAAAGGACTGGCTATTTGACTGTCCATTCCTTCTCACACACTCCCTTCCTCAAACCATACAAAGCATATATTTCAACTTGTTCTTGGAGGGCTTGTTGCTCAGTTGGATAGCACCTACCCTGCATAGACAAGACCCGAGGTCCAGTCTCTGGCGCAAACCTCTGCCTGGCACCCTGAAAGCTGGCCTTGACAGACACTGCAAAACAGTGTTGGAGCTTTATGACTGGCCACTAGAACAGAAAGGAATATAACCAGAGCCGCCACCCCCCTTCCCAATCAACTTCCTGTTCTTGCAGTGGCCAGCCAGATGCCTACGGGAAGCCACAAAGAAGAGCCTTAGTTCAACAGCATTCCCCCTGAAACAGGCATTCATAGATGTACTGCCTCTGACAGTGCAGGTAGAACATAACAATCATGGGTAGTACATAAGCAGGTGCTTGAGGGACCAGACCAAAGTTCCATCTAAAACCAGCATCCCGCTTCTTTAGAGCAAGGGCCATAGCTAGATGGACCAATGCTCTGACAGCATAAGGTGGCTATGTCTCTATGCCCAAGAACATGCTATCAGTATCATTGCCATTCTGACACTCTCCCCAATACATTGTTCCTGATACTAGGGTGACCAGTTGGAGGATGAATTCCTTATTGGAGAAATGAATGAGAGGGAAATTCATCGAAGTCTCCTACAGAGACTTGATCATTGGTAATGGATGTCATCCACCATAGATGCTTTAGTTAAGATTCCTGAATTGCAGGGGGTTGTACTAGATGACCCCTGGGTCCCTTCCAACTCTACAATTCTATGGTTCTAGAGTGGGACTCAAAAACAGTTATTTCTGTTATAAGATGAAGGCAAATCAATACCCACGAACAACAGCGTTAACTGTTTTACATTCATCTGCTACTTTATATGCAGGGGGTGCTGGCAAGCTCTTGCTGATCCTGGACCTGGGTTACCTGAGAGCCAGTGTGGTGTAGTGGTTAAGAGCGGTAGACTCGTAATCTGGTGAACCGGGTTCACGTCTCCGCTCCTCCGACATGCTGGGTGACCTTGGGCTAGTCACACTTCTTTGAAGTCTCTCAGCCCCACTCACCTCAGAGTGTTTGTTGTAGGGGAGGAAGGGAAAGGAGAATGTTAGCCGCTTTGAGACTCCTTCGGGTGGTGATAAAGTGGGATATCAAATCCAAATTCTTCTTCTTCTTACTGCCTCAAAGTCCTGCCCTAATGGTAGATATCAGCTTGTGCTATGGATAAACCCTGCTCTCCATTCTGGCAGGCTAAAGTTTGCAAGAGAGCTGTTGCATCAGCAATGGAGCAGTTCAAACTGGGAGCTTATATAGCAGCTGGGGGCTCCACCACTTACTGGCTTTCAACCAACCCTGATCTGGGAGATGCTGCCATGTACTTCCCCCTTCTCCTGAGTAGCCCTACGTGTAGCTAACAGGGCTCATTAGTGGCAACCCTGAATCTCCTTCCAGGCACAGGCACCAAGTTGCCCCCTCAATTGATGGGGCCTGGTGCACACAAGTGATGTTAAATCACGCACATCTCCTGATGCTGAGCAGGCCGGGGCTGCTTTCTGCCTGACGGACCCCAGTGGAGCCACAGGAAGGCCCAAGGGGGCCCAAAATAAGCTGCAGAATATTGAAGGGGTCCTGTTAAGAATAATGATTGAATTTCCTGAATGTTAACTTGTGTTAAATTACTATGTACTTTTGATATGGGTTCCCCCCCGCCCCCGCAGTAGCTCTCATGTGACTGTGAGTTACATGAGAGAGGCGTTTCATTCTGTTGTGACTGTTATTCCAGTAACTGTTGTTTTTAATTGCTCTCTGTCCTCTCTCTCTCTCTGTGAGGGAGAATGGCTGCTGAGAGAGGCTTCTCTGGATACTGCTGAGGGCAGTGTTGTGTCAGTGTGATATGTCTGAAGTGAAACATACAGAGGAAGATACCTAAATATTAATTGGGAGAAACCTGTGCAGGAGTTCTCTGTAAGGAACAAAGAAAATACTGCTGAGGTGAAAGTACGGTAAAAACCTCTTATAAGAAGCTGTAAGGCCTGAGTGAGGTAAAACTCTGGTGCAAGTCTCACCACAGTTTTTATTTATAAGTCTAAAGAAGAAGACTTCCACCTACAATTCAAGTGAGAACGTATCCATGTTTGAATGTAAATATATTATTATCAGTTATATGTTTATGAAAGTAAAGTTCTTCTGAATATAAAGAGTCTGGACATTGTATAGTCTTTAAAGGTAAAGTACCCCTGACAGTTAAGTCCAGTCACGGACAACTCTGGGGTTGCACACTTATCTCGCTTTACTTGCCGAGGGAGCCGGCGTTTGTCCGCAGACAGCTTCCGGGTCATGTGGCCAGCATGACTAAGCTGCTTCTCACAAACCAGAGCAGCGCACAGAAACACCGTTTACCTTCCCACCTGACCTATTTATCTACTTGCACTTTGACGTGCTTTCGAACTGCTAGGTTGGCAGGAACTGGGACCAAAGAATGGGAGCTCACCCCATTGCGGGGATTTGAACCACCGACCTTCTGATCGGCAAGCCCTAGGCTCAGTGGTTAAGACCACAGAGCCACCCGCATCCCTGTATAGTCTTTACAAAGAAGCTATCAAACACCTAGAAGAGATACTTAGCTCCCTAGCTGTAAGGTACTCTGCTTCTTCACATATAATCAAAATTTATTTTTATATACATAACAGGCCTGACCCCCTCTTTGAATTTTTTTGGTGGGGGTCACTGCCTTGCCCCCCCCAGATGGTGCCACTGCTTCCTGATGTGATTCTGGGGCCCTGGGGATGATGAGTGGGAAGGTGGGAGAACTGGTGAGACCTCAAGTCCTAGGGAAAGGATATCCAGACCCAACAGCTCTCCAGGGCCACTGTCAGTATAGATGTCTAGGGCATGTGGGTTCTTGCTCAATCAGGCGCCCCCATGACAAGTTCCCTCATCAAGGTAAGCTGCGGCAGTGGCAGCAGCTCCTTCTCTTTATGACTGCCCCTAGGCTGGCTGAGAGGGAGGGGGGTGCACAGCCGCCAGCTGGCTACAGCTCCACCCCAGACCAGCCTGAACCCAGGGGAAGCATCAGAGAGTTGGCACCCTCCCTCTCAGATGCTGGGATATAATGCTGCAAGTAGGCTGCAGCTCCACCCCTGGGTCAAGCCTGATTCAGGGGCAGAAGCATCAGAGAGGAGGTGGCACTCTTCTCCAATGCTGGGATCCGGCACGTGAGGGAGCTGTGGAGGCAGCTTCCTCACATGCCGGCTCAATGCTGCAAGCCAGCTGCAGCTCTGGGGGCACAAGCCAGATGTGCCCCACCCCCGGCATGCGCGCTCGCACACCCTGGGCAGCGATTGCGGACACCATGCCTCTGGTGGAAGCTGTCAGCATGGGTGGCTTTCAAAGAATGTTAGACAAAGTAATTAAGGTTAAGGCTATCGGGGTTCTCCTTTCACTGTCAAAAGCAGTATGCCGTTGAATACCAGTTGTTGGGAATTGCAAGTGGTAAGAACACGGTTGTGCTCAGGTCCTTCTTGTGAGCTTCTTATAGGCATCTGGTTGTCCGCTGTGAGAACATGGTACTGGAGTAGATGGGCCTTTAGTCTGATGTGGCAGGGCTCTTCTTATGTTCTTAATCTACCAGTGAAAACAGACAGCTGGTAGCACAAAAATAAGATGCTGGGAATGCTGGATTTGTTGGGAGTAAAGCAACAATGCTTGCTGTAAATTACCTGAACCAGTGGGGGTGGACAATACCCTGTTTCCCCTTTTTTAATACATAGTCATAAAGTAAGCCATGGCAGGGTTGTTTTACCTTTGTGAGAAGTAAGACGTACCCCAAAAGTAAGCCATGGTGCCGCCATTGTTCCCATCGCCTCCTCAGCCCCTCCTGCATGCGCTGGGAGCCAGCGAACCAGCAAGAGCCGCGGGGGGGGGGGGAAACGCGCCTCTTGCGGAGTTCTGCCCCGCCTGCTCAGCGTGCAGGGGGAGGCTGTACCGTACCATAGTGACGTAATAAAAATAAGACATCCCCCCGAAAATAAGCCACCCTGTGTTTTTTGGAGGAAAAAAAATTATAAGACGGTGTCTTAAAAAGGGGGAAAGACGGTAGACAGAAAGCCAACCTGTTCTTACTCGTCACTGATTCCTTCTCATGTAGTAACTACTTGTTGATAAAATAGCTTGCTGAATTCCAGGCTGCGGCATTGTTTTGGGGTGCTGTTGTTGTTGCTGTTATTCTTTTGTATCTTTATTTTGGATCTTATGATCTTTATATGGAGCTTGTACAGTTTGTGTGCTTCTTGATATTTGTTTATTGTTTATTACTGCTTTTATTATTTTGGGAGTTGTGTAATTTTTTATATGTTGTAAGCCACCTTGAACATAGTTTTAGCTTTGGAATGATTGCTTACAAATAAAATGATTGCTTGATAAATTGATTGATGCTTTACTTCCTTCCTGCTTCTTTAAGTTTTAGTCAGTATTTGTTGTTTGCATGTGCTAGTTTTCACTTATTGGCTCCATACTGGCCACATATCAAGCCTTTATGCAGAACGGCTTAGTTTGTCATTGAACAATAAACCTTGGATTTTCTTTATCCTTTCAACCAGCAGTCCTACCAAAAAAAAATTCTTTCTGGACACACCTGCAATATATTTACAAAACTCCAACAGGAGCCAGACATATGCACATGCATCACCTGTGCCTTACAGAAAATTGCTCTGTGGAAGTTTTGCTGCAGCATGATGTGTGTCAGCAGCCTCTATCTTGCCTCATTTTCTGTGCAAGCTTTCCTTTGACTTGATCCAGCAAGGCTCTTCTTAAGCACCATGAGGAGATGCCAGGTTTGAGGTCTGGGCAGGGCTGAACCTACACATGTAGTGTGGAGAGTTTGGGAAAAGAAAACCAGAAAAGACTGATTTGATTCATCTTCCTGAATCATTTCCCACCCTACAGTCATTCACAACCCCAGTGCTTTGGGGGCCTCCAGTGAAAGCTATAGTAGGGGGGAGGTGGGGGTTTGCACCTGCAATTGATCAACATTCTTCTGACTCTCCCTTTCTCTCCTTGCCCAGGGATATCACTTGCATGTGTGAACCTGCCACCCACCTCAGATTGATGTGTTCTCTTGGCCCTGCAAGGATTCAGGGGCAATGTAGATGAAATATATTGTTTTTCAGGTAGAATAGCTTCCAAAATGGTACATTTGCTTTCAAAGCACTGTTTGGAATGCATATGAACCACTGCCTCCAGGTACGAGAAACTAAGCCATTAAAGTTCAGATGGCAGTGGTTTCTGTGCTTGTTTTTTTTCTTTCCCTTCGACCAAATGATTCAGTCTTTCCCTTGTTGCTCTGAGCAAGAAAGAAAGAGAAAGTGAAGGGAAGCTTAGACTTTGCAGGTTCAGATTGCATTGCCCCCCTTGGGATCCCTGCTGCAGGCTAAATTTGAGTGCTGTGTTCCGTTTAATTGTGCCTAGGAAAGTTATTCAAGCCCTGAAGATCCTGGGGGGTGGGCAGGGGGCTTTATTGTCTCTTTCCACCATTATATCTCTTTCCACAAACTTATTCAACAGAGTTGATACAGCTTGGTGTGGTGATGGAGAGGCAATGCAGAGGAGCTGTACATACTTGTTATCACTCGGAAGAGTGGCTTAGGAATGGGAGGGGGAGGGGCACCCTGGACAGCACTGAGGCTGCAGGGGACCCCAGTCACTGCCTCCCCTCCTGGCCACCCTTCAGCAGGCCCAGCACTGCCTGAAAAAGCAGTGTGGGGCACATTGTGGGATAAGCGAGCCTTCAGGGCAAGATCCAACAGAGGCAAAACTGGGCTTTCTGTCACCTGGGTCAAAGACCCAATTTGGCACCCCACCCCCAGATGCATGTTTGCGTACATACACATACATACATATGAACACACACACACACACACACACACACACCCCTCAACACATTTTTTCATAAAGGGCATAAAAAGCAGACAATATATCATTTGAATATAAAGGAATCCTAAGAAGTATTCCAACTGTATGACCAAAGGGAAAATGAGCATCCCTTTTGGTAAAAGCAAATTGTTTGTCAAAAGTAGAACTTCCATGTGCAACAATTGTCTACCCAAGGTCAGGTTTTGAATTGGATTTATTTGGTCACAGGATCATTAACAGACTGCATTTTCATAATATCAGCCCAGACCCTCTGGTTTCTTTAAAAAATATTTTTTTCCATCTTTGAGACTTTATGCCACCCACCCCTGTTCTTGGTTCTGTGCAAACCCTTTCAATGAGTTTTTGTTAGGAACTTTGAAAGTGCCTACGTGCAGCTACACACATCAAGCAATTAAGAATTGGCTGAAGGCCAAGATCTTCTATCTCTGCCTGGCAACAAGGCCTCAGTGTGATTGGGTAAAAAGTTCCATAAAGGCAAGAGTGACCATGTGCTCGTATGGTTGGTGTGGTTGGTGGAGTTTGCGATTGTTGGAGAAGGTTGTGAGAGAGAGATAGTGAGAGGAAAGGTTTTGCTTTTGTTTTATTATTTTCCTACCGGTAAGTCTGCATATCGTAACCTGTGGATATTGTTTGCTTCAATAAAGTTGTATATAGTTATCCAGTTACTAGTGGCAGTGAGTTCCTGCGCCATCTTGTTCAGTCAACGCTTTACAGCCAGTAGCTTCCTGAAGGGCTGCGCGCACTCTGCTGTGTCCCGGATTCCGTTATTCCTGACACTAATCCCGAATAATTTTGATGTGTAAATTTACTCCTGAGTAAGCTTCAACAAGATTCCTTTCCATTTTATTTTTGTTTGATTACTCATTTTAGGAAATGATAATTTTGTAGTCTTTTTAGTTTCCATGTAAGGGAAGGAATGCTTTTTGTGAGTCTAAAGTAGAAAATGCCCTTCCATTACAAGCCTAATGTAGCCAGGCTGACCAAAACCTGTCAGGGAACTGCCTCTGGCAGGAAAAAATGCTCATGCACCCCTTATGTTCCTGTGTGTAGATCATGTATAAAATGACCCAACCGTAGCTGTTTAAACACATTCAAAGTTCTGAAGTGATCATAGAATCACCCCAAGGATCATGTAGTCCAACTGATTCTCTTCCTCAGCTTCCCACCCCTCCCTCTGTCCCTCTGGAGGCTTCACCTGGGACAGAAATCCTGGCTAGAATGCCCCCCCCCCAGCTATGTCTCTGGCTGACACAGGTCTCTTTGGAGGCGGCTGTGCTTTGCATCATGTGCATTCTGCGAGTTGCCTCTTTTCCATAGGAAGAAAAGCTGAGCAGCTTTTTTGAAAAACGTTTCCCTTTGTTTTTGGTTTTCTTTTGCAACATGGCATCCACCCCTTCAGAGTGGCTCTCCCACAGTAACTCTTGGAGAGCCTAGATGAGCAAGAGCTGCAGAGGTGCCGCGCAGGCAACACAGAAGCACGGTGCCCACTCTGCCCCTCCAAGTCCCCCCCTCCAAGTCTGGATGGCAGTAGGAGGATGAGGTGAGACATCGGGGGCCCTAGACACTAGGAGGTGAACAACCCCAGGCAAGCAAGTCTCAAGACCCGAAGGAGTAAAATAGCAGGAAAATTTCCATTATTGCAATGTCTAAACCAAGTTAAAAGTCCACTAAGATTAAATCAAGTGGTAAAGGGGAAACGCTGGATTGTTAATGCCGGAAAGACCAGGAGCAGGCAGCGTTGGTCTCGTAAAGTATTTTTAACTCCCAAAAGACTTGGTGTAGCGATATTGCCAAGTCCCCTCTGCAATTATCTTTTTTTTTTCCATATAATTTTTATTGCTTTTTTATAACATCAACATTCTGTTTTCCATCATATACATTACATACAATAACTTTTTAGCTCTGCCGAGTTGTGACTTCCCTCCCTCCTTTCAACAGTTTTTAAATATTACTTATCCTTCAGTGCTTTTATTTTCCCTATCTCTGACTTCTTTTTAAGTTTTCTCTTCCAGATTCAGTCAGAGATTAGATGCCTCCCACAACCTAGGAATTACAACAGTCCTGTTAGCGTTTTTAAACTTGTACAGTTTTCTTTTAGATATTCTATAAATTTACTCCAGTCATTTACGAACTTCCGGTCGTCTTGGTTCCTAACCTTGCCCGTCATCTTCGCCAACTCGGCATACTCCAACATTTTTAGCAGCCAATCCTCCAACGTTGGCACCTCTTGCGATTTCCATCTTTGGGCAACCAAGATCCTTGCTGCAGTGGTCGCGTACACAAATAGTCTCTGGTCTTTTGAAACAATTTCCTCTCCCATCAACCCAAGCAAGAATGCCTCCGGTTTCTTGGGAAATGTATATTTTAGTACCTTTTTTAGTTCGTTATAAATCATTTCCCAGAATACCTTAATTCTGTCGCAAGTCCACCACATATGATAGAATTCCCCATCCTTTGCCCTGCATCTCCAACATAGCTTGTCTTTCATTCTATACATTTTTGCAAGTTTCACTGGCGTCATATACCAATGGTACATCATTTTTAACACATTCTCCTTCAAAATTGTACACGCTGTAAATTTTACATTCTGATTCCATAATTTTATCCATGCATCCAATTCAGTATTATAACCAAAATCTATAGCCCACTTTATCATCACCTCCTTTACTTCTTCATCTTTTGTGTACCATTCCAGAAAATAATTATACATTTTTGACAGCAATTTATTACCCCCTTCCACCAATTCCACTTGAAATTCTGATTTTTTGTTTTCAAATCCATAATTATTCTTATTCCAATTCAACATGTCATTGACCTGATGGTATTGTAACCAACCTGTGAAACAATCCTTTATTTGGTCATATGGTTTAAGTTCAATTCCTTTCTCTGTCTCCATCAATATTTCATCATAGGTGGCCCATCTCCCTTCCATATTAACTTTTTTAACGGTCAACACCTCTATTGGAGAGAGCCACTTAGGTGTCTTTCTTTCTAGCAGGTTTTTATATCTCTCCCACACTTCAAAAATCGGCTTTCTTATCATATGATTCAAAAAGCCTCTGTGGACTCTCACCTTATCGTACCAGATATAGGAGTGCCACCCGTAACGGTTATCAAAACCTTCCAAGTCTAACAATTCAGAGTTCTCTAACGTTAACCAGTCCTTCAGCCAACATAAGCATGACGCCTCATAATATAATTTTACATCCGGCATTGAGAAACCACCTCTTTCTTTTTTATAAACCAGCAGTTTGTGTTATATTCTAGGTGTTTTCCCTTGCCATATAAATTTGGAAAAAGCCTTTTGCCAATCTTTAAATTGTGCTGTGCCTTTTATGATAGGTATCATTTGAAAAAGAAATAATAACTTGGGTAAGGCATTCATCTTAATGGCCGCAATTCTGCCCATTAAGGACATACTTAATCTGTTCCAAATCTCTAAGTCTTTCTTAACTTCTTTCCACATTGGTATGTAATTATCCGTGAATAGGTTAATATTTTTTGATGTGAGCCAAATTCCTAAATATTTCACCTTTTTTGCCACCATAACATCCGATTCTTGTTGTAGAGTATCAATTTGATCTTTCTTCATATTTTTAACCAACATTTTTGTTTTTCTTTTGTTCAGCTTGAAGCCTGCTAACCTTCCAAATTCTTCAATTTCTTTAAAAGCTTCTTTTACACTGGTTTGTGGTTCCTCCAGGGTTAAGACCAGGTCATCAGCGAATGCCTTCAATTTATAGTCCTTCACACCAACTCTCACCCCTTTCACCCTTTTCGCCTCCCTTAAATTCTTTGTCAGCACTTCAAGGACCGTAATGAATAACAATGGGGATAAGGGGCACCCCTGTCTTGTGCCTTTCATTATCTTAAAACTTTCCAATAGGTTGTTATTAACAATTAACTTTGCATTTTGATCTGAGTAAATGGCATCGATACCTTTCAAGAATCTTTCACCTAATCCCATTTGTTCCAAAAAAAATTTCATAAATAACCAGGATATTTTATCGAATACCTTTTCTGCATTGATGAATATTAAGGCTGCTTGTTTATCTATCTTCATTTCCAGATACTCTATTATGTCTTATGTTTCATACATTTTCTTTAATTTGGCAACCCGGTAGAAAACCTTTTTGATCCCTATGGATCACCTCCTTCAGTACCAGCTTTAATCTGTTTGCCAATCTATCTGCAAATAACTTATAATCGTTATTTAATAACGAAATCGGTCGATAATTCTTGACATCCAACAAATCGGAATCTTGCTTCGGGATTGTGATATAGGCGTCCCTCCAAGAGATTGGTATCTGGCCCATCCTCAAGATATCGTTCATAACTTCCATCAAAACCAGTGCTAATTGGTCTTTTAATACTTTATAATATTTTGATGACAATCCATCTGGTCCGGGTGTCTTGCCTAATTTCATTCTTTTTATTGCCATTTGAGTTTCTGCTACGGTGATTGGTTCATTTAGTTACTCCTGTCTTTCACTGGTGATTACTTTTAATCTATGATTTTGTAAAATATTCTTTTATCTCCTTTTCGTCTTCTTTTTCTTTCTGGTATAATTCTTTGTAGAATTTATGAAAGACTTTTCTGATCTCCTTTGGATTCTCTATTAATTCCTCATCTCTCTTTATTTTTGTAATCATGTTCTGACTTTGATGCTTTTTTAGCTCCCAGGTTAAAAGCTTCCCCGTCTTATTTGCGTACTCAAAATTCCGTTGTTTCATCCATCTTATTTTCCATTCTGTCTCTTGATTTATTATCATTGAAAACTGGGCTTCTAACATCTTAATATTTTGTTTAATCTGCATATTCCCTGGCTTGGATGTTAATTGTTTCTCGTTTTCCATCAAGTGTTTCAAGATTTCTTCTTTCTTCTTCTCTCTTTCTCTCTTTTTGAAACTATTTTGCTGTATCAGGAAGCCCCGCATGACTGCCTTACTTGCATCCCAGACCATATTTAGACTAGTTTCTCTATTCGTATTCATGTTAAAATAGTCCTTGATCGTATCTTTTGCTTTCTCTACTACTCTCTGGTCGTCGAATAATCCTTCATTCATCCTCCATCTGAATGTGGACTGGTCTCCTCTCAATTCTATATAAATTGAATTATGGTCTGACAGGGTTCTTGGGCAGATTTCAGCTTTGTCCACCCTTGGCACTAGATCTTTAGATGTCCATATGTAATCAATTCTTCCCGAGCTCTGATTTGGCTCTGAGAAGAATGAGAACTGTTTGACCGTCAGGTGTTTTAATCTCCATATATCAATTAGTCCACGATTTTCTGTCATAGTAAAGAATGGTTTAGGAAGTTTCCCTTCAAAAGTATCCTTCTTCCTTGCCGATCTGTCCATTTCAGATACCACTACTCCATTTAATTCCCCCATCAGTATTATCTTTTGATCCATATACTCCAACATTCTCTCATCCAATTTTTTTTTTTATAAAAGTCTGCTTTTTTATCAGTTGGTGCATATACACCTACTATTAATAATTTCTGACCTTGCACTGTCATTTGGACCATTATCAACCTTCCCTCCTCATCTTTAAAAATTAGTTTCGGTTCATATTTAGCTTTTATATAAACCACCACTCCTTTCTTTTTATTCACATCTGCAGTCACGAAATCCATTCCCAATCTCTTATTTATCCATTTTTTATGTTTTTTTGCCACATGTGTTTCCTGTAAACATATAACATCCAAATTCTGTTTAATCAATACATGTTCTACTTTATTTCTTTTAGTTTTACAATTTAACCCATTTATGTTCCAAGACAACAGTTTCAACGCCATCTTCTTTATTAATTATACGTTCAAATAAGTTCTTAAAATTAGATTTCTTTGTCCTTGTCTTTTTCCTCTTCCTGTTCCTCGCTCTCCTCTGGTTCTCCCTCCTCTATCTCCCTCTCCTCCTCTTCTATGTCGTCCGATGCCAGAAAGGGGTGGAAAAGGCAGGAAAAACCAGGGAGGTCTTTGGAACACAGTTCACCCTTTCCCTTTCTTCAGCAAAAGAAGGAAATAAATTCAACCACCCGGTCACCTCCCAACAGTAATATTCCTCCAGAACTTAAAAGACACAGTTTTAAAGTCATATGGAAAGTTCCACTCCATGGGGGTGGGAGTGGGGGTATAAAATGGGTCTCTCCTTTCGATAATGTCTCTCTCCCAAGACTACGGGAAGTTCCTATTTTCTTCAAACCGTCACTTTATCAAATAGAACACAGTAAAGTCCGACCAAGCCACCTATCCTCCGATAGGCTTTCCAAGGTCTTTTCAAGTCTCTACTCACGCCACAGGTTCATCACGTATTTTTCCTCCTACTGCCGATCTGCCAGCGCCATCTTTTCACGCCGTTGTCGGGACGGACTCCCTTTTTACGCCCCACAACGCATCAAATTCCACACAATTTCTGGGTATCTAGATGTTCCTGATACCTTTTTCCTTCTAATCTTAAAGTACGAATTTATATTTCCTTCTTGGAAGCGGGCTGCTTTTCATCTGGAGCTTGAGACTGCACAGCACAGGGACCGGGATGTACCCCACTCGCATCCACCTCTCGATCCTTCCCCAAGTCCCCAAAGGGAACCCGGAGGGTTGGAGAGCGGAAAAAGGACACTGCCAGGTACCGAAAGCCTCGAGTAGCCCCCCACGAAGTTACGAGGTCCGCATAGTCTTTGCGCGACCTCTTTCCCCCTGTACTGCTCGAAACCTCAGGATGAGATTTCACACTCCTAGCGATGGCCGCAGCTCTGCCGGAAGTCCCCCCTCTGCAATTATCTACCTCTCCAGCACCGGTAGAACCTAGACAACCCAGAGGAGCCCTTCAATATCTTTTGGCAATACAAAAATTACAGTAGACTGCCACCACTCCCAATCCGTGAACCCTGATAGACGTTTTGGGAGACTCACTTCTGCCTTTATCCAGGTTACACGCCTTGGCTCACTTTCCGTGAAACCAATTAAACAAATTCCAATATCTGGTAGGGTCCGAGATGGTTAGGCTCTGGACTCAGCTTCCCTTATTCAAAGGCAGAATAAGACAAAACAAGAAATACAATGCAAAGTTTATTGCAGAGTAAAACACTAAAAAACACTGGTTACATGGTCCTTGAAATAGAGTACAAGCATAAAAAATTACATTGTATATTATAACTAACTTAACATACTCACGAGATAGTAGTTCAACTAAAATAAAAAAAACTTTCTCCCTGGTCTCTGCCGTCCAGCGAAACGCATGGCTGGTTTCCAGGCAGATTGCTAACTGCCCACAGGACTGCTAATGGCCCATCAAGGATCTAACAAAGGCCATTCAAGGTCTGACAAACAGCCCACAAGAGTCTGACATCTTAGCATCCCAAAACACGGAATAGATATACTAATTTACCCCACGGGGGGTTCCGATTTTGGGCCTATCAAAAAAGATCTTTAATCTCCATAAACCAATAGATAGGGACCTAAGTCGTACTTCAAAAATGTCAAGCAATTACTGCAGCTGTGAGAATGTTGATTTACAGACATCCTGGGATTTGAGTCACTCCCTAACTTCTCAGGTCTAATAAAACAGACAACCGGAATCACAAATTGATTACCCTTGCTTGATCTTTACCCCCAGGACCTCTTTCACCCCCAGCGGTATCTGATTTGACACTTAACATTATAAATCCAAATAACATCTCTCTCCTTTGGACCGGAGACAATTAAGGGAGGAAGAGTCAGAAAGTTTATCTTAGAGGGGAACCAGGCAGACATTCTTGAAATACCAGGCTTCCCCTCCCATTCGGCTGTACAGGACAAGGACCAAAGTTTGGATATTTCTGCAAAAAATACTTCTGGAACTACACTTGGACACAAGGAGTATAAAACTGGAGAGATTGTGCAGGACAAACAAGGAAACCATTCTTATTATACATAAAATACCACAGGGTTACTAGTAGGAAAAGGACAGTGATAAGAAGAAGCTGCAGCGGGGGTTTTGACCCTAAAGGAAGTAAAAGAAAGGACTTTTACCATCAATCTTGCTAGCTAAACAATAAAAGAAAAGCAGAGAGTGGAAAGCCCAGGAAACGAGAAGAAAGGGGGGGGAGAGAAGAAGGGGGAAAGCTGGGCATTAACTATTTTATTTCATTGACTTACATGGACTTGAAAATGGAGTAGCATGTGCTTGAGTTGGGCTGGGACAACTAGGAGACAGGAAGAAGGAAAGGACAACAATGCAAGAAGGGGTGGAGCCAGAGACAACATAGACTAGAAATATCAAAGAGATAACCGCATTTTATCCACCTTGCAATACACTCCCTGCACCTCTTCCATAAAGGCAATTATATACAAACATTGGCACCTCCTTTCCAATATTCCTGGATGTCAGAAACCTCCACTTTTCGGTTTAAAAAGAACAAAATCCCTCAGGGACCTCTTGGTAAAATCGGACATGATGTCGCCCAGTGCCCCCTCCATTTTGGCGCCCCCGCCGCAGCGGTTTTCGCCCCAACCTGCTCACTCCGCCGCTGGTTGGGGGGGCGGCGGGGGGCGGCGGGGGGGCTGGCCAGCGCCCCCTCCATTTTGGCACCCTAGGCTGTTGCCTAGTTGGCCTAAATGGACGCACCGGCCCTGATCACACCCAAGACTCGCGTTTCACCCAGGAGTGACACGGTGGCTCAGGCACCTGTAGGCTCTGCGCTGCCTGAGAGGACACCGTGGCGCTTGCATCTGCCTGTTGCCTCTCCCTCAGGCTGCTGCCCTACAGCTGAGTGGGAGGCAGCGGGCTGACTCCCTGCAGGTTCTGTGCCACTCAAAAAAGCAACATGGACCTGCAGGGCGCTGGAGCGGAACGCGGCTCAGGCACCGGGATTCTGGCGCACCCTAGCCTGTCCTGCCCCGAGGGCGCCACACCCCGGCTCCTGTGCGCAGGGAGCCCAAGCAGCTAGCTACACCACTGGGGGTGGCTGGCACCAGTGACACAGAGGAGGCCCCTCGGGAGCTGCTCCCACCACAGGTGGTGACTGAGGGGATTCCCACAGCCAAGGGAGAGGAGGCAGCGGAGGAGGAAGAGGCGGCGGAGGCCCGTCCTTGGCCGCCGCCGCACAGTCGAGCGGCTCCTCGTCCGCCGCAGGGCACAATGGCTGCTCGCGACGCTGTGGTGGGGTGCTGACTTGTCACCCCTGGAGACGTGTCACTGGGAGCACACCGCCCCCATCGCCCCCCCTGTTGTGACGCCACTGCCGAGGGCAGGTCTGCATGTGCCCTGGCTGACACTCAACAGGGAGCCATCACAAGCCACGCCTAAGGGCTGCATACTGGCTTCTCAAACACATGATTGCTGCCACACACACAACTTTCCATGTTGAAGGCTGGGATCCCGAACACACTTATTGGGGAAACAATACATGTGCTTGGGGGGGGGAGGGGGTAAGGAGTTCAATACTGGAGTCCAGTAACTGGACTGGTCTTTCCACAGACTCAGGGAGTGCTGATGGTCCATGGGTTAGGGTGTACAATACATGCCTTGCCCTGGGTGCTGGCAACCTATGCTACATCACTGATCCTGGCCACATCTATACCATACATTTAAAGCGCTATGATACCACTTTAAATAGTCATGGCTTCTCCCAAAAAATTCAGGGAGTTGCACTCTGATGGAGCCTGGGGACTCTCACCTGTGGGCCAGTGCTCCTTTGGTCTCTATGGGCCACTAGTTGTTACAACAAGCTAACCACTTGGCATATACAGTGTGAGTCCTTTAAAAGAGGCCCCATGGATACAGAGTACACATGTTCCACTGGGCCTCTTTTAAAAGACTCACCCTGTATATATAGAATGTTCAGGGCTGCTCGCTGCAGCAGGAAGATTCCAGTTGGAGACTTCCTAATTCTAAGCTTCAGTCTCCTAGCCACTACATGGCAACACAATTTTGTTATTTAAATGTGCTACAATGTTTGTTTCCTGAAAAGTGCTTCAGAATCCACTGTGGACGTTGTAAGTCGTATTCATTTATCCATGATCACAGCTCCTGCAGTGTTTAACCCCAAATGTTTCCAACAAACAAGAGTGGTGAAGTTTATTAAAACAAGCCCTCCCTTGATCTTTAATCCCCTGTAACAATTATTTGCTCTGTGTCATGTTATTATGAAGTTGTATTACACTCCCCCTATGGAACCTGGCTCTACAGCAATCACCCCCTCTCCCCTCCCTGTATTATGGCAACGTCCCTGCCTGTTCAGCAGGCACGCAGACACTTTGATGTTTATCGTCCCTCGGAATTAATGTGCAGCCGAGTTCTTTTTCATTAGAATGACATTGTATCAAAGACAGAGTAAATCCATCCATCCATCCATCCATCCAGCTAGGCACCAATTTGATTAAAAGGAGTTTATATAAAGACAGAAATGGCTCTGTTTGGGTGTTGTTTTTTGTGTGTTCAAGAGTTGTTGTTTCCACATATAGCTGGGCTTGGGAGCCAAGCATTAACTTCCTGCCCCCAGCTCACCTATATAACCATGAAGGTGTACAGGAAGGATTGCTATTTATTTAAATTCCAAAGCACTAATTATTTGCCCTGAGGGAGGAACCAGGGCATTAAGGTTAGAGGTGGTTTGGGATGTCAGACAATTCTGATGAAAACAGAAATGGGAGTGGAAATTGCCCCTGTTTGCTTATTCACCCTGTGTCCAGAATGGAAATAAATCCAGCAAATATGGTCCTGCTTTCAGATTGCAAACAATACATATTTGGTTGTGTGTCATCATCCCACACTGTTCACCATTTGCATTGCATTTCCCTTGCACTGAAATGAATGGGATGGAATAATGTATTGACTGTGTAAGTAACAAAATTTTGCCATAGGGGACAGTGCAGCAAATAATGCAGGTTTTTTTTTTTTTTAATGGAAGATGAACTGCAATGCAATGGAAACAGTGCTGTATTCCATGAAAACAGGGTAGAATGGAAAACCATGCCTTCTTATGTTGCCCTAGTGGTAGTAGAAGAATATGGGAGGTTGGGGGTGGAGCCAGAACAGAATGTGGAATGTTGAGAGAGAATCTGGTGGGTTATGGGGGCCGATGGTGGCTGGTGCCAATCAGGGCTGGTTGGTTGAAAGGTAGGGAGGCCAACAGTAGCTCGATAAATGTAGGGCACATGGACAAAATGATACAGGATAAAATATACTGGGAAATTCGTGGAAAAATGTGTTTCATGCCAGCTTGGATAACTTTGGATAGTGTGTTATTATAAAGTGGTACATGCTTCTGTGGGCAGAGCCAGCTAATGCTTCTGCAGGCAGAGCCAGCTAATCCTAGGTCTCAATCCTGCTTCCTGCTGAGCTCTAGAAGGGCAAGAGTAAGGAGGGGGAAGCTGACAACCCGGTCCACCTGCTGGTTGGGCTGTAAGTAAAGAAGGTGGGCAGGTGGGGACCAACTGAAGTTAGTTGGAGGTTGGTAAGGAAGTGCCCTATCTGCCCCAATTGACTAGCCTCCACTATGAATGAAAAGTGCTCATGTTGCAATTGTAACCAGCTTTTCAGAAGTATTTGTTTTCTCATAACTAGAGCAGGAGCACCCCATGAGGCGCTGGCACAGGAAAGCGTCTCAACAGGCCAGAGTTCTGGGACCTATTTCCCCACCATTATTAACTCACATGGCAGTGATAATGGTGATACACACAGGACCATTTGGAAATGTTCCTATTGATTGGAAATGAATAATTACCGGTACTCCCTTCCCTCATTCTCCAAGACCATCTTGGTAAGCAGGAGAGCTGAAGCACTAAGTGGGATTAATAACTACTTTTCATTACTTTTAATGCAAACTATTGATTTTAAAGTGTTGTAGGGGAATGACAGTTTATTACAATAAGACAATAAAACAGACTATATGAAATAATTGAGAGTAATCTCTTGCCTTTTCCTTTGCGACACTGGGACATTATGTTCTGTGCACTTCAAGACATTTATGGCAAAGTCTATCCAGACGATGGCAGCTTAACCACTCTATAAAACAGCACTTTGGAGCCGAAGTGTTATAAATAATAGGCCATAAAGCTACTAAATGGAACTTTAATTTGATTCTGTTCTGTCATGGAATGACAGAGAGAGGATGGGGCAGAAGGTTGTGTGAGGTGGGGATGGGCTTAAAGTGATGCCAGGTTCAACTTGCACACACATATGGCAGTGGCTAGGGTGTGATGGCAGACGACTTCCAGGTAAAAGAGAGAGCTAAAAAAAAAGAGCAGTCCCTGATTCTAGGAATTGAGTCACTGTGAGTCATAACATCCAACTTTGCTGTATATCAGGGGTGTCCAACAGGTCAACCACAATCTACCGGTCGACTGTGGGTTGTCCATGGCAGTTTGAGGTTGATCGTGAGATCCTGATGCCCCCCCACTAAAAAAATAAAAGCTCAACAATTTTGTTCAACCCAATGTGTAGATCACTACCAGTTTTTGTTTTTTTATAGTGGGAGTAGATCGCAGTCTCTTGGGAGTTGGACATACCTGCTATATATCACTGGAGGAGAACCTTAGGCCAGGGGCTGAATGCAGCCCTCCAGGCCTCTCCATTTGGCCTGTATATATAAACACCTTTGTACAGTAGGCTCATACAAACCCACCCACTTCCCACCCACTTCTGCTTCTAGTCCAGCCTACCATGGGCATGTGGCCCCTGGAAAGCTGCACAGAAGGAGATGTGGCCCTTGAGCTGAAAAAGAATTCCACTTAGCTCAGTTGGTAGAGCATGAGACTCTTAATCTTAGGGTCATGAGTTTAAGCCCCACCCTGGACAAAAGATGGTCTAGATAGCTCTTATGGTCCCATCCAACTACACTTCTACGATTCTGCTGTATAAGAAAGAGGCACATTCTAAGCTGATGGTCAGAACAGATCCAAATATCTCTCTCCCACCCATCTTGCCAAGCAGAGAGGGTTAGATAGGTGTTTGTGTATGTAAGCAAGGACAGTTTTTGACTGAGATTTTAAAAGATAGATGAATTTGGGCATCTTGGGATGCTGGCTGCCTCCCTGGAGACCTGATGTGGGAACAGAGAAATCTCTAAAATGTGTGGCTCCACCCATGCCCAAACTGGATATTTGCAAATAAATGTTACATAATGTTTGATATGCCCCCAGAGATTCCACTCCAAAGGAAACCAAACTGGGTAAGCAACTGTACCTGTGGAATGTTTCCCCTTTCAGTGAAGTGGTGATGAGAAAAACATCATATTCCCTTTTGTGCTTTAGATTTATAGCAAAGGCATGACTTTTCTGGTTAGCATTTGGGAAGTTGCAGCTGCTCTTAGGGTGCTTCAGGACTGCTGGTTTTTTTGGGCATGAGTCAATCTCATTGGCAAACCTGCCCTCTCCCCCCATTGGACTTTTTGCAGCAGGGAAAGTGAAGGGGAAATGCACTGGAAATAACTGTGGAATAACATTTGCTTGCTACAACACCATCTAACCTCCTTGCAAACAAATCTAAATTCTTGTTCAATAAATAGCTGATGTCATTTAATCTCTCTGCAAACTTTGTGCAAACAGATCAGGTTACATGCTCAATATGGACGTAATCTGGAATTGACTCTAGTCAATGCCGTAGATTTATTGTCTTGCTGTCAATACCATTTTGATTTCTTTGTTGCTCTAATTATTGGTGTATGTCTTTGTATGAGATTTTAAAATCAAGTTGTTAGCTTCCTTGTGGATTTTAAAGTGGAAAGGAAGGATACCGTATAAACAATTGAATAAATAATGTGTAAAATCAAACAATCGGCCACTGGGGGAAGAAAAACTCAAGCAATTCATGGTTCAAAGGCAAATTTCAATCATGTAACACCAAAAGCAAAAGTTGGTTTCAACAATTACAACAAAAGGCTTCTTCTGCTATACTCCCAGGAAGACATTAGTTGTCTGCAATTGAGAGAAAATGGGTTTGCTCCATTTTTGTCCTTCATAATCAAGCTGCTGTTCCATTTTTTAATTTTTTTTTACAGATTCTTGCTCAGTTTTTGTTTCAAGGATTCAGCAAAAAGCAAACTCAGTATTAAAATGCCTTAACAGAAATCTATGGAGAGATGACACTTGGAATACTGTGTATACCTCTGGTCACTGCACCTAAAAAATGATATTTCAGAAGTGGGAAAAGGTTCAGAAAAGGGCAGCCAAAATTATCAAGGGGTTGGAGGAGCTTCCCTACAAAGTTTAGGTGTAAGTAAGAGTGAGGGTATGATAGAAATGTATAAAATTATGCATGTTGTGAAGAAAGTGGCGAGAGAGAGGATTCTCCCTCCCTCCCTCCCCCCTCTCTCATAAGCAGGACCAGACAGGGGGGGGGTCATATGGGCCACTTGGCCTGGGCCTCCGATTTCAAAGGGGGCCTTGGTCCGCATCAGTTTAAAAAAAAAATCAGGAAAAAAAAGTACTCAAAGAATAATGGATCACGTCTCATATAGCGTAGTTTCTTTGTTTACAGTAAAATGGGGGGGGGACTGATACAAAAATGCACTCCAATGAGAGAAGTTTCAATATATTAAAACAAATTAAGTCTTTCTTTCGATCAACAATGGAGATCCCCAGGGCAAAAAAGGGGGGGACACATTATCTACCTGGCCCGGGCCTCTGCCTGGCTCTGCAAGGGCCTGCTCATAAGACTACAACCTGGAGTCATCCAGTGAAGCTGAATGTTGGGAGATTCAGGACAGGCAGTAGGAACAGCACATAGTTAAAGCTATAGAATTTGCTACGAATGCTGGTGACCAACTTGGACAATTTTCCTATGACCTTGTTAATACACCGTTATCACTTATGAGGGAAGATTACAATATTTGGGGCTTTAGAAAAAAAGGTGAGTAAGGGGGTGGGGATAGAATTGTCTAAAATTATTCATGGTGTGAAGAATGTAGATAGGGCTCCCTTATAACCGGGCATCATCCAATGAAGGAAAATGTTGGAAGATTCCGGACAGACAAAGGGAAGCACTTCTTCACATAGCACTGTGAGGATATGAGCTTACAGGGTTAACAAGCTCAGAAGGAACCACAGGTTAGCGTGTCACACATCCCGGGTTTTTCTATGCGGAAGCTCTATGCATGTCGTGCTGGTGTGATACGCAGTGTAATTTCAGTGTCTGCTGAGATCGTCAGCCAGCTAGAAATGGCAGAGACTTCTCCTGGCTGACGCTAATTGTTTTATTGTTTTACTGCTCAATAAATCTTCTTAATGAGCCGGCTTCTGCATTGATTTACTGCAAATGCAAACGGAGGCATCTGTTGTTGTATTCGCTAAATCCGCTGCGAAAGGAGAAGAGGAGAGACTCTTAAAAGCTCTGCTGAAGCTCTGAGGAAGCGTGCCGGGCTGGCATAGATTATTCACGCTGGACTCAAACCCTAGCCTGCTGGAAAGTAAACAGCAAGGAGGTTTTTACACCTCAGACTTTGTTAATGCGTGAATAATCACACAAGCATTTAGCTAAATGCTGGGTTTCATGACCACAAGATGCCATCAGTTTGAATGGCTTTAAAACGGGTTTGGAGAATTTCATATAGGGTGTCAGTTACTTAAGGAAAGTAATAGTCCCACTTTAGTCTGCCTTGGTCAGACCACATCTGGAATACTGTGTCTTGTTCTGGGCACCATAATTTAAGAAGGAATGTGTGCAGAGGAGGGCAACCAAGTTGATCAAGGGTCTGGAAACCAAGCCTTCTGAGGAATGGTTGAAGGAGCTGCGAATGTTTAGCATGGAAAAGAGGAGACTGAGAGGAGATATGGTAGCCATTTTCCAGTATCTAAAGGGCTGTCTCATGGAAGACAGAGTGAACTTGTTTTCTCCTGCTCTAGAGGGTAGGACACAAACCAATGGCTTCAAGTTACAAGAAAAGAGATTCCGTCTAAACATTAGGAAGAACTTTCTGACAGTAAGAACTGTTCAAAAGTGAAACAGTCTCCCTCAGGAGGTTGTGGACTCACCTTCCTTGGAGGTTTTAAAGTAGAGATTGGATTGCCATCTGTCATGGATGCTTTAGCTGTGATTCCTGCATTTCAGGGTGTTAGACTAGATCACCCTTGGGGGTACCTTCTAACTTGTTGATTCTATGCTGTCTCCTTGAACTATGATAATGCCTCTAGCTTTTCACATAAAAACACAACAGAAAACAAGAAAGTCATATCAATAATAGAAGAAATAAAGACAGATCAGGTGAATAAAAAACATAACAGTGAACTCAAAATGAGTCTAAGAAACAAACAACTATTACAGCAGCCTTAAATTCACAGACAAGAAGGCAATCTCTGGTGGACCCAGATCCAAATGCAGACCCAGATCCAAATGCAGACTTTAAGGAGTTATTAGCAAAAATGGACAAAAATTTAGGCGATAAATTAGATGCAATGGACAAAAAAATTGAGAAAATGGATAATAAAATCGAACAAAATGCCAAAGTAACCAAAGAATTATCGGACCAATTAAAAGACTTGATGAAGTGCAGAAGGACATGGATAAGTCACTGCAAGATCTAAAAACCAGAGCTAAACAACAAGAAGAAATAACTAAAGCAATTTTGACTGATAATAAATAAATAAGAGAAATCCAAGAAACAACGAAGGAAGAGGCAGCAGAGTTAAGGAGACTACATGAAGAGACATTAGATCAACTTTCAATTATTGAGATGAGGCAAAGAGAGATGATTCTCCGTTTTAGGAATGTGCCAGAACATCATGATGAAAAAATTGAAGAAAATTTAATTCAGGAAATTGCGAAGTGGATGGACCTCCAGGAAGATGATCTTATGATGGATATTGACAAGATTTTTCGTATAAACATAGAAGGCAAGAGGGCCTAGAGATTGTCTGATCTTCTTTAACTCGAGACTGTTAAAGGATAAAATTTTACTAAAAAGTAAGCAGAAGAGACTAATAATAGAGAATAGGAATGTTCAAGTTTTTAAGGAACTTCCCAAAAGAATATTGTGAAAAAGACAGACTTATAAAACTTTGACGGAAGTTCTAAAAAAAAAGCTCCATACGATTCAGGTCGGAAATCCCAAAGAGAGTGACATTTATCTACAAAGACAGGAAAACCTCAATCCGCTCAACGGAAGAACTGGGGAAATTTTGGGCAAGACACAAGAAGGAACTTGGAGACCCACTGAAAAGAATAGAGGAGGAGGAGGAGGAGGAAGGGGAGGAAGGGGAAGAGGGTGAATAGAGTATCAAAGATAATATATCCAAAACACTGAACACTGGTCGGAACAAACCTTATTGACGAGAGAAAACTAAGAATTGAGTGTATTAATCAGAAAGTGACAAATAAAATAAAGTATAATTTTAATGGATTTAAGATTAATATCCTGGAATGTGAATGGCTTAAATGAGAAAAATAAAAGAAGGGAATGAAACGGAAAAGGAAATTCAAAATTATCTACAAGATAAATGGGCATTGAAATTAGAGATAAAAGAGACAAATTACCTAAATGCACCATTTCTATAAATGAAATAAAAGAGGCCATACAAAGAGCCAAGAAAGGAAAAGCGCCAGGCCCAGATGGACTTACAGCAGTATATTATAAAAAAAATGGAAGAAGTATTAATAATTACTACAATAAAACCTGGAAGGGAATCAAAAAACAATTGGACATTTGGCAAACTAAAATTATCACTATGGGGTAGGATTTCCACAATAAAAATGATGGTGTTGCCGAAAGTATTATTTTTGTTCCAAATGCTCCCAATAATTAGTAATTACCATATATTCGAAAAATGGAGGAAAGACATCACACAGTTCATTTGCCAAGGGAAAAAAAACACGAGTAAAATATAAAATACTAACAGATTCTAAAGAAAGGGGGGGTTGGATTACCAAATTTGAAATTTTATTATTATGCGTCCAGTTTTGGGTGGATTAAAGATTGGGTTTTGCTAAGGAACACGGAGATTTTAGATATTGAAGGGTGGAACAACAAGATAATGAATTCAACAGAGGGGGACTTGAGGAAGTCAATCGAAATATGAAATTGAGGAATGAAGGAATGCCTGGACCACAGAATTGGGCCAGTCCCAAGCAATGATACTTAATAATGTTAGTGATGTTAAATGTACAATGTTTATGCCTACCCTTGTGAGAGAAGGGGATGATTGTTGCTTCCCTCAGTGAGAGGGGGGAAGAATGGAAAGTTTAACTGTAATGGCATGTGCTTAAAATTGTTAAAATCAATAATCTTTTTGGGGGGAAAAAGAAAAAAGGAACAACTGATTCGGCTGGCATTCATATTTGGCATATGGCAAAGCATCTATTAATAAAGACTTTTCAAATCATATAATTAGAGGGTCCCTATATAAAATATGGGAAAGTCACCGCTGGTTACTTGAACCAAAAACACCCTGGTGGGTTTCTCCACAAGAGGTCATAGGAATAAAAAAATTGAATATAGGAAAAGATTGGCCAACCTATCAGGAATTAATAATAAAAGAACAAGGTATATTAAAGCTAAAAACATATGAAGAGATCAAAGAATATTGTAGTAGTTGGCTCCAATATTACCAGATAGCAAATTTATTTAAAGAAGATAAAAAGAGGGGTTTTGAGCAAGGCATCTCTAAATTACAAAAAGAATTATTGCAATCGGACAAAAAGATTATATCAAGAATGTATAAAATCTTACTGGAGTGGGATTTAAAAGATGAAGTTATTAAAGAATCAACAATAAAATGGTCGCAAGACATAGGCAAAACAATTTATCTAGAAAAGTGGGAAAGATTGTGGACTCAAGATATAAATTTCACTGCATGCTATTTAATAAGAGAAAATATTATGAAAATGTGTCATAGATGGTATATGACACCAGTGAAATTGGCCAAAATATACAAAAATTATTCAAATAAATGTTGGAGATGCAATGCCGAAGTGGGAACCCTAATACATATGTGGTGGGGATGTAGATTAATAAAACAGTTTTGGATAAAAATTCATGAATAATTTTTTTTAAAAAGTAAAACTACAATACACAAAAAACCAGAAGCATATCTATTGGGATTATTAACAGAGGATATCCCCCAAAATAAGAAAGATATTAAGAAAGAAACAACTAAACCTGCCTCCTTGGTAATGACATGGTCTGGTCTTTGCATAACTCCTCTTCCTACCCATAATCACTGAGATCAGGTGTCCCAGTTCATCCCCACAAGTGGATTCTGCCCCAGCTGTTCTGTTGGCTGGGTCCCACTCCTAGGCAGCCCTGCCCTCCCCCCCTTAAAACAAAATAACTTAACTAAAAAACAAAAAATAGCTACAATACAATACACGCTAAAACAACTATACATTTAGACAACCCCCATACAAATACAAGCCCTATCCCCTTTAAAACAACTTTAACACGGGGGGCTGGCCTATGCCCTCATCCCACCCACCCACCCCAACAACACCCCACCCCACCTCCACTGCAGCAGCAGGAGTCCTGCAAATCCTCAGAGGGGAGTGTGGGATGTGATACATAAGTAGCAGTCAAGTACAACATTCCTTGTTTTCCTAGAGTGGACATGCAAAGGGGATGTTTGGTCCAGCTAGTCGAAAACCTCCTGTATTCTCCTGGACTGGGACATCCTTCCTCTTGCATGTGACTCTTGCATGTCCTTAGCTGTGCAGGTAACAAAAGCACCAGGCATGCAGCACACTCTCTTTCACTTCCTCTCGTCATTGGAGCAGCTTTTTAGCTAGAGATGCTCTGTTGGTTTTCAGCCAACAGAGGACAAAGAGACTATCCAAATGGGATAGACTCACATGTATATATCTGTAACTAAGTCTGCCTTCAGGGATCCAACTGTGAACTGATCATGCTGTGAGTATTTTATGACTTTAAATAAGATTGTCGTGTGTTCATTCTTTTAAGAGGGTAATAAGGGATCTTACCATGAATCTATATTAAGAAGCTTAAACAAGCTTGCAACCAGCTACCTGCTGTGCATTTAAAGGGGAATGTTAAAACTCTGCTTAGTTATAGAACTTGCTAGCGCAAGTTAGGAAGGATATTAATAAACAATATATCCTCTCCTGCCTCCCTAAACATCTCACCACAGGGAGATGGCAGTCCCCCCAACAGCAGCAGTAGCAGGAGTCCTCTTGGTTGGGGAGACAGAGTCCCCCAACAGCAGCAATAGCAGCACCAGCAGGAGTCCTCATAGTGGGGGGAGATTGCAGTACCCCCAACAGCAGCAACAGCAGGAATCCTCCGGGTGGGGTAGATGATGGTCCCCAAGGGGGGACTGCAGGGCCAGGTAGATGGAATTCAGGGCAAGCAAGTTTTATAACGCTGCCCCAGAAACTGGTCCACGCCCAGCTGAGGTAGCAGCTGTTCAAAGCATGGAGGAACTTTCTTGAAGGGGCACAGCACCAGGTGGAGGTCCTCAATGATCATCTCAATCTGAGTACTGGCAGACAATGTGTTGTCTCAATGAGTGGCACACCTGCAGGACACAGTTCTTTGCTCGGTTTGACTTCAGAGTCCAGTACAAGTCAAATAATATGCAGCTTATGATGGTACAGAGGTTTTTAACAAATTAAATATATCATATTTAGATGATTCACATAAACAAATGTTAATAGCACCAGTATCGGAAGCAGAAATTAAGCAAATAATTCTTAAAATGAGAAATGGTAGAACACCAGGATTGGATGGGTTTCCTATTGAATGGTATAAGACATACATAGATCTATAAACTCCAAAACATCATCATTTGTATAAAGAGATATTTGCTAAAGGCATTGCCTTTTTTCAAGGGGTACTGGCACCTCTTTTATTTTGGTTAAAAGTGTGCCACATACTGTAGCAACTTCATGGTGAGTACTGGCACCTATTTTTCTAGAAAAAAACACTGGCTAAAGGTAGGACATTTAATCAAGCTTATATTACATTCATACCCAAACCAGATAAAGATCACACTCAGTGTACAAATTATCAGCCTATATGTTGATACAAAAATGTTAACAGTGACCTTAGCTAAAAGAATCCAGCAAGTAAAAGCACTGGTCATTAAGAGTGAACAGACAGACTTCTTAAAAACAAGCAGTAGATAATATTAGATTAGAAATGGATTGTAGATTTAAACAAAAATAAAGATCAGTTTCTAATTTTATCACTAGAAGCTCAAAAGGCTTTCAACAAAATTTATAAACAGTATAGAGAGGTAGCTTTAACTAAATTTGGATTTTTTTTATTTTATAAAATGGATTAAACTATTGTATGACTCACCTGCATCTAGAGTTAAAGTGAATGGTATTATGCTTTCTAATATTTGCCTAGAACCCTTGACTTGCACTATTAGACAACATTGCAAGATTTACAGAGCAGTCCATGATTCAGTTCAATATAAATTGGTTTTATTTGCAGCTGATATTCTCTTGCTTATTTTGAAACCTCGTACTAGTATTCCTATGTTAATGCAAACAATTTACGCCTTTGGTAAAATATCAGGATACTTTATTTATTGGTACAAGTTGGAATTGATGCCAATAGGTAAAACTTTTATTACTCATTCATTTAAGTAATATCAATTCTGAATATGTTCCAAATCTATTAAATCCTTAGGTATGCTAATGCCAAGAGCTATAACTCAGCTAGTAACAGTCAATATAAATAAAATAATGAAAGAGGATTATTTGGATATTGACAGATGGGAGTCATTAAACCTTACCCTTTTGGGAAGGGTGAATGCTCTCAAAATGAATATTATTCCCATAATTATATATTTTCTGAGAGCTCTGCCAGTTTTTATACCTGGAACATATTTCCAAAAGATATGTGTTTAGGAAATGTCTTCAGGGTTCAACAACACCAAGAATATCATTGCAGAAAATGCAGCTACAAATTAATGAAGGTGAATTTGGAATTCTGAATTTGGAACTATACCATCATGCCTACTTATTGTCTAGTATCAAATAAGGGGAGTGGATGGCACTGTGGTCTAAACCACTGAGCCTCTTCGGCTTGCTGATTGGTAGGTCGGCGGTTCAAATCCACATGATGGGGTGAGCTCCCGTTGCTTGGTCCCAGCTTCTTCCAACCTAGCAGTTCTAAAGTATACCAGCAAAAGTAGATAAATAGGTACCACTGCGGTGGGAAGGTAAACGGCATTTCTGAGCACTCTTGCACTCATCACAGTGTCCCATTGCACCAGAAGCAGTTTAGTCATGCTGACCGCATGACCCTGAAAGCTATCTGTTGACAAACACCAGCTCCCTCGGCCTGAAAGTGAGATGAGCGCCGCAACCCCATAGTTGCTTTTGACTGGACTTAACTGTCCAGGGGTCCTTTATTTATTTATTTATTTATTTATTTATTTATTTATTTATTTATTTTAACCTTACCAAGTATCAAATACTGGAAACCTTCCTTTTAACTTTCCGAACTGGGCAATTTTGGAATACACATTTACAGCACCTTTGTTGGTTGGACAATATTAGGAAGCCACCATTTTAGAGCTAGTTAGATCAGAATGAGAGGTGGCAGTAAGGTTGCCATATTTTGAAGAGCAAAAAAAGAGCAAAAAAAGACTTTTAACTATGAATCACTATGATGACTCTCATTTTAAATACCTCTACTATATGTAGAGGGATGTGGGTGGCGCTGTGGGTTAAACCACAGAGCCTAGGGCTTGCTGATCAGAAGGTTGGCGGTTCGAATCCCCACGACGGGGTGAGCTCCCATTGCTCGGTCCCTGCTCCTGCCAACCTAGCAGTTCGAAAGCACGTCAAAGTGCAAATATATAAATAGGTACCACTGCAGTGGGAAGGTAAACAGCTTTTCCGCGTGCTGCTCTGGTTCGCCAGAAGTGGATTGGTCATGACCTGGAAGCTGTATGCTGGCTCCCTCGGCCAATAATGCGAGATGAGCGCTGCAACCCCAGAGTTGGTCACGACTGGACCTAATGGTCAGGGGTCTCTTTATCTTTACCCTTACTATATGTAGGCTATAAAAGTTGTGACATATTGCTAGAACATTTCATTTTCAGCTATAGGAGAAAGGATGTGGGTGGGTGTGGTGAATGCTGTTTGAATGGCCTGCTCCTTAACGAACTTCCAAACCAATTATTTCAGGATAAATGTGATTAAGAACTCTGTCCCCAGAAGTATCAGGAGTATACATTACACTTTTCATGCTTGCCCTGAGATAATCTAGTAAACACTTCCCTTCCATTTGCATCTTACTGTAACAGATAGTATTCAGTCTTCTTGTTCCTTGATTTACAAATTCTCAACTGACCCATTAGCAAAAGAAGAGCAGGAAGGTTTTTTTTAGCAAGCTCAGAAACTATGCAAAATGGCACTGCAAATAAATCACTATTGCCTGGGGGCTAGTGTAAGAAGAAAAGCAAACACTAATTACATCAACCTTCCTCAATTCACTCCAGCACAAGGAAAATAATGACATTATAATAATGACATTGTTGTCTCTCTCTTTAAAATCTCACTCAGACCCTAGGAGGGGGAAAAAATCTAGTTTTTGACCTTCTACGTGGGGGTGGGGGCAGGTTGTCCAAAGAGGCAGATGTATTTCAGTCTCTTATCCAATTCACTTTATTCAGAAAAGAAAAGGTATTTTTCGCATTGATCCACTACAAAAAGATGGGATTCATCATCCCATCCCATCCAAACCCAGAAGATCACCAATGGAAATTCTGCATTTCACACACTTCTGGGAAATACTGAAGAGATACAGAGCTGTCTCCTACTGTGCTCATGTGTTACACACAATGGAGAGCAACCCTCGTTAAATAAATTGGGGGAGGGGGGAGAGATGCAGAACAGTTTTCTGTCCAAGTTACATAGAGAACAACACCAACAGAAAAAGGAATTTCTGGACTAGAACGCAAAGAACACTACAAGTCTAACACCTACAGTACATCAACATGAGAGGATATATGGCACCAATGCGAGTGCCGCTCAGGTGGAACAAGAAGTTAGAGCTTACCACATCCAGCGAAGGAAAATGTTATGCTGCCATATTCATTTTCTTTGCCACATTGCACAGAGGAAATTATGAAACACATGTAACTTCTGCTTGTCTGGATAGTCATGCCTAAGGAAAAAATAATGTACTAAGCAGGTGCCAAAAGAAATACAGTGGGTGTTCAAGGTCAGGAGAAATAAGTGGGTGTTCAAGGTCAGGAGAAGTACAACGCTATAAAGCCAGACTTGTGGCACAAGATTTTTCACAACAATATGGTGATGATTATGATGAAGTTTTCGCACCAACTGTGAGATACAGCAGTGTAAGGATGCTTCTAAGTATTGCGGCTTCTAAGCAAATTAGTGTGAGACACATCGACATTGCAACTGCTTTTCTTCACGGGCAAATTTCAGAAGAAATCTATATGCATCAAACTAAAGGTTTTATAAAGCCACATCAGGCACACTTAGTATGCAAGCTACAAAAGGGTCTCTATGGTCTCAAGCAGGCTGCAAGAGCCTGGAACCAAAAATTACATAAAATGCTGACACAACTTGGTTACAAGGAGGGTCATGCTGATAAGTGTTTGTATAGTAAGTTAAGTAATGGTCAAATGTCATATGTTTTAGCATTTGTAGATGATTTGATTATTGCTACATTAAATGAAAAAGGACTATGTACAAATTGTAAAACATCTTAGTAAAGAAGTAGGGGTTAAGGAACTGGGAGATATACAGTATTATCTTGGAATTCAAATTGAAAGAGAAAAAGATGGATCATTTATTCTTAGCCAAAAGCAAAAGATCCAAGAAATTATTGAATGTTTGAATATGCAAGCTGCAAATACAGTAGATACACAATGGTCACTTTCTTAAAGAATCAGCAAAACTCAAAACAGTTACCAGACAATAATAAATATAGGTCAATTATTGGTAAACTTTTATATTTAGTCACTATATGTAGACCTGATATTGCTAATGCAGTGGGGATACTTAGTAGGAAAGTAAATGCTCCCACTGAGTATGATTGGGCAGGTGTAAAAAGAGTGGTGAGGTATCTAAAGGGTACTATGTATTATAAATTAAGATTACCATCTGTAAGTAATCCTAGTTTGTTTGGGTATACTGATTCAGATTGGGCTGGTGACAATGTTGATTATAAATCTACATCTGGGTATGTATTTATGTTTGGAGATGGACCTATTTCATGGGAAAGTTATAAACAGAACTGTATAGTGTTATCTTCCACAGAAGCAGAATATATTGCAGCTACAGAAGCATGCAGAGAGGTTGCCTGGCTGGATCAACTCATTAAAGATTTTGGGTTGGTGAGTACCTGTCAAACTGCTGGAAGATAATCAAAGTTGTATAAAGTTATCTGAAAATGAGAAGTTTCATGCAAGATCAAAACATATTGGTGTGAAGTACCATTATTTACGTGACATGATTCAAAGTGGCCTTGTGGAGCTATGTTACTGCAGCACTAAAGATATGACAGCAGATATCCTAACAAAACCTCTGACAAAAGAAAGTTTCCAGAGCTTACGAAGAAAACTAGGACTTCGTGTAGTAGAGTAAAGTTGTTTAATTTATTAATGTTGTATTGCCTGAGAAGGGGTTTGTGGGATATGTTAGTCAATTCAACATTCCATGAGATGACTAACTGCCATCTGTGAATCTGTCAGTTAGGTCTGTTGGTCAGTTAGTTAGGCTGCTGCTGCTGGTTGTAGATGCTTTGATGGAGTCTCTCAGGACTCACTAATATCTTTTGTTTTGTAACCTAAGTATGTACATGAATGAATCTGTCAGTAAAATAGTTTATTTTGGTTATTATACAGATTCATGTGTATCTTTATTTTAAGAGGGACAAAAGGGATTGACAATCAAGAAGGGACGAAAGACTCAAACGAGTCAGCAATCCGTTTGCCGCTGTGCAGGTTTAAATAAGGAAATGTTTAACTCTGTAATCATATTATATAAACGTTCCTACAGCTGAGGGCCAGATGGAGAGGGCAGCATGTGATTTCTGGGACTGAGGTTCCCCACACCTGCATTTACAGATTATGGATGACCTCAGTTGACCTCAGAAAAGGCTTTCAGATTTTGCTCAGCTGCATTTTAAAAATCTTAATGCCCGGCAAAACAGCATGTCAGCAATTGTTCCAGTCTCTTCCCGTAACTATATATCTCTAAGTTAACAGCAACTTCACTCATCTTCTTGCTTCTCACCACAGAGTCAAAGCATCTCACCTCTGGCATCCTGTCCCGCCCCCTTATTTCTCATTAGCATCTCCCCAAATCTACACTCCAGTCAGGAATCATTTGGTCAGCTTCTTCTACCTGCCTTATGTGACATGCTATTTTTTTTTTAAAAAAAAAGTTTGCATTGTATGTGACTAAAAATAAAATAGAAATCAACACAATTCTAAAAACACACACAAAAAAACAGTATCAACCCAATTAATAGAATTATGCTCTAAGCTACTGATGTAATGCAGTAGCAAAGATGGCAAATCTATTTTTTTTAATGTATTAGATGTGGCATTGCCAGTAGACAGAAGAGAGGATTTGTATCATAGATAAAAGCAGTGGCACACATGGATGAATGCAGTTCACCACCAGCCATGAATGATTGTGAGCATGCTGGGTGCTAGATAAATCTCTCATTTTTGCTGCTTGGGAATCAAAACATCCCCAGACAAGACGTCAGGCACTTGGCATTTCACAGTAACTCACACTCTCCAACATTTCACAGACTGATACAGGCACAAATGTGGAGTGTCACTCTTATTATCGTAAGGATAACTTCCCATTATACATTGCTGAAGGCTCTCCTGCAGAGTTTGAGGAGCCTGTGGCCCTTCAGATGTTGTGGGACTCCAATTCTGCATCAGCCCCAGTCAGTGTGACTAGTGGTCAGGGGTGATGGGGTTTGGAGTCCAGCAACATCTGGAGGGCCACAACTTTCTCATCCATTCTCTACTGTCTGATGTATTCATTTATACCAGAATAGCCTGCCCTCCACTGATTTCAAATTATAAGAAAGCAGATTCTGACTAAACTTCAGGAAGAACTTTGTGATGATAAGAGCTGCTTGACAGGACAACCTTGGGAGGTGGTGGACTCTCATGTTAATGTATTGTTTTGTTTTGTTTTTAATATTGCTGGAAGCCGCCCAGAGTGGCTGGGGAGACCCAGCCAGATGGGCGGGGTACAAATAATAAATTATTATTATTATTATTATATTCTTCACTGGAGGTTTATAAAGAGAGGTTGGATTGGTCACCTGACAGGGATTCTTTAGCTATGATTCATGCATTGCAGGGGGTAGCGTTTCATGCTACCATCATAACCTTTCCCTCTGCTAGCATAGCCCTTCTTCCTTCTATTTAGCATTAGGAAAATATTACACTTCTGCTTTACAGAAATGGAATCCTCAATGACATTTCCCCCATCAAGAACCTGGATATTAAAGTGCCCTGTGCATCAACTGGAAAATTGGCCTGTGTGCTATGTACTTCTTGGTCTATTTCTTTGATTGAGTATGTTTTTTCTAGCTGGGGCATCTGCCTTTGGGTGGGTGAGAGCATGTCTCACTTTTGAGAAATAGTCTAGTGGCACTGCAATAACAGTAATACACATGAAAACCAGCTCCTAGTTTCCATTCGTTGGTCACAATCTCCCCCCTCCCTTTCTGTTTTTCTAAACGAAAAAGCCCCAAAGGTTGCAACATTTCCTGCTGCTGTCTTCCTGCTTGATGGGAGGATGCTTCCTATACACTAGGCCAGACTATTTCTCTCTCCTCTGACTGAGAATGCTGCTCCAGTGATTCAGGAAGAATTTCCCCTCCTCCATTCACTGCACGAGCAGATTAATTTAACAGGCAACGCAGGGAATTGGTTCTGAGACCTTCTGCATGCTAAGCATCTTCATTGTCTTTTTTCTTTTTCTTTTTTTTAATAAGGGCAGCAGATAACTGGTATGGGAGAGAATACCTGACACATGGTTTATAATCCAGGACTGGATTCTCCTTGCTTCCCCACCTGATGCTCAGCTTTACAGCTGCCAGGTGATAATTAGTATCCTGATGGGATTGCCCCTGCTCTCTCTAAGCCATCAGGATGTCGCAAGTGCATCTAAGCTGAGAAGGTTATTGGATTATCAGCTGGTTAGAGGTGTTAAGAACCCACTCTTGCATAATCAACATCATGCCATTTTGGGCTTCCATGTGGCACTGACGATTAAGGAGAAGAAGCAAAGGAGGCAGGCAACACAGCTGAGATGCTTGACAGAAGAGTTGAGCAAAGTGTGCTGCTAGGAAGGTGGAGGGAGAGGTCTGCAATGTACAGAGGGAAGGTGCCAGGCACTGAAAGGAAGAACTTCTGGGCCCTCCTTATGTGGTTGGATTCCACCTCCCATTAGTCCTCAGTTAGTGTGGCTAAAGGCAAAACAGTGCACAGGCTAGGTTTGAGGTACATAAAATAACAGGTGCAAAACATCTGAAGAACTGTGCATGCACACGAAAGCTCATACCAATAACAAACTTAGTTGGTCTCTAAGGTGCTACTGGAAGGAATTTTTTTATTTTGTTTTGACTACGGCAGACCAGCACGGCTACCTACCTGTAACTAGGTGCAAAACAGAGTAACTAGGACATGAGAAGGGGTTAATTTTCTTCATGATTGTAAATCATCCCATGATGATGCAGGTGAAAGTTCAGTTGCTATGATAACAGTCCAGTGACACAACTAGATCTGTGATTAATCATAGAATCATAGAATTGCAGTGTGGGAAGTGACCCAAGAGTCATCTTGTCCAGCCCCCTGTGATGCAAGAATCTCATCTAAAGTGTCCATGAGATGCCAACCAACCTCTGCTTAAAAATCTCCAATGAAGGAGAGTCCACAACCTCCTGAGGGAGACTGTTCCACCGTCAAACAGCTCTTACTGTCAGAAAGTTCTTCCTGAAACTTAGTCGGAATCTTCTTTCTTGTAACTTGAAACCATTTATTCGGGTCCCAACCACTGAAGCAGGAGAAAACAAGCCTGCTCCATATTCCATGTGGCAGTTCTTGAGATATTGAAGATGGATATCTTAACTCCCTTCAGTCTCCTCTTATCCAGGTTAAACAGCTCCCTCAACTCCTGCTCATAAGGCTTGGGTTACAGACCCTTGATCATCTTTGTTGCCCTCCTCTGCACACATTCCAGCTTGTCAACATCCTCCTTAAATTGTGTTCCCTAGAACTGGACACAGTATTCCAGGTGTGGTCTGACCAAGGCAGAATAGAGTGGGACTGTTACTTCCCTTGAACTGGAAACTATACAGTAGTACCTCGGGTTACAGACGCTTCAGGTTACAGACGCTTCAGGTTACAGATTCCGCTAACCCAGAAATAGTACCTCGGGTTAAGAACTTTGCTTCAGGATGAGAACAGAAATTGCGCGGCGGCAGCAGCAGGAGGCCCCATTAGCTAAAGTGGTACCTCAGGTTAAGAGCAATTTCAGGTTAAGAACGGACCTCCAGAACGAATTAAGTTCTTAACCTGAGGTACCACTGTACTTCTGTTGATGCAGTCTATAATAACACTAGCTTTTCTTTTCTTTTTGCTGCTGGATCATACCTGACTCAGGTTAAGCTTGTGGTCTACTAAGATTTGTAGATCCTGCTCACATCCTTTTATTACTACTGAAAAGGATCCTTTCAGATCATTTTACTACTAGCAAGCCAGGTGTCCCCCATCTTATATTTGTGCAGTTGGTTATTATTTGTCCCTATAGAAATTCATCTACACCTCTATTGTGTTGGGAATGTCACTGGAAGCACCATTACCAGTCACCACACAGAAGCATAGAAAGGTTCAGATAGTTTACTGTTGCAGAAGACAAGGCTCAATAAAACAGTTATGGACGTGGATATACAGTATACAGCTTCTAGGCTTTTGCAGGCACAGATATATACAGATACAGACAAGTACAAAGTATCTCTATTGCTCTAAATAAGTTCAGAAATTGAAGACGTAACTCTAATCACACAGACAGACCAAGAGCAGACACTACTGAGCTTACATGATACTCCTGTGGAGAAGCTGGTAAAAAGTGGTAACTGGATTTGTAGTAGACTAACTGAATCCAAAGCGTGCTCACTAATGATTCCTCATCATTCTGAAGGAAAGTGACAAGTGGGGTGCTGAAGGGTTCTGTCCTGGGCCCACAGTTGTTCAATGACTTCCTAAACAACTTGGATGAAGGAATTGGGGGGCTGCTCATCAGATCTGCAAACCGAGAGGGGTAGCTAATGCCATAGCAGACAGAACTGGGATTCAAGATGACCTTTTGGTCCTTCTCCTGGATGTAGATCTCCATTCTCTGGACTACTGGTCTCCTCCCGAGACTCAGACACTTCCTGGGGTCCTAATTTCTTGTTAAATAAATTTTTATTGCTTTTCACAATTTAATTCCACATTAACATCAGTAAAAAAGAACATTTTTACCTCCCAATCGCCATGTATAGCAATATCTTTTCAAAACCTTTTCTTCGAGATTCCAGGAATCTCTGGACTTCCCTCCATCACCTCTTCTGGTTCTTAATATAAACAAAATTCTCTTACATTTCCATATTCATTTACCCAATTTTCTAATAATTACACATACCATAATTAATCAAAAATTACTAACACTTCCAATCATTTACCATTATTTAACACAGATATCATTTAAGTGTCTAGAATATCATTTAAAACAACATTCTGCATTCCACATGTGCTTAACTATTATTTACCTACTTTTCTAATAATTATTCACAGTTAATCAAAACTTACTAACACTTCAAACCATTTCCCATTATTTAACACAGATGTTATTTAAGCATCTAGAACAGGGGTCAGCAACCTTTTTCAGCCGTGGGCCGGTCCACCGTCCCTCAGACCATGTGGTGGGCCGGACTATATTTTTTTTGGAGGGATGACAAAACCCTCTCTTGGCTTTGCTGATTTGGTCCGAAGGAAAGCAGAGCAATACATTTGGCAGAAGCTTGGCTGCAGGAGTTGTCAGAAGGAGGCATACAACATGCCATCCAAGTGTCTTAGGGACTCTACTCCAGATTTATGTATTGCTTACTTCTTAGTCCTTTCTTCTCCTGAATATGTCCTGCAAGGCAGCAGCTACAGATTTTCCCTTGGGAATTACTCTTGAAGCCTTTTTCACTAATGAGAAAGCCTCAAGGCAGTGAAGGTTTAGGACAGGGGTCAGCAACCTTTTTCAGCTGTGGGACGGTCCACCATCCCTCAGACCATGTGATGGGCCGGACTATATTTTGAAAAAATGCCCCACAAACCCAGAGATGCATTTTAAATAACAGGACACATTATACTCATGTAAAAACACGCTGATTCCCAGAATGTCCGCGGGCCAGATTGAGAAGGCAATTGGGCCGCATCCAGCCCCCAGGCCTTAGTTTGCCTACCCCTGGTTTAGGACCAGAGTTTTCCTTTTCCTAGATGGCTTACCTTCCCAGGTTGACAAGCCCCAGGGCTTTTTTCAGGGGGAACTCACAGGAACTGCACCTCTCAAGTGGGGTCCTGCGCCTCTCAGGTGGGCGTTATTGCCATTCTAAGAGAATGAAAGAGGTTTTCATGGTGAATTCCAGCACCTCTTTTTCTAGAAAAATAGTCCTGACGAGCCCCATCTGCATGGCTAGTACAGGTGAATTGTCTTATTTTTAGAAGCTCTGGGCCATATCTACTGTTAGTTCTGCTCTGAGTAGATCCACTGAAACTAATGGACGTGACTAAGATCCACTAATTTCATTAAGTCTACTCTGAATAAAACATGGTGAGATACAACCCTAGGTTTTTAAATTTAAATTGATGGTGATATTGGAAATCTACTAAACCTCAAACTGATTTAGGTTTCATTACAGAAACTGATTGAGCTAGCAACAAGAAGAATTTGGAAATCTCAGTACAGTAGTGTTCATGGTTCCAGCTCATAGGAGCAGCCTATGCACATTCAATAGGTTTCCCCACTGTAGACATGCCCTCAAGTTGTGGAAAGTGTTGGGGAAGGAGCAGAGTAGGGGTGTATAGCAGGGACAGGATCAGCAAATATGCTCTGCTTCTCTCCCTTGTGTGATTATTGTTCTTGATGTTTGAATAACCCGAAATGTGCTTCAATTATGTTTTTTTAGTCATGTGACACAATCACTTAATCTGATTGACCTCACTTATCTATTGACTATTAAATTCATATTCCACCTTCCCTCCAAGGAGTGCAAGGTAGCATGCATGGTTCTCCCCATTTCATCCTTACTACAACCTTGTGAGGTGGCATGGTGACTGGCATGAAGCCACACAGTGAGTCCTAGTCCAGAAATGACCACGCTGGCTATACCACCAGGTCATTCTGCTCACAATATGATCCCTGACTGGCTGGGATCATGCAGTGAACAGAAGAAAAGCCCTGAGTGATTAGAAAAAAACTGGCTGGCTAAAAACACACACCAAGAAGCAGAACAATGGCTGCAATGCAACAGTGAAGGCTGGTCCATTAAGGTGAATGGGGCACTGCCCCAGCAACCTCAGCCTAACCTCAGCCATCCCCTACCTACCTGTCTTCTGACTTACACTGGCTGTCAGCTTCCTTTTCCTTAGTTTCAGTGTTGCCTTGTTGAACTCTGCCCTTTATTGATTCTGTCTCTGTCATTGGATCTGGCTCCAAATGTAGAGCTACTCAGGAAATATTTTAAACCCTCCCCCTGCCCAACTATGAAACATTTGTTGTAGCCCCAAAACACCCACCCACATGCCTCTGAAATAGATGCAGAAAGGTCCTGGGTGTTGGAGCTAGTGCGGCGATGTAAGGAACATCTTTTATAAGCCTTTTATTCTTCATCGTTCCTGTTGCTCCTCACTACTCACATTTTCATCCTGGTTTGTCATTCACCTTATAGCCCAGCAATAGTTAGCTTGGTTATCTTGTTAAATAGAGTGGTCTATTTTTAGTTGACCTTCTTTCTCCAGTGTAGATTCTCTCACAAACCATTTTTACTTAAAGATACCTGTACACATTGGAGTCAGTTATGAAGGACATGTGAGTCTTCGCTATGCAGCATTTTGCTCCTCGCTCTGAAATATACAAATGTGTTCCCGATCCATTTTAAAGGGGCAAGCAGAGAATAATAATCACACACACACTTTACAGCAAACATGCATCTTGTAGCAGGGTGTCTTGACCTGTGTACGCTGCAAATTGATGTATAAGGAGGTGCTTTAAGAGCCTTCAAGGCTTCTCTTTTACAACAGGAAGAAGGATTCAGTACCATACAGACATATAATGTGACCATGTGTTGTTGTCAAGCAGAAATATATATTGCAATAGCACACTCAAGTCTGATAGTCAATAGTAGAAATTAATAAATGGTAGTATTTAGACAATATCTGGGATATGAAGGAAAATACAAGATGCAGAAATGTGCCAGAGAAGAAATTCCTGGGTTAGCTTATGCAACCAGCCTGGGCAGGCTAGCTAAGTGCAGAGCCATTAAGGAACAATGGGGAACCAAGCACTGACCCATTAAGCATCACTGACAATGCAAAAGAGCTGTCCTTTCCACCCCCCTCTAAGGAGAACTGGCAGGTTGCCCAGGTGAAGGGAGGGTGTGATGTCACAGGATAAATTGTCCCTTTTGAAATTCTAAAGGTGTTCTGGGAGAACAAAGGCCCATTTTGGTGCTGGCTGGAGGAAGCTGCACCAAGAGACCAGGAGACAGGACTGACTGCTGCTCTGGACTCAAGCTTGCTGAAGCTAGGAGAGGGACAATGAAAGACACTCTTGGCGTATAATGTTCTGTACCCCCTCCATGGAATGTGTAAATGTGTGTCCAATAAACCATATTTCTTAAAGACAGTCTCTGCTGTGCCTTGATTTTCCCAATGGAAATACAATCCTGGGGGAGTGTCAGGAACCCCCTGGGATCTTGTTGCTATTTGGTAGAGATTAGGGGTGGTGTGCAACCTTCATAACAATATATTCTGCCATTTATCTCTATCATGAACTGCTCAGGACATTTATAATGAAGTTGGGTTTAAATGCAGGAAGGGTGCGGTACCTCAGGCCTGGGGATCAAATGCTGTCCTCTCTGTCTGTTCCTTGGGACTCTCCCCAGGCTATACTTCCTCAGCCACACCCCATCTCCCCAGGAAAGCCCCTCATTTATCCTTCTTGAGTGAATTTGCCTTGCTGGAATGTGTTCTGGAATTCTGGCCCTGCTTCTTGCTTGCTTGCCTGGATAGAGGTGTGTGTGTGTGTGTGTGTGTGTGTGTGTGTGTGTGTGTGTGTGTGTGTAGAACCTAGCCTACAGTACAGAGGTAAAATCTACATGTATTGCTCCTCTCACTTTTACTTCTGATCCAACCCACCACTGGCGTATTGTCCCCTGAATAATGTTCAGAAAGGAACGCATCCCTCAGTCTGAAATGGTTCCCCATGCCTGCATTACATGCCTGTGATTTGGTTGAAAAAGCTCAGATTCAGAGTCAGGACTGAGGACTCAGCTATACAGCTTCAAATAAAACGTTTTAAGTGTGTTTTTCATACAATATACAATAGATGGCGATGATGAGCCTTATGGAAAATTAAATGTATTTTTTAAAATGCTTAAAAGAAAAAAAGAAGCGTGGTTTTTTTTAAAAGACCTTGATAATTAACTATCTATACAATTGTATCAATGTTTTCTTTTCCATGCAGTGTTTTACTGACATTCCCATTTGGGATATACAGTAATTCTGAGGCAGAGCACCTGCTTTGCTTGTGGAAGGTCCTTGGTTCAATCCCTGGTATGTCCGCTTGATAGATGGACCAATGCTCAGTGATACAGCACCTGCTTTGCATGTAGAAGATTCCTGGTTTAACCCATTTCATGCCCAATTAATGGTTTAAATCCATTTCATGTTCAGACAGTAGTTAATAGGAAATATTCTGACCTGAGACCCTTGAGAGCCAGTACCAGTCAGACAATGCTGGGCTGAATGGAAAAGCATCCTAATGCAGGACAAGGCAGTTTCCTATGTCAGAAAGGAAGGGTTCTGGCTACCTCCCCAAAACATGCAGGCAGAGGATCTTACTTATAACTAAGAAAAAGAAGGCAAGCAAAGGAGCAGGCTTGGCAGTAGATATGATGCTCAGCAGTCATGAGCTCAGGGGCAGGAAAAGACATTCAGAACTGGACAGAAGGAATGAAGATGTCTCAACAAATGTCCTTGCCTTCACCAAGCTTTTAAAGATGAAGTGTGGTATGCTCACTCATGAGACTCTCTCACCTTCTGGGAATGTCAGAATTGCAATTGCGCACTTCACTGAGGTGGGTGCATCTGCTCCTATCTGTGAAGTTGGCACCTGGTCCTAGGCTACAAGACTGCACCCTCCTGTCAAGGCTCCTGTTCAGCTGCTGCCTCCCCTTGCTCCTCCTCCCTCTGCTGATTAAAGCCCTTCCCAGCCACCACTGAGGCCTTCTGCTCCACAGGAAGATTTGTGGGAGGTGGGGAGAACTGACATCCCTGCGCCCCCTTTCAAAGTAGTTGAAGTCAGAGTTGAAAGAAGAGTTCCCCTCTTCTTCAACTCAGCCACCCCATTTCAACCCCTTTTTCCTAGACTCAGAATGCATGTGGTTCTAGAAGAGGCAGCCACACGTCACCACCAAAAGATCTCTTGATTTCCATCATACTGGAGAACTTATTGATGAGGAGTTCCCTGCCCCACCCCTCTGTCTTTACCCCTTAGCTTCTGCATGCAAAGTAGATGTTCTACTATGTAACTGCAGCTCTGGGGACAGGAACTGTGGCCTAGGTAGAGTCCAGAGTGGCTTGTAGAGTTGCATTCAGCCCTTGAGCCTGACATTCCCCACCCCTGATCGATCCATATAAACTATCACAGGGGTGGCCAACTCTCAAGAGACTGTGATCTACTTTCAGAATTAAAAACTGGCAGTGATCTACCCCCGTTCAGCTCAAAGTTCTTTTTTTAGGGAGGAGAAAAGGCAAAGGACACAGGGGTAAAGTCACTCACAAAAATATCGCTATGGATCAAAACAGTAGCACAGAGAAAGCTCTGTCTTCCCTTCCTGAGATCATACAACAATGGAGGGCATGGCAGGAGTCAGTTTTAGCAACGCTAAGGAAAGGGAGCCAGAGATCAACCGCAATCTACCAAAACCTCATGGGGATCTACCAGTAGATCCCCATCGACCTGTTGGACATCCCTGAACTACCATGTTCAAATATTATACAAATCTTTCTCCTTTGCAGGGGCTAATATGTTTGCGCTGTTTTGGCAATGCTTATGTAGCCACCCTATCTATAGTACAAACTGTTATCAGCCAAAGCACTAGTCTTTGCAACTGCCTGGTACACATCTTTGCAAATCGCTCTTTTGTCTCTCACTCTTGTTTTAAGATCAGTTTGTTGCATAAGAGGAGCCGAGCAACCTTGGTGTCCTTCTCCACTTACCCCAAGGGCTGTATCTTCTCTGATGTTTCCTTGGCCTATAGAGGAAGAGGTGCTGCAAAGGAGAACTTTTTTTTTTTTTTTTTTTTTGGCCAGTCATGTCCTTCAGTCATAGCCAGCCACCCTGCACCAAAGTCAATGGGACTGCTGTAGCGTGACTGAGTGTGTGAACTTGCAGGAGATAGTGATTCACAAAATGCACCAAGCACAGCTCCCATCAGGCCAAATGAGCTCTGTGAGAAGCTCTGAGAATTGTGCACTCTCTATCTTCCTTGGGCATTGGTGCAATCTGTTCCTATACCCCCTGTTAAGAGGTCTCTAGAAGTCATCATCGCTGAATGATACACTTCCTGCTTAGGCCACACCTTCAGTATACTTTTAGAGTAATATCATGCTACTTTTACAGCCATAGCTCTCTCCAAAGAAACCTGGGAAATGTAAGGATGATGGGAGACACCTATTTCCCTCGCAGAGCTACAATTCCCAAAGTGGTTTAACAGTCAAGCCCTTTTCCTGGAGAGAACACTAGGACTGTAGCTTTGGGAGGGGAATAGCATACTCTCCAAGTTCCTCAATTTTCCAGGGACGGTCCCAGAATTATGAAAGCCATCCCGGCTTCTGAGTTGATCCCAGAATGTCCCTATTACTCCTGTCAGTGCTGCCGCCACTGAGTTTGGGGAGGAGTATGAGCCAGAGCTTGTCCTAAGCAGCTGCAGCTACAATGGAGCTTCTCTCCGGTTGCTTCTCCATGTCCTTTCCATGGCTGCTGCTCCTAGTGGCTGCTGTAGAGTGGCCGAGGAGGAGACACTGCTGCTGCCAAGGTCCAGCCCCACGTGATGCGCTGACTCTGAAGTGCAGGCAGAGGGCAGGGCTGCCCTGGGTGGGAAGAAAGGGGGAGCAGAGTGGCGCAGAAGGCATTTTGATTTTGATTTAAAAAAAAGAAAAAAAAAGAAAGAAATGCTTTGTGCATCTGTGTCTAATCTTTCCCCTTTCCGAAATTTATTTATTGGTGGTGGTGGTGGTGGTGGTGGTGGTGTGTGTGTGTGTTGTAAATCTACTAAAGAATAAAATAAAATCAGGATTAAGGGTTTTTCTCAGGACAGTGGATGGTGTGTCTGCTGTGTCCCATTGGTGAAGTGGTGGTGGCACTCGCCTTTATTCTTATAGGAAATGCTCTTTGGTGGGGGGTCAAGGAGAGTCAGTCGTGTGTGTGTGTGTGTGTGTGTGAGAGAGAGAGAGAGAGAGAGAGAGAGAGAGAGAGAGAGAGAGAGAGAGATGTCCCTATGTCCAACTGAGGAATGTTGGAGGGTATGGAATAGGGGTCTTCTAACACTGCTTGGCAGGTTTATCAAACTGAATTTTCGCATTCAGTTGTCATTTAACTCTAATCTTTATGCAGCGCTCATCCACACATATTGTGCCTAGAAAGCAAAAGTTCAGATGGTTTCCCACTTGTCCCATGCTCTCTAGGCATTGGTTCAAGAGGTTTTCATGGAATCACAGAATCATAGAATTGCAGAGTTGGAAGGGACCCCAAGAGACATCCAGTCCAACCCCCTGCAATGCAGGAATCTTAGCTAAAGCATCCATGACAGATGGCCATCCAACCTCTGCTTTAAAACCTCCAAGGAAGGAGAGTCCACAACCTCTTAAGGGAGACCATTCCACTGTAAAACAGTTCTTACAGACAGATTTTTTTTAATGTTTAGTTGGAATCTCCTTTCTTGTAACTTGAAGCCAATGATTCGAGTTCTACCCTCCAGAGAAGGAGAAAACAAGCTTCTACCCTCTTCTGTGTGACATCCCTTCAGGTATTGGAAGATGGCTATCAAATCTCATCTCCTCTTTTCCAAGCTAAACATACCCACCTCCTTCAACTGCTCCTCAAAAGGCTAGGTTTCCAGACCCTTGATCATCTTGGTTGCCTTCCTCCTGGAACTGTGGTGCCCAGAATTGGACACAGTGTTCCAGGTGTGGTCTGAACAGGGCAAATAGAGTGATACTATTACTTCCCTTGATTTGGACACTATAATTCTGTTGATGCAACCTAGAATAGCATTGCTTCTTTTGCTGCTGTATCACACTGTTGACTCATGTGATCCACTGTTGAGTTTGTAATCCATCAAGACCCCCAGATCCTTTTCATGTGTACTGTGCATCTGGCTTAGTGCAGAACCTGACATTTGTTTCTGTTGAAATTCATTTTGTTAGCTTGGGCCCAGTTCTTCAATCTGTTATGGTCATTTTGAATTCTGATTCAGTCTTCTGTGGCTGTCATGAATACTCTATGTCCCAGCTTAGAAATGCAGCTGGTAGAAGACCACAGTTTGCAAATGACAGGATCAGGTTTCTCTCAGACAGAGGCCAGGAGGCAGATGTCAAGTTAGAGAAGTGTCAGTTCCACAAGACCAAGGAGGAGTTCTTGGGCTACCACATCACTCCCCGAGGAGTACACATGGCGGGGGCCAAGGTGCAGGCAGTGGTGACATGGCAGGAACCCAGAACCAAGAAAGACTTCCTGGGTTTCGCGAACTACTACCGGCAGTTTATACCCAGATACTCAGGACTAACTGCTCCCCTCATGGATTGTTTAAGGGGTAAGAGACCGTTCCAATGGACAGAAGAGGCCCAGAGGGTATTCAAGAGACTCAAGGCCATGTTTGACCCAGAAGAGTACTTAGCTCATCCTGACCCGCACCGGCCTATGATAATGGAGACTGGCGCTTCCGACAGAACACTAGGGGAAGTTCTGTTGCAAGAGGATGAGAACGGGGACCTGAGACCGTGTGCCTTCCACTCACAAGCTGAATCCATCAGAGCAGAATTACACCATTTGGGAAAAAGAATTGCTGGCTATCCAGGACACTCTGGGTACATGCTGACACTTCCTAAAGGGGGTGCAACACCAAGTGGAAGTGTGCACCGACCACAATAATCTTGAACACTGGCAGATGGCTCAACACCTTAACCAGAGGCAGATAAGGTGGGCCCCACAAAGTGCCAGCAGGGCTGCTCCAACCACTCCCTACCCCCCATGGGCCATGGGAGGTGATAGCTATGGACTTTATCACTGACCTACCAGAGTCACAGAAACAGACAGTGATATGGGTGGTGGTAAATCTGTTCTCGAAGATGGCACATTTTATGCTCTGTAGGAAGATTCCCTCGGCGCAGGAGACGGCACAGCCCTTCATGGAACATGTGTTTAAACTGCATGGATTGCCTCTATCTCTGATAGAGGAACACAATTTACCTTCCAGTTTTGGAGGAAACTGATGCAACTGCTGAAGGTAGAAGTCTGCCTCGTGTCCGCTAGACACCCACAAACAAATGGAGAGTCAGAAAGGACAAATGCCACCTTGCAACAGTACCGGTGATGCTACATGCATCAACAAGACAAGTTGGCGCTCGCAGAGTTTGCATACAACAATGCGGTGCACTCATCTACACAACAGACTCCCTTCTTTGCCTGCCTGGGATGACACCCATGCATCTTCCCAGGGTAAGAAGACAGCCTGGCAGTGCCAGCCACTGAACAGTTTGCAGAGGAACTAGAAGCTCTGCACAGCTTACTTCGAGAGCAGCTGGAGTGAGCTATGGATGAATACAAAAGGGAGGCAGAAAAGCATAGACAGCCAAGCAAGAAGATAAGGGTGGGGGACCAGGTGTGGTTGTCTACCAAGGACTTGCCAAAAAACAGGATGTGCCGGAAGTTGGACCCTCAGAGGGTGGAACTGTTTGAAGTGATGGAGCAAATTAACCATGTGTTGTTCAGGCTTCAACTGCCTGCATACATGAAGATACATCCTGTATTTCATAGGTCACTGTTGTCTCCCATGATGTTGCCACACCTGTATCAAACACCAAAAGAGGCGCCCCCCTCCTCTAATGATAGAAGGGGAACCAGAATACGAGGTGTCGCAATTGCTGGACTCTCACTGGAGGGGAAGGAGACTGTAATATCTAGTGTCTTTGAAGGGTTACGGAGATGAGGAAAATTCATGGGAGGATTCTGGGAACATGCATGCCCCTAGGTTACAGACTGAGTTCCACCGCAGGTACACCAACAAACCCAAACCAAGAGGGTGGAGGGATGAACAGGAGGTGCGGGTGGAAGACGAAGAAAGTGAGGCAGAATGGGGGCTCAAAAGAGAGGAGGACACTCAGGTTGGGGGTGAATGGGAAGAGAGTGAGGAGGAGTGGTGGGAACCCTCAGAGAGAGGAAGAACAAGAGGAGGAGGAGGAGGATCCTAGGGGAGGGGGTGATGTCATGAATACACTAGCTCCCAGCTTAGGAATGCAGCCGATAGAAGACTGCAGTTTGCAAATGACAAGATCAGATTTCTCTCAGACAGAGGCCAGCAGGCAGATGCCAAACCCTGCTCCTCTTGGCCTTGAGAGTCAGCCAGATAAGACTGGGTTGGAATGCGCCCACGGTTCACAAGAGACAGAAACAGGTGCGGAAGAGAAGATTGACAGTCTGTCTTCTCAGGAAGAAGTTGGAGGGGATCCAATGAGCCCATGAAGTCATCGCTGGGGGAGGGTGTATGACAGGAAACAGAATAAGAAACGCAAGGGTCATAGGTTCTGTTTATTCTTCCGGAAGAGGAAGGATTCTTTAGAAGGTTCAACTGAGTGATGATACCGGAGGCTTGGCTAGAGCCATCCGGAGCTAATTGCTTTTTTTTGCAATAAATCCTCCTTTTTAATTACGTACGAGCACTGTGTTACCAAGCCAGGAACCTGGACTCCTAACAGCATTAGCTACCCCTCCCAGGGGTATTTGATGAGCATTCCCTCAATTCTTATATCGAAGTAATTTATAAAGACGTTAAACAACAATGGGCCCAGGACAGAACCCTGCAGCACCCCACTTGTCAATTTCCCTCTGCATGACGAGGAACCATTAATGAGTACTCTTTAGGTTCTATCAGTCAGCCAACTACAAATCCACCTAACGGTTACCTCATTCAGCCTACATTTTACCAGCTTCCTAGTGAGAATTTCATGGGGTACTTTCTCAAAAGCCTTACTGAAATCAATATATGCTATGTCCACAGCATTCTCCTGATCCACCAAGTTTGTAATGCCATAAAAAAAGAAGAAATGTGATTAGTCTGGCGTGACTTATTTTTGAGAAACACATGCTGGGTCTTAGCAATCACAGCATTCTTTTCTAAATGCTCACAGACTTCGATTTGGAAACTTTTTGGTTATTCCATTTCTAAATTGCTACCTTGCTGTTTCCTGCCTTGCGTGGAAAGGGAATGTTAGAAACTTAGGGTTGTCTCCAACTAAGTAGTCTGGTACAGCAAACTAAATACGACATAATAGTCATCACTGAAACCTGGTGGGATGAGTCTCATGATTGGAATGTAGTAATAGAGGGATACAATCTATTTCAGAGAAATAGACCAAACAGGAAAGGAGGAGGAGTGGCCTTATATGTCAGGGATGTGTATACCTGTGAAGAGATCCATGATTTAAAACTTCAAAGCCAAATTGAGAGTATCTGGGTCAAAATTAAGGGAAAGAAAAATAACAGTGATCTCATTGTGGGAGTTTACTATAGATCCCCAAGCCAAACTGAGGACACAGATGATGCCTTCCTGGAACAGATGACCAAGCATTCAAAAGGAAGTGAGATAGTAGTAATGGGGGATTTCAACTATCCTGATATTTGTTGGATGTCAAACTCAGCCAAGAGCATAAGGTCGAACAGATTCCTCACTGGCCTTGCAAACAATTTCATTGTCCAGAAAGTGGGAGAACCAACAAGAGGATCAGCCATTTTAGATCTGGTCCTAACCAATAGTGATGACCTAGTTAGTGGGGTAGAAGTGGCAGGATCATTAGGTAGGAGTGATCATGCTCTTCTGGAGTTTATTATACATCAGAAAGGAGCAACCAAGCATACTAAGACTCAAATTCTAGACTTTAAGAAAGCCGACTTCAGAAAACTTAGGGAAACGCTGGGTGTGATCCCATGATCAGTAATACTAAAAGGGAAGGGAGTTCATGATGGATGGGAGTTTGTTAAAAGGGAGATATTAAAAGCACAACTTCAAGCAGTACCAATGAGACGAAAACATGGAAGGTGCCTAAAGAAGCCAGGGTGGCTATCTAAAGAACTTTTAACTGAGTTAAGATTTAAAAGGGATATGTACAAAAAAAGGAAAAAGGGGGAAACCACCAGAGAGGAATTCAAACAAATAGTTAGCATGTGTAGAGACAAAGTCAGAAAAGCTAAAGCACAGAATGAACTCAGGCTTGCTAGAGAGGTTAAAAGCAATAAAAAGGGGTTTTATGGGAATGTTCGTAGCAAAAGGAAGATCAAGGAAACAGTGGGGTCACTCAGAGGAGAAGAAGGGTTGGACTGGATGGCCCTTATGGTCTCTTCCAACTCTACGATTCTATGATTCTAAGTCCTACTCAGAGTAGACCCACTGATACTAATGACTCTAATAGTCATATCTTTTATTTTCAATGGACCTAATCTGAGTAGGACTAGCACTGGATACAATTCCTTATTATTATTGATGAAAATCTTACTTAATTGTTTAAGTCATTTATATACTGCTTAATTACTGTATTCAGATTTCTCAGTGGTGTATATAAATACAATCCATAGAAAATGGGACAATAAACAATGAAAATGATTGTTGTGATGCCATTCTCTGTCTATCTGCACTTTCTTTTGTTGCTGCTAGAAATGGCACATGCTTGTACCTTGTACCAAAAGCCAGGAACTTCAGCTAAACAGATCTAATTGGTTTGCCCTTTCTTGAATAAGAGTGGACCTCTCTGGGCTCTGTTAAAATAGATTATCTTTGAGCATTGCACCCTCAATACTCTGCAAAGAGAAAAAGGGAAATGCTGACACTATTAATGTCTACTCATGAATATGCAGTTTGTCAGGGGCGTTAGGAACATAGGAAACTGCCTTATACAGAGTCAATGGTCCACCTAGCCCAGTAATACCGACTTACTGGCAGCAGTGCAGGTTTCAGACTGTGTTCTCTCCCAGGCATACCTGCAGATGCTGGGGAATGAACCTGGGACCTTGTGCATGCAAAGCAGGTACTCTACCACTGATCGACCCCCATTTTTCCCTTAGCATTGCTTGGTCTTGACAAGATTTGGGGGCACAAGCCATTTGCATACATTTTTCATATCTTTATTTATAGATGCAAATGAAGCAAATTTTCAGAAGGAAAGCTGCCTTGTAAACAAAGTAATCTCTCTCTCTCTTGTTTTTTTTTTTAATCATTTAATATAATGGGTCAAAATCTCTCTTTTTTAAAGCAATTGTTGTAGTGCAAGTGTGTATGGTGTTTTGTTTTTAAAAATGACCTCCAGATGTTGTGGCATCCCTGCTATGCTTAATAGCTCCCCCTCCTTCCATTGTGGCCCATTCAAATCTGTCTGGACACAACAACCTTTCACTCCAAGCTCCTTCAACAAACTTGGTTACCCCACACACTTTGATGGCCTCCACCATTGCTACTTTCCAGTCATTACCAACACCTGACAAGATTTTAATGAGGCCAGAGGTCTCTGGAGGAAATAAGAGTGGGGTCCCAGAACTCTCAAAATGAAACCTAATGAAAAATATATGCTTGTTCTCCCATGAGCCATCTAATTTTCACATCTCACAAACTACCTCTGTTAATGCAAGCTGCACCCTGCTCCTGAATGACTTCAGACACTGAACTCTGGAGTCTTTGTCACATTATCTGGCACTGAGTAATTCCATACCAGTAGTCTGACATTTCCATTCAAGGGGGGGAGGGGGGAGGAAGAGAAAAGAGAGATATATAAATTGATTAAAATTCAACAGGCACAGAGTGCTCAGCTTTTAAAGGTCGGAGAATCCAGCAGATGATCAACTGTAAAATAATTCAACATTTACAGAGGTGAGGGTGGTGGAATGGGTGGAGAACAGGGGAACGTGTCCAGCTCTTTCACTGGCCAGATATTAACGGCTGAACCAGAATTAAAGCCAATGTAATTATAGTCTAACTAACAGACACACTGAGTTTCAACCTAGTTGGAGGGTCTTAGGTAATCTGCACTTATTGGAGAGACATTAAGGAAAGTTCTGAACAAAGAGGTGAGAAGAGCTGTCCCTTCCTGGATTTTCCTGCTCCCCTTTGAGATACCTGGTTGTGAGAACAGGATGCTGGACTAGATGGGCCTTTGGTCTGATCCAGCAGGGCTCATATGTTTGAAAGACATAGGCACATAGGAAGAGCCCTGCTGGATCAAACCAAAGGACTATGTACTCCAGCATCCCGTTTCCCACAATGGTCAATCTCAGGGAAGCCCAAAATAAGGACATGAAGGGAGCAGCCGCCTCTTACTCATATTCCTCCAGTGACTAGTATTGGAGCTATCTTATTGCTATCATGACATGGATTATTTTAATCCCTTCTTTGCCTGAGATCCCAGAAAGCCACTGCCAGTCAGAGAAGACAGTACTGAACTAGATAAATAGTTTGCCTGACCTGCTATAAGGCAACTTCCTATATCTGAGGATAAGCTTAGTGTGAGGATAAGCTTAGTGTGAGGACCTATCAGGTGGTGTACGCTGCTATTTGCCCTTGCTGCCTTTACTACTCACTTGCTCATCTCATCCCCTCTAGGGCACAGAGAATGTGGGGTAAGCAAGCAGATTACAAAAGCAAACAGGAGAAGAAGCAGCTCAGTTAGCAGGCTCTCAGATATGCCCCACCACCTGAGCCATGCATGGTGAGTGGCCTTGGTAAGGGCTCTATTATGTCAACTCCTGATGGCAGCCCTGGGGTTTACAGCTGATGTTTGATCCCAACTAACTGACCTCCCAGACAACTGATGTGCCTTTTGTGTGGAGCACCTGTGTTTACAAATATTTAAACTAGTTGTGAGGCATCGGGGGGGGGGGTGTATGTCTCAAAACAAGGATTCTAACCACCAGTCTGACATACCAGTGCTCTGATACCTCAGCCAACCAGGCAGATTTGGCTCTGTGGATCTAGAGCAACCTCTAGGTTGATGTTGAAACCCAAATGCTTGTTGGTTGACCCTACAGTCCAAACAGAGGTACACTGTGTATTATAAAACTGACACCCAAGGTTCCAGAACATCACTCTTTTCAAGTGAGATTTGGCCACATACTAGCAAATTCAGGCTACACATTTAAGTTGATCCATTGCTGTTGCACAACAAACTTGATTCCCCAAAACTGTACTTGCGATAAACACAAGTTAAAGGGAAATGCACTGGAGCATATAGGATAACTATTACTTGACACAACTTCATATAACCTCAGAAGGAATGCTAAATAAACAGCTGGCGTCAGCTAACTTCCCCACAGAGTTTGAGAAAACAAATCAAGATGTAAGTTCAATAAACCTAAGTCATTCCTGCAATCTGAACTCATCATCTCATCAGGTGCCTCGTCTTGTTTACTTCTTGATTTGACTTTTCCACAACAGCTTACTTTTGACTATGTCAAAGGTAGCCAATATAGTGCCTTCCAGATGTTGATGAACCACAGCTCCCATCATGCCTGATGATTGACCATGCTGCCTGGTGCTGATGGGAGTTGGAGGCCAACATCTATAGGACACCATGTTGAATAGCAGCTATGTCAACTACCTTTGGCTCTGTGGATCTTTGTAAACTGCAGCCTGGTGGTCCCTCTTACTCCACAATTAGCAATACAGTCGTACCTCGGCTCCCGAATGCCTTGGGAATCAAACTTTTTGGCTCTCAAATGATAGAAACTGGGAATGAGTGTTCTGATTTTCGAATGTTCTTTTGGAGGCCAAATGTCTGGCTGGGCTTCCACAGCCAACCAGAAGCTGCGCTTTGGAAGCCGAATGTTTCAGAAATCGAACAGACTTCCAGAACAGATTTTGTTCGACTTCCGAGGTACAACTGTACTTAATGTATGGGAGGAGTGCAACGAGAAATTAATACATAAAACATTGATATCCTTCATGTTACTAGCTGCTTGATTACAAAAACCTGGAAGTTGGTGGTCAACTTAACTTTTGAGCAATGGTTCCACAGATTTTTGCATATTGCACTAGAACAGGGGTAGGCAACCTTCGGCTCCCAGATGTTTTGGGACTACAACTCCCATCATCCCTGACCACTGGTCCTGTTAGCTAGGGATCATGGGAGTTGTAGTCCCAAAACATCTGGGAGCCGAAGGTTGCCTACCCCTGCACTAGAAGAAAAATAAGTGTAGAATATTAAATGGGGCAAAGGGAAGGCAAAACATTTTGGCTTTATGGAACCTGGAGTCCACTCATGGAATTGGCTACAGGATATATTACAGGATTCTCTCCTCCCCCCTCTCTTTTCTTTCTCTTTGTTGTTGTTTTGTTTTTTACTTTAGTTTGATTAGTTTTTTTATTACCGGTATATTGTACAGTATGTTGGAAAGTTTCAATATTTTTATAGGAATACATTATAGGATATATACTAGATCTTCATCTTTCATCTGCCTTCTTGAAACTGTTGAACCCCATCTGAAGTGGCTTATGTCCTCTGCCATTGGGACTCTAGTTTATACTACTTTGGATATCCTCAAAAACTTTTCAACTGTTTGTTCTGTTGTTTTCTCATCAAGTATATATACATCTACATATATCTATGTCTATCTGCAGCCTGTTCCAGAGGCCCTTTTTAATGTCTGTAGTTCTAAGCTGCCTTTTAGGGGAAACCACTCCATAAAATACATTGTAAAAAAACAACCATTTAGATCGGCAGTCTAACAGCTTAAAACAGTTTTAGACAAGCATCTTTATGAATCTTTCAAGAAAAAGCAACCTTTGTTTTAAAGGCCTGTTTAAAAGCCTGTGTTGATGACACCATAGATAAATAATTTTCAAGAGAGTTCCATTTATACGAGGCTACCACTGAGCAGGCTCTGCTTTTTTGTGCCTACCAATCTGATTAATCTTCCAGGGGGGCCTATGCACAAGGCCTCTATCTCAGGGGATGGGCAGAAACATATGGTTGAAGTCATTCCCCTGACCTGTGGGATGAAAGCATTCAAAATGCTAGGTAAAGGGTTAATGCTCACAAGGGCTATAGAATACTGTGCTGTCCTACATCTGAGGCAGTTATGTCCGTTGGCACAGCAGTGGCAGTTATTAACAGTCTTTTGTGTGAAAGCAGCAGGTATTTTCTGTTGTGCTGCTGTTTGCCTCAGAGTTAGTCAGTCTGCAACAGTATTTGTCTTAGAGACAATCCTATGTAAGATGTATCAGCAACATAAATAACACCAGTTACAGGTAGGTAGCAGTGTTGGTCTGCCATAGTCGAAACAAAAATAAAAAATTCCTTCCAGTAGCACCTTAGAGCAGTGTTTCTCAACCAGTGTGCCTCCAGATGTTTTGGGACTACAACTCCCATCATCCCTCGCTAGCAATACCAGTGGTCAGGGATGATGGGAATTGTAGTCCCAAAACATCTGGAGGCACACTGGTTGGGAAACACTGCCTTAGAGACCAACTAAGTTTGTTCTTGGTATGAGCTTTCGTGTGCATGCACACTTCTTCAGATTCACTGAAACAGAAGTCACCAGACCCTTATATATAGTGAGAGGGTGGGGAGGGGTATTACTCAGAAGGGTGGTGGGAGTAGGTGATTGGCTGATAGGTATGGTAAACCTGTTGACGACTGTTGACGACTCCAGTTGGTCTTACAGGAAAAAGCAAGGGGTGAGATGGCTAAAAATAGCTATATCATGTATAATGAGATAATAATCCAATGTCTCTATTCAGACCAGGTCTCTCCATGGTTTTAAGTTTGGTAATAAGTTACAATTCAGCAACATCCCTTTCCAGTCTATTTCTGAAATTCTTTTGTAATAAGATCTGTTGTTTAACTTCATCAGGCGGATATTTTAGTTCTAAAAAGGTTTGCTGTAGATCTCTTAGGTGAGAGTCTCTGTCTGTAGAGTTGGAACAGATGTGGCTGTAACGTAGGGCCTGGCTATATACAATGGATTGTTTGGTATGTTTGGGATGGTAGCTAGAAGCTTGTAGATATATTTGTCGGTAAGTTGGTTTATGGTATAAGGTGGTGTCTATTCGCCGATCCTGTATTTTTATAGTAGTGTCCAAAAAATGCATTTCTTCCATAAATTGGTTCATTGTTAGGTTGATGGTGGGGTGAAAGTCATTGAATGTCTGGTGGAAGGTGTCCAGGGTCTGTTGACCATGTGTCCAGATGTAAAGCCTGTACCTTACCGGGACTGGAGCGATGGGTCTCAAGCAAAGAGACAACATACCAGGCAGGGTACAACAAGGGTTTATTTGTATTGCATATGCAAGGCCAAAGGTGCAGCGCGATAGCTCGCAATCTGCACACCTACTGAAGAGTGTATGGTCCTTTTATACATTCTGAAAGCACAAGGTTTCCAGGAAACCGATACTTACTGCTGACATTCCTTTACCCTTGTTACTTACAACATTAAGGCCTTGTTACCCTGTTACTGATTACAGCATAGAGGCAAACCCAGACTGTACTCCTTTGATAACAATTCTAAAGCAGGTGGCTTGGTAAAAACAATTAATACAAAGAAGATATTCTTGAACGCAATCCCAGACAGCGTTAAAGGAATCATACATTGAAACCTTCTACCAGACTAGAGACCTTGAGCACATATTGTCTATTGTAGGGTTTCTCTGCAGCCACATATTATCTAGGAATGCAACCTTAAATGTTGCCAACTCTCCTCCAGTGCTTCTTCAGCCTTGACGTCTGGAGAGACGAGCGACCTTGAATGTTGCAACATGCAGATTCCACATTTAGAAGAGGCCCTTGCAGGAAAACAATTCATTACTTATGGACAGACATTTGCCAATATATCATTAAGCACTTCAATGCTTAGACTAATCACAGCCTGGCCTATATAGCGTATAAAATGCATGATAATATATTATTAATAATAACATGATAGCTGCCTGTTATATTTACAGCTCATTTGACCCCTTCACAGATAATAAAGATATCATCAATAAATAACACCTGCCTTGTATATTTAATCTAACAAGTGCAAGTACACTGAGTAGAAGTTATATGTTATTTAAATTTTAAACAGAGAATGTCTTGCATAGTTTTTATAGGAGGTAAAACGGAACTAATTAAAGGGTCAAACAACCTGGGCTCTCTTCTGCATAGCTCTGTAAATAGGAACTAAAGTTTAATTCCCACACAAACAACCTGGCCCCATGCCATTTAACGGTAAACTGAAGCACCAAATCTTCACGATTCATCCTTCAAAAGCATATCAGTCCTTTGAAAACAAACTCTACTTGGATTAGTCTAACCCAGGGTGGGGAAAATTTTACAGCCTGAGGGCCATATTCCTTTCTGTGAAACTTTCCAGGAGGCCACAGGCCAGTGGTGGGTAGGAACTTAATCTAAAGTATGTGAAGAGAAAAGATGTAGATTTCACTTTTGTACAGCAGGCTGGTTTCTAGACACATTTGCATCCTACAGCGAGGCAAGAAGCATGATCAGAGTTCAAGGGCACATCCCAGCCAGGCAAAAGCACTTAAGGAAGGTAGAAGTCAGGTCCGGCAAGAGGTGTGGCCTGGGGAGAGTTCTGAGGGCCAGCTGGAGGGCTACATTTGGCCCCTGGCTTCCCCAATGTTTCTTCTCTTGTTTCCAGTCCTCCCTTCAGGTGGGACCATTTCAGCATGGGCAAAAGTTGTCCACTTCAGGTGGCTCTAAACACAACACCAGTCTCAGAGAATTTCCTGTCTATTCAGAGTCCAGGAGAAGCCTTGTGTGATCTTGCATCTGACCCCCTCACTTTGAATTCTCTTTGTCAATGTCAAGAACTCAGCATTCAATCAGGGATGCTTGGAGTGACTGTTTCAGAGAGGCTCAGGAATGTGCCAGCTTTGAGGGGGGAAAGGAAGGAAGGAAGGAGAGAGAGAGAGAGAGAGAGAGAGAGAGAGAGAGAGAGCAATCAGTGCAAAAGGCTTCAAGAGAATATACTGGGGTGTTTTTTTTGGGGGGGGGGGAGATCTTCCTAGTGAAGAAGCAGCTAATTTTGTGTGCTGTAGTAGTCATGGCAGCAGAACAAGAGGCTCGCAAACTGATCTCAGGACTTCTGGAATTGACGGGCTGTCCTGGGGTGACAAGGAATAGAAGAACCCACCCAGTCCAGCATCCAGTTGCCTATAGGAAACCCAAAAGCAGGACCTCAGTGCAACAGCACTCTTCTGTGGCTCCCAGAAACTGCTATTCAGAAGCAAACATCCCCTAACCATTGAGGTAGAGCATAGCCATCCTAGCTAGTAGCCACCGATAACCATATCCTCCATTCATTTGCCTAATCCTCTTTTAAAGCCACCCTACCGGTAGTTGGTGGACATCACTGCCTCATGTGGGAGCAAATTCTATAGTTTAACTATGTTCTACCTCTCTTTCAAATCAGAACCAGTGAAGGCGGTGAAGGTCCTGTGTGAGTGCCTGGAGGCGGTAGGAGGATGGATGGCGGCTAACAGATTGAGGTTGAATCCTGACAAGACAGAAGTGCTGTTTCTGGGGGACAGGAGGCGGGCAGGTGTGGAGGCCTCCCTGGTCCTGAATGGGGTAACTGTGCCCCTGAAGGACCAGGTGCACAGCCTGGGAGTCATTTTGGACTCACAGCTGTCCATGGAGGCACAGGTTAATTCTGTGTCCAGGGCAGCTGTCTACCAGCTCCATCTGGTACACAGGCTGAGACCCTACCTGCCTGCGGACTGTCTCGCCAGAATGGTGCATGCTCTGGTTATCTCCCGTTTGGACTACTGCAATGCGCTCTACGTGGGGCTACCTTTGAAGGTGACCCGGAAACTACAACTAATCCAGAATGCGGCAGCTAGACTAGTGGCTGGGAGCGGCCGCCGAGACCACATAACACTGGTCTTGAAAGACCTACACTGGCTCCCAGTACGTTTCTGAGCACAATTCAAAGTGTTGGTGCTGACCTTTAAAGCCCTAAATGGCTTCGGTCCAGTATACCTGAAGGAGCGTCTCCACCCCCATCGGTCAGCCCGGACACTGAGGTCCAATGCCGAGGGCCTTCTGGCGGTTCCCTCACTACGAGAAGTCAAGTTACAGGGAACCAGGCAGAGGGCCTTCTCGGTAGTGGCACCTGCCCTGTGGAATGCCCTCCCTTCAGATGTCAAAGAGAACAACAATTACCAGACCTTTAGAAGACATGTGAAGGCAGCCCTGTTTAGGGTGGCTTTTAATGTTTTATAGATTATTGTATTTTAATCCTCTGTTGAAAGCCGCCCAGAGTGGCTGGGGAAACCCAGCCAGATGGGCAGGGTATAAATAATAAATTATTATTATTATTATTATTATTATTATTATTATTATTATTATTATTATTATTATTATATGTGCTGTGTGAATTAGCCATTTCTTTTGCCAGTGGCAGAAACACTTGCATTGCAAGCAAAAGGTCCCAGGTGCGATTCCTAGCATTTCCAGGTGGGGCTGGAAATGTCCCCTGTCTGAAGCCCTGGAGAGCTGCTGCCAGTCAGTGCAGACAGTACAGAGCTAGGTGGACCAGTGGTTTGGAATATACATACATACATACATACATACATACATACATACATACATACACATAAGAGTGTGTGTGTGTGTGTGTGTGTGCATATACTCACACATACATACATACATATAGGTATGTGTGTTTGTTTTTATCTTGATATTTTATTGATTCTAAGGTAGTAATCTTAATTATAGTTTGCTGTTTTCTCTGATATTGTCTTTTTTCTTGACTAGTGTTCAATTCTACGTATGTTCAATCTGCACTATGTATGTTGTTAGGAGTGATGTAAAATTAAAGATATATTTCAACCTGGGAAGAACAGCAAATTAAGTGATGTGTCTGGGGTTTCCCCCCCTTTCCTTTCCTTTTCAGTAAATCATTTTAACAAGCTTAAGAAAGGTTTGATAGCCATCATGGAATAGGAACGGGGACAGAAGAATAATGTAAAAGGGGATGGAGAACTAACTTGCACCCTCCCCCCAACCAGCCCAATTTTGTTTTCATACTTTACAAAACAAAATGGATACAGTCATGCTGATAAAAATAGTTTCATGGCGATGGAAAAAGCAAACACCATTCTCTCTCTCTAAAAGGGCCTTATTCAAACCATAATAGAAAGGTCTGTGGTGTAAGCAGTCCAATAGTTTGCACTGTAACCATAAGGCTTACTTTGCTTAAAGGCTCATTTGATCTGTAGTTATGTACCACTGGATTTAACAAACATCATTTTATAGTTGCTTTTTGAATTTTTCTTAGCTTGAGGATCTTCAGCATCACTGTGCTTTTCAGTAGATTCTGCAACCTCTTCTGCAGCCTCTTCTTGCTCAGACTCAGAATCACTTTCCGAGTCCTCAGAGCTTTCTGGCCCCAGAGAGTCTCTTGTATCCTCTGCATCTCCCTTGTCTTCCTCACTGAAGCTGAGTCCACAATGTCGCTGGTTCCTTCCTGATATGGTGTTATCCATGCTTTGCTGGAACTGAGTTTCTAGCTTATCATTCATTTTCTTGTCTTCTTCCCCTGTTCTAAAATGAGAAGCTGATCTGTGGTCTCCAATAACAAGGTGGCCAGTATGCTCTTTCTTTGCAGCACCCATAAGTCTCAAGAACTTTTGCTTTCTTTTTTCAATACCCAGGCCTGCTGCCTCCCAGCTGCTATATCCAATATCAGGGGAGGCTGCTCGCTTCACTCCGTGGGCGCGCTCAGGCTGGGACTACCTGGCGGCGCTCATCTTGCAGCCGCCTGGATCAGCAGCAGGGCCTTGCAGAGTGAAGTGTTTTCCAAATTCAAGTTTAGTATTTGATCGGCAATTTCTTTCAGTGGTGGAGAATTAAGTTTGAAATTCGTATCAAAAATTCGCTTAAGGAGGGTTTTTGTATCAGTTCGTCCTCATTGAAGTGTTGGAACTTCCACAAAAAATCAAAAAGTTCACATATTTCCCTAACAGCAGAAAATCGCTGTGTCAGTCCAACAATAACTAAGTCAATTATTTTGAAGAATACATTCACTCTGAAGTGTTTTTCAGCATCCTCTTGAGTTAGACATCCCCTGTGAGTAATAAAAGTATCTGAAACACCTAGTTTGACTGATACATGTTGACATTCTTGAAGTATGTTATTCCATTTCTCTCTAAAATTCAAAATGTCTGTACGCAGTTGATCTATGTTGTCCCTTTCAACATCCAATGTGGTATTGCGTGATTCTATTACCAAGTTTCTCTCATGTATCATTGTGAGAAGTTTGCTTCAAATACTTGACATTACAGCATATTCAAAAGTGTTCAAGTATTTTTTTTATTCCCCGAAGATCAACTTTACATTCTGCAGTTAAATTTTTAAATTCACTGATCTCAGATACTGTGGTTCGAATACCATCAAAATGGTTTGCAATTGGTTTTACACTATCAATTCTTGCTGACCATCTTGTTTTTGAGACTGAATGAAGTGAGGCATGAACATTTTTCTTCAGTACCTCCCAACATGAAGTGCTTGCACTGAAGACATCGAACATTTTCTGAATGGTTCCAAAGAAGGTAATAGCTTCGTTACAGGCTTCAGTGCGATCGGTACCAACGAGATTCAGAGTATGATTGGCACAACTAGAGAAAATACAGTTCTCATTCTTTCCATTTAGGATAGCCTGTACACCTGCGTAATTTCCAGCCATGCTAGACCCATTGTTGTATGCTTGACCCACACAGTCTTGAAAGTTCAACTTGAGTCTCTCTAAGGCGTCTAATATTTCAGTGGCAATTTCTTCTCCAGTCTTTAAGGAAAATTCATGAAAACCAAGAAAGCACTCTTTAATTACAAAACTTTTACCTTCCCTCCTCACATATTTGATGATGAATGATAACTGTTTTTTGTGAGAGCAATCAGGGGTTGCATCAACAGCAATCACAAAATACTTAGCTTCTTGTATTTCTTGAATGATACTCCTCTGGATGAATGATCCACAAATTTCAATACACTCATTTTGAATTCTACTTGATAGGTAGTGTACTTGGAGTCTTACACCATTCTCCTGTGCATTTCGTACTTGTGCTACATGTTCCGCTAATAATGAATCGTATTTTCTGAGGAGCTCAACTAAACCCAAAAAGTTACCATTATGACTATCACCAAGTCGTTCAGAAGAACCAAGGAAAGGGAGACCTCTCTCTGATAAAAACAGGGTAATGTTGAGGATGCGTTGAAGTATTTTCTTCCATTTAGTACTTTCAGCCTTGAGCTGATCAACAACAAAATTGTCAACTGCAGAACCACACAGAGCAGCTTTACTTGACATTTTCCACCCAATATAGTTTTCTTTATGTAAGTTAGAATTTTTATGGCTGGGAATGTGATCCTTTAATTTTCTCCATCCTTTCTCTATACTCCATCCTGGATGATCTGTTAATGTACTCACATTAGTCGTAACTCCCCCCTTAGAGAACAAAAAACAAGGTACACAATAAAGCGAAAGCTTAACTTGGCTCCAACACAACCAGTCTCATTTACGTTTTTCACCATTTTTCATTATTACAGTAAAAAGACGACTTGGAAATTAATTATTGTCCTTATCACTCGGAACATTCATTGGTACCTCAAAGTCCTGAACTTTTAAAAGTCAGTATCATTTCTATTCCTCTTATTAATTAATCCAATATTGATTTGTGGCTGTGGGGTAGGGATTATTTCAACTGAAGATTCTGTATTATTCAGATTGTTGAGAAGGCGCTTGTAGTTCCACTGCTCGCTCTGTTGATTGATCGCCAGTTTCTTCGATAGCATCAACCTCTATAACGAAAGGTCTTGATTCAGCAAGATGATTAACAGGGTTGATTTGTTGTTGACTTCTGACTACGAATGCAGTAATAGATTTTGATTGTTTTACAGCTTCATGTTTAGCTTCATGTTTAGTGCGTTTTCTCTTTGATGCACCACTTTCAAACTTCCTCCCTGTGGTACTCATGTCTACGCTCTACGGAACTGATCTGTAAAAATATTTATATAACGTAATTTTTTTTATAATGTATTATAATTTTAAATAATTTTAAATACACTTTACAATTGTAATAAGCAAAAATCTGTTCTTATTCCCTTATGAGGTACACAAGAGCCCTTGTAAGTAATATTCCTAGCCTAGTCGACACAATTTTAAACAAATGGCCAAAATCTTCATCAATTTTTCATCATTAAAAAAAAAAAAAAAAAATACCGATAAGAAAGCCAACACACTTATCTTTAAGTTACGTGTGGTTTTAATTTTTGGCAAACAAGATTTCAAACAAAAACTCACCAACTTTTAACAGCATGAAAAACATGGTCCACCATTACTTTCATGGCGCACTGGCTGCTGCAGCCTCGGTCGCCTCCACCCACCCGGCGCCCGTTCCGCGCTCCTCTGCGGAACCAATCGCAGGCCCCGGACGCTGGGGAAGCTTTTCTCATGCGCTGCCAGCCATGGCCCCAGGGAATCTGCCCAACGCTGCCAAAGCCTTTGCGCCTCCGCGTAAGCCCCAGTGCATCCCCTGTGATTGTGAATATGCTGACTGACAGAGGCCCCCCCGCACCCATTCCGTGCTCCTCTGCAGAGCTGATCGCAGGCCCCGGTTGCCGGGGAAGCTTTTCTCTTGCGCTGCCAGCCATGGCCCCAGGGAATCCGCCCACCGCCTTTTTGCCTCCGCGTTCGCCCCAGTGCATCCCCTGTGATTGTGAATATATTGACTGACCGAGGCCCCCTTTGGAATCGGAGGCCCGGGCCAAGTAGCCCATATGCCCCCCCTCTGGGCCTGATCAGCAGTCCGCCCCGAGGGCCATGTCTGGGGTTTGTTGACTTTAAAAATGATCTTTATAAAGGAAAGAAACAAAGGATTAAACAATTTCTTAGGTAGTTATATTCATATATTTATACATTCACATGGTGGTTGTTGAACTTTATTTGGCTGTGGGTGTGGGTGTGGGTGTATTCCTGAACTTCCAAGTACAGAGCACAACTCACTCATTTAAGATAGGAGTCACCAAACTATGTGGGACTTCAGGTAAATTAGGAATGTTAAGAAAGTGCCATGCTCTTTGTAAGTGGGCAACTTACAAAGAGTTGCTCATAGAAGTACAACAACAATTGAAATTGAAATGTTTTGAAGATATAAGACAGTTACAGATTGGTTGCAATACCATCAAGTAAATGATGTGTATTAGATAAGAACAATGGATTTAGTACAGAAATTTCAAGGTTTGAAAAGGAATTATTGGAAAATAATGTTAAGTCACTTTCTAAAATGTATAAATTGTTGTTAGAGTGACATACTAAGGATGAAGAAGTCAAATCGTTAATGATAAAATGGGAACAAGATATTGGACACAATATCCAATTTTCATCTTGGGAAAAATTATGGAGGGAAGACTTAAAATTTACAGCGTGCTGTGCGTTGAAGGAAAACTACATGAAAATGATGTATCAGTGGTATTTAACACCTGTAAAATTAGCTAAAATGTATAGAATTGCTTCCAATGTTTGCTGGAATGTAGGGAGAAGGAAGGCACATTCTACCACGTGTGGTGGACGTGCAAGATAACTAAAGCATTCTGGGAAATGAATTACAATGAGTTGAAGAAAACGTTTAAAATAACATTTGTGAAAAAACCAGAGGCTTTTTTGTTAGGCATTTTAGGTTCAGAGATTCCGAGGGAGCAGAAATGAGTATTCACGTACGCGACAACAGCAGTGAGGATACTACTGGCCCAGAGATGGAAAGAAGACAAAGTTTCAACCAGAGAGGAATGGCTGATGAAGATGATGGACTATGGCGAAATGGCGAAATTGATTGGGAAAATCAGAAAACAGGAAGAGAAGAATTTTAAGAAGGAATGGGGAAAATTCATAATGTACTGAAGAGAACACTGCAAACAACTAAAAACTTTGGCAGGATTCGAGTAATGCTTGTAATGTACGAAAAACTATGGAAAAATTGATTACTGTTCTTTTAACAAGTTAGAGAAAATAAGATAAGCAGATGAAAAGAAAGATTGATAATGGTAACCATGGAAGGGTGGAGGGAAGTCAAGGGATTCAGAGAATCCTAAATGAGGAGGTGAATGATTTGTTTTGAATTTAAATTTGTTATGTAAAATTTAATTAAAATTTAATTTTTTTTAAAAAAGAGAAAGTGCCATGGGCACCAATCACAAAATAACTGCTATGGTATGTGTAGCGTAATGCAAAATGACTGCCATGGGTGTGGCACCTTTGTGTGTTCCCTCCACAAGAGGTCCAGGGGTGGCAACACGAGAACAGAGTCTTTTCTGTGGTGACTCCCCATTTATGGACTGCTCTCCCAAGGGAGGCCCACCTGGTGCCTTTATTGCATATCTTTAGGTGCCAGGCAAAGTGGTTTCTCTGTAATCAGGCCTTTGAGTGACTAAACAATCTATGGGATTTTAAATGTGTTTGAGGGAGGGCAGTTATTGGTCTCATTTGGTAGTTTTATGCCGTAAACTGTCCTGTGATCTTCATATTAAGGTTGTTTTTCTAAAACAAATAATACATAATTATACATAACAATACATAATTATAAAGCAAACAAATAAGAAGAACAAGAACAAGAACACGATATGGCTGTCTTGGGTGTGACATAATACAAAATGACTGCCCTGGATTGTGGAGTAAAACAAAATTGCTGTCATTTTGTTTTACTCATATATAAAAGGTTAGAAAGTAAAAAGAACCAAAATGGTGTAGATATGCCACCCCAAGTAATTTTGATATTTGAGGGGTTATATAATAAGACCTTTTGATTGTGCCATAGGAGGTACTGGCAGGTGGACTGTTACCCACAAATGTAATGTTGACAACCCCCTCAGCCAGCTTTCTAAGGTCTACCTGCCATTTCTCTCTAGTGAGAGTGTTTTTGTGCTGCCTCGTGCAATGGGTTGACATTTAAGTTTTAGAGCAGAGACTGGAAATAATGGCTTTTTTGCTGAGCTCCTTGCTAATCACAAACTGCTTTCACATATTGAAAATGAGTTCTGCTCAGGACTATTGATTTTTTTGCTCTTTGCTGTTCTTTATTTCATGCTCTGCATCAAGATGCTTAACCTTACAGGGCTGGGATATGCCACAACTCAGTTGTTACAACTTATGCAGCCCTTTCCACTCCTAAGTGTGAGAATTAATTATGGAGCAAAGACAGTAAGGTGGAGAGGGAGCATCTTAAGATCAGGGGTGCTCAAAGGAGTAAAAATGGTGGCTAGATTTTATCACATGCTATTGTCAAACTTTTAGAGCCAGCTTGGTGTAATGAAAAAGTGGGGAACCCTTTTCAGCCTGAGGGGCACATTCCCTGCTGGGAAACCTTCCAATAGCCAGTGGTGGGTGGGACCAGAGCCAAAACTGGGTGGAACAAAGAATGTAATTTTTACCTTTGTGCAGTAGACTGTACTGTACACCCATTTCAAAGAGGGTGTGAAACAGGGCCAGTTAAAGGTATGGTTTGGGGAGAGTTTTGAGGGCCAGATAGAGAGGTCCTGTGGGTAACATTTTGCCCTTCGGTCTGAGGCGCCCCATCCCTGCCCCTTTGTGTAAAGATGCAAGGAAGGAACTGATCCTGGGAAATCTTCTGTATGCTGCAAATCATCTGCTTTGTCACTGAGATATGCTGCCAGGAGCTGCTGGCTCACAATGACTATGTAATGCTGGAAGCTGTGATGTTGCACTCTCAGCAAGGGCAATTGCACTTTACCCTATATACAGCTCACAATAGCTCATATGTCTAAGCCATTACTAAGGTAATGTTGAACAGCAAATGCAGCTGCCTATTTTCCATCTCCCTCTTTCTTGCTAGCTGTCAGGTCCGTGTTGCGGTTGCTCACAAGTAACGACAAATTCCGTCTTGTCTATATACAAGTTTATTCGCCTCCTCCCCTCTCTCCTTTTGACCCCTCTGTGCAATTGGGGCGATGGAAGTGGAGTGCTCCCCTCTGAGCGAGTTTCACGGGATGCGCTGGGTCTCTCAGCAGCATCCTCAAGCCTCTGCCTCACCGGGCTGCCTGTTGCCTGCCCCTCCCCACTGGAGGAGGAGCTGCTTTGCCCGCTGGAAGAGGTCTCGCTACTCAGGAGGTACCGGTATTTAGGCTCTCTATATGCCTTCCCGCGAGGCTGTGGGAAGTTCCCTGACACTAGCATTTGATGTTCAAGGATTACAAACAATTTTCAAATCAAACATGTGTTAAATGTCACCTTTCAGCTAAATTCACTTGCTAAAAAGAACCTTAAGATATCAATTCCTTTCCTCGCCCCCAGAGTATTTTTTTACTCAAAAAAAGAACAAAGAGATTTGGAACAGCACAGATTGTGTAGAAAATTTGAGTTCCTTACAGGTATTGTAGGGCAATTTCCTTTTTTTAAAAATCATTAACAAATCAAATGCTATTACCATGGCTTTCATCATTTGGGGCTTGTAAGTTTTCTACTTTCTCTGGAGTTCGATGTAAAGAGGATGCAAATACACATGCTGGAGTGGCTGCTGCTGCTCCTATTCTCAAAAAGGGGTTGTGGTGGTGGATAGGTGAGCAGAAGAAGAAGAGAAGAGTTTGGATTTGATATCCCGCTTTATCACTACCCGAAGGAGTCTCACATGGCTAACATTCTCCTTTCCCTTCCTCCCCCACAACAAACACTCTGTGAGGTGAGTGGGGTTGAGAGACTTCAGAGAAGTGTGAATAGCCCAAGGTCACCCAGCAGCTGCATGTGGAGGAGTGGAGACACGAACCCTGTTCACCAGATTACGAGTCTCTACAGCTCTTAACCACTACACCACAAAACCATCCATTCAAATAATGGGGCAGCTAAAAAAATTAAATAAAATAAAAATTAATGTTTGACACATTTTAAACAGATTGGCTGTGAGGAACTTCTTCTTCTTCTTCCTCTTCCCACTGCCTGCTTTCTCTTAATCAGTTGAGGGTTGAATACCAGTTGTGGTTGGGGCCAGAGGCAAAAATGACAGAAACACTGCCTTTCCCTCTTTCTGCCACTCCTTCTCTCCCTCTGTCCGAGTTCCCTGTTTCTCTCTCTCTTTTTCTGCGGGTCCTTCTCTCCTGTCAGTCTTTCTCTCCTCCTCTCTTATTTCTGCTACCCACTTCCCTTCCCTTCCCCCTTCCCTTTTGATGCCATCTTCCAGTTGCTGTGCGACTTGGGGCAGCTCTGAACAGATGCTGGTTTGACAACATCTGCGTTCATCACCCGTGGGAGTGCTAAAAACTATGGCAAGTCGTCTGCCTAACTGGTTTGGGGGTTCGCCCCTAGTTATGGTGCAGGTCAAATAAATGTGCCTCCCTTGTTCTCAGGCAGGTGGAAAGGGCAGCTCAGAAGGGCCCTCACGCAAACATGTGTGTGCAATGGCAGAGGCCTGGTTGGAAAGCTTAAAGCCCCAGGCTTCCGGTTTGGTGCCGGGCTGGGACGGTCGGGGAAACGGCACGCTCCGCTGTTTCCCAGCTTTGTCGGGGTAGGGGGGCTCAGATCAGTGCTCTGAACCCCCAGAAGAGCCTCTGGTGGGGTGGCCAGAGGACGTGGAGACCCGGCGGGTGTCCATTGAGCCTCCCCCGTTCCCGGCAGCCTGGAAAAGGGCTGCTGTGTGAGAGCGGGGTGGCAGGCGGCGGACATTTCGGGTCCAGCGGCTTTCCCGGCAAAGTGCAGCTGCGGAGACCGACAGCTTGAGCACCAGACTGATCCCTTCAAAATTCCAAAATAAGGAGGAAACGTGAGTAGAAGATTTTAATTTGGAAGATTAGGCAAGGAATTTGCCTTTAATTGGACTCGTGGAGAGATCGAAAAAGGGAAGCCTATCTCTTCCGCTGTGATAGGAAAGTGAAAGTAAAGAACAAAGACTGCAGCCATTTAAAGTGGAAGGCAGGCACTTTCTGTCCGTAAAAATTAATCAAAATCCAACTTTTGACCATTGAAAGCTACCCTTTTAGGGCAGGGTGAAAGGGTAGAGGAAAATAGACACTGACATTCCCTGCTTTAAGAGGCTACAAAGTGACAGCCCCGCAAACCCTCTGGATTAAGGAGCTCCGGGTCATTGCGGTGAGGCTTGCATTGCAACAACAGAACAAGACTTGTTATATTTGTTTCCAATTTGGAACCTTTACATTGTATTAACCTGCTACAAGCCCTACAATTGGAAAGGAATTAGACTTTTTAAAAGCAACATTTCCCTTCCCGATTAGGTTTTTGGAAGTAGACCAACTCCAAACTTCTTCATTGTTTTAAACTGTTGCCTCCTGTGGGAACTATAATAACTGCATCCTTTGTCCCCAACTCTGTGGGAATCTGAAACGCAGAGCCAAAACAACTGAGTGTGACCTTGAGAGGAAACAGCTGCAATTGATATAAAGCAAACCACTATGACATCACCAGAGAGTTCTGATTTAACAACCAGAACTGGTGCCTACCCAAGAGTAGGCACAAAGCCTAAAGATAAAAAAGGCTCCCTGACTGGGGAGGTCGGAGATCAATTGCTGACGGCTGTTGCAGGCATATCAAAGACTTTGAAAGAACTGAGTGCAAAAGTGGATGAAAACACAAAAAAAGTGGAGGAGAATACGAAAGCTATTAATGAGATTGCAGCATTGAAACAGGAAGTGGGGGCCACAAAGAAACAGCTGGCACAGGTGGACTCCAGGGTTACGGCTCTGGAGACCACTGCACTGCCAGATCTGGACAGACAGCAACAAAATCTGCTTAAGCAACAGGAGGCGGTTCAAATTTCGATCGCTCTTCTACAGTTAAAAGAAAGAGAGACGAATATAAGACTGAGGGGGGTCCCCGAGATTGAACAAGGTGACATTAAAGACTTCCTGATAGAGGCCTTTGCCACATATTGGGAGTTGGATAAAGAGGCACTAAATTCTACAATTGCGAAAGCTTACAGGTTTGGATCTAAAAGCAAGAAAAAGGAATCTAAAGGTCCAAATGACTGTATGATTCATTTCCACAACAAAGAACAGAGGGACCAGATTCTTGCACTTCATTACGGGAAAAATCTTCAGATCCAACAATATCAGATTGTGATTTATAAGGACATCCCCAAATACTTCATCGACTTGAGACCAAAATACACGGATTTAACTCGTGCCCTGTCAAGGAAGGGGATACGCTTCAGGTGGGAATTCCCCCAAGGCCTATCCTTTAGGTACAAGGAGAGGAAAATCAAGATTAAGACAAAGGAAGAAAAAAGAAGATTTTTGGAAAAGAACGCTGCAGATTTTGAATCACAAGGCCCACTATTGGGTGCATATCTTTTCTCGCCACTAAGAAGACTCCCGGGATTGGGGGTGGACGCAACAGTTGAAAAAGAACAAGAGGAAGAAGGAGCAGTAGGAGGAGCAGAATAAGATCGTAAAGATGGCCCTAAAACTTCTAACTTGGAATGTTCGAGGATTGAATGAAAGGACAAAAAGACAACGTGTGTATCATATTTTGAATAAGATGAAATTGGATGTAATTTGTCTTCAAGAAACACACGTGACAAGGATGCATAGAAGAATATTACAAAATAAAAGATTGGGCCAAGAGTTTATTTCATCAGATAAAGTGAAGAAGAGAGGAGTTGTGATCTACGCCAAAGAAAAATACAACCCTGAAATTCTGTTTAAAGATGAGGAAGGAAGATTTGTCGCAATAGAGATAACTGTACAAGGCGAAAAATTTCTGATCTTGGGACTTTATGCACCAAATGATGGGAAATCTGAATTTTATAAGAAACTCCACGGAGTTCTTTTGAATTATATGGACTACAATGTCATATGTTTGGGAGATTTTAATGGAGTCGTATCAACAATGATGGACAGATCTCAAAGAGCAAAATTTACCAACGATGGGAGACTACCTAAGACTTTCTTTGAGATGACGGACAATTTAGATTGGATCGACTCCTGGAGATTGAAAAATCCATTAGAGACAGAAGAAACTTTTTATTCAGAGGCAGTCCAAGCTTGGTCCAGAATCGATTATATATGGGTATCAAGGGAGTTGACTCCCAAGATACTCAAGACGGAGATACATCCTAGGACTTGTTCAGACCACAATGCTGTTCAGCTAGATTTAAGACTTACACCAACGGGTTCTTTCAGATGGAGAATGAACGATTACCTTCTCAGGAAAGAAGAAATTTGTAAAAAGGCCCAAAAAACCCTAAAGGACTTTGTTGAAATAAATTTGAATACAACAGTAGAGAAAAGGATTATTTGGGACACTAGCAAAGCAGTAATGAGAGGGTTTCTAATACAACAAAATTCTATACAGAAAAGATTAAAAGAGGAGAAAAAAGAGAAGATTCTAACAGATTTAAAAGGAAAAGAAAAGGAATTGAGACGTAATCCAAAAAATATCCATGTCCAGAAGGCGATTAAAGCATTGCAAGTGGAATATTCAAAACTATTGAATCATGAAATAGAATGGAAGATTAAGCTGCTAAATCAAAAGACATTTGATTCAGCAAATAAATGTGGAAAGCTTCTGGCATGGCAATTAAAGAAGAGGCAGAAACAGAATACGATTACGAATATTGAGGTAGAAGGAAGAAATATAGAGAACCCAGCGGAAATAAGAAAAAACTTTCAAAGATACTACAGGCAGTTATATAAAGAAGAAAATAAAGATCTGAACAAAATTAAACAATTTCTGGACAAAAATAGTTTGAGTAAAATCCCAGATGATCAAAAAGCCACGCTTAATTATACAATAACAACAAATGAAGTCCAAAATGCGATCAAGCAAATGAAAATAGGCAAGGCCCCAGGACCTGATGGATTAACGGCAAAATATTACCATACATTAAAAGACTGGATGATACAACCACTGACGGAAGTTTGCAATGATATACTTAAGGGGAAAAAGGCACCTGAGTCTTGGCAAGAAGCGTATATCACCCTGATACCTAAACCAGACTCGGATAGATCGCGAATGAAAAATTACAGACCAATTTCATTGCTGAATGTGGATTACAAAATTTTTGCTACAATTATGGCAACCAGACTCAAAGGGATTTTGAAAGATATTATCCATAAGGACCAAGCTGGATTTGTGCCAGGAAGACAGTTGAGTGGAAATATAAGGAATATTGTGGATATTTTAGAGAGGCTAGAAAAGAAAATTAACACCAAGGCCATGTTTATGTTTATAGACGCTGAAAAAGCCTTTGATAATATTTCCTGGAATTTCATGAAAGAGAATATGCAAAGAATGAATATTGGTCCGCTTTTTATGAATGGAATAAACGCGATCTATACCAAACAGAAAGCAAAACTTATAGTGAACAATGTGGTATCAGAGGACATCAGGATTGAGAAAGGAACGAGACAAGGATGCCCGATTTCCCCATTATTGTTTATAATAGTCCTGGAGGTCTTGCTGAACATAATTAGAAATGAGAAGGATATAAAAGGAATAACGGTGGGGTCAAAAGAATATAAGTTAAAAGCCTTTGCAGATGACCTAGTACTGACTCTTCAAGACCCAGAAATCAGTGCAATTAAAGCACTGGAGACAATCCAAGAATTTGGGCAAGTAGCAGGATTCAAATTGAATAAAGCCAAAACTAAGGTTTTAGGGAAAAACCTGACACCGAAAGAAACGGTCAAAATAGAAACTGTGACAGGCCTTAAGTTTACTAACAAAGTTAAATATTTGGGTGTGTTTATGACAGCTAAAAATATGAATCTATTTAAAAATAATTATGAAAGAGTGTGGAATGATATCAAAAGAGATCTTGATATCTGGAGTAATTTGAAATTGTCTCTGATGGGCCGAATAGCTGTGATAAAGATGAATGTATTGCCAAAAATGTTATTTTTGTTTCAAACCCTACCGATCGTGGAAAAGACTGAATGGTTCAAAAACTGGCAAAAGGCGATATCAAAATTTGTGTGGCAGGGAAAAAAAACCCAGAATTAAATACAAGATTCTAACAGATTCCAAGGAAAGAGGGGGATTTTCCCTGCCAGATTTGAACATATATTATGACGCTGCGGCCTTTTGCTGGTTGAAGGACTGGTTTAAGTTAGAAAATACTGATGTATTAGATCTGGAAGGAGGTGATAATGTATTTGGTTGGCATGCATATTTATGGTATGATAAGGTTAAGGCCCACAGAGGCTTTAAAACACGTGTAATTAGAAGTGAACTCTTTAAAGTTTGGATGAAATACAAAGATTTGCTAGAAAGTAAAACACCTAGATGGCTGTCGCCATCCGAAGCGACCGATCATAAGAGCGTAAACAGGCAAGGACAATGGCCTAGATATGAGGATCTTTTGTTAATAGAAGGAGAGAATGTCAGGTTAAAGCCTTTTGAACAGCTTAAAGGCAAGGTAAATGACTGGTTACACTATTACCAAATTAATGAAACCTTTAAGTCTGATAAAAAAAATTGGCTTTCAGAAGGAAAAATCCAAGCTGGAAACGGAACTATTGGAACCAGAGACAAAAAACTTATCCAGAATGTATAATGTTTTGCTAGAGTGGCATACGCAAGATGAATTAGTAAAATCTGCAATGATTGATTGGGCGAGAGATGTTGGGCACAACATCATGATGGATGACTGGGAGAGACTTTGGAAGACAGGAACTAAGTTTACAGCATGTAATGTGCTTAAAGAGAATATAATGAAAATGATTTATAGATGGTACCTAACTCCAGTCAAACTTGCAAAAATATATCATTTGCAGGACAATAAATGTTGGAAATGTAATCAAGTTCCAGGGACATTTTATCATATGTGGTGGACATGTCCAAAGATCAAGGCCTTCTGGGAAATGATTTATAACGAAATGAAAAAAGTGTTAAAAAACACGTTTGTTAAAAAACCAGAGGCTTTTTTACTTGGAATGGCCAATCAGGTGGTCCCCAAAGAAGACCAAATATTTTTTTTATGTATGCCACAACAGCAGCTAGAATATTAATTGCGAAAAACTGGAAAACACAGAATATACCTACGTTAGAGGACTGGCAGATGAAAATGATGGACTATATGGAACCTGCCGACATGACCGGAAGACTCCGAGACCAGAGGGAGGAGGCGGTGGACAAAGACTGGAAAAAACTGAAAGACTATTTTAAAAAGACTGTTTGATTTATAGTATTAACGTTATAAAACTTGGATTACATAAGAGACTGCAGAATGAATAGAATGATTGAGATTTAATGACAGATGATATAGTAAATAAGAAATAGATTAAGAAATAAGATAGGTGATTTGAAATAGATATTTTAAGATGTTAAGAAATTACTATCAGGATTTAAGGATATACAATGAAACACAATGGGGGGGATGGGAGGAAGCCACCCTAAAGATGGTATAAAAATAGATGAAGGAAAGTAAGATGTTTGTATGTGTTTTGTCCTGTTTGGAAAATGATTTAGAATAAGGTTATAGAAATAATGATTTATGTTTATTTTATGTGAAAAATTCAATAAAAATCTTTATATATATAAAAAAGGAAAGCTTAAAGCCCACTGTTGCTACACAGGAGATGAATGGAAGAAAAGGAAATAGCTGCTAGCAGCAGTTAGGAGGAGTCATATATCTAAAAAAAGTGTAGACATGCACATATTGGTCAGGTTCTGTTAGAATTGAAATAGTTTTAGGGGGCTTCTCAGTGTCCAGTTCAGGCAGAGTCCATATGCAAGGTTCAGTCCAGTCCTAAGGTCAGGAATATCTCAGTTCACATAGTCAGATGGTCCACGGGTCAAGAAAGCCAAGAGTCTAAGGTCATGAGAAGCAAGAAGCATCAAGATCTGGCCAGGAACAACAAATGTTGTTTCCAGCAACTGACTGAGGCTGGAAACCCTGCTTAAGGAAGCTGGAGCCAGCTGGTTCTCATTAGGAGCAAGAAGGCTGATCAGCAGCAGATGGAGTCACTCTGTCTTTTTCTCCTTCAGGCTGTTGCTCAGCAGGTAAAGCTAATTCCTGGAACATGACAGGACGCAACACTGGATGAAACAAAAGATGGTAAGTTTGGGCAGAATTGTGATGAGAGAAAAAGTAACAAAGAGGTAATCCCCCACATGTACTTTTTTTTGTCAAATCATTTTTATTAATTTTTCAAATTTTATCAAAGCCACAAATTAGGAACAATTGAATACAATTTCTCCAAAAATTGGTTTTCTGCACTCCATTCTTGGTGTGTCCAAAGTTTCCTCTTGATGCTGCTTTATTTTCCTAGTTGTTTCTAGTTCACATTCCACTCCTTACAATTCACCTTTTTAATATAGCTTTTTTTTATTTAAAAAACTTATTTATCCTTAACCATCAGCACAGGTTATGCTACAAATTATCAATCCAGAATAAATCAGTAATTATTATTTCTAAAATGAATTCATTTCCTTCCTTCTGCATGTATGAATGCCCAAAAGTTCACTTTCACTAGATTTTTCTACTTTTCTTCTTATCTGTGCAGTCCACTCTGTCCAAGATTCTGTCCAGACCTCTTAAATTTCCAATCCATGTACCTCCTGTTGTAGTATGTTGTCCATTCTAAAATAAGAATTCCAAGGTGGAGAATTCAAGATCCAGCGTCTTCACACACACCCTGCTTCTTCGGGGGCAGGCGAGGGGCACAAAGACGACCGCAGGAATCATGGTCCCCTTAATCACCTCAAGAGTTTTCAGGGTGTTTTACAGCCTCAGATAACCCCCTCCCCTCTGCCTGAGTCTCTCCCGGGAATGGAAGAGCTAATACCATGGCCTCGGACAGAAGCAGGACTTTGTAGAGATCTTGAGAGGACAGGTCCTTCTGAAAGTGAAGATGGAGAAATGGCGGAAAACTCATTGTTGAAAAATGGGAACTTCTGCTTGCTGCTCACACTTGCAGAGTGGGTGTGGACTAGTGCTTGTAGTTGTGGCTTGCCACTGTGGAGTCACTCCTATTTTATATTTTATTTTTGCATTTTCAATTTTACATACAATAAGCAAAAGAAAAGAAAAGTAGGCAAAAATAATAAAAACATGAAATCACCTTTGACTTCCTCCCCCCACCCTTTGTGGATCCTCATGTAAGGACTTTCTCTCTGCATCTCTTCCGTAACTCTACCAGAAGTATTATAAATCCTTTGCCAAACCACAGTTCAATTTTTTACTACAAGTTTTCTGTCAAACCTACCAATGAATGTAGTTGTTTACAATAATTTTCAAATAAATTATAAACTTTCCCCATTCTTTATTAAAATTTGCCTCTTCCTGGTTGCTAATACTTCCTATAAGTTTTGCCATATCAGCATAGTTGATCAACTTTATCTGCCACCCTTCCTTGTTTGGAATTGTGCCTTCTTTCCATCTTTGGGCTAACCGAATCAGGGCAGCCTCTGAGGAATCACTCGCAAGTCACCTGGTTGTAGAAACAGCTGGGTCAGAAGGTGAGTGTCAGGGTAGCAGCCCTTGTTTTCAGCCACTCTGGCTGAAAGCAGGAGAGACAGGAGTCCCAGAACTGAGCATCAGCTTGGAGCACCACAGCAGTTGGCAGCAAGCTCAAGTGGAATCCAGAAGGGTGGGCAAAAGAAATGAGACAATGGAAGGTCAATTGAGCAAGGCAGGAGTTTGAGTTGGAAGCTCAGTGATGAGCCAGTAAAATATGCCTACTACTGATGTAAGGAGATCCCTGATGACTTAGGCACCTCAGGAGCTGTGAGGAGGTCACCCAGTTGCAGAAATAGAGCTGATGGGAGTTGCTCCAAAAATAAAAATAAATGTCAAAGATTGTGCTGCTGTATTTAGACTGTTTGAGTTTTATGTTAACTGCTTTGAGCACAGATTTGTGGAAACTGTATTTGTGGAAATTGCAACCCATAAATAAGCTAACTTTGACTAACTAGGTTGTTGAAATTTGAGCAGGCTTTCAGCATTCAGTGCTAGGTGGAAACAGCCATGCTTGTGCCCAAACTGAGAGACAGAAGCTATGGAAACCCAAGTTTCCCCAGGTGAGATATTGAAAGGAATGGCAGAGTGAAGCAGAAAGTTGCCAACACCTCTAAATCTCCTTCCTCTTCTAGCTGAGAAGCACAGGCCACAAATCTATGGACTGGGGCATTTCTGCATCAGAGACACACATTATACATCTCTCATATCCATTCTCCTTCTTCTTTCCTTGACTGATCACCTTTAAATCAATGAGTCATACTGGCAGTGTCATTACCCTCAGTGCTAGTGATAAAATAATGACTCACTGCCTCATATTTGCCACCTGGATTGCCTGATATGCAGATGGCTCTTTTAATATCCAGGCAACTGAAGCTCCAGAGATTTAGTTCCCTGAACAAGAGAGATGCAAAAAAAAAAAAAAAAAAAAAAAAAAAAAAGGTTTCCTGTGTTCTCTTCTCCTGTCCACTCTGTGCTGCCTTTAGGAAATCAAAGAAGAGCATTGTGAGGATTGCCAGATTTCTAGGTTGGGCTAAATATTTGGGAGTTTTAGCCTTTCAAGACCTACAAGGGAAGTTAAACTGATTTAGTTAAACTACCGGTATGTGGTTTAGTTAAACTTCCACAAGATGTATTTACCAGCCTGGCTAGCTTTTAACATCAATTAGATAAATTCATTGAGGATAAAGGTATCAATGGTTATTAGCCATTATGGCAATGTTGTGCTCCAACGTTGTTTGTGGGCTTCCCATTGGGGCATCTGGTTAGCCAATCTGAGAGTAGGATGTTGAACCAGGTGGGCCTTTGGCCTGCTCCAGCAGGGCACCTCTTATGTTCTAAGGAAGAGATTCAGTCTCAGGATTAAAAGTGTTTCCCATAAGACTTGCTTCTATAGTTTTCCTTAAAAATATATTTTATTATTCATCGGTGGGGGGGGGGGGGGAATCAGGCAACAGTCATTATTTCTTGTAAATTTCAACTGTTGGAAAATCAGAGATCAGCAATATCACAATTCCAAAACAATTCCAAAGCAGTGTGTATCTGAAGAAATGTGCATGCACACAAAAGCTCATGCCAATAACAAACTTAGCTGGTCTCTAAGGTGCTACTGGAAGGAAAATTTTCTTATTTTAATTCCAAAGCAGTTTATTTGGTTTTCTCTTCCCCCTGCCTTCTCCCTTTTAATATTGCAAGAAAAATACTGAACTCAGATACAACAATCTTCTATGCATTGTTTTTGCTGACTCTACATATGTAATAAATAAAAATATTTTTTTTCCAGAAAATCACCCAGAAATAATAAATTGCATGACCCTGTGATGTGGACTGAAATCCTGTCCATAACTATTTATCTCTCCAAAGCAGTGTTTTTGAGTTGCAGAAAACTCAAGTGTATTCTGCAACATGTCATTGATGCAACAATAGTACATTGGGGCATTCATACATCATTCTGTTTTATTAGGTCCCATCCACACTATACATTTAAAGAAGTATCATGTCACTTTAAACAGTCATGACTTCCCCACAAAGAATCCTCAGAGCTGTCATTTGTTATGGGTGCTGGGAGCAGCTAGGAGACCCTTATACCTCTCAGAGAGCTACGGTTTCCTGAGTAGCCTGGAAAGAGGGATTGATTGTCTAACTGCTCTGGGAATTATATGAGGGGAATAGGAGGTCTACTAACAGCTCTCAGTACCCTTAATAAACCACAGTTCCCAGAATCTTTTGGAGGAAGCTAGGGAGAAGTGTGAATTTTGAAGGATAACTCTGTATCCCCCCCCCCCCCGAAAGTGCAGATTAGGTAGGGTTTGCCTTTAAATGATAAATGAATTAAAGCTCAACCATTGGCTTCCACCTCCTGCCATCAGTGTAAAAAGCCCACAGGGCCTCCATAATATCTGTTCTCCCTTCTGCTCTCTGCAGATCCCCTGCACTGCTTCAGACCCTTCCCAACTCACAAGAAATCGGAAGTGTCCAGAAGAGGGTAACAAAGATATAGAAAAAGAACCTGTGATTTCCTGGTTACTAATGGACACTTCTAGAACAAGTTCACCAAGCCCAATGTTTATGTGTCATTCATCATCTGTGAATTGTTAGCATCAGAGAAGTATAACTTAAATAAGAACAGTTATTTTTACATTCAGAAGCATTTACCTATTCATAATTAACATCTTCCTTAAATAAATGCATAATTAGATGTCTCATGTAAAAAAAGAAGACAGAGTTACAGATGAGTTTATGTAGGTTATATGAAGGTTGATTATAAAGGAAAATTAATTACAAGCACCTTGGACTAAGTGACTGGCATACTATTTTGTTTTGCAATAATTAAGGGTGTTAATAGTAAACAATGAACAAGGGGAAATCAAAAGGTTTAAACGGAACAAAATTATTTAGGGTCTTGATTAGGAAATAAAAAGAAAAAAAGCCACGACTTATTTGTTGAAACATTAAAACTTAATATTACTTTATACATTTGTGTGGACAGAACCGGTGCTAGGGATTTTGGCGCCCTAGGCGAGGGGGCGGGCCACGTGACGTCATTGCATATGTGACGTCATTGTGTGATGTCATTGGGGCGGCACCGGGCGGAGGCGGGGGGCGAGGGGCAGGCTGGCCAGCACCCCCTCCATTTTGGTGCCCCCGCCGCCGTGGTTTTCGCCCCAACCTGCTCGCTCCGCCGCTGGTTGGGGTGGCGGCGGGGGGCGGGGGGCAGGCTGGCCAGCGCCCCCTCCATTTTGGCGCTCTAGGCAACTGCCTAGTTCGCCTAAATGGACGCGCTGGCCCTGTGTGTGGATGTCAGCACACAGAATAAGATGATCACCATGTCTGGAGACAGGCAGTCAAGTTATGTATCCATAGCCGTGTCCAGAGAAATGACTGGTGGGAGGAGCACAGCACAGAGAGAATGGTGCATTTGCAGCAGCACAACTGTACGCCTTCAACTGCCCCAGCTGCAACAAAACATCTCTCTCCCATATCAGTCTCTACAGCCACAGCAGGTGCTGCAACCTGTCAACAGCTTGACCTCACCCCCAAAGCCACACTCCTCCATTGTCTCCTGAAACAGACAGATGCCAACACACATTGTTTCAGAAAGTGTGAATTTGGTAAGTTTGCCTTTAAATGCAAACTGAATCAATTTTTTCCACCATCCCTAAGCACACACTGAACTTTTGTTTTCTGCATTTAAAGTTAACTAAGGGTCTCCATTGCCTCACTGCCAACAAACCCACTTTTAAAAAAGCACAGACTTTTTGCTCTTTGGAAAGAGTTGGGGAAATATACTGGAAAGTGTGGGATGAACAAATTACTAACAGTAAGATATGTAAACACCCTGCAAACAATGTTCAATATGTGACAGATGAATTGAGGATTAAATCTGTAGATTTAGATCTAAACTGCTTATCTCACATGTATATGAGAAATACAAAAGTAATCTGGCTGGGAAGGCTTTTTAGCAGAGTAAAAGACTTATAAGTTTTGCAGCTTATTAAAGCTTAGGAATTAGGCAATTACATTTCATTTGTGGTCTGCTGACCTTCCATCTCCTGTTGCAGAGAATAAACGACCTGTTTTTAGTAAGATAAGCAGAAAAAATGTTTAACTACATTTCAATGCAAACAACATATACAGCAAAGCGGTGTGCAGAAAAATTCTTATAAGTTACGGTAAAATAGAAGTTGGTAGTCTTAGCTAACATGGCTGAAAGATGGAGCTTTAGCCATGCAAATCTGGTCATCTTGCAGGCGTGGCGGAAAGAGAGTCTCCTCATGGGCAGAAGGAAATATAAAGGATTTTCTTCTTTGTTACAGAGTTCACACTCAAGGAGGCCAAGGAGGGTCCTCTCTAGGAAGTTCAAGAACTCTGTGTACTAGTCCTGTGCATATCTAGCAAAACATGCATTTATGATTTTTGGCTGTAAGCTTTATACAAGCAAATCAGGATGAATGCTCAATATAAAAGTAATCTGAAGGGCCCCTTTGACTTTGTCTTATAGCTCCACCCCCCCCCCTCAGGTTCTGCAGAAAAAAGGACCAGGAAAACAAGCAAGTTCAGGTATGAATTCTTCACAATTTAATTTTTGCCCCTGAACTGTTTCCATTCTAGCTTAACATTCAACTGTAACAATTGGTGCCTGAGTTTGCTTCCCTCCTTCTTCCCTCCTTGTCGTCTTTTCCTTCTGTGTCATTTCTTTTTGATCATGATTTTGCTTGCAGGGTCTATCTTGTTTTCGATTGTCAGCCACACTGGATGCCTCTTTTTTTTTTTGACTGAAGACTGGGTTGCGAATGCTCAGACAAACAAAGTGACATAAATGTTTAATTGATAGTTGAAATGGCCTCTGATGAAGACAGTTCTCTCCCCCTGCCCCCTTTCCTCATCTTTGGCACACTTGATTATTTCTTCTTTTGCTTTGGATAATTTTGGAAGAATTCTCCGTTGGATCAGTCTTGGCGGGATTTCTTTCAAAATTATCCAAAGCAAAAGAAGAAATAATCAAGTGTGCCAAAGATGAGGAAAGGGGGCAGGGGGAGAGAACTGTCTTCATGTGTATCCCCTTTATTAAATTTTGATTTGCATTGGAGAACAACATTCTGCTATCAATTCTCTTTGGTGTTAACTTTCAGTTGACTCTGTTTTTCATTATTCCAAATAATCCAAATTTTGTTGCATTCCACGCTCCCCCACTCCACCGCAGTATTTTCTATTGATGTTTCATCTTAATGGCGTGTTGTTGTTTGTACTGCATATTTTTATATTGATTAGAAATGTTATTGTTTTTCTACAGATCTTATAAGTTCATATTTTTGAATGCTGTGCTGCCGTTGACAGCAAGGCTCCTCCATTGGCCTAGGTGCAAACAGCTGCTGTTTGGTTCCTCTCCAATAACTGTCTCCACCAGCAGGTATTCTATTAGGCTGCAGTAAAAGTGAGGAAGCAAAGCCTCTTCTGTCAGTCTGGCTGAGACTGCCATTTGCCTCTTTCCACCACCCAGGTTTCCTCCCCCCCCCCCCCGGGAAAGTACTATCACAGACAGGGTTTTGAACAACTGAACAAAGTTTTATTTGGTAACTCAACAACTCTCAGTACTTAAACACATTGGTATGCAGTTCCCACTTTTCTAACCTGTCCTCAACCTATTTCCCCCGGCTCCAATCCTCCCTGCCAACCCTCACAACCAACAACCCTCCTTGTGCCACCCGGCTCCTCCCTCCAACTGCCCATTCTCAACCGACTTCTCCTCAACTGCCCTTCAGCTCCACCCCTGACTCCTCATTGGTTAGTCAATTTAACCCTTCTCCTCCCTCCTGCACAGTCACCAATGCCCATTCCACCAAGCAGTTACATTGGCATCTGGATTTGTTTAGTTCCCTCTTTCCTGCGTGTTCCCCCTGATGTTTTGCATCATGTCTCTTCAACTGTAAGCCATTCCTATAAAATATAAACAGTCTTGATTGCTTTCATGGAAAACAGTATGGAGATGTCTTAAGTAACCAACAGGCTAAATGGTTTTGTAACACTTGTGTGGATTCCACCTCCCCCCCCCAGTGGATCAGTGCTGCTACTTGTGCTTTTTGTACACCCAATGCAGGAGTGTGGGAACCTTTTTCAGCTTAGTGTCTGGGTAACCCACTGGGTGGCACAGTGGGTTAAACCACTGAGCCTAGGGCTTGCCGATCAGAAGGTTGGTGGTTCGAATCCCCGCGACGGGGTGAGCTCCCGTTGCTTGATCCCTGCTCCTGCCAACCTAGCAGTTCAAAAGCACATCAAAGTGCAAGTAGATAAATAGGTACCACTGCAGCAGGAAGGTAAACGGCGTGTCCGTGCACTGCTCTGGTTCGCCAGAAGCGGCTTTGTCATGCCGGCCACATGACCTGGAAGCTGTACTGGTTCCCTCGGCCAATAATGCGAGATGAGCGCTGCAACCCCAGAGTCAGTCACGACTGGACCTAATGGTCAGGAGTCCCTTTACCTTTACCTAACCTTCAGAAGGCCACATGCCAGGGGTGGGCGTGGCCAGAAACCAAAGAGGGCAGAGCAATGAACAGACATGTTCATACCTTTGTACAGTAGGTTAATTTACACACACACACACACACACACACACACACACACACACGATTGGGGAGACATTTCAGCCAGGAAGAAAACAGACCTAAGATGCAAAGCAGAGCTGGGGAGTGGTGTGACCTGGGGAGAGTTCCGAGGATGAGGTAGAAAGGCACAGAGAGCTGCATTTGACCCCTTGACCTAGGGGTGCCCACAACTGTCCTAAGGCATCTTTGCTCTAAGAGTGATTTGCAAAAAATAATTTGAGCTTCCTTTCTCTCACTCCCACCCCACACCCTGGTTCCATTCCTCATCTTGTTTCCTTGTTGTTTTAATCTTTCTGGCCTTCTTCTCCAGAGCATGAAGTGAAAAGGTCTGATTGACAGCTTAACTGTTGTGGATCAATAGAAATAGCACTTGGAGATTAAAGCAATTTAAACAAGGTGTTTATGTGGTTTGGAGCTAAAACTTCACTTGAAGGCAATGAGGCAGGAAGATAAAGGAAGTGGGCTAGGAGTGAAATACAGGGTAGTGGTTCCACAAGAAAAAAGATTGCATAGAGGATGGGTGAAGGCGGCGTTTTCATCAAAGGAAGATCACTTTTTCCAACAAAAGGGGCTCTAATCTTAAAATTGCTTTAGCTTTGGACTGATTGTTCCATCAATTTTAAGTACAATGAACTCTACCCCTCCTTCTTCCTCCTGTCCACTATTCTCTGCTCCTCATGGTTCTCCGATTTCTGACACATCTTAGTCTTTCTGTCTGATCTCAGGATACTGTTAAATGACTGCTGGGGACTAATCACTCTGCTCTCTTATACCCCCCCCCCGGCCTTATTCTCCCAGGTCTGTGGGCCAAAGGTAGCACTCTCCATCTGGCCTTCTCACACACCCCAGGCCACAGCCCTTCTCCTGCCACATCCCTTCCCTCCACTCCAGCTACATCCCTCACCAGCCCACTTTGCACCTTCTTTGAGTGTTTTTTTTCTGGTTGGTTGGAATGTGTTCTTGAACTCTAATCACACCTCTGGTTTGGCAGGACTAAGAGGGGGTGTGCAATAATTTAGAAGCTGTACAAAGATAAAATTATCAATCATTGCTCTACCCACTTTTGTCTTTGGCCCTGCCCACCACTACTTTGTGGCTCCCAGAAAATTGACCTAGAAGGGAATTGTCAGGAACAAGCCAGCAGTAAATCACACCGTGCAAGTTTGAGTTAACTCTTCATTAGCAAAAACATGATCTGTACAGGAGTGTCAGGTCTATTGAGCTCAGCAATTCATCTCTGGTAGGTCTTGCCCCCATGAGGTCTGCACATCACCAATCTCTCCTCTGCCCTTTTCATGCCTCTTCTGGTTCTGGGAGACAAGGGGGAGGGGACGTTGCAGCAGGAAGGGAGACTCATCTCTGCCTTTTGACCTCCCTCCTCTTTTGCTTCTGATTCTGCCCCTGACACTGGAATTCTCTCTGCCACTAACTCTCCTAGTTCACTAAGCCCAGTTACCTCCTCAGCTTCCAACACCTCCTTTCCCCAGTCTTCTTCCTCCAAAAAATTGTTGTTCCACCATCACTCCCTGGGCTCTGAAACTTCTTCCCTTGGTGGTTTCCCAACTGGTTCCTCCCACCGTTCCTCTGCATCCAACTAATCCATGACATCAATGTAGGTGTGGCGAACCAGCCCTGTTTGGAGTTTAGAATGTTGAAGTCCCCCCCCCCCAGCGTTTACAAGGTTAAACTTAGAACCTGTGAATTGACAGTTCGCTCCAGAGAGGCGGAACCTCCTGGGGGTTTTAAAGGGGAGGAACAGCAGTTGGTCAGGGGGAGTTGATGGTTGGGAGTTGAGAGAGAGAGATAGAGAAGGGAGGAGATAGTTAGTTAGACTGAGGGAGGTATATGGGTAGGCATAGGAGTCATCTGAACCTGTAATGAAACTATGAACTGCATGTGACAAAACCTGAAACCATTATGCTTGTTAAATAATAAAAACTAGTTCTTGTTCAAACCATCGTAGTATCGTCGTCCATTGAGGTCCAGCGTGTTATACCCGGGCTCAGTTTAATGATCTTAGAGAGAGGGCAACAGTCTGTGTCCTAGAGATCCATTAAGGAGGGGCTAAGGGTGTGTAAGCCTTAAGTGCCACAGTGTAGCTAGGAGAGGCTAGCCAGCTGCGACAGCAGAGAGGGGTTCTTGGTGATTAGAATCCAGGGCTGTAGGCTAAAAGGTTTGCATCAGGATAGCCTGGAGCAGGGGGGGTATAACTGGACGTGACCACTCTTGTCACTGGGATCTCCAGAGTCACTAAGGAGGTCGGTTTAGTCGAACCTCGGAGGGCAGGGTGCGAGGGGATTAAAGATAAACCAGTGCACCAGCATTACTGACAAACATTTATTAGTAAGGTGACACAGAGCTGGTGCACTGGTTTATCTTTAATCCCCTCGCACCCTGCCCTCCGAGGTTCGACTAAACCGACCTCCTTAGTGACTCTGGAGATCCCAGTGACAAGAGTGGTCACGTCCAGTTATACCCCCCCTGCTCCAGGCTATCCTGATGCAAACCTTTTAGCCTACAGCCCTGGATTCTAATCACCAAGAACCCCTCTCTGCTGTCGCAGCTGGCTAGCCTCTCCTAGCTACACTGTGGCACTTAAGGCTTACACACCCTTAGCCCCTCCTTAATGAATCTCTAGGACACAAACTGTTCCTAGCTTTGTCCTCTCACTAAGATCATTAAACTGAGCCCCGGTATAACACACGGGACCTCATGGACGACGATACTACGATGGTTTGAACAAGAACTAGTTTTTATTATTTAACAAGCATAATGGTTTCAGGTTTTGTCACATGCAGTTCATAGTTTCATTACAGGTTCAGATGACTCCTATGCCTACCCATATACCTCCCTCAGTCTAACTAACTATCTCCTCCCTTCTCTATCTCTCTCTCTCAACTCCCAACCATCAACTCCCCCTGACCAACTGCTGTTCCTCCCCTTTAAAACCCCCAGGAGGTTCCGCCTCTCTGGAGCGAACTGTCAATTCACAGGTTCTAAGTTTAACCTTGTAAACGCTGGGGGGGGGGGGACTTCAACATTCTAAACTCCAAACAGGGCTGGTTCGCCACAATTCTCCCCGCCTTAAGACACTGCATAGGCATCCACTGTCCATCAGAGGAATGCCGGTGCAGGGAAATTGACTTTTCACTTTATTACCCACAACAATATATACATACATACACGGGTCATATCAGAAAACCCCCGGATAAAATGTCAACAACTACATTATCCTTCCCCTTTCTTTGCTCTATACCGCAGGGGTAGTTTCTCTGGTACCTGAATTCTCCACCCGATCACCTGGTTCTCTGCACCCTTTACCTGCTTTTGGGTGTAAGGTTTCAGCCCCGCTCGTCCTGTCTTAACTTTACCAGTGTCAGGCTTGACCATAACTCCACCCAACATATGTTTTAAGTACCTCACTTGTTTTTGTGTCAGTTCATTGTCAAAAGACACCTTATTGAGGACAGTTTCTGGGTTTCTTTTCCCCCGTCCCTCCAAGTTCACTTCTTGTTTCCTCTTCTGTCTGGTCCTCAGCACGATGACGCTGTCTCCAGGCTGAAAGGTTCTGTTCAAGGCTCGTGCGTTGTCCCATGTCTTCGGTTTCTTTTGGGCACTTTGACTTCTGCTTGCAGCTTGCTCTTTCAGAGGTTGCAATCCGTCCTGGAGCTCTTGCACCGATGTTGCTGCCTCCGGGCTGCCGATCTCTTCCTGACCCGTCCACGCGTCCTTCCGCACGTCACGCGGCTCACGAGGTTGTCTCTCCGACAATAACTCAACCGGGCTAAAACTTTTTTTCTCATTTGGCACCTCACGATACCCAAACGAAAAAGGCTGGTCTCTCTCATCCCAAGCATTCTGACGAGACCTAGAGTCAGTTTTAACGCTCTTGCTCTGAGTGATGTCAAAGTTCTTAGTTAGCTCACTAGTTTGGGGCTGCTTCACTGTCGTTTCCATATGCTTAACTTCGCATACTCCTGACAGGTCTTCTTTATTAATAATCATACAGGGCTGGATCTCTGCCTCTGCCTCCTGCCCTGGATCTTTCTCCCAAACTGAAGGCTCATTGCTTTGTTTCTCATTCATGCACTGGGTTCTGGGTTCAGTTCTAACTGCCATCTTCGCCAACATTCCGTCACCTAGTGGGGCCTCACTAGTGACACTTAACTGCCTTTCTGAGGTGTGGCTTTGGGCTCTGACAACCATTTTACTTCTGTGCTCTACAATGTCGTTGCCTATCAGCACAGGTTCAGCAATGTTGTCCCAAACTCCCATTCTGCCCTTGCCTCCAAAACCTTTGTATTCAATCACCACTTCGGCATCATTCCCCTCCATAAACTTAGGGAATCTTTTAAAGTGGGCAGCGTTAAACTCATCACTGGGCTGACTCTGAGGTAATCCTGCCCTTAGCCGCAGCTCTTGCAATCTCAACTGACCCATCTGAACCTCTCTTTTGAAAGCTAGCCTTTCTTGTTCCAATTTCATTTTTTCAGATTGCATCTCCTGAGCTAATTGAGCTTTCAATCGTTCAGCCTGCATTCTTTCCTCACAAGCCATTCTCTCTTTTTCTACAGCCATTTTCTCTTTCTCTACGGCCAACCGAGCTTGTTCCCGCTCGGATTCGATCCGGGCTAATTCTAACTGCATTCTCAAAACCTCCACAGAACTGGGGTCTTCTTTCTCCAAGACCTCCCCTGTTCTCTCATCACCTTTGGCTGGCGGCTCTCTAGCTCTCTTTAAATGTGCCATCTCCAGTCTAATAAGTATCGTCTTAACTCAAGCCAAACTCTGGCTTGTGGGTTACTCCTTTAAACCGCGGCGTTGCCAACAAAAGCCTGCGATTTAAAATCACGACGCTGCCACCAAATTGTCGCGAACCTCCCTCAACGCACTCTGTGTCACCCTGTTATAAATGTTTGTCAGCAATGCAGGTGCCCTGGTTTATCTTTAAACCCCTCGCACCCTGCCCTCCAAGGTTCGACTAAACCGACCTCCTTAGTGACTCTGGAGATCCCAGTGACAAGAGTGTTCACGTCCAGTTATACCCCCCTGCTCCAGGCTATCCTGATGCAAACCTTTTAGCCTACAGCCCTGGGTCCTAATCACCAAGAAACCCCTCTTGGCTGTCTCAGCTGGCTAGCCTCTGCTAGCTACACTTTGGCACTTAAGGTTCACTCCCTCCTAGCACCTCCTTAATGAATCTCTAGGACACAAACTGTTCCTAGCTTTGTCCTCTCACTAAGATCATTAAACTGAGCCCCGGTATAACACACGGGACCTCATGGACGGCGATACTACGATGGTTTGAACAAGAACTAGTTTTTATTATTTAACAAGCATAATGGTTTCAGGTTTTGTCACATGCAGTTCATAGTTTCATTACAGGTTCAGATGACTCCTATGCCTACCCATATACCTCCCTCAGTCTAACTAACTATCTCCTCCCTTCTCTATCTCTCTCTCTCAACTCCCAACCATCAACTCCCCCTGACCAACTGCTGTTCCTCCCCTTTAAAACCCCCAGGAGGTTCCGCCTCTCTGGAGCGAACTGTCAATTCACAGGTTCTAAGTTTAACCTTGTAAACGCTGGGGGGGGGGGACTTCAACATTCTAAACTCCAAACAGGGCTGGTTCGCCACAGTAGGCCTCTAGCTGAAAAAAATGTTCCTTGTCCCTGCTTTATTGGTCCTTCCAATAAGGTGGCTGCTTACCAGTGATGTAGTGTTAAATTCTGAAATGCAAGATCTTTTCATGGCAGCTCAATAGTAACATCCACAAAGGAAGAGTTTCTTCACAAACTGGGAAACCATGTAGGCTCAACAAATGCATTGTTTTTCAATGTTTCCTTGGATCAGGTAGGAGCAATGTGTGCCCCCCTCCAGATGTTGCTATGACTGTTTTAAAGAGGTATGATATTGCTCCAAATGGATAGTGCAGGTAGGACCTATGACATTCCATCTGAATGTCATCAGCATCTTATATACTTGCATCAGCTTTAAACATGTCAGGAGGACCTGGGACAGTGAATGAAGTCTTTTTGCTATCTATTTCTCATACTGTGTTGATAACTATATGCCAGCCTTTGCTAGACTAGTGTCCTTCAGATGTTTTGGAGTCTAATGGTTATCAGTCTCAGCCAGCATGGCTGCGCTGGCTGCAGCTGATGGGAGCTGCAGTTCAAAGTAAACGTAGGGCACCTAGTTGGCAAAGTCTGTGGTTTCTCAGTTGGTCCTTCCAGATCATCCATCTCATGTTGCCAACTGAGCTGGCTATTCTTGCTGGATTAAGAAAAACAAAAAGCAGAAATGATGACTAACAAGACCCCCCCCCACACACACAATAATTAAGTGCAGCAAAGGCTTCATTTAGCAAAGCCATTCCATATGTTCAGAAAGAAACGACTATTCTTCTTGAGCTCACACATTTTAGATTCTGGGCCTACTACTTCTCTTTACATTGGGTCTCGTGTTCTATGCCAGTCTTTCTAAGGCCCATTTGACTTCACTCTCCAGGATGTCTGGCTCAAGGTCAGCAACCACACTACCTGGGGTGTATGAGACCTCCATATCTTTCTGGTATAATTCCTCTGTGTGTTCTTGCCACCTCTTCTTGATGTCTTCTGCTTCTGTTAGGTCCTTTCCACTTTTGTCCTTAATTGTGGTAATCTTTGTATGAAATGTTCCTTTCATATCTCCAATTTTCTTGAACAGATCTCTGGTTTTCCCCATTCTGTTGTTTTCCTCTATTTCTTTGCATTGCTCGTTTAAAAAGACCCTCTCGTCTCTCCTTGCGATTTTTTGGAAATATTCATTCAGTTTCCTGTATCTTTCACTTTCTCCCTCACATTTTGCTTGCCTTTAATCAAGATTAAACTTCTTAATTCTTGCCTCTCACCAATTTTGCTGCTAATTCTCTCCTCTCATTTCAAATTCCTTCTCCCCCTCCCTCCCGGTCTATCCTCCTCACCTTTTGGGTGGACAGCCAGGTTCTAAGAACGATGGAGCAGCCGCTGCTCCTGCTGTTCACAGCTGCTGCTTCCACTGTTCTTCACCAACATACTGCAGACCACCTGAACGACGCTACTGGACTACTAGTGGTCTGCAGACCAAAGTTTGGGAGACCTTGATGCAAGTTACAGGAGGGTAGATTAAAGTTGAACATTAGGAGAAGCATTAGGAGCAGTTCCACAATGGAATCAATTAACTAGAAGAGCAGTTGGCTCTCTCACTGGAAGTCTTCAAGAAGATGCTGGACAGCCATCCACTGGGAATCCTTTATATCTGGGTTTCCTGCATTGAACAAAGGATTTGACCATTGACTGCTTACAAGGGACCCATGACTCTGTGGGCTGTGCCTAATGTTAGTCCCACTGAGAGCAGACTCATTTAATTTAATGTACTCGAGTTGGTTATGCCTATCAATTTCAGTGGGTTTACTCTGAGTAGGAGTAACACTGGATACAACCCAATGATTCTAAAATTCCATGTTAATGGGAAGCTGGAGAAGTTGGCTTAGGATGATGATTCCTTAAACTACATATATTACACCTACATCTCTTCCCCCCTGCACCCCCAGAAGACATAATGACATATTCTTAATGGCTGAAAAATTATAGAGCACCTTTCCCACCCTAGCAGAAGTCTATCATACCATGATCTCCCACTGCAGTGAATTATGCAGGCTGAGTTCATTGCTTTTAGCCTGTCTCTGCTTTATCTAGCCATTAATCTAAGTGAAAAGGTCTTCCATGTGCTTTTGGGGGGCATGGTGAGAAGCACCTGTAACAAAGCCCTTGCAATTAATCCTGAATGTTCCCTATCCTATTGGGAGAGTATCATGGAGGGCACATGTCTCACTGTTTTTGCTTGTTCTTTCTACAGGGAGAAAATGTTTCTTTCAGCAGCTTGGTACAGTAGAGGGAGTTGCACAGATGGACTTGAATGAGGTCACAGATTTAGAGAGCTCATTTTGCTGCTGCTGTGGTGAGGTGCATGCCACAGGATATTGTTGGTAATTCCTAAACTCAGTGGGTGGGATCAGTGCCTGCAGGGGGTCATAGGTGGACACAAGCCTCGGCTTCATGCTGGTCCTTCCTTTCAGTTGCACAAGAACATAAATGCTCATGCATTTGTGAAGGAAGTGCGGGGGGTAGGGGTGGGATCCAGTAATGCTGCTCGCTACACTGTTCCAGGATCCCCACTTATATACTCCACTGAAGACATGCACACTGCTAGAAACAGAGGATGCAGCTGAGGGTGGCTGATGCCCATTGGGAATGGTAGGGCAAAAGGCAGAGATGCCAACAGTAGGTTGAAACAGAGTCACTGACAGGCAGAGTGAACTCACTCTAGCTTTGTTCCCCATGCTCCTCCCTGCTGAGTTCTAAAGGGCAAACACTTGAGACTAAGGAAGAGGAAGGTGACAGGCAGGGCCACCTCCCGGGCTGGATGTAAGCAGGAAGTTAGGCAGGTGGAAGCTGACTGAGGACAGCCTGAGTTTGGCAGGGCAGTGCCCTGTTTGCCCAAATGGGCCAGCTTGCACTAGATACAGCTCATGGGGTTGCAAGCATCAGTTTGAACCATCCATCAATATAGTTCCTTTGCTAGAGGGTTTCAAGCAGAGGCTAAATGGGCATCTGTTGGGGATGCTGTAGATCTGGATCTCCTGAACCGAACATGACATTAGACTAGATAGTTTACAAGCCCCCCTTGATTCTAAGTTTTGCAGGTTTGTAACAGTAACATTGTAACAGTAACAGCAGTGAAAATGATAAAGTAACCTTCCTTCCATGCCCTCTAGATGGCACTAGAAAGTCATCATAAGTTGTCTCATTTCTACCTGTGGAGGGATGGTTAAAAAACAAGGAGGGGAAAGGAGGAGGCGGCGGCAGAATGGGTGGGTTTGTGTCCTGCTGCAATTTCTTTAATGGCTTTCTTCAGCTTGATAGATACTGAAGGAAGGAGCTTGTTGCTAGGGTAATTTCCATGGAGAGATAATAGGAGATCATTGTGAAGTGAGTGAAACTTTAATGGCACGTTTTGGTAATGAAGGAGTGGAGAGAGTAATGACCAGAGACTGCGGAGTAAGAACATATCATGAAGGAGGGAGTTGGATAGGATTGCAGGAAGGTGTACCATACTGCTGGTCTGATTCTAAGTGTTTGCTTACCTGTCCTTAAAAAGAGTCAAGGATCTGCACAGCTGAGCCTTGGAATATTTCCCCTACATTAGGACTTGGATCTGTAAGATTTGAGGGATCCCCATCATGGGGATTTGAGGGATCCCCATCATGCAGTGCAGTGGTTAGAGTGTGTCAGACATAAGGCTGTGTTGACCTGTGTTCAAATCTACCCTCGGCCAGAAAACTTGTTGGAGGACCTTGGGGCAGGGTTGGCACAACTATAGGGTAAACTGATTTCACCCGACCTCCAATATGGATAGAACGAACAGAGGAATCTGTCTTATTTGGATGGCCACAGAGTGGAGAAGGGTGCTGCTCTGAGTTGCACCAGCAAAGAGCAAACTGAAAATGTGGCAGTGGAATTTGCTGCCAAGGAGTGTGGTGGAGTCTCCTTCTTTGGAGGTCTTTAAGCAGAGGCTTGACAGCCACCTGTCAGGAATGCTTTGATGGTGTTTCCTGCTTGGCAGGGGGTTGGACTGGATGGCCCTTGTGGCCTTTTTACTTATAGCCAGTCCAGTGGGTGGCCCTGAGTGCTACTTCCCTCCTCTTTAGTCTCAGTGTTGCCCTTGTAGAACTTAGCAGAGTGGAGAATGAGGTAAAAGAAGAAGAAGCTATACAGTGGTACCTCTGGTTACGTACTTAATTCGTTCCAGAGGTCCGTTCTTAACCTGAAAATGTTCTTAACCTGAAGCACCACTTTAGCTAATGGGGCCTCCTGCTGCTGCTGCGCCGCCGCTGCCCGATTTCTGTTCTCATCATGAAGCAAAGTTCTTAACCCGAGGTCATATTTCTGCAAGGCCGTCTTAAGGCTATCTGGTGCCCTGGTGTAAGGATCCCTCTGGCGCCCCCCATGCCCACCTTTCCCTTTAGGCGGGCACCAGAGACTGAGGGGGGGGCGGCCATCAGAATCACGCCCACCTCCCGGGCGGGGCACGCACACTAGCTGGAGAGGAACAGACGGAGGAAGGGAGGGATGGAGGCTGACTGCTGCGTGCCTGGCTCGGCGCTTCCGATCGCCTCCTTCTGCCTTCCCGGCCGCCCCGCACCCTCCTCCAGTCCTGCGCAGCGGCAGGCTGGAGAAGTGCTTCGGCGACCAATTGTGGTGCCAAGAAAAGGGGCGGCTGCTGGGGATCGCGCCCGCCTCCCGGGCAGGGCGCGCTAACCAGCTGGAGAGGGATGGACGGACGGACGGAGGGAGGTATGGAGGCTGATCGCTGCACGCCTGGTTTGCCGCCACTGATCTCCTCCTCCTGCCTTCCCCCTGGCGGCGGGCAGGCTGCTGCCCCTACTGAGCTGCAGACGTGGCCCCCGGACCTCTTGCCTTGCGCCCTCCAGAACATGGCACCGTGGTTCCCTGCACCACTAGCCTCTATGGTTAAGACGCCTCTGTATTTCTGGGTTAGCAGAGTCTGTAACCTGAAGTGTATGTAACCCGAGGTACCACTGTAATTAGTTTGTTCTGACTGTCATTGGCTTTGTCTCCACAGGCTGACTGGGCTCTCTGGATTCTGCCCCACCAGACTCTATGAGCACCAGCCCCCATTTCATGGACATCATTAGAGGGTGCGTGGGGAGGAGCTGAATCCCAGGTATTTTGTGCAGGTCCTCAGATCTCCTGACTCCCTTCCTCCCCTTGTGTAAGCTTCACAAACATATTTTAGGACCACAAGAGGCTACATTATACTGAGTCAGGCCATTTTTCCATCTAGCTACGTATTGTCTATGGGTAATGGCTTTCCAGAGTTTCACACAGGGATATTTTCCAGCCCTACTTGGAAATGCTGAATGGTCCAATAACAATGATGGAGGTGGAACAAGCCATTTCCAAAAGTAAAATTGGAAAATCCTCAGGGCCAGATGGCATACCAGCTATCCATTATAAAAAACTAAAACATGTAATAGCAATACCCTTAAAATCATTACCAAATAAGACAATAGAAGAAGAGAAATCGCCAGACACATGGAGAGAAGCACACATAATATTACTTCCAAAGCCAGGAACAAATAAATAAATGACATATAATTACAGACGAATCTCATTGCGTGTTTAGACCTTTTACCCTTCCCCAAATAACTTCAGACTTCAGACAGGAGACAGATATTTGGTTTGGTTTTTTGGCAGAATTTAGGCCACAACTTTATTGATTACAATCAAGTGAGTGGTTGCATAGGTTCTGGTTCCACTAGCTCCCTGCACCCTTGCAGGCAGACCTGTCCCAGAGCCACGTTCGTAGGACAGCCAAGGATGAACACAAGGGACAGCTGCTGGAGGGTATGCCAAACAGCTGCCCTGATGTCCCCTGGACTTGGGCACGGGCAGGACCCCTTTCGGGGAACGCCAAACCAATGAGTCCCTGGATTTCTTTACCAGAATATCCTGCATTTGCATATGCATGGCCACATCACAAACCCCAAAGAGGAAGCTCAGTAGCCTCGCATGGGCTTATATAGGTACCAAGTTGCTGCTTCTTGGAGGTACCCCATTGGCCAGATTATGCCCCAGCAACCCGGGACCAACCTATCAGGGGTTGTGGCTGATTCCCAATTAACCACCCACAACACTGGGTCGGGAAGCCGGTCGCACCGCAACACGTGCCCTCTTTTATGGAGGATCTGCTTTATAAAATAAAGATTATAAAATATATGCGGGAATACTTGCAAACAGGCTAAGAAAGGTCCTCAACGAAATTATATGTTATGATCAAACTGGATTCCTGCCAGGCAGGAAGATGTGGAATAACATGAGAATGGTCATCAATGCAATAGAATACCTTGATATGAATCCTGGGGAAAAAGCTGCTTTTATGTTTATAGACGTGGAGAAGGCGTTTGACAACGTGTCATGGGACTTTCTTAAGAAAAATATGGAATTAATGGGATTGGGAGAAAAGTTTATCAGAGGGATACAAGCAATATATGATTCTCAAAATGCAAGTTTGATCATTAATGGTGAATTTTGATGGAGGGATTTTACCAAGTGGGCAGGGCTTGCCTCTCAAGCAAATGCGTCCCTCCTGGGAGGGGTGCAGCTGGCGCATGCTGGCCCAGTGCAGCTGGAAAAAGCAGTGGGGTGCACCGCTGGAGGGACACGGCTGGCATGTGTTGGCATGCAGGGTGCCCCAGCCACCATGTCCCTCCCAGGTGGGTGGCCCACAGCATACGTTGTGCTGCCTTTTTGGGTAATGTGGGGCCTGGTGGAGGGTAGCCATGGCCAGGAGGGACGTGATAGCTGGAGCCAACTGTAGGCTGTGCACCACTCAGGTCCCGCGGTGCACCCCGAGCCCCGTGCCACTTTTGGGGCAGCACTGGGCTTGCTGGAGGGCACCTGGGAGGGACAGTGGCTGGGGCACCTTGCCCCATCCTTCCTAAGCTACTGGTCTTGGGACACAGGTGGTCTTTTCATCACTCCTTCCTGTTGAAGGTTGTGGCCCAGGAAGAGAGAGGAAAATACTGGAGGTAAACTGCTGCCTGCACCGATTGTGTCATCAGGTAGGGCTTGGCTTCTTGGAAAATGGTCAATACTTCCTTGAGGAAGGACTTCTGGCAAGAGATGAGCTGCACCTCACAGTGGTTGGCATGAATGTGTTTGCTGGGAGTCCCTTGAACCTGATCAGAAGAGCTTTAAATTAGATTTTGAGAAGGAGGGAGACAAGATTACAAACGATAGAAGAGCACCAGGTACTGGGGATAATAGCTTCAGTTGAAGTACTCAGAAACTTGGGAGGAAGTGGTCATGTGCTCCTGGGTTTCATGATATAGAGGTTTCAAAAAGCTTAAGGAGCTACTGGTTGAGATTCCATGGTTAGAAATACTCAAAGAAAACGGGGTCCAAGATGAGTGGGAGTTTGTACAAGGAGAACTATTGAAGACCCAAATGCAGACAATCCCAACAAGAAAGAAAAGTGGGAGGCATGTAAGAAAACCGATGTAGCTGCATAAGGAGCTTACAGATGAACTGAGAGTTAAGAAGGGCATGTATAAGAAATGAAAGAAAGGGGAAATCACAAAGGAGGAGGATACACAAGTAGCCAACAATTGAAGGGTGAAGGTCAGGCTGACCAAGGCTCAGAATTAGCTCAGGCTTGCAAGAAAGTTTAAAAATAATAAAAAAAAGGTTTCTTTGGCTATGTCTGAAGTAAGAGGAAGAATAAACAAGTGGTAGGTCCTTTGCATCGAGAAGATGGAGAAATGCTATTGGGTAACAGAGAGAAGAACACCTAGCTACTTTAAATTAATTCAAATTCCCTTGGCCTGATGAGCTGCTTTAGGACCCAATTATTGGAGAACATGTGATGTGATGTCCCTGCGGACTAGAGGTAGGCAAATGTTGTCCCCATCTTCAGAAAGGGGGAAAAAGAAGTCCCAGGTAACTACCGCTTGGTGAGCTTGACATCAATTGCAAGAAAAATCCTAGAACAGATAATTCAACAATCGGTCTGTGAGCACTTAGAAAAGGATGCTGTGATTACTAAGACTCAGCATGGGTTTCTCAAAATACAAGTTATACCAGACGAAACTCATTTCTTTTTTTTATGGAGTTACAAGCTTGGTGGATCAGAGGAATGCTGTCCCCCATGATATTTTTGCAAGGAAGCTGGTAAAATGTAGGCTGAATGAGATAATTGTTAGGTGGACTTGTAGCTGGTTGACTGACTGACTGAACCCAAAGAGTCCTCATTACCGGTAATGGTTCCTTGTCAGCCTGGGGGGGAAAGTGACAAGTGAGGTACCACAGGGCTCTGTCCTGGGCCCGTTGTTGTTCAGTGTCTTCATAAATGACTTGTATGAAGGAATTGCAGGGATGCTCATCATATTTGCACATGACACTAAACTAGGATGGGGAACACCTAGATTACTAGGAGTACATGTGAAAAGGATCTAGGGGCCTTGGTGGATTACAAGCTCAACACTTTGATCACGTGAGTCAAAGTGTGATGCAGCCCCCATCCCCCGCAAAGCTAATGCTATTCTAGGCTGCATTAACAGAAGTAAGTTGTCCCAAAGTAAGGGACAGAAGTAAGGTGTACCACACCTGGAATACCATGTCCAATTCTGGGCACCACAATTTAAGAAGGATGTTGATAAGCTGGAACGTGTGCAGAGGAGGGCAACAAATATGATCAAGGGTCTGGAAGCCAAGTCTTATGAGGAACAGTTGAAGAAGCTGGGTATGTTTAGCTTTTGAAATGGAAGACTGAGAGGAGATATGATAGCCATCTTCAAATATCTCAAGGGCCATCACACAGAAGATGGAGTAAGGTTATTTTTTCCTGCTCTGGAGGGTAGGAATTGAACCAATGGCTTCAAATTACAAGAAAAGAGATTCCAGCTAAACATCAGGAAGAACTTTCTGACAGTGAGAGCTGTTTGACAGTGGAACAGTCTCCCTCAGGAGGTTGTAGACACTCCTTCCTTGGAGGTTTTAAAGCAGATTTTGGATGGCCATCTGTCATGGATGCTTTAGCTGAGATTTCTTCATTGCAGGAGGTTGGACTAGATGTCCTTTGGGTCCCTTCCAACTCTGCAATTCTATGATTCTATAGGTTTATGATTCTACGAGCATGGGACCTTCTGCATGCAAACAGATGCTCTACACAACCCATCTCACATCTGTTGATTAAGATGAAGATTTATATGGCTTCTGGGATTGCAATTATTCACAGGGGCCAAGTGGCAATTCTAAAGTTGGCATGTATGGCAACAGAGCCTAGATGGCACCACCGAAACATCAAGTTGCCAGGGGTTTCCAATGCTCCAGGGTGCTGACGGCAAAGGAGACTTGAAGCCCTAAGAGAAGACTTCCTAGAGTGCATTACATTTAGACTGGGATGAATTAAATACTAGCCATCAGTGGCAGAGTGGCAATGGAGATTGACTCTAGGGTCTGCTGCATGCAAAGCAGGTGCTCTACCACTGAGCTACAGCCCTTCCCCCAAGTGTATTTATTTTGCCAACAGAGCAGAGCAGCACATTGCAAAGCAGAATGCTACCTGTTGGCGAAATAGATACAATTGGAAGGGGCTGTAGCTCAGTGGTAAGCACATGCTTTACAGTGGTACCTCAGGTTACAGACGCTTCAGGTTACAGATGCTTCAGGTTACAGACTCCGCTAACCTAGAAATAGTACCTCGGGTTAAGAACTTTGCTTCTGGATGAGAACAGAAATCGCATGACGGCAGCGCAGCGGCAGTGGGAGGCCCCATTAGCTAAAGCGGTACCTCAGGTTAAGAACAGTTTCAGGTTAAGAACGGACCTCCAGAACAAATTAAGTTCTTAACCCGAGGTATATACAAAAGGTCCCAGGTTCAATCATCATTGCCACTGCACTACTAACAGCTGGTTTTTAGCTTGCCCATTGTCTAATTATAATGCAACCCCCAGACTATCTTAATTTGCCCAGGGTCAAATTTGTGTTCTGGACCTGTGTTCCAGCTGAAACCAAGAAGGTTGACTTGGATGTAAATTGTGGTGCGTGTTGTGTGTGTGTGTGTGTGTGTGTGTGTGTGTGAAGGGGGGGGGCTTGTACTCCAGTCTGGCTGAGGGCCATTTTAACAAATCAAAGTGCTCTCTCTTCAAAACCGGAAACAACATGTCCAATTAACATTAAGGTGCATTTCATCTGCAGGGATCTTGGGGAGAGAGCACAGCAATTTAACAACAGCCGCTAATAAGTCTTAACATTTAAAAGCCACTTGTAAAGCAAAACAGGACATGCATGTCTCATCATGCTGACTGCTTTTGCAGTGACTTGTTGCTGTCTTATCTCATTCTTTCCAACTTAGAATCATAGAATCATAGATTTGTAGAGCTGGAAGGGACTACTAGGATAATCTCATCCAACCCCTTGCAGTGCAGGAATATTTTGCCCAACTTGGGCTCAAACCCTGAGATTAAGATTCTCATGCGCTACCAACTGAGCTATCCCAGGGTTACTTCCCCATCTGCATTTCTAAAATGTCTTTATTTTTATAGTCAAACTACTGGTATTTGTCAATGGTCTTCTATCCAAAATGGAATCTAGGGTGGTGTACGAGAGGCACAAAACAACAGTGAGTCATACTGCATAACAATACACATGTAGGAATAAGCTTGCCTAAACAAAAGCTTTTTAAGCAGGTGCTGAAAAGAGTACAGTGAAGGCAGCTGCATGGCACCAGTAGGCAAGGAGTTCCAAAGTGCAAGTGTGGTCACACTAAAAGATTCTTGCAAAATGAAATGACATCATTAGGCCATTGGTTCATCTACCTCAGTGAGTATTTGAACCAAGTCTCCACAACCATTTTCAGTGTTCCAACCAAGCCTTCCCCAGCCTTCCAGATGATGCTGCACTCCATCAGCCCCAGCCATCATGGCAAGTACTCTGGAGTTGTAGTCCTAATATGATCTGGAGTGTACCAGGTTGTGAAAAGGCTGCTCTAACCACTGCACCACCCTGATTCCTACTCCTTTGAGAGCAGCTGTGGAGAAGGCTATAATGCTTCACTGAAAACTCCAGAAATAACTGTATTTAAATAACTGGATAACTGTATTTTGCTGACTGCAGTCACAAGGGAAACAATATTCAGAGATGGATACCTCCCAAACAACCTCTGACCAGGGGCGAAGCAAGGGGAGCGGGGGGGGGGGGCGGGCCGCCGCGGGTGCCACCCTGGGGGAGGGTGACAATTTGGGCGCTTAAAAAAATTTTTTTTTAAAAAAAAAAATTAAATTTTTTTTTAAAGGCTATTTTTGGCAATGCCGGGGTGGACCTGCAGGGGCAGCCAGCAAGGGGCGGTGTTACACCCCCTCGCTGGCCGCCCCTGCGGCTCCGCCCCGGCAGCGCCGAAAATAGCACCCCCCTTCCAGCGGCTTTTCCCGCCGCTGGCTTGCAGAGCCGGGGAATGGAAAGGGGCGGGCCAGCGAGGGGCCCGCCCCTCTCCCTGCCCTGACTTGCGCTCCGCCCACGGAGCCCCGGCGGCGGCTTCAGGGTCTCTGCGGGCTGCAGAGCCTCCCAAATCCGCTGCCCATCCGGCATCCCTTGGTGCGGCCGGCGACTGCTCGTGCCGCCCGGCGCACCAAAGGGGTGACAGGCAGCGACTTCGGGAGACTCTGCAGAGCCTCCCGAATCCGCCACCCGTCCGGCATCCCTTGGCATGCACACGCCGCGACGCCACGCCCCCAGGGGTGCCTCTTGGCTTCCCGCCCCGGGTAGCCAAGGGGCTAGGAACGCCCCTGCCTCTGACTGCCAGTCCAGATACCCACATTATGCCGAGAACATTCTAAACAGAGGGGTAAGCAAAGCAAAAGGCTCAGGGAACCTCAATCCTGTCCAATGATGCTTAAAGGCAGGTGCTGTATAAGTTTTGATTTCAGCTCTAAATAAAAATTAGGTCCTTTCTTTCTCACTCTCTCTGGTTCAAGAAATAATTTCCCTTCACTATGAGTCATCACTTTAGACCAAATGAGGAACTGCACCAGTATTCAGTGTCTGCTGCAGGCATGCATGTTGTAAGGTGTAACAGTGGCGTGTTTAATCAAGAGTTTTGCAATCCAAGGACAAGAAGCAGAAACAGTCACTTAGAGGACCCTATGGCTCAGGGATAAGCAGGCAATCAGATAAACTGATATAAGCAGAACAAAATAAAATTAAAAAAATTCCTTCCAGTAGCACCTTAGAGACCAACTAAGTTTGTTCTTGGTATGAGCTTTCGTGTGCATGCACACTTCTTCAGATACACTGAAACAGAAGTCACCAGACCCTGATATATAGTGAGAGGGTGGGGAGGGGTATTACTCAGAGGGGTGGTGGAAATGGGTGAAAGGTTGATAGCTGTGGTAAACCTGTTGACGACTGTTAACGGCTGCAATTAGTCTTGCCTTCTTATGACAGTGGATGTTCAATAGAAAGTTAACTCCTTATGACTCAAGAAAACTGGAAGCTTCAATTGTTCATTTCAAAGTAAGTGGGTGCTGCGTGAGTCTTGGCAGAGCACCTCAGCTTAGCCTCCACACCAGTTTCACATGTGCTCAATCAGGAGTCCTTTCCATCCTGTCACATTAGCACCATACAAGAGCCAGAGATATAGGGGGAGGGGGTCTAGCCAAGGTTTCTGTCCTGGGAGAAGCCTCCAGAGGGGTGCCATTGAGGCTCCCAGCATGTCTGGGCTTCAGCCGGAGAGAAAGATGAAAAAGTGAATGGCAGCCAGCTCCATCCTTCGCCTTTCCCCATGAAGCTGAAGAAGGCTTATTTACAGGTTTTGACAGGTTTTGGTCAGCCTGGCTGCATTAGGATTGTAATGGAAGGGCATTTTCTACTTTAGACTTGCAAAAAGCATTTCTTTCCTTACATGGAACCTAAAATGACTACAAAATTATCATTTCCTAAAATGAGTAATCAAACAAAAATAAAATTGAAAGGAATCTTGTTGAAGCTTACTCAGGAGTAAATTTACACGTCAAAACTCCTTGAAAGGGTTTACACAGAACCAAGAAGAGGGGTGGGTAGCAAAAAACTTCAAAGAGAGAGAGAGAGAGAAAAACATTTTAAAAGGAAACCAGAGGGTCTTAGTTGATCTTATGAAAATGCAGTGTTTTAATGAACCTGTGACCAAATAAATCCAATTCAAAACTTGACCTCAGATAGACAATTGTTGCACATGGAAGTTCTACTTTTGACAAACAATTTGCTTTTACTGGAAGGGATGCTAATTTTCCCTTCGGTCATACAGTCATAATACTTCTTTGTATGCAAATGATATATTGTCTACCTTTTAGGCCCCTTACAAATAAATGTGTTGAGGTGTGTTTGTTTGTTTGCTTGTATGCACACGTATGCAAACACGCATCCGGGGTGTGTGTGGGGTGCCAAAGTGGGTCTTGAATTCGGGTGACAGAAAGCCCAGTTTCGGCTCTTCCTGTTATAGTTATTATGTGAGCAGATAACACCAGAGGCTATTCCATGCGGCTGCCTTAGAATAATAATAATAATAATAATAATAATAATAATAATAATAATAATAATTTATTATTTATACCCCGCCAATGTGAGTCAGAAAGGGCCCCTCCATTGGTTTGTCTGAGACTAACATCCATTTCCAGAGCTTTCCAAACTGTGTGTCATGACACATTAGTGTATTGGGTGCAGTGTGTAGCTGTGCCATGCGAATGCTTCTCACACTCCTCCTGGGGCTGGAAAGGGGTTATTAATTATTATTATTTATTTAATGCCTATACTGCCCTATACCTGTAGGTCTCTGGGTGGTTCACAGAACAAAATCAAAATATAAAATCACAAAATATATAATCAAAATAAAAACACCAACCCGATAACCCCCCTCCCCAAAAAACCCACATTTTAAAAGGGCATAAGATGTCAATCAAATCAACCAAAGGCCTGGTTAAAAAGGAAGGTTTTTGCCTGCAGCCTAAAGGTGTATAATGAAGGCGCCAGGCGAACTTCCCTGGGGAGGGCATTCCATAGATGGGGAGCCACTGCAGAGAAGGTCCGTTCTCGTGTTGCCACCCTCCAGATCTCTGGAGGAGGAGGCACATGAAGAAGGGCCTCAGGAGATGATCTCAGGGTCTGGGTAGGTTCGTATGGAAAGAGGCGGTCCTTGAGGTATTGCGGTCGTGAGCTGTTTAAGGCTTTATAGGTCAAAACCAGCACTTTGAATTGGGGCCGGAAACTAATTGGTAGCTGGTGCAGTTGGACCAGAATCAGTGTAATAGGCTCCAACCATCTTGCTCCAGTGAGCAACCTGGCCGCTGAATTCTGCACTAGTGGAAGTTTCTGAACTGTCTTCAGAGGCAGCCCTATGTATAACACAATGCAGTAATCTTACCTTGAGGTTACCAGAGCATATACAACAGTAGTTAGGCTATCCCTGTCCAGATAGGGGCATAGCTGGGCCACCAGCCCAAGCTGATGGAAGGCACTCTGGGCCACTGAGGCCACCTGAGCCTCAAGCGACAGCAAAGGATCCAGAAGTACCCCCAAGCTATGAATCTGCTCCTTCAGAGGAAGTGTAACCCCACCAAGAGCAGGCAACCTCCCATCCATCTGGTCTAGGGAACCACCCACTAACAGTGCCTCAGTCTTATCTGGATTGAGTCTCAGTTTGTGGGCTCTCATCCAGTCCATTATCGAGGCAAGACAATGGTCCAGCACTTCCACTGCCTCACCTGCAGATGTAAAGGAGAAGTGGAGCTGAGTGTCATCAGCATACTGCTGATAACATACTCAAAACCTCCGGATAACCCCACCCAGCAGTTTCATGTAGATGTTAAACAATGTGGGGAATTGGATTGAGCCCTGTGGAACCCCACATTGAAGGTTCCATGGGGCTGAAAAGCATTTCCCAAGCAACACCCTCTGGGAACGACTATAGAAGTAGGACTAGAACCACCACAAAGCGGTGCCACCCACCCCTAGTTCAGACAGTCACTCCAGAAGGACACCATGGTTGATGGTATCAAAAGCCACTGAGAGGTCAAGGATTAGTTTAACCTCTGGCTTGCTAGTAAAACTGAATTACTGTGTCATGAAATGATGCATTTCTAAAAAGTGTGTCACCAACATGAAAAGCTTGGAAAGCTCTTCCATCCCGGCAGAGACTTGCCCAGAGGCTATTCCACTTGGCTACATTTTCTATTTTCAGTCTGGCTGGGACCTATTGTGCCTCTGGCAGGGGCCATTCCTCTGGCTTCATTCTGAAGTGAGATAGCAAGGTCCACTATATTGGCTGGGACCCCCCCCCCATGGCAATCTTTCTTGGCTGAATCTGAAGACCCACCCCTCCTCTAACAAGAGGCTTTAGTGCAGCAGTTGCATTAAGGATCATTATTCTGGTTTGCTTGTTCTTTGCAAACACATTATCTCCTCTCCCTGGATAATTCTGTCTGCTGCCAATTTTATTTCCCTTGCCTCCTTTGTAAGGGTAAATTAGCTGTTGATTGTGGTAGAAACTGACTGGCAGGCTGCAGCTACTGCTGGTGGCAGTGTTGGAGTTATAATGGGATGTTCCTGAACTTTGGATAAGTTTTGGACTTGGCTCATAACAGGCAATGGATGTCTGAAATGGTGTAATTCATAACCCCAAGGTGGATGGTGTCCATTGGGGCTGGTAGGGTGCAAGGCAGGGAGACTACAGTAGATGTGGAGCCAACTAATTCTGCATTTGCCCACATCCTTCTGAGTTGTACAAGCTGGGACCAAGGAGGAGGAAGTCGAAAGGCAGTGGCACCACTGCCTGGACTGGTTGTAAGTAAGGAGTCAGTCAGGCTGAGGGCAGCTATTTAAGGGCAATTGCCTATTTGGTAATCCAACACGGAATTACAAATGTTCAAATAGGAAATAATGGAAATTGTCAGCTCATTATGCAAACACTCGCTTAACAAACAATTTTTAGGGAATGCATTTTTTTTCTGAAAGCAGGACCTGCATGTACTGAACTGACACAGTCCTTGCCTCAGGGGCTTATTATCTCATATTGGGAGTGCCAAACAATTTATTTTATTTGAAAAGTTTTCGTGCATAGAGCAAATGTGTTGTCTGGTGTGCCAAAGCTTACGGCCTGAGATCAAATTACAAGAACGGAAAATTTGATAAAATGTTAGAAGGAACTTCTTGATAGTACAGGCTGCTTGATAGTAGGGTACATTGTCTCTGGAGGTGAGGGACTCTCTAGAGGTTTTCAAGCAGAGGTTGGACTAGATGACATCTGAGGTCCCTTCCAGCTCTTTGATTCTATGAAATTTGCATCACACAGCCCAAACATCAGCCTTAGGGATGTGTGTATGATATCAAGTATTTTAGGGTTCCCTTGTGCATTGCAAGAAGGATGATTCACCAACAGACAGCCTATTCAGAACATTATCCCAATCCCATTGGTACAGTTAGGCAATTTTAGACTCCAGGGAATAATGGCTTTATGGATGTTTCAATTGTAATGTGCATCACTTTACTTATTGCAAAATGTGATAAGCCAGTCCTGCTGATTTTGGGAACCTTCTTTTCCCCAATCCAGCCTTGATGGAGGCACTGGCCAAAACCCAGTTAACTTCCACAAATTATGGGTGATAAATGGAGGTAGAACAGGGATGGTGAAACAATTTTCAGCTGAGGGTCACATTCTCTTCTGGGCAACGTTCGGGGGGGGGGTCACATGACAGTGGTGGGTGGGGTCAGAAGCAAAAGTAGGGAAAGCAATGAATGCAAATTTTGCATTTGTAGGTCTGTGTCTGCATACACTCATGCATCCTTCTCTATCCTCCATCCAGGCAAGAAAGAGACAAAATTGAAGTTCAAGGACATATTCTAGCCAGGCAAAAACACTCAAGTAGGGTGCAAATCAGTGTTGACAAGGGATGTGGTCTAGGGAGAGGAGGTAGCTTGAGAGAATGATGATAGCTTGGGGATTCCCATTCCTGAAGTAGAACAAGTATTGGAGCTCTTTGGCCTCAGCCAGAGTGGAGAAAATTCCTTTTCCTCCAAAATCATTTGTGTTGACTTACCCTAGTTCAGCATGGTGTTAGAATGGAGAAACCATAGTTACAGCCACTGCTGTGTCTCTGTAGGCTTCTGAACCTAGAAACCAGTGTACTAAGGCTTTGGAAAATTAAAGTAGACAAGTGCTGCTAAACCTTGGTTTAGCATGTATCCTGCACATTTGGAAGTGCCTACCATGTTGTGGCTTGCAAACAAAGGTAAGCATAAGCCATGATTGATGTGATGTCTGTTTCTGTCTGTCTGCTTCTCTCATTCAAACCCATTATGCTTCTTGTGTGGTTAAGCAGGAAATATTTTAAAGATGCTCCATTGTCCACAGTGCAAATGCACTGCTCCCTGGAACATTGATCAAACACAGGAGAAACTTTGAATTCATGCAAAAGAAAGAAAGAAAGAAAGAAAGAAAGAAAGAAAGAGGAGAGACAAGAAACAACACTCAAATCACTCTCCCATTCAGTAGCTCACTTCCCTGTTTCTTTCTTTTCTGGAAATGGCAAGGCAGAGAAATGTATTATTACTCTTCAGATAATATCATTACCACCACTGATTGCAGATAGTACATAGTCTAATAAATCTTGTCACTGCCATTTATGGGAATATGCCTCATCCATTTTCTAGTTTTCCAGGTGGTGAGGGGTAAATTTGCCAAGTTACCTGTTTTGCTTGCCTGAGTCCCAAGATACAAGAAAACTAGCAGAGCAATCTGGGGAAGGGGAGGAACAGAAGGGGAAGAATCACTTTTTTCTATCCCTTGTTGTGACTCCAAAGTTGACACAGAGTAAGAGGCTGCAGGGTTTCCAGCTAAGGGGCTGAACCAAGTTCAGATTCCTAAGCCTGCTGCTGTTGGAAGCTACCCAGAGTGGCTGGGGAAACCCAGCCAGATGGGTGGGGTAGAAATAAATTATTATTATTATTATTATTATTATTATTATTATTATTATTATTATCATGAGGCTAACAGATGGGAGCCATCCAAACCACCTCCCAAAGCATTAGATTCCATGGAGTCAGAGCCAGGATGCTCATGGGTACCTTCTCCTGGAGGAACCAAAGACCTCTTGCACAGCCTCATCAGTCCTGTGGCACCTGAAGTGCACTTGTTGGGAGGCCATGGAGCAAAGGAGGAATGCTGGTTTTCAGGCCAATGGGTGAACCTGAAAAGGGTGAGTCCACTAGAGCATGGGATATGTAGAGCTCATCCACACCTACCTTTTGCCCCACTCTTTCTATGGACAGGTCTGTCCTTTAAAGCACTGTGTCCGAGTGCTTCCCTCAGTAAAAGCTGCTCTTTAACACTGAATCAGAACAAACAGCAATTCAGAATTTTTGTGGATTATTGTTTCAGCGGTAAAGAGCAGCATTTCATGGGGAAAGCGCATGGGCATTTTTTTAAAAAAAGCACTTGAACACAGTGCTTTAAAACATGGACCTATGCCTAGAAATGCAGCACAAAAGGTTGTCTGAATGAACCTGTAGTCTGGGAGCAGAGGCTTAAAAGACTTTAAAAGGCCCTGGACTCAGCTACACACAATTATATTGTTATAACTGTGTTATAAACATGTGACACCAAATGGTGCTGTAGAGCAGCCAAAATTGCCTATGGGATTTTGCATTATGAGCTTTATAATGCATTTTCCTGTAAGGTGTTTTTTGTTTTTTTTAATTGTGTCTAGATCCAGCCCCTGTCTGCTTTCAACCATTGTTGGAGCAAGTGGCTCGTTCAGAGCTCTCCATGGTACTACAACTCTTGCCTTGCTAGCCAGACCAGAACAGTTGACATTTAGGTAGAGTGGAGGATAGCTTCCCCGCTTTTCAGAACAGATCCTCTGCCACTGAGCTACGATCCTTCCCCAAAAGCTTCACAAAGAAGTCTAAGATCTCATGCTATACGAAGATAGGTCACCTTTCCATTTAGCTCAATATTGTCTACACTGGCTGGCAGTGGCTGCTCAGGATTTCAGGCACAAGCCTTCCCCACCCTGCCTGAAATTGAACCTGGGACCTTCTGCATGCAAGACAAATGCTCTGCAGCTGAGCTGTGGACATCTCCTCTTCTTCCATCTTTCTGAAGACACTCTCAACTGGCCCGGGGAGGGCAGTGCAACAGATTGCCAGTGTCTGTTTTCCCCACCCTTCTGTTTCTTTGTTGTCTGTTTCAAACAATCTGCCAATTTATCATCACAAAATTAAATATTTTAGAACGAGACTTGAGGCTGGTGACAGGCTCCAGACTGATCATCTCTGGCAGAGAAAAAGTGACGGTTCTTTTCCATCTTTCTGCAAAAGTCATGACTTAATGTTGGTTGGGAGATTGGAGAGTGGCTGACAACTCCAAGCTGTCTGAGAGTAACTCAGTGAAGACTCTATAAAAAAGAGAAAAGAAAGTGCAATCTGGAGATAACTTAGTGTCAAGAAGAAAAGGGGGGAAATGTGGAGCTAATGCATCCCTTCAAACATGAAAAATAGAGGCATGTATTTATATTTTTAAAAACAAACAAACAAACAAACATATATTTATTTATTTAATTTGGGGAAAACAAAACAAGAACAAACATATACAGAGGAGCCATTTGACATTCTGGAATGACCAGTCCAGCAAGGATTAAATTACCATTTCTCATCCTATGTTTCACAATACAATGATTGATATAGTAGAATGAATTAACCCAAAATTTGAATGGACCCAATCCGATCTGGGGCAATCTTGGTCTGCTGAACTTGAGTCACAGCCCTAGCCTTCAGCATATGGTGAGAGATTTACAATCAAGCTGTCAAATACACTTCTGTGGGAGGGAATTGCCGAAATTTGCCTAAACAGTGGCTTAGGTAGTGGCACCCGCCCTGTGGAATGCCCTCCCTCCAGATGTCAAAGAGAGAAACAGCTACCAGACCTTTAGAAGACATTTGAAGGCAGCCCTGTTTAGGGAGGCTTTTAATGTTTAATAGAGTATTGCATTTTAATGTTCTGTTAGAAGCCGCCCAGAGTGGCTGGGGAAACCCAGTCAGATGGGTGGGGTATAAATAATAAATTATTATTATTATTACTTAGGGGCTACCACAGAGGATGTCCTCTCCCAGGCAGTCACCACCCAAACTTCCCAGGTTGGTGAAAATATCAAGAGGGCCCCCTCTGCTGATCATAACATCTAAGAGGATTTGTAGGGAAGCAGGTGATCTTTCAGGTGTTTGGGGCCTTATGCAACTGCTAGACCCTGTCATCTACCACTGCTCATATTGCCATGCTAAAAAGGGGGGGGGACTTATATGGGACGGGGATACAACTCTGGGAGTTCAGATGAACAGAAGGAGATGTACTGTTCTTCACTGGACGTTTTAAAGCAGAGCAGGGGTGCCAACTTGAATAAAATATTGGGAGGGCACAGGTGCCATTTGAATGGCAATGCCTATCAACTTTGGGGGTCCTGACCCCCCTCAAATATTTTATGGGGGGCGAAGGGAGCTCGGTCTCTAGGAGTTGACTTCTATCAAGCAGAGGTGGATCTGTCATGGATTACTTAGTTGTGATTTATGCATTGCAGGGGGTTGGACTAGATGACCCTTGGTTATGAACATTAACAAGGCATTTGTGGACAGTAAAGTAAACATTTTTTTAAGTGATTTGCCTGGGAGAGCACACACTCCCAACAGTCACTATTTACCAAGGACAGCACCCTAATCCCTATCCTTAGTAAACCACTGCCCCTGTTTTGCCTTTATGGGAACATCTGACAGGTGCCTTTTGAAAACATTCTTTTGCTAGCATTTCCTCATGTGCTCCAGAGTACATTAGTTTTCTTCTTATCCTGCATGAAACTGCTTCTCCAGATGGTAAACATGGCTTAATGTGCCTTGAGATGTAGGTATTCTAGATTAAGTACAACTGGATCCATCGTTAGACTGAATATCAATCTCAAATGTAAGAGCAAAAGAAAAACACCTTAAACAGCAGGGGGCTTAAATGCCTCCATATTCATTAAAAATAGAGCGGGGGACATTATCCTGCAGTGCTTCAGTTAGGGAACTTTTGGTTCTGGACTTCAGTGGATTTACTGTGACTCTCCTCACCCTTTAGACCAGTGGTTTGCAAACCTTTGAGGGACACTGCCTCCTTGGTTCCATAAGGTCACCCACAGTGCTCCCTTCCCTTCCCTTCCCTTCCCCATAAGAAGATGCATACCAGTTTGCATGACCTACCAAGTAGGATACTAACACAAAAAAATTCAAAACAGTAACAGTGAATTGCATAATTATTCAAAATTAAAATAGAAACTATTTGGTTTAATTAATTCGGCAGAATTTGATGAACTTGATCTAGCGATACCATATCCACAAAGTCTGATAGCTATTGCAGCTGCAGTGCCCACTGCCTCCCCCTTGCCTCTTAATGCTCCCCCCAGCACCACCCGGTAATCTCGCCCCCACTGTGGGTGCTTCTATCTACCCACTTTATAAAAGCACTGTTTAGACAGCAATATGTAGCAAGGTGACTTACGGATGCCAATTTGCATTTTAAAAATCATATGCTGATATATACATGCAAGTTTAGAAATAAACAGAAATACAATGCAGTTCACCATAGTGGAGAAAACTTTGTATCTGCTGTCCAGGCACTAACTGTTGGTGATCAACCTCAAGGGTCCTCCTCCTGAACATGCTTAGAGGTTCGTATCTTTAAACTGGACTTGGACCAGGTAGCGCTTCAACTAGAGGGTACTTTCAAATAGCCCTGTTGTTGGACAACCCCTCAAATAGAGGATTGCTTTCTGTAAAATAGAGCACATGATAATGGGGATTTATTTCCTTACTTCAAATATGTGCTAAACCAACCTTGCTCCTTTTCATTCTTCTTAGTGGACCCTTGGACCTAAGAACATAAGAAGAACTTGCTGGATCAGGCCACATGTCCATCTAGTCCAGCATCCCACTCTCTCAGTGGCCACACAGATGCCTGAGGCCCATGAATAGGACCTGAGCCTAACCTACTGTGTGCAGGTAAAATTTGCAAATGTTGCTCCACCCACCTTTGCCTCTGGTGGCCCCACAAACCACTAGCATGTTGCCCTTGGAAGGTTGTGAAGAAAGGAATGTGACCCTCAGGTTGGAAAAGCTTCCACACCCTTGTTGTAGATCAGACTTGGCTGTTGAAGGCACAGTATCAAGGGCTGGGCTTGGGCTCAAATGGAGGAGAGGCTTGCATACCTTTAATGGTTCTGTAGAAAAGGGAATTTTAGGAACACAACTATTAAAGATACAAGAGCCCTGTTTTCTTTTTGCATCTGCCTACCTACCCTTAATCAAGCCAGACCTTGGCCTTCAAAACAGAGTATTGTCCCTCTGCACCCCCTCCTCCCAAATCAGGGCTTGTGTGTCTGTTTTACAACTGCCTGGTGAAATGCAGCTGATAGAAGTTTTGCTTATTGTTAATGTTTGTATGCAAGAAAAAGTTGAGCCTCGTGTTTAATACACTCAATTTCCTATTGCACTTCTTGTCCAACAGCAGTTGAAGGCACAGGAGACTTGTAGGGGAGCAAATGAAAAAGTTGGCAACCTAAACTCCAAACAGGATTGCTTATTTCTTGCTGTTGACAGCAGATTAAAATGTTCAAATGTGTGCCTGGGTGCTTTCTAAAGCTGCTTCCCAATGTCTTCATTTGTGCCCACAAGATCTGGTTTTTATGTACCGGTACTGGATGAAGTTGCATAAGATTACTGTGAGGTTGATCATTGAAAGCTGATTAGTGGAGGGTGTTGCTAGCCAAACTTTAGGCTATTTCCCCACTTTTCTTCTAATGGTAGAAGCATTGAGGATTCTTCCTGCTTGTAGCTCATGCTTATGCCACAAGGAGGCATTGCAGAGCTACAGAAAGAATATTGCCTCCCTCCTCCGCCTTCTTTTTCTATCAAAAATACAGGATGGAGGAAAAGTATTTAAGAAAGGAAAAAGGGTTACTTGGTCTAAAGACGATGTCAGCTCTCCGAGTTACACAGAACTCTTCAGGAGAGGCACAACCTAAGGGCCCTCTTGTGGATCTCAGAATTTTGAAAATTACAGTTCCCAGGTTTAAAGATGAAAGCTAGGAAGGAGATATCAGTAAAATTACATCTCAACTACCATGTCCTGCAGAAGTGGGGATTTTGACAGATACAGCATCTTTGACTGTTGCTATTTTATATTTTAGGTGCCATGGTAAAAACCCTTGAATTCTCCATTAAAACAAGAACAAATAACTGGCTGTTTCCTTATTACTGATGCTATTTCTTTCTGTTTGTAAGTAGGAAGGAAGGCATCGATTGGCAGAGTGAGCTTTGTGGGGCAGTGCACCACTTGTCCTAGCAGACTCGCCTCCACTGCCTCTAGGTAATAGGCGCCACTATCAAACTGCTCTTACAGTCAAGAAGTGTCTCCTAGTAGTCAACCAAAATCTCCCCTCCCAAGCATGAACCATAAGTCCTAATCCCGCTAACGAAATCTTGACCAATTTAAATGGCTTTCTTAAATACCTAGGCAGCCCCTTCTATTTTGATTGAGCAAATAAATAAACATGCCTGAGTGACAGTATCTGGGGTTTTTTGCTTCCAGGTTCCAAGACCTAGTCCCACAATCACCTATGGATTCCTAGCAGTTGGAGTGTCACTATCTTCACCTAGCATATATTTTGTGGCTTTGACAATTCACCCATCCATCCATCTCAAAGGAGGTTGCAAAAGTGTCAAGTTCCCACACATCTAGTTTATTGTTACAATGGTCTTGTGAGGTAAGCACCAGAGAGCTTTCTAACTGACAAGATAGTTCAACATGGATCTCCCTAGTCCTAGTCTCACATTCTGTCCACTATACCATGTTGTCTGTCTTCAGGCAAGTAGGAAGCTGTATTTGCTGGATTTCTGATTTTGATGGAGCGATTAGAACATAAGGCCATAAGAAGTTGCCTGCTGGATCAAGTCCACAGCCCTTCTACTTTATTATTTTGCTTCTAGTGGTTCCCAGGAAGTGCATCTCAGCAGTACAGCATCTGCTTGGCATGCAGAAGGTCCCAGGTTTAATCAATGGCATCTCCAAGTAGGCCAGGGAATTCCCTCTGCCTGAAACCCCAAAGAGTCATTGCCAGTCAGCGTATGTTGTTGTTGTTGTTGTTGGTGTTGTTGTTGTTGTTGTTGTATTATTATTATTATTATTATTATTATTATTATTATTAATCTTCCCTTTCTCCCCAACAGGGACTCAAGGCAGTTTACAGATAAAAATATGAAAAGGCTTTAAACATAGAAAAAAGTAATCATTAGACAACAATTAGATAGAATTGAAGTTCTATATCATCTACCTATCATCTCTCTCTCTCTCTCTCTCTCTCTCTCTCTCTCTCTCTCCTATCTATCTATCTATCTATCTATCTAATCTATCATCTATCTATCTATCATTTCTCTCTCTCTCTCTCTCTCTCTCTCTCTCTCTCTCTCTCTCTCTCACACACACCTATCTATCTATAATCTCTAAAACATATGGATAATTAAAATATAAACAGCACAGCCCCAGCCCTTTCATTAAAAACAGTCAGTTCTCAAAAGCCTCTTGGAACAAGGAGGTCTTCGAACCAGTGGGTGGAAGGACAACAAGGAGTGAGCTGGTCTAGCTTCTCTAGGGAGGGAGTTCCAAAGTTTAGGAGCAGCCACCAAGAAGGCTTACTGAGCTAGATGAACCAAGGGTCTGACTCAGTGTTTGAGGCAGCTTTCTATACAAGTCATATGGTTTGAGAGTGCCAAGAACCACAGGCATTCTCCTATTGCAGGGGGGGGGACATCAAGCCCAGGGGCCATATGTGGCCCTCTAGGCATCTCTGTTTGGCTCTTGGGACTTCTTCCAAGCCACAACTCTCATCAGGCCACACCACCTACCACATGCCACATCCTCCTTGAATGCTTTTTCCAGGCTGGCATGTGTCCTTGAACTGTTATAGGAGGATAGAGAGGTGAGTGCATGTAGAAATATATGGCTTTTGCATGGACGGAATGTAGCCTACTGTACAAAGGCAAGAGTCACAACCATTGCCCACTAGGTGGCATTCAGCAGGGCCAGTGAGCTGTGTGGCCTGGAGAGAGTCCTGTGAACCAGACAGAGTGAACTGGAGCAATGAATTTGGATTCCAGGGCTGAGGTTCTCCACCCATGTCTTGAAGGCACAGGAATTGTTCCATGGGTTGGGATGAGGACAAGGCACATTGACAACGTGAGATGACACTACCTTTCATGAGAAATGTGTCCCAGTGGATGCTGGCACATTAGGGCAAATGGGAGCAATGCTTTGTGTATATCTTAGTCTGCCCATTGCCAGCCCCCACTTATTTTTATTTATTTATACATTCCCATCTTTTCCTCCAAGGAGCTCAAGGTGGTGGCGGCACATAGTTCTTCAACTCTCCATTTTATCCTCCAACAACTCTGTGAGGTCGGTCATGCTGCCAGGCAGTGATTAGCCCATGGCCACACCCAGTGAGTTTCACAGCTGAGTGGGGGTTTGAATCCAGACCTCCCAGGTCATAGTCCAGCACTCTAACCACTACACCACACTTGGCTCAAATTGCCCAGGGTGTGGCTCTGCCTGTCAAGCTTTCTTCTCAGAACACAGTAGGCAGGAGGACAGGGACAAAATTAGTTGGCTTAGCCTATCATTGGCTCTGGCACCATCTGCTGTTGGCATCTCTCTGCCTTCGGCCCTGCCAGTCCCAATGGGCACCAGCCACCCCTGGATGTGCCTGTTCCCGACTCTCCAACTCTTCACCTCTCTTTGTCTGAAATGAGCATCTCCCTTGATGAATTGATGTTGGAAGTACCATCCCAACACCTGCCTTCCTCATAGCGCCAAGTTAGAGATTGCTTTTCTCAGTTTTTCTCTCTTTGACTCTCAGCATGATGGACTCTTAGTGGCAGGTCTGCTTGTTTTAAACTGCATATGATTGATTTTTCTCCTTCCTGCTTTGTGTACACGTGGGTCTGTGCATGCACGCACATCTCTTATTATAATATAAATAGATTTAAGCTCAAGTAAGGCTATTAAAGTTCTCCTTTGCCAATCCATTTCTTTCTCACCCTGATGCAGGATGGTTATTGTCATGGTTTTAATTTGTTTTCTAGCTTATCCTGCTGGGTTAGAATTGCAGAAGTATTATTTAAAGAAGTTGTGTGGTTTCTCTCTCTCTCTCTCTCTTTTCTTTGAAACAAGCAAAGCAGCATGGAGAGGAAGAAGTAAGAACCAGAGACTGGCATGATGTTGAGAGGTGACTTCAAAGAAATCTGAACTGACCTCTATAAAATTAAGAAAATAGTGTTGTTGTTTTTAAATGTAGAATGTTCTGTGTTATGCTACCAGCTTTGTGATTTATGTAGTTGTTGAAAAGCACTGATAAACCACCATTTTTTAAAAAATAAATCTCTAAGCAGTGCAAAACATTAAAAAAAAGAAAATAACATTAAAACAAAAATAGAACATAGCTAGCATAACAGTAGCAAAAAAGCATAACAGAATAATAGAACTGTAGGGTTGGAAAGACCCCAAGAGTCATCTAATTCAATCCTTTGCAATGCAGGAATCACAGCTAAAGAATCCCTGATGAATGGCCACCCAAACTCTGCTTAAAAACCTCTGGTAAAGGAGAGTCCACCGCCTTCCATGGTTTCACTGCCAAAACCAGGCACCTCCAACCTGCGGCCTCCAGATGTTTTGGCGTACAACTCCCATGATCCCTAGCTAACAGGACCAGTGGTCAGGGGTAATGGGAATTGTAGTCCAAAACATCTGGAGGGCTGAAGGTTGGGGATGCCTGGCCAAAACAGTTCTTGCTGAAGTCAGGCAAAAGACAGGGCCTGGGCAAAAGGGTTGCTGCTTCGCATATAGCAGAGGGATGGGCACTTCATAGTACGAGGGCGTACATCAGAAAATGTCTCCTTTATGTTCACCATCCTACAATATTCTCAAAAGTGTGGTACCACAAATAGAGCTTCCCCAGATGATCTATGTGATCCTACAGACCTACACAGGGGCAGGTGACCTTTCAGGTTACCTGGCCATAGGAAACATAACACAGGAAATTGTCTTCTACTGAGGCTGCATCTACACAGCTATAAAAAAAACTACTCTGAAAATGCTCTGCAATGGAAAATTTCACAGAGTTCCGATTTCAGTTCTACAACGCCATCTGGTGTCACAGTGTTATAACACATTTATAACGTTTTATTTTTTACTAATGTAGCTGAGCCCTGGGTCCGACCATTGGTCCATATAGCTCAGCACTGCCAGCAGTTGATCTCCAAGGTTTCAGTGTCTCCTAGTCTGAAGGTGCCAAGGATTGGACCTGGGATCTTCTGTGCACAAAGCAGATGTTCTACCACTGAGCTATGGGCCTTCCATAAATCCTAATTTGCCAGTTTTTATTGCCCAAACCACCAAGGTACAACTAGAGACCATTTGCTATCTTCTATCTTTCATAAATCACTGCCCCTGTTCTATACAAGCCTGGTGTCATATTTCCAACTGTCTAAAAGACCATATCCATCCCCACAAACCCTAACAGGTGTTAAGAGATGCAAGAGGAGCTCTTTAGGTAGTTCCACCACCCTCAAAAAGTACAGGGAAGATTTTTTTCTATGGTAGCCCCCAAATTGTGAAACTCCCCCCTCCCATAGAGGTAGGTGTGTCTTGTGCTTTCACCACTCACTGAAGATTCATCTCTTCACCCTGGCCTCTGACGGTTTAGGCATTTTGTTTTGTGGAGTCCCCATCCACTATTCTGTTCCAGTTGTGGCAGTTTGCATGTTTTGTCATTGCAGTGGATTGTCTCCATTGTTAGTCCTACTCATAGCAGACCCACTGAAACTGCTGTCTAACTTAGACCCATTTCTTTCTTTCTTTCTTTCTTTCTTTCTTTCTTTCTTTCTTTCATAATTTTTAAATTAATTTTTCCAATTAAACAAATTTAACAATTCATAAACATACAATTTCTCACACATCCTCGCTCTGCCGAGCTGAGACTTCCCTCCCTCACGTCAGCAGGTTTTCTAGTCCGTTCTATTCATGCAGTTTCTTACTTTAGTTTTTCCCACAATGCCATAGGGTCATTCCAATCCCGCTAGTGTCTTCAAACTTCCACGGTTTAATCTTAAATAGTCAACAAATTTACTCCACTCTCTTTGGAATTTCGATTCGTCCTGGTTTTGTACCTTGCCGGTCAGTTTTGCAAGTTCAGCATACTCCATCATCTTCATCTGCCACTCCTCTATCGTTGGTACCGTATATTCCGGTGTATAAGACGACTGGGCGTATAAGACGACCCCCAACTTTTCCAGTTAAAATATAGAGTTTGGGATATACTCGCCGTATAAGAAATACGACCCGGCGTATAAGACGACCCCCGACTTTTGAGAAGATTTTCCTGGGTTAAAAAGTAGTCTTATATGCAGGAATATACAGTACTTCTTGTATCTTCCATCTTTGGGCTACCAGTATTCTAGCCGTGGTTGTTGCATACATAAACAATCTTTGTTCATTTTTGGCAATTTCTTCCCCCATCAAGCCCAGCAAAAAAGCTTCTGGCTTTTGAGGAAAAGTGTATTTAAACATCTTTTTTAATTCATTATAGATCGATTCCCAAAACATTTTCATTTTCTTGCATGTCCACCACATATGGTAAAATCCCCCCTCCTTCTTCTTACATTTCCAGCATAAGTTATCACTCATCCTTACATTTTTGCTAATTTAACTGAAGTTAAATACCATCTATACATCAGTTTTTGTACATCCTCTTTCAAGGTGACACATGCCGTAATTTTCATATTTTCCTTCCATAACTTCAGCCACGCATCATAATCAATGTTATACCCAAAATCTATTGCCCATTTTATCATAACTTCTTTCATTAATTCATCTATCGTGAACCACTCCAACAATGTTGTACATTTTGGTTAACAATTTGCTTCTACCTTCCAGCAATTCCGTTTGAAATTTAGATTTTTTTATCTTCAAAACCAATTTTCCTGTCAGACATAAATAAATCATTTACCTGGTGGTATTGCAACCATCCTGTAAATACATCCTCAATCTGGCTGTATGGTATCAATTTCCAACCTCTGTCTGAATTTATCAATGTATCATTATATGTGGCCCTCCCACCCTCCATATTCAGTTTCTTTACCATAAGCACCTCTATCGGGGAGATCCACCATGGAGTTTTCCTTTCTAACAGATTTTTATTTCTATCCCATACTTCATAGATGGATCCCCTTATCACATGATTTAAAAATCCTCTGTGTGCTTTAACTTTGTCATACCAAAGGTAGGCATGCCACCCAAATCTATTGTCATAGCCTTCTAAGTATAATAAATCCATGTTTTCCAGTGTTATCCATCCCATTAATTTCAGTAGGTCTACTTCGAGTAGCACTAATTGGATACAACTCAATGGGTGTATTTTTAAAAATAAAATAATAATTGTATATTCTATTGTAACTTGTGCTGGGACCATACGGTAAAGGACAGGTAAAACATCTAATAAATAGCTATGATAAGTAAATAGAACCTCCAGGTTTAAAGCCAGTGTATCTCTAATTACCAGTTGCTTTGCAACCAATTGGGGGGGTAAAGGCCTGTTACCTATGTGCCCTGTTTTTGGGAGGGCACCCAACTACCCCCGACTACCTATAGGATTGAGCATCTATTGGTTTTCTTGGGGTATCTATTCCATAACACTGGAGCAGCAACTAAGAGGACCCTGCCTTGATATTAAATAGATGTAACTTTCTAATGTTCTCCCCAGCTGGTTTTTAAAAAATTAAAATGAGCAGGGACACAGGTGGCACTGTGGTCTAAACCCAGGGCTGTCTTAAGCATATGCGGCACCAGGGTGCAAAGATCCTTCCGGCACCCCCCCCCCCAGGTTGCCACGTCCCAGGCATGCAGGAGCCAGCCACCTCAGCGTCTCACTGGCTTGGTCACTCCTGAACTCGCGGCACAGAGCTGCCCGCAGTAGAAGAGCCCACCAAGGCGCTCCGACCGATGGGCGGGCTCTTCCCCGGACTCAACACTTGGGCACCAGACTGTTGGCCTTGCGCCCCTGAGAGCCCGGTGCCTGGGTGCCCCACACCCCTAGCGCCTATGGGTAAGACGGTCCTGTCTAAATCACAAAGCCCCTTGAGCTTGCTGATCTTAAGGTTGGCAGTTTGAATCTGCATGACGGGGTGAGCTCCCGTTGCTTTGTCCCAGCTCCTGCTAACCTAGCACTTCAAAGCATAGCAGCATAAGTAGATAAAGAGGTACCTCTGTGACAGGAAGGTAAATGGCGTTTCTGTGCGCTCTGGCTTCTGTCATGGTGTTCTGTTGCACCAGAAGTGGTTTAGTCCTGCTGGCCACATCACCCGGAAAGCTGTCTGTGGACAAATGCTGGCTCCCTTGGCCTGAAAGTGAGATGAGCGCTGTACCACATATTCGAATTTGACTGGACTTAACTGTCCAGGGGTCCTTTACCTTTTTAACAAGCAAAGGGAAAAAATATGCTTTCTATTTAAAAAAAAAAACCTAAGCACAGGCTGAATTCTTGGATTTATGAAATTAAAAATATACCCATAGGAGGGTGTCTTTTTAAAAATATGTGTTATGCATTTTTAGCATTGGCAAAGTTGGTTACTGGAGATGGGGTGGGGGTGGGTAGGGGTCAGAACTACAGAGGTTGGATTCTGTGCTCATTTGACAGTAATTGTTTTCTTAAACGATTTTCTCCTTCCTTTTATAAAAATATCCATAAATTGGCTGCCATACAGTTTACATTGCCTGCTGCGGAGAAAAATACTTTAATTATATTTTTTTTTAAAGGGTGGTGGTGAGAGAAAGAGAGACAAGAGGAGTGGGGATATTCCTAACACATAAAATGGGGTAGGGCATGGAGAAAAAGCCTTTCTAAAAATAAAACTGGATCCCAGAATGAAGAACTGGAGTAAAAAATAAAACATAAAAAGTTAAATAAAATAAAAAAGAAAGATTTCACTATGCAGGAGGGAACTGGCATTTTATGGTAGGAATTCCTAAATAGTCTTGTCAGCATCTTGATTTTTAAAAGCAAAAATTACCTTTGATTTTCACCTCCCCCACCCCCCATTTTGGGAAGGGTATCTTCCTAGAAAGTAATGAGGTTTTTGCTACTGCCTTCACCAGGACTTCCCAAACTTTTTTGGGCCACTGTCCCTTGGTTCCATAAACTCATCCTCAAAGCCCCCTACCCTACCCTACTCTACCCTACCCAGAATGGTGCCTAGAAGTGACTGTGGCCCTCAGGCCGAAATGGTTCTTCACCGCTGATTTAACTGGAGATGCAAGGGATTATAGATTCATAGAACAGAATTATAGGGCTGGAAGGGACCCCAAGGGTAATCTAGTCCAACCCCCTGCAATGCAGGAATCTCAGCTAAAGCATCCATGACAGATGGCCATCCAACCTCTGCTCAAAAACCTCCAAGGAAGGAGAGTTCACAACCTCCCAAGGGAGACTATTCCACTGCTGAACAGCTCTTACTGCCATAAAGTTTGTCTTGATGTTTAGTCAGAATCTCTTTTCCGCCCAGGGAGCCCAGCGGCGAAAAAAACCGCTGAAAGGGGTTTTTTCAGCAGCTTTTTCCGCCGCGGCATGGGGGAAAGGAGTCACTCCGTGCGCATGTGCGTTGTGACGTCATGCGCACAGAGTGACGCCCCGCCCCCAGGGGTGCCGCTTGGCTTGCTGCCCCCGGTACCCAAGTAGCATGCTACGCCCCTGCCTCTCCATAGCGACAGAACTTTGAAAATATGGAGTGTTCCAGTGAAATTGGAACAGTTGGAACTCATGAATGAACACCATGCCCCACCAAACCTATTCATCCTGTGCATGATCCAACCAGCTATAGGCTCAGAACATTCCTTGAGCTAAACTGCCTGGTGTGAGCTAAGGGCTGCAAAGATGCTTGTTAACGCCACAAAGTTTTCTGTTGCGTAAAATCCCAAGGCCTTGCCTGAAACGTGTCCCAGCCTCTGACGGTGAGTTTCCACCTGCCAAGCTTGATGAAATCCCCTCTCTTGCTCTCAGGGAATAATTAGACGATCACCTTCAGATGGGTAAGATGAGACCCTGCTTTCCAACCTTTTACCTTCAAGAGAGGAACGGATTATCCTAATGTTCTGAGCCTTGCTAACTTGAGCCTTGGCACTATCCCCATATAATTAAGACTGTCAGTCAAGCCACACTACCTAAGCACTATATATTTCGAAGCTCAATAGGATGGCAGAACAAAGTATTGCACAGAATTGCAAAGACAGATGCCATAGAATCATAGAATTGTAGAGTTGGAAGGGACCCTGAGGGTGATCTAGTCCAACTCCCTGCAATGCAGAAATGCATTACTTTCCCCCATTGTTTAATCCTCATCTCTTATCTCTTGTTCAGCCCAGGATCAGCCAGTGGGAGAAAACATCCTATTCCACTGAGGGTTATGGATGTAGGAAAAAACTGATTTGATGTAAAGGCAAATCTACCTAATTCACACATTCCAAAACAACTAAAATGAACTAAAATGCAGCCATCTTTTAAACTGATTTAATGTCCCCCACCCTCAATCAGATACATAGGTTTCTGTGTACTGTCAACATTGAACATAAGCACTCATGGTCCTTCTGAGATCCAATAATTCATGACTGTGACTCATCTGCGTCAGACAAAAACATTCCTCTACAACCAATCCATTCGCTGATTGAACATTCTGTGGCCTTTTGCAGGGTGGGTGGTTATTGGTTTGTCTTTGTTTTTGTTTTATTATGTATTTTGTGTTCTCATTTTGAAAGGCTATTTACAAATTCAATAATAAATAAATAATTTTTTGAAATAAATAAATTATAAATCCTTTGAAATTTGAGCTTTAGTTCTTGAGATAGGTAATGTACCAAAATGCAGATACTGGGATGTTTATATAAATGCTTATATGTGTGAAAATATTAATAAAAGTTCATTATACGGGGGGGGGGGGGATGCTTTGCAAAAAATGTGTATGTTACCCAGAATTGCATACAGAAATGTGTTTATTGGGATAAATTTGCAGTAAAATGTGGACAAACATTCATGAGGACTCTTTTGTTTTATTTTTAATGGAAACTGATATGACAATGCTGAGAACTGAATTAAAGATTGGAAAAATGAGAAACAGGGAGAAGCTGAAATGGGCACATTTTCTCATCCTGGTGGGAAATGGACTCATTATGGGATTTCTTATGGGAAATGGTATCTGGGCCAGCTGTGGAGGAGCGTTTTAGTTTCATAAACTTTGGTGCATGGTTTCTAAGTGCAGTACAATGGCATCTCATGAGCTTTTAACTCATGCCATTTTAATCAAGCTCCTTGGTTCTAGAACATTCCTGAATCAGAGGCTTAGTTTAGGAAACCTGAAGGGCAGAAGGACAAAACTTGGTCCCTTTTGGAAAATGAAATCAAACTATAGTCTTGGCACCACTGGATACTTTCTGTAGCCAAAAACAAACAAACAAACAAATGTCATGAGCTGACCAAGATGTGCATGTAAATTCCCCACAAGCAAATCAGGATGAATGCTCATTGCTCCATAAGCACCCCATAAACAAATAGGAATGACTACTCAATAGAGGCTGCATATACGCCATACATTGAAAACACCCCTCCAAAGAATCATGGAAAATCCACAACACTCAGCAACCTTAACAAACTATAGTTCCCAGTATTTTGGAGGGGGGAGTTGTTTGTTAATTATGCTTTAAAAATATGGAGTGCACACAGCCTTAGTCTAAACACTGTTTAAATAAGTAAATAAGGATGAATGCTAAATAAGCAGGTTGTCCAGAGGAGCCCAAAGTAATTATCCTTTAAATTGGCCACCAGGGGGCTCTCCTGATCTGAGACAAAAAAAATATTCTCTTATGCTTGTAACAGATTATAGAATTTCCAGGGTGAACGGCAGTGGGTTTCCTTTAACAAACAGACAAAATCTGTATCATTGCGGGTGTTTGAAGAAAATTTAACTCTGTGTTTAACACTTAGTTCCCTTTAATAAAAACATCCTCAAAGCATGCAGAAATGTGGTTCCAGGAAAGCCCAACAGATTTGTGCATTTCATACCTAGTTTGCACCTTTAATTAAATTCAGGAGGGAGTAGTCATGTTAGTCTGTTACAGCGAAAGCAGTGAACAGTTTTGTGGAACCTTAAAGACATTCAGATTTATTGTGGCAGAAACTTTTGTAGACTAGACCCCATTGAATCAGATGCATCAGTTGGAGACCCACTCATGGCCAAATGCTGTCTTCGAATTTATGTGCAGGTTTGAGTCTGTTCATTTAGGACTCCATCAAAAGTAAGGTTTCTCTTCACTAGGTAAAGGTAAAGGGACCCCTGAACATTAGGTCCAGTCACGGACGACTCGGGTTGTGGTGCTTGTTATAGGAATATTAGGGATATATATAAAAAAATTACATTTTCATAACTATATATAAACCACATGTTTGAAACCCCACAGATTAGGCCCAGAACAATTTCGCTGAAAGGTCAAAGTGGGAAATCTCCCCATTGTCTCTTTCCTCAGAAATCCTGTCCTCACAAATCCTGTCTTAAGGGCACACTCAAGATATGAACAGGGTGTGAGCCTGTGACCTGTGACCTAGATTCAGGAATTAGTGGTTATAATAACAAAAGAGTGAACAAACCCAGATAATCCAATCAGGTGACCTGGCAGACAGGAAGAAACAACACACCCAGATTTCCATCCCTTCTCTGGATGTTTCTGGGATGTCTTGGGCCACACCCCCTCTGTGATGTATGTGTGATGTTTCTGAGGGTGGTCTTGGACTCCAGGGCGGGCAATTTAAAATGTCTATATAAGGGCTTGCACGCATGGCTCGGGGTCCCTCCTCCTCCCTCCTGTGGGTGTGGGGAGCACCCTGTTGCAACAGTTTTTAATAAACTAGCCGCCTTGCTTTTTCTTAGAACTCTGGTCTGGTCTCTGTCCTTTCTGCGCAGGCAGGGGTTTTCAAAATAACGTCCTGCAGAGGTTCAGGATTCCACCCGGAATTGGACCCTTTAATGGGATAATTTCCCCTAAAATTCTTACAATACACTCATCTCGCTTTATTGGCCGACGGAGCCAGCGTACAGCTTCCGGGTCATGTGGCCAGCATGACTAAGCCGCTTCTGGTGAACCAGAGCAGAGCATGGAAATGGCGTTTACCTTCCCGCCGGAGCGGTATCTATTTATCTACTTGCACTTCATGCTTTCGAGCTGCTAGGTGGGCAGGAGCAGTTCTCTGTCGCGGGGATTCGAACCACCGACCTTCTGATCGGCAAGCCCTAGGCTCTGTGGTTTAACCCACAGTGCCACCCGCGCCCCTCCTTTTCATTACATATATTAAATTAGCCTACCGAAACTAGGAATATTGCATTTCAAGCAGTTATTGTTATTGCAAGTAGTCAGAGTTGCGGCTCATTTTGTATGCAGAAGCTCCCATCATCAGTCTTTGGCACCTCCAGGTGGGAGTGGAAGATTGCCCAACCAGAAAGCCTGGAGAAACACTGCTGCTCTATTTTTAAAATGTTTTATTTTTCAATTTTTTGAAATTTTTTACAATCACACCAATTAATTACATTTCCCCCCCCCCCAAATACACAATTTGATTTCCCTCTCCCCCTTCTGTGGTTTCTTGTGTTTTAATTTTCATTACTGCATCTCCCACTTAATTCAATTTATTAATTGTTCCCCGTGTTTTCCTTGGGGACCCAGGTGGTGCTGTGGGTTAAACCACAGAGCCTAGGGCTTGCTGATCAGAAGGTCGGCAGTTCGAATCCCTGCGACAGGGTGAGCTCCCGTTGCTCGGTCCCAGCTCCTGCCCACCTAGCAGTTCAAAAGCATGTCAAAGTGCAAGTAGATAAATAGGAACCGCTCTGGCAGGAAGGTAAACGGCGTTTCCGTGAGCTGCTCTGGTTCGCCAGAAGCGGCTTAGTCATGCTGGCCACATGACCTGGAAGCTGTACCGGCTCTCGGCCAATAAAGCGAGATGAGCGCTGCAACCCCAGAGTCGGACATGACTGGTCCTAATGGTCAGGGGTCCCTTTACCTTTACCTTATGTTTTCCTTAATAAATATATTTAACTGCTTGTTTTTCATTAACCCTACTAATGAACTTAGTTGTCTACAATAATCGTTTGAATAATCCACAATTTTTCCCCATTCTTTGTTAAAAGTTTTTTCTCCTTGGTTTCTAATTCTTCCAGTAAGGTTTGCCATTTCAGCACAGTCCATCAGTTATATCTGCCAGTCCTCCTTGGTAGGAACTGTATCTTTTTTCCATCTCTGGGCATAAATCATTTTAGCAGCTGATATGGCGTACATAAACAAGGTTTTTTAAGAAATATCTTTGGGTATCTGTGAACCTAATATCCCTAAAAGGAAAGCTTCTGGTTTTTTATTAACACCTATCTTCAACATTTTTTCCAACTCATTATATATCATTTCCCAGAAAGCTTTTGCTCGCTTACAAGACTACCAAATGTGGGTAAGAAGTACCCTCTTTCTCTTTACATTTCCAACATACCTCCGATTTAGACTTATACATTTTTGCTAATTTACTAAGAGTCAAATACCATTTGTACATCATTTTCATGTAATTTTCTTTCAATGTATTCCATAACCTCTCCCATGCAGTTCAATGTTATGCCCTATATCCCTTGCCCAGTGCTACTCTATGCAGACAATATGGAGCTAGATGAACCAATGGTCTAGTACAGACAGATTCATGTGTCTTGTAAATATTTGACACAGGTGGGACCTCTTTCATTTCATGAGCTCCTGTTCCTGCTATTTAGCTCTATCCCCCAATAAAATATCCATAGTGTGGAGCTGAACTTTTGGAATCTCAGATATGTGAGATCATGTTCTTTTGCATTCTGGGGGTTGGGTGGGTGTGAATTTAGGGGCAGCAAAGCTCACTAGCACTCTCCCAGCTCCATCCTGCTGAGAAGTGTCTTATGTTTCCATAATGTCCTGGAACAATGTTGCATCACTCAGCAGCATTATTCCAAGGGGCAGTCTGGAATTAAAATATAAACATCCATATTTAAAATACACATTGAAACATTCCCATCCAGACATTAAAATATAAACATCCATCAGTAAAATACGCAATAAAAGACTCAAGCCACTAGTCCCAATTGCAGGCAGAGTGCAACCGCTCCTGCCCTGTGACCAAGCAGTTTTCCTGCCGACATCTTCCTGGATGTGTCAGGTACAAAAAAGGAAGCAGCGATTGCATGCAGAGACTGAGGGCTGTGGTTTCCTGCTTTCAGAGACTAGAAAATGACACAGCATTTCTGAGATGTTTTGTTCAGAAGAGCCCTAAGAATGATAAGAAATAACTCCTCAATATTAGGGTACTAGAAGGTTATATAACCTGAAATGAGACTGCAGCTTCTCATGCTATTCTAAAATACAACAATGATAACTATGATTATTATTACTACCTCTATTACTGTTGGTGCAGCTATTAACTTTGGCTTTAGATTTTCAACAAAAGTGGGACATAGACCACCCCATATGACTTTAGTTCAGTTTTCGACAAGAAACCAAACCAAACACAAACTTGAGACAAAACCTTTCTGGCTGTCTACAGCCATACAACGGAAGCTCCCAAGGTGGGAGCTCAAGTGCAATGAAGGCATCACCACATACCATCAAGATAATCGAGCCTAGCCTCATTTAGCATTGCTGAACAGAACCATTCCAAAACAGAAGCTGAGTCTTTGGAGGCCCCCTGGTGCATCGCTCACAATTAGCAAACACAATTGGTTGTATACTTTTAGGATTTTACCCAGAGTAGACCCATTCAAAATAATGGGTCTTAGATAGTTATAATCATTAACTTCAATGGGTTTAATCAGAGTAGGGCTAGCTTTGGAGCCAACCTATGTGTGGGGCACATGTGTACCCCAAACCATCAGTTCTTGTCACCCATCTCAGCAGGAGTGGGTAGCCTCAGTCCAGGGGCTAAATGTGGCTCTCCAATCCTCTCTAAAAGGCCCTTGGAATTTACAGTGGAGGCACCCCTTACTAGCCCTGTTTTGCACTCACTTTTGTGTGTGTTTGCCTGGCTGGCCTGTGTTCCAATCTTTGCTTAATTGTTTCGTGTCCAGAATGGAATTCAATCCAGCAAATATAATTGGCATTTGCTGTTTCTTTTGGTTTACAAATGATTTATAATTAAGCCATGCCATCTTTGCATTCAAATGAATGGGGGTAGAACAATGTAACAAAAAGAAAATTTGCATTAATTAATTCAATGAATTGCCTAGTTTTTTGTGTTTTTTTTGCCATAGCGGAAAGCGAAAAAAAGAATGTCATTTTTGTCAAAATACAAACTGCAGTGGAATGGAAACATTGCAGCATACAATGAATGCAGGGCAGAATGGAAAACAATGTGTTCATACATTGCTAGTCTTAGCAGAACACAAGCTTAACATGAATTAACAGTGTGATGCAGCAGCAGCAGCAGCAAAAAAAAAAAAAAAAAAAAGCTACTTCTGTTCTAGGCTGCTTCAACAAAAGTATAGTCTCCTGATTAAGGGAAGTAATAGTACTACTCTATTCTGCCTTGGTCAGACCACACCTGGAGTACTGTATCCACTTCTCGACACCACAATTTCAGATACATATTGACGTGCTGGAATGTGTTCAGAGGAGAACAACCAAGAACAGTTGATGGAGTTGGGTACATTTAGCCTGGTAAGTCCGCTCACCTCCCTTGGTGTGGCGGTGTTGCTGGATGGAAGAGGCTTCACTGGGGCCCTGACGGTGGAATTCAAACAGCAGTGCCCTTCTTGATAGGTGGTGGGGGCATATGCCCTCACAGTCTATCAGGAGCTGAATCTTAACCTGCCTTGGTGAATGGGGATGCAGGCTGGGACGTGGGCTGTGCCAGGGGGCAGAGCCAATGGAGCCGATGGCAGGCTTCCCTTGGATCCACCCCCTGCCCATTTAATAGCCCACACCTGGGGCACAGCCTATTTATTCCTGCACTGGGTCCCCCCCCCCATCCCACCCACCCACGGTTTACACTGATAGGCAATGACTTTGCTGTGGCTATGGTGGTCACCATTCTTTACGGGGCTGGGTAGGAATTTGCCCACCGGGCTAATTGGCACTGACCCGGTGGATTTGCCTACCTCACAGCAATTCATCACAACTGGTTGAGCATTGGAGCAATCCCTTGTTTTGGACGGGGGGGGGAGATTGTAGTCCCTGCCTGCCCCTCCAAGCGGTGGGGTATCCCATTAAAGGGATCTGGGAGAGTGGCCATGTCCGCATGCCTGGGGGGGGGGGGTTGAAGGTCTCATGTGACAAAGAAGCATGAGAGCGGGAACAGCTGTTGATGACTAACTGCTATAACTGTCGTTCTAAGATATAACTGCCATTCTAGTCTGTAACTGTCTGTCTGTGCTGTGTGAGTTACTTACCTTGACTGTGGTGACTAGTTTCTCTCAGAGTGTGTGCCAGTATAGAGAAGAGCCTGTATTCTATATGTGATCTATTTTAAGAAGAAGTTTATTTTAAACTTAATAAAAGTTTTTATTTGTTTCAATCAAAACTCTGCTTAAATAATTCCCGCCGCGCGTCAGGTTATGGGCCCAGAGTTTTATGGATGGCAAATTGCTAAAGCTGGAGAATCAGGGTGCTATCGTTAAGGACCTTGAGGGGACTGAAAGTCCAGTGGTGAGGCCGGGTACCGAAGAAGCAGACCCAGTGCAGCAAGGAGCAGAAGCCATGTACATTCAGCAACCTGCGCAGTTTATTAATCTTGGCAACACTGCCCAGATGGAACGTCTGAATGATAAAAACTATTTGACTTGGGCTCTCAAGCTTGAATTAGTTTTAAAATGTGATAAACTTTGGCACTGTATAAAAATGGTTTGAATCCACAACCCTCTGAGAAAGAACGTGATGAAGATGATAGCGCCAGAGCGCAAATTTTGTTGGCTCTAGAAGAACCACAGGTTCTGCATATTGCAGATTTAGACTCTGCCAAACAATATTGGGATCGTCTACATCAGATACACCTGACACCGCTGGTTCAATAATTGGACTAACTAGGAGGCTGTACAGAACTGTGCTACCTGAAGGTGGATGTTTAACCACACACCTCCAGACTTTGCACATTATTCCTCCAGTTACAAAGGAGAGGTAAAAGTTTTTCAGACCTGGATCAAGTCTATATCCTGCTATCCAGTCTCCTACCAAGTTTTAATATTGTGATAGCCTCTCTTGAAAGCATGAGACAAGAAGATTTATCGATGGTGTATGTATGTATCTATTTTAAGAAGAAGTTTTAAACTTAATAAAAGTTTTTATTTGTTTCAATCAAAACTCTGCTTAAATAATTCCTGCTGCGCATCAGAAGGCACACCCACAGATGGCAGTGCCTGCAAGGGTCACCCTATTTGATGTAAGTCTTAGGAACCCCCACCTGGATTGACCATGCGTAACTTCTGGTGGGCGGGCCGGAAGTATTTAGATTGCCCCATGCCCAAGCCAAACCACTTTCATCTGTATTCAATAAAGTTGTGGCCTGTTTTTACCCAAAACCCAGTCTGATTGGTCTCTTATTTATATGGGTTGGGGCAGGCTTCCTCAACCTCAGCCATCCAGATGTTTTGAGACTACAATTCCCATCATCCCTGACCACTGGTCCTGCTAGCTAGGGATCATAAGAGTTGTAAGCCATTTGGAGGGCCGAGGTTGAGGAAGCCTGGGCCAGGGTATGGGGGAAGTCTGATGCCTGGGCCTGCAAAGAGGAGACTGAGAGGAGATATGATAGGCATCTTCCAATATCTCAAGGACTGTCACATGGTTGACAGAAAAAACTTGTTTTCTCCTGCTTTGGAGAGTAGGACCTGAACCAATGGCTTCAAGTTTCAAGAAAGGAGATTCTGACTAAACACCAGGAAGGACTTTCTGATGGTAAGAGCTATTTGACAGTGGAATAGACTCCCACAAGTGGTGGTGGACTCTCCTTCATTGGAAGTTGTTAAGCAGAAGTGTCATGTATAATCTAGTTGAGATTCTTGCATTGCAGAGGTTTGGACTAGATGACCCTTGGGGTCCATTTCAATTCTGCAATTCTATGATTCCATAATATTTGGTGCTAGCCTATGAATGCTTACACTACAATGAATCTGTTCATCTCAAATGTAGGGATGCTTGAGGAGTTTGAGTTCTGTGAATTCTGAAGCAAACTGTCCTGAGCTGCACTTCTTGGACTAATGTGTAGATCCAAGTGCAATTATTCTGTGTATTTCCCATTTCTTCTAGTGTTGCAATACCATTCTCAGGTCAAAATATGTTTCAGAAATGATGGCAAAAGGGCATTTGTGGATAAAATATATTTTGAGGTGTAAACATTGCCTTGTATCCATCTTAGTTATACTCAGAGTAGACCCAGAGAAATGAATGGACAAAGAACACCAGTTTTAAGATGGGGGAAGTCTACTGCAAGCAGGACTAATATTGGATACGACCCATTTGAAATACATACATAAATGCACATTGCATGGTTAAGGAAACAATTCACACACCCCTTTTGTACTAGTCTGGGTGTTTTTTTTGATGGGAGGATTGGGAGGAAGTGTCCTTCTGCCCATTCCTGACAGACTCTCCTGTTCTATTCCTGTAGACTGATACCAATATCACTCCTCCAGCAAGGAGGAGGATACCCATCAACATGCGAATGAATAGAAATGCTGCCTGGACCAAGGCATTAGAGGGTCAGGAAGGGAGTAGAGCTAAGTGGGGCTTGGAACTTTTGGATTCTGAGCCAGCCCCACTGCTTTAACATAATGGCACCAGGCCTGATTGGGTGCCTGCCCCCCTCTGCCTGCCCTTGTCCGTGTATGTAGCAGGACTGTGAATGTGGTGGTGGCCTCTCTGTATTGTAAGCCCCACTGGACAGTGGCAAAAGTTTGGGTTGTGCCTGTAGTATGCATTGTTAAATTTTGTAAGGAGGAACACACACAGAGAGAGAGGGGGGAAATTCAGTTAGAAATGGGACTGGACAGATTTATGACTGAACACGTATGAAACTTAAATGCACCTGAAATAGACATATCCACCCATTCCAAATTGAAGGTGCCATAAGACTCTAGCACTGCATATGCCCATGGATTTAAAGCACATGACTTTCCCACAAAGAACCCTGGGAACTATAGTTTACCCATCACAGAGTTACAGTTCCCAGCATCCCCAACAAACTGCACTTCCCAGGATTGTTTGGGGAAAGTCATATACTATAGATCTATGGTGTATATGCAGCCTAGGTTGTGCTTATGAATTTATAGTGTACAGTCATGGTTAGGCTGGAGACAATGCTACGTAAAGATGTTTTTTTTTTTTTTTTTTTTTAAATAATTTTTATTAATTTTACAATTTTATAAACATACAGTATAACATTTCAGTCAGGATTCATCCCTCCCCACCTCTCACCATGAGGAGTTATTTAATCTTACCCTCCCTCTCACAGAGGTAAACCCATTCATTATTTCCCCTGACCTCAAACAAATCATTATCTAGCTTCGGCCTACCCTCCCGGGTAGGCCATTCTTGGTAACATAATATAATCATAGTGGCTTCCCCCGCACCTCCCTAGTGGCTGCATTATACAATATATTTCTTCCATTCAGGTGCATAGATACAATAAACATATCTTAAACTTAATTTCAAAACATACTTCTAACTCATATAAAATATCATTTCTCCTTTCACATCATTTTTTAATTTTCGCCTCAGCGTCTTCCTCCCAGATCATCTATAAGTTTCCTTCTGGCTCCCCTTAATCTTCAGGCTCCTAACTTCGAGAGGCCCTATCATAATCCAAACTCAAAGCCATGTCCGACAAAAATGTTCAAAAACCAAATATATAATCAATCCTAAGTGACCCACCTGCACCATTCAACCCTGCCCTCGCCTTTCCCCAGTCCACAGCCAAGTGCTTGCTTGCACTTGGACTTCATCTTCTCTTTGGCTTCTCGGCTGCTCCAATTTCCAGTAGTCAAGTAAGATCTTTTTCTTCTTTACAATCCTCTGGTCTCGAAAAGAGTAGTCCTTTGTAGATTTCACTTGATTGCTCCTCTTCTTCAGTCCAGGTTTCTTGCGCCGGGAAAATATCTTCCTGTGGCGAGGCTTGCCCTTGGCCTTGGTGGGGATTTCTCCCCCTTCCTTCCTTTGTGCAGCTGGCATGACATCAGTGTTGAGTACAACTCCTCTCAGTCTTGCAGTCTCCATCTGGAACTCTAATCGCAGTTCCCAGATTTTTTCAAGGACTCTCTTCCAGCCTCCATTTTCAAGGTCATCCTCCATTTTCAAAGACATAGCTATGCAGTGTTCGTAACCGTACCAAGTCCAAATATAAAATCCAAATTTCCGCAATATAGTCCAACAGGTCCGATTCAAATCCTTTAGCTGTCAGAAGTGTTAGTTAGTTGCCCCTCCGATCAGGGGTGTCAGAAGGATCGAATCTCTGTTGCACTGTCAAACTCCGCAACATTGCAGCCGCTTCGGCAATAAAGTTCCTGATTTAATGCCACAGTAGCAAGGGACGGACCTCCGTAAATTACATCCCTGTACTTTGCCAAATTAGTCCAAATTCTTCAGCACTTTAATAGTACTCACGTTTTATTCATCCAATCCTGTCATTTTCGGAGGAATCAGCGCGCTCAGGGGGGAAGGGCTCGCAGCTTCAACCCGATGGGCAATGGCGGTCCTGGAGCTCCGTCGCCCCGCGTCTCGCACGGCAGCCTCTACTGTGGCCGCCGCGGGAGTTGGGGCGACGTTGTGAGCTGCAGCCGGACCTTAGTTCCCGGGATCAAAACTCCCGGGAGTTTCGGGGGCTGCGTCGCTGTCGCAAGCACCCCTTTAAGCCGATCGGGTCGGGGAATGTCAGCAGCGACATGTCCCCCGACCTTCCCCTCCGGCACGCCGACCGGAAGCTCCAATGCTACGTAAAGATGTTGACCATTCATCAATAAATGAACATAAATAAATCAGCAGTCCAGTGAGAACAGTTATCATCATTAGTTATCCTAGGTTTATCCGTCCAGCCATCCATCCATAAAACATGCAAAGCATTCACAGCTCTCTTCTCTCATCCCCACATGAACTCTAGTTAGTAGTTAGTAGTTAGTGTGTATCTGAAGAAGTGTGCATGCACACGAAAGCTCATACCAAGAACAAACTTAGTTGGTTTCTAAGGTGCTACTGGAAGGAATTTTTTTATTTTGTTCTAGTTAGTAGGTCATTATTATTCCCAAAAGGCATCTAACCACACTTTCACCTCTCATCCATCATCTCAATGGGGCTATGAAACCAGCCCTTATTAATCTCAAGTAGCAGATCCGTGACTGGGGTCAACAACTTTGAATTTGTGGTTCATCAGCACTCTATAAATACACTGCCCACAAGCTGCCCAACAACACATCCTGTTGTTGCTGTTATTTTTGTTGTTCCTATTAGAAATAAGCTGAATTCCAGCAAAATGTGGTCATAGGAAGAATTCACCATTGATCTCTTTGGGGACTTCTGATAGGGTGAACAAGGCAGAAAAATACTCAGAACAAGGGTAGAGAAGCTGTGGCTCTTCAGATGCTGCTGAGCTAAAGCCCCCCCCCCTTCACATCTGAGCATTGGTTATAGGGCTGATAGGAATTGTAGTTCAGCAACTTCTGGAGGGCCACAAGCACCACAGCCCCGATTTAGACCTATGTCTCACTGAGATGGTTAAAGGTTAAGACAAAGGTTAAGGCTGCCAATCAGGATGGAGTGGGGGAACAATGCCAATGAAACAATTCAGTGTAAGGACCTTATAGCTTCATTAGCAGCAAGCTCTTTTTCTGCTGCTCCAGAGGGTAGGACTCAGACCATTGGATTCAAATTACAAGAAAGGAGATTCAGACTGAACATTAGGAAGAATTTTCTGATGGTAAGAGTTATTCGGCAGTGGAACAAACTACATTATAAAGTGATGGTCTCTCCTTCTTTGGGGATTTTTAAATGGAGGTTGGATAGCCATCCATCAGGCATTCCTTAGCTGTGATTCCAGCATTGCATCATCATGACCATGATGCTATGCTCTGTCTCCACATTTTGCCCTCCATGGCTCCTTTTGTTCTATCCTCTATCTCCACAGTTGTTGTTTTTAATTTAAACTTGTATTTGTACATGCTCTTTTCTTATAATTTCTAACTAAATAAAAATAAACCAAAGTAAAAAATTCAATAAACTAAATTCCAATAAACTAAATTATATGAAAACAGACTTCCCGTCATTTCCCGATGTAAGTTACATGTACGGCATTGAATGTACTTATACGTCTTACCTTTGTTGTTGTTCAGTTGTTCAGTCGTGACCCCATGGACCAGAGCACGCCAGGCACGCCTATCCTCCACTGCCTCTCGCAGTTTGGCCAAACTCATGTTAGTAGCTTCGAGAACACTGTCCAACCATCTCATCCTCTGTCGTCCCCTTCTCCTTGTGCCCTCCATCTTTCCCAACATCAGGGTCTTTTCTAGGGAGTCTTCTCTTCTCATGAGGTGGCCAAAGTACTGGAGCCTCAGCTTCAGGATCTGTCCTTCTAGTGAGCATTCCACTGGCCTTGTTGTTAGCAAGGCTTTCTAAGGCCCATTTGACTTCACTCTCCAGGATGTCTGGCTCAAGGTCAGCAACCACACTACCTGGGGTGTATGAGACCTCCATATCTTTCTGGTATAATTCCTCTGTGTATTCTTGCCATCTCTTCTTGATGTCTTCTGCTTCTGTTAGGTCCTTTCCACTTTTGTCCTTAATTGTGGTAATCTTTGTACGAAATGTTCCTTTCATATCTCCAATTTTCTTGAACAGATCTCTGGTTTTTCCCATTCTGTTGTTTTCCTCTATTTCTTTGCATTGCTCGTTTAAAAAGGCCCTCTTGTCTCTCCTTGCTATTTTTTGGAAATCTGCATTCAATTTCCTGTATCTTTCACTATTTCCCTCGCATTTTGCTTGCCTTCTCTCCCCCGCTATTTGTAAGGCCTCATTGGACAGCCACTTTGCTTTCTTGCAGTTCTTTTTCATTGGGATGGTTTTCGTTGCTGCCTCCTGTATAATGTTACGAGCCTCCATCCATAGTTCTTCAGGCACTCTATCCACCAAATCTAAATCCTTAAACCTGTTCTTCACTTCAACTGTGTATTCATAAGGAATTTGATTTAGATTGTATCTTACTGGCCCAGTGGTTTTTCCTACTTTCTTCAGTTTAAGCTAGAATTTTGCTATAAGAAGCTGATGATCTGAGCCACAGTCAGCTCCAGGTCTTGTTTTTGCTGAGTGTATAGAGCTTCTCTATCTTTGGCTGCAGAGAATATAATCAATCTGATTTCGATGTTGCCCATCTGGTGATGTCCATGTATAGTCGTCTCTTGTGTTGTTGGAAAAGAGTGTTTGTGATGACCAGCTTGTTCTCTTGACAGAACTCTATTAGCCTTTGCCCTGCTTCATTTTGAACTCCAAGGCCAAATTTGCCAGTTGTTCCTTTTATCTCTTGACTCCCTACTTTAGTATTCCAATCCCCTATAATGAGAAGAACATCCTTCTTTGGTGTCATTTCTAGAAGGTGTTGTAAGTCTTCATAGAATTGGTCAATTTCAGTTTCTTCAGCACCGGTAGTTGGTGAATAAACTTGGATTACTGTGATGTTAAAAGTTCTGCCTTGGATTCGTATCGAGATCATTCTATCATTTTTGAGATTGCATCCCAGTACAGCTTTCGCCACTCTTTTGTTGACTATGAGGGCCACTCCATTTCTTTTATGGGATTTCTGCCCACAGTAGTAGATATGATAGTCATCCGAACTGAATTCGCCCATTCCCGTCCATTTTAGTTCACTGATGCCCAGGATGTCAATGTTTATTCTTGCCATCTCATTTTTGACCAAATCCAGCTTACCAAGGTTCATGGTTCTTACATTCCAGGTTCCTATGCAATACTTTTCTTTACAGCATTGGACTTTCCTTTCGCTTCCAGGCATATCCGCAACTGAGTGACCTTTCGGCTTTGGCCCAGCCGCTACATCAGCTCTGAATCTACTTGTATTTGTCCTCCGCTCTTCCCCAGTAGCATGTTGGATGCCTTCCAACCTGAGGGGCTCAACTTCCAGTGTCATATCTTGTATGTGCCTGTTGTCTTTGTCCATGGAGTTTTCTTGGCAGGGATACTGGAGTGGCTTGCCAGTTCCTCCTCCAGGTGGATCACATTTGGTCCAAACTCTCCACTATGACCTGTGTATCTTGACCTGTCCATAGCTTCCCAGAGTAATTCAAGCCCCTTCGCCACGACAAGGCAGTGATCCATGAAGTGGACGTCTTACCTTACTCTTACCATAGTTTCTAGTACTTTCTTATAACATAGGTAAAGGTAAAGGGACCCCTGACCGTTAGGTCCAGTTGCAGACGACTCTGGGGTTGCAGCGCTCATCTCGCTATATAGACCGAGGGAGTCGGCGTTTGTCCACAGACAGCTTCCGGGTCATGTGGCCAGCATGACTAAGCCGCTTCAGGTGAACCAGAGCAGTGCACGGAAACGCCGTTTACCTTCCCGCCGGAGCGGTACCTATTTTTCTACTTGCACTTTGATGTGCTTTCGAACTGCTAGGTGGGCAGGAGCTGGGACCGAGCAACAGGATCACACCCCGCCACGGGGATTCAAACCGCTAACCTTCCAATCGGCAAGCCCTAGGCTCTGTGGTTTAGACCACAGCACATATGGTCCAAGTCCAACAATACATGGACCTCTACCAAAGAGAAACTAGCGTCCTCCTAACTGATCAAGTTTCTGAGCACCAGGATCCCAATGTACTCTTGGGACTATTTAATCATTTTATGGTGGATCTTACTGCCTTTTTTATGATAACTCCCCAAGTGGTAAATCGTAGGCAGTACAACTCTGGCGCCCCCTGGTATGATTACCAGTGTAAATAGGCCAGATCCCTTTTGCGTTCTATTTATAAAGAGTATAAGGACTCAGGTGCCACTAACCTGCCAGCTACATATTTCCAAGCCAAAACAGCCTATAAACAGGCCCAAATCAAGGCCAAACACACTTGGCAATGAATCGCTGGCAGGCGTTAATTGCAGCTGCCAAATCGCATAGATCGCATGATTTTTGGTCTCTAATCAATAGAAGAGTAAGAAGATACCCCCTGGCAGTGATTCCTGCTCCTATTTGGGAGCAGTTTTTGAGGAAATGCTTCTCAGTGGGGGACGTTCCATCTGTTCGCCTGGAGCATCTGTTTGACCATCTTCCTATTTGGCCCCCTGCTAATCCAGAGTTAATAAAAGACATGATTTCCCAATTAAAACTAGGAAAGGCACCTGGGCCTGATTTGGTCCCAGCGGAGGCTATTAAGACACATCCTGAGTGGTGGGCAAGAATCTTGGCCAGAGTCTTTGATGCTATAAATGCTACTGGCCTCATCCCCAAGCAGTGGAAGGAGGCTATTATCATCCCAATTTATGAAAAAGGCTCCACTGCCGACCCAGGGAACTATCGTAACATCAGCTTACTCTCAATTATAGGGAAAATCTACGCTCGTTTCCTGTTGTCCAAGTTGACTCAGTGGTCTGAGGAGGCCAACTTAATTGGCCATGATCAAGCTGGCTTTAGACCCAACCGCTCAACAACGGATCACGCCATGATCTTGTATCATCTTGCACTAAAATACTCCACCCCTAGCCAGGGCCATCTATGTGCTGCCTTTATTGATCTGAAGGCAGCCTTTGATAGCATCCCTAGAAACACTCTATGGATGAAACTGGCGAATTGGGGCATAGACAGAAGACTTTTATGGCTCATAATCCAGTTGCATGAGGGCTCAGTCGCTAGAGTAAGACTGACTCCAGGCAGCGAACTTACAAACTTGGTGCCTATAAATAAGGATGTTCGCCAAGGCTGTATTCTGGCCCCTTACCTTTTTAATTTGTTTATAAGTGACATGAGACAATACCTAATGGACTCACTAGTTAATACCCATGCTCCCCGCCTTGCGGATTATCGCTGTGCACTACTTTTGTATGTGGATGATGCAGTGATTCTTTCCTATTCTCGAGTTGGCCTAAACCAGGGGTCGGCAACCTTTAAGACAAAAAGAGCCACTTGGACCCATTTCCGAAGGAAAAAAAAACCTGGGAGCCACTTTTCGCGCCCTAGGCGAGGGGGCGGGGCCATGTGACGTCATTGCGCATGACGTACGGTGCCCCGCCCCCTGCCGCCCCGCGCCGCTGCGATTTAGGCAAGCGTCCATCAGGAGCCTCCTGCGAGATGGCAGCACGTCTGCCAGCGCTGGCCCAGCTCAAATACAGCTGCACGGGCTTTGTCTGGGGCTCGATGCCTCCTCTCCACACACACACACACACACACACACACCAGCTTTTGTGTGCGCGCTGCACGGGCTTTGTCTGGGGCTCGCTGCCTCCTCTCCACACACACACACACACACACACACCAGCTTTTGTGTGCGCGCTGCACGGGCTTTGTCTGGGGCTCGCTGCCTCCTCTCCACACACACACACACACACACACACACCAGCTTTTGTGTGCGTGCTGCACGGGCTTTGTCTGGGGCTCGCTGCCTCCTCTCCACACACACACACACACACACACACACCAGCTTTTGTGTGCGTGCTGCACGGGCTTTGTCTGGGGCTCGCTGCCTCCTCTCCACACACACACACACACCAGCTTTTGTGTGCGCGCTGCACGGGCTTTGTCTGGGGCTCGCTGCCTCCTCTCCCCCCCCACACACACCAGCTTTTGTGTGCGCGCGCGTTTCGCTCTCCCTCCCTCCGGCCCTAGACAGGCAGCGAGTGAGCGCAGCTTGATAATGAGCTCTGTCAATTGCCCAGCCGGGAAGCGGGAGGAGGAGGAGGAGGAGGCGCTGCTCTCGCTCTCGGGCTCCACGCTCGGCTCTGGTTTGCCGTCAACGCGCCCGTCGCAGCTCGCCAGCTTCTCTTTCTCTCTGCAGCTCGCTCTCCCGCCGCCCCCCCGACTACACACACCGACGTGACGGGAGGGAAAGGGGAGCGGGAGAAGACACGCCACCCCGGAGCCGCAGCAAAGGTGTAAAAGAGCCACATGCGGCTCCGGAGCCGCGGGTTGCAGACCCCTGGCCTAAACAGAGCACTGAAGATCTTAAGTTCCTACTGTCATATTAATCAATTAACTATCAACCACTCCAAATTTAAATTATGATTTTCTCCAGACGCTGGAAGCTATATAAATGGAAGCTTGATGGTGTGACAGTAGAACAAGTTCCTAAATTCCAATATTTAGGCATATTTTTAAGCAAAACTTGAGATGGAAAGCACAAATCCAATATCTTCTCAATAAGGCCAAAACGGCGTCACATGCTCTACTCCAGTTTTATTTCTCAGATGGGGCTCTGCATGTGCCTTCAGGGCTGAAGGTGTTTAACGTAAAAATAGCTGCCATTCTCACATGTGCTGCACCACTATGGGCTCCCTTGACCAACTTTGCCCAGCTTGAGACTCTCCAAAATCAATTTTTAAGACGTCTTTTGAAACTCCCCTCATGTGTGAGTAATGCGGCTATACGACTGGAACTGAAGACCGCATCGCTGGAGATTCTGCTGTGGAAACGGGTTTTTAATTATTGGTTAACTCTTTGGCATAGATTGCCAAACTATTATTTAGCTCAATGTCTATGGCGGGATAATTTCACCAATCCTTGGGCCAGCAAGATCCATGCCAAACTCTTGCTTTTTGGAATCTCCCCACTAGATCTTTTAAAGTCTGACCTTACCACAGCTAAAAAATTCATCAACCAGAGACTAGATGATAATGGACTGCAATGTGATCTTATGTTGGGAGGGGGGGGGTATGTTCACCCCGGTACATGAGAGTTTCTACTACTCAGCAAGTACTAACTTATTTAACATCCCTCTCAAATGCTAGCCATCGCTTTGCGTTTATCAAAGCGTGGATTAACGTTTTTCCCTCTAGGGTCCTTTTCCATAGATTCTCCAAGGGCCGAGTCTCTGAGTTATGTTCTTGTGACAACAAGGCGACAGAATCCCTTCAGCATATAGTTTTTAGTTGCCCCTTGTATAGTGCTGCCTGGACAAACCTTCTGAGACCATTAGTCCAAAAATTCTCTGGTCTTCCACTAGAGACCCACCTCACCCTATTACTGCAAGATACTGATTCGACCGTATCCTTGCAAGTGGCAAGATTTTTAACCTCTGTGTTGTCTTATAAGAGGCGAAATGGAATGCTACAGGAATTTTGAAAGTTTTTTTATATGTATATGTTTTATATGTATATATTACTGGCTGTGTCTATTTTGTATGTGTATATGAGCTTAAAGCTGCAACAAACCTGATTGATTGACCACAGCACCACCCGCGTCCCACTTTCCTTGCTTAGTTGTATTTAATTTACACAAGGATCATTCAAACGCTGCCATAGATGTTATGTCGTTGTTATATTTTTGTAAGTATTTCTTGAACATATCCCATTTTTGCGTGAATGATTGTTTTGTATTTCCCCTTAATCTATCTGTCAATTGAGCCAATTCTGCATAGTCTAATAACTTATTCTGCCACTAGCTGACCCGGGCCACGCGTTGCTGTGGCTAATTTTATGCTTATTACCATCAGCAGCAGCCGCAGCCAGAATAAACCCCCACCTACCCCCGCCAGCGTCGTGTGCACTCTGCACGCGCTCAGGTGCCCTCTCGCAGCCTGTGGCAGAAAAAGCCGAGGAAGGAGGCCTCTGACGCCGTCTGAGGGAAAAGCACTATGGAAACGCACAGATAAAAAACACACCTCGAGGGATCACTGAGGGACGATCACGGTGGCCATTTCCCGGCGTGCCTTGCCTGTGGCCTTTTCAAGGGGAAAAGTGCTAGTAACCCGCTACAGAGAGGATTTGATTCCATTTCCCAGAGTGCCTTGAGCGAGCAGTTGGTTGGGATAATAAGCCCACCATTTCCCAGCATGCCTTGCGGTTTGGGTGAAAGAGCTTAGTTCACCCACAGGGCGCCTTGACTCCATTTCCCAGCATGCCTTGCTGGTCCGGCCTAGTTAACTGCGAGAGGCAGTGGCCTCCATTTCCCAGCGTGCCTTTGACAAAAGAGATATTTACATTTCCCTGTATCCCAGCCAATTTAATCACATCCTTGTCTTGCACTCAGGTACCAGGAAGCCACTAACACAATCAACCCCTCCTTCCTTGCAGAGAAACAGTTTGTCAGTTTGGGAGTGAAAATAGAGACAGGCCTGCCGTTGCTAGAGGGGGAGGTTTTGCTGTGAGGTCATATTTGTGCACCAATTTCTTGCTTTTTTAGCTGTAGTACCAGCATAGCCGTCGCTAGAGGGCGCTGTTTTGCTGGTGGTGTCATATGTGTGGGACAGAATTTTTTGCGGTTTTTCTTTATTTTAGGTATGACAGGTGTGGTTTTTCTGAATTTTTATTACGCCAGATCTTTCCTTGATGGTCATGCTACGCTGTGTCCTAAATTTGATGCGATTCGGTCCAGCGGTTACGGAGCACGGTGGAGTCCGACGCGCACGCAATGGGAACATTTTTATATATATAGATTCCCTTACTGTTGGTACCTTCCCCCCTTTCCAGTTTGATGCAATTAATAACCGGGCAGTGGTTGTTGCATATAAAAAGATTCCACAGTTGTAGGCAGGAATGCTTCTGAACATCAGTTACTGGAAACCTCAGGAGGGGAGAGGGCTCTTGTGCTTGAATCCTGCTTGCTGGTTCCTACTGTGAGAACGGAATGCTGGACTAGATGGGCCATTGACTCTATCCAGCTGGCTCTTGCAACACTACAATTCTATGAATTTTTAGAAAGCCATCCTGCTATTGGGTAACTAATTACCAATAATCATAGTCTACACTTTAATTAGAATAAATACATGTGCGTTTAATTAAATACTTCCAAGGATAGTCATGCAAATCTGCATTACTACAAAACAGAGTCCACAAAATCCGATGATGTTGATTCCAGTCCCAAGAGCTTATGTCATCATACAGTCACCCACTTAGACTCCAAAGGAAAATAACAGACATTCACACCTGCCTTATGGCAGCCCTGCAGGTTATGGTGAATGTGAATTGCAAGTTTGCAAGGTCCCTCCAGGGTCATGAGACTGGCTGGCTCCTATTCAAATATTTCCAATATGTTCTAACACTTCGTGGCGCAAAGTCACCACAAGCCACTCTGTAAGTGCTAAGTGTATGTTGAGACCCTGGAGAGTTAGCAGAAACTTCCCTGTTAACTGAACCTTTCCAGTTGTTTTGATGTGCTGTCATCTTTTTAATGGAGGTGTTGTTGCTGTTGTTGATAAATGTCTATGTGGCTTTTGAATGTGTTTTCATTGTGTTGCTAAAGCCTCTCTTTTTTTGTGGGGGGGGCACTTCTTAGGTTAAAACTAGGTATGACAAAATGCAATTTAAAAAAGGTAAATAGCTGGCACAACCTTCCCAAAATCCAGATCAAGACCCCTTCAAGAGATAGGAGCAATGCAACCAGTATATGCACCTTGGCTGTCTAGATCTACATGAAGTAATAACTGTGATATTTGATTGAATATTAGATATAGATTTTGATTATGTCCTGTTCCAATATTAATTGCATTTAACCTCTTGGATAGAATGCATCAACAAATGATTCCTGTGAGCCTGCATTTTGTAACCCTCATGCTTTCTTCCTATGCTTTGTAGACACTGCATAGCCTTCTAGCCTTATCTGAACCTAGAAGGGTAAATGATGTTTTGCTAAAGAGGTAAATGTTGAGTTAGCACAGGCATAGGCAAACTCCGTCTCTCCAGATGTTTGGGACTACAACTCCCATCATCCCTAGCTAACAGGACCAGTGGTCAGGGATGATGGGAATTGTAGTCCCAAACATCTGGAGGGCCAGAGTTTGCCTTTGCCTGAGTAAGCATCTGGGTGAGAACTAGCATTTATCATTGAAGCTGTCCAAGGCCCAGAAAGAAGAGATTGGAGAGGAATTTATGGCCCTCTTCCCTTCTCACTGAAGGTCTGGTTGCCAAGACAACTATCGGATAAGTTGTAAGTTGCAAGTTGGGACCAAATAAATAAGGTAAATTATCAGTATGGAGCCATGCATGTTTATATCGCATAACCTGTAGCCTTTTTTGATGTATGTAGAAAGATAAAAAATGCTTTATGACTCTTTGTGTGCTGTGTTTGACACTGCTACATAAGCTTCGTTCTGATATGCCTCATGGCAGTCCTTTCTAACTGAGGGTTCACTGAATAACTGGATGGCTGTCCTATTGCAATAGCTTTAATGAACTGGGTTCATACAGGGGACGCTAGCTTGCTATTCTTTGGTCTCTTGTTTATTTAAAGGTTTTCCTTCTTCTGGGCAAGGATCAGTAATATAGAAGTAAATTTTTACCTAACACATTTTCCCAGTGCCCATTAGTTGCACTGGTGTAGTGTAAGTGGGATGTGGGGTTGTCTGCTGGAAGGCTAGTGTAATTTATAGACCCTTCTTTCTCTTGCAAATGTATGAGGTAACAGCATGGCAAGAAAGATCTGGGACTGACATGTTAAGGAGGTCTGCAAAGGAAAACCAGAAGCATATTTATTGGGGCTATCAATAGATGATATTCCTAAAAATAAGAAAAATATATTTCTATATGGAACAGCCCCAGCAAGATTATTAATTGCAAAAAATTGGAAAATGACAACAATACCAGAGATATCGGAATGGAGATCAAAAATTTGTGAATTCATGATAATGGCAAGATTAACAGAATCGGTGAGAGGAGGTTCCACTCAGAAGATAAAAGAAGAATGGGAATGTGTTGAAATATATATGGGAAAATTTGGAACAGTAAATTAAATAAGAACAAACATTATTAGCTGTATATCGCAAGGTGATTGAACAATAATTAGAAAGGAATGAATATAATGAAAGAACGCAAATAACACAGCAGAATAAATTAATACTAGCACAATAAGATCGCAGGTAGGTGAGGGAAGTTGGGTAGGCAGGTGGGGGGGGAGGGAAGAAAGAATATTAAGGGTTAAAATAAAATAAGATGTAGTAGGGATTTGTCTGATGATTTTATGGTTTGATTATGTATGTATGTTTTGATTATGTATATATGTTTGATTTATTTCTCAATAAAGTCTTTTTAATAAAAAGAAGAAGAAGAAGAAGAAGAAGAAGAAGGCTCATCGCCGAAGAATTGATGCTTTTGAATTATGGTGCTGGAGGAGACTCTTGAGAGTCCCATGGACTGCAAGAAGATCAAACCTATCAATTCTTAAGGAAATTAGTACTCACTGGAAGGACAGATCCTGAAACTGAGACTCCAATACTTTGGCCACCTCATGAGAAAAGAAGACTCCCTGGAAAAGACCCTGATGTTGGGAAAGATGGAGGACACAAGGAGAAGGGGACGACAGAGGACAAGATGGTTGGACAGTGTTCTTGAAGCTACCAACATGAGTCTGACCAAACTGTGGGAGGCAGTGGAAGACGGGAGTGCCTGGCGTGCTCTGGTCCATGGGGTCACGAAGAGTTAGACACGACTAAATGACTAAACAACAACAACGAAGCAGACATTCCATCAGGCTGCAGAACTGAGTAGGATAAGGGAAACAGGGCTGTTCCATCAGCTCTTCTGACAGACCAGCTGCCTTTGGCTCTCTCTCAACTGTCACCTACCTGCAGTTAATTCATCAGGCTGCAGTGTAGAGGGAGGGAAGGGAAGCAGGGTTATTCCATTGGTTCTCCAAAGAGAGCAGCTGCCTTTGGTTTGCTCTCATCAGTCACCTAGCAGCAGCCATTCAATCAAGCTTTCTGAACTGCTTCCATCGCTACTGGATGTTATAAGAACTTAGTAACTTTGCCTGCCCTCTTTGAGTATGCAAGCAATGTCAAAAGTGAGGAGACGGAGTAGCAGCCATCACTTGCCTTGCATCCTCCCTCTGGGAATGTTTTGCAAAAATTATATTACTGTTTTGTTGTACATAGATAGATAGACAGATAGATAGGGCTGGCCCACCCATGAGACAAAGTGAGGTGACCACCTCAAGTGTCAGCATCCACTGGGACACCAAATCCAGCCTGCAATGAATACATTGCCCACCTCTTGGTGAATAGAAGGTGCTGCTGGTCTCCTTCAACCATTATGGAGGAAATGGCTACCCTCTGGGGTCTCCTGGGGTCTGCACCCACCTGGTGTAATTCAGAGCAGCCTCCCCATCCCTGGTGACTGCCTTTGATTCCCACTTCAACTGTTGGGTACGGTTAATTTGGTATTTACCCTTGTTTCCAATGAAGATCTTAATTTTTCCTATGTTCCTGTTGTTCATCTCTTCTTACCTGGTGGGGGCGGGAATCACCATTTTGTGGTTCATCTCAGATGTCTTGGACTGGCCTTGCTGTTGTTGCTTCTGCTCCTGCAGCAGCTGTTGCTACTGTTGTTACTCTAAATTGTGTTTTTGTTTATCTCAGTGCTTGGAAAGTTAATTTTAATAAGGAGTTAGTTCCAGTTTCAGTTTGCCCCCTCCGAAAAGAATTTAGTTCTTGATCAAATTTCGCTCTCCAAAAAAGGACTAAACTCAGATGGATCTATGAATAAATGATGGTATACAAATTTTATAAACAACAACAACAACAAATTTTGTTCCAGTTAAATTCACAATTCATTCCCCTGGTTCTTAGCATCTTCTCCCCAGCCTTCAAAATTTTACAAGCTGCTCTTCTAAAGTTTAAAATATACTTAAGAAGACTAACAAAAATGTCAAAACACAGAGACAGTCTAATGTGAAAAGTGGTTTCATTTTTCTAACAATTATTATCTTTAAGCTTAAACAGCAACATCACTTTTCAGATTGGTGAAAATGCTGACTGCTATGGCCACAGTCAAACACAGAGCTAAGTATGATGAATGCCCTATACATACCGTACATTATTGAACCAAAACTGAAATAAATACCCGCCCGCCCCCCAAAGTTTCATTACAAAATTCATGTATACTTCACCCACTTCAGGTGTAATTCAAAGATTTTTGAATTAATTCAGTGAGTTAGTTAATCTGAATTAGCTCCTTTCAAGCACTATTTATATCTATATAATTGATCTCATATATACAAATGTGTTTTGTGTGTGTGTGTGTGTGTGTGTGTGTGCGTATCACTCACTCACACACAAACTTGTTCTGTCGAGATTTTATTGTCTTGTTAATCCCTTGAGAAGCGATCTACAAATCACATAATATATTTGAATAATATGATGATTGTATTGTATGATGAGTGTATTGTATGTTGCATGCTTGTTCATGTATGTTTGTAATTATGTGGAATTAAAAATGTAATTTGTTAAATAATACATCACATAAATTTATCAAATAATACATCAAAAGGAAGGGAAGGAAGAAATACAGTACATAAAGAAATAACATAAGAACTGCTGGATCAGGGCCACGAGTGATCTAGTCCAGCATCCTGTTCTGAAAGAGGCCAAGTCTGTGGGCAAACAGCATTCGAGCACAAGTCCTTTCCTGTGACTTCCAGTAACTGGTATTCAGAAGCACTGCCTACAGCTATGGAGGACAGAATGACAGAACTCCATAGAATGTGTAGCTTAACCCACTGTCTAATCGGCTAAGGGGAAATCACATGGTAAAACGCAACTTCCTCTTGGCATTCTGTGGTCATCATGCCTTCCTAACTTCATTTACCAGCAAGAAACACGAACCCTACCTAAGAGAACACCACCGAGCTGTTCTGTTTTCAATTTCACTTCCTTCTTCCAGTGCGTCTCTACACACAGCTCTCTCCACCCTTCATGGCTCTTACTAGGCCTCATGTGACGCTGCAACTCTCCTTTTGTTAATGTTGTTTTTTTCTCTTCAAACTTTGTGTTTCATTCTTTCCACTGGAAGATGCCCAGGAATGGTTGCCTCTGTCCTTCACTGATCACCACATTCTATTTGGCAGTGCTTTTCCAGTCCCGGATGATAATCAGAAGCCTCAACCCCTGCTTGGAGGTAGGTGTGCTTTTGAAATATGAGCTGATGTTTCCTCTGGACAGTGCCAGCCATTAGGCAGAGTGAAGCAGCTGATTTTTAATGTCAATGTCCTAGTGTTCTTACTGCGATTAGAGGAGAGATAAGCACTTGTAGGATTTTCAGCCTCAGCTGTCGGAACAACACAGCTGCACTTAGATACTCAAGGCACCATGACTTGGGGTGTGCACGCACAAAGGCATAATGTACTGGTTTGCCTCTGTGAAATAGGGGTGTAGGAAGCTAGCTTGTACTGACTCAGACCACTCTGATCAATCTAACTCAGTAATTTCCACATTGACTGGCAGGAGATCTCCAGGATTTCAGGGGAGGAGTCTTGCCCAGTCCTACCTGGAGATGCCAGGAAAAATTTAGAACTTTCTGCATTGCTTGGGGTTGGACTAGATGACCCTTTGAGTTCTTTCTTACTCTATATTTCTATGATTCCATGAATGCAAAGCAGATATTTTGCCACTGAGCCTTCCTCTGGAGCCTTTTCACTCCTCCTGCCGATATCTCTGAATCTCTTGATTCAGAGTGCTAGGTTTTTTTTTTTCTTTTGTAAACCAAAGTTGTTGGAAACAGGAGTGTGAGTGTTTATGCAAATATCAAAGCCTTCTTGTACTCAGTTTCTCCTAGTGCCCATCAGTGAGGATTCTAAGGGGCCAAGAAAGCACAGATTCATTCTGGTTGTAGTGAAATAGCAAGGCTGTGCATACACCAGAGGTCAGCAAACTTTTTCAGCAGGGGACCGGTCCACTGTCCCTCAGACCTTGTGGGGGGGGCAGGACTATTGGGGGGGGGAATGAATGAATTCCTATGCCCCACAAATAACCCAGAGATGCATTTTAAATAAAAGTGCACATTCTACTTATGTAAAAACACCAGGCAGGCCCCGCAAATAACCCAGAGATGCATTTTAAATACAAGGGCACATTCTACTCATGTAAAAACACGCTGATTCCAGGACCATCGCGGGCCAGATTTAGAAGGCGATTGGGCCGGATCTGGCCCCTGGGCCTTAGTTTGCCTACCCATGGCATACACCAATCATTTAAAGTACATGCCAAGCAGGGGTGCTGGGTATGGGGCTTCAGCCCCTTCAATATTTTGAGGCAGAGGGCAGCCCCCCCCCAATATTGAGGGGGATGCCATCCCCTGTCACCCTTGGGTGAGCACTGGGTGGGGGTGGAGGGTGATTTATGACCTCCACCCCCCCCACCTCAATCACCAGAGCGTCCTGGCAGGCACCCACACGTCCCGGCAGGTGTGGCCTGATGGGGGGCATTGTCTTGTGCATGTGACATCAGCTCCCCCATGTGGGGCCCAGCTCACCGCGCCTGATGTAAAGCACATGACTTCCCCTGCAGAACACTAGTTTGTTAAGGGTGGTGGGAACTGTAGCTCTGTGAACAGAGGCGTAGCAAGCCCAGGTGGTACCCGGGGCGGAATTTTTTTTGTCACCCCCCCACCACTTTAATTAAAAAAAAAATTTAAAAAGTGTCACCCCCCTCTGATGGTGCCACTTTGCGAGGTGTGGGGGTTTGTGTGTGTGTGTCTATTATCTCTTTTTTTTCAATAAAGTTAAAATATAAAATAAAAATAATAATAATAATAAAAATGTAAAAATAAAAATAAAAAGTGTCACCCCCCCTCTGATGGTGCCACTTTGTGAGGTGTGGGGGTTGTGTGTGTGTGTGTGTGTGTGTGTGTGTGTGTGTGTCTATTATCTCTTTTTTTCAATAAAGTTAAAATAAAAAAATAATAATTTTTTAAAAAAAAATTAAAAAAAAAATAAAAAATAAAAAGTGTCACCCCCCTCTGATGGTGCCACTTTGTGAGGTGTGGGGGGTTGTGTGTGTGTCTATTATCTCTTTTTTTCAATGAAGTTAAATTTAAAAAAAAAAATTAAAAAAATTAAAAAAAAAATTAAGTGTCACCCCCCCTCTGGGGTGGAACCCGGGGCGGCCCGCCCCCCCATCTCCCCGTTGCTACGCCCCTGTCTGTGAAGGCTAAACTATATTTCCCAGAATTTTCCAGGGGAAGTCATGTGCTTTAAATGTGTTTAAATATGGTGTGCTTGTAGCTTTTAACAAGGAACAGAGCTAATCTGGCACTCTTTCTGTCCCAGTGCTTTACTGCCTTGCCCTTCCCACTCTCCCTCCTGGTTAAGTCATTGTAATGGCTGTGACGGAAGGTAAATTAAGTCTTGTCCCACTGACCGCTATTGTGCAGATTGTTGCTTGGTCACTCCTAACAATTAGGCATGTCTTCCTCATCCTCTGTAGCATCTTTATAAACACAGTTTTATAGAACTGACCTGTTCTTGTTTCAGGTGATCCCAGGTATCACTTACAAGTGCATGGAGCTGAACCTCAGTGTTATTCCACCTGATATTCCAAATTCCGCCCAGAGCCTGGATCTAAGCTTCAACCCACTGGAAATCCTGACCTCAAATTATTTCTCACCACTCTTTGCAATGAAGTTTCTGGACCTCACTAGGTAAAGTAGTGTATTTTTATTGCTGAGACCACTGGCCCAATTGGTTTCATGTCATGTTGATTTGCTCCATTGAGAGCCAACGACAACAGATGCAAAGCTGGTGCAAATGTAACAGTTGGTGCAAACATTACAGCATCTGCTACGTAAAGCTACTGGGAAGGGGGTCTCCAGGCATGTCTGTATAGTTCTTGGGACTCTCCCCATGCCACATCCCTTACTGACCCTGCTTTCCATCCTCCACAAGTTTCTTTGTATAGCTGCAATGTGTGCTTAAGCTTTGATAATACTTCTTGCTTGCTTGGATGGAGGCAAGAGACATGTGACTGTATAGAAACTGGCCTGCTGTGCAGAAGGTAAAATTTACATTCTTTTGCTCTCCCCACTTCTGCATCCGCCACTTTATCCACCACTTGAAGGTTGCCGGGAAAGGAATATGGCCTTTGGTTGGAAAAACACACACACTGTTCTAATGAAAGGATGTGAAACTTCAAGAGCGCCAGATACTGTTGGGCTATGTCTTCCATCATCTTTGATTATTGGCCATGATGGCTAGGACTGATGGGAGTTGGAGTCCAACTACATGTAGAAGGCCATGGCTCCCCCAATCCCTGGACCAATGGTTTGAGGTGATATATGTTCTGAGTTATACTGGGTCCAAGCCATTTAAGATTTTAATGTTCAAGATCAGTTACTGGGGTCTAATAATAATAATAATAATAATAATAATAATAATAAATTTATTATATAATAAACCACAGACCCTAGGGCTTGCCAATCAGAAGGTCGGCGGTTCGAATCCCTGCAACGGGGTGAGCTCCCGTTGTTCGGTCCCAGCTCCTGCCAACCTAGCAGTTCGAAAGCACGTCAAAGTACAAGTAGATAAATAGGTACTGCTGCGGCGGGAAGGTAAACTGCATTTCCGTGCGCTGCTCTGGTTTGCCAGAAGCGGTTTAGTCATGCTGGCCACATGACCCGGAGGCTGGCTGCGGACAAACGCCGGCTCCCACAGCCAATAGAGCGACATGAGCACCGCAACTCCAGAGTCGTCCGCGACTGGACCTAACGGTCAGGGGTACCTTTACCTTTACCTACCCTGCCCATCTGACTGGGCTCCTCCTTACAGTTGGTTGGGGTGAGGTGAGGGTAAATTCCACTAATTTCTGGTGTGCGTGGAAGTATATCATCCTGGTGGTGGCACAGGAATTTTCCCTCCTCCAAGATCCAGTATTTGCTGCTACTACAAGCTGTGGCTAATTTTCAATCATCAGCTCAAAGAGAACAATGGCACACCTCAACAGTGTTTCATTCTCAGGGGCATAATAGAAGGGAAAAAATGGATGCTCCCACAGGCCAGTGGGAACAAGCTTACTATGTTTCAATATATGGGTGGGTATTATTATTAATAATAATTCCACTCCCCACCACAACAATGCATCTGGAATAATGCTACATCATTATGAGCACTGCTTCAAACAACAAAACTTATTGTTTGAGGGGGCTTCTGAGATCTTTTGAGTTTGAAGGATAAATTATCCCACAGACAGTCCTGATCTGCTGGGCAAATAAGGGATAAGGCAGCCTCTCAAGTGACACCTTGAACTTGGCCCAGTAGCTGAGTGGCAGCCAGTGCAAATCCCCCAAGCCAGGTGCTAAATGTTGGCAGTTGGTTTCCCCCGCAGCTGCAGCCTCTGGACTAATCCCATGCATAGCCTCACAGAGGAAATGGCAGTGATCCAAAGGAGTTCGCTTTGGAGTTTTCCTGAATTGCAAGGGTTTGGACTAGATGATCCTGGGGGTCCCGCCCAACTCTACATAAAATAAAATGGTGGGATAAAATGGTGGCCTGCTTGTATAGACAATCCTCATTTTGTGTGGGGGTTACATTCTGGACCCCCATGCATATAGGTGGAGCACACATCAGTCCACTCTGCCCCATTCCACCCCACTCCACTCTGTTCCGCTCCTTCCTTGCCCTGTTCCACCCAATTTTCATGATGTCCTAATGATGCTTTAGGGCTACTTCCGGGTTCAGTGCCATGTGTGCATGTGCACTTGTGCGTGATTTGCATGTGCCTAAATTGGCCATTGCCTATAGCTGGCCTGGTTTCATCTATAAAATGTGGTGCCCCTCCAGTTTCCAATAGTCCTCATCTGTCTGTGAAGCTCTATAGCTGCAGCAGAGCTGGCTGGAGGTGTAACAGTGGTCCATTTCCTGAACATAAAGACCAGAAACACGATGTCACTCCTTTGGGGTCACACACATATGGTGCAGCCTATGAGGGGCTGCCCACAGCTTCATTAACTACAAACCCCCAAATCTGGGATCCCCTTGAAACTAGTGCCAAAGTTTCGCAGTCATTTTGCAGTGAAAATTTGCCATGCCCCACAGAGTAATTGATACATATAACCGGGATTCATAGTTAACACCCCAAACCCAAATGTTGTCCAATTCACTCCAAACTGGTACCAAAGTTTGGCAAAAGTTTGGCAGCATTTTGCAATGAAAACCCTGTGTTTTGCAGCGCCCCACAAATGGAGCAATAGACCCTCAAACCTGGGGGTCCTGGGATCACTCCAAACTGGCACCAAAGTTTGACAACATTTTGAAGTGAAAACCACATGTTTTGCAGAGACCCACAAATGGAGCAATAGATCCTCAAACCCGGTGGTCACAAGGTTACCCAAAACCCCAAAGCCGTCCGATTTACTCCAAACTGGTGCCAAGTTTGTCCGGACATGTTAAAATGAAATCCTATGTTTGACTATGCAGAAGGCAATCCTGATGGGCTCTTTGGGGCATCATTTACAAATGTGTGTTTTAAATTTATAAACTTGCAATATAATAATAAATTGGGGGTATTACCCAGAATGTGAACTTACCAGACATTTAGTTGTCTTGCTGTTTAGTAGTTGTGCACCAGTCTGAAATATGCATTGAAAAATAAATGAGAAAGGGGGGTTAATCTAGTATGGCCCCACATTACACTGAGAAAGGCAGTAACCACTTTTGGGGTGTAAAAAATGTGGGGGGTTCGGTACAATAAGGTTGCAAAACAATAGCTTTAGCATCAACTTGTAATGCGAGCTTCACGTTTTCCTTGATGTGCTTTCTGCAAAACTTTTGCCAAATTTTGGCACCAGTTTGGAGTGAATCGGACAACGTTGGGTTTTTGGATGACCCCATGACCCCCAGGTTTGAGGGTCTATTTCTCCATTTGTGGGGCATTGCAAAACACAGGTGTTTTGCTGCAAAACTCTTGCAAAACTTTGGCGCCAGTTTGCAGGGAATTGGGGTTTGTTTGTTTTTTGTATTAACTACGAACCCCGGTTTGATGTATCAATTTCTGTGTTTGTGGGGTGCTGCAGAATATGGGGCTTTTGCTGCAAGATGCTACAAAATGACTGCTAAACTTTGGCACCAGTTTTGAGGGGATCCCAGGTTTGGGGTTTCATAGTTAATGAAGCTGCAGCCCTTGTTGCGTGATTGTGTATGTGGGTATTGTGTGCTTAGGTTTGTGTAAAGAGAATGTTTATGTGAATGATTTTGGTGATTTCAATATTATACAGTATGTAGTTATTTGGGCTAATACTTATGTTTGATATTTTCATATTGTTATGTGTACTGTCATTATGGTGCATTGTGATGTCATCTTGATGGATTTTGATTTCTCTATGATTTGCTGTTTTATTTATATAGTTTGTTTAAATTAATCACTTTCCTTAAAATTTGGAATTATTATTAGTATTGTATTTGATTTTGAGTGTATTTCTTTTATTGCCTTTCTTGTATGGGTTCATTTCACTGCTGTGGTAAACCACTTAGATTTATGTTGAAATATGAAGTAATTAATTAATTAATTGAAAAGAGACAAAAGTTTAAGACAGAAACTTCTGCTCCAAAATTTCTGGTAAATCATGCCCCCCCCCAATTTCAAATATTTTAACTCTCACTTTGACATAGAGAAGATTGCCAAATGATACTCTCATTTTTTAAAAGCCTGTGAATGAGACTGTGAAAGTGGGAGGTCATCCTTTGCCCACAGTACCATAGCAGTATACACATGTGCATGTGTGTTTGACTAAGGGGTCACCAGTGTGGCACCTGCAGGCACAATGGCAACTTTGAGATCTTCCCCTGGCACCTGGGAATCATAGAATTGTAGGGATCCCAAGGGTCATCTAGACCAACACCCTGCAGTTCAGGAATCTCAACTAAAGCATCCCTGAGAGATAGCCATCCAACCTCTGCTTAAAAGACTCCATAGAAGGAGAGTCCATAACCTCCTGAGATAGACTGTCCCACTGTCATAAAGTTCTTCCGGATGTTTAATCGGAATCTCCTTTCTTGTAACTTGAATCCATTGTTTCATGTCCTACCCTTCAGAGCAGGAGGAAACAAGCTTGCTCCATCTTCCTTGGGACAGCTCTTTAGATATTTGAAGATGGCTATCATATCTCCTCTTAGTCTTCTCCTTCATAAGGCTTTCGTTTCCAGATCCTTGATCATCTTGGTTGCCCTCCTCTGCACATATTCCAGCTTATCAATATCCTTCTTAAATTGTGGTGCCCAGAACTGTACACAGTATTCCAGATTGTTCTGACCAAGGCAGAATAGAGTGGGACTATGATGTCAGCTGATCTGGACATTATACTTCTGTTGATGCAGAATATTTTACACCCCCACCTCAAGTCACTGCCTCCTTGGTCATGAGTAGTGACAGGGATTACCCTTATCTCCCTTGAAAAGTACAAAGAAATGAATTTGGAAGAGTGACATAATTTCCCAGTTCCTCATTCTATAAATTTTTCAAGGTTCAGATTAATTCTGATGGATCTGAGTTTTACCCAGATACTTTGGAATAGTGGAGAGAGAGAGAGAGAGGACACACACGCATACACATTTTCTTTGTTTGTGGAAGGTAAGAGATGGAACCAGAGGGAATGACAGCCTCGGTATTTTCCAAAAAGTCCAGATGTGCCCATGATCTTAAAGAGGTTGATGACTGCATGGAGCCCATGAGCAGCCCCCTGTTTTCATATTCTCTTCTTTTTTCCAACAATAGATGCAACATCCAGAAAATCGAAGACAATGCTTTTGTTGGTCTCTATAACCTTTCCGTCTTGATCTTGACTGCCAATCCTCTCCATTTCCTGGGTGCAAGAGCTTTTCATGATTTGACATCCTTGCAAAGACTGGTAGCTGTACAAACTGAACTATACTCCCTGGACAACCTGCCCATTGGACAATTGATATCTCTCCAAGAACTGAATCTGGGAAACAACTACATTGATTCATTGAAGCTTCCTGAATATTTTTCCCGCCTACTATTTCTAAAGTTTTTGAGCCTCCAAGCAAACAAGATATCTTCCATTTCGGTAGGAGATTTGGATGCATTGTCAAGCCAGAACATCACACTTGTGCTATCTAAGAATGACATAAAACATATTGAGGTAAATGCCATTGCAGGACTTCACCTTCAGAAAATATCTTTGAGAGGCTGTTTTGAGAGTAGCACCATTATGCAAGCCAGCCTCCAGAATCTGACTGGCTTACATACCCACAGTTTAGTGTTAGGAGAATATAGGAACATTAAGAAGCTGCAGACTTTCAGTAAAGGTATCTTGGATGCCCTATGTCATATGCGCTTGCAGGAGATAACTCTCATCTGCATTAATGGTGATGTTGATAATACAGATGACCTCTCTCTTTGCTTGAACAACTTCTCCACTATACGACTGGTAGATACCTACATAAAAGATTTGTCAAATTTTCCAGAAAACTCAAGCATACGCCATCTTGAATTCAAGGACTGCAGATTTAGACAGGTGCCTTCAATGAGGTTGTCTTCCTTGAAGGAGCTAAGATCACTCCACATCACCCGCACCAAACAGCTTGTTGAATTTGAGGAGGACTTTCAGGGACTGCAGAAGCTCGAGACCCTGGATCTCAGTGAGAACGAGCTTACTGCTGACCTTTGCTGGCTCTGCCTCAGAAAAGGGGTTCCAAATTTGAAGTATTTGAATCTTAGCTTCAATGTTAGAATTGGTTTAGAGCCTGAGTGCTATGGCCTCCCCAAACTGGAAATGATGGATTTACAACACACCACACTAAATGGAGCAGGAGAGGTCCCTGTTTTTCTGTGTCTTCCAAATCTCATCTACCTTGATATTTCCCACACCCATACGAATATTCAGTCAGACTGTACATTTTGTGGGTTGAAAAGTCTGCAAGTGCTGAAAATGGCTGGCAACACCTTTGAAAACAATAAGTTGGATAACACCTTAAAGAACCTCAGCAGTCTGCAAATCTTGGACATTTCCAATTGTCGGCTGCAATATCTCTCCCTTAACAGCCTAGCCAGCCTCCATGAGCTCCGCGAACTGAACATCAGTCATAACAAGCTCCTGGGCCTCCATCCAGAGGCCTATGTCCACCTCCAAGCCCTCACTATCCTGGATTTCCATAGCAACCAGTTGTCTGTTTTAACAGAGAAGGATCTACAGAATTTGCCCAGCAGCCTGAAGAATCTGGACCTCTCTCAGAATCTTTTTGATTGCTCCTGTGAGAACTTGCATTTCTTGCAGTGGGCCAAAGAGAACAGGAACCTCCTCCAGTATGCTGAAAACATGATCTGCCACAGCCCCAAACACTTAAGAGATGTCTGTCTGATGAATTTTAACCTAGCTTCTTGCCGTGTCAGTACAGCCACATTGGCCATCTCAATGACCATTTCTGTGGTTCTAGTTTTATCTTTGATTCTGGTTTATAAATACTATTTTCACCTGTATTATTTGGCAGTGTTGCTTGGTGGACGCCATCGCTCTGCTGAGGAGGACAACGTCTATGATGCCTTTGTCATTTACTCCAGCAGAGACCAGGAGTGGGTGAGAAGGGAGCTGGAGGAAACTCTAGAAATGGGAGTGCCTAGCTTCCGCCTCTGCTTCTTCTATCGTGATTTCATCCCTGGAGTGCCTGTCATCACCAACATTATCAAACAAGGCTTCCAGAGCAGCCGGAAAGTCATCACTGTTGTCTCTAGTCACTTCCTGGAGAGCCGATGGTGTAACTTTGAGCTTGAGGTAGCTCAATCTTGGCAGCTGCTGGACAACAAAGCCAGTATGATCTGGATTGTCCTAGATGGGACGGACAAAGCAGTTCTGCAGCGGAAGTTGGGGCTGTTCCGCTACTTGCGGAGGAACACCTATTTGGTGTGGAAGGACTCTGAGTTGAACCGGCATGTATTCCTGAGACAGCTGCGGTCAGCCTTGCTTGATGGCTAAACATGGACAAGGAAGAACTGAAACTAATGTTAGTAGTTAACCTAATGTTAGTAGGTTAATGTTAGCAGGCTAGGGCCATATGTCATTTTTTCTGATGCCGTGAACCAGCCACCAAGTCAGGGCCGACGCTTTGCTGGCTGAGGCAAAGGACAAGATGGTACCCTCCGCCAAGGCATATGCAGAAAGCAACTGGATAGGTAGTGGAATTGTACTCCAATACTGGTGAAAAGGACAGTGACTTCCACTGCAGTTGAGGGCAGCAGGAAAACATAAAGTGTACAAGGCAGGCCACTCCCAGCTCCATCCACTCTCTGCCCCTCCGCATCTGCCATCTGAGGCAGATGCCTCACTCTGCCTCATTGTAGGGCCCTCCCTGCACCAAGTGAAGTCAATGTTTGAGAACAAATGTTGTGAAGGATTAATTTATTGAGCCTTGAAGAATTTCCATCTGGGAAGCAATGTGATGCACTACAAATGTCCTTATTTACTGGGGGCAGTCTCTATTCATTGTCTCTGTTGAATCTGTGTTTCTTTCCCTCCCCATTTCTTTGCCTTTGGGGATGCCATTTATAATTTTTCAGTGGGGGCTAGTCCATTTGGGCAAATGGAGCATGGCCCCACCAACCTCAGTGAGTCCTCAACCTGACCCCACCTGCCTGCTTTCTGGTTTACAACCTGTCCAGGGGGTAGCACTGCCTGCAAGCTTCCTCCTCCTCAGTCTCTGTGTTATCCCACTTGTAGAACTCAGAAGGGAGGAGGATGGGGACAAACTTAGAATTGGATGGCTTTGCCTGTCATTTGCTCTGGCTTTATCTAGAGCTGCTTTCTGCCCCACCAGTCCAGTGGGCACTACCTCCTAGTGTTGCTTATCCTCCATGGCTCAGCACCCTCCCCATAATCCCTAGTATGTGTTTGTGTGGATGGGGAATGGCACCCTGTTTCTAGCATGGATATAAAAACATGAACATGAACTTTTAGTGGGAAGCTACTGTTTTGCACACCCAGCTGCTGAGGTATATTTTTGAACTGTTGGTACCATATTATCACTCAGTCCTCCATAATATATCTTTATTCTGATGAACAAACACACTTCCGGCTTATAAATTCATGGGATGCAGCCTATTGCTGAGTATATCAATACACAAGGCAGAGTAGAGACTTCAGCAATTTGTATAATGATATTTCAGGGTGCAGGGTAGAGACCTTGGCATGGTAATAGGGATGCTACCAAGGTGTCACTATTTTGATCAGTAAAATTCTGGAGGATGTGCAGGGTCAGTGGGTGGGGGACAGGGGAATGTTCTGATTGGATGACCCTAATAAAAGAATTTAGCCTTTATCCTTGGGGAAATTATCTGTGTATGTGGTGTGGAATCTTTAAGAGATGGAAGAGGAACATGGTGCCCTTCACTCTGCCTCCCATCAGCCCCAGCCAGCGTGGCTAGTGGTCAAGTATGATGGGAATTGTAGTGAGCACCTGGAGGTCCAGAGGTTCCCTATCCCTGCCATAAGGATAGCATTTCAGAAGCTACATCCACTGGCCCATCCCTCACCTGAACAGTCTCTTCCTCCACCTCTGATATGACCTGTGTGCCCTTCTCAATCTCTGAGGGCTCTGACCTTTCCTCTGCCCTGGTTCCTGCCTCATGGGCGGTGCCAAACCCCATAACTGCCCCCCTCTCCTGGGTCAATCCCTGACTTGCTAAAAATTAAACAAAAATGAGTTGAGTTGTGTAATACTAACACAAATAAATGGGAAGCAAAGAGAGAGTAAGACAGGCTCCTTTATTTATTCAAGTTTCTATATTGTCTATGCCTAGTAAAAGGAAGAGGGAATAAGATTTATTTTTTATTTTTGTTGGTGGGAGGTATGTAGCCATAAGCCTGGAGCAGAAGTGGTCCCCTCCCTACCAACAATATGGCTGTCACAGTCCTGTTTCATGGGAGCTAACCAATGGTTCTCTATTCACGTGCTTTGTGGAAATAGAGTTTAGGGGATCTCTGAAGGCATAAATTGTCAGCTAGTCAGAAGCAAGCATTGACAGGGGAATTATGTCTAATCTTCTACATTCAGGGCCAATCATTCCAAAGGGCTTAAAGAATATTTGAAATAAAGAACCTTCTCTTTCATAACTGATGGAGAAAAACCATGGCTTGCTTCTCAACAGCTGAAAAGGTTTACCCCTGAATAGCTAGCTGGCACAGCAAAGGCTGTCTATATCTCTCCCACAACCACCTGCATCCCTTTCTCTGGGTCAATGAGTCCCAGCAAAACTTATATTATCTACTATGTATTTTTGAAAATGGTTTGTCTGCATGTTGTCTGCAGGTTAATCCACCTCTTGATATATTGTCACCAAACTCAGTACAAAGATTTCTTCATAGACAATTTGGATACCAGGTGCTATTTTGAATCAAGATGATGGACTAAAAACATTACTTTAGTGTGTGACTTTGCCCATTTTTTGAATAGGTTCAGCCACCTCTTGAGATATCATCACCAAACTTGGCCTGAGGACTCACGAGGTGTTGGGGCGGTGGGGGTGTTCTTAGGTTAATGTTTTTAATCAAGATAGCTAATCAAAATGTGTTAAGTGTAATAATCCAATGAATTAACCAGATCAACACCTCAGCCCTCTTCATCTGGTATTTAGGGCTGTGGCATCCATGGTCTGTTTGTGGGCGTCCCAGTAAGAAGCATCTGCTGGGGTGCTCTAAGGACATGTTGCTGGTCTAAATGGGTCTTTGATCTGATCCAGTGGCTGATCTTTTCTACTTAAAGTGAAGTAAACAAGGACATTGCTCAAGGTCCTTATGACTGAGGAAAGAAGAGAAAGCTTAGGACAATGTCAATATTAGCCTGGATTTCAGAAGCTACAGCTTTAAATTAAGGAACAAAAGGTAGGGGAGAATCAGTTTGTTCCCGAAAATGACTGCACAGGCATCTTTCTCTCCCTCCCTCCCCCCCTCCTCTCTCTGTGGGTCCTTGACAAACAATTCACAGTGTAAATATACTTCTGCCTCAAATCACACTGTCCTAAGATTCTTCTTCTTTTTTTGTATTATCATTATCATAATGGGATTGTGAAAGCCTGAGAGTAGCTGGGAGAATGATAATAAGAGTTTACGATGGACATGTTGTTTATAGGGTAAGTGTTTGCTGAATACAGAACTAGGCTACAGTGAGTCGCTTGGGACCATATTGTGTATTGGAATACACAACGAAAGGCAGATCAGCACATTCAGAAGACCAAGCTGGAGGGTTGGGGACAGGGACAGGGGAATGTTTGTTTCATTTGTTATAGATCTCCATTTCATAAAAATACAGCAAGGCGTTATGCAGCACACAAAATTACAGTAAGATAAAACCATCAATAAAACACTCAAAAAACAAAAGAAAACAACCATCAATAAATACAAGTTTGTAAAAAGAAATTCACATCTCAAAGGCCTGTCTGGAATAATGCTGCTTTTAAATTTTAGGAAACATCTAAAAGAAGGCAGGAATTATTCCTGTTGAACCTCTACTGGCAGGGAGATCCAGAGATCAGGACCTGCCACTGTAGAGGCTCAATTCCTAGTAAAGGCCAACCAAACCTCTGCCATATTGGGAACCACAATAAATAGTTGACAAACTTAATGTGATGCATGAGCAAAATAGGCTAGTTACAGTTCTAGGCTGCATCAACAGAACTTTAGCATCCATATCAAAGGAAATAATAGTTCCATGCTATTCTGCCTTTGTCAGACGCCACATGGAGTGTTGTGTCCAGTTTTGGGCACCACAGTTTAAGAAGCATATTGACAAACTGGAACATGTACAGATGGGGGTGACCAAGATGATAAAGGGTCTGGAAACCAAGCCTTATGAGGAATAGTTTATGAGGAAGGAGAAGACTGAGAAGGTAACATGATAGCCATCTTCAAATATCTGCAGGGCTTTCCTGTGGGTGATGGAGCAAAGCTTGCTTTCTGATGCTCAAGAGGGAAGGACTCAAAGAAATAGATTCAAATTACAATAAAGGATATTCTAACTAAAGCAGAGGCTCCCAAACTTATTTTGTCTACCAGCCCCTTTTCAGAAAAAGGAAATTACTCAGTGCCCCCTGGAATTCCAGCTTATTTAAGCAAGCAAACAGAACAATGCAGTGAAAAATTTACACTCTTTTATGTTTCTATACTTGTACCTATGTCCTACCACATAGTAAAGAAAGATGTTGTAAATAAGACACATCAGTAAGTGTCATTACACAACAGATGTAACATGTATAATTTTTTTTTTCCAAAACTGGGCAAGGAGGTGGCCTAGGCCCCCTTATTTTTATGCAGCACCCCCCCTAATTGTACCCAAGGCTACTACAGTACCAGTGCCCTCCAGGGGGTGGTATCACCCACTTTGGGAAACACTCAACTAAACAATAGGGAGAAATTTATGACAGTAAGAACTGTTTGACAGTGGAATGGACTGCTTCAGAAGCTCTCCTTCATTGGAGGTTTTTAAGGAGAGGTTGGGTGGCCATTTGTCTGGGATTCTTTGGCTGTGGTTCCTTCATTGCAGGCGGTTGGACTACATGACCTTTGGGGTACCTTCCAACTCTACCATTTTATGATCCTAAGTGCCCCATCGGAGGCTCTTGGGGATTGAATCACAGAATCACAGAATCATAGAGTTGGAAGAGACCACAAGGGCCATCCAGTCCAACCCCCTGCCAAGCAGGAAACACCATCAAAGCATTCCTGACAGGTGGTTTTCAATTGCATTGAGGTGGAGCAAAAGGGATCAGGTAGTCCTTAAATTACTTTAGGCTTAAATTGTTTTGGCTTTTTGCAGATTAACACATATCTGGCTTGGCAGCAAATTGACAACACATGCATGACTAAATGTTCCGCAAATCAAAAATCTTCTGCCAATAAGAAGCTACAAAGCTAGGGAGATTGGTTCTTTTCTAGGGACAGATCAATCCATTAGTTTTGGTTCCTGTCGATTTCTAATTTTTCAAATCCTAAATTCAGTGCTCCAGGTTTTGTACTTTTAAAAAATGCCTGTATGAAAATATGTCAGCAAGGATTCTATCTGTCATTAAACAACCTGTCTGGAGGTGAGAACTGCTTGTCAGACATTGCTTCTCCCCTCCTGACCAATACATTGATTAAGTGTCTCTGTGCATGGTTACTTCCACAGATCACTTGCCCCATTGCCAAAGCCTAGACAGTCAGAGTAGATGTCCAGTTTAGTGCAAGTCTACTCTTTTCTTTGAGGGTGGAAAATACATGTTTTAGGACCCACCCTCTTCTTTCTACTGTAGATTGTGTTAACTGATTTTGATATCATGGTTTTCAATTGCATTGGCCATCAACTTGAATGGCTTTAAAAGACAGATTCATGGAGGATGAAACTAGCATGATGTCTATGTTCTGCCTCCAATGTCAGGGGCACCACTGGCGGAGGAAGAGGGGGGTGGGGGAGTGCATTGCCCCCGGCACCACGATCGCGGTGGTGTTCCATTGCGGCTGCCCACCCCCTGTGCTGGGCACCACGCCCCTGCAGGCGGCACACCACACCCCTGCAGGTGGTGTGTCACGCCCCCAGGATATGAGCCACGCCCCTGCGGGCAGTGCGCTACACTCCCAGGATGCGCGCCACGCTCCCGGGATGTTGCCACGCCCCCAGGATGCCTGCCAGCCATGCCCCCACCTGCTCTCTGCCCCCAGTTCCGGAGCATGAAGCTCCCCCACTGAGGGGCACTATTTCTCTGAATACCAGTTGCTGGGACTCACAAGTGGTCAGGGAGCTGTTGCGTCCTGCTGGTAGGTTTCCCACAGGAATTTGGTTGGCATCTGGTTGGTGAAAACAGGATGCTGAACCCAAAGGGGCATTGGCATAATGCTGCAGACTCTTCCTATGCTGTCACTCCCCTTGGGATTCTATGGTGAAAGATTGGAAACAAAATTAAATAATACTAAAAACAATAATAGCAGCCCTTTACATGTTGAGATCTTGACCACATTCGTTTTGTAATAAAACATTACTATGAAACTTATGAACTTTTTTTCCCTAAGAAAAGCAATATGTAAATATTCTAAACTAGCAGGGAGGGCCCAGCACTTCCTGGGAACTTTTAGAAACAAACAACAAAAATAAATCTGATTTATTTAAACAGTTAGTGCAATTTGTGAATTTGGACCCGTCACACCAAGGATTAGGTGAAGTCATACCAAAGTCACATTTTGGTGTGCTATCTTGATTAACAATATTAACCTAAGAACACCCCCACCCCACCCCAAATACCTCGTGGGTCCTCAGGCCAAGTTTGGTGATGATATCTCAAGAGGTGGCTGAACCTATTCAAAAAATGGGCAAAGTCACACACTAAAGTCATGTTTTTAGTCCATCATCTTGATTCAAAATGGCACCTGGCATCCAAATTGTCTATGAAGAAATCCTTGTACTGAGTTTGGTGACAATATATCAAGAGGTGGATTAACCTGCAGACAACATGCAGACAAACCATTTTCCAAAATACATAGTAGATAAAATAAGTTTTGCTGGGACCCAGAGAAAAGGATGCAGGTGGTTGTGGGAGAGATATAGACAGCCTTTGCTGTGCTAGCTAGCTATTCAGGTGTAAACCTTTTCAGTTGTAGAGAAGCAAGCCATGGTTTTTCTCCATCAGTTATGAAAGAGAAGGTTCTTTCTTTATTTCAAATATTCTTTAAGCCCTTTGGAATGATTGGCCCTGAATGTAGGAGATTAGACATAATTCCCCTGTCAATGCTTGCTTCTGACTAGCTGACAACTTATGCCTTCAGAGATCCCCTAAACTCATGGCTGAATATATTAGACAGAGGACAAGCGATGGGTACCAATTAGGATGGGAGAGAAGCAGGTGGATTTTCTAGCAGCTGGGTAATCAGTTCAATGGAACAATGGCCAATGTGTATTTTCCCCTTCCTTTGCAACCTGAAATGGGGGGCAGTGAAGGACAGGATTGGCTTTAAGGAGCAACTGGATAACATATTATTATACTATCTGGCCACTGATGCCCCATGGATCATGACCTGATCTAACCTCCATTCTGGCAGTTTGAATATATTCACCCCTGCTAACACCAGTTTTGTCTCAATGCTGTGTTGTCCTGGAATGGGGAACATGTAGCCCTCTATCTAGTTGGACAACACCATGACCAATGGGATAATAGGAGTTGTAGTCCAAAAACATCTGGAAGGCCACAGGCTCCCCACCCCTGGACTATAAGGGGGGGGGATGAGTCAGAAACTGTGCCTTGTAACTCAATGTTACCCTACAAGCTTTGGCTGAAAAGTCCTAGGTTCAATACTCATAGCATCGTAGAACTGTAGAGTTGGAAGGGACCCCAGCGGCCATTAGGTCCAACCCCCTGCAATGCAAGAATTTCAACTACAGCATCCATGACAAATCACAATCCAACCTCTGTTTAAACAGACAAACAGAGTGAATCCTAGGATTCTTTGCAGGAAAGCTTTAAGCATGCTTTAAATGTACGGTGTAGATGTGACCCAATTTTTGATGGAGAAGTGAGTGTGTTGTACAAGAACTCCAAACAAACTTTAATTGTGCAACCTGAATTTGTTGGAATGTGCTTGAACATAGCAATGGTCCGAAAGCACCCCAGAATACCAGGGTACTCCAGTATTGGTCTTCTCATTGCTTTTGCATCCTGTGGTCTGATAAAATATATTTTTGTCACATTCATCAGCTGACATGATAACTTAAAAAAGAGAGAGAGAAACCTCCTCACTATATGGATACCAAACACAATGATATAATTGGTCTCCAGATCCTACAGGGTAAATTATCTTTGGACAGAAGTCACTAAACTCAATATTCCAAAGACCATTCAAAAGAAAGGCAGCATAAAAAAAAAATCTCTTCTCCAAAGCGTGATGTTAACACTGGCAGGCTTTTAGTTGAGGGTGGGTTTAAAAAAATAAAAAATAAAATCTGGAGAGCTTATGTTGCTGACCCAGTTTTCGTAAATACACACACTCAGCGCCACAATCCCCATCTTTAATAAGTCTGTGACATCGAAAGCAGGTTTTGATGTAAAGTGAAGCTGGCAGGGGAGTTGAGCAACCTCTGTGCTTCTTTAGCTGTGCCGAGATTGCACTCAAGGTGGCTTCAACCTTCAGTAAGACTTGTCATTATTTTTATCCACATGCATATGTATCTAGAGATCCACAGAGTCTATGGTAATAGTAGCAATCTCAATTCTCCAGTTCTCTGATACTTATGTAGCCCAAATACTACCATTCACACACAAGAGAGAGGAACCATGCTTTGCAGAAGTAAAATAATCCCAAACCCTTAGGAGATACTCCCACCCCATCCACACCAAATAATAGTTTAATAGGTAAGAATGAGTGAATTTGTCCAGTCCAGTTTCTAATTGTTTTCAGTCTTAAATTTAACTCTCCATATTTCTGCAATTATTTGAATATATTTTTTAAAAAGTGAATTTTTTTCAGCATTTTAGTGCTAATTTCCTCCAAAATGTACATTTTGGTATGCACAGGCAGCCTGCATGCATTTCATTGATTCATTCATTCATTTTATTTATATGCTGCTTTACCACAAAAAAAATCATGCTCAAAGGATTCATTTCAAATAGCAAATATAATAACACACCAAAAAAACACATTCCAATACTATAAAGATAAGAAGATTACAGTACTTAAAAACATTGCTGCATCCAATAGCAAAAATTACAAGGGAACTTCACAGTTTCACCACCCAGGGGCGGAGGAAGGGGGCGGTGGGGGCAGTCCGCCCCGAGTGTCACCACTGAGGGAGGTGACAAAATGCCGGGCGACACTCACCGCACCCAAAATGGTTCGCCCGCCGCCTCCCCCTCTGCTGTAGGATGGCTGAGTGGGAGGAGGCAGGCAGACTCCTCAGAGGCTCCGCAGAGCATCCTGCTCCAGCTGGCCCCGTCACTGCAGGCAGCTGGCCCCGCCCCTGGGCACAGGGCACGCCCACTGCCCCAGGTGCCCGACCGGCTTGCTCTGCCGCTGGAAACACCCCTCCCATGATGTTGCTCACAGTCCTTCTCCTGAGTTTCTTATAAGGATTCTAAGAGCAAAGGGTGGGGTAACTAGAAACACCTGTCCCATGATGTTGCTCACCTCTTGCCCTCCTGCCCACATGCTTAATTAGACATACAAACCCTAATTAATGGCTGTGCCAGGCTGCCAATTGAGTTCAGGCTCTGGATCCAGGTTGGATCATTTCAGGTTGGATAGGGGCTGCTTTTAAGTGCTAGATTGGGCCTCAAATTGGATTTGGAGACCATGCTCAGCCCTACCAGATACTCTGGCAAAGAATAGCCAATAGATGCCCAATTATTAATTAATCTGCCTATCCTTTATGGAGCAAAATCATACTACATTTATAAACTTGTCATTTATAAAAATGCAGCAATGTGAAACAATCAAATAAAGAGACTGGCTCAGTAGTTAAAATGGAAACATAAAAGCATTATCTGCCAGGAAGGATATGAAGCTTGATTACCGGTAATAGTTTTCAGGGGTTACTCAAGCCACATTATTTTGTAAAAATGCACTCCCACAAGATGCAGTGATGACCAACAACTTGGATGGGTTTAAAAAATGGATTACGCAATTCATGGTTGGAGGGCAATGCTATCAATGGCTATGCTCTACCTCTACTGTGGGAAGCAGTGTGCCTCTGAATACCAATTGCTAAAAATCACAAGTGGGAGAGAGTGATGTTGCACTCAGGTCCCACTTGTGGGCTTCCCAGGGGCATCTTGTAGGTCAGCCTGAGAACAGGATGTTGAACTGGATGGGCATCTGGGCTGACTCAACAGGGTTCTTCTTATGTGACATTTTTTCTAGTGTGCATCTGCCAAGTAGGCAGAAGAAGGCAGAAGAAGGAAGTGTGGAAGTCAATTTTAGGAACAATAAGTAGTTTAAAACTTATTTGTAAATAGATATGAAGTGGAAAATAAGATGTAATACTAAGATGTGTAAAGAACATGTTTATATGAAAATATTATATATATATATATATATATATATATATATATATATATATATATATATATATATATATATATGAAGCAACTTGTATACCTCTGCTTCTTCTGGGTCCTTTCCATCCAATTCGGTTTTGTAGCTCCCTAGTTTCTGAGCAGGGATAGGTGAATATGCCAGTTTTGATTACTCTCAGCTTCTCATTTTTCTCCCAATTTAAAATTCAGTCCACATTTCCTTAGCAATTTTCAAGGAAAATCCTCATGAAAATTCACCAGCATTTAAGTTTGAATTTCTCTGAAAATACACATTTCTGTATACTATTTTGACAAGTACACATCTTCCCCTAATATGTATGTTAACTTCACTAATGTACACATTTTGTGCACATTTTTGTACACGTTGATTCGTGAACTGTATCATAAAATGCATAGAAATGCAAATTCCAAATGATAGATTTGCTTTGATTCATGTAACTGGTTTGAAAAGTGTGACTCTGAATGCCTTGGGAAGATGGGCAGATGAGAAAAATAGTGAGTGGTGGGGAGTCACCAGTCCACTGGAATGGATCCAGGAAAAGGTGATAAAAATTATTTAAGGGCTTAGAGAAGGGGTTGACCTATGTGGAAGGATTAAAGGAACTAATTATACACCACTCAGATAAAGAATGACTAAAGAGGTGGTTTAATAATCTCCTGTAAATACCGTACTTGGAGGGTGTCAACATGAAAGATGGAGGCAGAATTATTTAGAGTAGTTCATTGAAGTTCATTTGAGTTAAAGGGGTGGTAGGAATCAGCAAATAACACTTAATCCAGTCATTAGGCCAATCAGCTCAATGATAAACAAAATGGGAGAAGGCTGAGTGATGGTGCAGGACTAAAATGCAGGCACAACTAGAGATGGGGGAGAAATTAGTCCATTTTGCCTTTTTGCAAAATTTAAAAGCTCAGAACACAATAAAGAAGTTTAAAATCACATATACATTAAAAAGCAGTTCTAGTTGTTCATTTGTCAGAAGGGAATCCTTCTGACCTAGGGATGACCATCTGTCAGTAGGCCTATATTATACCAGTGTTTCTCAACTAGGATATTCCAAGGGGTCGCAGGTGAAATTATATAATTTATATAATTATAAAAATTATAATTATAAAAATTATAAATAAAACATGTTCTATTTACAAACAAAATAGCTACCTTTCTACTGGTAGGACAGAGAGGCCACAGGAAGGAAACAAGGTCAGATGGGGGCCATGGTCAGAAAAAGGTTGAGAAACACTGGATTATACTACCCCTAGGTGCTAGTCATTATATGTCGTATTTTAATTGCTGCTGCACAAAATTAGGCCACCTTGTATATTATACTGGGATTATTATCTAGGAGCAGCAGAGTGGCAAGAAACTGTTCAGAACTCCCAGTTTATTTATGGAGTATAGGCAAAATAAGGTCAGAGCATAAATCTCTGTTAAACAAGTACTGGAGAAGCAAGTGTTGTACAATTTCAATTTGGCCAGAGTCACAGGGACAGCATCTCTCCAAATAGGGGATTTTTCTATAGTGACCTTCAAGAACAGCAGAGTGGAAAGCACGGTATCGAGCCAGGGTGAATGCCTTATGATGTTTAGGCAGATCCAAATTGCTTAAATACTCCATAGGAGTTGAAAGATACCTACTGTAATCACTGGCAATAAAGGAGAGAGACCTATCCAGATCCGTTTGGCTTTCTGTGTCTGTGATATGCTGTTTGATGGCTGATTTAGCCTGCACAAAGCTCATCCTGAGCAGATGAATTTTGGTCATAACTGCTTGATACCATGCAGATTGGAATTCATCCTTTTTTTTAAAAAAAAATATTTATTAATTATTATTTTTATTGGATTAAAATAAATGTATACAAGAAAAACACGCAATACACAGACATACCATCAAACACATAAAACCACACATATACCATACCAACCTCCCCAGTCACAAATACAACCTCCTTAAGCCAATCTTCATCCTTACAAATCTCTAACATCCACATTTTACCTATCTCACACTGATCTCTCCATTCTTACCCACCATACATCCCTCTTTTATTCCCTTCTTCAATACATTCTCTCCCCTTCCTCTCCCCCCACCCTCATTAAACTTCCCTCCCCCTCGAGAACCCCCCCTTTTACACTCCTTATTATATTTATTACTTCTTACATACATTCATACATTCCTTATTACATACATACCTTATCACATACCCCCATCCCCTTTTTCCATCTAACCCTCCCACCACTACCCCTTTTCCCTAACATTTGCCTCACAGTACATACAGTGTTACGTTTTTATTGTTCTGTTAATTAACTATACTCCTCATTCTTTAACTATTCTTATGTTCTTTCCTGTTGAACTTTTGCCTTTTCTGGTCAGAGGGTGGTCTCTAATTTTTCCAAATATACTCCTCAAATGCTCTCCATTCCTTTCTTCTTATCTCATTGCTTTTTCCCTCTATCTCACTCCCTTTCCTATCTAGATTATGGTAATTTAGCATTTTGAGATGCCACTCCTCTTTCTCTGGTATATTTTGCGTTTTCCAATTAGCTGCTACCAATAATCTTGCTGCTGTCATTGCGTACAACACAATTTTTCTATCCATCGGTCGTATATCAGTATCCAATATCCCCAGTAAAAATAACTCAGGCGTTTTTTTAAATGGATATTTCAATATCTTTTTCAACTCGTTATAAATCATATTCCAAAATCCTTTAATTTCACTACATTGCCACCACATGTGGTATAATGTCCCCAACTCACTCTTGCATCTCCAACAAGTATTACTCCCCCCCTTTTGTATTTTCGCCAATTTTATTGGGGTCATATACCACCTGTGTTGTATTTTTAATAAGTTTTCCTGTACATCATAATTTGGTGAGAACTCCAAATTTCTCTGCCAGGATTTTTCCCATTGATCTGTTGTTATTATTTTACCCAAATCCTGGCTCCATTTCACCATCGCTTCTTTAACTGTTTCCTCTTCTGTCTCCCATTCCAACAAAATGTTGTACAGGTTCCTTATATATTTATTTTTTCCCATTATCAATATCTCTGATAACTTTGAATTTTCTTTTTCAAATCCCACTCTGGAATCTTCCTGAAATTTTTGATTTATCTGGAAATACTGCAACCAGCTGGTCAGATACTGTTTAATATCATTGTAGTCCTTCAATTTTAATCTACCCTCCTTCTCCTCCAGTAGCTCTCTATAGGTAGGCCAATTACTTAACATATTATTTCTTTTTACCGATATTACCTCCAACGGGGACAACCACCATGGTGTTTTCATTTCAAAATACATTTTATATCTCTGCCAAACTTTTATTACCGATTTCCTAATTATGTTATTCATAAATATATTTTTATCCGATATTTTTTCTTTTGACAAATACCAGTGCCAGCCGGAACCTAATTCGTGGCCCTCCAAATCCAACAAATCTACATCCTTAAGCTCCAACCATTCCTTCATCCAAGTTAACGCTGCTGCGTCATGATATAATTGCATATCGGGCAAACCAAAACCTCCTCTCTCTCTCCTGTCTATCATTATCTTATATTTTATTCTAGGTTTCTTGCCGCCCCATACGAATTTTGATATTTCTTTTTTCCATTCCGTGAAATATTTCGTTCCTCCTAACACTGGTAAGTTTTGAAATAAATAATTCATCCTTGCCAGGACATTCATTTTTATGATTGAAATCCTCCCCATCAATGAAAATTTTAATTTAGTCCAGATCTCCAAATTTTTCTTTATTTGTTTCCATGTGTTAATATAATTTTCTTGTATTAGGTCTAATCCTTTATTAGTCATTACTATGCCTAAATATTTCATTTTCTTACTAATTTCCAATCCTGTATTGAATTGTAATTGCTCCACATCTTCCTTTTCTAAATTCCTAACTAACATCTTTGTTTTTGAGTAATTAATTTTTAATCCTGCCACCTTGCCATATTCCTTTATTACTTTCATGGCCGCCGGGATGCTCTTTATTGGGTCTTCCGTTGTTAATATTATATCATCAGCGAATGCCTTGCATTTATATGATTTTCTCCCTATGCAAAATCCTTTTATATCCTTTTCTTGTCTGATATTATTTAGCAGTAGCTCTAAAGTTATTATGAATAGGATTGGCGATAGGGGACACCCTTGTCTTGTTCCTTTCGATATGTTTATACCTTCTGTGATTCTATTATTTATTATTAAATTTGCTCTTTGTTTCTTATAAATTGCCCCTATCGCCATTTCCATCTTTTCCCCCAATTTCAAACTTCTTATTGTTTTTTCCATAAAAAGCCATGAAACATTATCAAACGCTTTTTCAGCGTCTAACGCTACCACTGCCGCCTGTTTATCTCTTCTATGCTCTAAGCACTCGAAAATATTAATTATGTTCCTGATGTTATCTTTTGCTTGCCTTCCCTTAACAAAGCCCGCTTGATCTTTATATATAATTGTCTCTAATATGGTACCCAATCTTTTTGCGATTATTTTTGCAAATATTTTATAGTCGCTATTTAATAGCAAAATAGGTCTATAATTTGTCAACTCCTCCAAATCCGCTCCCTGTTTTGGCAGAAGTATAATTGAAGCCTCTTTCCATGTATCTGGTATGTCCCCTTTTTCTAAAATTTTATTCATTAAATCTTTCAATGGCCTTAATACTATGGTTTCATCCAAACTCCTATAGAATTCCACCGGGAGGCCATCTGGGCCCGGGGCCTTACCTTTTTTCATTTCTTTTAAAACTTCCCTTATTTCTGATATCGTTATCTCTTCTTGCAACTTCTGGGACACTTCTTGCGATATTTGGGGCCACTTCATCCTTTTTATGTATTCGTCAATTTCTGTCTCACTTATATTTTCCTTTTGATATAATAATTTATAATATTCTATAAAAGCTCTTTCAATTTCCTCCTTTTTCTCTGTTGTTTCCCCCTTAATTTTAATTCTGTTTATTATCTTTTCAGTTTGTTTTTTCTTAATTTGCCAAGCCACCATCTTGCTTGGTTTGTTAGCCCACCTAAAATTTTTGTATTTCCAAAATTGTAATGCTTGTTCCATTTCCCTATCTATTATATTTTCATATTGGCTTCTTAAAATTTTTATTTCCTTTCCAATCTCCTTATCTCCTGTCCTATAGAATTTTTTCTCTTTACTTTTAATTTCCTCTAATAATTTCCCTTTTTTTCTCTCTCTTTCCTTCCTTAATATTGAATTTTGCTGGATGAAGTAGCCCCTTATCACCGCCTTCCCCGCGTCCCATGTTGTTTGTATTTCTGTTTGCCCTCTATTGTTTATCTCAAAATATTCCCTCATTATATTATTTGCCCCTTGTAATACTTTTTGATTATTTAATAAAAAGACATTTAATCTCCATCTTTTATCTTTCCTTTGTTCTTGCTCTTCTAGATTTAATTCAATTGGGTTATGATCTGATATCACCTTTGGTTTAATTTCAACCTTTTGTATTTCAAGGGTTACCTCTTTAGAGACCCAGATTGCGTCTATTCGCGACGCAGTCTGGTGTCTATCCAAAAAATATGTAAATTCCCTATCAATTGGGTGTTTGTACCTCCACACATCCTTCATATCTAACATTTCCATTAATTCAACAAAGTTTTTTGGTAGCTTTTTGTATTTCTTTCCTTTTGAGTCCTGGAATTCATCCTTGAGAACAAGGGGAGGAAGCTCAGTAGGAAAAAAAAACAATAATCTTAGTCAATAGTTGAGGATAAACTTCCATACTCTGGCCTCTATGCTCAAGAGACCTGCCTCCAACCCCAAGATGGCCTTTAGGGACCTAACTTTAGATTGTATGCACTCTAGTGATGTCAAATTTGGAAAGAAACCTAGCTGGGCACCATATAAGAGTTGGGCTATAGACTTTACTTCAAATAATTTCAATTCTGCCAGTATATAATAGCCTTCTTTGGATCTAAACAATTTTTGTATAGTCAATGAGCTCCTCTGAGCCTTGGTTGTAATATAGTCCTAATGCACTTTCCTGCTTCCTGAGGCATTAAAGACTATACCCAGGTATTTAAAGGAGACCTTTTCTACTCTATGTTCCTCTATAGTCCAGCAGTGTTCCCTAGGTTTTTTGGCAAATGCCATAATTTTAGTTTTCTGGTAACTGAGCACTAGATGGTCTTCTTTGCAGAAAAGCTATAAGGCTCTCAATGCTCTTTTAAGGCCAATGAGAGCTCTTGACAGAATGGCGACATCATCTGCATAGAGGAAGACAGAAATGTTGTGGGTGGTGGAAATTAATATTGTGAAGACCCACCATGATGTAGAAATTAAACAAAATTGTGCCACCTTTGGATTTGAAGTTGTTTGTACACATGCAAGTGTTGTTATCCGGCTTTGATAAGTTTGTGACAAACAACGTGGAAAGATTTGTGATTGCTGCCCCAAAACTGAGAAGAATGTTATCCCTGCCAGATTTAAAAATTTATTTTGAAGCTGCAGTATTTTGTTGGCTTAAAGGTTGGTTTTTGTTAGCGAATACTGATTTGTTAGATTTGGAAGGATTTGATAATGCATTCGGTTGGCATGCTTATTTATGGTATAATAAGATTAAGGCCCACAGTGGATTTAAAAATCATATAATTAGAAAATATTTGTATAATGTGTGGATAAGATATAAAGATTTATTAGAAAGAAGAACACCTAGGTGGATTTCACCTTTAGAGGCCAAGGTTCATAGAAGATTGAATATGGAAATTAACTGGCTGAAATATAGTGATTTGCTGATTGAAACTGAAGATAAATTGAATGATTGGTTACAATATCATCAGATCAATAAAATGTTTAAACTGGATATGAAAAATGCAGGATTTCAATTAGAAAAATCTAAACTGGAAATCGAATTGTTGGATACCAAAAGTAAGAATCTTTCCAAGATGTATAATTTATTGTTGGAGTGGCATACGAAGGATGAAGTTAAACCTGTTATGATAGATTGGGCAAAAGACATGGGGCATAATATTTTATTTGAAGATTGGGAGAGGTTGTGGAGTAAGAGAATTAAATTTACTGCATGTATAACTTTCAGAGAAAATATGATGAAAATGATGTATAGATGGTATTTAACACCTGTAAAGCTTGCAAAAATGTATTGTACATCTGACAACAAATGTTGGAAATGTAAAGAAAAAGAAGGAACCTTTTGCCATATGTTGTGGACGTGCCCCAAAGTCAAAGACTTCGGGGGGGGGGATTATAATGAGATGAAAAAAGTGTTGAAAGACGCCTTTATTAAGAGACCAGAAGCTTTTTTACTGGGAATTGTGGGGAAGGAAATTCCCCAAAAGGACATTACATTCTTTCTCTATGCCACAACTGCTGCAAGGCTACTACTTGATAAGGACTGGAAGAGTCAAGAGTTACCAACAATAGACGAATGGCAAATGAAGATGATGGACTTTATGGAACTTGCCAAACTGACTGGGAGACTCCGCGATCAGGGAGAAGAGACGGTGGAGAAAGATTGGGGAAAATTGAAATTGCATTTGGAAAAATATTGTAATATTTAGAAGTAGCTATAGGTTTTTCGGAATTTATTTAGGATATAGGTTAAAATTTATGTTGTTTGGTGGAATTATGATATGAAGTAATAGTTTAAAGAGACTGCCAAAGAAGATTTGATTAGTGAAATCAGATGGAGGGGATCGGAGGAAGTCACCTATCGATGTAAAGGACTTGTTATGTTATATTGAGATGTTTTTGTTCTATTTTTCTCCCCCCCCCCCGCTTTTTTTTGTTTTTTATGTCTTTTTATAAAATGAATAAAAATCATTTTTTAAAAAAAAAACAAGAGAAGAATGTTCATCAAGGACAATGTGGTGGTTAAGTGATATGATCATCAATGAAATATAGAAACTTGTGTGTTTTGATTTGGATTTCTGTATATATATACAGTCGTACCTTGGCTTCCGAACGACTTGGGAATCGAACGTTCCGACTACTGAATGATCAAAAACCAGAAGTGAGTGTTCCAGTTTTTTAATGTTCTTTTGGAAGACAAAAGTCTGACGGGGCTTCCACAGCTTCCGATTGGCTGCAGGAGCTGCACTTTGGAAGTTGAATGGACTTCCAGAACAGATTCTGTCGACTTCTGAGGTACAATGAATAACCCCTGTGTCGCAAACAGTAAACAACAGCAATAAGGGCAACACGTAATGACCAATGAATATATCAGGCACTTCAATAAACAAAATCTATATCAAAGAATAAACAAAGTCATTGAAAACATAAAATATAAGTCTCTAAATGAAATGAGATAACAATGTTCATGATAAGACGTAGTCAGTCAATGTACTGTAGCAATAACGTCCAAGTAGTTCCAGTAGTAATGTGCACAGCGATCCCAGATAATCAAAACTGTTTCGCAGGAGTCTTCTTCAGCACAACAAATAGGTTTGAAGAGAACGCGTACTAGACCATATCATGAAAGTATAAATTCTACTGTGGAGTAGTGGTCAGCGGAGGCTGATGGATCCTGATAGATTCCGTCAGGCCTTGCGGGACCCTGCTCCCCCTGGCGACTCATTAGATGATCTTGTCAAGGACTGGAATAACTGGTTCTCAGCAGCCATCGATAAGATCGCACCTAAGCGCCCTCTGCGACCCCGCCGAAACCGGGCCCCTTGCACTTAACCCTGTTAACCAGAAGTCAGTGCGGGAGCTGTCGGATGTGGCTAGGAAGAAGATCAGGAAGGAGTTGGCGTTGGGCCGCATGGCTGGCCCTTACGACGCTCCTCCTTTTCCTAACCTGCATCTTTCCCCCCTTGGGGTGGTGCCCAAAAAGGCACCCGGGGAATTTCGCCTTAGTCATAATTTGTCTCACCCCAGGGGCACGTCGGTGAATGACGTGATTCCCCCCGAGCTTTGTTCAGTGAAGTATGCTTCTCTGGATGATGCGGTTAAAATGATTAGAAAATTTGGTGTGGGTGCCCTATTAGCGAAATGTGACATAGAGTCAATTGATCCTCAAGATTTGTGGAGTTGGGTCGGTGGAAGTCGAACGCCTATAAGGGCTACGTGCGACGCTGAGGTTTGATGTCTAATTGTTGTGTTTTCTGTTTCTTTAGGTCCTGCACCCGTGCATGTTTGGATTGTTGGGCACAGCATTGTTCACTGGGCCGGCGCCAGAGCTCGGGAAGCAGGGCTGGGTCCCAACCTTGGACTTCCGCCACACGTTTGTGTGTCCTGGTTGGGCAGGAGGGGAATGTTGTGGGAGGAGTTAATTCCCTTGATCCGCGATCATGCCATTGGGGTGGGGCCCCCAGAGGCTGTGGTTTTTCAGTTGGGGGAAAATGACTTGCCCGCTACAAAATGCCATGTGTTACACCTCAGAATTCAGCATGATTTGCGGGAGGTTGCCACGATTTTTCCGCAGGTCAAGCTTTTTTGGTCGCACTTTTTGCAGCACCGCTCATGGAGAGGTGCTAGGTCTGCTGTTGCTGTGGAACGGGCACGCAGACGCATTAACAGTGTGTCAATTAGGGCAGTTTTGTCTTTGGGAGGGTCTGCGATTGCTCATCCTGCTATTTCTTACAGCGATGCCTCCCTATACCGCCCAGACGGTGTTCATCTGTCCAAGGAGGGGAATGACCTGTGGTTAAGGGCCATTGAGGGGGCTCTCAGGTTTTGGCTGGGTGTGTGAGTGGTTTTGGCGGTGAGCTGTTGGCTCCTGTGGCGGTTAGGCATTGGTTGTGTTGGTTAATGGAGCGCAGTGGCCCTCCATAAGTGATCATGGTGCGTGGGGAATTCCGTTAGAGGAATCCAGCGGCTCAAATATGCTTGTCCGAACCTGGTTGCAGGGCTGTGCATGAGCCCCTGGGACTTCTGAGGAAGGGGAAGGCGTCCGCAGCCCAGCCTCCATTAAATCTCCCCAGAGCGGGTCCCCCCCCCTGCTGATGCGGAGTCAGCTCTGTCCCGTCGGACAGCTAGTCTTTTGCTGACTAGTGGTCAGCTCTGTCCTGTGGACAGTTGAACCAATGCCTACGCAACCACTCACGTGTTTTGTATTTTAATAAAGTTGTGGCCAAAAACATGCCAAAAACCCAAACAAAAATTATGTCTCATGTGTGAATTTATTGGTGGGGGTGGCTTGGTGACCTCCACACAAATTGATTTATTCTGTCAAGAGCACTTTGGAGGAGAGGCAGGGTACTTCTTCTTCCTTTTAATGAAATAAATAAGCAAGAAAATGCAGTCTAATAGAATCGGCAAAAAAAGAAGAGGAATGGTAGGAGGAAAGAATGGTAGGAGGAAAAACAACCCGCTTGGGTTTTAACTCAATCGATCAAAGGCCCATGTGGAATACAGATGGAAAGAAGCTCACAGGGGCCTTTGATTGTGTAAATCTGCCTTTATTGTATTTTTAATGCAATTTTTTTATGACTGGGGAGAAAATGGTCCCCCCCCCAAGTGCCTGGGATATGTCTTTTAATAGCAAGGCTGACAAAGCCATTTTGTACCCCTCACACCAGCTACATGTCTGTAGTGCAAGGGGGGAGAAGTAAACTGAAGCCAGAGCCTTTCTTTGCCATTCCCCCACTCCATATCATTGCAGAAAGGAAGCACACCTTGACTTTTATCACAGACCACAGGATCCTCTACCTGCCAGAAATACCATCAAGGGAATACCATATATTTGGTGACACACATTGACCAGTGAAGGAGAAGCATCAGGAACTTCACTCTTCTCTTGCTGCCACCCAGAAAGAGCACTCTGGTGCAACTACTAGCTGTGCTCGCACTGCCCTTTCCATGTACTGAAGCCAACCAGGCTGGTAGTTGAATCTTAGATCAACACTGGTGATGGGGGCCGCATCCTCTGTCACACCTGAGTGCAGTAGCCTACCTTAGAGGGTGCAGAATACGCTGCCTGGCACATATTCTGGCTTGATAAAACCTCACTGGTTTAGCCCACTTCTCAACATTTGCCGTCTGAGGCAGCTGCATCCCTCTGCCTAATGCTATGACCAAGTCTCCTTTCAATCCCATCCTGCCTATTCCCTCAGATCTTACAGACAACAGATATTCTTCTTGTCTGTATGCTGCAATTAACATCTGCTGAGCCAACTGACTTTAAACTATTCAAAATAAAAACAAATTAAAACTAGAACAGACCACAGAGCTCAAAGGCAGGGAGCTTTTCTTGTCACCATCTTCACCCAGAAGTCCCATAGATGTTATATACCGTGTTTCCCCTAAAATAAGACGTAGCCATAAAATAAGCCGTAGCAGGATTTCTACGCATTTGTGAAATATAAGCCGTACCCCGAAAATAAGCCATAGTGATAGGTGCAGTTCTGGAGGGTGCCAAGGAAAAGGCGGGGCTGGATGCGGCGCCTCCCAGCAACAGCTCCAGCCTGATCCAGCTTCTCATGTGCTTACGAAGCAGTCTGCCTCCACCCTCCGTTCAATTTCCCATTAAAGGCACAGGCGGTGCGGCTGGGCTTTTGTTTTTTAAAGTTGGCAGCTTCCGCACCAACTCGGTACTTTCTGATTCTGACTGCATAGGGCTCGGGGTTTTTTTCTTTGAGCAGCACCTCTCTCCCCCCCCTTTGTCCACCCCCAAACCAAAGCTCCCTCCACTGGCTGCGATCGGCGCTGCACACATCAAGCAGAGCGCACAGAGGAAGCGACACCAAAGACACGAGTGTGCACCTGCCTTCCTCCCGGGAGAGCCGTGCCTTTAAATGCTGGGGGCTGAGCGCTCGCCGGGGACTCCAGCACCCGCCTCGCTCTCTCCAGCCACTCGCTCTGGCTCCCGCTTGTTGCTCAGGCCAGCTGGTGAGGCAGGCGCGCACCCTGCAGCCGGAGCACTCAGCGCAGCGACGATGACCCACCTGCGGCCGGGCTGAGCTGGAGGGGGGAAAGCCACAACTCTCTGTTGGCTGTTGCTACCCCCAAGGGTGGGGGGACAAATAAAATCCCTCCAGCCTTCAGGGACAAGGCGGACTAACCGGCTCCCCAGGAGCCTCGCAGCAGCGCCGTCACTTGGTAAGTTTCCAGCGCCGTCGTTCTGTGCGTGCTTACGTAACAAAAATAAGACATCCCCTGAAAATAAGCCATAGTGTGTTTTCTTGAGGAAAAAATATATGATTGTGTCTTATTTTAGGGGAAACACAGTAGATGCTCTTCTCTGTGTTTTGACTATGCTTGAAGCTATATTTCTCCGGAATTGTGCAAGAGCCTTGCCTCTGGACACAGTGAAAGTGGAACTCCCCTCCTCAAGAAGCATGTTCATCCCTTTCTCTGTCTTCCACCGCCTAGCTACAAGATCTATTATTATTCATATAAGTTTTCAGTTTGCTTTGTTAGGATTTTTAATGGCCAATCCTGCAATTTTAAAGTTGGGTTTTTTTTATCTTCTACTCTTTTCTCTTTTATTCAGTGCCAGATTAAACCCTGTGGAGGCCCCAGGCAGTGGAAATCTCACCACCACCCTCTCATGTGCTCTCTAGTGGGATAACATTGAACAAAGAAAACTTGATTGTAATTTTCTTTCAAGATTAAATCAATATTATTTTGATCTGTTGTCACGGGCCCCCTAAAAGGCATGGGGCCCATAGGTCAGTGCTTACTCTGCCTACTTGATAATCTGGCACTGCTTTTATTGTTGTTTAAATTTGTTTTATGATACAACCCATTATTATTATTTTGTTTTTAAAGGATGTAAAACACACTGAGTGCTGTTTTTACTGTGGAAGGGCAGGGTATAAACTTCAGTAAATAAATGGCTCCATTCTTTTCATAGAATTGTAGAAGATGGAAAGGATTTTGGAAGCCATTTAGTTGAATCCACTGCTCAAGCATGTCATGGCCTTTTGCTAGTACAATAAAGCTTATTTACCTTCACTGCTCAAGCAGGGCACTTATGTTTGGCACTTATGTTTATGGCTATGTGGTTTGTATTGTTACATGGCAGTTTCTCCCACACCCTCCTTTGTGTTCATAGCAGAATCTTCTTTTGCAAAGGCTGAGCTTTGGTTATAAACAAATGCATTGGACTGACCGACCACTGTTGAACACCACCTCTATGTCTGCCTCCCATTTTCTCTATTCCTCCCACTCTATCACTGCTTTCCAGTGATTCTTCACTATTGCAGCCCTTGCCAAAGGTCCTATAAAATTTGTCTCATGAAGGGGAAGGTACAGTGTGAAAGTGAGAAAAACTTCAAAGAAGGGGGACTTAATATGGGCCAAGATTTAAAGCTGCTAACAGTTGCTGTTTCAGCTTTAAGAGTCTGTTGAAACAACATAATAAAATGTAATAAAGAGAAGATAAATAATAACTTGCCACATTCTCCAGTGTGGGGTGAACAGAGTGCATGAACTTTGGGGAGTAGGAACAAAAGGTACTTTACCATCTAGTGTGTTGAAATCATGCCATGGGGTGGATATCCCAACGGTTCAGTTTAATGGTTTAGTTTGCAAGGCTTGTACAAGGCCTTGTCCATTCCCTTTCCTGTACACTCTCTGGCCTTGAGAGACTAGCTATTTATGACCTTGGCATTTAGGGTTTTAAAGACTCTGTTTTGTTCTTTTTGACTAGCAAACCTCTGAAGATTCACTGGAATCGATGGCTGTGCATTGGGCTTTTATATTATATTTTTTAATGGCTGGGTGTTTACCACTCTGCTCAATCCCTCCAGCTAAATGAGGGAAGAAAGGAAGGATGTTAATGGGTTTAAGCCCCACATTGGGCAAAAGATTCCTGCATTGCAGGGGGTTGGACTAGTTGATCCTCATGGTCCCTTCCAACTCTACAATTCTAGGATTCTATGGCAGGTTCCCCATGCCTGGGTTAGGGGTTGTTTCTGGGGGTGAGGATTTAGTTCTGGAGAGGCATTTTTTTTGCTGTTATGTTCTTGCATTTTTATCAGTAGACTTTATTAAGTAGTGGGTAGACATAGCAGATGACACAGTGATTTCTTCAAGCTGCTCTTTATTAGCAAGCTGGAATAGAACTGAACACAAACAGCTCAGCCGGCCTGCTTTTATAGGCAGCCGGCTGACAACATTTTAACAACAACAACCCAGGGTTTCCCGCCTAAATTAACTGATGTGGACCTGAGTGAAAACTTCAATACATAACAGACTTTATTATGAATTATCAGTGCTCAGCTATATTGTGTTGAATCCTCTATGTTGAATCCTCCACAAAGCTTTGGTCCTTGCATCATACTAGGTCAAAGATAATTCTGTACTTTCAAAATACTTACAGGGCTTTCCCCGACAAAGGGGTTCACCCACCTCTACTTCCCACTCTTGACTTAAACGAAGATCAACATTTTCTTTCTCAAATGCTTGCTACTCCTATGCTTCCTTGCTAGCCAGAGGCCAAAGCCAAAAAAAAAAAAAAAAAAAAAAAAAAAAAAATCCCAGAGGGCTGGATGGAGAAGCAGCTAGACTTGTGACTGGGAGTGGCCGCCAAGACCATATAACACCGGTCCTGAAAGACCTACATTGGCTCCCAGTATGTTTCCGAGCACAAATCAAAGTTTTGGTGCTGACCTTTAAAGCCCTAAACGGCCTCGGCCCAGTATACCTGAAGGAGCGTCTCCAGCCCCATCATTCAGCCCAGACACTAAGGTCCAGCACCAAGGGCCTTCTGGCGGTTCCTTCACTGTGAGAAGTGAGGTTACAGGGAACCAGGCAGAGGGCCTTCTAGGTAGTGGTGCCCACCCTGTGGAACGCCCTCCCATCAGATGTCAAGGAAATAAACAACTACCTGAACTTTAGAAAACATCTGAAGGCAGCCCTGTTTAGGGAAGTTTTTAATGTTTGATGTTTTATCGTGTTTTTAATATTCTATTGGGAGCTGCCCAGAGTAGCTGGGGAAACCCAGCCAGATGGGTGGGGTATAAATATATTATTATTATTATTATTATTATTACCGTCTTTCCCCCTTTTTAAGACACCGTCTTATAATTTTTTTTCCTCAAAAAAACACAGGGTGGCTTATTTTCGGGGGGATGTCTTATTTTTATTACGTCAGTATGGTACGGTACAGCCTCCCCCTGTGGTGGCACCACGGCTTACTTTGGGGGTATGTCTTACTTCTCACAAAGGTAAAAAAAACCCTGCCATGGCTTACTTTATGACTACGTATTAAAAAAGGGGAAACAGGGTATTATTATTATTATTATTATTATTATTATTATTATTAAGCACTCCATAAATCATAACCAAAGGAAAATAAAAGGATGCAGGGACATGCCAAAGCTCAGGAAGACAAGGAGAGTTCGTTGACCAGTCCGGATACTTGGAAGCAAATACATACCTGGGCCTTGCCTAAGTAGTCAGTAGGGATAAGGAAGAAATTCAGTTCATCAAACCAAAACACAGCTATCCTTAACAGTCTGCACTTATTTAATTTTTGCAGTGCAGTTTCCATCCAAACAAATGAAAGTATTAGAAAAAAAGTGTATTAAAATACAAAAATGCATTATATTAGGGGAAATTGAGAACAAAAATGTAAATATTGCTTAAAAAATGTGTTCATTGGGAGAAATTCACAATAAAATGCTGGTGATTTTTCATGATAAACTTTTTAAAAAACAAACAAAACAAACTGCAAATTGCTGCAAAAAAATGTAAAGAAGTGAATTTAGGATTGGAAATATGAGAAGCCAGAGAGAACTGAAACTGACAAATCCTTCAATTCCTAATGAATAGCCACACAAAATGCCATTCTGAGTCCTGAGAACTCTCATTAAACCTGTGTCAAGTCGTAATAAACTGACATGGATCACTGGTACTCTCAGTAGGCATCATTGTGATGGGCTTCACTTTTAAGTTTAGTAAGCCCAGCGATCAACATTGCCACTGGTGGTTGTGATGAATAGCAAAGTGACATCACTGGCTCTTATTGATGCCCAGACCTCCATGGCTTCTGTGGCTGTGAATTCTGGGCCCCTTTTTAGACCTGCAGTAGAGTCTTGGGGTTGTCTCTAATGTTAATCCTACTTAGTGCAGATGCAGTGGAATTAACAGACATGACCAACTCAAGCACATTAATTTCAATGGGTCTACTTTGAGTAGACAACAACCCTTGATATCTCCCTACAGCAGAGCTTTCCAAACTTTTCATGTTGGTATCACACTTTTTAGACGTGCATCATTTTGCGACAGTAATTCAGTTTTACTAACCCTTTCCAGCCCTGGGAGGAGCATGGGGAGCGTTTGTGCAACACACTTGCACACTGCAGCTGACACACTAATGTGTCATGACACACCGCTTGGAAAGCTCTGCCCTATAGTGACCAGACTCCTCTCTAACACAACAGGGTGAGCAACAGATTTCCAAGTGTAGCGGGGAAAATATGATTGTGCAGGAGTGGGGAAAGGGTTAATTGGCTGACCATTGGCTGACCAATGAGAAGCCGGAGGGGGAACTTAGAGGCTTTGAAACCCAACCTAGGGGGGGGGGAGTTGACAGTTGATGAGGACAGTTGAGGAGGACAGTTGATTGAAGCAGTTGGTTGAGACAGTTGAGAAGTGGGGGTTGTTGGTGGTTGTGAGGGTTGGTGGAGAGGTAGAGTTGAGAATAGGATTAAGACAGGGTTGAGAAAGTGATGAACGTGTATCAGTGTAACTAATAACTGAACCTTGTTGAGTTTTAAAATAAACACTTGTTCCTTTGTTCAATTCAAAACCCTGACTATGATTTACCAGGGGGGAGGAAAATCCTGGTTGGTGGCAGCAGACCGCTGTGGTGGCACAGGGATCAATAGACCGTGAAACGTCCAGGGACCCTGTGTGATCGCCACACCAAGTATACCCAGAATTTGATGACCACTCTAATGAGCAGGCCAGCAGTTTTCGATCAACAGAATTGAGGTCTCTGTGACCTCTTTGGGAATATGTGATACCTTTCCCCACAATATTTCTCTACTATTTTCACAATTTTTCCTTCTTCCAATGCAGCTTCTATTGTGGTGACAACACTGTTGCACTTAGATCCACTGTAAGAACAGGATGATGGACTACATTGGCTTAACAGGGTTCTTATTATGTTCCTGGGAGGACAATCCAGCTATAATAATCGATTCCTCAACAACGTCCAGACTGGATCACTGCAGTGCAGGATTAACCCACCACAGAGATCTACTAGTGTGCCCACCAGGTTCTTTAACCCCCAATGCATTAGATTATAAATTATAATGACTGTATGAGTTTCTCTGCACTCTCCCAAGATACCATTAATACCATGGGTATTAATGGCTACTAGCTACAATGACTATATCCCAACTCCTCTGCCTCTGACTACCAGTTATTGGTAGGGAGAGAATTGTTGCACTCAAGTTGCACTCCTGCTTGCAGGTTTTCCACAGGCATCTGGTTGGCCATTATGTAAACAGGATGCTGGACGAGGCAGGCCTTTGGCCTGATCCAGCAGGGCTCTCCTTACATTTTTATGCATGCTTATTTTTAGGTCTAGCCCTGACTGCCCCAATTCTCGACTGGGGTGTGGTGGTGGTGGTGAGGAACTGCTTGTTTCTAATTATGTTGTAAAGTAATGGTCCATTTAGCACATTTACTTATCTTGACCTAGATCCCCCCCCATCTATTGCATGTACTGTAGCTTTGGTTGGCAACTTTGCATTCAGATGGGGAAATCATTGCAATAGATTCCAAATGCAATTAAAAAGACTCCCCCTCCAACTACTGCGCTTGTGAATAAATAGCTGCATTTGCTCCCCTTTTTACTAATAGTTTGCAAATTCACAAGAATTCCATTACCCCTGCTGTAAATGGCTCTGCGACAGTTAGTTCTTCTTTCTTTCTTTTTTTTAAGGGTAGAATCTCGTGAGAGAAGGAGAGGAACAGCTGATGAGCTTAATACGTTTTTCTGCTGAGGAGAAAAGCTGAAAAGGAATTCCTCAGAGACAGCAAGTCCACCAGGGGATGCAAAGGAAATATAGATCTGGGCCAGCTAGTATTGAGTAGAATTGCTGAAGGCAATTATAACAGCCAGAGAGTAGAGTATGCTGGAAGCCTGGGAGTGCAGGGTGAGTAGGATGGAGAAAGATGGGTGGGAGAGCATTTGCTTCCAAGATGTTGCAGAATTACTTATATTAGCCAAGCTTCCCACTGGGCACAAATTTGTGTAGACTGGGCAGTCAAATTTGTGTAGACAAAAGGAGGGTAGGGTAGTCTGAGAGGCAGTGTGACTGGCCAAAGGTGATTCAAACCCTGGTCTCCCAGTTCCTAATCCAGTAGTCTAACCCAGTGTTTCCCAACCTTGGGTCTCCAGCTGTTTTTGGACTACAACTCCCATCATCCCTTGCTAGCAAGACCAGTGGCCAGGGATGATGGGAACTGTAGTCCAAAAACAGCTGGAGACCCAAGGTTGGGAAACACTGGTCTAACCAATACACTACATTGGATGGGGTAATCAACACACCCCAATGGCAAAATTCAATCTAAGTGGTGACTTGCAGAAATTTAGGGACTTTGTACAGATGACAATTTGTAACAATACCCTAGGACTACCCTATGGATCAAAGGTTCCCAAACCTATTTGACTTACTGCCCCCTTTTCAGGAAAAAAATACTTACTACACCCCCCCCCCCGAAATCTATTTTATTTACATGTACAAATGATTTTTCAAAATTGGACAAGGAGGTGGACTAGGCACTGTCCGATCTGTCCTGGGGTAGGGCCAGTGCCCTAGACCTCCTGCCATTGGCCAGATAGGCAGGCAAGCGGTGATCCATTTCCCAGGCCTGGGTGAAGCCAAAAAGGGTTCACCCAAGCCTAGGAAAACCCCTCACCTCCAGCACACATCCACTGGTTCCAGGGGAGGCATTGTTAATGCCACACAACGGCTCCTGACCTGGCAGTAAGCATCATTACCCAACAGATGGAACATGTAGGAATGGTTTTTCAAAATGTTCTTTCTTTATGTTTCCATCACCCCCTTATTTTTATTCAATGCCCCCAATTGCACCCAAAGCTACTACCACCCCCCTGGATCAATCCAGTGCCCCCAGCAGGCAGTAGTGCCTACTTTGGGAAACACTGCTAAAGAAGAAGAAGAAGAAGAAGAAGAAGAAGAAGAAGAAGAAGAAGAAGAAGAAGAAGAAGAAGAAGACTACCCTAAGAAGTCTCGGAGTGGCTAACAATCTCCTTCCCCTTCCTTCCCCACAACAAACACTCTGTGAGGTGAGTGAGGATGAGAGACTTCAAAGAAGTGTGACCAGCCAAAGGTCACCCAGCAGCTGCATGTGGAGGAGCAGGAAAGCGAACCCGGTTCACCATATTACGAGTCTACCACTCTTAACCACTACACCACACTGGCTCTACTAATGTGCAAGTTGCACAATGAAAAGTTTCCCTGGGGCAGGTTTTTTTTTATCCCAAAATTCTTGATGAAGCTGTCATGGAAGCTGCCATTTTACAAATTAAGAAAGTATTTTAAATTAAGAAGTGTAGCATAAAGTGGTAATCCAGGTGGGCTGGTGCTATCAAGCCAGAGAACAATTCCATCCAGCTCCCAACCCTCCTCCACAGAGCCTCTACCCCTCCCACCCTACTCTGCCATATTCCTTGGTTGTAATTCCTGCATTGCAGGGGTGTGAACGAGATACGGTAAAAGGTAAAGGCAAAGGGACCCCTGACCGTTAGGTCCAGTCGCGGACAACTCTGGGGTTGCGGTGCTCATCTCACTCTATAGGCCAAGGGAGCCGGCGTACAACTTCCGAGTCATGTGGCCAGCATGACTAAGCCACTTCTGGCGAACCAGAGCAGCACACAGAAACGTCGTTTACCTTCCTGCTGCAGTGGTACCTATTTATCTACTTGCACTTGACGTGCTTTCGAACTGCTAGGTTGGCAGGAGCAGGGACCGAGCAACGGGTGCTAACCCCGTCACGGGGATTTGAACCGCCGACCTTCTGATCGGCAAGCCCTAGGCTCTGTGGTTTAACCCACAGTGCCACCCGCGTCCCCTATATAGGGTGGGGTTGTCATATTTAAAAAATGCTGGGTTCAACAACAAAAAAAGAAACCCAAATTGTTGAGCTTTTTTTAGGCTCCCCCCCCCCCAAATAGTGATATTAAGCTGTTGGAGCTGTTTCCACTGCTTTTTCCATCGCGTTGCCATACATCCGATTTGGCAAAATTCCCCCCTGACGCCATTTTTACTTCCGGAAACCAGGACATGACAGGAATTTTCCTGACATATGGCAAGCCTACCTTGAGGTCCCTTCCAATGCTAGATTTCTACTGGCTATGGTGCCTGGTGTGTTGTTTCTTAGTGTGCCAGGCACCTAGCTGTAGCTGGGGGGTCTAGCCAGTGTTTCTGCCCCAGGTGAAGCCTCCAGAGGGGTGCCATTGAGGCTCCCTTCATGTCTGGGCTTCAGACGGAGAGAAATATGAAAACATGAACGGCAGCCACGAGCTCCGCTCAGTCCTTCCCCTTTCCCCATGAAGCTGAAGAAGGCTCATTAACAATGTGATGCAGGGAGAAGGAGAGTTGGAAAACCTGGAGAGGATGTGTGGCTCTCCCCAGTGAAGCAGAAGATACGATCCCCTGTGAGTTTGCTACTGTGTGAGAAAGAAACTCTGGAGGGACAGAGGGAGGGGTGGGAAGCTGAGGAAGAGAATCATTTGGACTAGACGATCCTTGGGGTGATTCTATGATCACTTCAGAACTTTGAATGTTTTTAAACAGCTAAGGTTCGGTCATTTTACAGAGTATACATGATCTACACACAGGAACGTAAGGGGTGTGTGAGCATTTTTTTCCTGCCAGAGGCAGTTCCCTAACAGGTTTGGGTCAGCCTGGCTGCATTAGTATTGTAATGGAAGGACATTTTCTACTTTAGACTCGCAAAAAGCATTTCTTCCCTTACATGGAGAAAGAAATTATGGAGGGAGAGAGGGAGGGTGGGGCAGGAAGCTGAGGAAGAGTTGGACTAGATGATCCTTGTGGTGCCTTCCAACTCTACAATTCTATGATCCCTTCAGAACTATGAATGTGTTTACAGTAGATAGCTAAGGTTGAGGCATTTTACAGACTATACATGATCTGCACACGGGAAAGTAAGGAGTGCTACATTAGGATGGTAATGGAAGGGGATTTTTTACTTTAGATTCGCAAAAAGCATTTCTTCCCCTTACACGGAACCTAAAACGACTACAAAATTACCATTTGCGTATAGAGGTCACCAAGCCACCCCATCAATAAATTCACAGACATAAATTTTGTTTGGGTTTTTGCCATAGTTTTGGCCACAACTTTATTAAAATACAAAACACGTGAGTGGTTGCGTAGGCATTGGTTCACCTGTCCAACAGGACAGAGCTGACGCCTAGTCAGCGAAGACTAGAATCATAGAATCATAGAGTTGGAAGAGACCACAAGGGCCATCCAGTCCAACCCCCTGCCAAGCAGAAAACACCATCAAAGCATTCCTGACAGGTGGCTGTCAAGCCTCTGCTTAAAGACCTCCAAAGAAGGAGACTCCACCACACTCCTTGGCAGCAAATTCCACTGTTGAACAGCTCTTACTGTCAGGAAGTTCTTCCTAATGTTTAGGTGGAATCTTCTTTCTTGTAGTTTGAATCCATTGCTCCATGTCCGCTTCTCTGGAGCAGCAGAAAACAACCTTTAACCCTCCTCTATATGACATCCTTTTATATATTTGAACATGGCTATCATATCACCCCTGAACCTTCTCTTCTCCAGGCTAAACATACCCAGCTCCCTAAGCCGTTCCTCATAAGGCATCGTTTCCAGGCCTTTGACCATTTTGGTTGCCCTCCTCTGGACACGTTCCAGCTTGTCAGTATCCTTCTTGAACTGTGGTGCCCAGAACTGGACACAGTATTCCAGGTGAGGTCTGACCAGAGCGGAATACAGTGGTACTATTACTTCCCTTGATCTAGATGCTATACTCCTATTGATGCAGCCCAGAATTGCATTGGCTTTTTTAGCTGCTGCATCACACTGTTGACTCATGTCAAGTTTGTGGTCTACCAAGACTCCTAGATCCTTTTCACATGTACTGCTCTCAAGACAGGTGTCACCCATCCTGTATTTGTGCCTTTCATTTTTTTTTTGCCCAAGTGTAGTACTTTACATTTCTCCCTGTTAAAATTCATCCTGTTTGCCTTGGCCCAGTTCTCTAATCTGTTAAGGTCATTTTGAAGTGATATCCTGTCCTTTGGGGTATTAGCCACCCCTCCCAATTTGGTGTCATCTGCAAACTTGATCAGGATGCCCTCAAGCCCACCATCCAAGTCATTGATAAAGATGTTGAATAAGACTGGGCCCAAGACAGAACCCTGTGGCACCCCATTAGTCACTTCTCTCCAGGATGAAGAGGAGCCATTGATGAGCACCCTCATCAATGCACCCTACATGTGCTTTTGCCCAGCAACAGCACTGGTCACTGCTAGCTGTGGCCAGCTAGCCAAACCCACAGGGGGTGGCTTATTCTGCCCCGATCGCAACATGAGCTCTCTTTGCATTGGAGAACTCACTTTCCTAAAATGAGTAATCAAAAATAAAATTGAAAGGAATCTCGTTGAAGCTTACTCAGGAGTAAACTTACACATCAAAACTCCTTGAAAGGGTTTGCACAGAACCAAGAAGAGGGGTGGGTAGCAAAAAGCCTCAAAGAGGGAGGGGGCATTTTAAAAGGAAACCAGAGAGTCTTGGCTGATCTTATGAAAATGCACTCTTTTAATGTGTTGAGGTGTGTTTGTTTGTTTGTTTGTTTGTTTGTATGTGTATATATGTATGTATGCAAACACACATCTGGGGTATGTGTGTGCCAAACTGGGTCTTGGATCCGGGTGACAGAAAGCCTAGTTTCAGCCCTGCCAGACACACACAGCTTCTGGGAAATGTTGCTATCCCAAAGACTCCTAACACCACAGTAGCTCATGAAGAAAATTATTTCCCAGGGCTACCTCTAGCTGGAATATTTTGTAGAGCATGTCAAGTGCCAAAGCAGGGGGGGGCAGCAGCAGAGGAAGCCGCTTGGGTGCCTGGGGCGGCGCGTCCAGGGGTGGGTCGAGGTGCCCATAGGGGCAGGGTGAGCTGCCCACAGGGGCGGGGTGAGGGCGGGGTGAGCTGCCCATAGGGGTGGGGCGCACCACGGGGCCTCCGGAATCTGCCTGCCTCCTCCCACTCAGCCATCCTACAGCTGGGGGGAAGGCAGTGGGTGGACCTTTTGGGCAGCGCAAGAGCCTGCATGCGCCCAAGCCACTGCGTCTCTCCCAGGAGAGACATGTAGCTCGGGCGTGCTGCAGGCCCCGCAGTGATTGCCGCCTAGCATTTTCTCACCCCCATCAGTGGTGACACCCGTGGCGGCCTGCACCCACCACACCCCTTTCCTCCGCCCTGTGGGGGGGAGTGGGGAACCTCACCCTCTTTCTTCTGCCCATCTGCTTATCACCAAGGTTTATTGTCTATCACATGACTGGGTATGTGTTTTGATTCCACAGGAATGGGATGTGATGAAGACAGGATGTTTGTCTTACTGTATTCCCTGAAGTGGGACTATTGTTCTTTGTTCTTTCTCTTTGCTGCCTGATGATAGAGAGAGAGGGAGCCATGTTGAAGTGCTTCGTGTGTGTTTATATGTAAATAAAGTAGATTAGCCAAGATGTTGAGTTGCTGAGTTCTGGTACGCAACTGCGCAAATCTCTGCGGATCCCTAAGTGTGCTGATGTCTTCTGGCATCAGTTGCTGTGGTGTTTGGGCTGAGGAATGCTTTTGAAGCTCCCGAATGTTCGCCCAGGAGGGAGGGAACATGCCAGTCGGGCATGTGTCTCTGCCAAGGTCTATTCATGTGTAGGACATCCTAACAATAGTTAGGATTATTCTGAGCCAATCTGATTCAGGCCTGTGGGAGACAGCAACTAAACTTCCAATCTGAAACACATTGCTTCATGATAGTAGTCATTTGTGGGGGAGAGGGGAGCTGAGTTCAGTTGTAAAGATTGGATCTTCCCCATGTGAAGCTGGAATTTGTTACGAGTGTGTACCTGGACTCGCATGTGTGCAACCAGCTCTCATGCATGTTCACATACACACTGCTGAGAGCTTTAGGATCTTTTGCTGGAGTTATGATGTGCACATGTTATGGATGTGTGTTAACCCATAACCTTATGCACACAAGAAGCTCTCCCACAAAGAAAGAAAGAAAGAAAGAAAGAAAGAAAGAAAGAAAGAAAGAAAGAAAGCTTGGTTTATTGTAAAAATAGGAGTGACAGAATATATAAAAATGCTGCTTTCAACAGCAAAACAAAATAAAAAATAAAAAAATTCCTTCCAGTAGCACCTTAGAGACCAACTAAGTTTGTTTTTGGTATGAGCTTTCATGAAGAAGTGTGCACGCACACGAAAGCTCATACCAAAAACAAACTTAGTTGGTCTCTAAGGTGCTACTGGAAGGAATTTTTTATTATTATTTTGTTTTGACTACGGCAAACCAACATGGCTACCTACCTGTAACTTCAACAGCAAAGTTACAGTCTAAGCAGGCAGCAAATTACAATACATACACACCTTAATTAAAGAGTAAAACATCCCCTAACTATTCTAAGAGGCCTACAGAAGCATGGTCATAAATGACAGTTGGAGAGAAGACAGGGAAGTAAAGTATACCTGTCCTTAAAGTGAAACAGAAATGTGCAGAGTCCTGGGGAGTGCTGGATAATTGCTGCCTCTTTTGAGCTATGAGAGCCAGCTAACCTTTGAATCTAATGGGTTTTTTATACCCTTTTGGCAAGGAATGCCAGAGAAGAGGGGAGGGGGCTGTGAAATGAGTGATTTCTCCAATTTCCATAGCTACTTGAAAAAGGGTGAAAGACTTGTGATAGTAAGACTGGCCATCTCTGTCTGTGACCACATCACCTTACCATTGTGGGGATGGATCTAATTGAGGAATTGAGTACCCTGTACTTAGCAACTATATTTGTGTGTGTTAATCTTTCAGGTCAGAGGTTGGTGGCTACAATTTCTTTTGCATTGTTTTCCCTGCAAGCAGTTTGTGCCTGCGTCTGTTTTAGCAGAGCCACACAGAGCACGAGACAGCAACTGAAGGAGCAGGGGCTGTCCATGCCAGAGAGTTGCTCTATGCCCACACCCCTATTCTAATGCAGCCACCTGAGACCCAGCAAGCATTTGCAATTCCATTGTGGTGTCCCTGTGAAATCTGCTGCTTGCATCAGGCCTACAGGCCTTCTCGGTAGTGGCACCTGCCCTGTGGAACGCCCTCCCACCAGATGTCAAGAGAAAAACAACTACCAGACTTTTAGAAGACATCTGAAGGCAGCCCTGTTTAGGGAAGCTTTAAATGTTTAATAGACTATTGTATTTTAATATTCTGTTGGAAGCCACCCAGAGTGGCTGGGGAAACCTAGCCAGATGGGCGGGGTATAAATAATAAATTATTACTATATTATTACAGCATCACACAGGCACAATTTACAGAAGTGGCACAGCTTGGTGGCCCCAACACTAACATGCAGCAGCTAGGGATAGGCAGATCTGTCCATTTCAGTTTCTCTCCATTCCTTTCCCTTCACCCCAAATTAAGTCCAGTGCTCCACATTTCCACATCAGTTTGTGATATTTTATTAAGTCCTCACCAACATTTTGGTGAGAATTAAGATACAGATATTGGTATACAATTTTCCTGATATATCCTTCCCCCCCCCCACCCACCAAAGCAATTTCCCCTAATACAATGCATTTTTTTTTGTATGTTGTATTCATGAATATGTGCATTTTTATTAACACTTTAGTCTGGTATATGCATTTTTTGCACACATTGCTTGGCTGGAGAACCATATTGCAAAATTAAGAGAAATGCAAATTTTGAAGTATGGTTGTGTTTTGGTTCATGTACTGTTTCAGAAAATGCAAATATGGCAGGTTTGCCTTTAAATGTAATTTGAATCAGATTTCTCTCCAGGGCTTTTTTTCATCCAGAACTCTCAGGTGTGTGCCATTGCCATTATAAGAGAACAAAGGTGAGTTCATAGTGAGTTCCAGCACTTTTTCTAGAAAAATATCACTGTTCCTCTCCCCTTCATAGTGAGAGCCGAACAAGTTGGACAGGCTCTGATAGTGACTGCTGTTGCTTTTGTTGTTGTTAACAAAAGGAACAAGGTGCTAGCTCTCATGGTTAGAGAGCAAAGCATGAGTGTGGAGCCTGTGGCCTTCCAGTTGTTGTTGAAGTACAACTCCCACCATCCCTGACTCTTAACCAGGCTGCTAATGGGACTGCTGGAAGTTGGAGTCCAGCAGCATCAGGAGAACCGCAGATGTCCCTGGGGAAAAAAGGGGAAACAAACAAACAAACAAAAAACCTAGAATAGCACATTTTGTTCAATACTTCAGTGCACTCTCTCTCTCTCTCTCTCTCTCTCTCTCTCTCTCTCTCTGTGTGTGTGTGTGTGTTTTTTCAAAGCATCCAACTGCTGTTTCTCAAACAGATTTCCCCACAACCTTCTACAGGGCTGGTGGTAAGCATCAGTATGACTGGGCATCTTCTGAGGGACCAAACTGCAGCAGAGAGCCCACTGAAAAAAGTTTGTTGCCCCTGTTGAAATTAGAAAGTAGACTCTATGGGGATGGGGAGTCTACCATGGAGTGTGTCTTGCTCAAAGGCCCTTCAAAACCTGAAGCCATCACTGACCTAAGATTGGAATCTTACTCAAAAATATCTGCTGTCCATTACTCGTAATAGCAAACTCAGGTTGTATGTGTTGCCAGTTTCACAGTCATCTGAATGCTCCCTGCTATCCGCACTGGTGGGCCTATGAAGCAGCTGGTGGATCCTTGGGGTTGGGGAGATGGAGGAGGAACAAGAGAATTCATTGGGGAGGTGGAGATGGTGAGCAAGTAGGCAGGAAGAAGGTTGAGTCTGGTTTTTAAAAAAATCAGTCCCTTGGGTCTTCATTAAACCATCAATTCTTTGCTAGGTGTCAAATGGTGTCAAAAGGCATGCAGAGGGTGGGAGTGTAGTAATTATGAGTTTAATGTTTCTCTCCAGCTATTCCATCTTCAAGATCAGGACACCTTGGGGCTTCCAGTTGACCTCATCCAAAGGGTCAGAATTGTTGTGTCGGTAGCTAACAATGCTGGGAAACCTCGGGAATTGAACCTGGGATCTTCTGCATGCAAAACAGATGCCCTACCACTGACCTATTAACTGTCCCCTTAGTTGGACATAGTTGAATACAACCACCACTAACTCTTCTCTTATGATCATGGAAAGTTCATTTTTAAATGGCACTAGTTCCAGTTAAACTAGTTTGGTTTGCATTCAATTCACAGTTCAATTCAAGTTCACCCAAAAATATTGGGGGGTCTCCAAAAGGGCTCAGCTCCCATGAGTTGGCACCCCTGCACAAAAGTAAGATCAATCAGATTGGTACTGGACTGGCATGAAAGACTGAGCCTTCTCTGTTCTGGTCCCAAGTTTATGAAACACTTTGCCCGCTGTGGTACAATTGGCTCTTTCGAAACAAATTTTAAAATAGGCTTGCAAACCCCCACATCTATTCCAGCTTGCTTTCAGCCTTCCCATTTTATGCTGCTGTTGAAATTATTTTTGGTTTGCTACGTTTTTAAATAGATGTTTTGATTTTGATTTTAGAACTTCTGGTGATTATTTTGCATTCGTAGCCTATGCATTGAATGGGTGCCTCCAGGCTTTTTTGTTGGCATCCATCTGTCTCAAGAGTGTGTCTCCGGGGTGAAGTCAAGCAGCACCAAAGTGACCTCTACAGGGCACAAGCCTGGGCAGTGTGTATGGAGCTCTTTGGCTGGTCAGACGACAAGACCCACCTCTCGGCCATGCTGATACATTCCAAAGGAAAGCGGAGCAATGTGTTTGGCACCAGCTTGGCTGCAGGAGTTGCCAGAAGGAGGAATACAAGGTACCATCCAACTGTCTTAGGAACTCTACTCCAAATTTGTGTGCAGCTTGCTCCTTGGCCTTTTATTTGCCTGAAGATATCCTGCAAGGGAGCAGAGGTTTAGGATAAGTTTTCCTTGTTCTAGATGGGCTACCTTCTCAGGTGGATGAACCCCATCTGCCCCTCACTTCCATCTACAGCAGGGGTGCCAACTTGAATAAAATAGGGGGGCAGGTAAGCCCCACCCCACATAATCAATCACATGATGTGGCACATGCACATAATTTGAATAGAAATGCCCATCAACGGGTGTGGGTGGGTGGGTGTCGGCCCCCTCAAGTATTGTATTGGGAGAGGCTGAAGGGACTTTGGTGCCTAGGAGTTCGCTCCTATGATCTAAAGCATGTGCAGAAACTGCCTTCTTGACTGTTGGACCCACTGTTGGCCTTGTCCACTCAATCTGCCAGAGCCTGTTTTTGCTTGCAAGCTTTTAATGGCTAGGAATGTGACAGGAAATGCTTTGGAAAATGGTCTTTCACTTGTGGACCCCACTATGTGTGTGCATCCTTCAGTGCCATGTGCATAGGCATTGGGTTCCGTCAAACTTTGGGGGGGCCTACAGCACACATGCGATGTCACACAGCAGGAGGAGGGAGCGGGAGGTCCAGTAGGGCCCGTCACAGCTATGGGTGGGCCTGGTGAGGCCCAATGGGGCCGTTGCAGTGAGGCCCGATAAAACCCAGCCCCTCAAGATTGGGGAGGGGCTCAGCCCCATCCCGATATATTGTGGGGGCCTGAGGTGTCCTCAGCCCCATAGAGTTGGCGCCTGTGGCCATGTGGGAGCGTAGGAAGAAACATAGCAAGCTGCCTTGTTGTAGCGCAGTGTGATATACTAGCAGTGGCTCTCCAGGGTTTCGGACAAGGATCTCTCTCTTCCCTGCATGGGGTTGAACCCAATACCTTCGGCATGCAAAGGAACTGCTCTGTCACTGAGTTACAACCCTTTTCCTAACAATAAACTAATGCTCCACTCTTTGGGGTTCTGAATGAAGTGCTAATTTTAAAAAGAAGACAGAGGACTGCCCTACACCAAGTATGAACAGTGGTCTATCTAGCTCCATATTGCCTGCTCTGACTGGCAGCAACACTAATTCAGCATCTTTCTTAGTCCTACCTGGAGATGCCAGGGATCCAACATGGCACCTACTTCATGCTAAGAAGATGCTCCACCACTTGGCTAATGCCCTTCCCCTATTCAAATACATCAGTTTAGCACTTGGAACTGTGTGGATGGGAGGTCAGAGCAAAATTGGGGATCAGTAGTGCTGACAAATTGCATCAGAGCTCCCTCCCTGTCAGTCCCTTCGTCTTGTACAGCGAAGCATCCAGAAAGCATTAACTGAAGATTGTGTTATTGCAATTCGAAAAAGCAATAACCCAAAAGACATAGGTTGCAAGATTCCACTCGACTGGCCTCAGATTTGCTGAAGCTTTCTTTGCTTCTGTTTCCAAGTACTTCTTTGGCATATGGCATCACTGCTGAAAGGAGTGTGTGTGTGTGTGTGTGTGTGTGTGTGTGTGTGCATGTTTCCAGAGTGGAAACTGGCTAAAATCCAGAGTTGGATTTCCCCAGCGGTTGCTGAAAAAGCAGCAAGTGAGGACTGAGACTGGCAGCTTTTCATATTGCAGCAAACAGCAGGGGGTGTCAGAGCTCCACTGTGAGGAGACAAGCAGCAAGCAGCAAGGCAAAGTGCAAATGTATTTGGATAGACCTGTCGAAATCAGACAGACTGATAGATGCATAAGTGTCTTTATTTTATTTATGTGAGCCATGGTGGCTGCATGTATAGGGTAAGGGACCTACAGCTTTGTAGCCTGTGGGTTCATAAGAACCAGTGAGGGTTCATCCAGTAGAGTGAATGGGAAACAGGCCCGTCTTACCCATTGAGGCTAGTGGTACGGGGCGCCAGGGTGCCAAGTTCTGGAGGGCTCCAGGCGAGAGTCCAGGGAACACTGAATGAGAGCACCGAGTGGGTGAGGGTGTGTGCATTGTTCCCGCCGAGTGTCGGCTCATTTTTTTCCCTTTTAGCCTGCAGGCACCAAATTTTGCAGGGCGCCAGAAGGCTAAAAGGGAAAAAACCGAGCCGACACTTGGTGGGAGCGGCACATGTGCCCTCACTCACTCAGCACAGGCCCGCTCGCTCGGTGTGCTGCCTGCCATGGCCACCGCGGCATGAAGCGGCCAGCTGAGCCAGGAGGCACCGCATCCAGCCTCCACCTCTTCTCCGCCAGAGGAGCAGCCCTCCAGCCACTGCCAGCCTCCTCCAGCCCTAAAAAAGGTCAACTCTGGGAAAGGGGGGGCGCCGGAGGGATCTTTGCACCACAGCGTCGGATATGCTTAAGATGCCCCTGATGGGGAACTTCCCCATCAACCTTGGTCTGCTCTCAACCAGTCCCCAACTGTCTGCCTTCTTCTTATAGATAGTCTGAGTGGTGGTACTCACCATTAACTTCCTCATTCTTGGTATTAGTATTGTCCTTGTAGAACTCAGCAGGGAGGAGGATTGGGACAACAGCACATCATTGGCTATGGTTCCACCCACCATTCACTCTGTCCACGGTTGGTTTCCCCAATTATCACTCCCACCACCACCACAGTATTCTCTATGCTTTGAAAATCTGACTAAGAGAGCTACATTAGTTGCATAGGCAGTCTTCAGATTTAGAGAGGAGAAAGTGTGGGCCATTAGTAGCTGGAGGAGAATGTTGTATAGACAAGGAAGGGATTAAAGGCAGCACAAGTTCACAATCCAATTAGTGGATGAAAAGGCTCTGTTGCTCTAGTATAGAAACAGCTAAGACAGTGCCCTTCATATGTTGTTGGACTACAGCCCCCATCATCTCTGACTATATGTCATTGGCTGGAGTCAGTGGCAGTTGGAGTTCAACAACATCTGAAGGGCACTGTGTTGGTTATCCTTGCCCTAGCATAACAAAACTTTTTTTTTTAAAGAGACTTTTTGCAAGCTAGAAATAATGAAGAGATAGAAGACATTATTCCAGATACAAGGTTTTGAGTTGTAGCCAACTAAGTCCTACTCAATAGTAAATCCACTAAAATTAATGAAACAATCCTTGGTTTTATTTTTGTTCTGTTGACTGTAATTAATTGATGATGACCACCACCACCACCCCATTATCTTGGTCAGCACCTTTTAAAATATATGATATTGTTTTGACATGTGCAATTACAGGTATATGAACCATTTGTACATGTGCAATTGCTTTAACTTTTTACATGTATGCAATTGTTTTGCATGTGGCTTTTATAGCACTCTGGAATTGCTTTGAACTGCTTTGTAGTAAGTGATTCACAAATAAAATTAATAATGAAGATGCTACTGGTGATAGTAACAACAACATACAATATTTGGATTTTTTTTTGGGGGGGTAGATCATCCAACCATGGGTTTTTAATAATGGTATGTTTGTAAAGCTGGTCTCTGTGGTGGTTTGACTCCTGTGGTTTTGCTGTCAAGGCCAACATTGTGGATAAATGAATCTTCTCTGAGCCTACCTTCCCCTCCCACCCCTAGAAAAAAAATGTTGGTTGATGAGTTGCACTTGTTGCAGGTGAGAGACCGGGAAGCTGCTGGCGCAATGATGCTGTGAGGGTTTTCTAGTGTGCAACTAACAACAACAACATCGACAAAAAGTTCAATTTGGAAAGGTCACCCCTGGTCGTCAGCTTCAGGTGCGCGCCGCCACGTGTCAGATACAGAGCTGCCATTAGGCAAATGAGCCAGTCTGAGGGACTCTGATAAGGACGGGGAAAGGAACGCCTCAGCCTTCCTGGAAAGCGGCTCTTTGAAGGAGTCACGAGGCTCTGAGACTGCCGGCGGGAGATAGGAAGGCCCTTGAAAATCAAGCAAATGAAGGTCTGTTCCCTAATACCCTCCAGCTTAATTTTTTTTACGATTATTATCAGGGAGGCTGCTTGGGCTGGTGGAAAAAAGAGCAATAATCACTCACAGCAGGATGCAAATAACACAGAATCTCAGCGCATTAGGAGAAACTTTTCACAGGCTGGACAACTTTGCTGCTAGACAATTTCTTTTTCTCTTTCACAGAAGATCATTGGTAACTTTTCCATCTGGGTCAGGGGAAAATACACCCAAATGTCCCCATTTGGTACATCTTTCTAATACACATACTTTGTGTGTGTGTGTGTGTGTGTGTGTGTGTGTGTGTGGTAAGGTAAAGGGACCCCTGACCATTAGGTCTAGTCGTGTCCGACTCTGGGGTTGCAGCGCTCATCTCGCTTTATTGGCCGAGAGCGGACATACAGCTTCCAGGTCATGTGGCCAGAACAGCGCATGGAAACGCCGTTTACCTTCCCGCCAGAGCGGTTCCTATTTATCTACTTGCACTTTGACGTGCTTTCGAACTGCTAGGTGGGCAGGAGCTGGGACCGAGCAACGGGAGCTCACCCCGTCGCAGGAATTCGAACCGCCCACCTTCTGATCAGCAAGCCCTAGGCTCTGTGGTTTAACCCACAGTGCCACCTGGGTCCCAGGTGTGTGGTACATCTTTCTAATACACATACATCGTGTGTGTGTGTGTGTGTGTGTGTGTGTTAGCCAATCTGTCTGCTTTAGGAAGGGCACTCCACTCCCTCACTCCCTGTTTTCTGGAACCTGTTTCCAAAAAACCTACTGCCATCCTTTGGACTATTAGGACTAGCAGGGAAGCTCAGGAGAGTCTCCCCACCTCTTGTCCCACTGCTGCACAACAGTCCTGAAGTCCGAGCTGGATTTAGGGTGGTGCAAAGAGGGCACTGAACCAAAGGGGTGCACAATAGAGTACAGTGAACTTGCCTGCCTGATGTCAAAGTTCCAAAGTGCAAATGCTGCCACACTAAAAGATTGATTTCTTACAATTGCAGAGCAAATAATGTACTGCATAAAGTTAAAAGTTAAAATTGTTGTTCCTCCCAGTTTTACCTCTGGCTTCTCACCACTGGCACGTGACCCGAGGGCTGAAGAAGGTTCTCTACCCCTGCTTTAAGCCTTTCCGGTGCTGCTTATTCCCACTCTCCTTTTTCAAATGTAAGGTGGGGGTGTGGGGAGGGAGGAAGAAAGTGGAGGGGAACTGCGAAGGTGCACTTCACACATTTTTCCCCAAGCTATTTCACAAAAAGAAACAACCACTAGCAGTGCTTTCCTGGAAAGCTGCAGAAAGTGGAGACGATAGATGTACCTTTCCCTGTTTATCTGTTTGTTTTGTAACACAATTTTTTAAAATAAAGACTAATTTAAAAAAGAAAGCTGGAATAAATAAAAGGCTTCAAGCCAAGCCAAGGGGCGTATGCCCATTCCTGATAATGAGCAAAAAAATTAAAGATCCTGAGAAAAGTAATTAAAAAAACCAAAAAACTTTCTAGTCCTTAACACATTCAGTGTCGGCTAGAAAGTATGTGAGTACTGCATGAATAAAATCAAGTTTCTAGTTCTTTAGGTTTTAAGTGTCAGGCTTGAAAGTGTCTGAGTGCTGCCAATATGAAATCTCTTAAAAATGATACAGGAATCGGTATGGGTGGTGTGCTTACCTGTGGTAAAGGTAAAGGGACCCCTGGCCATTAGGTCCAGTCATGACCGACTCTGGGGTTGTGGCGCTCATCTCGCATTATTGGCCAAGGGAGCTGGCATACAGTTTCCAGGTCATGTGGCCAGCATGACTAAGCCGCTTCTGGCAAACCAGAGCAGCGCACAGAAACGCCGTTTACCTTCCCGCTGCAGCGGTACCTATTTATCTACTTGCACTGTGATGTGCTTTCAAACTGCTAGGTTGGCAGGAGCAGGGACCGAGCAACGGGAGCTCACCCCGTCATGGGGATTCGAACCGCCGACCTTCTGATCGGCAAGCCCTAGGCTCTGTGGTTTAACCCACAGTGCCACCCACATCCCTTACCTGTGGTACCATAAGGTAAATGTACATAGAGAATTTTTAAATCATTCTATAGGGAGATGTTTGTATGGAATGTGGACCAGGAACAAGACTTACTTGAAAGGAAAACAACTTTATATCAATCTCCTGTTGAAGGCTGTGCACAAAAGAAACTAAACACGCAGGAGAATTAGAGACATATTGTGTTTTCTGGAAATGTATTTATAATGAAAAAGTTGACAGAAATCTGAGAATAGGTATCAGACTTGATGCCTGCTGGGGTGAGGGGAGTTGGAAGTTGAGAGCCAACTCTTTGAGGAACACAGATTCCCCTCTCTCACCCTACAGGGTTGTTGTAAGACAAAGTTGTAGGACTTGTGGCCCTTCAAATGTTGTTGGACTCCAACTCTCATGATCTCTGATCATTGGCTGTACTGGGAAAGGCTGATGGGATTTGGAGTCCAACAAAAAAGGGAGAGGCATGAGTTCCCTCATCCCTGTCTTAAAGCCAATTCACACAGATTTGTATTGAACTAAGTCCTACTCAGGGTAGAACCATTTAAATTAATGGATCTAAGTTAGTTGTGTCTATTAAAGTCAATGGGTCTACTCTAAGGGCTTATCTACTTGCCTTTCCTCTGCACAGTCTGCACTTTAAACCTCTGTGTCTAAGCACCGCCCTGCAAAGTAAAATAACTGACTTTTTTGTGGGGTCCTCCTTGTCCTCCAAAGACATACATCTCTCTCCTAAATGACAGCTAATTGGATGACACAGCAATTCGCCCCTATCGGTCCTCAGCTGGAATATTGCGGGCTGGAGAGGGAAATTTGATCCAGAATTTTTGAAGTACATAAATCTGTTTCATATTATCTTTCTGCAGGAAACGTGGGAAGAGGAGGAAATTGTTTTAAATGGTTTTGACCTTTTAACACTTCCTGCCTGTCCCTCCCTGAAAGGAGGCCGTCCTAAAGGGGGCCTAATAATTGGCATCTCCCTCAAGTTACATTCTAAATTTACCTTAGTGCAGGCCGTTCCTCCCTATGCCCATACTGGGCTGATCTCTGGGGAAAAGATTTCATTACTAGTTACACATGTCTATTTTCCACCCAGGGGCTCATCCCCCGAACGTGGCGCTAAATGGGAATCACTAGAAGATCATTTACTCACGTGTTATGTTGAGTTTCCTAATATTCCGGCCATAATTGAAGGTGACTTTAATGCCCGCACAGCAGCAAACTGGGACTCACTGACTAAAGCCAAATGGTGGGTTGCTTCAAACACCGATAATTATGACCTGGAATATATTATGTCGAGAACTTCCAAAGATTCCAGAGTAAATGAGGCAGGAGTATTTCTTTACCAAATGGCCATTCGCCTAAATTTAGTCCTTTTGAATGGCACATGCCTTCCCGATATTCCAGGGGATTTTACCCATCTTGGCATAAAATCAAACAGCGTCCTTGATTATCTCTTGGTTTCTAGGGACCTGCTCAAGTGCGTTTCCTCCTTTAAGATTGAGAATGCACAATCTAGTGATCATCTCCCCCTTGTAGCCAAGCTTGGCCTGAACTGGCAGTCGAAGGCTCATAGTCACTCGACCCAGATGGTAACCAACGCAGCACTTCAAGTAAGAGGAATCAAATGGTCAGCGGCCCAGGGCCAAAGGTATCGGGAATTCTTTCAAAAAGTAATCCCTGGTTTCCAATCTAACACGGGTTTTGCTTCAGATGAGCATATCACAGTCTTGAGATGTTTTCATCATTTTATGACTGATCTTACAGTCTTCTTCAGGTCACCACCTCAAACAGTAAATCGTGACCAATATAATTATGGTGCCCCTTGGTACAATTCCCATTGCATAGAAGCAAGACATCACCTATGTGTCATATATAATACATATAGGACCTCTGGTGCACCTACCCTTCCATCTATTTACTTCCAAGCTAAGTCAGCCTATAAACAGACACAGAAAACAGCCAAACGTGAGTGGCAACTTAATAGTTGGCAGGCCTTGATTGCTGCCTCAAAACCCCATAGATCCAGGGAATTCTGGTCCCTAGTGAACAGAAGAGCGAGAAAATACCCAAGGGTGGTTATCCCTGCTCCTACATGGGAACTGTTCCTGAAGAAATGCTTCTCTCAGGCAGAGGCACCTACTACCCACCTGAAGCACCTGTTTACCCACTTACCCATTTGGCCCCCCACCGACTCTGGTGAAATAGTCGAGCTAATAGCCCAGCTGAAAACAGGTAAGGCCCCCGGGCCTGATTTGGTCCCTGCGGAGGCTATTAAATTACACTCAGAACGGTGGGCTGGTATTCTGGCTTAAACTTTTGATGCAATCAATGCTACCGGCCTTATCCCTAAAAGGTGGAAGGAGGCCATTATAGTCCCTATTCATAAAAAAGGATCTCCAACAGAGCCTGAGAATTACCGAAACAGCAGCCTTCTCTTGATTATAGGGAAAATTTACACCCGTTTTTTGCTGACTAAACTATCTCAATGGGCAGATGAGACTAACCGGATAGGCCATGAACAAGCAGGGTTCAGATCCAACCGCTCTACCACCGACCATGCGATAATCCTCTACTATCTCGCACGGAAGTACTCCTCCCCCTCCCAGGGCTATCTTTGTGCTGCCTTCATAGATCTGAAGGCAGCCTTTGTTAGCATTCCCAGAAACATCTTATGGGAGAAACTTGTGAGATGGGGCATTGACAGAAGACTCTTGTGGCTTATAAGCCAGCTGCATGAAGGTACCGTTACCAGAGTGAGACTTACCCCCGCGGGTGACCTCACAAACTCGGTACCGATAAACAAGGGAGTTCGCCAAGGGTGTATATTGGCTCCCTGTCTATTTAACTTGTTTATTAGTGATATGCGAGAACCCCTAGTTAAGTCATCTTCAAGTATGCATGCTCCTCGATTAGCGGACTACCGCTGCCCGCTGCTATTATATGCAGATGACGTGGTGATCCTCTCCTATTCACGAGTTGGATTATCCAGGGCCTTGAAGATCTTTGCCACGTACTGTCAATTTAATCAACTAACTATTAATCACTCTAAATCCAAAGTATTGATTTTCTCCAGAAGTCGGAGATTATATAAATGGAAGCTCGGTGGAGTAACAATAGAGCAAGTGCTTAAATTCCAATATCTAGGGATCTTTTTCCAATATAATTTGGGCTGGAAAGCTCAAACTCAATACCTGCTTAACAAGGCCAAAACTTTGTCGTACGCACTCCTCTGATTTTTCTTCTCAGATGGGGCCTTGCATGTTCCCTCGGCTCTGAAGGTGTTCAAGGCAAAAGTGGTTGCCATGCTTGCCTATGCCGCCCCGCTTTGGGCCGCGATGACAAATCTTGCCCCTCTTGAGGTGTTGCAAAACCAATTTTTACGCCGGCTCTTAAAGTTGCCCTTGTGTGTAAGCAACACATCTATATGTCTAGAACTGAATATTGCATCCTTAGAAACCTTTTTGTGGAAGCAAGTCCTAAACTATTGGTTAACCCTGTGGCATAGACTGCCAAGCCACTATCTTGCCCAATGCCTATGGTGAGATGAATTCTCTAGCCCTTGGACTAGTAGAATTCATGCTAAACTACTGTGTTATGGAATCTCCCTCTCGGATTCTTTAAAAATAGATCTTAATACTGCTCAAAGACTTATTCGACAAAGATTGGATGACATCGATCGGCAGCAAAACCACATGTTGGGGGGGGGGGTCTGTTCGCCACAGAACATTGGTATTACCTCAACTAACTGCGCCCCAGCATACCGTTCCTCCCTCTCTACTGCTTCCCAAAGATTTGCCTTCATTAAAGCGAGATTTAATGTTTTTCCCTCCAATGTTCTGAGACATAGATTTTCAAAAGGCCAAGTCTCTGCCCTATGTGATTGCGATAAGGAGTCAGTGGAATCTCTTCAGCATATTATGTTTGTATGTCCCTTGTTTAGCGTGGCTTGGACAAATCTACTGGGACAATAATCCAGAAACTAGATAGTACCCCAGCAGAATCCCACCTTGCCCAAATCTTGCAAGATAAGGATACTCATATGACCGTGCAAGTGGCAAGGTATTTGGTCGCCGTTCTCTCCCAAAAGCGACGTAAAGGTTTACTGTATAATTAGTAAAGGCTTATTAAGTTATCCCATTTATTATAAATACATATTTATTTTTATCTGTTCTATGTATTTTTAAATATCATTTGGGATGACTGTGGTATGTGATATGTTATATCGACTGATGTACTTACCTCGCACAAGTTTGTTATTTATGTGTGTTTTATTTTGTATGGGCCTATGGCTGTAAATAAACATCTCTCTCAGAGAGTATTTTTTCTGGTCTGTGTCTAAGCTCCCTTTGCCCAAAAGCTTTCCCTGTGAAAATCCACTCTTTAAAGCTGAATTGGAGAAAACAGCAATCCACAGAAAACCCAAATTGCTGTTTGTTGTGTTTCAGCTTTAAAGAGCGAGTTTTCATGGGGAATGCTCCAGGGCAAAAGAAAATGTACACTCTGACATGGAGATTTAAAGTGTGGCCCTGTGCTAGGAAAGAGTGGGGCAAAAGGTAAGTATGGATAAGCCCTGAGTCAAACTAGCATTGAATACACCCCATGGTGCAGTTTTGCTATGACGGTTACCCATTGATTGTCATGATTTATTAGCTTTACTAATGGAAAGGACTCAAAGCAACTCACAATGAAGCCATCATTGTGCCAAAACATTGGCACAGTGCACCACTGTCTATATTTTATATATTGCTGAATGCCACCCCAATCTCCAAGGGGTGTGAGATTCCAGGAGTTCCAGACATTTGCCCAGGTTCAGTTTTCTTGGAATGAGGGTGTGGAGATCACACAGGGTCCCCAGTCGTTTTATGGATGATTGATCCCTGTGCCACCACGGTACCGCTGCCACCAACCAGGTCCTCCCTGGTATTCACTGAGTCTGAGTCAGGTTTTTAAAATTGAACAAAAATATGAAGTTTATTCTCACACAGTAACAAGCTTATGGTTAAGAATACAGTGGACCCTCGACTTACGAAGGTAATCCGTTCCGACGGGACCGCCGGATGTCGAAAAAATCGTAAGTCGAGTCCCCATAGGAATGCATTGGGGAGAAAAAATTCGTAGGTTGAAAAAAGCCCTATCTAAACTTCGTAACTCGAGAAAACCCTATCTAAAATGGCCGCGACTTCCTTTTGGAAGTCGAAAAAATTTGGAAGCGCGGGGCCGCTTTGATCCCTCGTAACTCGAAAAATACGGAAGTCGGGTTACTCATAAGTCGAGGGATCACTGTACACTGTTTCACTTATGTTCTCAGAATATTTCCTGTCAGTAGCTCACTCTTGTTCCTATACCTTCCTATACCTTCCCTTTATCTTCCAGCCACAAGATCCCAACCGAACCAACCGACCTGAACTTCACAACTCACTCTCTGTATTCCCCCAACTGAACTCTCTCTATTCCCCAACTGAACTAACTGTCAAATCCCTGTGCTTCAGTCTTAAAACCCTGTTGGCTCCGCCCCTGGGTTTTTCATTGGACAGTCTATTAACCCTTTCACACTATCCGCAGTATGACATCACCAGCATCACATGGCAAACGCCACATACCTCCCCCCTTAAAGAAGTTTGATTCAGGAGGGATAACTGAACAGAGTTATACTCCTGATCAAACTGTATTACTAACTTTTGATGCACAAAACATTTTCTATACTTAATTTACCTTTAACTTCCCATATAAACACTGGTACAGCAATTGCTTTTTAGACAAAACATTCTATTTACATAAGTTCTGAAACATATTAGGCACTCAGGTAACTGTCCATCGTTAACCTTTATCCTCAGGTCTTCTCGACAACGCATCTGCCACAATGTTCAGGGACCCTTTCACGTTCCTGATGGTGAAATTAAAGTCTTGGAGCAATAGGGCCCACCTCATCAGTTTACTATTGTTCTTCATCGTTCTCAGCCACAGCAAGGGCGAATGGTCAGTACACAATATAAATGTTCGGCCCCAGATGTACGGCTTAAGTTTCTGCAATGCCCACACGATGGCAAGACATTATTTCTCAATGGTAGAGGTGTTTTTTTTCATGGAAGCAGTTTCTTGCTGATAAAGGTGATCGGATGCAGGTCGTCAATTTCTCCCAGTTGACACAACACGTCCCCGATCCCGGTGTTTGATGCATCGGTGAACTCCAAATCATAGTTAGGAGCGGCGAGGATTGGTCCAGACATCAAAGCTCTCTTTAACGCATCAAAGGACTGCTGACACACTGATGTCCATTTGACATTATCTGGCTCCTTCTTGCAAGTTAGGTCATCTAAGCGGGGCATTGGATAAGTGTCCGCTGTGGTGTCGTGGTTAAACTTCTTATAGTCCATGCAAAATCTGATATACCCGTCTAGCTTGTCTACCAGCACTACGGGTGCTGCCCAAGGACTTTCTGAGGGGGTTATGATCCCTGCCCTCAGCATCTCCTGTACCTCCTTGCTAATTTCCCCCATGTACTCTCCAGTTATTCTATAGGGGTTCACAGCAATAGGCTTAGCATCCCCGGTGTCTATATGATGGACCTGGAATGTTACTAGAGATTTCTTTATAGTTTTTAAGGATTTGTTCAACCTCCTCCCACTGTTCAGGGGTAGGAGCTATCTTTATTTCTTTTAAATTACACTGTTGCTCCCCTCTCCCTTCCCAGCATGGTATGTCTGCTTCATCTGGGTCCTCTCGTATTGTGTAAAGAGCCCAGCCTCCTGGTTTATGATAAGGATTTAGCATGTTCACATGTACCACCTTATGCCCTTCATCCCCCGTTGGATTATGTAATTTATGTCATTCAGTTTGGACACGATTTGGTACGGTCCCTCCCAAGCTAATTGCATTTTGTTTCCTTTTGGTGTTCTTAATAGTAATACTTCATTTTCGGGTTCAAAAGTTCTTTCCCTGGCCTTTTTGTCATACCAGGTTTTTTGCTTTGTCTGGGCGACTTTTAAATTCCCCCCTGCTATTTCTAAGGACCTTCTCAACGTATTTTGCAGGTTGTATAGGTATTCTATTGCTGACGCTGGATCACCGCCTTGGTGATTCTCCCAATTCATACGGAGCAGGTCTAACGGTCCTTTCACTTTGGGGCCTAATAATAATTCAAAAGGACTGAACCCTGTACTCTCTTGAGGTATGGCACGGTATGCATATAGAAGAGGTTGTAACTTGCAGTCCCAGTCACTGGGATTTTCTGCTATATAGGCTTTGATCATGCGGATCAAAGTCCCATTAAACTTCTCAACCAAACCATTTGTTTCAGGATGGTATGGTGTCGAAGTTATGTGCGTGATGCCACACACTTCCCACAACCTTTTCATGGGCCGGGATGTAAAGGATGTGCCTAAATCAGTGACCAACTCACTGGCAAACCCTAGCCGACTCATATAATTAATTAATGCATCCGCCACGGTCTCCGTTTCTATATTTCGCAACGGGATGACTTCAGGATATCTGGTTGCGTAGTCTAAAATTGTGAGGATATACTTGTTCCCTCGTCTAGTGTCTCTAGGCAATGGCCCTATTAAGTCAAGTCCTAATCTTCGGAATGGTGTGGAAATTATAGGCAAAGGACACAGCTTGGCCTTTGTCTTGTCCTGGCCTGTGCCCCTTTTCTGGCAAATGTCACAGGCTTGACAATACAGTTTAATTTCCCCCCCCCATACCTGGCCAATAAAAGTTTTGTGCAACCCGTCGCTTGGTATGCATAATCCCCATGTGTGCTCCAAATAGGCTGTTATGAGCTTGGTGAAAGATCTTCTCCCTATAAGTATGTGGGATTACTAACTGCTTTCTGACTTCTTCCCCCCTCTCTATAGGGTGTGGCAAGGACTTCCCTATATAACAGTCCATTGCTTATACAAAATCTTTCAGGACATTCAGGGGTTAAAGGAGCGGCAGAATCGGCTGCCTCAAAACAATTATTTAATTCTAAATCATTCCTCTGCTCCTGGGCAAAACTAGGTTTTTGGGGATTCGTAAAAGGAACCAGAAGGGCTTCAGTTCCCTCCTCACTCAGATTTTCCACTTGCGGTTCCCTAGGCCTGCCTCTATTCACAACTGTAACAGTTCCCTTTCTCTCAGGTGACTGTTGACCCCCCCTTGGAGCGAGTAACTACAAAAGCACTCTGTACATGCTCTTGGACAGGGGTGGCCAACTCCCAAGAGACTGCGATCTACTCACAGAGTTAAAAACTGGCAGTGATCTACCCCTTTTTTGGGTTCAGGTCAAAGATTTTTAGGGAGAAGGAAGGCCTTTTTGGGGGGGGCGCAGGGCATAAATGTTGAGCTTCTTTTAGAGGAACTTGTTGAGCTTCTTTGGGGGGAGTCTATGCTCTACCAGTGATCTATCACAGATGTCCAATGATCTACTGGTAGATCACGATCTACCTGTTGGACATGCCTGCTCTAGGAGATCCCAGCCAATAAGCACTGTGGTGGGAATCTTCAGAAATGGCTACCTGCCACTTTCTGACCAATCTTGGAACTTAATATCAACCTCCGCCACCTGTAATGTCTCCAGCTGTTTTGAAATTCCTTTTAACCTTATCTCCTTTCCTGGGATTATTGTCGTGGGACAGATTATCTCTGGGTGGACAATGGTAACTTGTGAACCCGTGTCTTTTAACCCAAGATATTTCTTTCCCTCAATCCAGATGTGTTCTCTAGAATGTTTTAAAAGGAGATTATCTTGTTTTATCATGTAACATTGTACCACCCTAGCCTCAACTACTTCAGCAGGCTCCGGCCTATCTTGAGCTGCGGTTCCCATGGCAACCTGACTAGGCTCTCTCTGCTCTACTGAGTGGATACAATATGCCTGTTTATGAGGACTTTCACTGACAGACTTTCCTTTTCTATCGTTACAGTTAAAGCTTCTGTGGCCTGATTTACCACATGTCCAACACTTAATCTCACTAGGCCCAGTATAATTAATTTTACGCCCCTTTTCCTCAGTAAGACTGGGTTTTGTCAGTTGGGTTTTTTGATAGTGGCTTGTTTCCCTTGTCCGTTAATGGAAAGGAGTTTCCCTTTGCTTGTTGAAATGTGTTCTTGGGGAACTCGAACCCTTTCCCGCCAAAACTCGGATCATCAAACCCATGGTCTCTGATTTCGTTTATTTGGTCAGCTAACATTGCTGCCTCTTGGATCGTTTTGGGATGCCTATCTTTTAGAAGATATTTTAAATGACCATTGATAGTATTATAGAACTGTTCCAAAGCAAAAACTTCCATGATCTTTGGAACTGAATCTGCTCCCTCCTGCTCTAGCCATTTTGTGAGGTAATTTGAAATTCTGGCTCCAAGTTGAGCAAACATCTCCTCCCTCACTCCCTCACATGTCTAAATTTCTTTCTTAGTTGTTCTGAGGTAATCCCAAACCGGGTATATATTAACTGCTTAAACGTCTCAAAGTTTTTGGATTGTTCCTCCAGCATTTGGGCATATAACTCAGCTAATGCACCACTTATTCTAGCCCTCAATATCACCATCTTGTCCTCATCCTTCACTTGAAAATCCCGACAAGCTCTTTCAAATGATATTATAAAAGCCTCTGGGCTATCCTTTTCCTTAAACTCAGGGAAATGCTTTAGATCCACTTTAACTTGAATCTGATCATTGGTGTTATTGTTATTATTTTGGTTTTCCATAGCTGCTAATTCCAGTTTTCGCATCTCTAACTGAAATTGCATTCTGTCTTTTTCTAATTCAAGCTCAGCTCTAACTTTCCCCCTTTCACTTTCCATTTCTGCCTCAGCTTTAATTTTTTCCATTTCTGCCTCAGCTTTAATTTTTTTCCATTTCTAATTGCAATTTATATTCTTGTCCTAATTTCCACTTTTCCAATTCTATGGAGAGGTTTGGTTCCTCTACGTCAGATGGAATATTAGAAATTTCTTCTAAACTCTGCTCTTCCCTTTGAGGATTCCCATTCTCCTCTCCTTCAGAGCTTTCATAAGTTGGTTCCCTCACAGGGTTTCTTGCCTTTTTGGGTGGCATTATGTGTGAGTGAGACTTGACAGCTAATTAAAGTAAATAAGAGAAATTTCCCCTCACTACTGTTCCCTCCAGCTAGGCTTCTCTCTAGACTCTGGCCCTGAAGTTTTGCTCTGGGTTTTCACACTAACCCCTTCAAGCTTACTTCCTCCAACCACGAGCCTAAAACCTTCTGCCAGAACAGTTTGAGTTCCCTTTCTCTTTATTATTTTGGCCTGGCTGCGCACCTTGGGTTTATCACAACTACACTAGCGTCGTCACACTCGGGCTAAGGCAATCATTCCGTGATCTACCTTTCCCCTCACAGGTGTCTTGAATTATCCCACCTCGGGCGTATTGATTTATCTATTCCGCCACTGCCACCAGTTTTTGTGGCAATCACACAGGGTCCCCAGTCATTTTACAGACAATTGATCCCTGTGCCACCACGGTACCGCTGCCACCAATCAGGTCCTCCCTGGTATTCACTGAGTCTCAGTCAGGTTTTTAAAATTGAACAAAAATATGAAGTTTATTCTCACACAGTAACAAGCTTATGGTTTCGAATACACTGTTTCACTTATGTTCTCAGAATATTTCCTGTCAGTATCTCATTCTTGTTCCTATACCTTCCTATACCTTCCCTTTATCTTCCACCCACAAGATCCCAACCGAACCAACCAACCGACCTCCCTCACTGAACTCCACAACTCACTCTCTGTATCCCCCCAACAGAACTCTCTCTATTCCCCAACTGAACAAATCCCTGTGCTTCAGTCTTAAAACCCTGTTGGCTCCGCCCCTGGGTTTTTCATTGGACAGTCTATTAACCCTTTCACACTATCCCCAGTATGACATCACCAGCATCACAGGGCAAATGCCACAAGGGACCGCACTCTGCCAACCTGTGACTCCCAGCAACTTGTATTCAGAGGCAAAATGCCTCTGACAGTGGAGGGACAAGATAATCCTCTATTTTACTTTCAGCATTTCTACTTATCCAGTGCTGGTACAAATGCTCCTATGCTTTTTGATGGAGCCCAGGAACTGCTATCTTTCTTTTGTTTTGTTTTTCTTGTAGTGGGTGTGGTTAGGATTATATTTCCTTAAGGCTTCATGATGAGATCAGAATGTCTGTTCACAGCAAATGGAGAAATTATCTTGCTCCTTTTATTCCCCCCCCCTAAAAGTGTCATCTTCAATTTCCTCTTTATTAACTTGTAGTCATCTGGTTCAGCAAACAAGGCAGCACTGGTGATTAATGGCCCCTGAAATATTATTGAGTTTTAAAGGCTGTTTGTTTGGAATTTATTTGGAGAGTGCCTAGACAGGTATCTAGATCTATCAATCTAGATAGACAAGAAATATAGTCCCACATCCTGGCATTTATTTCATAACATAATTGCATGGAACAGAGAATAAGAACTCGGGCATAACTAGGTGAGCAGAACAGGGGCATCTCTCAGAAGCAAGGAGAAGAATCCAGAGACAATGCTTTGGCTCCAAGATCGGAGGCAGTAATGCTTCTGAATACCAGTTTCTGAAAATTGCCAGAGTGGGAGAGCACTCTGGGGCTCAAGTCCTGCCTGCAGATCTCCAACAGTAATGAAGGGGCAGGTTAGCCTAACCTGAAATTCCTATGTTACAGTGCTACCTGAAATTACTATTTTTACAGACCCCTTTGCATGAGGCCCCACAACCCCTAAATTCATAGGGAAGGCTCCAGCAGTATTATGAACTTTTACTTCCATTAGCTGGAGGCAAAGAACACAAACCAGACACAAGGACGGCAAGATTAGCAAACAAGGTCTCAGGACATGCGTCACTAGGAAACTAGCTAAACCACAGTAGAAGGGCAAGATAAGAGCAGTTGAAAGATTACGCGCAGCCAAAGTGCAGGAGGAAGGAACTTCCTTATAAGGCTACAAGACCTTATGAGGTTATTCCTTATGTAGAAGGAGGAATGAACTTCCTTATAAGGTTACAGAACCTTATATGGAAGGAGGAAGGATCTTCCTTATAAGGTTTACAGAACTCCATGGTAAAAGTGTATAAAAGCTGAATGCAAACAAGCATTTGCACGCTCTTGCTGTGAACTATCCACGCAGTGCCTTCTCTGTGTGTCTGGATCACAGAGAATAAAGCTCTTTCTCTGAAAACCTCGGAAGTCTCTTGATTCTTTCCTCCCTGGCTCGGGAGCAACGCGTATCTGGGAAGGGCACAAAGGCTACAGTAACACTCTGCTTGGCCACTGTAAGAACAGGATGCGGAACTAAATGAGCCAATAGCCTGTTCTAGCTGGCTCTTCTCGTGTTCTTATGACAATCATTCCATTGATCAAAGCGGACATGCTTTGTCCCCATTTTATCTTCACAACAACTCTATGAGGTAGGTTAGGCTAGGGTACAGTGACTGGCCCAAGTTCACCCAATGAACTTTATGGCTAAAGGTGGGTGGGATATGAACCTGGATCTCCCCAGCCCTCAACTAACATGATTACTATGGGATCACACTGGTTCTCCAGTTTTAAGAAGTATGGAATCAAGCCTTCTAAGTTTAGGATGACTTTTAATTTGGCAAGCAGGATTTCCTAATGTCCTGAGTCTGATCTGCTTCTTTATGGCTGGCTTGTTATTCCTTATGATATTTTAATGATGATGCATTGTTCTTTGGATGCATAGTGTTACTATTCCATTGGATTTTATGTTGCCCAGAGTGGTGGAAGTATTAAAATTCAGTAAGTAAATAAAAGAAGGAGAAAGGGAGAGTATTGTTTATGCTGCCTTATTCCTTCTGCTGTCATAATTTACCAGCTATGAATGGTAAGCCAACTTCATCCTTTCCTGGACAGGGATAGCCTGGCCATGGTGATTTGTGGACTGGTAATGTTGCAGTAATTGACTCTTCAGGTTACCAGTCCACCCTTAGGACTGTTCCAGAAGTTCCAGATGGGTCAAAGTTCTCTTGCCACTCCCTGATGTGGTTCTGCAATGTGCAAGAGGGGTAAAGGATAGAGCAGGCAACTATAAATTAGCCAGCTGTGCAAAGGTAAAATCTGCAGTTGTTGCTCTGATTGCTATTCCTCTGGCCTCACCTACCCACCACCCTACCCTGCTGTAAAGAAAATCTGGTGCTGCTTTGGGATGAACAATGCAAAATGGGTGAGACTAGACATCTAGCCACTCAGCCTAGAAAAACAGGTGAGTTAAATCCACACACACAATTCAGCAAAGAGTCTCGAAGGGAAAACAGATACTGCAATTTGGACTGCTCTCGCCCAGGATGAATAAATTTCACCATTACTCCAAAATATATTTTTAGTTGCTTATAAAAACACCGAAATGAATGCCTCCTGCCTAATTGCCGCAATGAGCCCAAAGCAACCATTTCTATTTGTGCTTTCATATTTCAATAAACTTTTATTTATCTCCATTTAGGAGGGAATCTTCTTGCTCATGAAAATAAAAGAAGCATAATTTTCTGCGGTTTTATTTTATGAAGGCACGGCAGAAACCTGGCACTCTTCACCTTCTTCCTTCTCCAGTGCTATTCCAGATACAGTGGTACCTCGGGTTAAGTACGCTTCAGGTTAAGTACACTTCAGGTTAAGAACTCCGCTAAGAACAGAAATCGTGCTCTGGCGGCACAGCGGCAGCAGGAGGTCCCATTAGCTAAAGTGGTGCTTCAGGTTAAGTACGCTTCAGGTTAAGAACGGACCTCTGGAACGAATTAAGTACTTAATCCGAGGTACCACTGTATGTTGTTAGAATCATATAATTGTAGAGTTGGAAGGGGTCCAAAGGGTTATCTAGTCCAGCCCCATGCAATGTGGGAATCTCAACTCAAGCATCCATGACAGATGGCCATCCAACCTCTGCTCCTGACACCCACTCCTGACAAGTGTATATATTAACATAAAATCACCTGGGGACCCCCTCTACATAAGAACAGGGCTGTCCACAGCCTCCCCCCCACCTCTGCTCCCTAGATCCACAGGGAACATGATGCAATAGGAGACCCCAGCAAAACTGAATCCTCTGCTCACGAGCTAAGGTCTACTTCTCCAGAAACTTCTCCTGTCTGATCCTGAAGACAAAAAAGACAGAGAGCTGATCTTCAAATACCTGCAGGGCTGCCACATGGAAGAGCATAGGATCATAGCATTGTTGTTTTGGAATTAACCCCAGGGTCATCTAGTCCAGCCCCCTGCAATGGAATCTCAACTACAGAAACCATGAAAGATGACCATCCAACCTCTGCTTAAAAACCTCCAAGGAAGGAGAGTCCACAACCTCTCTTGTGTGTGTCTGTTTCATTGTTGATTAGCTTTACTTTCAGAAAGCTCTTTCCGATGTTTAGTCAGAATCTCCTTTCTTGTAACTTGAAGTCATAGGTTTGGGTCCTACCCTCCAAAGCAAGAGAAAACAAGCTTGCTCCATCCTCCATGTGACAGCCCTTGAGATATCTGAAGAAGGCTATCATATCTCCTCTCAATCTCCTCTTTTCCAAGCTAAACATACCCAATTCCCTTAACTGTTCCTCATAAGGCTTCGTTTCCAGAGCAAGAAATGAGAAATGGAGAAAAACAAAAAATGACAGACTCACTCATCCTTATGAGGCACCCACAACTTTTGGCTCTGACCCCACTCACCACTGGCTCTGATGCCTGGTATATGGCCCCGCCCCAACAGATTTCCCCAAGGAGATCCCCCCTAGATAGAGCCATTGCTCTCTACCCTTGCTTTAAACATTCCCACTAGGAATGAACAATTGCCCTTCCATTTGCCTGGAAAAGGGTTGAGGCCTCTTCCAGTATTGAAAAGACTTAGCAGGGAGAGCTGTGTCTCCATGGGCATGGCCAGGATTTATTTATTTTTGGGGGGGCAGGCTTTATGTTGGGGGGGGCAAAAAGAAGGGACATAACCCCGTGAAAACCCCCTGAAACGAGGTAAATGTGTATTCAAAAAATGTGTTACATTAATCTCAAAAAAAAATTAAAGTTGATTTCAAACAGAAATGCTCAGACACATGTAACTAAATGTATTAAATTACTCTCAAAAATATTTTTTAAAGTTGTTTTCAAACAGAAATGCTCAGACACATGTAACTAACTCAAAAGATTGTAAATAATGAAAAAAATGAAAAAAACCCTCCAAAAAACTTCATAGCTTGTTAATTATTTTCAAAAGAGGCTAAGAGAGCTTTCATGATCCCATTCTTACGGTCAGTCTCCATAATAGCTTCGTAAGAACGGGATCATGAAAGCTCTCTTAGCCTCTTTTGAAAATAATTAACAAGCTATGGGGCTACAGTTAGAACTACAGTTAGAACTGGATATGGAATAACTGATTGGTTCAAAATTGGGAAAGGAGTACGACAAGGCTGTATATTGTCTCCCTGCTTATTTAACTTATATGCAGAATTCATCATGCGAAAGGCTGGACTGGATGAATCCCAAACAGGAATTAAGATTGCCGGAAGAAATATCAACAACCTCAGATATGCTGATGATACAACCTTGATGGCAGAAAGTGAGGAGGAATTAAAGAACCTTTTAATGAGGGTGAAAGAGGAGAGCGCAAAATATGGTCTGAAGCTCAACATCAAAAAAACTAAGATCATGGCCACTGGTCCCATCATCTCCTGGCAAATAGAAGGGGAAGAAATGGAGGCAGTGAGAGATTTCACTTTCTTGGGTTCCATGATCGTTTCACCTCGTTTCAGGGGGTTTTCACGGGGTTATTTCCCTTCTTTTTGCTGTATCATTCCCGTGATTGTCCCTTTTTACCTAATTATGTTGGGGGGGGGGGCAGAACCGAGTTACCTGCAATGCAATTGATCAGCTAAGTTTATTTACTTGATTTAAGGGGGGCACCCCCCCTCACCCTCCTGGCTATGCCTATGTGTGTCTCCACAGCAAATCGCAGCCCTGAACAGTATGAGCAGTGAGTATCCCTGAGTATGTGCAAAGTGCATTTCTTTCACCACTGAATACATCCATATACATTAGAGATTGTCCAATGGTGGTGGCAGGGGGGAGATTGGGGTATTTTCAATCCATGTGATCCAGACTACAATATGCTACAAACAGAGATGAGGTGCATTAAAGAAAGGAAGGACTGCACAGAATTAAATAGTTGCAGATGAGCAAGCGACCCACACCACGCACAACAGGATATGCCAACAGGCACCTAGCTCAGCCACAACTGCACCTGAGAGCAGATACCTTGATATTTGCATCTGTGAAATGGGTATTACAAAGGCTAAGCCTTTGAGGCTGAGAACTGAGATGTGCTAAAAAAAAAAAAAAAAAAAAAAAGCCAGCACAAACTCCCAGTGAGCCATCAAGCTGTTTTCCAAAAGGGAATCCAGTATGAGCAGGTATTTGTCGAGTCAGAATGAAGCCAAAAGAAGACATTTCCAAAACATGGAAGACTTGGGGTGGTGGGAGGAGCAGGCAGCATAATAGGAGAGACCTTCATCCATAAGGCTGCAGGTGCCCCAGAAACTGCCACAATATAGAACAATTCGCCTTTTTGATGAATGTTGTCATTAGTGTTTGCGGCACTTACGGACCTCCATTTATCCTGAGAGACAGTGATATATGTCTGGGGCAGCTGCCCAGGTGAAGGGAGAAGCGAGCGGAAAAGACAAGCTACCAACGCAATTTCATCCAATGATTTTATATATATATATATATATATAGAATAACAACAACCCAAACCCATGCACACGAAAGCTCATACCAAGAACAAACTTAGTTGGTCTCTAAGGTGCTACTGGAAGGATTTTTATTATTATTATTAGATTTTACCTTGGTACAATAAGGTAGTTTCTACATACACACAGAGCCCATCCAGACATCATTTTTTATTTTGCATATATGATAACTTGTACTTACAATGGTACCAGGGTAGTTCTGATTTCAGTGTTGCTTGCATCTTGAAAAGTTTTGGGATAGATTTAATGCTTTGTTTCCAATCAGTGCATGTCCCATAACTTTCCCCTAAAATCCTGTAACTACCATGAATGGTCCAGAATGTGTGTGCATCGTCTTACTTTTGCTGCACCATAGTGCAAGAGTACCCGTCCCGGGGGCAATAATGCAGTGATGATGGTGATGATGATGATGATGATGATAATAATAATAAATTATTATTAATTATTATTATTATTATTTGTACCCTGCCCACTCTGGGTAGCTTCCAACAAAATGTTTTTATCTTTGACATCTGGTGGGAGGGCGTTCCACAGGGCGGGTGCCACTACCGAGAAGGCCCTCTGCCTGGTTGGCTTCTCGCAGCGAGGGAACTGCCAGAAGGCCCTCGGCACTGGACCTCAGTGTCCAGGCAGAACGATGGGAAGTACCACAAAGCAGCATTGTGATATATGGATGGTCCAGTATAAATCCAACACTAATGCACTGTTATTGCATAAGTGACACATGGCAGAATGCACCCGCCAACAGACAGTCTGAAGTGGCCCTCACACACCCCTCTCTATCCTCCATCCAGGAAAGCATTATCAGAGTTCAAGGATGCATGCCAGCCCCACAAAAACACAAGGAGGGTACAAAGCAGGGTTGCTGTGGTGTGTGGCCTGGGGAGGGGGTTAGGCCTAGTGGGAATTCCAAGGGCTATGGAGAGAGTCTCAGAGGGTTACAGGCCAGATTTCTCCACCCCTGCTCTAAACCAACAAGCTATTTTTTTTAAGGTAGATTATCAGGTACTACTGCAAGCTCTAATGTTCTTTGAATGCAGATTCTAGAAGGGGAGGAGTGACCAACAGACGTCAGACTTGCATACTTTACTTGCAAAACAGACAAACCCAAATTAGAGTCAGCCATAGTGTCCTGATGTCTCCTGAATTTGCAAAGCAAGGAGTCTACAATCAGGCAGCAATGGAGCTTAGGCTAGTGCTGCAGAGGCGGGTGCTCCGGGCAAGCCCATGACAGGGACAGGGTGCAGAGGGAGCCTACTGCACCCCCGTGCCAAGCCTGACCTGGGGATGGAGCTGCTGTGACCAGCACACCACAGTTGAGGAGGCAGACAGCAGCATTGCTGCGACTCTCCTCTCTTCGCTCCTGGATAGTGCTATGTGATAAATTGTCATACCGTTGAATACTGGTATTGAAATGACCCTGTGATAAGTGTTTCAATAAGGCAATATACTGATGAATAGGGTTGCCATACATCTGGGAAAACCCAGACATGTCCTCTTTTGGGGTTCCACCTCCCCATTCTGCCTAATTGGTAGGGCAGGCACTGCCCCAGCTAAGGGTTCCTCCATATCATCTCTTTTTGAATATTAACCCTGATTTGCTTGCATAACACTTATGTGGAGGTTATATTGTGCCTGGTCTTTACTGAGCATTTGTTCTGATATTTTCCAGGAGATTGCATGGCAGTGTTCATCTTGTGTCATCCCGAGCAGGGGTGCTGACTCCTTTGGGATGAACCTTTTTGCCCCACCCAATATTTGTTTGTAGGGGTTGGGCCCTCAGTGTTCATCGTGGCAGCTCGTAGGAGCCAGGAATGCAGTGACAGCATGGTTTTAATGGTGGGTGGCTCCTCTGCCTCCTGCCATTGCCATGGGCTGGGGTCTGCTTTCCTCCTCCTTCCCCTGGAACACAGTGGCAGGAGGAAGAGGAGGAGGAGCACCTGCCATTAAAGCTGTGCTGCTGCCGTGTTCCTGGCTTCTCAGACTGCACACGACATCTTGACGTGACATCGTCGCATGTGCAACATCTTGACACGATGTCATGACATTGCAGCTGTGACAGTTGCCCCCAATCTCATTCACAAGCTGGTGCCTCTGATCCTGAGTTGCTTTTCTTCTTGTTAAGCTTGTGTTCATCTCACACTTTTCAGTGTGTTTCTCCGTCATATTCCTAACCACTTTTTTAATTTTAAAATGTGGATTTTTGTTCTAGGATATGGCAGAGGGCTTATGCCACCTACCTTTCCTCTGCACTTTCCAGGCATTGCCTGTGCTTTAAAGCTCCATGTCTGAGCACACTTTGGGGGGGGGGGTACCAGAGAGTTCAAAACTAGCTTTTTACTGCTGAATTGGAGCAAACAGCATTTTCATTTGCTCTGATTCAGTGGTAAAGATCAGGTTTTCCTGGGGAAAGGTGAGAAACACAGACCTGTACCTTGAAAGTGTTGGGCAAAAGGTAAATGTGGATATGCACAGAGTGTTTAATCCGCTTTAATTGCACAAAGCTAAATCTCCACTATGTGTTTGAATCATTCCTACATAATACTGACATTCGGAAGGTGACCAAAGATGCAACTGATCTGCAATCACTGACCCTGAGTACAAACTCTTTCATGAGGAATTTAAGAACCCGAAAGAGTTGCTGAGCATCACAATTCTTCAGTGCAGACTACAGATCTCTACAGCACATTATATGCCTCAATTATGAGCTGAGTCCCAACTTGACTGCTAACTTTGCAGCTCTTCATTGCTAGATCTGAAGCTGTGCTCCATCTTTCACTGATGTTTTTCACCTTTGTTAGTGGATCATTACTGGTACCAACTTGAGAAGTTGAGCTGCAAAGTTCATCTGTGTCTAGATATTGTCCTACAACTCTATTACAGTGCCAACTGGCCTGTAACTGAATGAATGCAATGCTGTAGACTTGTCCGTCACTAAAAGGGTGATGGGTAACATCATAAATCACAGTCAGGATTAAGACAGAGAGGAATGTGGGGTTGTATAGAAGTGCTTATATTTCATTGTTTTGTTATTGCTTTGTAAAGGAAGAGCTTCCCTTTCCCCTTTGTACTCCTAAAAACTCTGCTTTGCTTCTTTGTAAAGAAGCCCACAGGTTTAACTCAGTGGTAGCCAACATGGTGCCCTCCAGAAGTTATTGCACACCAACTCTCATTAAATGGTAGCATGGGAGGGGACCCTGCGGGTCATCTGGTTTGGCCTACTGCAGGGCGGGGGTCTCCACTCAGGCATCCATGACACACAGCCCTCCAACCTCTGCTTTGGGGTCTCCAGTGAGAGGTCATTGAGTGCCTGTGCCAATAAGCTCTTTCTGAATTTAAGATTCATAAGATTCCTTCAGGCAGCACAGAATTAAACTGTGGCACTTATTCCCATAGGAAGCAGTAGTGGCCACCAATCTGGATGGTTTTAGAAGAGGATGAAATGAAACCATGGAGGAGGAGAGAGCTAATGTGGACTGCTAGCCATGATGGCTATGTTCTTCCTCCTTGGTTGGAGTTGGCAATTCTTTTGAGTAAGCAGTTGCTGAAACCTCAGGTGGAGAGAGTTGCGCTAATGCTCAGGTCTTGTTTGCATGGCTATGTCCCTCCCTCCCCTTGAAGTAAAGACACGGACACATTATATGAATTTTAATGGGCGTGAGGGCCACAACTTTATTGGTTACGGATGTAGAGCGGTATTGGCTTAGGCATTGGACCCTAACAGGCTATATCCGACCCCAACCCGTGTGTTGGAAGTCTGGGAAGGGTTAATCCCCAGTGAGTAGCCCCATTGATGTACATCGAATGGAACTCCCCCTGTGATCACCGTTGGGGCGTGCCTTGGGCCCGAACCTCCCTAGGCTTTGGACATGGCCACGCCCCCGGAATCCGTTTACTGAAATACCCTTCAAGATAGGGGCAGGTGATGGCGCTACCTCCCCTCCTCAGTTTTAGGACGAATTCTTCCAATGCCTAACCGCCAAACCAAAGTTGTGACGATTTGCTTTGAGGTAGGTGAAAAAACCTGAATGGCTACTCCGAACGGGAAAAAGAACTGCCAGGCTCCTTGGCCAACCAAGGCAACCAACCGAAGTCCATAGCAAGGTCAAGGGACTAAGCGTAAGGGCGGGATGGTGGGTGAACCTAACAGCTGGGGAGCGGGGCAAAGAAGGGAGGATTTCCCGCCCGCTCCCTGCTTAAACGGCAGCAGGACCCACCCCCAGACCGACCTGATTGGTCAGCCTGAAGATGATGCGGGCGGGAAAGCCCCCCGACGCGTCGGGCTGATTCCCAGCCCAGCAGGCGGGTCAGTCGTGACGCCTGCAAAGCCACCTCCTGTTGATGATGGAGGTGTGGGCTTGCATAGCTATGTCCCTCCCTCCCCTTGAAGTAAAGACACGGACACATTATATGAATTTTAATAGGCGCGAAGGCCACAACTTTATTGGTTACGGATGTAGAGCGGTATTGGCTTAGGCATTGGACCCTAACAGGCTATATCTGACCCCAACCCATGTGTTGGAAGTCTGGGAAGGGTTAATCCCCAGTGAGTAGCCCCATTGATGTACATCGAATGGAACTCCCCCTGTGATCCCCATTGGGGCGTGCCTTGGGCCCGAACCTCCCTAGGCTTTGGACATGGCCACGCCCCCGGAATCCGTTTACCGGAATACCCTTCAAGATAGGGGCAGGTGATGGCGCTACCTCCCCTCCTCAGATCTAGGACGAATTCTTCCAATGCCTAACCGCTACACGAGCCCCCCCCCGGAGGGGGCTCGCCACCAATACCCTCACACCCGCAACCAAGACCTAATTCCCTGAATAATATCCTCCAGCCAAGCATCATTTCCCGTCTCTGAAAGATGCACGCCATCGTCGCGGTAAAGGGAAGCCTCAGTTCGTTTTATGTCGGGGTGTCTGATGACCTGACCATCTAGTAGCATAACTCTGCGTGCTACAGCAGCATCTAGTAGCCGCCTTGATTTGTTTAAGGCGGCGGGGCAATGTCCATCGCGCCATGAGCGCCTCTGTAGAAGGGAAGACCAAATAAGGGTCAAGTTCGGAAACATGGACGTTAATCTTTCACAGTCCTCAAAAATCTTCCATCTCAAATCCACTGCATTTCTGTAAGCCAAATCATTTTCCCCCAGTTGGATGATAACGGCGTCAGGGGGAGCTGACCATGACACCCTAGCTTCTATTGCAGGAATAAGCTCGTCCCAACGCATTCCCCTCCGCGAAATCCAGGACACTTCGATTAAATGGTGAAGATCCAGGCTGCACCCCAGACCCGTTTCCGTTGCCCGCACCCGGGCCCAATGGACTATGCTGTGGTCGCATATCCAAAGGCGTGGTTTGCTGCTTCCTGAAAGAAAGGGGGATGATAAAACGGGTCAGCGTCCACGGCGTGGGCTACTGGGTATTCCTTATGTACCCTTTGTAAGCGCTGGATTGCCACCGACCCAACTCCTTCACCCTAGTGACTAGTTATTCGCTGGATAACTAGTCACGTGTCAAATCAACTGCGCTTTAATTAACGTTGCCTTTAATAAACTGTCTTAACGAATTAACTGAATTGACTTAATTGAATTAACCTAATTAATCAATGTATTGGCTTAATTATCACACACAATAGTACCTCTCAATAATTAGTACCACCTCTCCCTGGGCTACTACTGATTATTATATATCTCCTGATTAATATGCCGTAAATATTAGTTTGCTCTTGACTTGCAAGCTCTCACGCAAAACCAGGCTAACAGGAAAATGCTATTTAAATTTCCCCAATAACCACACAAAATTGGCTGCCGCGGCAGCACATGTGGCCACACACAAAATGGCGCTAGACACGGCACAGGCGGATAAAATATCCCTAACAGCCACCCTCAAAATGGCTGCTGCAGCCGCGCGCGTGGCCACACACAAGATGGCGCCAAACAAAGGAATGCTCTACTGATCACAGTGCCCTCTCAAAATGGCCGGCGAGCCCTGTGCATGTGGCCACACACAAAATGGTGTTTGGCTCTAACAGGGGAATGAGGGTATCCCAAGTGGCAATGCTCTAAAGGCTGCTGAAATAGGCACGAATGTCCATTCTCAAGATGGCGATGATAACAAAGCCAAAAAACCCTCAATCTTTAAATGAGGCCAGATTGCTGTTTAAAATTGGCCTGCCGATGCTCCGGTGGCTGAATGTCTTTTAAATGCTCCTGAGTATGACAGTTGCGGAATTTACACGAGGGGGGGGGTCCAGCCCTATCTCCCCTATCTCACCAAGAGCCCTTTAAGCCCGATGCGGTAGCCAGACACAGCCACAACCCAAATAAAACTCCCACTCGCTGCCACTCGATCGCTCACTCACACACTCACACGCTGGGAGAGAGGGGGTTATCAAACTATTCGCTGCCAGGAGCCCCTCTAGCCACCCCAGTCAATAAGGCAGACTCCCAAATACAAAGGGGTCCTATAAGCTCGATCTCTGTAGCCAGTTAGAGCTGATAGCTCACACTCGCAGCCACTCGATCACACACTCACACACTCACATGCTGGGATAGAGGGGGTTATCAAGGCTATTCTCTGCTAGGAGCCTCACCAGCTGCTCTACCACCCCAGGTCGAAATAGTAAGCAAACAGTAAGGCAGACTCCCAAACATCCTCCCCCCAAAAACGCAGCCTCCCCCAGAAGGAGAAACCTTGGGCGAGCGCTGAAGCAACTCGCTTGTTGAAGTCAGGTCTTGCCGACGTCCGATGCTGCTCCAGCGGTGCCTCGCAAGTGGCAGGACTGCAGGAGGCTGGCAGGAGGTAGGAGGAGGAGGAGTACGGCTGAGCTACGGCCGACGATCCAGGACGAGGTCGGGAGGAGATCCCCTGCTGGCGGGTGTCTCGCCGTGCTCCCAACTCTGAAGCCAAGCTCCAAACGATGTAAGTATCCTGAGCACAGGAACTAAGATGACCAAAGGGAAACTACGAAGAGGTCCACGAGAGAAAAGACTAAAGGAAAGCAAAGGAAAATCTAAGGAAAACCACAGCTGCGGAAGAACCTAACAGCTGGGGAGCGGGGCAAAGAAGGGAGGATTTCCCGCCCGCTCCCTGCTTAAACGGCAGCACTCCCAGACCGACCTGATTGGTCGGCCTGAAGATGATGCGGGCGGGAAAGCCCCCCGATGCGTCGGGCTGATTCCCAGCCCAGCAGGCGGGTCAGTCGTGACTCCTGCAAAGCCACCTCCTGTTGATGATGGAGGTGGGGGCTTGTGGGTTTCACATTGGGTGCATCTGGCCAGCCACTGAGAACAGGATGATGGCCTAGATCATGGCCCTTTGGCCTGATCTGTCAGACTCTACTTATGCTCTGTTCTCACAGTGGCCGACCAGATGACTTTGGGAGGCCTGGAAGTTGGACTTGAATTCTACAGCACTTCCCCCATCTGTGAGGTTGGATAGCCATCTGCCATTAAGGCTTTCACTGTGATTCTTGCATTTCAGGGGTTGGACTAGATCACCTTCAGGATCCCTTCCAATTCTTACAATTTTAGGATTTTAGGATCTAGGAACAGATCCAGCTTGCCAGTGGTCAGGGATTATGGAGCTGCAATGCAATGACACATTGGCTACCTGTGAAATAAAGGATGTAGTTACATCAGCCACAGAAGCACGACTTTCTCAGTTAGAGGGATACTTTGGACAAAAGATTCCTGCATTGCAGGGGGTTGGATGTGATGACCCTTGTGGTTCCTTCCAACTGTACAGTTGTATGATTCTAGGACCAGAGGCAAAGATCAGTGGAGCAACGGGTGTCAATTTTACCTTTGTACAATAGGCCTGTGCCTACACACACTCATGCTGACCCTCTCCATCCTCCATCTGGACAAGCAAGAGGCATTATCAGGGTTCCAGGACACATTCCAACCAGGCAAAAGCACCCATGAGGGTGCAAAGCAGAGGATGGTGTGTGGAGACTCCCAAAGGCCAGATACAGAGGCTTGTATAACTGCATTTCACCTCTAGGCCTGAGGTTCCCCACCTATGAAGTAATCCAATCATTTGTTATTAACCAGAAGTCACTAGTGATGCCCAGCCAGTGTGTTCTCCACAGCTCTTTCTGCTTCAAACTGGTTTCTGTTTCCTTTCTGCATCTTGAGCCTGCATGGGTGCCTGTGATATAGTGAGTTAACATTCTACAACAGACAGTTCCTACCTACATTTCTATCATAGAATTGTAGAGTTGGAAGGGACCCTGAGGACCATCTAGTCTAACCCCCTTCAATGCAGGAATATGTAGCTGTCCCATATGGAGATCAAACCTGCAACATTGGCATTATCAGCATAATGCTCTAACCAGCTGAGCTATTCAGTTGTTTCTTAATGTACCCCTAAGACTTTCCCCCTACTTGGGTCACTTGGCTACATTTTGTGTGCTGCAGATAAGTCACTCAGCAGTTTCGAATCAGCCCTGGCTCATGATGAGAAGGTTTGTTTGAATGGTAGGATTCGTAGGAATACCTTTCCCATACATCCAATATTTACAAATTACCTTATTACAATGCAATTAAATATTTACTTATCTTACTCTTTTTTACTTTTTACTTTTCCTTTCCCACTATAAGGATTCCATCCCAAAACTCTACTTTATCTTACAAATCTTGTCAATATAAGTTATATATTTTCCCCATGTCTCCTCGTCTTGATGTCTGATCCTCATTGTCAGTCTCGCAATCTCCATATATTCAGTTAGCTTTTGTTGCCATTGTTCTACAGTTGGGATATGTTGTTGTTTCCACATCCGCGCCAACAATAGCCTTGCCCTCGTTGCTGCATACATAAATATTTTTTTGGTCCTTTTTACTAATGTCCTCCCCTACCATTCCTAACAAGAATGCCTCTGGTTTTTTCTTGAATGTGTACTTGTAAATCTTTTTTAGTTCATTATATATACCTTCCCCAAAGGGTTTGACTTTACCACAGGTCCACCACATATGAATAAAGTTACCATCCTCTACCCAGGGGTGTACCCAGGATCAAAACTAGGGGGGGGCAACAGGGCCAGTGCTAGGTTTTTTTGCGCCCTAGGCGAAATCACTTTCTGGTGCCCCCCCCCCATTTCCCAGAGTTGTCGACCTTTTTTTAAGGGAGCTGACACCATGCTTATACATTATCTCTAACAAGCCCTTAGAACAAAATAAAATGAAAAGGCAGAAGAAAATCTAATGAAGTCCTCAATTCCAAAGCAAGACTCATTCAAGACTCAACAGTTCTTCTAATTCATCCTCATGATTCAAATCACCACATATCAAAAAGTTAAAGCAATCACCAGTTTGTTGTTCTTTAAATAAATTAATAAAGACACAGACAATGAAGTTCCCGGCCAATTTGTGTTTAAGTACAAAGCTGACGTTTTCAAACATTGTGGGGGGTGGGGTGGGTGTAAGTGACATCCTGCTTTACACATCCTGGGTCACAAAGGCTGCAGCTCTAGCTGCACTTACCTAAGAGTAAGTCCTGCTGAATCTAATAGGACCTTACTTCTGAGCAGACAGTAGGACTGCAGCAAGAAACATAGGTGGGAATTTGGGCTTTCTGTTTTACCGTATTTTTTGCTCCATAATGCGCCCCGGACCATAACGCGCACCTCGTTTTTAGAGGAGGAAAACAGGGTAGGCAGGGACAGGAAAAGAAAGCCCCATTTGGAGATGGGGGGTCAGGCAGCTAAGGTATGAGTTAAAATTTGTGTTCTTATTTTGAGTCGTGCTAAATATGAACGTGAAGCAGATGAACGTAAATATGAACGTGAAGCAGAAAACCAATTAGTAACCTCTGAACTAGGCCCGCTTTATCTCTGGGAACACATGTCATGTGCCAATTTTCTTTTCTTCCTTCCTTCCTCCGTGCCAATTCTCCATTGCTCATTGCATAAAGCAGGTGATGAAAATGGTTCCGGAGAGCTGAAGATGTCCCAGACAGCTGTTGTTTCCAGGACTATATACCGGTATTTGGCCCTCTGTTCCTCTCCATGTCTCCATGTCATCCCTCATTCCAGCATGGATAAGGAAAGGAGTTGAGTCTCTTCAAATATGCCCTGAAGATTTTGCTGATTGCTTCTTCTACTAAGCATCTTTGTTCAGATGTACTGAGAACAGTGCTTTAATCGTTCCATCTGTATCTGTACAACATGTACCCACAGAGAGTAGCAGTCTCATAGTCATAGCAAAGGTTGAGCAATAGGTTATTGTTTTGTTGTTGTTGTAATTTCCAATATGATCTCTAATCTGCATCTCCCAAGCTAATGTGCAGCTCGGGAGCCAGTCATCCTTAGGTTTTCACAATTCCCTAAATTTTGCAATGTAGCTTCCAGCTCAAAATGTATATAAAAGGATCTATAAATATGTATTTTGAGAGACATTGACTTTGAAACTGTATATTGTGGAGGGAAGCACACACACACACACACACACACAATTTTGCATGAAGATTTTTATGTTGTTAAAAATGCAGATCAATGCATACACAGGATGGAGCTATTATTGTTATTGTTTTAATTATTGTTATTGTATTAATTTATGATTTGTCTTTTACATATATGTATCATGTTGACTAATAGACATACCATAAAACAGCTATATATAGCTGCCAGGCATTCAATCACTGCCCCATTCTGGCTGTTCTGGGGAATACTCTGATCCTCCCCTTCCACCAAGCTGTTTTTGAGTTCTCATGGTTGTGCAGGGTGGGGTGGGGGAGCTCTGTTCTGCTAGCAAGACTCCTTGTGCTGGCTTCCACTAGCTGAAGATAGGTTTAAAAACAATACAAAATGAATGCCTAAGGCAGAAGACCTTTTCATTTAGCTGGAAAAGCTTGTCAAAATGAAAATGTTTTCAATTGTTAACAGAAAGTAGAGATAGATTGTGGGGGCCTGTCAACTGGAATGCTGTTCCATGGAACAGGGGCAACCACATTGAAATCCTGCTCCAATTTATACTGGAGTAGACTTCTAATACTTTGGGGATTTTCAGGAAAAACCTACAGCATCCATGACAGGTGGCCATTCAACCTCTGCTTAAAAACCTCCAAGGAAGGAGAGTCCACCACTTCCAGAGGGTGTCTGTTCCACTGCTGAACAGCTCTTACTGTCAGAAAGGGCAAAGTTAATGTGGACTTTAAAAATCATTTTGTTAGATATATTATATTGAGAGTCTGGAATAGATATAAACCTAGGTTATATGCAAAGATACTCTTATGGATCTCAACACAAGAAGCGTTTCATAGAAAAGAGGCAACAGGCAAGGAGAAATTGTTAACTTATCAAGAGGCATTAGCGTGGAGTCAAAGGGACTGTAAAATTAAAACAAGGGAAAAACTCACAAAGGGAGGTTACAGGCTCCAATGGTTTTCTCACCTGCAATTAACTGAGAGATTTAAGTTGGATAAAATGCCTTTGGTACTAAGGTTGTGAAGTATACTCAGAGTCAAGTGTGAATTTCATGCTCTTTATTCAGCTCATAGTAGCAAACAATAAATCTTTCCCCAAAATGTGTGCTATACATTATTTACACAATGGGCCCCACGTGATTGGCTAATTCCGGGCTACTCCTGTAAGCCAATCAGGTTGCAGATTCACTTCATCCAGGAGCCTGATTGGCTGCTCTTGCAGGCCAATCAGGTCGCTGATTCACTTCCACCTGGAGCTGGATTGGGTGGCTCCTGCGGACCAATCAGACTGCTGCATTCTGGATCCTATTGTTCTAAGACCAATCAGACTGCTGCATTTTGGGTCCTATTGTTCTAGGATTCAGCTCAGTACATAACAGGTTGCCATATGTCTGTTTCCCCCAGACATGTCTTCTTTTTCAGGCTTAAATTTTCTGTCCTGGCGGATTTTGGCAAAATATCCAGGTTTTTTTTGTTTGACACCATGGTGGGTTTGGGGAGGCTGAAGCTCAGATTAAGAATAAATGAAAGTCCCATTCCATGAGCAGAAGACAAATCTGCAAGTGGGCTGCTAGGAAAAACACAATACCGGCAGGAGCATATAGCTGGTCCTTGCACCACTGAAGCCATCGCTGCTGCAGCAGCAGCTGCTACTGAAGGCAGAGTAGAGCCCAATGGGAGTGAGGCAACTGGAGAAGTGACAGAGAAGAGCGCCTCCCTGGGTGCTTCTTGTCCCAGGATGGAGACCGACCCAACTGGCAGCCCAACAGAACCCGGCAGCCCAGGGGAACCGTATGGCAGGGCAGGCAATGCCGCCTTTACAAAGGAGAGGCCAAGACACATCGGAAGGGTGGAGAAGGCCACATGAAGGCTTGTTGCTGGGAATAGCACTCATCCTGGGACCAACCTGCTGAGGAGGAACACAGAAGTCCCTGGGAGACCATGCAGCAAGCTGTGCTTGGCAGTGAGGCAGCCGCCATGGGGGTCCTTCCCCTGCCAGCAGAGGGGTGTTGGTGGCAGGTGTGGGCTCGATGGAGAACAAACAGAGCAGGGTGGAAAACGGTGGCACCCAGGAGGGAAACTTAAAATGATGGTGGCTTCCTCCAAGGCCACCCCCCTGACCCTACAGCCCTGTGTGCTCCCTGGTCTTGCGAGGCCACCTTCAGGTCAGTGCACTCCACATTAGAGGGAGACTTATAAATGTATTTCTTCTTCTTCTTCTTCTTCTTCTTCTTCTTCCTCTTCCCTCTTTAAATATATATATTAAATACCGGTATATAAATTTAATTCAATACATTAAATATTAGAAGTCTATAAAGGTAAAGGGACCCCTGACCATTAGGTCCAGTCATGACCGACTCTGGGGTTGCGGTGCTCATCTCGCATTATTGGCCGAGGGAGCCGGCGTACAGCTTCCAGGTCATGTGGCCAGCATGACTAAGCCACTTCTGGCGAACCAGAGCAGCGCACGGAAATGCCGTTTACCTTCCCGCTGCAGTGGTACCTATTTATCTACTTGCACTTTGACGTGCTTTCGAACTGCTAGGTTGGCAGGAGCTGGGACCAAGCAATGGGAGCTCACCCCGTCATGGGGATTCGAACCGCTGACCTTCTGATATTAGAAGTCTACTCCAGTATAAATTGGAGCACTGTGGAGCAGGGTTTCATTGTGGCTGCCTCTGTTCCATGGAACAGCATTCCAGTTGAGATGACAGGCCCCCACAATCTATCTCTACTTTCTGATGTGATCCAGAGTGGTGCTGGGTTGTCTTGACATTACTCAGCCCAAGCCCAGTTTCTCCATAATCAGGCTTCAGCCAAATCTGGTTCACAGCCCCACCTAACATTGTTTTCCTTGAGTGCAGCATTAGTGCAGCTTTAGGCTTATATTTCAGGGTGGTCTCTGGCTGCTGTCCCAACTGTTGAAACATGGATTGGGAAACTCAGGTGTGGGGTGGGGGAGGGCAAATGTGCCCCTCTAGCCTTCTTTATCCTGAGAACTCTCTCTACCCTGAAACCTCTCTCTAGGTCATGGGTGCCAACTTGAATAAAATATTGGGGGGCACGTAATCCCTGCAGTGCACACACACCATTTGAATGGCAATGCCCATCAACTTTGAGGGGGGGCAGCCCCATCAAATATTTTATTAAGGGGGCTGAAGCATTTCACACTTATTGAATGTTTTACCTGGCCCTTACACACCATTGGACTGTGACGATGGCACTTGCTTCCCTGGATGTTGAGACATGTGCTTGCCTATGGACCTCTGATTGATTCTGTGCAAAGGTAAGAGTTGCAATCATTGCTTCACCCTCTCATTCATCTGACCATGTGCATCACCAGCATTTCATCCCTAGAAGTTTGCCCACAAAGGGGCACTGCCCCAGCCCTGTGTTAAAGACTTCAGGAGACAAATGGGGCCTTGGGTGCCACTAGGAGCCTCAATGGGAGGACTGAGCTCTTGCCAGACTCTGCCAGTGGTCAGGGGACAATGGGCACTGGAGTTCAGCAACATCTAGAGGGCAACAGGTTCCCCACTCTCAGCTTACTTGCCTCTTTCTCTTCCTGCCACCACTGCTTTGCTAATAATTAAAGTAAGCCAGGGAAGCATGAATGATTTAGCTCCACTCCACAATAAAAGAGTGCAGGATTTTGTTTTGTTTTTGTTTTTCAATTTTGAAAGAACAGCTGGATTTTCCATTAGCAAGCCTGAATATTAGCCATGCAGCATTCTAGACCCCTGAGTGACTTCCTTGGTCTAATTGATTTGCAGATACCTAGAGCTGTTGATGATAGTTATTTCACTTTGTTTCCATCTCTTCCCCCACCTCATCCCCTTCCTTCCCTTGTAGTTTTGGCTTCTTATGATCCTTATCTAGAAATGCCTATTACTTGCTTTGATCTGCAAAAATCATCTAATCGCTGACAACAGCTGGCATTTGACAGAACATGGACAAAACACATCAGTGTGATCCCTTTTTTAAAGTCTTATTTTTGAAGCCAAGGCTATAAACACCCAGGACCAATTCCTTTCCTTAAAATTTCTTCTTTTTGCAGGTGGTGTGGGAATAAGAAATAAACATCAGAAACACATTAATGGGTGACAGAAGAGAAGAAAAGCTTCAACTTTTTTGTTCAAGCAAACATTTTGTTCCCAAAGATGAGCTGGAGATAGGAGCACAGGAAGTGGCATTACATATATTGAGCTAACCAGGCTTCCTTAACCTCGGCCCTCCAGATGTTTTTGGCCTACAACTCCCATGATCCCTAGCTAGCAGGACCAGTGGTCAGGGATGCTGGGAAGTGTACTCTCAAAACATCTGGAGGGCCGAGGTTAAGGAAGCCTGAGTTAAACCACTGGTCCATCTAGCTCGGCATTGTCAACACTGACTGGCAGTGATTTTCTGGGATTTCAGGCAGGAATCCTTTTACAGCCCAACCTGGAGATGCTGGAGGTTGAACCTCGGACCTTCTGCATGCAAAGCAACTGCTCTACCACTGATATAATGGTTAGGGCTTTGCATTAGGGACACAGGAAGTTGCCACTGACTGGTTCGACTAGCTCAGGATTGTCTACACTGATTGGCAGTGATTCTCCGGGGTTTCAGACCATGAGCCTATCACAGCTCTTCATGGAATTGCTGGGCATTAAGCCTGGGACCTTCTGCATGTAAAGCAGTTGCTCCAAGCACGATCCCTTTTCTTATTTTTACAAACTACACACCAGTCCTCATTTTCATCTAATGTCAGTAGTCTCTGGAGTGCCAGCAGCAGGTGCATCCCTCCTGATCTTTTGACCCCTTGTATCTTCCAGACTTTCTCACAAAGTCTCAAGTGGTTTAAAGAGGAAAATGTTGAAAGAGCCAGAATGAATGAATATGAGGATTCTGTTTCTGCTTCTTCAACATGGCAGCTGCAACAGCTGTAAGGAAGCTCAAGTGAAGTAAATCTGCCACTTGGAAAAGACTCTTTAGAGAAGGGTCTTCCTGTCTTTTCCTTGACCAGGAGAAAAACACACAGAGACAAATGAGTTGTGGTGGGAAAAGAAGGAGAATGAAATCAGATATATCAATTAGTGTCTCGCTGGTGCCTTATAAGACATTTTCTCCTGTGGTTCTGCTACAGTCTCATTGGGCTAATATGCAGCGATTTATTCACTGGTTCAGAACACCTAGAAATTAAATTTAAGATACTGTAATGCTGAAGCAAGCTCTGAGGGATGGATCTGAAACAGGATTTCTAGGGTTTCTTTTGTGAAAGTTAGTGATGAAAGATGAGAGGATTGTTAAGTGCTTGCATTTTTGTTGTTTTTATTGCCACGCTCATGATAGACTGGCCCCTTCCAGACAGATGCTATTTTTTTGGAAGGATTCAATCACATCCCAGCAAATTCAGGTTGTACAATTATAGCCAATTGGGAGATCTTGTGCAACAAACACACTTCCCAGAAAATCAGGCTTTTTGTTATACGGAAAGTGATTTGAAAGTGGAAATGAAAGAAATTAGATTGCCACCCTATGGACCTCTCATGGAGGAACACAAAGAAGGGACTCAGAGGCTGATCTCAGGGTCTGGGTGGGTTCATATGGAGAAAGGCTGTCTTTGAGGTATTGCAGACCCTCCGTGTCCCTATTTTCCAAGGATGCCCCTGATTTAGAGAAGCCGTCCCAGTTTTTTATTTGAATGTCCTGCTTTTCTTTAGGATGTCCCCAATTTCATTGGAAAAATGTTGGACCCCCAAGCCATCTGAAGGCAATCCTGTATAGGGAATTTTTCTTTAATGTTTAATGTTTAATTATGTTGGAATATATGTTGGAAGCTGCCCAGAATGCTGGGGCAACTCAATAGGTTCTGTGGGGTATAAATTATGGAATGGGATGTCCCTATTTTCATCAGAGAAATATTGGAAGGTATAGGTTTTGCAGTCCTGAGCCATTTAATGCTTTATAGATCAAAACCAGCACTTTGAATTGGGTCTGGAAACTAATTGGTAGACTGTGCAGTTGGACCAGGATCGGTGTAATAGGCTCAAACTGTCTTGCCCTGGTGAGCAACCTGGCCGCTGAGTTCTGTGGGATGAAAACTTATCTGAAAGCATCCTGTTGTTGTTTTTCTGCAGAAAAATATGGCTGCTCCATCAGTACATGAGGCAATAATCTTTCCCCCATGCTATAGCCCTTCTCCCTGTACCCCCCTTTTAAAATAGATATTTTTGCAAATATAAATATAGAAACAAAATAAACATCCTCAGCTGACATTAAGAATAAAACATAAAAATTAATAAAGGCTTGTCCAAATAGGTATTCAAACAAGATTGGCTATAAATAAGCTATATGTTCAAACTTCTAGGTTAGAGATATGTTCAGTCCACTAGGTTGCATGTGGTGGGTGTTTATCCTTCCAGCCAAGCAGTGTAAGTCTTTTTGCAATGTCCATTTTCATAGTTCAACAGTTCCCACACTACAGACACATAATTCAAGTGTGCTTGTACCTGCTTTTAAAAGCATTTTTCCCCCACTGTGGCAAAGCTGCAGTACTTTTGAAGCTGGTCTGAGCATATTTACACTGTTAAAGGTGTTTATGTGTGTGTGGAGGAAGGCAACTTTTAGACCATTTCCTAAGAAATCCCACATATTATCTTACTGCACATTATTTTAAATCGTGGATTTAAAAATATTTCCCAGGAATTATCCTACAGAACCCCCATGCAGAAATATGATGGGATCTAATGGGGCAGAAGATCAAACATATCCATTCTGAAGGAAATCAGCTCTGAGTGCTCACTGGAAGGATAGATCCTGAAGCTGAGGCTCCAATACTTTGGCCACCTCATGAGAAGAGAAAACTCCCTGGAAAAGACCCTGATGCTGGGAAAGATGGAGGGCCCAAGGAGAAGGGGACAACAGAGGACGAGATGGTTGGACAGTGTTCTCAAAGCTACCAACATTAGCCAGACCAAACTGCGGGATGCAGTGGATGTCACGGGATGCAGTGGATGTCCATGGGGTCACGAAGAGTCGGACACGACTAACAACAATGGGGCAGAGTTGTCCATCCCTATACATAGCACCTTTCAAGTATCTGAAGAATTCCTTACAAAAGCTCTCTTAGACCACTCTGATTATCCCCTTTTGTAGACAGAGGGCTGGTTACATAATTATGTGGCAGTCATTCTTTAAGGCAGGGGCGGGGGACATTTTTGGTCCAGGGCCCACATTCTCTTCGGCACAGCTTTCCAGGGGCCATGTGCCAATGGCAGGCAGTACCAGAGACAAAAGTGACTGGAGCATTGTGTGTAAATGCATTTGGAGTACAAAGCAGGAATGGTGATGTGTGTCACTTGGGAAGAAGGGGTGTGGCTTTGGGAGAGTTCCAAGGGACAGGTAGAAAAGCTTGGAATCATAGAATCATAAAATTGTAGAGTTGGAAGGGACCCTGAGGATTTTCTAGTCACAATGTAGGAATATGCAGCTGTCCCATATGGGGATCAAACCTGCAACCTTGGCATTGTCAGCACCATGTGGAGAGCCGCATTTGGCCCTAGTCCTGAGGTTCCCTGCTCCTTCGTGACAGATTTCAATTGTCCAAACACAGGTTGAACCACAGAGCCAAGGTTGCAATTCAGAAAAAGTCATACAAAGTTGAAAGTAAGTTGGGAGAGAGAGTCAGTGTGGAGTAGTGGTTAAGCGTGGTAGACTCGTAATCTGGTGAACCGGGTTCGCGTCTCCGCTCCTCCACATGCAGCTGCTGGGTGACCTTGGGCTAGTCACACTTCTTTGAAGTCTCTCAGCCTCACTCACCTCATAGAGTGTTTGTTGTGGGGGAGGAAGGGAAAGAAGAATGTTAGCCGCTTTGAGATTCCTTCGGGTAGTGATAAAGCGGGATATCAAATCCAAACTCTTCTTCTTCTTCTTGTATTGAATTTAGCAGGGCTTACTTATGAGTAAACACTACAAGCACTGGGAAGAAAACATGAAGATGTAGCTGGAGGGAAAAGAATGAGAGAAGGGAAGCAATTTCTGGCATGGGAGTGGAGGAAGGTTAAACTTTTATTGATCCACAGCAGGAAAACATATTCTCATTGCTTTTTCTCTCTGCTTTACGGATGATCCTGAATCAAATATAAAGGGGCCATTTCAAAGCCAGGCTTTAGAAAGATATAGCAGATAAACAGCTGTTTGCTGACACCAAAGGTGCCAAAGTGATTTTTGATGATAAAAGCTGAGCTGGAAGAACAGAGAATGCTGAACATGATAAAAACTAGGGAGGGAGGTGGGGGGCAGAGCAGAATCCAAGGACACGAAGGTTCCATAGCTGAGCTGAAAGAAAGAGAAAACAAAAGGAAACATAAGAAAATCAAAATAGTCCTGCTGGGCTCAACCAAATGATCCATCTGACTTGTCATTCTAACTTCTGCCCATAGTCAGGGAAGCTCACAAGTGAGGCCTGATTGAATTTTACATCTTCTGGTTTTAGTAATCAGAAGTTGTGTGCATCCATAAGAACATAAGAAGAGCCTGCTTGCTTGAGTAGTCCAAAGATTCATCTCGTCCAGCAACTTGTTCTCACAGTGGCCACCCAGATACTTCAGTGGGAATACCACAAACAGTACCAGAGCACAACAGCAACTTTCATCATCTGCAGTTCCCATCAGCTGATATACAGAGCCAAATACTGCCTCCGATGGTGGAGGCAGACCATAGCAATTGTGGCTAGTGGTTTTTATCCTCCATGACTTTGTCTAATTCTCTTTCAAAGCCATCCAAGTTAGTGGCCATCACTATCTCTTGTGGCTGCGAATACCATAGTTTAATTGTGTGATGTGTGGATCGCCGTGGATCTCTGGGCAGAGATTGCCACACTGATCTCCCCGCTGGGCGGGGATTGCCCTGGATCGCCTTGCTGATCACCCCCATGGGTGGGGATCACCTCGCCGATTGCCCCCTGGGTGCATGATATGTGTGCTGCTCTGGGTGCCCGAGCGGCTAGCCACGCCACTGGGCCAGATACCATAATGAGTGAAGCAATATTACCTTTCTACATTAGTTTCTACACCCACTTACACACTCCCCTCTATCCTCTATCCAGGCAGGCAAAAAACATCAGATTTCAGGGACATTTCCCAGCCTGGAGAGGGGGAGAGTCCTAAGGGACTGATAGAGAGACTTGGTGGGACATTTATATAATAATAATAATAATAATAATAATAATAATAATAATAATAATAATAACAACAACAACAACAACAACAACAACAACAACAACAACATTTGGCCCTGTGTCCTCATATCCCCCCCACACACACACCTGAGGCTTATGTTTATTGGCATATTTCTTTCTTTTTTCTTTTTTTAAACGTGTGTTTTTTGGGTTCTGATGTGAACCAACCAATCAAGGATCATTTACATACCTTGTTGATTTTTTTCAAAACCACACTGTCAACCAGATTTGGCTACATGATGACTTGAGAAAGCCTAATCAGAGTGAGGGCAATGCTTTCTGAAGCAAGAATTCAAAGAATTTGCAGAATTCTCTCCTCATTTATAGCTGAAATGGGAAAGCGAGTTCTCCAATGCAAGGAGAGCTTGTGTTGCGGTGGGGCAGAAAAGCCACCTCCAGGTGGGTTTGGCTAGCTGGCCACAGCTAGCTTGACCAGAACATGTTGCTGGGCAGAAGCACATGTATCCAGTTTGATGGACAGCCCAGCGTCCCTTAAAAAGAGTCAGCACGTGGTGCGACCTCCCTCTTTTCTGCGAGCTTCGGATCTGCTCTGAGCTCGGTGTGGAGATGTTTAAACAGTTGTATTGATCTTTACCTCTTTTTTCTTCTTTTTCTTCTGGTTATAATTGCTTCTTGAGTCCCCTTTCCTTTCTTCATTCGAAAATCCATACCCCCCCACAGTCCGTTTCTTTCCCCCCTTTTAAAAAGAATTCTGTCCCCCCCACCCCCTCCCACCCCCGTTACACCCTCCTTTCCCCACCCCCCTTGGCTTACCTTGGTTCCCAGTCTCGCCCCGGCTTCTCCCAGGAAAGGCTGGGTCCTTGCTGGCAGAAACAGCGGCTTACACTGTTTGATTTAGCCCAGCTGCAGGGTCTGCATGGTAGGAGGCTTTAGGGGAGCTGCTTATCCTCCGAGCGGCAGTTTTCCCCCTTTGTTCTCTTCGGGCCTGTGTCCTTATCTCCGCCCCGATCTCCAGCTGATCGGCGTCTTCTTTTTCCTGCTGCAGCTGCCTCCTGCCCACGCGGCCTTGTTTCTGGCGGCCAGCGGTGTTTCCTTTACCCTCACCCCTCCTCGGCAGTGGGCTCTGCTTGGGGCCTGGAGGCCTTCTAGCCCGCGTTTTGGCGGGAGCGCCATTTTCTCCCTCTTGCTGTTTAGCTTCTGCTTGCCCGGCTACTTGCTTGCCTCAGTCTCCAGGCGCCATCTGCTGGCCGTCGGCTATACTGCAGCCTAATTGCATTGCTTTAGTGTTCAGGTGCCCTCCAGTGGCCGTTGACGTTACTGCAGCCTTGCTTTATTTTGATTTTATTTGATTTTCTGTTTTGTCTTAGTGGTTTTCTCTCGTTTCAGGTTGTATTATTTGACTTCCTTTTGGCTGGTGCCTTTTTATTCTCTTTTGGTTAATTTTGCTTTGTTACAGTTTACTGTTATTTAATTGTATTAAGTTTGTTGTATTTTATTCTATATTTTGTTTTAATTTGTTTTGTTTTATTTTATTTTTTTGGGTTGTTCATTTTATTTTATTCTGATTTAATCCTGTTTGATTTATTTTATTTTATGTTAATTTAATCTAATTTATTTCATTTATTTGTGATATTTAATAGGGGCTTGTTTCATTGGTCTCCCTTGTGTGTGCATTGTTTCCGGCTTTGTGTTGCTTGCCCTTAACTGTTTTGTCCCCTTTTTTCACCGGCACTCAGGATGTCCCAGAAGAGGGCCACGTCATGGGCTGCAGCCGCGCTTCCTTCAAAGAGGGCTATTTGTGGTCCTTTGCCACAGTTGGGAAGCTGGAGCGGATTGGCGCCATCATGGCCAATTTATTGGGTGATCCTGTTGCCTTGGCCCGATTCGAGTCTGATCTAGAGGGTCTCATACTTTTGTCTGCTCCTCAGGGCGATGTGCAAGGGGATCCTCCCCACAAGAGGATGTCTCATCCCTGGGGCGCACTTCCTCGAGTGGGGGGAGGACTATATCCCCCTTCTGGGGCTTTATCCAGCACCGTGCTGCCCCCACAGGCTGTGACCCCCTCTTCTTTGGCGGAGAAGGCTAAGGGGGTGGGACCTTCAAAGCGAAGGGTGGCTGGCGGGCGGCAGGCAGGAGGTGCCAGGGCTGTGACGGGTGCCCCCCGGCAGTCCCGGGCGCCAAAAAGGGGCAGGGCCACTTCCTCACGCTCTGTTTATTTTCCAGCAATTCCAGGTACTTCCCGGCAGGATTGCGAGGCAGATGACTCATCTGGAGTTGGCAGCCCTGCTCTGTCTCAAGCGGCTTCAAATGTGGCTCGGCGACGGAAGAGGGTGTGCCGAAAACGCGGGAAGGAGCGACGAAAGCTAGTTCCCGTGGCGACGGCAAGGCATAGCTCCTCAGAATCTTTGGAAGTGGAAGGCCTGGCCAGGCCACAGAGGGCATTCCAGGAGGCCAAGACGACAAATAGGCGCGAGCCTGATTCAGAATCATCTGTTGAGGACAGCCTGCCGGTTCCTGCCAAGGTGTCGTCTGGTGGAAAGTGGCATCATCGGGGCTGTTGTGGTCATAGGGCCAAGAGGCGGACGGGTGAGTCCTCGGCCTCCTCGACAGGTACGTCGTCACAAGCTTCCGACGTTGATTCTGGGGCTGATTTGAAGCTCTACTGGGGTTTCGGGGAATCAGTCCCGGGTCTCCCCAGATGGGCTTGGCAGCGACAGGCCAATTCCCATTGGGTAAGGTATGGGGCTACTCAGGAATATCTGGATGGTCGCCTTGTTCCAGAAACCAAGTGTTCCACCAACAGGGCTAGGGATATCATCCCGGGGTGCCACCTGCCCTCCAGGTTCCGGAATAGGATCCTTAAGGGTCAGTATGTTGACATATTCAAACTGCCCCCCCCAGAAGATGGTCACCCTGAACTTGAGGAGTCAATTCTCCCCGCTAGGAAGCGTGCTTCCCTAGTGAAGACTGAGAAGACTTTTGAGCGTTGGCTCGACTGTTTTCAGGTCTTTGCTGGCGTCATTGCCATTGTGTATCCCAGGAGATCTATCCACCTTTGGATTTATCATTCTATTGTACGGTTGGCGTACACGATGGCCGGCGAGATGGCGGCCATCTCGTATGACAAGTAATTTAGGACTAGGGCCAATAGAATCACTTCGGCCCAATGAGACAGAAGGGACATTGACATCCGGGCTACATGGGTAGCCCCACACATTCAGAGGAGGGCTCCCAAGCAGCGGGCTATCCGGTCGCCACTTCCTAAGGCGAACTGGCAGTTTTGCTGCTGGAATTTTAACAAGGGCAACTGTCAGCGCCCTTCCTGCAATTTTCCTCATGTGTGCGAGAAATGCGGAGGGGCACATCCCACCCTGTCTTGCTTGTGGGCTGGACGGCCCTTTCAAGGGGGAAAGGGAGGAGGACAGCAGCCTGCAAAATCGTCCCCCTCCCAGCCCACGTCAGGCACCTCCAAATAGTTTAGTCACTGATCTGGCCTCGACTCCCGTGAAATTACAGCCCCTGTTGCAATGGCTGGCCGATTATCCTAATCGGGAGGTGGCTCTTTATCTGTGGGAAGGCTTTTCCCATGGTTTCAGGATTCCCATATCATCGAATCCCGTGGCGCGTAATCCTATTAACCAGAAGTCGGTGCGGGAGCTGCCGGATGTGGCTAGGAAAAAGATCAGGAAGGAGTTGGCGTTAGGCCGCATGGCTGGCCCTTTCGACGCTCCTTCTTTTCCTAACCTGCATCTTTCCCCCCTCGGAGTGGTGCCCAAAAAGGCACATGGGGAATTTTGCCTGATTCATAATTTGTCCCACCCCAGGGGCACGTCGGTGAATGACATGATTCCCCCAGAGCTTTGTTCAGTGAGATATGCTTCACTGGACGATGCGGTCAAAATGATAAGGAAATTTGGTCCGGGTGCTCTATAAGTGAAATGTGATGTAGAATCAGCATTCTGGCTGTTGCCAATTAATCCTTGGGATTTTGGGCTACTTGGATTCAAATTGAGGGTACTTATTACTTTGATAAGACAATGCCCATGGGCTGCTCGGTAGCTTGTGCGGCATTTGAGGCCTTCAGTACTTTTTTGGACTGGGCCCTGCGCCACAAGACGGGCCTGCGAGGGGTGCCCCATTATCTGGATGATTTTTTGCTTTCCTTTGGTAGTGACTCGGGCGACTGCCTAGTGCTCATGCAGTCTTTTATGGCACTCACAGAGGAGCTGGGCGTTCCTTTGGCATCGGCCAAGACGGAGGGCCCAGCCACCCAGTTGGTTTATTTGGGTATCTTGTTGGACACGGTCGCGCAGACTTCAAGTCTGCCGTCCGATAAAATTCTTACATTGCAGAAGGTTATCAAGGAAGTGCTTCCCCTCGCTAAGATAACCTTGCGTCAGCTTCAATCGCTGCTGGGCCACTTGAATTTTGCTTGTAGGGTGGTGGCGCCAGGGAGGCCCTTTTGCTCCCGGCTGGCAAGACTCACAGCTGGCTCGCGGGTGCCTCACCACCACACGCGCTTGCCCAGGATGTGAAGGAGGACCTTCGTAACTGGTTGATATTCCTTCAGGAATTCAATGGGGTTTCCTTGTGGCAGGACACCTTGAACCTCCGCAATGATTTCCAGGTCCACTCTGACGCTGCGGGTTCTTTAGTTTTTGGGCTGTATTGGCAAGGTCGCTGGTGTGCCATGCCTTGGCCGGCGGCCTGGCAGGGGGAGGCGATTACGTGGGACTTGACGTTTCTAGAGGTTTTTTTCCCATTGCAGTGGCCGTGCATATATGGGTCGAGGATTTCAGGGACCATCGTGTATGTTTCTGGACTGACAACCAGACGGTGGTGAGCATGCAAGCTAAGCAGTCCTCGTGTTCCCCCAGGGTATCATCCTTGCTTAGGGCGTTTGTACTGCAATGTTTGCGGGCTAATATTGTTTTTTCCGCACGATTTGTCCCGGGCCTCTCTAACGATATCGCCAATGCTCTGTCCCATTTTCAGATGGCCCGGTTCAGATCCTTGGCTCCGGAAGCTCGAGAGCATCCGGAGCATTTTCCGGACCACCTGTGGTGCCTTGGAGGCACTTAGTTATGCAGGGAGTAGCCGCTTCTGTTGCCCCATCCACCCTCCGTTCCTACAAAAAGGCCTGGGCTGACTTTGCCTGATTTTGTGGTCAGTCCGGGGTGGGCCAGTTTGCCTCGCCCCCGACGACTGACATGGTGCTTGAGTATTTGGTGCACCTTTTGGAGTTGGGCCGCGCTCCCAGGACCCTTAGGATTCAGGCAGAGGCTATCTCCTTTTTTGCAAAGTCCTTCTTTGGGAGGGACCCTTGTCGAGGTTTATTGTTCGACAGGCCTTAAAGGGTTGGGCTAGAATGGCCCCATCGCAAGTCCAGGCCAGGCACCCAATTACTTTTGATCTTTTATCCAAAATGTGGGCCAAGCTTCGTGTGGTTTGCTGGTTGCGCTTTGAGGCGCTCCTTTTTTCAGCCGCCTTTTTGTTGGCCTTTTATGGGGCTCTGCGGGTTGGGGAGGTGGTCCTTGAGGCTTCCCAGCTCGCTGGTTCGCAGGGTCTGTTGCTACAAGATGTAGATCTTTCTTTTTCAGAGGTGGTCATCACCGTCCGTAACTCCAAGACCAACCAGCTGGGCCGGGGTGCGGTGATCCGGCTGCGCACCACGGGGAATCTGGGCCCTTGCCCGGTAAAAGACACTGCCCGGTATCTGGCAGAACGCCCTGCCGGTAATGGGCCTTTCCTGGTGCATGAGGATGGCTTGCCTATGACCCAGCAGCAGTTTGCTAAGATAATGCGCAAAGCCATCACAGCCTGTGGCCTCCTTGCGGCTGGTTACGCCTCACATTCTTTTAGGATTGGTGCAGCTACATCGGCTGCCCGTTGGGGGCTGTCAGCAGACAGAATCAAGGAGTTGGGACGGTGGCAGTCGGACGCCTATAAGGGCTATGTGCGACACTGATGTTTGATTTCTAATTGTTTATTTTCTGTTTCCTTAGGTCCTGCACCCGTGAACATTTGGATTGTCGGGCAAAGCATTGTTCACTGGGCCGGCGCCAGAGCTCAGGAAGCAGGGCTGGGTCCCAACCTTGAACTTCCGCCACATGTTTGTGTGTCCTGGTTGGGCAGGAGGGGGATGTTGTGGGAGGAATTAATCCCCTTGATCCGCAATCGCGCCACTTGGGTGGGTCCCCCGGAGGCTATGGTTTTTCAGTTGGGGGAAAATGACTTGCCAGCTACAAAATGCCATGAGCTTCGCCTCAAGATCCAGTGTGATTTGTGGGAGGATGCCACATTTTTTCCACAGGTCAAGCTTTTTTGGTCACACTTTTTGCAGTGCCGCTCTTGGAGGGGAGCCCGTTCTGTTGTTGCCATGGAACGGGCACGCAGACGTGTCAATAGTGCGGCAACTCGGGCAGTGCTGCCTGCGGGAGGGTCTGTGATTGCTCATCATGCTATTTTTTACAGGGATGCCTCCCTGTTCCACCCAGACGGTATTCATTTGTCCAATGACGGGAATGACCTGTGGTTAAAGGCCATTGAGGGGGCTCTCAGGTTTTGGCTGGGTGTGTGAGTGGTTTTGCGGTGAGCCGTTGGCTCCTGTGGCGGTTAGGCATTGGTTGTGTTGGTTAATGGAGCGCGGTAGCCCTCCATAAGTGATCATGGTGCGTGGGAATTCCGTTAAAGGAATCCAGCGGCTCAAATATGCTTGTCCGAACCCGGTAGGGTAGCCGGGCCGTGCATGAGCCCCTGGGACCTCTGGGGAAGGGGGAGGTCTCTGCAGCCCAGCCTCCATTCAACTCTCCCCAGACTGGTTTCCCCCCGCTGACAGGTGGTCAGCTCTGTCCCGCCGGACAGCTAGTCTTTCGCTGACTAGTGGTCAGCTCTGTCCCGTTGCACAGGTGAACCAATTCCTACGCAACCACTCACGTATTTTGTATTTTAATAAAGTTGTGGCCAAAACTATGCCAAAAACCCAAACAAAAATTTATGTCTCATGTGTGAATTTATTGGTGGGGGTGGCTTGGTGACCTCCACATGCAAAGGCATATTTTGTAGAGGACTACTACCCTCCTCTACCCCATGAAATTTTATTCTCTTAATTTGGCTCAGCCCTACAGAGAGCAGTCTGGGCAATCTGGTTGTCTGCCTCTCAATTCATAACAATTCATAACACATGACCCAACCCATGGGGAGGCCCAGCCAGATGGGTGGGGTATTATTATTATTATTATTATTATTATTATTATTATGATTAACCTTAATTTTGCATTCCCCCATTGCTTTAGAGCTTCAACTTGCGAAGTGGGAATGGACAGTGCCTATTTATATGAAGTGTCAGAGTTGTTTCTTTGAAGTCAGATAATTTCCCCCTTGGATTAATGGGGTTATTATATTTATATGAAGTACTTGAAGCACTTGAAATGTAGCTTATAACTCTTAATATATTATTGTTGTGTACCTTTAGGAAAGTGCTTTGATATGCCTGGGATGATAAGTGCTGGAAGCTTGGAGAAGTTGTGCAGAGATAAATTCCCTGTTGAAATATGGTTGGTTATTACTATTATTACTATTAACATTTTTTGCTCTAGACGTTTATGTTACATCATCTTCTCAAAAAAACTTTATTCAAGAAACAAATAGACCCATATAAAGAAGTTAAAATGGAGATGATGACACATCAGGGGATTTTTTTGGGGGGGAGCAGGAGAAACGATAAAGGGCAGAAGAAAAGAACTCAGAGCTCAAAAATTGCTCGCTGACATGGCATAATGATCTTCTCTGTTAACAAGAGTGCTTAATTAATTTCCCAAAGAAGGGTGTAAAGGAAGGAGCAGCTAATTCAGAATATACCTGAAAATGGATTCAAGCCATTATGCATGTGATTGCAAGGCATAATTTTCATTATCATACCTATCATACATAACTAAGCCTGGTGAAACACATCCTTCTAGGTATGATCTAAAGCAATGATGGGGAGACTGTGGACATCCAGATGCAGTTGAAGGGATGTAGCCCAGTGGTAGACCATCTCTTTTGCATTCTGAAGGTCCCCAAATCAACTCCTGGCAGGGGCAAAGGAAGGGGGTGCTGTGGGGGCAGGCCACCCCGGGTGTCACCACTGAGGAGGGTGACGAAATGCTGGGCAACACTCACCGTGGGACCTGCAGCATGCCCGAGCCACGCATCTCTCCTGGGAGTGACGCATTGGCTCCGGCACTTGCAGGCTCCACACTGCCCCAAACGGTCCGCCCGCTGCCTCCCCCTCAGCTGTAGGGCAGCTGAGTGGGAGGAGGCAGGCAGACTCCTTGGAGGCCCCTCGGAGTGTTCTGCCTCAGCTCACCCTGCCCCGCGGGTGGCTGGCCCCACCCCTGGGCACAGGGCACGCATGCCGCCCCAGGTCCCTGATCAGCTTGCTCCGCTGCAGATCCCTGGCATCTCTAGGTTGAGCTGGGGGAGACCTCTGCCTGAAACCCTGGAGAGCCACTGCCAGTCAATAGTAGGCAATACTTAGCTAGATGGACCAAGAGTCTGACTCAATATCAGGCAGCTTTCTGTGTTGATATGTTATGAGACTCCAACAAATATGATCTCTGACCATTAGCCATGTTGGATGGGACTAATGAGAAGTGGAATCCAGCAACATCTGGAGGGCCACAGGCTCCCCAACCCTGCTTTACACCATACCAAGCAGATCTGCATCACCTATGGTCTGAAGTAGTGGTGGGGAACCTCTGACTAGTGGGCCTAATCTGCCCCAACAGGTCTCCCCACTTGGTTCAGGATGCCATTTTGGGCAAGCCACACCCACCTGCTCTGAACCTGGTGTCATACAATAAGGGTGGTCTGAAACCTGTCCAAATTCCCCCAAAATATTATTCCCCAGTGAAGGGAGGCAATTTTCTGTTGCTTTCTTCTTAAGAACTTAAATAGACCAAAGGGTCTACTTAAGTCCAGCATCGTTTTTTCACAGTGACCAACCAGATGCACCAATGCACCCACAAGCAGGACCTGATAACAACTTTGTCTACTCTTCTGTTACAGTGGTGTCACTGCCCCTCTCTCTGCCAAGTGGTGGCAAGAGCCCATGAGATCCCAGTCACTCACACAGGATCTGTGATCCTTTGGATAATTGAATACATGGCAGAGACTTTAAGAAATATGGATTATTCACCTATTTACACCTTCAGTCTGCATGGAGGGAGGCCAGATCTTACAGCATGGTCATTACAAGAGGGGCGTGTACCCCACAGCAGCACAGCCATGAAGTTCAAGGCTTCTCTGCAGACAGCCCTGTAGCCAGCCTCTCCCAAAGATGGATCCCAGCTCCTTTCCCTGTTTCTCCTTCCCAGCAACCCTTCCTCAAAACTCCCTTTTACAGTCCTCTCAAATACACTCCATCACCTTGGTAACAGCTCAATCCCCAAGCTAAAGGATTCCTCCCCCAATGGCCCATCAACAGCTTTTGTCATGTTAACAGGTTTGTTCTGCACTAAGCCAGCCAGCCTGGTTTGCATAAGCCAGTCCAGGGATTCCCTGTCTGGCACAGCTCTGCAGCTTGTACTTTAATCCCTAGGTTTTCAACCAGTGCTCCATGGTGCCCTGGAGTGACCTGAATGATGGTCAGGGGCACCACGAGCAGCACTAGCCTCTGTCCCTCCTTCCCTCCTCCAATGAAAAAAACATGGCTTATGAAACAAAGCTGGAAACTCCCTGCTCAAACAGAAATGAGATGCTTTCCTTTCTTTTTCATGTATGACTGTGCTATGTGATGCAGTCACTTTTGAAAGAGTGCTGCCCAAATGTGCACCCCTCTAGCCCATCTCTATGATACCAGATGCTGAGTGGGGACACGAGGGGAGCCTGCAAGGAGGAGAGGAGAGGAGGAAAGCAGATGCTTCATGAGGTCGGTGGAGTGAGAGTGAGGTGATGGTTGAACCCGGCAAGGCAACTTCTTCCTGCCAGGGCTGTGGCCAATGTAAGCCCTACTTGACAGGAGACCCATTGAAAGATAGTGCGGCAGCCTCGACCAGTTGAACCTAGTGAGTTCTACTCTTGAGTAGGACTTTTCTGGATGAAGACCATCTTCATCATTAGTGGGTTGTAGGCAGTGTTGAGTCCAGCTCGAGAGGAAACCCATTGAAATAGGTGGGTAATAGACAGGCAATGAACAGTAATAGAAATAATAATAATATCCAAGTGAAGACCTACTGAAAATGATGGGTGTGGCTGATTAAGCGGTCACTGGCCTCCAATGGGTCTTCCCTGAGTAGGATAAAACCCATTTATATTAGGTTGTAGCCAGTGTTAATCTTACTCAGTGTAGGCCCATTGAAATAGATGGTTATGACTGATGGTGTCATTGATTTTCAGGGAAGCCAGTTGGGGGGTTAGGACATAGCAAGTTGAAGCTCCACAGTGACTTTCAAAACCAATGACGCACATAGTGGCCTGGAATGGAACTCCTGTGTAAGTGGAGATTCTCGCCCCCTTCCTTACATGGTTTTGAAGTTTGCTGAGGAGTTTCAACTTGCTATGTTCTAACCCCCGACTGGCTTCACTGGAAATCAATGACACCACAGAAAGATTGTGGTTGGTCAAGAGAGCCATGGACTCAAAAAGGTTGAAAACCTTTGTTTTAATCCACATCCCAATTAATCAAAATATTAGCATTTATTCATTCCTAAGGTTTAGCGCCCCCCCCCCCAAAATCTATAGCACTTCTTGTGAAGCTATCCAAGCTGGCTGCTCTTGGGTTGTCTCACAGCTCCTTATGACAGACCAACACGGCTATCTACCTGTAACAGCTCCTGGTGTTGTGTTTCTGGATCAGCTGAGACTGCTGCTCAAAGTCCAGCCCAGTTTAAAAACAAACAAACAAAAAAAAAACAACCCACAGCTAAGTACTCCAATATGTTAAAACTCCCTTAATGTGGAGAGATAGTGTGCCAGAAAGAAAGCTCAGTTAGAAACCCTAGGATTCTGTTTGCTTTTTAAACATGGAGCTACATTCAGACATGCAGCCCTTCATTTGGACTTTGAAAGATTTTCATTTCAGGGTGCAAAGTCCACCTCTGTATGTGGTATTTTCAGTGCTAAGACTCAGCTCTGGATAATGTGAAGCTCAACAAAGAAGAGTGTTTCTGAAAATCTGCTGCCAACTCCACACACTTGGGATTACATTTTTTTCACTACTGATTCTGTGTTTCCTATATTGTTTCTAAAGTTTACCACCTTTAGAGGTTGGGTATTGAGTTGGTTAAACCATTAATATGACTACAGAAACAGAGAATCATTTTATGGCTGTAATGGAAACACTGAGACTGAATTGATCCAGTAAATCTGATCCAGTAAATCTGATCCAGTAAAAATGTTCTTATTTTCTCCCTATGACAGTTTCAAGCCAGCTGCCCATGCTCCCCCAAAGAAACCAAATGCCCCATAAATAACAGCCAAATGATTACAATGTATATTCTAATAATGGCTGCTATAATAACCATCTGCCCACCCCCTTGACCCTCTCTTCCTTCCACCAGCTATTCCTCTTTCAGAGGTGATAAGCCAAAAGAAGAATTGAAATTGCTGTGTCTGTTCAGCAAATTCCTCCTGACAAAATCTTTAAGAGCTGACAAGAGTAATATACTGAAAATTAGTTTAGAAGTGTTTCAAGTTTTGAGAAATCAATCAAAATCAAATTAAGTTCTGAAGATGCTGTCTGGAAAGTTTAAGAACAATAAAGATCTGATCCTGCATCTGATCCAGCATCTTCTCAACACGTTGGAACTAGCAGTGGTAGTTGCCTTGCCTATGATATGCTCCCCTTGGTGAACATTGAGGGAGAGCTTGTTTGCATGAAGAGTCCTACAAAACTGGATTTGATTTAGATAAATCTAAGCAGGATCACATTGCCTGTTCACCTGTTCTAAATAGTAACATTTGTTGTGGGAAACATCATAAGGTGTGTGGATGCATGTACTAGCATTGAAAACTGGAAGAGAATACATGGAAAATATTTCTTTACAGCTGGAGCCATGACATGAGATGCAAATCCAATTGATTGTTCTGAGCCATTTAGATATACAAAGGTGAAAAATCTCCCACCTCCCATGCTGGGATACACCACAAGCCAGCACTGATGGTAATCTGGAGTCAAACTGTGTCAAAACACTGGAGTCAAAACACCTTGGAAATATTTTTTAGATTTGAAATATCCTCTCTTGAACCTCCTCCCATAGTAATTCATGCAATGATGCCAATGCTGTAGGCCACTGGTCTTTAACTAGTGGATCAGGACCCACTAGTGGGGTACAGCCTGATCCAAGGTGGGTCACAACAGGAGTGCTACAACCAGGCAAATATATGATGAAAGATTAAGATGGGTTAAAATGATTAAAATGGATCCCCAAATGCATGTTTGAGTTAAAAGTGCTTCTTGGGTCTGAAAACGTTGAAGATGCGTACTATGGACAATTTGGACAAAAACCCATGGATGAAGATGATTCATGAGTGCCATATAGGCTTTTAACTCTGAGACTGATTTAGGTGTTGCAGATCCTTACATACTGGGAGGAGCCTTTTGCATTAATAAGTTGAAATCATCATAAAAAATGTGGAATGGGCTGGTCCTCAGTCTGTAGATTGGATAAATAAATAGATCTGTTAAGATTCAGTTCTTCTCACCCTCCACTATTCCTTCTGTTAAAGCAGAGGGTGGGGTGATACCTGGGTGTCATGACCTGGGACCCAGGTGAATGTTGTAGCCCAGGAAGTATGTCAGAATCCACATTACACACAAACCTAAGCTTATATCCTCTGTCTCTTTTTCCTTGTTTTTCATCTAGGAGCTTGTTTTGTACTGAATATACTGCTGCCAGATGCTAGAGGTGCAAGCAGTGATCAAATAGCCTTGAACTATTATTATTATTGTTGTTGTTGTTGTTGTTGTTGTTGTTATTGTTATTATTATTTGAACTATTATATGAACTTGAATTATTGCTAATTAAAACCTTCAACAGAACAGAACCAGATCCAGGTGTGTTAGTTAGTTGGGAAATGTTTATATACTGGTATTTGTTTTTCACACTTGATGCAGTGAATGTTCATTTAAGAATCGAGAAATCCATTATTATTTTTTGGTGTTCCTGAACCCCCAATTAGAGAATTAGAAGCAGCATTTCTGTCTTTTTGCTAGCATAGCACTCATCATGGGCCTCTCGCTTCACCTTATCAGCTTAGCAAAAAGTTTGCTGACCTTCCGGACTAAAAACTTCAGAGTCAGGAGGACAATAATTTCATTGGACTCAGGCATTCTTTATGTAGTGACTCTTTATGTAGTGACACTAGCAGAGAAGTGTAACATTCTGTATGGGACAAATTTATAACTTTGCTTAAAGATACCTGCTGCTATGGTATCGGACAAACGCTGGTTCCCTCGGCCTGAAAGCGAGATGAGCGCCACAATCCCATTTGACTGGGCTTAACCACCCAGGGGTCCTTTACCTTACCCTTTGTGTAGTACATAGGCACATGTCTTGAGCATGTGCAGAGATAGCCAACTAGGATGGTCTAAGCTTCTGTCATAATTGCATTCCGTTCTGTAATATTATAAAAGCTTTGTGCACCCTTTGTTCAGGGGTCCCAGCTTTTCGGAGATATACACTGGGATCTCTATATTTACTCTGGAGCATTAAATCTGAATTATTCCCATGCACTGAGTTTGTCTTTTGTTGGCTGAAGGGTCAGAGTTTTTATTTCACCCTCCTTTCTAAGGTAACAGGGGAACATGTTGCCCTCCAGATGTTGTTGGATTCCAACTCCCATCAGCAGCAGCCAGCATAGCCAATAGTCAGGGATGGTGGGGTATGGAGTCCAGCAACATATAGAGAAGCATAAGTTCTTCAGCCCTGTGTTAAGGAAAATAACTCTTTGTGTTTTTTTAATTGCTGTAAGATGCCCTTAGACAAGCAGTGTCTGGAAAGCTGGCCTTGAAATATTTTAAAATAGAAATGATGAAAAGGCTGCAGAGAACTTCCTTTTGCTTTGGAATGGAAAGTAAAACATTTTTTTTAAAAAAAAGTCGATAGACCATTAAATATATTGCTCTACAGGCCAAATGTACTTGCTTACATAATCCTGTACTATGCATTGAATTGCATCCAACTAACTACTACAGAGTAAAAAAGGTAAAGGTACCCCTGACCGTTAGGTCCAGTCGTGGACGACTCTGGGGTAGCGGCACTCATCTCGCTCTATAGGCCGAGGGAACCGGCGTTTGTCCGCAGACAGCTTCCGGGTCATGTGGCCAGCATGACTAAGCCGCTTCTGGCGAACCAGAGCAGCGCACGGAAACACCCATTTATAGTGAGTAGACCAATTTAAAGTGAGATACCTAAGATAATCACATCCATAAATTTAAATGGATCTACTCTGAGTAGGACTAACATTGCACACAGCTCATTCTCACACAACCCTGCCACATAACCAACACAAACACCCCCAAAAAAGTCATTGTTCATTCTTGCCTCAGTAATCCTATTTTAAATTGATCCCTAAACAATTTCATTTCAATATTGATCACCTAAAGGGAATAAATTGACAGCAGATGGAGGAGATAAAAGAAGCATGCCAAAGAGACCTTCTGACTTTCATCCCTGGAGGCAGCTGATTTGTTTTCATAATGTACTGGGCTTTTTTCAACTTAGTTTGCTGAGGTCAACTCAACAGTACCCATTTCACCAAGGATAAGATCTTGAAAATGAGCACCCTGATAAAAATAAGGTTGCCATATTTCAAAAAGTGAATATCCGGACACAAAAGTTGTTGAGATTTTTTGGGGGAAAGTTGTTGAGCTTTCTTGAGCTATGGGTTGCCATACGTCTGGGTTTTCCTAGACATTTTTTTTTACTGATATGTCCTGGATAGATAACAGCCCTAGATTTAAACTTTTCCTCTCCTACCTTATCTGAAGAATAAGATTCTACCGTATCTGAAGAAGTGTGCATGCACACGAAAGCTCATACCAAGAACAAACTTAGTTGGTCTCTAAGGTGCTACTGGAAGGAATTTTTTTATTTTTTATTTTGTTTTGACTATGACAGACCAACACGGCTACCTACCTGCAATGAGAAACAACCAGCAGTGATCAGATGTCCACATTTGAAGAATCCCTGCTGATGAGGTATATAGTCATATCAGAACCAGTAGCATGCATAATAAAATTATGCCAAACAGTAAGGCACTTTTTCTTAGATTCCCTTTTATCCCCATTTGGTATGTAAACTCTCTCCATGAGCATAGCGAAGGGCTGGGGGGCAACTGCCCCCTAAATCAATACAAATCAATACAAATCAACACAAAACTGGGGTTCTGCCCCACCACAAAAGCCTGCCCCACTAACAAAAGCCTGACCCCTCTAACCAAAATCCTGGCTATACCCATGCCTCTCCCCACCACTGCCCATTGATTCCAGTCTTCCTCACATTCTTATGCTATTTTCACCCCAACTCCCAAAACTGACAAAAGTACATAAGAAGAGCACTGCTGGATCAGACCAAAGCCCAGTACATTGGTTCCCAAGGGGTACGCAAGGGTACGCAGTACTGGCACCTTTTTATTTTTGTTTTTTGTTTTGTTAAAAAGTGTGGCAATTACTGCAACAACTTCATGGTGAGTACTGACAACTATCTTTCCAGAAAAAAGCACTGCCAACGTCCCATCTAATCCAGCATTCTTCTGTCATTGTGGCCAACCATGATACTGTAGCATGGATGACTGGGTCACCCAAGAGTGACCGGAAGGAAACTCCAGGCAGCTTTCAGGCAAAGAACCTTTTATTGATTGTCAGACAAGCAATAAGGTGCAGCAAGAATAAAGGCTTCTATATCTGCACCCCCCCTCAGAGCGCAGTCCAGGAGTTTTTATACCTTCTATAAACTACAAAGCTCAGCCTCTTTCCTGCTTCTCTTAGCGAATCAGGATGGGGTGACACCCACCCAGTTGCCTTATTTGTTTCAAGCTTGCTGCTTCATTATTATCCACCAGGTGGTGCTGCATAACTACAATTCTATATAGCAACTGGCAGTTACCAGCTGTGCCCTTGCTTTGCATATGTGCTCTGTGGTTAGCTAGTCTGGTTTCGGGTCGGCTAACAGTTAGCTTCTAGCAGGAAATAACACCAGGTGCAGTGTTTATTTTGGTAACTGTACTTTGCACGCTTGAGCTACATAGAAGTCCTGAACATTGTATTTTTAAGACACAGAAGCTCTACAGCTAAAATGGAGTTTTGCAGACTTTGGTCAAGAGCCTGCATAGCTAAAATTGAGTTCTCCAGACTTTGGTTCTGTCCAGTGCTGGTCAGGTGCCTCAATACCTCTTCTGGGAAGCCCACAAATAGGATTTGGCACAGTTAAACGTTCTGTGTTCAGCATTAGAGCCTTAAACAACTTGGCACAAAGTGACCTAAGAGACCACCTCACTTCCTCTACCCGGCAGCTGTGCTCCTCAGATGGGGGCACTACTGAAAGTGCCATGTCCCAGAAGTGCATTTAGTACATACTTGAGACTGGGCTTTTAGTCTTGTAGCTCCAATCCTCTGGAATCGCTCTCAAGCTGAAATTAATCAAGTGCCTGGCATTCTGACGTTTAGGCTGTTATTGAAGACATTGTTTAAAATTTAATAAGGTTTTCTCTGAGGTGTGATCCAGTCGTTTTATGGAATATTAATTCTACAGTTGAAGAAATTGTTTTATAACTTTTAGTTTATTGAGTTGTAATCTTTTTTATCTTAGTTAGTTGTGGTTTATAGATTGGTAAAAAAAAAATTTAAAAAATGAATAAACACAGTAGCACTGCTTGTAACTCCCCAGCAACTGGTATTCAGAGGCACACTGCCTCTGATCCTGAGAGTAATAGAGCAGGCTTCCTCATCCTCGACCCTCCAGATGTTTTGAGACTACAGTTCCCAGCATCCCTGACCACTGGTCCTGCTAGCTAGGGATCATGGGAGTTGTAGGCCAAAAACATCTGGAGGGCCAAGGTTGAGGAAGCCTGGTAATAGTCATCATAGCTTGTAGCTATTGATAGCCCTACCCTCCATGAAGTTGCTAACCACTACTCCACTAGAGAAAGAAAAGTGCTTAGATTCAGCACTAGTTTGAATCTCCTCAGGTTAGGAGCACAGGAAAGGCTGCAGCTGTTGCTAAGATATAAACTAGCTTCTAAGCAGCCCGAGACCTAACAACTGTAAGGCTTAGATAGATGATAGATGATAGATGATGATAGATAGATAGATAGATAGATAGATGATAGATAGATAGATGATAGATATAACCCCTTATCAAGACATTCCAGTATTAGATCAAGCACTAGTAAGGGAAGGGAAAGCTTTAAAGCTGACTCCCCCCCCAAGAAAGTGTGCAACAGGGGAAAGGGGGAAGCAAATAAATAAACTGAGGAAGTAGCTGGCAATGGATAAACGAAGGTGTCTGGAGCTAAGAAGCATTACCAACAGGTCGTCTTCATTAAACACTCCATCAAGCCAAGTTCACCTCGCTGCTGCAGCTGCCATCTCAGTAACAGGAACAATGGTGCAAGGGCCCAGTGCGGTGCTGCTGTTCCCTCCATTGCTCATTTTTATCTGTGAGGGAAATGTGTTTTATAACCCTGATGTTATTCCTATCTCAATACTCCAGTGATGAACTTTTAATGTCACCGTCTCTGAGGAGCCAGAGAGATTCAGCCTCCTCCCAAGGACTAGCCAGGCAGGCCACCAAAATAAAGAGCTGCAAAGAGGAAGGCTGCAGGCATACCAAATGATAATGACTCCCATGGAGTGCAATTAGGTAAACATAGGCCAGGACAAATGGACAGGCATTGACACAAAATGAAACATAGCTCAGAGTGGAAACTGTGCCCCCTCCCTTAGTTGACTACAACTCCCATCAGGGCTGGCCCAGTCACCTCAGGTGGCAGATCCAGCCTCCTCTGCCTCTTGCTGGCACCTCCTTATCTTCACTTGCCCAACTCCAGCCACTTCCTCCTCTGCACCCACCCACTGCTGTGGTTAACTCATCTGTGGTGTGATGCCCCCTTTTCTGCCCTTGCTTCTTTTAAACCTTCCTGCCACTGAGACTGACTCCTCGGCCTCCTCCACAACTGACAGTAGAAGGTGGGTGCAGAGGCAGCAGCACTGCCACTCCCCACCATTTTCTGTTTTGCCTGAAGCAGCAAAACATACTGGCTTGGCCCTGACTCCCATCATTCCAAACCATTAGCCATGCTGGATTAGGCTGATGGAAGTTGGAGTGCAAAGTGCTCTAAATAAATTTACTGTATTTGCTGTCTAGCCCACTAAAAGACATGGGTAATTTCTGGCTTTCCCCCAGTACTGCATGCAATCACGTATATGCAGAATTAAGGATGGATGATAGCTGTGGAATAGTGGTGAACTCCCTGAAGCTCAATCTGGAACTAGTTTGGTATTCATGAGCTTTCCCAGAAATTGCATTTCCAATTTAAAGAGATCTTACCAGTTCTCTATGGAGTTAAAAATCATAGAACCATAGAATTGTAGAGTTCAAAGGGAGCCCAAGGGTCATCTAGTCCAACCTCCTGCAATGCAGAACTCTCAGCCAGATCATACATGGCAGGTATCCATCCAACCTCTGCTTAAAAACCTCCAAGGAAGGAGAGTCCACAACCTCCTGAGGGAGACTGTTCTATTGTTGAACAGCTCTTACTGCCAGAAAGTTCTTCCTGATGTTTAGTCGGAATCTCCTTTCTTGTAACTTGAAACAATTGGTACCCTCCAGAACATGAAAATTGCTCCATCTTTCATGGGATAGGCCTTAAGATATTTGAAGATGGTTGTCATATCTCTCACTCTTTTTTCCAGGCTAAACATATCCAGCTCCTTCAACTGTTTCTCATAAGGCTTGGCTTCCAGACCCTTGATCATATTGGTTGCTATTTCTTTTCTTTTCTTCTTTTTGGGTCTTATCTTGGCTTGTGGTCCACCAAGTTCTAGATCACTAAGTTCTAGATCCTTTTCATTCACATGTAAACCAGGTTATATTTTATATTTTGTGCATATGGTTCTTCCTGCCTAAGAGCAGAAGCTGACATTTGTCCCTATTGAAATTCATCTTCCTAGCTCGGGTCCAGCTCTCCAATCTGTTAAGTTCATCCTGGATTCTGATTCTCTCTCTTGCGACATTAGCTACCCCTCCCAGTATGGTGTCATCTTTAAATTTGATAAGCATCCCCTCAATTCCTTCATGCAAGTCATTTATAAAGATGTTGAACAATAATGGGCTCAGGCAGTGCTTTTTTTCTAGAAAAATAGGTGTCAATACTCACCATGACGTTGTTACAGTAAGTACCACACTTTTTAACAACAAAAAAGAGGTGCCAGTACTGCATAGCCTTAGTACCCCTTGAAAAAAAGCACTGGGTCCAGGACAGAACCCTGTGGCACCCCACTTGTCACTTTTTCCCAGGATGACAAGAATCCATTAATGAATACTCTTTGGGTTCAATCAGTCAACCAGCCACAAATCCACATAATGGTTACATCATTCAACCCACATTTTATCAGCTTCCTTGGAAGAATATCACAGGGGTCAAAAACCTTACTGAAATAAAAATACACAATGTCCACAGTATTCCCCTGATCCATTAAGCTTGTAAGTCCCCCACATCAGCTTCCGAGTCCTGCTCCAGAGCCTACTGGTGTCAAAGGAGCCAACTTCTAGGGGCCAAGGGGTCTTCGCTGCTGCCGGCCCCCATTAAAATATTTGAGGGGGCTGGGCAAATGGTGTCAGTGCACCGTGTCTTGTGATCAATTATGCAGGGCAGGGCTTACTTGCCCATGCCCCCCCCCCAATATTTTATTCAATTTGGCACCCCTGACTGATGTGATAAACCAGATTGGCAGGTTCAATAGACAGGGAGCTTTCAGTTGTGGCCCCAAATTTGTGAACTGCCTCCAACTAATGTATGTATGGTCCCATCAATTCAGTCCTTCAAATGGACTATGGAGAGCCATTTATTCAAGGGACCTTTTCCTAAAGCAGGGGTAGGGAAGTGTTTTCAGTATTGGGGACTTCTTAGTTTAAAGAAAATGTAAGAGGTGACATGAAAGAAGTTTATAAAATTATGTATGGTATGGAGAAAGTGGATAGAGAAAAGTCCTCTCCTTCTCTCATAACACCAAAACTTGTGAACATCCAACAAAGCTGAATGTTAGAAGACTCAGGACAAAAAAAAAATGAAGTACTTCTTTACACAGTGCATAGTTAAACTGTGGAACTTACTCCTGCAGGAGGCAGTGATGGCCACTAACTTAGATAGCTTTACAAGAGTATTGGACAAATGCATGGAGAGGGCTCTCAATGGCTATACTCTGCCTCCACAGTTGGAGACAGTGATGCTTCTGAATACCAGTTGCTAGAACAACAGGAGAACAACTGTTGTTGCACTTGAATCCTGCTTGTGGGATTCCCACAAGCATCTAGATGGCCACTGTGAGAGCAGGATGTTGGATTAGATGGGCCATTGGCCTGGCCCAGCAGGATCTTGTTCTTATGTTCTTATTAATAAAATCTTTATTGCGGTCCAAAGACCCATCGAACAATTTCAGAACAAATATGCCTAATTGTGAGTAAGACAAAAAAGGACATTTATCATATAGTTTAAAAGGACCAGCATATCTCTGCATGCAACAGTCCCCAGTGGAAAGTGGCCAGTGTATAAGAAAATGAAGAACTCTCAAAACCTATTTTTCCATAATTGTAAAAGGAAACTAGAAACCATGTTATATGGATAATATTGATAAGGACATAAGAATAGTCCTGAAGCTGGATTAGGCCAAATGCCCATCTAGTCCATTACTATTCCCACATTATCCTCATAAACTTTATTGCACTGGCCAAAGGCCATGGCATCATTCACAAAGGAAACAAAAATAAAAACAACAATAACCATAAAAACATCAGGCACTGCAAATACAATAAACCACAGTTACGTCTCCTAGAAATTATTTGTTGCATACAATAGAATAGCAGGGGGTTCTCAGATAGAATGTGCCAGCTTAAATGTCTGAATCACCTTTGCAATTGTCCACTATTTTATCTACCAGTAGTTCTTTTCTTCTGATCTTCTTAGCTGCCAACATATATAGTGCTACTTTATAAGTTATGAAGTCATCAGTATCACTCAGCAGCCATTTCACCCTTTCCACCCTGTTCAAGTGGGTTTTATAAACCGGTCTCTTGGTTCTATATATAGCGAGCATTGCAATAAATAGTGGTACAGGTCCTCTACGCAAGGTTGCCCACATAGACAGAGTCTCTCGTTGTACTGTACTTTGTCGTACCGACCATCCACCACCTCCGAGGGCATCGGTCGGCTATTCCCACATGCAATTGCCAACAACTGGTGTTCAGAAGCATACTGCCTCTGGTGTTGGAGGTAGAATATATGAATTCTGACTAGTTACCAGCAGGCACACAAAAATTATCAAACGAGAACTGAATGTGCTAAGTGGCAATGTGTGATTAGGGAAGGCTGCTCTATTAGGGCAAGAGGGACACTGCCCCACCAAACTCAGTCTGCCCTCAGCCAGCTTCCAGCTGCCTGTTTTCCTGTTTACAACCAGCTCAGGGGTTGACACTCCCTGCCAGCCTCCTCTTCCTTAGTCTCTATCTTTCCCTTGTCCTCAGCAGAGAGGAATACAGAAGCAAAACGAGAATTACCTGTCTGTCAAACATTGGCTCTGGCTCCAACTAGTGTTGGGACTGAGTGTTGAAGAGAGAAAATTGGAAAAGTAGGGTGGGTGGCAAGGAGAAATGGAATAGATTATGCTGAGGGAGCTCATGGCTGGCTGATTGGAACAGTTAACAAGAGCATTCCACACTGCAACATTCTTTTGCAAGTCCCGCTCGTACAAAGCACAACATGAAACTACTTTTAAATAATCTTTTAAAAAATCATTTTAATGAATAAATGAATTGTGAAGTTTTGCAACTGTGAAACAATGAATGAGGGAGCTAACCAGGTGTGGGAATCCCAGAACAATAATGTGCTGGAAATGCTTTGTTTAGTTACTTTATTGCTTATTTATTTGATGTAATCTTTTTACCCCCAGTCTTCATTCTGAGAAAAGGGCTCTCGGAGAAGCATGTAAATGTTAGCAATGAGACAAGCTTTGCCTTCAGGAAAAATGCAAACTTGGGCACAAATTTTCAGTTACAAAGCTCTGATCATTTTCAGCCAGATCAGAAAAAGTTCAAGAGGAAAAGCCAAATGTTCCTGGTCTCTCAGTGGAGCTGACAGAGGGGCTCAAAGGCCCATCTTTCCTCTCCTTTCTGCTGTAGTCTGATGGAATTGTTCTTAGATGAGAGGAGTAATGAGCAGCTGGGAGTGACTGGAACAGGCCAGTTCTACTTGTAAAATGCTGGCCTGGGCACTGCTGGGTGGTGACCATTGGAACCAGTGAGGCAGAAGGCAGGGGCACCAACAGTACGGGGAGACAGAGCCAACAGCAGGCACCACATACTAACCCTTGCTTTGTCTCCACCCTCTTGCCTGCTCGGTTTTGTTAGAGCAACTCTGAGGCAAAGGAGGAGGAATTTGCCAGGCACAGGGCCGTAGCTAGGGGGGTGAGAAAGGCCCCCGCCAGGGGCGCAGGTGGGAGGGGTGTGTGAGCAAAATCAGCCAAAAATATGTTCATAAATAAGTCTATAAATAAAAATATCAATTATTGCCTCATAAGAAAAGGTTTTAAATAGAGGGTCTTTATAAGAGGGGTGGTGGTTGGAGGAGAGGTGGAAAGAAGAGCCAATTTGTCCATGGCTAAGGGGCACAATCTGGACGGTTCTGCCAGGGGTGCTATGGCTCTGGTCAGGCAGTGCCACCCCTCAACTGGTTTTAAGTGAGAAGCAGACCAGAGGGGGCTAGCTAAGAGCAGACCAGAGGTTGGTAGAGCAATGCCCCATTTGCCCTGTTGCCAGGAATTTGGGGGGAGTGGGCACTCAGCCCTTCCCATGGCCAGGGTCACTAGACTTCGCCTTGCCTGCTCTTTCTCCTTTATTTCCTTCTCCTTCGCATCCATGGTGTGCTCATAGATAAGGTTAGACCGTTTGCCATACTCATTCATTATTTCCCATCCACAAGACGCCTAGCTAATCAAGAACCATTATTCAAATAACTGTCAAACTGGCAACCAATCAGAAGAGTCCCTTTTTGACAGCAACAATGATGCAGTTATACAATAGCGCCCCCTAACAAGGGCTCCACAGGAACTGCAGCTGTCAAAGCCTGCTTTGCAAACCCAGCTCTGCTAGAATTGCAGAGGACCCCCCCTCTGGCTATCAGTGAAAGTGTGAACAAGCAAACAGGAATATAGAATAAGTTTGATTGACAGGACAGGTCTGATACTCAGGTTTCAGTTCAGATGACATGCCTGATTTATATGTTTATGACAAGTGCATGACATTTTCCCGAGGGTGTTGTGAGTAACTATGGGGAACTATTAAAAGGAGAAGCACCCCTTTGTTTGGGGCTTTTATCTGCTTCCTTTATATTGTAGTTTGAAGTCTTGTTGCAACAATAAAGAACAGGCCTCCTGGTCCCTGTTTTGCTTCTTATCTTGGCTGGAGCCGTTTGTTTGACCATCCAACTCGAGCCCAGGGAACTCCCTGCTATAGCCCTAATGGACTAGCCTCCACTGGTATGAAGTAGAAATCTTGAAATAAATAGTTATTTCTTTACTGGATTCCCTGCCACCCTTCTCATTGCAATAAATATCCTGATTATTCACTATGTCTGCCATTCTCTGGCTTTCCCACTCAAATCTGGCCCATCCAACATATATTGAATGCCCCTGTATGTGCTGTACAGCGACCCAGTGTTAGTAGAAATAGTTGTTTTCTGATCAATTCAAACTTTTAAAAAGCATCTTAGAGGCCTTGTTTCCCCTCCCTGGCAGAAGCTCAAAGAAGCTTTCTGCCTTGCAGGGCTTGCAAAATCTCCCTCCATTCTCTGTCAAGGTTCTCTGGGAGTCAATTCACACCCCAGCATCACTCAGTCTTGTGTGTTGAGGCAGCTGCTGACTGGGAGTGAATTACAACCCTGTGATAATTCACTCCCTTGGTCCCACCAACAATCTCACAGTTGTGTGCACTCAGCAGAGAGCTGGGGGTGGGGTGAATCCCAGTCATTGCATTGATTCTCTCCTGGGTCCTCCAAACACTGTACCTGACAGCTGCAAAATGCATGGAGTGAATCTCTCTCTTTTTTAAAAAAATATATTTATTGGCATTTTTAACAAACTCAAATAAACAACATACATTACAAACATAAACATAACACAGTACATAACTATTGCATACAATGACACAACATAGATCAATTTTTTCCTTTCAACTTTTCTAATCATGTTGGGGTGACTTCCTCATGTCTCCCCAGCTGCGTTTCATTGTCAATCATCTTTGGTAATTTCTTGACATCTTTAAATATTATTTGTTATTATAACATATTCTTTTCTTGTATAAGTCTTAACCTAATCATAAATCTATATTACTTAGTCCTATTTTTCTAATCTGTAAGCTGTCATTTCTTCCAACTTTTTTCAGTCTTTAAATCTTACAATAGTGTTTTAAATATAGTTTAAATTTCTTCCAGTCTTGTTCCACCGCCTCCTCCCTCTGGTCACGTACTTTCCCGGTCATCTCGGCAAGTTCCATAAAGTCCATCATTTTCATCTGCCATTCTTCTATCGTTGGTAGTTCCTGTGTCTTCCAGTTCCTTGCAATCAAAATCCTAGCTGCTGTTGTGGCATACATAAAAAAGGTTTGATCCTTCTTAGGGACCTCTTGGTTCACAATTCCAAGTAAAAAAGCTTCTGGTTTTTTAATAAATGTGTTTTTCAACACTTTTTTCATTTCATTATAAATCTTTTCCCAGAAAGCTTTTATCCTTGGGCACGTCCACCACATATGGTAAAATGTCCCTTCCACCGCCTTACATTTCCAACACTTATTATCCTGCAAATGATAGATTTTATCAAGTTTGACTGGGGTCAAATACCATCTGTATATCATTTTCATAATATTCTCTCTTAGCAAATTACATGCTGTAAATTTAACTCCTTTCTTCCACAGTCTCTCCCAGTCCTCCATCATTATGTTGTGCCCAACATCCTTAGCTCAGTCTATCATTGCAGATTTTGCTAATTCATCTTGCGTATGCCACTCAAGCAATAAATTATACATTCTGGATAAATTGTTTGTTTCAGGCTCTAACAATTCCGTTTCCAACTTGGATTTCTCTTTCTGAAAGCCAAGTTTTTAAATCAATTTTAAAGGCTTCATTAATTTGATAGTAGTGAAGCCAATCAGATAATTTTCCTTTCAATTGATCATACGGTTTCAACCTGACACTTTCTCCTTCTTGAATCAAAATATCATTATATTTTGGCCATTTACTTTCCATATTCAATTTTGGGGGGGCCTTTGCTTCTAATGGTGAGATCCATCTGGGTGTTTTTCTCTCTAACAAATCTTTATATTTTATCCATACCCTAAACAATGCTTTTCTAATTATATGTGTTTTAAAGCCCTTGTGGGCCTTGATTTTGTCATACCATAAGTATGCATGCCAACCAAATATATTATCAAATCCTTCCAAGTCTAATACATCAGTATTCTCCAACAAAAAACATTCTTTCAACCAACAGAAAGCTGCGGCATCAAAGTATATGCTCAAGTCTGGCAGGGAAAAGCCCCCTCTTTCCTTAGAGTCTGTCAGAATCTTATATTTAATTCTGGGTTTCTTTTCCTGCCAGATAAATCTTGATAAATCCTTCTGCCATTTTTTAAAACATTCCATCTTATCAATAATTGGTAGGACTTGGAATAAATACAGCATTTTAGGCAATACATTCATCTTAATCACAGAAATTCGGCCCATCAAGGACAGTTTCAGATTATTCCAAATCTCCAAATCTCTCTTAATTTCATTTCACACTTTCTCATAATTGTCTTTAAACAGATTAAGATTTTTGGGAGTCATATTCACACCCAGATATTTGAATTTCTTTGTGAATTTCAGCCCCGTCACCTCCTCTATTCTATTTTTTTCTTCTGGTGTCAGGTTTTTACCCAGTACCTTAGTTTTGGCTTTGTTCAATTTGAAGCCTGCTACCTGCCCAAATTCTTGGATAATCTCCAGTGCTTTAGTAGCACTGGTTTCTGGTTCTTGTAGGGTCAATACTAGGTCATCAGCAAAGGCTTTTAACTTGTATTCCTTTACCCTCACCCCTATTCCTTTTACATCTTTATCTTTCCTGATCATATTCAGCAGTACCTCCAGGACAGATATGAACAACAATGGGAAAATTGGGCATCCTTGTCTTGTTCCCTTCTCAATTCTAATGTCTTCTGATACCACATTATTAACTATTATCTTAGCTTTCTGCTCAGTATAAATAGCATTTAGACCATTCATAAAGTTTATTCCAACCTCCATTTTTTTTCAAAGTTTCCTTTTATAAAACTCCAAGAAATATTGTCAAAGGCCTTTTCAGCATCAATAAACATTAGCAATGCTTTAGTGTTTCTTTTAGTTTCCAACCTCTCCAAGATATCCACAATATTTCTAATATTTTCATTCATATGCCTTCCCGGTAAAAAACCGGCTTGATCTCTGTGGATATATTCATTCAATACTCTTTTAAGTCTGGTGGCCATGATATTTGCAAATATTTTGTAATCCACATTGAGTAAGGAGATTGGTCTATAATTTTTCATTTGAGCTCTGTCAGAGTCTGGTTTTGGTATCAGTGTAATATATGCTTCCTTCCATGACTCAGGTGCCCTACTTCCCCTTAGAATGTCATTGCAAACTTCCATTAGTGGTTGAATCATCCAGTCTTTTAACGTCCTGTAGTATTTTGCTGTTAGTCCGTCTGGTCCTGGGGCCTTGCCTAGTTGCATCTTGTCAATTGCATTTTCTACTTCCTTCCTTGTAATCATATAGTTGAGTGGGCCTCTTTTTTCTTCTGGGATCTTTTGCAGTCCATTTTTATCCAAAAACTGTTCTATTTTACCTTCATCTTGTTTATTCTCTTTGTACAGCTGTTTATAATATTTCTGAAAAGCTTTTCTGATCTCCGTAGGGTTCTCAATGATCTTTCCTTCTACAACAATATTTGTAATTGTATTCTGCTTTTGTCTCCTCTTCAGCTGCCAGGCTAATAATTTCCCACACTTGTTTGCCGAGTCAAATGTCCTTTGCCTTAGCAGCTTGATTTTCCATTCAATTTCCTGATTTATCAGTTGTGAATACTGTACTTGTAGTGACTTTATTTCTTTTTGTATTTGTATGTTCTTTGGATTGCATCTCAATTTCCTTTCCTTCCCCTTGAGTTGTGCTAAAATATTGTCCTTCTTTGCATTTTGTGCTTTCTTCCTCAAGGCATTCTGTTGTATCAGGAATCCTCTCATTATCACCTTACTTGCGTCCCATACGACCCTTTTTTCCACAGAAGAATTTAGATTTATTTCAAAATAGTCCTTTAGGGTCTTTAGGGCCTTCTCACAAATATCATCATTCTTGAAAAGAGAGTCATTCATCCTCCATCTAAACGAACCCTGTGGTGATAATCTCAAATCCAGTTGTACTGCATTATGTACAATTGCAGTTGTACTACAATTTGCTGCCAAGGAGTGTGGTGGAGTCTCCTTCTTTGGAGGTCTTTAAGCATAAAGTCCCAGAATAAAAAAAAAATTCACCTTGCACAGTTATTTCTATTGCAACATATCTTCCTTCTTCATCCTTAAAAACCCATTTAGGATTGAACTTCTCTTTTGCATAGATTACAACTCCTCTCTTTTTAACTCTGTCTGATGAAATAAATTCCTGGCCCAGTCTCTTATTTTGTAATATTCTTCTATGTATTCTGACCACATGTGTTTCCTGTAAGCAAATCAAGTCCAATTTTTGTTTAATCAACACGTGGTTCACCTGGTTTCTCTTGGCCTTCAAATTTAGGCTGTGAACATTCCACGTAAGTATTTTAAGGGCCATTTTTCCTAGATAGCTCCTGCTCCTGCTCCTTCTTCTGGATCTTCTTCTGGTCCTGGTCCAGCTCCTGGTCCCGCTCCCAATGGGCTGAAAGGGGGTACAGCTCCCGAGAGTGGGTCTTGTCCTCTGAGGTCTTCAAAATCAGCTGCGTTCTTGGCCAAGAATTTCCTCTTATCCTCTTCTGATTTAATTCTTATCTTCCTTTCTTTGTATTTGAAAGAGAGGCCTTGTGGGAATTCCCACCGAAAGAAAATTCCCTTCCTCTTTAGGGCTCTTGTCAAATCAGTGTAATTTCCTCTTACTTCTAAGAAGTGTTTTGGGATATCCTTAAATAGAACTATTTTATGTTGTTGCACTTCAAAATTCTTTTTGTAGTGGAGGCCCAAAACTTTGTCTCTTTGTTCTTTATTCTGAAATTCCACCATATAATCATTGATTATCTTTGGTTCCTTTTTCCCTTTTATTCCGAATCGATAGGCCTTCACAATTATTGATTCCACTTCTTCTTTCTCTAGGCCCCAGAAATTAGAAAATTCTTGAACCAAGAAGTTCTTTAAATTCCCTTGTTCCAACTCTGGCAGACCTCTCAGGTGTAAATTCTGTTCTCTCTCTTTCATCTGTAGAAGTGAGATTGCCACTTGAGCAGAATCTTGTTGTCTCTCCAGGTCCTGCACACATACAGTTTCCAAATTTGTGACTCTTGACTCGACTTCCGCCACTTGGGCTTTAGTTTCTAATATTTCCTGTTTCAATGCACCTAATTGTTTTACTCCCTCTGTATTTGCCTTTACTTCTAAGTTTAGGGCATCAATACGCTCTGTATTTGTATTCAGGTCTTTTTTAAAGTCTGCCAATGCAGCCAGTATTTGTTCTTCTTGGGAGCGTCCTGCAGCTCCTGTAACCAATTGTTTCCTTTCATATACTTTTGCTCTAGTAGCCAGGGCCTCCTCAGACATATTGAAAACAATCTCTGCAGCTGCAAGTGTTCAAGGTCAAGTCAAGATAAGCTAGCAATTTGTAATCCCATGGGCTTGTTCCCAGTGAGTTGGAACACAGAAATAACAGGATTTTTGAGCAGACAGTAACCAATGTCTCTTTCACTCTGTGGAGTTGTAACTTTTGCCTATCTTTATGTGAAAAAGTCAGAATGTTGCACAGTTAGCAAGCACCTTCCCCAATTGTAACAGTTTAGGGCTATGTAGCAGTTCAAAACAGTTCAAAGGCAGCCAGTGGGAAACGAAAGTAACAAGTATGCAGTCTCTTTGTTACGTCACAATGAGTCTCTTCCGCTCTGACCCGGACTCCGCATTCCAGAGGGTGAGCGGTGTCTCTTTGTTCTTTAATAGTCACAGGGAATTAAATGTCGATAGTTCCCCCCCTTCGCCCTGTCAAAAAAGGGGGGGTTGGCACTTAAAATCTTGGAAGTTATAAGAAAATATAGAGTCTATTCACGGCTACAGTGTCCTTTTCTTTACTTTCACTTTCGCCGCAGCAGAAAGGGACGGACCTCCTTTTTAAATCCCTTCCGCGATCAAATTCTTTTTCCCAAATAGTAGCAAATTCCTTTTGTACTCACGGTGTCCTGATTGTTATTTTTTGTCCTTTTGAAGGAGAAATTAAGCGCTCTTTGCCTCCAGTTTGCGCTGCTTCACTCAGCCAGGGAAGTCGCTCGATCCACAGTACCCACATCTACCACCCCGCTCGCCCTCGGCAGCTCTTAATAGGGCTTACCGGGGAGCAGGGGAGACGCAACGGATACCTGCCGGATCACCACGTCCTCAGGTCGCTCTACCTGAGGCTCTTTCGGGGGTCCGTAGCGCGGTTACGGCACCCCCCTTCCTGACTGGGCTGGAAAACCTCGGAGGCGAGATTTTCCCGACTGAACGGTATGGTGCTTAACTGGAGTGAATCTCAGCCCTGTGTTAATTCACTCCTAGGGTCAAGGACTCAAACTGGGTGCCATTGAAATAAATAAATGGGCAAGAATACTGAAATGCAAACTTTCTGTATAAGGTTGGTCACATACCTACTGCCAAAGGGGGCAGGGAGGGGGAATGCTTCAGCGAAAGAGAGCACCAATCTGCATGAAATCTGCTTAGGCTAATTTAAATGTATAGGTACCAATTTAGAAATAACTGCTATAACTGAAACAGAAATGTAATGCATCTTGCTATAGTGAGGAAAACTGTGACGTGCTCCCCAGGACTGCCTACTGGGATCTGGCTTGGGGCGGGGCCCATCTGGCTTGGGACGGGGCCTGACAGACCCTATAAAGGTCTGCTGTTGCTGCCCAGGACTGCCTGAGGAGTGCCTGAGGAGTGTCTGAATGGCCCTGCACTGCCTCTCTCCATCTGGCTTGGGGCGGGGCCTGACAGGCTTCACAAGGACTGCAGCTGCTACTCAGCAGAGAGGGCTCCTTTTTTAATTGTTTTTAAATTATATTTTATCTGTGGTGTTTTAAATGGTAGGGGGTTTGTGCTTTTTGTGTTTTTTATTTCTCTGTTGGGGGTGGGATGGGTGTTGAGTTGAATTTTAGTATCGTTGTAAATTGTTTTTATTATTATTAGTTTCTATTTTTATTTTTTTGTATAGTTGGTATAGTTTCGTATAGTTTTGTTCTTAAGGAAGTCATTAGGTTACACCAGGCGTCCTATTGGGAAGACCCAGTTTTCTGAGTGCATGTTCTGGAAGCTGGGAAATAGGGGCAATACAAGATTCCTTTTGGCGTACTGACCTCCCCGCTGCACCGAGGATTCCTTGACCGAGCTGCTTCAGGTCGTGGTGAATGTGTTCCTGGAGACACCTAGTTTGGTTGTCCCAGGAGATTTTAACATCCATGCCAATACGACCTTACAATGGGCTGCTCAGGACTTTGTGGAAAGCATGGCCTCCATGGGGTTGTTCCTGAATAAGTTTGGCTCAACTCATAGTCGCGGACATGATGTAGACCTGGTGTTCACCTCTATGGATGTGGGTGATCTGACACTAAGTAAAAGTGGAACAAAATAAGTGCCATGGTGCAATTTGACTTCTCTGCGACCCTTCCCCTCTGCAGGGAGGTGTCACCAATTCGGATGGTCTGCCCCCGCCACTTAATGGATCCAAATAGTTTCCAGACAGGGTTAGGGGATATTTTATCCCATGTTGATGGCCTTTCAGGTGATTCCCTGGTGGCCCACTGGAATGTGGAGTTAACCAGGGTTATCAACTATCTGGCTCCGAAGTGCCCACTCCGAATGCATGGAGCCCAGACAGCCCCATGGTTTTCCCTGGAGCTGAGAGCGATGAAACAATTGCTGAGATGGCTAGAGCGCTGGTGGCAGAAAACTCACTCTGAATCTGACTGGATACGGGTTAGAGCTCAATGTCGAGCGTACCAAATGGCGATGGTGAAGAAGACCTTCTTTACCGCCTCTTATTGCATATGCAGAAAACAGCAGCAGGAGACTCTTTCAGGTGGTTCACAATTTAGCAGAACCACCTGCATCATCGGGGCCTGGTAAGGACCCCAAGATCTCCTGCAATGATTTTGCAGATAAAGTCGCTCAGATTCAGAAAGAGGTACAGGGCCGCGGTGGGAGAGTGCTAGAGTTCTGTCTAGTCAAGTTGCATGGATCAATTCCAATCTGTTACCTCTGAGGATGTGGACAGGCTGCTTGGACAAGTAAAACCAACTACCTGTCTCCTTGATCCTTGCCAATCCTGGCTCATAAAAGCGAGCCGGGAACGGCTGGGCAGTGGGCTCCGCGGAGTGGTGAATGCTTCCCTCTGTGAGGGAGCCTTCCCAGACCCACTGAAAGAGGTGGTTATTAAACCGCTTCATAAAAATAATAATAAAAAAAACAACAACCATCTTTGGACCTGGCAAATATGGTCAACTATTTCCCAGTCTCAAATCTTCCATTCTTGGGCAAGGTGACTGAGCGGGTGGTTGTGGAACAACTCCAGGCATGCCTGGAGGATGCCGACCATCCTTGTGACAGTTTTTAGCATGCATCAGAGGTGGGCAAAGTTTTGTGGCTGGTCAATCAGTCAGTTAGAGGCTGCATACTAGTGGGTGGAACAAGGACTAGTGCTCCCCACCCCCCCTTTGAGTGATGGACACTTTGGAGAGAGAGGTTTGGAAATGAGATTCCTACTCTCCAGTAGCAGAGTTAAGCACAATGGTGATTGCTACCCAACACATTAAAACTTGGTTAGATTTGCACTTGCCCTCACTCACCTTTAAACAAACTTTCCCCACAAAACACCTCAGCTAGAATAAATGACAGATAATAATAATAATAATAATTCCTTCCAGTAGCACCTTAGAGACCAACTAAGTTTGTTCTTGGTATGAGCTTCCGTGTGCATGCACACTTCTTCAGATACCAACACAGCTACCTACCTGTTTTGTCTTGGTAAGCTTACCAGCTTTACTGAAGCTTCCATGGTGCACACACAGAGAACAAGATTTATAGGTGTTAAAGATAAACACACACACCAGTAAGAATAGCATCAACAACAGCAACATTAAGCTAGTTAAAGGGAAGTAAAAAAAGGTTTGGACTATTATGTGATCTGGAATCCATTTGTGGAATGTATTAGAATCCGCAGATAGCTGTTGGGCATGACAAATGTGTTGCTCACTCTTTGAGGCTCTCCTGAAATAAGAAATAAGAATAAAAAAAGGAACAGACAATCTTCATCAAATTCAGTAAAAGTGAATGTGACTCAAAGCTACTTTGGTGAACTTGTTGCTGGGGGTAATAGTTGCTTACCTGTTAATCTGTCAGTCTCATCTCTTTCTCTCTTGTCACATTAATGCTGTTTGTTAGAAAATAAACCATTAAAACCCCACATTTGTTAACAACAACAATAACAAGCTTTTTGTGCTAATGACTTCTTGTTCAGTCTTATCAATAAAAATTTGGAATGTGTCCTATGAGGCATGAGTATGTTTAGCCTCAAGAAGGGATGACAAAGGCTGCATTTACACTGCAGTTGATTCTGTTCTACAGACGTATCCCCAACTGTTAATTTCTACATTATATTTACGCCTCCATGCAACATAAAAGCTCCTTCCAGAAATATAGTGGAACATAGTGTAAGCTTAGTGTTCATTTCTGTGTTATTTGTTCCCAGAAAAAAATGCAAAAAACTGTTTGAAAAATAACGTGGAAATGACCACTAAACTTGCACTATGTTCCACTATATTTCTGGAAGAGCTTTTATGTCATGTGGAAGTTCAAGTATAATGCAGAAATTTAGAGTTTAGGTTGGGAGAATGGAATAATCCACTGTGTGAATTCAGCCATAGTAGTGATATGGTAAAGGTGATATGGTAAAGGGACCCCTGACCATTAGGTCCAGTTGCGGACGACTCTGGGGTTGCAGCACTCATCTCGCTTTATTGGCCGAGGGAGCTGGCGTACAGCTTCCAGGTCATGTGGCCAGCATGACTAAGCCGCTTCTGGCAAACCAGAGCAGCACATGGAAATGCCGTTTACCTTCCTGCCGGAGCAGTACCTATTTATCTACTTGCACTTCGACGTGCTTTTGAACTGCTAGGTTGGCAGCAGCAGGGACCGAGCAATGAGAGCTCACCCCGTCGCGGGGATTCGAACTGCCGACCTTCCGATCGGCAAGCCCTAGGCTCTGTGGTTTAACCCACAACACCACCCATGTCCCTAGTGATATGGTAGCCAACTTCATATATTTGAAGGGATGATATACAAAATCTTTTCTGTTGCCTCAGAGCAGTCATGGGGAACCTGTGGCCCTCCACATGTTTTCAGACTCCAGTTCCTATCAGTTCCAATAATCACAGCTAATAGTCAGGGATGGTGGGAGTTGTAGTCCAAACAACCTTGTCAGGCCCGCAGGTTCCCCATCCCTGCCCAAGAGGAAGTGAAGTCTGGTCCACTAAGACAAGTGGGGGACTGTATGACCAACAACAGTCTGCTCACATCCAGCATTCACCTGTTTGCTTTCTTACAACCACTCCTGGAAATGGCAGCACTACTTGTCAGTTTCCTCTTCCTTAGCATTAGTCTTACTCTTGCAGAACTCAGCAGAAAGGAGGAGGATGGGACAAAGCTAGAATTAGTAGGCTCTGGCTCAACCTACTATTTGGGCTCCTTGCCTTCTGCCCCACCAGTCGATGAGCACCAGCCACCACTGTCAAGCGGGTAGGACCTGAACCTTTGAGCTCAAATTGCAAGAAAGGGGATTTTTGACTCAACATTTGGTGGAGCTGCCTGACAGTTTGAATGGTTCAACAGTGGAACAGACTGCCCTGTAAGGTGGTGGATTCTTCTTCATTAAGAGGATTTTGAGTAGATGTGGAGTAGCTGTCTATCAGAGATGCTGTAGCAGACGCGTCAGCTCTTAGGTGCTGGTATTGTGTACCCCAGAAAAAAGCATTGCCTCTGGCCCTGATAAATTTATCTCATTTTATGAAACCACTTGGAGGGGGGGATGGTTATGGTTGGCCCTGAACAATTAGTCGCACAAGAATCCTACCTGTCAGGAGTCACAGGTTCTTTTGTATTCCCTTTTGCTGCTCCCAGCTCCAATTTCCAGCGAGTAAATGTCACATCAGCCATTTTATGCAGATTGCTTTGCTTGCATGCTGAGAAAAAGAAAAATCTGCAGGAATGTCCTTAAAATGGCTGCACGTATGGGAGGGGCTAGAAAAGAGGGGGGCAAGTGAGGAAGGAGCCTGCACTTTAAATTCAGTTGAAACAAAATGGGCTAGAAATTATACTTTGCTTTTCGTTTGGTGCCCTGGGAACCTGCTTAAAGGCTGGGCTGAAATATCTATAACAGCATTCCCGAATCTCGTGCCATTGAGATGTTCCAGATAATGAAAGGATAATGAACTAGTGTTGTGAAAGACCACTCTGTAACACCCTGAAGAGCTTCTGCCAGGCAGAGTTGAAAAAACTGGGCTAGGTTGAGGTTGTAAAACTAAAAATGGAAGAATAGTCTCCTGGATCAGGCCAAAGACTCATTAACAGTAACAGTTCTATCCCCATTTGGAATTCCCATAACTGGCATTCAGAGGCATGCTGTCTCTAACAGTATAGTTAGAACATGGCCATTATGACTATTAATCACTGATAGCCTTAACCTTCATGAATTTGTCAGATCCTCTTTCAAAGCCATCCAAGTGACCATGTCTATGTCTTGTGGGAGTGAATTATCTAATTTAAGTATTCTCTAGGTGAAAAGGTCATTTCTTTTCTCTGTTTACTTTGTCCACAGCATGCATAATTTTATACACTTCTATCATCTCCCTTTCTCACCTTTTCTGTAAGCTTTCAATTCAGTTTATTGTTCTAACTAAAGGCCATGACAAACTTGTATTAAGCAATAGTGCTAGAAAGCCTCCAATGTTGTAAGCTTTTCTCAGTGGGGGAGTTGCTCCAGATCATGTGAGCCAACTCTATGGGACTGAGGTGTCCGTCCCCCCCAATATGTTGGGAGGGGGCCAGACCCCATCAGTGTTAAAGGGGTGGAGGACACCAAGCGCAGAGCTGAGCATGGCACAGCTTTAGTGGCCGGCTCCTCCTGAGCATGAGAGAAGAGGAGCCTCTGGCCATTGAAGCCGTGCCATTCTGGGCTTTGTGCTTGGCCTCCTTCCGATGATGCGATGTCACACACACATGCTGCACATATAATGTCATGTGCATGTGATGCACAACACTCACATGATGTTATACACACATGCCGCATGCCAGGCCGCCTCAATCTTGGGTGCAAGTCAGTGCCTCTGCTCCAGCTACTTGATCATTTTGGTTCCTGTAGCTGTCCATGTGTTTCTGGAATCCAAGTTCCATTATCACTGACCACTGCCCATACTGGCTGGGACTGATGGGAGTTGGGAGGAGCACCAGTTGGAGAAGACTGGTGTATAATAAACAGCAAAATAATAAATTGGGCTGCTGCTGCTTATTTACACCTTTAGAGGCATCAATGTTCCCTATTCTAAATGTCTTTTTTTCCAGATACAAAAATGTTTAGCGGCTTTCAAATGGTCCCTGCTGTCTTCTTTTTGTGTGCCTTTAGGAGTCACAGCAGACTTTCAGAAGAGAAGAGAAGTCTATCCCACATATGTGAAGCACTGCCAGAAAAACATTTCCCCCTCCCTAAAAGTGTCATCGAGAGCCATTAATTATCTGCGGGTCTCTGAATCAATAGCAAACGTTGCAGATTCCTTGATGGATTTAATTAATGCACGCATATGTCTGTAATGGGCTTCTACTCTGAACAATTATTGTCTTAGCTGAACCACTTGAAATTAAAGAGTGCAAAAAGGAAGAAATACGATACTGCCAACCTCTGTCCACAAGCCACCCACGGAGGAATATGCCTCACAATATATCCAAGTGGAGATATATAATCTAGCCTTTAGTATATTATTATCTGTACATCTCATTATCTCATCAGGGCCTTTTGTTCTCCAAGGCAGAGAGAGAAGCAAAGAGAAAGCTCAAGGAGGGCCCATCCTCATCAATGTCTTAGCTATGCTTAGGTCCCCATCTGCAGTTGAGTGCCAGCTTGTGCACTGAAAGCTCTGAATGCATTTGCAGAACTTTGGACAGTATGCCCACTCTGGCCTTTCCTGGAGAAGGCCACCAAAGGAATGTAGTACCTTGGTTACACCAAACTAGTTGGTCACACATACCTGTCATGAACTCAGGTGTTGCCATTCAAGTGGGTCTATAACACAGATGGGGGAACTGTACCCCTCTAGACGTTGCTGGACTCCCATAATCTGCATTCATTAGCTATTCTGGCTAATCTCTCATTAGCTATTCTGGCTGGGGCTGATGGGAGTTGGAATCCAACAAAATCTGGAAAGGCATGGATTCCCAAGCCCTGATCTAAAAAAAAGTCTATTGGTGCAGAATGCAACAGCTAAACTGCTTGTGGGCACATCATTTTCTGTGCATAGAATGCCAATACATTATTATTTTTTGCTATACCAGCTTCCAATGGGTTTCTGGGTCCAGTTCAAAGTGCTGGTTGTGACTTTCAAAGCCCTGCATCAGAGCTGGAGAATCTGCAGCTCTCCAGATGTTCCAACCCCCATCAGCCACAGCCAGCATGATCAAGGGTCAGTGATGATGGGCATTGGTGTCCATCTGGAGGGCCACATATTTCCAGTCCTTCCTGTTGGTCTGGAACAATGTGTGGACCGTGTAATGTGGAGGAAATTGCTACTCCAGATTTTCACTAGAAGCTTTCACTCATTCATAAATATTAGATGAAATGCAAGAATTCTGAATGCAAGGTCCCAGGGCACAATCCAAGGGCAGCCAATGTGATGTCCTGCAGTTGTTGCTGGACTACAACTCCATTGTCCCTGATCATTGGCCATGATGGCTGGGGCTGATGTGGTTTAAGGACACCTGGAGAGCAACAGACTCCTCACTTCTGATCTAAAGCATCAGCTCCTGTCAATGGAGCTGACAAGGAGAACAGTTCGATCACAGATCAGAAAAAGCTAGGGAAACACCTGCTAACTTTATTAAGGAAGCAGAATGGGGAACATACCGAGACCTCTGAGATATGTTCCACCTAGGCAAGCAGTTGCTCGGGCTGGCTTGTACCTCCCACTCCATTCCCTCTGTGCCAGGCCCCTCCCTCTGTCTACAGTGAACCCCAAGGGATCCTCTCTCTTTCTGCCTGGCTCTCTGCTCTTGAATATTCATCAAACACCTTGTTTTGGGAGTGGGGCGGGGGCTTGCAGGCTGTCAGCAGAAAAGCTGGTAAGTTTGATTCCTATCTTTGCTCTGTACTGGGGCAGCTGATTGTTTCCTCCTTTTACTCCTCCAATATCCCAGTCTTTAGTACTTCCCAGCTCTTCCCCTCCTCTGGAGGTATGTCCAGTTCTCCACCACCAGGATCCAGGATACAAATCCTATTTCTTTGTGCTTTCCCTGGGGGGGATCTTGGTCAGGCAGTTTCCACTCCTCCCCCTCATCTAGCCAGTCCCTGACACCTCCTCACTCTCCTATGAACTCTGGTCTTCAGAGAATACCTTCCTAGCCCTGTTCCTAAATCTGGAACTCAAAGTAGATGACCTGGAAAGGGCACACAGAGATCTGAGATCCATGCCGAAAGCCAATGCCCCTCCATGAGACATATTTGTGCACTTTGCCCACTAAAGAAAGAAAGAAGAAATATGGAACAACCTCAGAAAGTCAACCAATCTCTGATATAGAGACAACCCCAACATGACCCTACAGGATCTATCACAGCAGACCATAAACCAAATTTTAAAAAATCTATGCCCATGTGCTTCAACACTGCAAGACACAAATACTGGTGCCCCAGTATAACCACTGACACAACACAACACACGGCCACCAACAAATCTGAAGCCCTGCAACTACGGAAAGACCTTGGACTCGACCCTCCACCAATATGGCAATCACTACACTTGAAACAATGCTTTATGAGCATGGAGGGAAAAACTCCAGACTATTATACAGATGCTGGGGGGAAAGCACTCAAAACAAGAATACATTGCATCACCAAAAAGATGGCAATATTACATTCTCCTCCAAAGAAATAACCTCAGAATTTGCTGAATTTTAATCCATCCAAAAAGAAAATTAGAAATTTCCTAGTAGGACAGACCATGCCAATCTTAACTGCAGAGGAACAAGAATTCATGGACCCAGAGAAAATAGAGAGGGTCCTCAAAAATCAAAACCACACAAAGCTCCAGGGCCTGATGGCTTTACAGCAGAATTCTCATGAAATTCAAAGAAATCCATTTTCCCTATATGACCTGCCTGTGTAACAACATCAAAGGGGCCCTCATTCCTAAAACTTGGACCTCCTCCAAAATAATCTCTATCCCAAAGCCACTCAAAGACAGTCTCAAAGTAGAATCATACTGCCCCATCTCACTGATAAATCAAGACTACAAGACATTCACATCAATCTTGACTAACGTTCTAAACCTTTTCTTACACAAACTAATAGCACCAGACCAGGGTGGCTTTGTCCCTGGTCTCAGCATAACAGTTTCCATGAAGAAATTACTGAATCTGATTGAACACAGCAAAACAAGCAAAACCCCCACTGATAATCATGTCCATGGAATGAAAATACTTAATAGAAGTATTAACCAAGATGAAATTCGACCCCAACTTCCTACAAGTCCTCAATTTTACTCCAAAATGCAGAATTAACAGCATGGACTCCAATACCATAGCAATCTAAAGAGGCACAACACAAGAAGGCCCACTGTCTCCTTTCCTATTCACCATGACCCTGGAACCCTTAGCAATCCGACTCTGGGCAGCTCTGCTACATCAAGGGATCGGAAGTAAAAGGCAGAACCTAAAAACTAGGGCTCTTCACAGATTACCTGATGGTCACAACACCAGACTACATAAACACAGCAATCACCCTAATCAAAGAACTCAACACATTTGCAATGGTACCAGGCCTACAGGTGACTTTTGCAAAATCTGAGGTTTTGTTTTCAACAGCCCCCCCCCAATCCAAACATAATTTACCAACATCACAAAGATAAAACTCTGCTGCACCAAGTTCAGATACTTGAGGGTACAAATAACCTGAACCCTCAACAAGCTATATGTCCACAACTGCAACCCCTGTGGCGAGAAATTAACAAAAGCATGAAGAAATGGAACAATATCAACTTCACCCTCACAGACACAAAAGCCATGATTAAAAAAATCACCCTCCCCAAATTAACCAACCTATTTCAAACCCTCCCAATTTGGATTCACCCAACCCAACTCCATAAATGGCAGAAAAAACCCACACTCATTTATTTTCTCAATAATTTTTTCTCACAAAAAGCCAAGAATAAGCCCCAAATTCCTGTACCTCCCTTATTCAGAAGGAGGATGGAGAATTCCCAATATAGAACTATACTACATCACCAACCAAGTGTGGCACATAATCCCATGCATCCTAGAAGACGAGATGAAACAATGGGTACACTTGGATATAGACACAATCAAAAACACACCCACCACGGCATACCTATCCCCCCTAAACAAACTAAGGAAAATCCCCATAACACCAAACAGGTTCACATAGTCCATACTTAAAGCATAGCACATAGTCCATACTTAAAGCATAGAAGGAAAAAGTAGGAAAACTGCCCCTAAACCCATCCCCAGTAACCCCGCTGGCCCACCATCCACTATTTCATCATGCGGGCCAAAACTTCCAAATAAAAATTTAGCAAACCAAAGGCTTATTATACCTAACAGACTTCTACAAAAATAATCAACCCATACCAACACAAGAAATGCAAGACAAACTAGGGGACACCCAAATACCCTGGCAAGCACACTACCAACTGCACATCTTCTGAAACAACCCAGCAATAAAAACAGCAGCCACTGGGCCTTTGACCAACTTCAAAAACCTTCTCCTGACAGCAGAGGGACATGGCAAAGGGATGCTATCCACAATATATAAAATACTACTCCAGAATCCCACAAACCCCCTCATCTCAATCCAAAAACAATGGGCGCATGGCATAGGCTATGAAATAAATGTTACCCAGTGGACTAAACTGTGGTCAAAACCACCCTTTAAATCAATCTCAGCCAAAAGAAGGGAACTCACCCTGAAACTTATCTATAATGGTACCTAACACCACAGAAGCTGGCAATGATACATCCAGTAACCTCATCAAAATGCTGGAGAGGTCGCACCTCTACAGGCACTTACCTCCACATGTGATGGGATTGTTCCCAAATTCAGCCTTTTTGGACATCAGTCCTACAACCTCTCTACTTGATCCTTGCCCATCCTGGTTCAGAAAAGTGAGCTAGGAAGCGCTGGGCAATGGGCTATGCTAGGTGGTGGATGCTACCCTCTGTGAAGGAGCCTCCCCAGACTCGCAGAAAGAGGTGGTTATTAAACCACTTCTTAAAAAAACATATTTGGACCCGGCCAATATGGCCAACTATTGCCCAGTTTCAAATATTCCATTCCTGGGCAAGGTGATTGAGCAGTTGGTCGCTGAACAACTCCAGGCATGCCTGAAGGATCTGGACCATTTGGATCAATTCCAATCAGGATTCAGGCCTCATCAGAGGACTGAAACTGCCTTGGTCATGCTGGTAAATGATCTCTGGCAGGCTAGGGACAGAGGTGAAAGCTGTTTCCTAGTTCTGCTGGATCTCACAGCTGCTTTTGATGCCATTGATCATGATATCCTTCTGGACCATCTAGATGAGTTGAGAGCTGGGGGCACTGTTATGCAGCGGTTCTGCTCCTTCCTCCTGGGCCGTGTCCAGAAAGTGGTGTTGGGGGATGAGTGTTCGGACCCCTGGGCTCTCACCTGTGGGGTGCCTCAGGGCTCTGTCCTCTCTCTCATACTTTTCAACATTTATATGAAGCTGCTGGGAGAGATCATCAGGGAGTTTGGGCTAGGTGTTCATCAGTATGTGGATGATACCCAGCTCTACCTCTCTTTTAAGTCAGAACCAGTGAAGTCCTGTGTGAGTGTCTAGAGACAGTTGGAGGATGGATGGTGGCTAACAGATTAAGGTTGAATCCTGATAAGACAGAAGTACTGTTTTGGGGGGACAGGGGGCAGGCAGGTGTGGGGGACTCCCTGTTCCTTAATGGGGTAACCATGCCCCTGAAGGACCAGGTGTCCAGCCTGGGAGCCATTTTGGACTCACAGCTGTCCATGGAGGCACAGGTCAATTCTGTGTCCAGGGCAGCTGTCTACCAGCTCCAGCTGGTACACAGGCTGAGACCCTACCTGCACGCAGACTGTCTCCCCAGAGTGGTGCATGCTCTTGTATCTCCCGCTTGGACTACGGCAATGTGCTCTACATGGGGCTTTGAAGGTGACTCAGAAACTACAACTAATCCAGAATTCAGCAGCTAGACTGGTGACTGGGAGTGGCTGCCAAGACCATATAATACTGGTTCTAAAAGAACTACGTTGGCTCCAAGTATGTTTCTGAGCACTTCAAAGTGTTGGTGTTGACCTTTAAAGCCCTGAACAGTCTCAGCCCAGTATACCTGAAGGAGCATCTCCATCCCTCAGCCCAGGCACTAAGGTCCTCCTCTGAGGATCTTCTGCTGGTTCCATCACTGCAAGAAGCAAAGTTTCAGGGAACCAGGCAGAGGCTTTCTCAGTAGTGGTGTCCTGTGGAACTCCTTCTCTTCAGATATTGAGGAGATAAAGAATTGCACAATATTGAGGATATTGAGGAGATAAAGAATTCCACAAGTCATCTGAAGGCAGCCCTGTATTGGGAGGTTTTTAATGCTTGATGCTTTTATGTATTATGTTTTTAGATCTGCTGTAAGCTGCCCAGAGTGGCTGGGATAAAAAACAACAAGAAGTATTATGCAAAATAACAAAACAGGTATGAGAAGCCATCCCAGAACTGGTGCTATTAAATATTTTCCAAGATAATAATGCACACTCGCACTACAAAGAACTCATAAGCCACCTACTCTCAGCAGCCAGGAGCATCATAACTAGCATCACAACAGTGCATAGCTGCTTCAAAGTCCACTTCCAAGACAAGCTGTGTGTTCAGGCAACACCTGCTACACACTGAATGCTGGTATTTCTGTGCAGCAGAGTGCTGAGCAGCTGTTTTAGGCCAAGAGGCAGCCTCATTCTCATTCTATGCTCAAACTGAACTCGATCCGATTGCTGGAGCTGGAAGGGAAAGCGATTCTCTCTCTCTCTCTCTCTCTCTCTCTCTCTCTCTCTCACACACACACACACACACACACATCCTGAAGTTCCATGGGTTCCCTATGGGTTCAATCTCTGTCTCAATAGCCATCTCTTCTCCACTCTGCACTCACCCTCTCTCACTCTTTCCTCTGTTAGGTTGTGGGATTTGCCAGTAGACCCCTGCCTCAGCTCGGAACCATCTCTCTGCTATTAGAATGCAACGCAGGAGGCTCACATTGTCATTCCTCGTTAGAGACCCCTCCAGGGCCTGCGATATGCCTGCACGGACTTTATAATTACAAAGTCAATTTCTAAACAGACATTTGCAAATAAGTCAATTTAAATACCAGAGATATGCAAACAATAATTAAGCAATAGCGTCTTTTAAAAAATAAAAATAAAAAGAGGGAGGGAAGAAAAAGGAAATCTCTCTATATATATAATTAATGCCCCTGGGGTTTTTGTTGTTGTTTTTGTTGATTCCACCTTGCAACTATGTAGTTTTCAATTGTTTGTTGAGCCAAAAAGCATTCCCAGAAAGCAAATCAAAGGCTTGGGGGGGGGTGCCCACATGTGGTTGTAAAATAATGCCCCCTTTCTCCCCTTCTCTCCATATTCTATAATATACGAACAGCTGGCAGTAATGTTACTTGGCAAAGACTTATCAGGGATGTGTGTGTGTGAGAGAGTGAGTGAGTGAGAGACAGAGACAGAGACAGAGACAGAGACAGAGACAGAGACAGAGACAGAGACAGAGACAGAGACAGACAGACAGACACCTTTTGGAAACCTGCATAATTATAACCAGCTTACCAGTCTATTTCAGGGGTGGGGAACCTGTGCCCTACCAAATCCTACTATCACTAGTCAGCATGGCAACTACTAGGTGGGCAGGAGCTGGGACCGAGCAACGGGAGCTCACCCTGCCGCAGGGATTCGAACCGCCGACCTTCTGATCAGCAAGCCCTAGGCTCTGTGGTTTATAAACTCCGCCAAATACTACTCAGTTATTTTGGATTGTACACCTGATGTTAGTCATACTGAACAAATAACTATGATTGTACGTTTTGTCAATGTAATCATGCCATCAGATACTGAAACATCTGAGCCTGAGGTTACAATAAAAGAAAATTTCTTGGGATTTGTTCCTCTAAAGAAGACTACTGGTGCCTTTATGGCAGAAACTCTTCTTTGGCTGCTTGAGCAAATGGGATTACCACTTGAGAATCTGCATGGTCAAGGTTATGATAATGGGAGTAACATGAGAGGTAAAGAACATGGAGTACAAAAGAGAGTTCTTGATATAAATCCACATGCCTTTTTCATGCCCTGCAGTGCGCACTCTCTCAATTTGGTTTTCAATGATGCTGCTAAGAGTTGCCGGGAAGCAACAGGCTTCTTCATGTTGGTTCAACAGATCTATAATTATTTCTCTGCATCAACTCAGCATTGGCAAATACTAACTAGCCATGTACTTACCATTACTGTTAAGCCTTTGAGTCAAACAAGATGGGAGAGTCGGATTGATGCTTTGAAACCACTGAGATATCATCTTGGTAGTATATATGATGCTTTAATGGAGATCTATAATGAACCACACCCACATAAAACAAGTGAATCTCTTGTTAAAGCTAAGGGTCTTGCTGAAGGCATTAGTAAGTTCAAGTTTGTGGTATCCCTTGTTGTATGGTACAACATGCTTTTTGAAATAAATCTGACAAGCAAACTACTACAAAATAAGGAAACTGATTTAAGTTCAGCTACAAGTCAATTACACGGGACCCAGGTGGCGCTGTGGGTTAAACCACAGAGCCTAGGGCTTGCTGATCAGAAGGTCGGCGGTTCAAATCCCTGTGACGGGGTGAGCTCCTGTTGCTCGGTCCCAGCTCCTGCCCACCTAGCAGTTTGAAAGCACGTCAAAGTGCAAGTAGATAAATAGGAACCGCTCTGGCGGGAAGGTAAACGGCGTTTCCGTGCGCTCTTTTGGTTCACCAGAAGCGGCTTTGTCATGCTGGCCACATGACCCGGAAGCTATACGCCGGCTCTCGGCCAATAAAGCGAGATGAGCGCCGCAACCCCAGAGTCGGACACGACTGGACCTAATGGTCAGGGGTCCCTTTACCTTTACCTTACAAGTCAATTACAAGTAACCAAGAATTATCTTGTGGGCTGTAGGTGGGATGATGGTTTTGAACAAGTTTTGATAGATGCTAGTGTGATTGCAAAGGAGTTAGAAATATTACCAAACTTTGAGACAGAACAATTTAGACAAAGGAGGAAGAAAAAACAGTTTGGGTATGATGCCCCAGATGAGGCACCACAAGATCCAAAGCAAAAATTCAAAGTGGATTTCTATTATGCTATTTTAGATATGGCCATTCAATCTGTTGAAGAGAGATTCCAACAACTACAACACTATAATTCCGTATTTGGCTTCCTGTATGATATATACAGCATCAACAAAAAATGTACTGAAGATGTACAAAAGACCTGCAAGACTTTGGAGCAGTCATTGACACACAATGAAAACAAAGATATTGATGCTGAAGATCTGTGCTGTGAACTTCAAGCAGTTGCTCAAAGGCTTCCAGAGTCTATGCCACCACAAAAAATACTTCTCTTCATACTACAACACAAAATCCAGAATAGTGTGCCTAATGTTTTTGTTTCTCTTAGGATCCTTCTCACACTTCCAGTGTCAGTGGCAAGTGGTGAACGCAGTTTTTCAAAACTCAAACTTATAAAAACACACATACGCTCAACTATGCTCCAAAAGAGACTAGTTGGTTTGGCAACTATATCAATCGAACATGCTGAAGCATCAGCACTTGACCTGAAGGAACTGTTAACAACATTTGCAAAGGAAAAGGCACGTAAAATAAGATTTTGATTTGCTTGAAATTGAAACATTAAAGAGACTTAAATTTCAGCATCACATTTAACATTTTTCAAAGTGATTTCTGTGCTAAAACTGTGTTCTGTTTGAGAAAATAAATCAGAAATTGTTTTATGACTTGTTTTCACCATTTTTAAAAAATAAATTGACAATTTCAAATTCTGTGCTTTTCATTCTTCCTATAATACATCTGTGTTTGAAATATGATTGGCCGGGGGGGGGGCACCAGAAGGTGATCTCGCCTAGGGTGCAAAAAACCCTAGTACCAGTCCTGGGTGCCCAGCCTCTGCCCACTGCCGCCGCTGTCTGCTGCCTTACCTCCAGCTCTCTAGCACCACAGCAGCAACCGGGCCAGGGCCTCTGCCTTACCTGCAGGGCCTCTGTTGGGGCCTGCTGCAGCTGCAAACATGCACCCATGCTCTGCTGCCCCACTCCCGCCACTGCAGAAGGACAGAAGCGGTGCTGGAGAGTGACAGCGGTGCGCACACCATGCCATGCCATCATGATGTCACATCACAGCACTGGGGACCCACAGTCTGGGGCTTCTGCCTTATTCTGGATCTGTTGCTCCCCAAATCTCTCTATTGGGCCCTATGGCAACCACTCCCCTTCTTACCAGACCAACTCACTAACCAGCTCTGCTTCACACCCTCCTTGAGAGTTTTTGCCTGGCTAGAATGTCTCCTTCAGCTCTGAGAATGCCTTTGGCTTGCCTAGATGGAAAATAGAAAGGGGCATGTGTAGGAATCAGCCTAATGTAGAAAGCCTACTATACAAAGAAAATAATGTATTTATTGCTCTGGCCATGCCTACCACCACCATATGGCCCTCAGAAGGTTGCCCAGAAGGGAATGTGGTCCTTCAGATGTGGCTGGATTTCCGTTGGCTCCAGCATGGCTAATGTTCAGGAATGCTTCCCCATTCCTGATCTAGCCCAGTTTTGCCAACAAGGTATGGCAGAGGGCTTTCATAAAACTATTCAATTGTTCTCCACATGATTAAGAATCCTGTGAGTGGGAGAGCGGGGTTGTGTTCATCCATGCTGCCTCTGCCCCATTATCCATGCATTGGGAGAATATAAGAAGCATGAACTCCATTGCATGCACGTGGTAACTCACTCAATATTGAATTTGATGCACTGCAACATCCTGACCTAGTGCTGCCCTTCAGGTCTGAAGCACAGTTGTATCTGCATCCATGAGCAGAGATATTCACACCTGACATCCATACCAGATGGAGAACTGCCCCCTCAATTATATCCTAGCTCAGGGGTCATCAACCTTTTTCAGCCTTGGGCTGGTCCACCATCCCTCAGACCATGTGGTGGGCCAGACTATATTTTGGGGGGGAAATAAGAACCAATTCCCATGCCCCACAAATAACCCAGAGATGCATTTTAAATAAAAGCACACATTCTACTCATGTAAAAACACGCTGATTCCTAGTCTGTCCGTGGGCCAGATTGAGAAGGCGATTGGGATGCATCCGGCCCACGGGCCTTAGGTTGCCTACCCCTGTCCTAGCTCATCAAGGCCTCAGTGATGTCAACAATCCTCCCCAAAACATCAGGGTCTCGGTGCTATGCTTGTTTGTTATGGTTATATCTCAGCGTATGATGTTTACTTTGGAGAAAAGAGGAAGAATGGGAGATATGACAGTGGTCTTCAAACAGCTGAAGGGCTGTCAGTGTCCAGGCTTCTGTTGCACAGGCAATGACAGGGTCTTTTGTGAGAATAAGAAAGAAAACACTCTTCAAGGCTTGCAATGGTTCAGGAAAACCTCTGGGTACAGATTTCCACAGCTATGACTAGAGAGCTCAATAATGACACTGGGGTCTACAACTGGACAAAAGCTATGCTATGACGCTGCCTCAACAAAACGGCACACCCCTCCACCAGCTTTTAAAGGTGAGACAGGAGCACAGGGACCTGCCTTATACTGAGTCAGACCTTTGGTCCATCTAGCTCAGTACTGTCTACACTAATTGGCGTCTCACCAGGATTTCAGGCAGGATTCTCTTCCAGCTTGACCTGGAAATACTGGGGCTTAAACCTGGGACATTCTGTATGTTGGGAGATGCTCTGAACTGCAGCCCTTACCCTCAAAACATGGCATGTTCACTTACAAGACTCTCTTGCCTTACATACTGGTGTGCTTCTCCGAATGGTGGCATGGGTCGGTTCCCAATGGTGGAGGTGGTACCTAGTTCTCAGTGATGAGACAGAAGGCAGCTCATCTGGCCCCTCTTTCTGTCCAGACTCCTCTCCTGGCCGGTCAACACCCTCCCCCATGGGGCTCATGAGAGTTGGTCATGCACAAGATCAATGGGTTTTTTGTGGCGGAATGCAGGGGTACGCACAACCCTAAACATTTTGTGAATCTAACAGGAGAAGAAACTAAAAATATTAATTTTTTTAATTTCTTCTCTAGCACGGTGAATTGTCAGTTCCGTTGCTACCCCCATTTCCTGTCACGGTGTTTCCTAAGTCTCAGACGGAATGAGAGTACCCCTAAACATTTTTTTTAAGGAAAAAAAGCACTGCACATGATAGAGCAGATTTGTTTTCTGTTGTTTCAGAGAGCAGGGCTAGAACCAATGAGTAGAAACATCAAGGAAACAGATTAGGGTAAACTTCCTGACGTTAACAGTTGTTCAGCAGTGGAACAGGCTGGCAGAGGAGGAGGAGGGCTCTTCTTTGCTAGTGGTATTTAAACAGAGGCTGGGTGACCATCTGACAGGTGCCATACTTACAAGATTCATGAATAGAGCAGGGGGTTGGACTAGATGACCTCAAAAGTCACTCCCAACTCTCAAATTCTGAATTCTCATTTCTTCCATCATGGAGGTGATATATATATTAAGGTTCCTAAGTGACCTCCTATCCAGCCCCATGCCAGACCCAGAGTTGCTTGGAGCGACAAACATGCTTCCTTATGTGCGTTCAGAGAATGCACTTGAGCCATTCCATGTTGTCGACATCCAGACAAAGCCCCTGAGCTGAATCACTTACAAGCTCTAGTTGCTATTCCAGGCACACATGCATGCACACAGCAGAACAACACTGGCTGTGATGCATTTCAAGTGCAAAGTGTAGGGCCTGCTACCATTTCTGCTAAATTATAAATACTTGTGCTTGATGAAAGCAATAACTTTTCAGTCAACAAGGGTGTGTGTTAATATTAAAAGGAGAATAAAAATATCCAGAAACTCACACACAACCCACCCCCCTTCCTCCACCAACTACCAAGTACTAAATTGCAGTTGCTATAGTGATTAACAATGGGCATCTTTCTTCAGCAAACAGAGATGCTGATGCAGCGAAAACAAATGTTTGTGTATGGCCATGGTGGAAACAGTGACAGATTAAGGAGCGCTGGCATTGAGATGCAATACAATCCAGTTCTAAATAAATCATAAATGCAGGCTGGCACACCAAAGAGCATAACAATGTGGAGACAGTGGCTTTGGGATAGCATCTGCCAGGAACAAGGGAGTGATAGAAAGAACACCAAAGTGAGGCCATATAAACAGGCACATAGAACCCAGCAGGACATTTAAAGCCTTCATGGCATGTGAGACGTTGGATTCTATTACTAACAGTGTCTATAACAGGGGTGGGGGATCTTTTGCTCTTCTGGGCAACATACCAGAGGCTGCATGTGGCAGGCAAGGCCAGAAAAAAAGTGGGTGCGTCATCAAATGTTTATTTTACCGTTGTTCATGAGATTTGTTTGAGCACACACTCAAATACCCCTCTCTGCCCTCCATCCAGGCAACCAAGAGGCATTTTCAGAGGTCAATGACACATTCTACCAAATCAAAAATATTCAGGGGTGTAACCTAGGGTCAGTTCAGAGGACCAGAGAGAGAGGCCCTCAGGGGGCTGAGGTTCTGAATCCCTGGTCTATAAGCACACCTAATGTACAGAAATACTAAAGCAAGTCCTAGCCTAGTAAAACTACACAACCAGGAATTCCATGCAGGAAAGTGAGTGGGCTGGTAGAAGAAAGAGGGGGCACTCTCTGTCCCTTATCTGGAAAGAAAGAGGGCATTCACATCTTCCACACGGAGCATAGAAATGCAGTAGGCTGGTAGAAGAGGAATTGAGCTCTCCAGAGTACCAGTTCTAGGTTTGATATGCTCCTGTGCAAATGAGTCTCTGATGGCATCTGCTCTTTTTCAGAAGGCAGCATTGGACTTATCTGGAAGAATTTGGCAGCAGCAGAACTGGGAGGCTGGGTGTTGCCATTTTAATGTCCAACAATACTCAAGAAATCCCAAAGGCATTTGGGGAATTGAACTACCTCCTCCTGGGAAACAAAGAAACAGGGCAGGAGGGCAATAGTTCAGTGGTAGGAAACTTGTAGCTCTCCAGATGCTGATGAACTCTGCCTTCCGTCAGCCTCAAACAGCATAGGCATAGTCTATTGTCTGGCATGATGGGAGTTATGGTCAAGCAACACCTGGAGGGCCTCAGTTCCCCCATCACTGCAATAACCCTTCAGCATTCCCATACATCAGATGCTATTATTTAGAGGTGTACAGCTCCTTTAAAGGGAGCTTCCATTTCACTATCCTAGCCAACCATCAGCAATAAATCTAAGCTCCTCCATGAACTTCTGAAAACCTGTTTCAGCTTTACATCCTGTATCAGCATATTTCAAGTGTTAGTTAGGCGTTCCTTTTATCAGTTCCAAATCTTCAGCATATCCATTTGGATCATACCAAAGGCCTACCTAGTTAAAGATCAGGGAACATGTGGTCCTCCAGATGTTGTTGGACTAACATAAGAACAAGGCAAGGAAAAGCCCTGGTGGTAGCCACTGATAGTGTTATACTCTAGGAATTTAGCTAATCTCCTTTCAAAGCTACTCAAGTTGGTGGCCATCACTACATTTTGCGTGAGCAAATTTCATTATTTAACTATGTGCTACAACTTCCACCATTCCTCCCATATTACATATGAATGTAGCCAGTATTGTCTACTCTGATGCCTACTCTTGTAGTTCTAGCAGGAAGGAGAATCTGTGGTCCTACAGATGCTGAACTACAAATTTTGTTGCCCCTGGCCATTAGCTGGCTGGAGATGAAGGAAGCTGTGGTCGAAGACATCTGTAGTACATGAGGCTGGGGAAGGCAGATTTTGGAAATTCAGCTTCAGAATCTAAACTCATCCAGTTTGGATGTCCATGCTTCATTATGATCCAAAGAGTCTCTGAACGGGTTCTTTTCTTTTCTTTTATCCCCCACCCTTGCCAATCTCCCCTCCTAATCAAAATCTTCACTTTTGAGAGCAGGCCCACAGAGAAACAGGGAGGGATGGGTTCTGCACCATCCTAGTTCTTGCCTGGTTTGCTCTCCCAGCCAGTAAGTGTGTGTGTTTTTCATTGCAGCAGCTGTTTGACCTGGGGACTATCTGGCTCCAGGTACCTGTGCTGCTTGTAGTGTGGGTTACGGTTTGATTGCTGGTTGAGTGAATGCAGCAGAGGTTGGGTTGGGATATGGTGCAGGGCCTGCCTTACTATAACAACAGGCCCCGCCACAGATGGTAGGGACAGCCGTGATGGGGTTGGCCATGTTGCCAATTCAGGATGATGCAAGGGCAGGGGTGCCACACACTGTCAGTCAAGAAATAGAAGTATAGGCCAGACACTGCATGACACAGGCCTGTGAACCTCAGCCAGGGTGAAAGCCTGCTTGTAGGGAAGTTTGGTTTTGTGGAACTTCCCTTGAGTGAGACGCATGGGAAGGAGAGTAGCTAGGGAATTTAACCTCTCCTGGTATGGGATCATATAGTACTGGGCCTTTGTTTTCCCCAGCTGCATATAAGTTGAATGGTGGTGTGTTAATGTTTCTGGGTGGGCAGGTAACAGGGAGCGGTCAAGATGGTGCACCAATTCCAGTGGTGGTGGGCAGGGGAAAGCACAGTGGGAGTAGGGGTTGTTGACATTTAGAGGACATCAGGAGGGCAGCTGGCTAGCCTCCAGCTGTACCGGCCCTCTCCAGCTGAGCTGCCGGGCGAACACCGACCTCTGAAGCAACGTAGAAAATGGTTCAGCCTTCAGAAGCCTGAACACAGTGTAGCAGATCTTGCAGTGCAACGGAAGAGGCGCTGAGAGGCTTGTAGTAGCATATTTACAAGCATTTCTTAAGCATACATCAGGACAAAGAGAAAAACATGTCTGATCTCCTTCATGTCCAAAAGCGAAGGAGAAAGCAATAGCTATTCACAAAGCAGGCAGTGCTGGAACATTACGCAGACATGTGACATGCAAAAGTCTCACGTCTGCCCTTAAGATGGAATGGAATATCATAACATCCTCTCCCTTTCCATGTAACATTAAGCTCCAGTATTGTAACCCAACTGTAGCTTCTGTACATACACCTTAAGTTGTTCCTTGTTAACAACTTTGGACAACAGATCCATGGGAATCTCATTACCTGGCAAGTAATACACCTGAATAAGTCATTTCCGGATACATTCCCTTGCAGTATGTAACTTGTTCTGCAAGTATTTGGTTCTTTGCTTACAACTCTCTGAAGTTAGCAAAGCCAAACAAGACCTGTTGTCTTGATACACCTGCATAGGACATGTCACCTTGACCTTGATGACCTGAAACAGTTGCATCTACCATTCACAATCCATAAGTGAAAATGACAGTGCGTTAAGTTCATCCTCACAAGAACTTAGACTCACTGTGGTCTGTTTCCTGCACAGCCAATCAAATAGACATTGGTTGTACATGTAGCACACCCAGAAGTGCTTGTACCATCTGTTGTGTCACTTCCAAAACTTGCATCTGCAAAAATCTCAAGCCCTCTAGACTTCTGACTAGTGAACCTCAGTCTGTGGTGCATAGTACCCTTCAAATAACGTGCTACGTGCTTCAGAGCTTTCCAATCCTGAACAGTAGGATTGTTAGCATGTCTGCTAAGCAGGTTAGTGCTCACAGCTATGTCAGGCCTTGAACATCTGGCAATGAAATTCCGTTTGCCTAGAATACATCTGTACAGTGTTATGTCAGAAAATGCTTCAGCATTATCCTCCACCTGGAAACCTGTTACCATTGGGGTATCCACAGGATCTGTCAACTTCAGCCTGGTTAACACATCAGTGATTTTCTGAGTTTGGTGTACCAGAAAATTACCTGCCTGGTCTTTCTCTACCTCTAGAGAAAGATAGTTCGATACCTCACCAAGATCCTTCATGTCAAAGTGCTCCTTCAACTGAGCTAGGGTGGACTGGTACAAGTCCTGATCCTTCCAAAACAAAAGAAGATAATCAACAAAGCAAATACAGTATAGTTTGCGTTGCCCCTCCTCTTTGACAAACACACATGGATCAGCCTTTCCTAGGTGAAAACCTAGAGAAAGCAATGTCTCTGTTAGTTTTGTGTTCCAACACCTGGAACTCTGCTTGAGACCATACAGGGATTTCTGTAGTTTACAGACCATTCCCTTCTGTACCTGCACTCCATCAGGTGGAAGCATGTATAACTCCTCCCCCAAAATCCCGTACAAAAAAGCTGTGTTCACATCATGATGTGAACTGTGAAGCTTCTCTTCTGCAGCAATCTTGAGCATAAGCCCAATGCTCTCATACTTGACAGTGGGTGAGTAGGTCTCGTGGTAGTCCTGTCCTGGTACTGAAGGAGAGGTAACCCAAAGGCCAACACCTAACTGTTAGTTACAATAGGAGTTTTTTCCTTCTTCGGCTCCAGAGCCTAGTAACCTCTAGCCCAGTAGCCTAGTGGCACAGCTCCCTTAGTTTAAGACACAACAAGAGCACGAGATGATTCCTTCAGTAGTACATGACGACTGCAGTCCAAGGACATGGCTTGCGTACAAAGTTAGACATGGCTAGCTTAGTGTCCCGTGATGTGTCAGTAGCCAAAGTTCACAGGAACTCCGTATAAAGTTCACAGGAACATCATAAGACTATTCCTTATATGGGCAAAGGAAGGATCTCCTAAATAAGGTTAGAGCTTCCGGGGAAGATGTGTATAAATGCTGGATGTGAACAACATTTCGTGGGCTTGCTTGAGGAATGATCCCGCAAGTCACTTCTACAGTTCTAGAATGTAGAATAAACATTTTCTCTGATTCTCGGTGACATTTTGTCTCCTTTTCATTCCTCTCCCCTGGGAGCAACGTTGAACCCTGGTTCTGTAAGGCTACAGTACCTGTGAAAAACCTCTGGTGACCAATCTGGCTTTGTGTCAAACTACCCTGCCATTTTGGTCAGTCTTGGCCTTAAAGACCCATTTGCTGCCAACCAGTCTCATTCCTGGGACTACTGGAACCAGCTCCCAGGTCTTGTTCCTTTCTAAGGAATCAAGTTCAGCATCCATGGCCTTCAGCCAAGGCTCGGCATCCTTTGAGGATAGCTCCTGAACATCTTTGAAGCTTGAAGGTTCCCATATCTTTTCTGAGCTACCAACAACAGCTGTGGCTGTTTTGGCAAACTCATCAGCAAATCTCTTTGGAGGTTTGCTCTTTGTGGCCCTTTCAGATCTCTGCATACTAGACGCAAGTCTTCAGGACTCATCTCCTCTTTCTTAGGAGAAACGTGGCCAATGGTGATCAGTGGTTCTTCCAATTCAGCATCAGACCCATCAGATGGTCTGATTGAGTGACAGTCTGCTCTGTCACTGTCACTGTCAGCACCAGCACCTCCCACTGAATCAGAATCCGAACCCTGATCATCTCTTTCTCAGCTTCAGGATGACTCTGCAAATCCCCACATTGTCCCCCCATTTGGCACAGTATTCCACACTCCTGGTGAACCGTACTGTCTTGGTGTCAGTCATGTACACTCTGTATGCGCCTTTCTCATACCCCACAAAAATCCCATGCACACCACGCTTTCCGAGCTTGCTGCTCTGTGGAGTATGGACCCACATGTCAGAACCAAAGATTCTCATGTGTTTGACGTAAGGTTTCTTGCCAAACATCTTCTCATAGGGGGCACGCCCTATGGGTTTAGACAATCTGCGATATTAAGTGTAAACAAAGTGGCTCAGACTCTCCACCCAATACTCCTCAGGAAGCTCAGCATCATGCAACTGGTTCTTCAGACCCTGTAGCAAAGTCTGGTTTGCTCTTTCGCAAAGTCCATTCTCCCATGGAGATCGTGGATATGCGAGTTGATGCTGGATTCCCTTCTCAGTCAGAAAAGCCTCAAACTGCTGAGAAGTGAATTCCCCTCCACGATCAGAAAAAAGACATTGCAATTGCCTTACATGGGCATTTTGCAACCAAGCACAGAATTCCTTGAACCTAGGAAACACTTCTGATTTCTGCTTCAGCATGAACACATGAATGTACCTGGGAAAAGCATCAATCAATACCATGAAGTACCTGGCTCCACCCAAAGCGGGCGCAAGTGGACCAACAAGGTCTGCATGGACAATCTGGTAGAGCTTTGAAGCCTGCCTGCCAGATACCTTGCCCTTGGGAGCCATCTTTACCTTGTGCTCTGCACATGATTTGCACTTCATGTAGAACCTGCAGGGCTTAATAGTTAGACCCTCAACTACTTCTGAAATTTTGGTCAGCATCTGCCATGACATGTGACCAAACCTTCTGTGATGTGAATGTATACAATCTGCATGGATAACTTTGTTAGTATTCACAATACAACAAGATTCATCACTTTGCACATTTACATCATCACCAATATCATCATATGTAATCTGGAATAAACCACCAATAAAGTCTGCACGTAGGATTTCCTCATCATCCTTGCTGATGATGCAAATCCCCTTCTGGAAGAAAATGTCAAAACCTTTCTCCGTCAGCTGCGGAATACTGAGCAAATTTTCAGCTGATTCAGGAACAAATAAAACGTCTCTGATTGTCGTGTGCAGGCTCTTAAATTCAATTGTACCTACTCCAGCTATTTGGATTGAAGTCCCATCAGCCTGATGAATACCCCCCTCCTGAGGTGTGAAAGAAATAAACAAATGCTTGTCTTTGCAGATGTGGCTGGTCGCTGCAGAATCTACAACAAACTTGCCTTTGGCCTTTGCAGGAGCAGTCCATGTAATCAAAGCCTTGTTTTGCACATTCTTTGGCTTCCCCCCCCCCTTCTTCTTGCTATCTGCAGACTTTTGTTTTTGTTCCTGCATTGCTGTCCCAGATGACGTGGCACTCTGCTCCCCCTGAAGCAGGCAAGTGGGTTCCGCTGCAGTCCTACGATCATATTCATTCTGCAAAACTGCCAAAACTTTGGAAGCACTGTAACTGTGGTCTAGTGAGTCCAGGATTAATACAGAAAAGAGGGCTTCAGGCATAGTGAAGCCTCGGTACACCAGTTCTTGCCTCAGTTTCTGCAGTTCCAAAACGTGGGCTCTCAGATCCAGCCCTGGCTCAAGCTTTTTCCTGTGCAGCTTTCTAAAGTAGAGCAGCACGGAGTCTGCTTCTTGTCTTAAATGTGCGTCCCGTAACACCTCCCACATCTGCCGGGTGGTCGTTCGGCCAGTCAATGTAACAAGTTCTTCAGGGGACACTGATAAGAGAATGGCGCCCTGGACCTTAGAGTCAGCAGCAGTCCATGCAACCATGAGAGGAGCTGGTGGGTCATCTGTGATAGTATGCCACACCGCACTCCTCAGTTGAGCCTGGCAATAGATCTGATTACCCAGGTCTGGTAATTCTGTCCATTCAAATGCGGACAAGGAGCCCCCCCTCCCCGTCACTGTTTCTAAAAGATCAATTTTCCTGCTTTTTAGCTTCAGCTAAACCTCAGCCAGGAAAAACAGCTTTTGCAGCTTCTTATCTAGCAGTCATAAATCAGACAGTCTCTCTCTCGGCCGGCTCAGACTTCAAAGACGCAGTCTTCCAGCCTCGGCCGAAATGCCTCACATACCTCTTCGCATTCTGGAATGCTGCAGCAATCGACACAGCCTTGCTCCGGTGAAAGCGCCTTGGATCTGGGCCGATAACCTTGTTGTCAACATTCAGAGGACATTGGGAGGGAAGCTGGCTAGCCTCCAGCTGTACCGGCCCTCCCCAGCCGAGCTGCCGGGCGAACACCGACCTCTGAAACAACGTAGAAAATGGTTCAGACTTCAGAAGCCTGAACACAGGGTAGCAGATCTTGCAGTGCAATGAAAGAGGTACTGAGAGGCTTGTAGTAGCATATTCACAAGCATTTCTTAAGCATACATCAGGATAAAGAGAAAAACATATCTGATCTCCTTCATGTCCAAAAGCGAAGGAGAAAGCAAAAGCTATTCACAAACAGAAGTTCCCAGCAGGCAGTGCTGGAACATTACGCAGACATGTGACATGCAAAAGTCTCACGTCTGCCCTTAAGGTGGAATGGAATATCATAACAGGGGGCATAGGCCTAAGTGTTCTGTTTCTGTTCTTTGTTCTTGCCCTCTCACTCTACTAGACATTACTAGTATAGCATATCCACTGAGCCCTCTAGTCTATTGCTGTTGTTGAATGACAGATCAATCCATAATAAAATCATGCTCATTCATGATTTGATTATGGGTGAATGGGCTGATCTGGCTTGCATTCCCAAGACATGGGTGAGTGAGCTGGATGGGCCTGACATTTCCCTGCTCTGTAGAGATGGTTTTTCAGGACCATACTAGGCTAGACCAGGGGGTCAAGGTGAGTGTCAGGGCTGCCCCACTTCACTGGTCATTCAATAAAGAGTCCGAGACATCCAGCTTTGAAGCTTTAATCTAGTCTAATTACTTTACAATACTGAGCGAGTCATAAACATGTCTAATCAATCACTAGCAGAATCCGGAAGTGAGGGGCTGCGATTTTCCTGCCAAAAGACCCACCGGGGAAAGCGAAAAGTCTTTTCCTTTTCCTTCGTCCCTCCCCCGAACCTCCTCTCTGCAAGCTCCTAGGTCTCTCTCTATTTAACTCAAGCCCTGGCAACACTTCCCCTTCTGGCCCACTGCTGCTTCCAGAAGCAGAGGAGGAGTCTGTTGTTAAAATCGGCAGCTGTTCTCTGTAAACACTCAACGCTGGGCTGGAAGGGGGAGGGAGCCCCCTGACAGTGAGGGTACTGTTATTTTCTATAGGAATACCATCTCCTTGACCAGGAAGTCTATTGATCTTGGGATGGGCTTAGAGGAACTTCACCTGCTGCTGGGCCAAAGATACAAATCAGGGATGCTGCTGGTCTACTGACCACCCTGTTGCTTGGCAGCATTCCTGACCAGGCTGGCTGATGTAGTCTCTGGGGTATTGTTGGATCCAAAATGATATTCCTGACAACTTGCAGACTTAACATATAGAATAAGAGAAAAAGAAGAACATACATTTGAAGAAGATTGGAAAACGTTTATTGAGTATATGGAAATAATTGTGTACAGCTGGAAACTCTGGCAGCATTAAGATAAATTCAACAGTGTAAATAAGTTTTGATGGATGTAATAATGGAAAACCGATTAGTATAGTTTTTGTAAAACATGCAGAGATATAAGATATGTAAAATGAACTATGGAAAGAGAAGAAGGGACGTCATTGATATCTTAAATATGTAAAATGTTTATCTGAAATTGTAAAACAGAAAATTTAATAAAAATCATATTTTAAAAAATTAAATGATATTCCAGGGTGACTTCAATATCCATGCGGAGGCTGCTGTGGGGCTAGCCCAAGACTTCATGGCCTCCATGACAATTATGGGTCTCTTTCAGATGGTCATTGGTCCAACACACCAGGAAGGGCACACTCTTGATGTAATCCTTGCCTCTTGTGATACGAGGGATGGAACGAAGAAAGGGGGAGTGCAGTGTACTCCCTTGGCATGGTCAGACCATTACCAGGTAAGTTTGGACTGACAGTGGCAGTTCGTCCTTTTAAGGGTGGTGGGCCAATTTTAATGGCCCATCCTCAGAGACTAATGAAACCAGATGTGCCCCTGAATGCTCTGGGGCAAAGGTTTTCAACCTTTTTGAGTCCACGGCTCCCTTGACCAACTACATTCTTCCTGTGGCTCCCCTGTGGGGAAGTGCGCTCTGAGCCTCAGAAGCCAATTTATGTCACTCCCACGTGGAGTGTTCCCTCAGCCTCCTATCTTCTCCCTTCTCCTTGTGAGTGCTTTGCGCAGCCACCCCTGTTTCTCTGAGCCTCCCCCCCCACCCCAAAGAGAGGTGCCTCCTCAAGCCATCATACAGGGGCCTGGGAAGAGGATGCACCCAGCCTTAGTGGCCTGATGGGAGACTGGCTGAAGGTGAATATGAAGCCACTAGCTTACTCACCTTGGGAGGCAGCAGTGGCAGCAGCGGACACTGCTGGGCCTGCATGGTAAAAAGGATCACTTTCAGTGCCAGACACTCAGCTCCCAGGCAGGCATTGCACACAACAAGCACAAGAAAGGCCAGTGCAGTCAGTGCCTGCCTGCCTGCCTGCCTGCCCAGTCTCCCACTTGTCCGTCCATTCCAAACAGGCAGACTGGCTGGCTGGGTTCACTCATCCACATGCTTGCTTACTCTGAGGCTGCCTCAGCTCCTGGCAACAAGCACCCCCTGGCCAGCTTGTAGCTGTGCAAGCCTTTGGGAAGCAGGGACACAAGAGGGCATCAGAAAAGAGAGGGAAGGCACTTCCGGCGAGCTGCGGCCATTGTAGGAGTGCGGAAAATCCCAACCTGGGGTTTCCGAGTGTCCCGGGTGATTAGGGGGTCGCACAAAGGCTTTGTGGACCCGGCGCTGCAGGGGGGGCTACCCTGAAGCACAGATACCCAGCGGCGTCCAGAACCGCGATCCTCGTAGGGAGAAGAGCCCCAAAAAGCTCGGAAAGGCGAGGAGCGGAGGACGCGAAAAGGGAATATCGCTTACCCCCGGAGGCACGAAGTCTCAAACTCCTCTTGAAAGCAGCCTGCCTCCAAGAAATACCAGAGCTCGGTAAGAAATCTCAATCTGATTTTTCAAACCGAAATAATTGGAATTGCAGACAAGGAGTCACTCTCTGTTTCGGCGTTAAAATGGCGCGGACTGTTTCATTACAAGCCAAAAGAATGACGAAGCTCCTGTGAGTGTAAGGTTAGAAGAGTCCATTTCGCGAAGTGGGGGGACTTTTTGCATCAGCCGTTCAGTAACTTCTAAAAGACTGACAACAACAACAAAATTAAGAAACTTGGAAAATTGAGAAGGAGACACGGTGTATGAGTGACAAGGCTAAAGACATTTTTGGCATTGGGAAAGAACAGAGGACAATGGAAGGGTGAGGGGAAAAAAAAAATCTCCCCCCTCCAAATGGAAATTTAAACGGCGAACGCTCCTTAGGTCCACCCCAAATTTGAGGGGGGAAAGAGGAGCGGAATTAATACAAATGAAAACAAACTGAAATCGCGAACCCCCGAAGTTGAAAATGACAATGAAAGGGACGATTGGGAGAAGCTGAGGAAGATATTAGAGAGAAAGCGAATAAGAAAGAACAAGAAAGAAGTCAAGGGAACTGTAAAAACCCTACCCAAAGGCCGTACGGAAGTGGTGACCTAGCTGTGGACGATTTTTCCCTTCTCTTTTTCTTTTGACGAATACCAGTGACTGTGGCGACCTCCCGGGGTTTTTTTTGTTGCTTTGTTATTTTTTTTATTATTTTAGAGGGGGGTTTTCCTTTCACAGGACTTCTCGCCATCGAACTGCACCACGTAGAGAACTGGAAAAAACAAAATAATAATAGAGACTAGAACGAAAACATTGTTACCACAACTCAGCGCGGAGTAACAGCTACAAATGTATGTATGTGCTTTTGAGAAGCTGTAATTAAGACACGAGAAGAAGACTAAAAAGGGGTAAAATAACATAAAGACTGACTGAAGGCTTTGGGGGATAGTTTCTACGACTGAGAACTTAAGAACTTGGGAAAAAGACTTTTATGAAATATGTATGATTGTTTGACTGTCTGACTGTACGATTGCATGACAAAGACCTAATAGTGTAAAAATTGTATAATAAGTAAGACTCCTGTAACTGTGTACTAAACTGTATAACTGTGTAACTGTGTACTAAAACTAGGCAAAGGTGTAAAGGATCCCCTAGTGGTAAGTAAGTAGAAGACATCCCCCTGAAAGGCAAAATGAGGGGGGGTAAAGCAGCTACAACTCCAAGTGACAGAAGACCGTCGAAGCAAGAAGAAGGGAAGGAATGGGAGGGTCTTCTAGCAGAAATTAAAAAAGAAATTAGACAAAGCGAACAAAATATAGAAAAAAATTTGGATGGAAAACTAGGGGACCTAAAAGTGTCTATAGACAAAAAATTTGATGAAGTGGTAGGAGAATTGAAAGAACAAGTAAAAGACCTGGCAGTGAAATCAAAAACAATGGAGGAGTCGGTTAAAAAGGTCCAAAAAGAAATTAGACAGTCAAAAAAAGAAACAGAAAAAGTAAAAGAAGAAGTGGCAGACTTAAACAAAATTCAAGAGGCTATGTTGGACAACCTAGCCCTGTTAGAACTTCGGCAAAGACAGATGAATTTAAAATTCAGAGGCATCCCGGAAGAACCAAATGAAAATGTAAGAGGGAGATTAACAGAAGAACTGGCAAGATGGTTAGACCTAAAGCTGGAGGATGTTGAATACTCAATAGTAAATGCATTTAGAATAAAAGTAAAATCAGCTAAAGCGAAAGCCAGAAAACTCCCAGGGGACTGTTTGGTAATGTTCAACTCCATGGATATTAGAAATGTGGTACTAAAGCAGAACCATGTGCAGAAACTAATAATTGGAGGGAGAGAAATTACCATTTACAAAGAAATTCCGAACAGGTTTTTACAGAAAAGAGATCCTTATAGAGAGCTTGCTGGGATGCTAAATAAGAAAAAAATTCAGTTTAGATGGGAATTCCCAGAGGGGATGTCCTTTTACTTCAAAGGAAAAAAAATTAGGATAACAGGCGCCACAGAAATAAAGAAGTTCATTCGAAGATACCAGAAAGAACTCGGCTTAGAAATGAAGGAGAAGAAAGATGTGAAAGGAGACATACTAGAGGGAGCGATAGGAGGAGAAGAAGAGGAAAGAGACGTAGAAGAGGAAGATAAGAGTGAGGGGGGAGAAGAAGATGAAGAGGAAGGAGAACAAAAGGCAAGTGACCTAGAATCCCAAATTGAAGAAACATAGGGAAACCTTTAACCACCCACCTTTTTTCTTGGTCCCTTTTAACATTTAACTTACTTAAGGAAAAAAGGGATAAATAATAAGAATTGGAAAATTAGTAAATAATAAAAATATCAAAATAAAAATTAAACAAATAGAAATAAACAATATAATAAAGGAAAATGTTGAAAATTCAATCTTGGAATGTGAATGGTCTTAATAAAAAGTGTAAAAGGAATAAAATCGAACATATTCTCCAAAAGAAGAACCTAGATGTAATTTGCCTGCAAGAAACGCACATTGCGGAAAAACACAAAAGAATTTTGATAAATAAAAGACTGGGTATAGAATTTGCAACAATGCATCAGAAAAAGAAAAGAGGGGTGGTAATTTATATAAAGGAAAAATTCGACCCTAAACTTTTATACAAAGATGAAGAAGGGAGAGTGGTGATAGTGCAAATGATATGCGAGGGAGAAAAACTGATTGTCGTAGGAATATATGCTCCGAATTGTAAGAAAGCGGCCTTTTATAAGAAATTAGAGGAGGTACTATTGGATTTTGTAGACCAAAGACTAATAGTCTTAGGAGATATGAATGGAGTCGTAAACCCAGAAATAGATAGGACGGCAAGAAGAGGAGAGGTTGTAGGGGGGAAATTACCGAAATCTTTCTTTTCGTTAGTGGAAAATTGTGGTCTGAAAGATGTATGGAGATGTAAACATGGGTTCGAAAGACAATACACATTCTTCTCTGAACCAAATCAGAGCTCAGGGAGAATTGATCACATTTGGGCGACACAAAAACTGTTAGCAAGAATTAGTAAGGTGGAAATTAGCCCAAGGGTACTATCTGACCATAATCCATTATATTGTGAACTTAAGGGAGAAAGAACATTAAAAAGATGGAGAATGAATGAGAGCTTACTCAATGACCAGAAGATACTGGAGAAGACGGGAAAGACTTTAGCAGAGTATTTTAAATTAAATGTAAATAAAGGTACAGACCTTAAAGTGGTCTGGGATGCCAGCAAGGCAGTTATTAGGGGGTTTTTGATGATGCAAAATAGTATTAAAAAGAAAGAAAGAGAAAGTAAAAAGGAAGAGATCTTAAAAATGCTTTCAGAGAAAGAAGGACAACTAAATTTAAACCCCAAGAATAAAGAACTCAAACAAAGCATAAAACTCTTACAAACTGAATTTTCCATGATAGTAAATCGTGAGGTAGAGTGGAAAATAAAGTGGAGTAAACAAAGAAATTTTGAGTATGCCAACAAAGCTGGTAAACTCTTAGCATGGCAACTCAAGAAAAAACAAGATCAAAAAACAATCCATAGAATAAACTACAAAGATAAGATAACAGAAAAACCTAAGGAAATAAAAAATGCATTTGAGGAGTTTTATAAAAATTTATACCAGAAAACAGAGGAAGAGGAAGAAAAGATAGAAGATTACTTAAAAGAAAATGTAACCCTTAAGTTCACAAGAGAAGATCAAGAAATGCTGAACACAATAATAACGAATGACGAACTGAGAGAAGCTATCAAAGGACTAAAACAAGGCAAAGCACCGGGCCCGGACGGGTTTACAGCAAGATATTATAAAGATCTAGCAGAACAGATAATACCAACCCTAAAGGATGTAATGAATAACGTATTGATGAATGGGAAAATTCCAGAAACATGGAAGGAAGCGGTGATAACGCTGATACCGAAGCCGGACTCGGACCAAATGGACGTTAAGAACTATCGACCTATATCATTACTGAACCAGGATTATAAATTATTTACTGGCATAATGGCGAATAGGCTAAAAAGTATTCTAAACAAAAGAATACACAAAGACCAATCAGGCTTCCTTCCAGGCCGGCAAATGAGGAATAACGTAAGAACTATAGTAGATCTACTCGAATTATTGGATATGAAAATAGCAGAAAAAGCTGCCTTTCTGTTTGTTGACGCTGAAAAAGCGTTCGACAACTTATCATGGAAATTTCTGGAAAAAACCCTAGACAAAACAGGTATAGGCGAAAATTTCAAAAGAGGTATTAAAGCAATCTACGACGAGCAGGTAGCCCAGTTATTAATTAATAATGATCTAACCGAAAGATTTGGCATATCAAAAGGGACGAGGCAGGGATGCCCGCTATCCCCCCTCCTATTCATTTTAGTGTTGGAAATTATACTGACCAAAATAAGGGAAAATTCAGAAATTAGAGGTATTAAAGTCGGGAAGAAGGAGTACAAAATAAAAGCGTTTGCGGATGACGTAGTAATAACTGTAAGTGATCCCAAAACCAATATGGAAGTCATCCTCAAGCAAATACAAGAATTTGGTAATCTAGCAGGCTTCAGAATTAATGAAAAAAAAACAAAAATGATGGTAAAAAATATGAACAAAAAGGAAAAAGAAGAGTTGCAGGAGAAGTATAGGATAGAAGTGGTAAATCAGACCAAATATCTAGGTATTAGATTATCTACCAAAAATATAAATCTATTCAATGACAACTATGTCACCTTGTGGAGAGAAATAAAAAAAGATTTAGACACCTGGGGAAAAATGAGATTGTCATTCTGGGGCCGCATAGCCGCCATAAAAATGAATGTGGTACCGAAAGTGAATTTTCTATTTCAAATGCTACCTGTAGTAAAAGGAACCGCCCAATTGAAAGAGTGGCAAAAAATACTATCAAGGTTTGTATGGCAGGGCAAGCCTCCGAGAATTAAACATAAATTGTTGATCGACAGAAAAGAGAGAGGAGGACTGGGCATGCCAGATATAAAAATGTATTACGAAGCAGCCTGCCTAGTATGGGTGAAGGAATGGATCTTATTAAAAGATACTGACATCTTAGATCTAGAAGGCTTTAATAACATCTTCGGTTGGCATGCATATCTCTGGCAAGAGAAAGCCAAAGTACATAAGGAATTCTTATCACACGTGTTCAGAAAGCCACTGTACGAGGTCTGGCAGAGATATAGAGATATTATAGAGAGGAAAACACCGAGGTGGTTATCACCAACTGAAATACTTGCTATAAAAAAGGTGAACATGCAGTCAAATTGGGTTACATATGAAGATTTACTAGTAGAACCAGAAAAAGGATGGAGAATGAAATCTTATGAAGAAGTAGCAGGAAAATTTACAAGCTGGATACAGTACCACCAAGTTTATGATATATTTAATAAGGAAAAGAGGAGAGAAGGATTTGACAAGGAGAAATCTAAATATCAAACGGAAATAATAGAGAAGAATACCAAAATGTTTTCCAAGATGTATGATATGTTATTAGAATGGTTTACCAAAGATGAAGAAGTGAAAGAGGTCATGATCAAATGGGCGATGGATTTTGGTTATAACATCCAATTAGATAAATGGTTTAGACTCTGGAGGCAAGATATGAAATTTACCGCATGTACAACTTTTAAGGAGAACATCATGAAGATGATGTACCGGTGGTACATTACCCCGGTAAAATTATCAAAAATGTATAGAGTTAAAAGCAACAAATGTTGGAAATGTCTAACTGAAAAAGGTGACCTCTTTCACATGTGGTGGGGTTGCAGGAAGGCGAAAGTGTATTGGGAATCAATATACAACGAGCTCAAGAAGATGCTAAGATATACCTTTCCCAAAACACCAGAAGCCTTCCTGCTAGGCCTAGTAGATGATGGAATTAAAAAGGAAGACAGAACATTATTCTTATACGCCACAACAGCGGCAAGAATTTTGTGGGCCCAGAAATGGAAAATGGAAGATGTCCCCAGTGTAGATGAGTGGAGACTAAAACTAACGGAATATTTAGAACTAGCAAAGTTGTCAGGGAGAGTTAGAGAACAAAAAGACCAAAAACTTCGCAAAGATTGGAATAATTTTATTGAATATATTAAACAATGTTCAAGTGCAGATACACACACAGGAATAGAAAGTACGCTTGTAATGTAATAAAACTAACAAAAAATGACATGAAAAGATAAACTAGATATGGTTAAAGATAAAAGTTAAAAAAGCGAATGAATGAGGTGAAATCTGAAAACTGGAACAGACGGTGAGGGAAGTCTAAAATACTCGGCAGAGTATACGCAGAGATGTTAAATTGTATGTATTTATTATATGTTATTTTTGTTGGAAAAAAATTATTTTTTTTTCTTAATCAATAAAAAGATTTTGCAAAAAAAAAGAAAAGAGAGGGAAGGAAAGAGGGATGGAGGTCAGTGTTGCCCGGGACATCCTTGACCATCATTCATTTATTTATTTTTTGAAATAGTTTTTATTGAGTTTTGATACAAGTAAACATTATTCCATTTACATTTTGTCATTTACATATAATAGCAGAAGCAAGAAGAAATAAAAAAAAGAAAGAAAAGAGAAAGGAAGGGGGGGAAATGAAAAAAATGAAAAACAGAAAAGGAATTTGTTGAACTTCCTCTCATATCAACTCCTTCTGTGTTGCAACCGCTTTTTCCTCCCGCACGTCTTTTTTCCGTTGTGTCTTTCAGTCCGTATTGTAGCTGAAGTTGTCTTTTAACTCTTCATTGACATGTCTAGGTTCTAATCCTTCGTTATTTTCTGAACGTTTCCTCATTTTTCATAGTTTTAATATACCACATAAAAGTTTTGAAAATTGTGTTGATACACACATATTGTATATTTATACATGCTTTGTTGTATTTTTTGCAAGTCAATAAAAGTCATTTTTTATATCATTTGACATGTCTATAGTCCGTTTGGTCGTTATTTCCCTCATAAACATTGGCTCTGAATCTTCCTCTTATATTAGCAAAAGTATCTGTATATTCTAATGATACAAGAGCTATTTAAGTTCCTTTTGGGTTGCTATTTTAACATATTTTTGCTATATAATTTGCAAACTTGCCCCATTCCCTTTTGAATGCCTCGCTGTCCTGTTGCCTGATTATTCCCGTTAGTTTTGCAGTGTCCATATAACCCAATATTTTTTGCTGCCACTCCGCCACAGTAGGTATTTTGTCCAGTTTCCATACTTGAGCAAGCAACAATCTTGCTCCGGTCGATGCGTACTGAAAAAACGTTTTATCATCCTTTAATACATCCTCCCCTACTATACCTAACAGGAATGCCTCTGGCCTTTTTTTGAAGGTATACTTGAGGATTTTTTTAAGTTCATTATATATATTTTCCCAAAATACTTTCACTTTGTCACAAGTCCACCATAAATGAAAATAAATACCCTCTTTCGATTGACACTTCCAGCACATTGGACTTCCTGTTTTATAGATTTTAAATAGTTTCACAGGTGTGAGATGCCACCGGTACATCATTTTATAAAGGTTTTCCATTAGCGCTACAGATGCAGAAAACTTCATACCTCTGGTCCACAACTTATACCATTTGTCGAAATCTATATTGTAGCCTATATCCATGGCCCATCTAATCATAACACTTTTGATCTCCTCATCTTTCAATGTCCATTCTAATAAAAATTCATAGATCTTGGCCAGTGGTTTTTTGCAACTCTGTATCAATGTTATTTCTGATTTATTTTGGTCAAACCCTTTATTGGTCTTATCTTTTTGAAACAAGCTGTTTATTTGGTGGTACTCAATCCATCCCGTGAGTTTCTCTTTTAATTCCTCATATGGTTTCATTTTTACCTCATTGTTGTCCCAAAACAGAATCTCTCTATAACTTAACCAAGGTCTTTCCGTACTGGTTTTTCTCACCGCCAGGGCTTCCTGGGCTGACAGCCATGCTGGTGTCTTTCTCTCCAACCAGTTTTTATATCTGTCCCACACTTGGTACAGGTGTTTCCTTATTGTATGGTTCATAAAGTCATTATGAACCTGTATTTTATTTTGGCAGAGGTAAGCGTGCCAGTCGTATCTGTTCCCTACCGCCTCTAGATCTAATATTCCTGGATTTTTAAAGTTACACCATTCACCCAGCCGTACCAGGCAGGCTGCTTCATAATAAAGCTTAATATCTGGTAGGGAAAAGCCCCCTCTTTCTTTGTTGTCCGTTAGGAGTTTGAATTGTATACAGGGTTTTTTCCCCTGTCACACAAACCTAGAAATTGTTCTCTGCCATTCTTTGAAGTGGCTTACCCCCGTCACTATCGGTATAGTTTGAAATAAAAATAATAGTTTGGGGAGAATGTTCATTTTTATAGCGGCTATTCTCCCACAAAAAGATAGATTTAATCTGCTCCAGACTTCCAGGTCCTTTTTTATTTCTTTCCAAATTCGATCATAATTATCTTTAAATAGATTAGCATTTTTTGGTGTGAGCCAAATTCCCAGGTATTTTACCTTCTTTGTGGTCGCTATTCCTGAATCATTCTGGATTTGCTCTATTTCCTCCAATTTTAAATTTTTAGCCATAATCTTCATCTTATTTTTATTTATTTTTAATCCTGCCAATTGTCCAAATTCTTCAATTATTTTTAGAGTTTTCCCGATTGAATTTATTGGATCTTGTAATGTTATTACTAGATCATCGGCGAATGCCTTGATTCTATATTCCCTAGTCCCACATTTAATTCCTGTTATTTTGTCTGTGTTTCTTATTTTTTGCAAGAGTACCTCCAGCGTCACTATAAACAACAAGGGGGATATCGGACACCCCTGCCTAGTACCTTTTGAGATTGTAAAATTTTCTGTGAAGTCATTATTAATTATTATTGTCGCCTTTTGATCTTTGTATATGGTATCTATGCACCTCAAAAATTTGTCTCCCATTCCCATTTTATCCAAATTTGCTTTCATAAATTCCTAGGAGACGTTATCGAACGCTTTTTCCCCGTCGATAAATATAAGCGCTGCTTGTTTGTTTATTTTTATGTCCAAATACTCTATTATGTTTAGCATATTGCGCATATTATTCCTTAACTGTCTACCTGGTAGAAACCCCGATTGGTCCTCATGTATTTGATGGACCAAGACCTTTTTTAATCTTTGGGATAATATGGAGGCAAACAGTTTATAGTCGTTGTTGAGCAACGATATTGGTCTGTAGTTTCTTACATTAGTCAAGTCAGTTCCTTGCTTGGGAATCAATGTTATAAAGGCTTCAGACCAGGTCTTTGGTGCTTGTCCTTGCTTCATTATTGTGTTCATAATCTTCTTCAGGAACGGGACTAGTTCCTGGCTTAGTTTTTTATAATATTTTATTGAAATCCCATCAGGCCCGGGTGCCTTACCCACTTTCCCTTGTTTAATTGTTTCAATAATTTCTTCTTCTGTTATTGGTCTTTCTAGATCTATTCTGTCTTCTTGTGGTATTTCTTTTAGTTTGTGATCTTCTAAGTATTTCAGTATCCTTTGTTTATCTTCATGGGGTGCTTTGTATAGTTCTTTATAGAATTTGTGAAAAGCCTCTCTAATTTCTTTGGGGTTAATTATACTTTTGTCATTCTCCTTTAATTTGGTTACGATGTTTTGGGTTTGTTTTTTCTTTAGTTGCCACGCTAACCATTTGCCAGTCTTATTTGCTGATTCAAAATATTTTTGTTTTAGAGATTTAATCCTCCATTCCACCTCCTGGTTTATCACTGACTCTAATTGTGTTTGAAGTAATTTATATGAGTGTTTTAAACTTTCATCGTGAGGCTTTGCACTCAATTTCCTTTCCATTTCTTTAACTTTATTTGAGATTTCCTCCTTAACTTTTTCTCTTTTTTGTTTGAGAATACTATTCTGTTGTATAAGGAGGCCCCTTGCCACCGCCTTGCTGGCGTCCCAGACTACGTTGATGTTTGTGCCCTTATTGGTATTTAAATCAAAATATTCTTTCATTGCTTGCTTTATTCTTCTGAGCACTTCATTATTGTCAAGCAGGCTATCATTCATCCTCCACCTATAGTGTACTTGGCCTCTAATTCTCCATTCCATCGTTACCGCATTGTGGTCAGAAATTATCTTGGGTAGAATATCTGTTTTCACTATACTTGGTATTAGTTCTTTCGATATCCAGATCTGATCTATCTGACTCCAGCTCTTATTTGGATCTGAATAAAATGTGAATTGCTTTGCTGTTGGGTTTTTTATTCTCCAGATATCTACCAGTTCATTATTGTCTACCAAGTCTTCAAAAGTACTTGGTAACTTCCTTTGGTTGGATTTATGTTTCTTAGCTGATCTGTCCAATTGCATAGAGGGGACCCCATTAAAATCTCCCAGCATAATTATTTTATATTCTAGATAGTCAGTCAAAATCTCCTCAAGTTTCTTATAAAAGTCATATTTTCTTTCATTTGGGGCATATACACCCACAACAATAACTTCCTGCCCTTCCAGCTGAACTCGGACACCAACTATTCTCCCTTCCTTATCTTTAAATACTTGCTCAGCCTTGAGGTTCTTTTTTACATAGATTACAACACCTCTTTTTTTTTTGTATATCAGCCGATACAAATTCATTGCCTAATTTTAAATTTTTTAGCACTCTGGTATGTTTTGTTGTGATGTGAGTCTCTTGTAAACAAATTATGTCTGCTTTATGTTTATTTAATACATGTCCCACCTTGTTTCTTTTGGCCTTATCATTTAGGCCGTTAACATTCCACGAAATCACTTTGACTGTCATTAGGGTTGTCTATTAAATATTTTATTCTTTATTGAAACACCTTAAATGCTACCCTCCTTTATCTCTTGCTCTACTTCTTGGTCCAGCTCCTCTTCCTCATAATCTACTCCTTCCAGTTTCCCCAGTTCTTTGTATCGCCTCCCAAATTTTTTAATTTCTTGTTGAGAGTTAATTTTGAATTTCTTTTCTTTATAGTAAAATGATACCCCTTCCGGGTACTCCCAACAAAATCTTATGTTGTTTGCATTCAAAATTCTGGTTAGCTCTTTATAAGCATTCCTTTTTCACAAAAAACGATTCGGGATATCTTTGAAAACCACCACTGCCTTACCATCTATAATCAAATTTTTCGCCCTTACTTCCTGTAAGACATTCTTGACCATCATTCAAGGCACCCCAGGGTGCCACGGCACACTGGTTGAAAATCTCTGCTCTGGCGAATTTTTGAGTGGAGAAAGCTAGTGATGCTGTCAAAGCCCTGGTCACACTATGGAATGGCAAGATGAAATGGGTGGTTGACATGATCACTCCTGATCATCCTTTCCGGTGTTTTGGAGCTCAAGTAGCTCCTTGGTACTCTGAGGAACTTTGGACAATGAAACAAGTCAGATGAAGACTCGAACACAAGAGGTGCAAGTCTGCTCTGAAGCTGAGCAAATACTGGGATGAACACATAATTGTGCCTATCAAGTGGCAGTGTAGGCTGTGAAAAAGGTTCATTTTGCAGCTCATATTGCATCCTCTAGTAGTTGGCTGGTGGAGTGATCTTGGATGGTCCAGAGGTTACTGACTCACAATAGGGGGCAATATAGGCACCATCTCTTGGTAATATGGTGCCCTGAGTGACAACAATATTTCCCCTCCCCCAATGAATTACAGTATTTCTTATTTTCACAATAATTCTTTTTGGCATAGTTGTTTTTTTATGGATCTTCTCACTAGATACCTGTATAAATATAGGATTATTGTTACTGTTGTTGCTGTTGCTGTTGTTTTGCCCCCCTCATCTTGGCGCCCTGTGCGTAGGAACCAGCAACACAGCCCTAAATCAAATGCTGGAAGATGGCATTGATTGACCAGCTGCAGGCATCCTTGGAGAACACAGATTATTAAAATCCATTCCAATCTGGGTCCATGTCTGGCTGAGAACTGGCTCATCCATTGGTCTCCCCGATGGATGACTTTTGCAGAGAGTGGGACAAGCGGCTTGCTCCTGCTTCCTGATCTCTTTTCAGTATTCAATATAATTGACAATGGTATCTTCCTGGACCAGCTCTAGGAAATGAGAATTGTGGGCATGGTCTTGTGGCTGTTCCAATGCTAACTTCAGCAGCACCATTTGACTCATTGGCAGCGACACTATGATGTGCCATAAGGGACTACCGTATCTCCAGAGAGCCAGTGTGGTGTAGTGGTTAAGAGAGGTAGACTCATAATCTGGTGAACCAGGTTTGTGTCCCCGCTCCTCCACATGCAGCTGCTGGGTGACCTTGGGCACCCAGTCTCTCAGCCCCACTCACCTCACAGAGTGTTTGTTGTGGGGGAGGAAGGGAAAGGAGATTGTTAGCCCCTTTGAGACTCCGCAGGGTAGTGATAAAGCAGGATATCAAATCCAAACTCCTCCACTTCTTCTTCTTCTTCTGTTTAATATCTACATGAAGCCATTGGGAGTGGCCATTAGCAGTTTCAAGCTGAGGAGCCTTCAATATGCTGGTGACACTCATATCTGTTTCTTCATAACATTTGAATCAGGAGATGCTGTGCAGTCCCTGGCCCATTGCCTGGATGCAGTGGTGAAATGGACGAGGGAAAACAAGCTGAGGTTGAATCCTGGCAAGACAAAGGCACTGTGAGTGAGTAGCTCCCATGTTCAAGAAATTGGTCAGTTGCCTACCACAGATGGGCTTGCGCTCACCCTGAAGGAGCAGGATTGCTGTCACTGCAGCCTCAGGTAGCCTCATTGGCTAGAAATGCCTTTTACCAACTGCAACTGGTTCAACAGCTTAACTGAGAAAGTCTTGCTACAGTAGTTCACGTGTTGGTTACTTCAAGACTGGATTACTTCAATGCACTTTATGCGAGGTTTCCCCTGAGCTTGATCCTGAAACTGCAGGAACTTGCAGTTTCCTAAGAGTCCTGATTCTGTGAATTTGGGGTGGGAGTAGGGATGGGTGCATCTGTCCATTCTGGTGTCTCTGCTTTTCACTTTTCCAAACTTAAGTTCAGTTCACATTTCCACACCAGTTTGTGATTCTTTTTTCTTTTCTTTTTTAAAAAAAAGTCCTCATGAAAATACATGAGAATTTGATTGCAAATTTCTCCAAATATTATCCTGATATTCAATTATAATATACACATTTTTGCAAAATTATCATCCTGTATCTTTGCCATTTTCAATAATATGTGCATTTCATGCACACTTGGTACTAGTATATCTACCCGGTATTTCTTTCTTTTTTTGCACATTGTTTGACTGGAGACCTGCATTGCAAAATTATGAGAAGTGTGGATTTCAAAGAATGGCTACAGTTCCAGTTCATGCATTGCTTCAGAAAATGCAGATTTGGTAGGTTTGTCTTTAAATGCAAATTTAATTTATCCTTCTCCAGAGAACCAGTGATTTCAACCCAGGTACTCCCAGTTCAAATCTAGCATACTGGCATAAAGCAAAGCAAGCAGCTGGCAACTTGGGCCTAGAGCTACATGTAGTCCACGGCCTAATTTCATTAGCCCTTAGTCTATTTCCAAAAGTAGGGGTACCAACCTGAATAAAATATTGGGGACAAGGTAAGCCCCATCCTGCATAATCAAGCACATGATCCAGCACATGCACACCATTTGAATGGCAATGTCCATCAACTTTGGGGAGGCAGCTCCTTCAAATATTTTATTAGGAGGGGGACTTAAGGCACCTCAGTCCCTGTGAGTTTGCTTCTATGTTCAAAAGTCCTGTAGAAATTCAGACCTCTGGGAAGGTCACAGGAACACAGGAAGCTGCCTTCTATTGAAACACCCTTGGTTCATCAACTTAGCTTTGTCTACACTGTGGCAATGACTTCCCAGGGATTGAGACAAGAGTGTCTCCCAATCCAATGTAGAGGCATAGAATGGGGGCATGAGGTCCTGGGGCCCCGGGTGCAATTTTGTGAGGGGGTGCAAACAGGTGCCCCCACAGCAGGCTCCTTCATTGGATATGGGCTCCATGCAAGAAGGAACTGCGCCTTGGTTGCGGCGCTCGTGCCTGTGCAGCTCCGCCCCTGGGTCAGGCCTGACCTAGGGGAGGGAAGAAGATGAGTGGGTGGCAGCGCTGTCACCCACCCTCCTTGGCCATGGTGCACCTCACACCTGGCCACAGCAGCTCTCCTGTCGGGGCACGTCTGACCTAGTGGTGGAGAGCAGCCCTCCTCAGCCATAGCGAGGCATGGCAGGCCACAGCAGCTTCATTGCCATGTCAGGTCTGACCCCGCAGTGGAGAGCAGGAGAGCCGGAGGTCATGGTGCCGCCCACCCTCCTTGGCTGTGAGGCACCTCATGCCCAGCTGCAGTAGTTCTGCTGTTGGGTCATGTCTGACCTGGCAGTGGAGAGCAGCCTACGTCGACTGTGGCAAGGCGTGCCTGGCCACATCAGCTCTGCCTCGACCACCGGGTCAGGCCTGGCTCAGTGGTGGAGAGAAGGGGGAGAGTTGGCAGCAAAGCTGCCTCCCACTCTCCTTGGCCTGGCTGTAGCAGCTCCTCTTCTACACTGAACTATGGTATGCAGAGGGTGCTCCATACTCCCCTTGGGGGGGGCACCCTGCATACCCACCCTGGGCAGCATGGGCATACGCTCCACAGCTGGTGCCAGAGATTGAACCAGGGAACTTCTGCTTGCAAAGCAGATGCTTTACCACTGAGCTGCAGCTCTGTTTTCCATTTCCCAGCAACCCAGTGGCTGGGGAGGAAGACAAAAGAAAGAAAGAAAGAAAGAAGGATGTGGAGGGAGAGAGGTGTGGCAGAGAGAAGGAAGTATAGCAGATTCAGGAAGAAACGTTTCCCCTTCCTTCAAAAAGATAGCCTGTTCCTGCAGTAGGAATTCCTCTATGTTCCCATTATGGGTGAACACCAGCATTTGTTCCTTTCTACTCCTGCTCCTTTCTACAGAAGTGGTGCTTTTACAGTTTTGGAAATTTCCATTAAGAGCTGAGTTCTCCAGGGAACCTGATCTGAGATATGGCTCCTGTGTTGGGTTACAGACTGGTGTGGTCTCTCCTCAGAGGGGAGGCCAGAGAGATCTCTTGTTTTACTTTGGTCTATCTTTGATGCACAGCTTCAGCCTTGATGTGGAGTGAAAAATTGAAATGAGGACAGTTCAGTCTACAGAATGTCTGTGAAATTAATGAGCCCCTTCACCTCCAACACCTGATAATTACATCTTTCAATTAAATGAACTCCCTTGCTGTCCAGGATCTTATAAATTAACTCAAAGCCATGCATCTCCTGAAGACTGCCAAATCTTTTGCAGCCCCTCCCCAAAATAAATGTATGTTGCCAACAGCATCAAGTAGGAGAAGGAAGCCTGCAAGCCCAATCTACTTTACAACTAATATTTGCCTGGCTGAAACTGGACTGAGGAATGAGCCACATTCAACATCCAGGGTACTGCTTTGCATCCACACTACTGGCAACCCAAACCAACATGTATTGAATTTTTAGTGTAATAAAACCCACTAAGATGTGAATGTGAAATTTTAGGTTGAAGATCAACTCATATATGCTTAGAGTTAGAGACAAACTTCAGGAAATTATGATTGCAAGAGAGGAAGAGAAGGCAAGCCTGGTTACTCCATTGCAGACCTGACCCATCCTTGAGGCAAGGTGAAGTGAATTCCTCTGCACTCCCTAGCCCCTTCCACCACCGACAGGCAGGGAGTGGTGTGCGGACGGGGACAGAATGCACAAAAGGTGAAAATCACCCTCTGTGCTCTCTATCCCCCACCGCCATAATAATAATAATAATAATAATAATAATAATAATAATAATAATAATAATAATAATTTTTTATTTGTACCCCGTCCATCTGGCCGGGTCTCCCCAGCCACTCTGGGCGGCCTCCAACAAATATTAAAATACATCAAAATCACAAGTTAAAAACTTCCCTAAACAGGGCTGCCTTCAGGTATCTTCTGAATGTAGGATAATTATTTATCACTTTAACCTCTGCTGGGAGGGTGTTCCACAGGGCGGGCGCCACTACCGAGAAGGCCCTCTGCCTGGTTCCCTGTACCTTTGCTTCTCACAGTGAGGGAACCGCCAGAAGGCCCTCGGCGCTGGATCTCAGTGTCCGGGCTGAACGGTGGGGGCGGAGACGCTCCTTCAGGTAATAATAATAATAATAATAATAATAATTTATTATTTTTACCCCGCCCATCTGGCCGGGTCTCCCCAGCCACTCTAGGCGGCTTCCAACAAATATTAAAATACATACACATGTCACAGATTAAAAACTTCCCTGAACAGGGCTGTCTTCAGGCATTTTCTAAATGTCAGATAGTTGTTAGTACCTTTGACTTCTGATGGGAGGGCGTTCCACAGGGCGGGCGCCACCACCGAGAAGGCCCTCTGCCTGGTTCCCTGTAGCTTTGCTTATACAAGAGCTCGGTATACAGAACCGAGGCCGTTTAGGGCTTTAAAGGTCAGCACCAACACTTTGAATTGTGCTCGGAAACGAGTGCTGCGTGCTGGGTGGGGGTGGGGTGCATGGAGGGTGAAGATCATGCACTGTGCCCCACAGCTGCCCGGCACATAAGCATTCACCCATCAGCGGCTCACTGAGGTTCAGCTTCGAGGGCCTTTTGGTCGTTTCCTCACTGTGAGATGTGAAGCTACAAGAAATCAGGCAGAGGGCCTTCTTGGTAGTGGCCCCCACCCTGTGGAATGCCCTCTCATCAGATGTCAAAGAGATAAACAACTGTTTGACTTTAAGAAGATATCTGAAGGCAGCCCTGTTCAGGCAAGTTTTTAATGGTTGATGTGGTATTGTGTTTTTAATATTTTGTTGGGAGCCACCCAGAGTGGCTAGGGCAACCCAGTTAGATGGGTGGCATATAAATATAAATATAAATATAAATATAAATATAAATATAAATATAAATATAAATATAAATATAAATATAAATATAAATATATAATATTAATAGGGCTTCCCTTTTCAAACTCTCTCCACGATCCAAAATATTGCCAAATTCTGTCCAAAATGTTTCTTTACTCACATTTTCCCTTAGATTTTAAGTCCTTTAAGCTCAGGCTGTCGGTTCATGCAGCTTCACTCCGCCGAAAAAGAGACTGGATCTTCAGTGTCCCCCGCCTTCCACCCCGCTCTCACTCAGCAGCCTTTTTACGGACTACCGGGGAGCAAGGGAGGCTCTAGGACCACCCGCTGGATCACCAAGTCCTCAGGCCACCCTGCCTGAGGTTCTTTTGGGGGTCCGTTGCACAGAAACGGCACCCCCGGTCCCGACGAAGCTGGAAAACCTCAGAGCGCGAGGTTTTCCCGACCGATCAGTCCGGCACTCAAACCGGAAGCCCCTACAGATGGTACTTAACCCCAGTCAAACTTGCCAAAATGTATCATTTGCAGGACAACAAATGTTGGAAATGTAATCAAGTAGAAGGGACGTTTTATCATATGTGGTGGACCTGCCCAAAGATAAAAGCTTTGTGGGAAATGATATATAATGAAATGAAAAAAGTGTTGAAAAACACATTTGTTAAAAAACCAGAAGCTTTTTTACTTGAAATGGCGAACAGGTGGTCCCCAAGGAAGACCAAATTTTCTTTATGTATGCCACTACAGCAGCAAGAATCTTAATTGCGAGGAACTGGAAAACACAGAACATACCTACAGTAGAAGACTGGCAAATGAAAATGATGGACTATATGGAACTTGCCGAAATGACCGCAAGACTTCGAGACCAGAGGGAGGAGATGGTGGAGAAAGATTGGAAAAAACTGAAAGAATATTTTAAAAAGTATTGTAAGATTTAAAAATTGATATAAAAGTTGGATTATGTAAGAGACTGCAGACTAAATAGAGACTATGATACATTAAGATAGAGGATATAAATTAAGACTGTAGATTAAGGAAAAAATATTAAAGTGAATTATGAAAGCTATTTAAAGATGATAAGAGATTACTAAGATGTTATAAAATGAAACGCAATGGGGGGGGGCGGGATGAAGTCACCCCAAAGATGTTGATGATAAATGGAGGGGGAAATTTGATATGTGTTGTGTATGTCTCTACGACTAAACATTAGAAATTATGTTAGGAATGATGATGTTTTTTGATGTTTGTTAATTGTTTGCTTATTTGTAAAACCCAATAAAAATCTTATTAATATATATTATATATATATATATATATATATATATATATATATATATATATATGTAATATATATATATGTAATATATATATATGTAATATATATTACATATATATATATTACATATATATATATATATATATATATATATATATATATATATATCACTCAATTCAACCAGCAGGATCTCCACCTGTTTGTTTTTCAAACAGGACACAGCCTCCCCACACTCCTCTCCTGCACCAGCTCCTCAAAAGCACAGCAAGCATCTGCTGTTGTTGACCAAATTCCAAGCACGCCAGACAGTGTCTTGAAACACTGAGTCAGGGGGTTTAGAGGCCCATGGCCCCACTATTTCAATTAAGACAATTAGCTGTGACCAAGGGCAGCTGCAAAGCTCTAATTAAACCGGCACAAAGTCTAACACAATCCACCATATCACAGAGCAGGTTGCAGCACGCCACCCTGACAACACATGTCGGCCAAATTAAAGCTTTTTAAAACGCAGTCTCCCTTGCTGATCTGCCTCCTGCCTATTCCTGACACATCACCTTCAGCTATAATCTCTTGTCTTTGAATTCCTCATTAATTTGCCCTGTTTCAGGGGACTCCAAAGGGCCGAAGCAGTGGGAGGGGGGGGGAAAGCTTCCTAGGCCTTTATTACTATCCTGATCTCTCTTTCCCCCTTCTCTGACATGTCAAATGCAGTTCCCATTTGTATTGACTCCAGAAGCAGGGGCGAAGGAAGCCTCCTCAGTACCCGGGGCGGCGACCGGAGGACGCACCCCTGGGGGCGGGGCATTGTGACGTCACGTTGTGACGTCACGACACAACATCACTGCGGCTCCGCCCCAGCAGGGGGGTGAGAGCTTTAAAAAAGAGCAAAGGCAAGGCAAGCAGCCTGCTTGCCTTGGCTTTTTTCTTTTTTAAAGCGCTTTCCCCCCGCTCCCAGGGGGAGCCGCCTGCAGGGGCGAGGGGAGAGGTGGGCAGCGATGGGGTGCCACCCCTCCGCCGCCTCCTCCTCGCTGCCCGTCCCGGCAGCGGGGAGAAAAGCGCTTAAAAAAAGAGCAAAAGCGATCTTTAAAGCGATTTTCCCCCACTGCCGGGCGCCGGGCAGGGAGAGGGGCGGGCCAGCGAGGAGGGTTGTCACCCCTCCTCGCTGGCCCACCCCTTTCCATTCCCCAGCTCTGCAAGCCTGCGGCGGGAAAAGCCGCTGGATGGGGGGGGCTATTTTCGGTGCTGCTGGGGCGGAGCCGTAGGGGCGGCCAGCAAGGGGGGGTGACACCGCTCCTCGCTGGCCACCCCTGCGGCTCCACCCCGGCATTGTCAAAAATAGCCTTAAAAAAAAATAAATAAAACTTTTTTAAAAAAAAACAACGCCCAAATTGTCACCCTTCCCAGGGTGGCACCCGAGGCGGCCTGCCCCCCCACCCCCTTGCTACGCCCCTGTCCCCAAGTGATGCTTTTGACCCTTATGCTAGCTGTGTTTGGATCCAGGCTGCATTTTGTCTCCTACGTTGTGAGCTGCAATGGATGAAAATGGACAAGCAGGCAGGAGCAAATAAGAGACTTGACTTTTGCATTTCTTGCTCGTTTTGCAGTGGTGGAGATGGACACAGGCTTGGCGGGGGCTTATAGCAGCCATAATTTGGGACTTTCCAGCTAATGGCTACTTTTTATCATATGTGGTGGTCTTGTAGCAAGGTTAAATCTTACTGCAAAATGATATATAATGAATTGAAAAATATGTTCAAAATAACATTTGTAAAAAAACAAAACCCAGAAGCTTTCCTTTTGGGAATTATAGGGGCAGAACTACCCAAACTGTATAGAATTTTTTTTCATGTTTGTTACTACAGCGGCAAGAATGTTATTTGCCCAAAAAATGCAAAGAAGTCCCGATGAAAGAAGAATGGATACAAAAATTTATGGAATGTGCAGAAATGGCAAAACTTACCGGGGGGGGGGGGGAGAGAGAGAGAAATCAAGATAACAAACTTTTTCTAAAAGAATGAAAATGGTTTATTGAATATTTACAAACAAGCTGTAAACATTAGCAGGATTATTGTAATAACCTGCAGTTTTAAAAGGAGTAGATTCATCTAAAGTAGATGAATAAATGAATAAGTTACTGTAAGTTAATTTGGGTATATGCAGGAAATATAATAAATAAACTTAAGGAACTGCAGAAAGAGGGGGAAGGAAGTTGAGTTTTGAAATGTTAAAATGATTGTAAAACTATTGAAATGTATATAACTGAAAATCAAAAATAAAAATTATTTTTTTAAAAAAACAGAATTCCACCAGAGGGCTGGAGCTTCTCTCTGATTGGCTACCAAGACAGCTAGCCAGGGTGGATGGATGGAGACAGCACTGTGGGTGTACAGTGGTACCTCTGGTTGCGAACAGGATCCGTTCTGGAGCCCTGTTCGCAACATGAAAAGCCCATATCCTGAAGCGTCGAATCTGCGCATGCTCGCCACGCGATTCGGCACTTCTGTGCATGCGCATGATGTCATTTTGCACGTCTGCGCATGCACGAATTGCCGAACCCAGAAGTAACCCATTCCGGTACTTCCGGGTTCAGCACATTCATAACCCGTGACGAACGCAACCTGAAGCTATTGTATCCAGAGGTACGACTGTACAGTGATACCTTGGTTTCCATATGTCTTGGTTTGCATACCTTTTGGATTACAAACAAGTCAAACCCAGAAGTGCTTGTCCCGGTTTGCAAACTTTTTTTTTTATTACAACCCATTTTTTTTTGGATTACGGACAAAATATTTTGGGAGGCCCCATTGGCGAAAGCGTGCCTTAGGTTACAACCTTGCAGTTTCTACAATGGATTAACGAACGGGATCCGCATATAAGACTATCTGGTGCGATTCATGCAAAAACAGTTAACTTTCTAGAAATTACAGTCTTCAAAGATCACAATCAACAGTTGAAGGTCCGTCCGTTCCATAAACCAACTTATCGGAATTCGCTGCTCAATGCATCATCCTTTCACTCTCCTTATCTTCTCAAGAATTTACCTTATGGCCAATATCTAAGGCTTAAAAGGAATTCATCATCAAATCATGATTACAAATTAGCAGCCGACCATCTCACACACTCGTTACTACAACGGGGATACACCTTTAATACACTCCACGTAGCTAAACACAGAGCTGACCAAAAAACTAGGAGTGATCTTCCCGCTACAACAACTATTAACAGGTCAAAAGAAGACCGTATGTTCTCTACATTACAATACACACCTTATACTTCTACTATAAAAAAATAATAATATATAAACATTGGCATCTGATTGCCAATATTCCAGGATGCAATATACTCCCGTTGTTTGGCTTGAAAAGAACCAGATCTTTACAGAACTATTTAGTAAAATCAGACCACAGTACATACTCTATAGAATCCATAACGGGACACTATAAGTGTGGAAATTGTAGTATCTGCAAATATGCATTTCAAGTAAAAGGATTTACCAATGAACAGACAGGATTCAAGTTTCAACTCAGACATTTCAGCAACTGCAACACTAAGAATTGTGTATATGTGTGCATGTGTCCTTGTAAGAAGCTGTATATAGGAAAGAGCACCAGACAAATAAGACTACGGATCAACGAACATCGTTCTCGGATTCGTAATAAAAACCTAGAAGCCCCTTTGGTGGACCAACACTATGTACAACAAAAACATAATGAAGACAACTTTCTATTTTTTATTATTTGGAAGCCTAGAATAGATCAATTCCATCGAAGAGATATTAATAGACTATTACTGCAGCAGGAGGCTCGGTTCATTCATTTACTTACCGTCTTTCCCTCTTTTTAAGGCACCGTCTTATACATTTTTTTCCTCAAAAAAACACAGGGTGGCTTATTTTCGGGGAATGTCTTATCTTTATTACGTCAGTATGGTACGGTACAGCCTCCCCCTGCCCGCTGAGCAGGCGGGGCAGAACTCTGCAAGTGGCGCGTTTCCCCCCGTGCCTCTCGCTGGTTCGCTGGCTCCCTGTGCATGGGGAACAGGCGGGACGGGAAGAGGCGGCTTCCCCCCCCCCATGCCTCTCCCTGCGCGCTAAGCAGGCGGGGCAGGACTCCGCAAGAGGCGCATTTTTCCCCCGTGCCTCTCACTGGTTCGCTGGCTCCCTGCGCACGCAGGAGGGGCTGAGGAGGCGATGGGAACAATGGCGGCAAAAAACCGCTTACTTTTGGGGTACGTCTTACTTCTCACAAAGGTAAAAAAACCCTGTCATGGCTTACTTTATGACTACGTATTAAAAAAGGGGAAACAGGGTAAAACAATGGCTCCCATTGGTTTGAACCGTTTTCAGGATTACACGTCTTTCTTATAATACATTACTATAAATTGATTTGCTTCTGTCCTCTGGGAAATGGAACCTTATCCCTTTAAGAAATTCTAAGGAACCACACCTAACCTTTAAAGAGAACTCTTATAAAAAGACACACACATACACTTCAAATTTCAAAGACACACAGAGAACAATTGGGTACACGTCGACTTTTTAAAACTTGGGTGAGAAACTATGTTACTTTGCTATTTTACAACTTTTATTCGTGTATCTAGTGTATGTATGCTTCTTCTAGTTATTATATTATAATTAATCTTTTCAGCTGATGAAGGTTAAAGACACCGAAACAGGGCCCTGTCCTGGCTTTGGATTATTGTGGACCCTACCTTGCTTTAAAAGACTTCTACATCAAACGCTGTATTGATATTTTGCATCAAAAGACTCTCTAATGGAACTGGAACCTGAACTATTTAATTAGATATTAGTGAACTGAGAGATTATACTGGAAAATCTTCAGTTTGCGAAAACTATTTAAAGATAAAGTTTGTCCTCTTGGTTGGACATATACTCTTGAAAATTGCATCGTCACATAAATTGTATGTGTGGTGTATGCGGAACAGCAGGTATAGAGTTAACGGGATGTGGCACTTAGAACCTTAAGGGGGGAGGAGTTAAGAGGGATATAAACCCACCCAGGGAGTGTAAAGGCAGTTAGAGTTAGAATTAGAGTTAGAGTGGGAGCTAAGTGGCAGTTAGGTTGGAATGGGTGGAGCAGTTAAAGGGGAGAGAGTTTAGAGAGTGGAGAACTAGGAGTCCAAAAGGGAGAGCTGGGTCTGGGAGTCTGAGGTGAAGCAGAGATGGTGGCTAGCAGACTGAATAGACAGTTATGATAAAACTTGTCGTTATATTAAATTAGTTACGGTTAGAGGTATTAGGCCGGTAACTCTTAGAGGTAATAGGACGGTATAGGTCATCTGTTCTAAGTTTACTGCACACTGTTATTATCTGTAACCACAAGCATGTGTATACAATAAAGCAAATTGTTTATTCACATTGTCCTTGTCTGTGGAAATACAACGAGCCGGTACCAGTTAGCAGTCTGGTGGGTTGCAACTGGGAACCAATTGTCACTGGTGCAGTACTCATAGATCGTGAAACGTCCGGGGGTGCTGTACAGGTCTGAGGAGACCGTGACAGTATGGTTGTATGTTATCTTGTTTTCTATGTTCATTGTTGGTTTGTGAATAGGAATTATTCTCATTACTGAATGGTATTTGTTGGCCTGAGTTCTTTGTTTGCTTTCTATTTGTGTGTATACTAACAAGAACTCCAATTTACTTCATATTGCTACCCCCGGTACCACCACTGCTACCCCTGACGCCGCTACTACTGTTCCACCTGGAGGCCACTGCAAGCCGCCGCTACCGTGGCACACTTCTGCTACCACCATGCCACCCCCGCCGCCTTGCAGTGCCTTACCATGAAACAGAATAATAATAATAATAATAATAATAATAATAATAATAATAATAATAATAATAATTTATTTGTACCCTGCCCATCTGGCTAGGTCTCCCCAGCCACTCTGGGCGGCTTCCAGCAAATATTAAAAAAACAAAACAAAAACAAAAACAAAAAACAATACATTAACATATTACAGATTAAAAACTTCCCTAAACAAGGCTGACTTCAGGTATTTCCTAAATGTTAGATAGTTGTTAATCACTTTGACCTCTGGTGGGAGGGTGTTCCACAGGCCGGGCACCACTACCGAGAAGGCCCTCTGCCTGGTTCCCAGTAGCTTTGCTTCTCGCAGTGAGGGAACCGCCAGAAGGCCCTCGGCGCTGGATCTCAGTGTCCGGGCTGAACGGTGGGGGTGGAGACGCTCCTTCAGGTATACAGGACCGAGGCCGTTTAGGGCTTTAAAGGTCAGCACCAACACTTTGAATTGTGCTCGGAAACGTACTGGGAGCCAATGTAGATCTCTCAGGACCGGTGTTATGTGGTCCCGGTGGCCACTCCCAGTCACCAGTCTAGCTGCCGCATTCTGGATTAGTTGCAGTTTCCGGGTCACCTTCAAAGGTAGCCCCACGTAGAGAGCGCATTGCAGTAGTCCAAGCGGGAGATAACTAGAGCATGCACCACTCTGGCAAGACAGTCCGCGGGCAGGTAGGGTCTCAGCCTGCGTACCAGATGGAGCTGGTAGACAGCCGCCCTGGACACAGAATTAACCTGCGCCTCCATGGACAGCTGTGAGTCCAAAATGACTCCCAGGCTGTGCACCTGGTCCTTCAGGGGCACAGTTACCCCATTCAGGACCAGGGAGTCCCCCACACCCGCTCGCACCCTGTCCCCCAAAAACAGTACTTCTGTCTTGTCAGGATTCAACCTCAATCTGTTAGCCGCCATCCATCCTCCAACCGCCTCCAGGCACTCACACAGGACCTTCACTGCCTTCACTGGTTCTGATTTGAAAGAGAGGTAGAGCTGGGTATCATCTGCATACTGATGAACACCCAGCCCAAACCCCCTGATGATCTCTCCCAGTGGCTTCATATAGATATTAAAAAGCATGGGGGAGAGGACGGAACCCTGAGGCACCCCACAAGTGAGAGCCCAGGGGTCTGAACACTCATCCCCCACCACCACTTTCTGAACACGGCCCAGGAGGAAGGAACGGAACCACTGTATAACGGTGCCCCCAGCTCCCAGCCCCTCTAGACGGTCCAGAAGGATGTTATGGTCGATGGTGTCAAAGGCCGCTGAGAGATCCAGCAGAACTAGGAAACAGCTCTCACCTTTGTCCCTAGCCCGCCAGAGATCATCGACCAGTGCGACCAAGGCAGTTTCAGTCCCATGATGAGGCCTAAATCCCGATTGGAAGGGATCCAAATGGTCCGCATCCTCCAGGCTGCATCTGCTGTGTGGGCCTGCGGTTCCAGGCTGAGTTTCCCTGGGGCCTGTGCTTCCACCGTGAGGCCCCATGGCAGATGATATTTCATGGTAAAGGTAGTGTGCAGCGGCGGTGGGGTGCTGCAGGGGTAGTGGTGGCATGTGGTGGCGGCACAGCGGTATCAGTGGCAGTAGCAGCAGTAGCAGTGGGGGTAGCATAGTAGGGGCAGGGGCAAGGGGGCAGGGCAGGGCAGGGCAGCCTGGGCTCCCAGTGCCTCCTGGAGATGGCACCACTGAAGACTGCCTCTCTCCATATGAACCTACCCGGACTCTGAGATCATCTTTTGAGGCGCTTCTTTGTGTGGTTCCTGCATGAGAGGTCCAGAGGGTGGCAACACGAGGATGGCCCTTCTCTGCGGTGGCTCCCTGCTTATGGAATGTTCTCCCCAGGGAAGTTCAGCTGGCACCTTCATTACACACCTTTAGGCACCAGGCAAAAACATTCTTCTTTAACCAGGCCTTTGACTGATTGACATCTAATGCCCTTTTAAAATGTGTTGGAGGTGGGTTATTGGGTTGTTCATTATTATTATTATTATTATTATTATTATTATTATTATTATTATTATTATTATTTTATTTTGTGTTTTTATGTTGTGATTTTATGTTGTGAGACTTGCAGGTATAGGGCGTTATACAAAGTTAATTCATTGATTAATTATGATAATATTAATAATCTGCCTTGTTAATGGTGTAATCTGACTTGAAAATGTGAGAGCTGTTCTAAATGATCTCAGTTCACTCTGTAAAGCAGGGAACACAAAAAGGCAATACACAACACTAATTGGCCCCTGAGTTTGATTGTTTTCCTTTTCCCTCCCCATTGTTTTCCCCTTTTGCATTGTGTCTTTTAGATTGTAAAAGACAAAAAACCAGAGCCAAACTCAAGATGCTGAAGAAAAGTAATGCTCTTTTTATTAATGTCCAATGTGTTTTGGCCAGCACAGGTTTGCCTTGGGCACTTTTCTATGAGATCATATGCCTGAAGGTATATTTTTATTGATCTGGGACTCTTCCGGGCTGAAGAGTGGATTACAAAAAAGCTTACAAATTAATAAATTAGGAACTGAGTGGATTGTTTTGAATGGAATTGTTTGTATGCAACCATTATTATTTTAACCTTTATATGATGGAGAAATGAATTGCAAGCCCGTGAGCTCATCACAGACTTCCCTTGCATTAGAATCTTATCTTTTCTCCCCCCCCCCCCTCAAACCTCCAAATCCCTCTTTTTTACTACACACATTCGCCCTTCAGGAAGCCAGTTAATTATTTCCTGACTGCCCCTAGTGTAAGCTTTTGAGAATTTCCCCCTGCTGATTTCCACCTCCCTTCGCATAGTCTCAATTCTCTGCAAAACAAAAAAAGAAAAGAAAAGAAGATTTTCTCCTCTAAAGCTTTGAACGGTTATTATTTTAATTTGTATGCTTAGTTCCTATGCCACTTATCCACACTTGGGCTGAGAATAGAAACATCTCTTGACTTTATCTAAATCATTGTCAATTAAATTCTTCCTTAATTGTCCATCTTCCCCACTGCTAAGCTGTGCTTTGTGCTTCCTCTTCTCCAGTTCCCCTACTTCATTTTACCCTTACCCCACTACAACCCAAACAGCCCATAACTTTAGGAACATAAATCGCATCATACAGTTTCAGTGAGGATTGGAGCACAGCTGATGCTCATCTATGCCACATCTGTGCCTCTGTTTAGCTGTGATTTACATTGCAGGGGGTTGGACTAGATGACCATTTGGTTCTATAGTTCTGTGATCCATTTCCACTCGGCAACACCCTTGCTCCAGCCTTTTACAAATGGGCAATTCTGCCTACACTCCTTAGAGCAGAGGTGGTGGACTGGTGGCACTTTAAGTGGCGTTGGACTCCAACTCCCGTTATCCCCAGCTGACATGGCCAATCTGCATGGATGGTGTGAGATGGAGTCTAGCATTTACAGGGATTGATCCTGAGAGTAATGCTGGGTCATCATTATTCACTGCTTAGTGCAGCCTGGCCAATCATGGGCAGGCATGGACATCCCAATCCCATGGTGGCAGCAGCAGCAGCAGCAAATCATCTACAGTGGTACCTTGGTTTGAAAACAGTCTGGTTTGCATACGTTTTGGATTACAAACACGTCAAACCCGGAAGTGCGTATCCCGGTTTGCAAACTTTTTGGGGGGCTTACAACCCATTTTTTTTTATTACAAACAAAAAAAATTTGGAGGCCCCATTGGTGAAAGTGCGCCTTGGATTACAACCTGTTTTGGTTTACAAATGGACCTCCGGAATGGATTGTGGTTGTAAACCAAGGTACCACTGTACTCATTTGACTTCTGACAGAAGAGCAAAGATGGACACCAGGTTCAAGGGCACCCTGAGGAAAATGCCCTCTGGGGTCTCCCAGTACCACCATGCTCCCCTTCAAGGTTTTCTAGGATTTAGGTGAGGATTGGTAGTGGTACTGAAAGCAGAAGAACTCCAGGCATCCTGTGCTCTCTTAGTCCAATGTTGTGGAAATAAACATTAAGTGATCAGAGTAATGGGTATGTGGAAGCCCTTTGTATTGTGACGAGTTAGCAGTGTTCAGCATCAGCTCCTCTCATGCCCAGGCCTTCTTCTGGAGGCCTGGAACCCTTTAATTAGCCAGACACATTACTTATATTGTGTTAAGATAGCTGCTCGTGAGGTGGCTAATGTCCTAACTGCTGCTTTGCCAAGGGCAGCTCTTGGCAGGGCTTCATGAGCAGTCACCTCTTTAAAGGAGTACTGGAGTCTAGTCACATAGTCTCCGAGAAGGTTTATGTTTGCAAGATATAAAGGGGGCTTGAAAACTCTCCTCCTTCAACTTCGGCATACACCAAGACTAGTGAAGGTGCAATGTACTGGATGTTCTAGTCCATCTTTTTGCTGTTCTGAGGATTTCCCACCAATTAAAGGGCATAAGCATTGCTATACTAAACATCTTCATTGGATCAGGTTAGCCATATTGATTTGTATGCTGTTGGTAGATTTTTGTCATTGTCTTGTTGGGCTGTGTGTGTGATAAAGGGGACCCATCACAGCCAATCACAAATGAACAACCACACCCTAGGCCAACCCCACCCTAGGCCAACCCCAACCTCTCTCACCACCAAAGGAACACAAGCGAACAAAAGAGAACCTGCACAAGCAACGCTGACATCAAACCCTACATATATTAAGTAAAATGGAAACATCGTCACCCGATCCCACCCCCACCCATCCTACCACCCCTGTCCACCTCTTCCCCCCAATGTCTCAATAAATGAAACTGATTTGTAAAAATGATATATGTAAAAAATATGAGAGAGAGACCTTGCACAAACTTTTGTAAATCAAGAAATCTTTAATAAAAAATACTTTAAAAATAAATAAATAAATAAATAAATAAATAAATAAATAAATAAACATCTTCATTGGTTTGTTCATTGCCTTGGGACCCAGTAAAATAACCACTGCAGTTGGCAACACAAGCAGCTGCAGCTACCATCATCTTCATTATCCCCAGTGCCTCTGGGGCACATAGTGTATTGGGTACTGGCTTAGACCAGGAATGGGAAAGCCTTTGCAGATTGAGGGCTACATCTCTATTTCAGGTAGACAAATGCATTGACCTGACTCTGGCAGGGGTAAGATACTTCCCTGGTGTTTGTTGCAATTTCCATCATAGAGCTATCCTTGTCCAGTATAGTGCCCATCACCACTGTGGTGAAAAGGAGAACAATAGAAACTTAATCTTTACTTTATCCTGTCACTACACACTCTTTTTCCTACCTGTGATTGGGGGGGGGGGGAGAGATGTTTCTTTGCTGTCCTCCAGAGATAAATCTCCATTTTGAACTGGACTATGAATATTTGCAGTGTTCAAGGATTATTGCATGCCTGATTTTCATCACTTGAATCCTGACAATACCTAAATGTGAGTAAACTTTGTATTTTATTGTCCACTTTCTTAGAGAAATCTGAGAGTGATTTCTTTGTTAATAGGGAAACATAAACAGGAAAATATAATCTGTCTGCCTAAAGCATCTTTGGATATAATAATTGTTCTAGAAGGTTATGCAACCATGTCCTAATAGCTTATAGACATAAGCTGCACACATTGTGAGGTTTTTTTTTAAAAAAAATTAAAATAAATTTCCAGAAATTTTACATAAAATTCCAATACTTAATAATTTTTATTTTGTTTTATTGAGCTCTCATCCCATTTTCCGTGGTGATTTTTTAAAATTCTATTTCATTGCTGCACCCTATCTTTACTCTTTTATAGCATAACCATAATACAATTATCTCTAATTATTTATGTTGTTCATAGTTCAAATCCTGCTCATGAATTCAACATATTATAATATTTCTTTAAATAGTCCAAAAAAAGGCTTCCATTCTTACATAAAACAGTTATCATTAAGTACTCTTATTTTAACTGTTAGCTTTGCTGATTCAGCATAGTCCATCACTTTCTTATCCATTCTTCTTTGGTGGGAATTTCTTCATCTTTCCACTTCTGTGCTTAGAGAATTCTAGCTGCTTTAGTTGCATAAACAACTTAACCATCTTTTTTTGGAATTTCTGACCCTATAAACCCTGGAAGAAAGGCTTCAGGGATTATTATTATTATTATTTTGTATAATCACTTTAAACATCTTTTCTAACTCATCATATATAATTTCCCAAAATTCCCTTACTTTCTTATACGTCCACCACATACATGGATTGTGAGTTTGCTGAAATAGATGTACAGTGGGCGCTCGGGTTGCGAACGTGATCCATGCAGTAGGCACGTTCACAACCCGCAGCATTTGGAACCCACAGCACCGCTTCTGCGCACACACGGGTCACGATTCGGTGCTTCTGCGCATGCACGAGCACTGAAACCCAGAAGTAACCCGTTCTGGTACTTCCGGGTTCGGCGTGAGTGCAACCCAAAAATACGCAACCCGCAGCATTCACAACATGAGGTATGACTGTATATCTTCTTACACAAGTGGGAAAGGATAATTACTAAAGAAAATACCCTCTCCAACTTGTCTAAATGCATGCAACATGTTCCAGCTTATCAATATCCTTCTTAAGCTGTGATGCCCAGAAGTGGACACAGTATGCTGATGCAGCCTGAAATAGCATTAGCTTTCTGTTTTGTTTTCTGATTTGTTTTTTGCTGCTGCATCACACTGATGACTCATATTAAGCTTGTGGTCTACTAAGACCCCTAGATCCTTTTCAAATGTACTACTGTCAAGCCAGGTGTTCTACATCTACCCAACCCGCAGCTGGTTCTTCCTGCCTAAGTATCAAACCTTATATTTGTCCCTTTTAAAATTGATTTTGTTAGTTTGTTCCCAGTTCTCCAATCTATTAAGATCATCTTGAATTCCAGTTCTATGTTCTGCTGCATTAGCTACCCCTTCCAATTTGGTGTCATCTGAAAATTTGATGAGCATCCCCTAAATTCCTCCATGCAAGTCATTTATACAGACATTGAACAACAACGGGCCCAGAACAGAACCCTATGGCACCCCACTTGTCACTTTTCCCAGGATGATGAGGAACCATTAGTGAGCACTCTTTGGGTTTGGTCAGTCAACCAGCTACAAATCCACCTAACAGTAACTCCATCCAACCAAAATGTTACCAACTTCTCTGCAAGAAGATCATGGGGGAGTTTGTCAAAAGCCTTACTGAAATCAAGATACACTACATCCACAGCATTCCTCTGATCCACCAAGCTCTAACAAAAAAAGAAACAAGAAACAAGATTCATCTGCCATGACAGAAAGACCCATAAGTACCGGAATAGACAAGAAGCTAATGTCAGGCCAGGTTAGCACTTTGGACAAGGACCACAGTACCAGTTCAAGACAACAGTTAGCAGCCCTGTAATGGAATGCAGGCAGAAAAAGCAAGTTGCTCCAGCTGTGTCCAAGATGAAAACCCCACCCCTTGCATTCTGCATCTGGACAGTTTAAAACCTGGTGCCTTTTCCTCCAGCTGTTGGCTTCTTCTAGACTTGGGGGGATGACTTGTGGCCTTCTAGCTGTAGTTGGACTCCCATCAGCCCCAGCTAACACAGCCAGTAGTCATGGGTGATGGGAGTTGCAGTCCTACAGCGTATGGAGGCTCTAGATAGTGGAGTTTCAAGCTGCAGATATATTTTTTATTTAATTTTTTTTTTAGTGGAGAAACCTCTGGGTTCTCCTGATCCTCGGGACTGGTCTGTGGGCCAGTCACTGGAGTCTGGGCATAGATAGAGGTGTCTTCCCCCGACAGTGGCTGTGCTCTTTTATCTCTGGTCGGGGACAGAGGGTGGCGTTACGGAGAGAGATGTCGTCACGCCACTCCTTGGTGTGTGGAGTGCCGCAGGGCGCAATCCTCTCCCCGATGCTTTTTAACATCTTTATGCGCCCCCTTGCCCAGATTGTCCGGAGCTTTGGGCTGGGTTGTCACCAATATGCTGATGACACTCAGCTCTATCTGCTGATGGACGGCCACCCCGACTCAGCCCCGGACACACTGACCACTTGCTTGGAGGCTGTGGCTGGATGGTTTCGTGGGAGCCAACTGAAACTAAATCCGTCAAAGACAGAGGTCCTCTGGCTGGGTCGGGATGGCATGGGGATGAGGAACCAACTCCCTTCTCTTGCGGGGGCCCAATTAGTGCCATTGCCTTCTGTTAAGAGCTTGGGTGTAATCCTTGACGCCTCCCTTTCCATGAAAGCGCAGGTTACAGCAACAACCAAGGCAATATTTTTCCACCTTCGCCGTATCAAGCAGTTGATCCCTTACCTTTCCCGCCCCGACCTGGCCACAGTGATCCATGCGACAATCACCTCCAGGCTTGACTACTGTAATTCGCTCTACGCGGGGCTGCCCTTGAAGCTGTCCCAGAAACTCCAGCGGGTGCAGAATGCTGCAGCGAGGCTCCTCACGGGGTCCCTGCAATGGGAGCATATTCACCCAGTGCCTTTCTAGCTGCACTGGCTCCCGGTGGGGTACAGGGTCAGATTTAAGGTGCTGGTTTTGACCTTTAAAGCCCTTCACGGCCTAGGACCCTCGTACCTACGGGACTGCCTCTCCTGGTATGCCCCACGGAGGACCTTAAGGTCCATAAATAGCAACACTCTAGAGGTCCCGGGCCCTAAGGAAATTAGATTAGCCTCAACCAGAGCCAGGGCCTTCTCAACACTGGCTCCGACCTGGTGGAGCGCCCTGTCTCATGAGACCAGGGCCCTGCAGGATCTGATTTCTTTCCGCAGGGCCTGTAAGACAGAGCTGTTCCACTTGGCCTTTGGCTTGGAATCAATTTGATCCCCTCCCCCCCTTTCCTTTTTTCCTCCTGAGATGGAACTCCTATTTGGGGACTTCCCTGGCATTTTTCTGGCTAATGTAGGACCAGTCTGGATAGTCAGCCTTGGTGAAGAGTTGACGGTTTCTTCCCCAAATAGTTTTGATTTGAACTCTACTGAAATGAGGCTGCACTTTAATGTTGTTTTTAATCTTGTTTTTAAGTTGTATTTTAATCAATTGTTTTTATACTTGTTGTTAGCCGCCCTGAGCCCGGTCTTGGCTGGGGAGGACGGGGTATAAATAAAATTTATTATTAGTATTATTCTCATGGTTCAGTGGAAGAAATGCCAGTGGATCCATCTTCTTTATTGGACTACTGTTATAGGATGACTCGGCATTTGAAGATTCCTATTTGAGGTCCCTCACTGTATTTCACTGGCTCAGTCCCCAATCAAGTGGCATCCAAGCACTTGGGAACTTCAGCAGTACTGCTTAAGAAAACTTCATTTTAATGCTGCACACTCCGGGAGACAGTAAAGCAGGCAAATGCACATATTGAGTTCAGCACTCTCAGCTGTGACATGCACCATTGAAAAGCTCTCCCATCACTGGAGTGTATGAGAAGAGGCATTAATTGGGAGCAGATTCACCTAGCAACTTTACCGGATCAGCTGCTAACCCAGGGCCCATGATGATGTCCTACTCACTTGTGTGGAGCCATTTCAGGAGGAACCCCAATGAACCTTTTTGTCATTCAAACCAGAGAGAAGATGGCCTCCCGGTTTGGCAAAAGCCCTCAGCCAACCTGCAATCCATCAGCTTCAATTAAAGCCTCTCTAACTGTCACGATTGGTTTGGAATGCAGAGTGGCATGCAAGACACTCGGAACCTCACTCCTGTTAGGAGTAAAAGCACAAGGACCCTGCTGTGACCTCCATTTACAAGACTCACTTGCAATTGCAAAAGCATTCAGTGTCTTGGACAAATTAGTCTGGAAACCCCAGCTTATTAAAAGCAGACTTCTTGCTGGAACAACAACCTTTCCTGGGTTGCCAAATGTTTTCTTAATCTTCATATCCGTGATGATCAAACACAGTTGTTCAACCTATACACTGGGAAACTGCCACAGCTGAACACTCTCTTACCTTTTCCCTATGCTACATGTAGGACAGGGGGTCAGCAGGACTGGGTGCAGTGGTACCTCGAGTTACAAACGCCTCAGGTTACAAACGCTTCAGGTTACAAACTCCGCTAACCAGGAAGAGTTACCTCGAGTTGAGAACTTTGCCCCAGGATGAGAACGGAAATCGTGTGCTGACAGTGCAGCAGCAGCAAGAGGTCCCATTAGTGAAAGCAGGCCTCTAGTTAAGAACAGTTTCAGTTTAAGAACGGACCTCCAGAATGAATTAAGTTCGTAACTTGAGGTAACACTGAACTAGCAAATGGCCCTAGTGCTCAGAAGGCCTATTGGCACCTCTGCTGCTGCTCCCATTAGGGTTCTTGCTCAGCATTGCTTCTGCCTCCACTAACTGCCAGTCACACCCATCTTCCTCTTCAGATGTAGTTTTGGGTGGTGGTGATAGCACATGCCAGTAGTGGGTGTGGTCGGAGGGGGAAAGGGTGGGGCAATTAATATAAAGGTTGCCTCAGCACAGCAGGACAGTTTCCATGTATCTCTAGCCTCCATCCAGGCAAGCAAGATGCATTATCAGCACTCAGTGGTACCTTCCAGCCAGGCAAAGATGCTTGAGGAGGGTGTGAAATAAGGCCACTGGTAAGTGTGGCTTGGGGGGAAGGGGTGTGGCCCAGGAAGAATCTGGCGACTGCCATGATCAAGCAGCAAGCTCAGATTTCTTCTTCTTTTTTATAATAGTTTTATTCATTTTATCATATAAAACAAAACAAGCACATAAACTACAAAAGAAAAAAATAACATAAACATATAAACACAACAATAAAGTATATCATTTGTTCACCTATTTTCCTTAACATCTTGTTGGGGCTTCCCCCTATCCTCCCTTCCTGGTTTCACATCTAACTCTTATTTTCAGGCAAGTTCATCTTCAAATTTAACCTTTTATCTAACCTTTGGTTATCCATTTATTCATTTAATCATTATGTTACCTTTTTTTTTTTAACCTCGAAGATATTTTTCAGTCCCAATTTTAATCCGGTAAACTCTAGTTTATACCTTAGATTTTCAAATACTTTCCATATTACAATATTTTTTAAAATGCATTTTAAATTTCTTCCAATCTTCTTGCACCACATCCTCCCTCTGTTCATGCAGTCTTGCTGTCAGTTCGGCGAGTTCCATAAAGTCAATCATCTTCATTTGCCAATCTTCCACTGTTGGTATTTCTTGTGTCTTCCAGTTCTTTGCAATCAGTAGTCTCGCTGCTGTCATTGCATACAAAAAGAAAGTCCTGTCTTTTGGGGGGATTTCCTCACCTATAATTCCCAAAAGAAAGGCTTCGGGTTTCTTATGAAAGGTGTCCTTCAAGACCTTTTTCATTTCATTATAAATCTTTTCCCAGAAGTCCTTTATTTTGGGACACGTCCACCACATGTGGAACATAGTTCCTTCTTTTTCTTTACATTTCCAGCATTTGTTATCTGTCATATGATACATCTTAGCCAACTTCACCGGTGTTAAATACCATCTATACATCATTTTCATCATATTTTCCTTTAAAATCGTACATGCTGAAAAGTTCCAATTTGTTTCCCATAACCTCTCCCAGTCCTCCAACATTATATTGTGCCCCACATCCTTAGCCCAATCAATCATAACTGATTTTACTTGTTCATCTTTCGTATGCCACTCTAGCAGTAAATTATACATTCTGGAAAGATTCTTGTATTTAGAGTCCAAGAACTCTATCTCCAGTCTGGATTTCTCGCAAACTCAGACTTCTTACAAGTTCAGCCAGAATGCTGTATTGTCTGTGCCCATCTGACATCAGCTCAGGGCCTTCACAAGTGTAACAACAATAGCAGACAGAATGGAAGGCTTGAAAATGCAGGGTGTGTACTTTGAATACCTATCTGCCGTACATTAGATTTCCAACCAGCCTAGAACCTCTTTGAGTGGAGGTTAAGAAGTGGGGCTGGTGTGATGCGTGAAGCCTGGAGAGAGTCTTGAGGGACAGAGAGGCTTGGACGGCTATATCTGGTGCCCAAGTCAAATGTTCTGCACCCCTGAAATAGTGGATTATCATCTATAATGTGTGGGACACGGGTTATAGGGCTTGCCGATCGGAAGGTTGGCGGTTAGAATCCCCATGATGGGGTGAGCTCCTGTTGCTCAGTCCCAGCTCCTGTCAACCTAGCAGTTCGAAAGCACGTCAAGTGCAAGTAGATAAATAGGTACCACTCTGGCGGGAAAGTAAACGGCATTTCCGTGCGCTGCTCTGGTTCGCCAAAAGTGGGTTAGTCATGCTGGCCACATGACCTGGAAGCTGTCTGCAGACAAACGCTGGCTCCCTCAACCTATAGAGCGAGATGAGAGCGCAACCCCAGAGTCGTCCACGACTGGACCTAACGGTCAGGGGTACCTTTACCTCTATCTATAAAGTAGGAGGTATGACCAATCAAGGAGGGTATAATCTGACCAGCATTGAAAGGCTGGGAAGGAAATGAAGGGTGGGGAAATATCCTTCACTGTCCAAACTGTGTCTCAGATAGTATCTTTCTTTTCCTTGCATAAAGATGATACCATTCAGAGAATTAGCAATGGCCTTTATTTTAATTTCTTAAATGTCTACTTTTTCAGAATGGCTACCTTTTCCATCTCCTCTCCTGCGGCACTGATTATTTTCATTCTGCCTACAGCAGTGCGCAAGACCCCCCTTTTGTCAGCACCACTCTGATATCCTCTCTCTCCTTCCTCACTTTTCAGCCCATGTCCCTGGGACTTGAGTGTCGGAGCCCTATTGTGTGATATTAATACACTCTGGTTTCTGCAACATATGGCCTCACCCTCCCTTCTTGAACATCAGAGGGGATGGCTCCAATTTGGCAGGCTTTTTTTAAATTCTAAACCTGAACTCAGTCACATTTGACTCACTTCTCTTCAAGTTGTCTCTATGATATATGTGTGAAATGCATTTTTTTTTTCATAAAAAGGGTGGGGTGGGTGTGAAAACAACCTTTAAAAAATGATTCCGGTATCAAAGCCTGAGAGACGTTTGGTAGCTTGAGTTTGTAAAGCCTCTCTCCCACTTCAAGCAAGGCCCACAACCAGGGATATTGGAGACTTTTGATGAAAACAAAAAAGGAAGTGGGGTTTTCTTTTGTAACTTTATTGACATTAACAACCTGAAAGTGTGGTAGCAGGGTAGCATATCACACCATACACAAAGCAAATGAAATATAAACAATAAGAGAAAGAAATGTTGATACACCAATATAAATCAATCTTTCCCAAGCTGCCATGGATAGTGAATGCTGAGCATCTAAGTCCAAAGCATAAAAAAATAAAATCCCACCAGAAGTATCCTCCACCCCTCACCCTGAAAACAAGTAGTTTATGTTAATTTTTCCCCCACAGTAGCCAAAGTCCATAAGTTCTTATACCCACACAGACAAATGCAGATTTTTCAAGGTTTTCCATTGCTAGGCTGGGTATTGAAGTCCTAGCAGCAGCTGACATCCATGTCAAAAGCTCTTTACAGCAATAAGCTTTCCTGTTGTCCACCCACATATTCAGTAATGTCAGTTGCGGGTAAACGTGAACAGGTGATTCAAAGAAAGTGGAAGTTGTTGCAGTTTGTGCATTCCCCTTGAATCAGAGACATAAATCAGGTTATTGAATACAATTGGTCACATCATTGTTATTTTCCGAGCCTGCAAATGATATATAGGCGGTTGGAGGATGGATGGCGGCTAACAGATTGAGGTTGAATCCTGACAAGACAGAAGTGCTGTTTTTGGGGGACAGGAGGCGGGCAGGTGTGGAGGACTCCCTGGTCCTGAATGGGGTAACTGTGCCCCTGAAGGACCAGGTGCGCAGCCTGGGAGTCATTTTGGACTCACAGCTGCCCATGGAGGCACAGATTAATTCTGTATCCAGGGCAGCTGTCTACCAGCTCCATCTGGTATGCAGGCTGAGACCCTACCTGCCCGCGGACTGTCTCGCCAGAGTGGTGCATGCTCTAGTTATCTCCCGCTTGGACTACTGCAATGCGCTCTACGTGGGGCTACCTTTGAAGGTGACCTGGAAACTACAACTAATCCAGAATGCGGCAGCTAGACTGGTGACTGGGAGCGGCCGCAGAGACCACATAACACCGGTCTTCAAAGACCTACACTGGCTCCCAGTACGTTTCCGAGCACAATTCAAAGTGTTGGTGCTGACCTTTAAAGCCCTAAATGGCTTCGGTCCAGTATACCTGAAGGAGCGTCTCCACCCCCATCGGTCAGCCCGGATACTGAGGTCCAGTGCCGAGGGCCTTCTGGCGGTTCCCTCGCTGCGTGAAGCCAAGTTGCAGGGAACCAGGCAGAGGGCCTTCTCAGTAGTGGCACCCGCCCTGTGGAACGCCCTCCCTTCAGATGTCAAAGAGAACAACAATTACCAGACCTTTAGAAGACATCTGAAGGCAGCCCTGTTTAGGGAGGCTTTTAATGTTTTATAGATTATTGTATTTTAATGCTCTGTTGAAAGCCGCCCAGAGTGGCTGGGGAAACCCAGCCAGATGGGCGGGGTATAAATAATAAATTATTATTATTATTATTATTATTATTATTATTATTATTATTATTTATAATTACTGACATTTCAAAACATTGTTTTGCTATATCTTTTGCATAGAAATGAGTCTAAGGGACCCCTGACCATTAGCTCCGGTCGTGGCCAACTCTGGGGTTGCGGCGCTCATCTTGCTTTATTGGCCGAGAGCCAGCGTACAGCTTCCAGTTCATGTGGCCAGCATGACTAAGCCACTTTTGGCAAACCAGAGCAGCACACGGAAACGCCGTTTACCTTCCCTCTGTAGTGGCACCTATTTATCTACTTGCACTTTGACGTGCTTTCGAACTGCTAGGTTGGCAGGAGCAGGGACCAAGCAACGGGAGCTCACCCCATTGTGGGGATTCAAACCGCCGACCTTCTGATCGGCAAGCCCTAGGCTCTGTGGTTTAAGCCACAGCACCACACGCGTCCCTTTTGTAAGTTATATAACTTGCATAAATTACATCAAATAGTGGACAGCATGACAAACAACATAGTATTTGGTGGAAACAGGACTGCAGTCGAATGGAAAAAGCAGTGGTTGTGACAAAGGTCAAATCCCTGCCTTCTTGCATCCTTGCCTACAACTAGGGATGCTGAGAATTCTGACAGAAATGAAAATGAGAACAGAAATTGCCAATAATTGCTTATTCGTTCCATGTCTGAAGCAGAAATCGATCAGTAAATATGATTAGTATTTGCTGTTGTTGTTTTCGGTCAACAAACAACATGTCAATAGTGACTCTTTCCCTCTCATTTGCATGAAATGAATACTGTGGGGAAACATAATGATAATGTGATTAATTATGCAAAATTCTGCCACAGCAAACAGTGAAACAAATAATGCAATTTTGGTTGGAACTTGTAGCCTTAGCAAAGCAGGGTTCAACGTTGCTCCAAAGGAAGAAGGACAAAAGGAGTCAAAAATGTCACCGAGGTTTGAATCAGAGAAAAAGCTTTTATTCTACATCCTAGAACTGTAGAAGGGCACTTGCGGGATCATTCCTCAGCAAGCCCACCAAATGTTGTTCGCATCCAGTTTTTATACATTTCTACCCCGAAACTCTGTAAACCTTATAAGGAGATCCGTCCTGCCTGCATTCTGGCTGTGTCCTTGCGTTGTAATCTTACAACTGCCCTTGTACTGTGGTTTAGCCATTTCCTCATTGGCTGGGCCCTTTGTACGTCACGGTGGTAAGGATATTTGCACCCCGACTCCCTGTACAGACTCCCTGTCTGTACTTGGCAAGTACAGCAAGGCCATGCTGATAAGAGAGTCATGCTGACATCCCGTGTCTGGTTTAATGTTCTTCCAGCCTCAAACTAATGGGAGTGAAAGTTCCTGACACTGCCATGCAAAAAGGGTCTGTAAAATAAGGATTTCAGGTAGCACTGTAGCATAGGAATTTCAGGTTAGGCTAACCTGCCCCTACAAACTCAAACTGCATTGGGAATGGATACAGTGCTGCATGCAATAAGCAGTGGTTGGAATGGAAATTGCTGCCTTCATACATCATTTCCTACCTCCTTCTGCATTTAGGTCTGGCACAAAATGGAATCCAGTCCTTCCCTCACCAAGTTCCCACCCTCTCCCTACACCCCAATTTCAAGCACAACAGAAAACACAGCAAGCCCAAACTTAGCTTTGAGAAGGGCCGTAGGAAGTAACCAGCTGTGGGAAAGGCAAGCACCCTTCATCCTTAACTGAGAATAATGCTGCTAAACTTCCTGGTTGATGGGGACTCATGACAGGGTTTTCTCAGAACCAGTCCCCTGGTTATGTGATGCCCTCTTTGCTGAGTTGTGCCTGTCCCCCTTATTATTAGTGTATATAGGGGAAATTTAAAAATGTTACTGTTCAAGGCCTTGGGTGGTTGAAGGATACTGTGTTTGGCAACTCTGAAACTATTAAGAACATAAGAAGAACCTCAGGACCCAGGGGCCAAATGCTACCTTGATGGATGATAGTAGTGTGTGAGTGTACTAAACAAAGGTAAAATTCATGTTTATTTTTCTGCCAACTTTTGCAGAGGTCTTATTATCTGCATGTGTCAGTTGCGGGCATGGCTAGAGGCAGCAGTGCGTGCAGCAATGCATCTAAATCTTGGCTTTGTATAGCAGGCCAACTTACACACACACACACACACACACACACACACACACACACACACACCTTCTCTCTCTTCCATTCAGCCAAGCAAGAGGAATTCCCAGAGTCCAAGGGCACATTCTAGCCTGACAAAAACACTCATAGGGATGCCAAGCAAGGGTGATGAGGGGTGTGGCTTGGGGAGGACGTGGCTTGGGAGGGGATATGACCTGGTGAGAGTTCTGAGGGTCAAGTAGGGAGACCTCCCAGTTCTGAGGTTCCCCACCTCTGATCTGGGAAAAGAATGGCTATAAAAGGCTTTCTGTTTGGGTGGAGATGTACCTGAAGCAAAATAAAAAAATCTTTCTGACTCTGATATATTTCAATGCATTCCCAATTCCCTGGCATTGATCCCAGCACTCATCTCCAATAGCTGCCTGCAGTTCAGTCTATTGAGCAACCTATGTTTAACTCATATTTTGTTGGGGTTTGGTGGAATTCTATGGAAACATGAAACCTGCACGCATTCCATATTTGTGCCTTGCACAGTGAAAGAAAAGCAAGCCAAGCTCTGGGGGAAAACATTCACCTCTCACATCATTTCACTAGTGAACACCATGTTTGATTAAATTATCTAAGGTGCTTCCAAAAGCTTCTTAGGGGATGCAGCACTCCATTAGTCCAGCACCAAAGAGCAAGTGGCAGTTTGGTCCTCTGCCCCTAACCTCATCCAAGATCTAATTGCCTGCTTGAGCAACTTTAATGGGGAACGCATGTTTAAATGGCAGGGATTCATCAAGCCAAAACAGCTTGTGCCATCGTGCTCAGAAGATGAATTATGATGACGGTGCTCTTGCAAGCTGTCCCCTTGTATATTGAGCCCCGGCCTAAGCCAAGAGGGAGCGTGGAGAAGGCAGATGGCAGCTTGGCATCATGATTAAAGCCCTGGATGTCCATTTTAATGATATGCCCACCCAGAAGATTAAATATTGCAATAGTCAGTCCCATTCCACACCACCGGTAATCTCAGCCTTATTTACTGTGCTTGTGAGAAGCTGTGCCTTCTCCTCTAGCATTCAGAATGTCAACTTGGTAGAAATATAGCATGGGGAGAGGGAACGTGTCTTTAGAGTGGATCTGAAACAAATGGAAGGGAATCTGTTGAATAAAAGCAGCCTGGTGAAACTACATGGATCACTTCCTTGCTACAGCTGCATTCCTTGGATGGCTTTAAAAGGGGATTAGACAAATTCATGAAGGAGAAGGCTATGAATGGCTACTAGCCACATTGGTAATGAGGTAATGTGGCTCTGAATACCACTCACTAGGGGACAACTATGGGAGACAGCTATTGCATTCATGTCTTGCTTCTGGACTTCTTATCTGAGCACTAGGAAAAGTTGGACTAGAGAGACCTTTCGCCCAATACCTGGATTTGCTGCATAAGAGACACAAAGTGTCCATATAGCGAGGGTTTCTATACACCCTCCTTTTCCTGGAAATGTCCTCTTTTTTAATGGTGAAATTTCTGTCCGGTTAGATTTTTTAAATTGGGAAAACTGTCCAGGGTTTTCTCAAAATACTAATGGCACCCTGTCTTCTCTTGTGCAACGGTTAACCCACACATGGCTGTGACTCAGTTGGGAACCGCAGGTGTTGCAAGCAGCTTCACTGCTCCAGCTTCCCTCTCAGGACTGTGTGTGACCTCACCATCTGTCCCATCCAATAGCAGGTGAGGTGTGGTTGGGGGAGGGTGGAGGTGATGTTATAAACATACAAGCATGCATGCTCTTCCCACTCGTTCACTTGCCACGTAGGTCCCTTCCAGTCAACTCACTGTTGCCATTCCTCCCCCACCAGTATCCTCAAGCTCCTTTGCTCAGCCCCTTCGGTCACTCCCTCCACCGATTCTCCCACTGAAGATCCTTGTGCACTTTGTGTCACCCCCAGCCTCATCCCTGCAAGTTGGTGAGACTCGTTGGATAACAATGAGAAATCAAGCCTTTAGTTTGAGACCTGAGAGTTAGAGGTTCTGTGGAATAATAATAATAATAATAATAATAATAATAATAATAATAATAATAAATTTTTATTTGTACCCCGCCCTCCCCAGCCGAAACCGGGCTCAGGGCGGCTAACAACAGCAAAAATCACAATAGAATAAAAACCAATTAGTTAAAATGCAAGTTAAAAACCAGTTTAAAATGCCGATTCATTTTGCACCCATTACCAAACCAAGGGGAGGAAACAATCAGACTTTAAGTGTCCGACCCGAAGGCCAGGTGGAACAACTCTGTCTTGCAGGCCCTGCGGAAAGATGTCAAATCCCGCAGGGCCCTACTCTCTTGCGACAGAGTGTTCCACCAGGTTGGGGCCAGAACTGAAAAAGCCCTGGCCCTGGTTGACACCAGTCTGGCAGCCTTGTGGCTCAGGATCTCCAGCAGGTTATTATTAGTCGACCTTAAGGTCCTTTGCGGGGCATAATGGGAGAGGCGGTGCTGTAGGTACGAGGGTCCTAGGCCGCATAAGGCTTTAAAGGTCAAAACCAGCACCTTGAACCTGATCCTGTACTCCACCGGGAGCCAGTGAAGCTGGTAAAGCACTGGATGAATGTGGTCCCACGGCAATGACCCCGTAAGGAGCCTCGCCGCGGCATTCTGCACCCGCTGGAGTTTCTGGATCAACTTCAAGGGCAGCCCCGCATAGAGCGAGTTACAATAATCAAGCCTGGAGGTGACCGTCGCATGGATCACTGTGGCCAGATCCAGCCGAGAAAGGTAGGGGACCAACTGCTCTGCCAATGGAGTATTCAATGGAATACTCTGCCAATGGAGATTCAGCAGGTGAATTCTGTGCCAAATGTTGAACTTTTAAATGCCTGCTGAAACTTTTTTATTCCACCAGGCCTATGCAATAATTAATAGTCCATCCTTCCACAATGGCTTATTGATGCTTGCTTTTAACTTCTCTGTTTTAAAATCATTTTAAACTTCTTATGCTTTTATTTTATGTTTTTAAATCTTTTTAATGTTGCATATTTTTTACAATTTAGCAGTATATAAATATTTGTATAAATAAACAAACAAACCTGGAACCCCCTTCATACAGATCATGTGCTCTTCCGCTGACCTGTGGCCTCTCCCTCACATGATCACCTTCCATTCTGGAGGCTGTATCACCACACAAGAGAGTGGCAAGCCTGTATCTTGCCCCTCTGTTGTTCTGAGGAAACCTTTATCAGACCGCCAAATGATGATTCTTTGTCTTATGTATAGATCCAGACAGCATACTAGATCATCTGCCACACCCACCTCTGTGAGCCAACAACTAACCAGTCAATTGCCTATTGTCATAGTGACATCAAAATTGAAAGGAGGTTGCTGTAATCATTGATCAACCAACTAGATTCTAGAGCTGTTTGAACCCAGGTCACCAGTGTCAACATTGAATCCCTAGCCTGACAAGCCCAGCTAGCCCCCAAGAGCGGCATTGCTCTTGTCACTCACCAGGCTGACAATCCCCCTCTCTGTCTCTATGGCGACTTTCCACACAGGGGCTATTTTAATTCAGCCGCCCCAGGGTTCTGAACTTTTGTCTGTCTGGGTAATAATATCCCATTGCTAAAATGTAATTTATGTGTGCATCATTTGCATTATTGAACAGCTGTTCTCCCCTCCTACTGCTTGCCTGCCATATTGCCTGGATAATAATATCTAATCCATATTAATTATAAATACACAAATTGTCTCCAAAATAAGGCACGAATTGTGAGCCATGCAAGCAGCAAAGTGCCAGGAAATGTTAAAATTAAGCCTGACACTTAAGCTTCCTGCTGGTGTGTCGGGAATCATGAAAGAAAAAGAAAAAAGATACAAGGGGGGAAGAAAGCCCAGTGGTGCAAGTTAAGGAGGGCACAATGTTGGAGACCTGCGAGTTAGATGTGCTGTTTAAACTAAATCAAACAGGATATGCCTGGTGCTGCTAGAGAATTCAAAGGAACAAAAAATGTGATTTTTAAAGGGATATTGTAATTTGTGAATTTTGAGGCTTTGTGTGTGAGTGTATGCACCACACAAACCAACCCATGGTTCCAACTTGAGCCAGGGTGCACCTGAACCTGACCTGACTTAATTTGTGGGTGAGAGATCTAATTAGGGTTAATTTGGTCCACCATCTCAATTCAAGTTGGCATCTAGCATCCAAAAGTAGATGAAGACCATCTCCTCCATCTTGGGAAGTCCTTGTGCTAAGTTGGGTTATGATATACTCAGAGGCATCCAAACTGGTATTGATTAGAATTGTCCTGCCAAATGGGACAATGATATCTTCAGAGGCATCCAAATTCAAGCAGGTTGGAATTCAAATTTGGTAAAGTCCCATCAAATGGGGTGATGATATCTTCAAAGTTGTTCAGATTGCCATACTTTGGTTTCATTATGCCAAAAAATAGACAGCCATCATGATTCAAAATGGTGCTCAGAAGCCAAACATCAATGAAGGTCACTGCCTCTACCTTAAGAACCCTCATGTCATGCTTGGTTACAATATCTCAAGAGGTGGTCACGGCTATGTAAACAACAACCCAGGTGATGCCATGCCAAAGTTGCATTTTGGTCTTTCATCTTGATCCAAAATGGTAGCTGGCATCCAAATGTTGATGAAGACTACTGCCCCCCACCTCAATAATGATATCTCAAGAGATGTTCAAACCTATAGAAAACAGACAGAAATTGTCCAACAAACCACTTTCCAAAATATATAGTAGATAAAATCTAAAATATAAGGTTTCTTTAGTAAGAAGAAGCTTCTGTTCCAAGAAACCCTCTCTTTTATATAACTGATGAAATGTATTTATTTTATTTTATTTGTACCATTTATATACCTGTGTTGAACCAAATGTGAACTGTTCTGGAAGCTCTGCAAATGCCATTTTGGTAGTCAAGAGAACCCCACAATTAATTGGTAGTTGTTGTGTCAATGAGCTCATATGTTTATATTCACTTCCTTTGATGTTATGCTTATCTGTGGGCTTGGGGTGCTGGGCTCCGAGCCCAGAAAGGGGAACTACCTGTGAGACTTGGGAATTTGCCACTTATGCCCTCATCTGGTCAGGGGAAGTGATGGGAAGGCCTGGCCAAAGCGATGTCTGCTGCTTTGTGTATAAAGAATGTAGGCACGTTTGTTTGGGTACACACAAGCCATCTCTTTGCTGTGGTGTCCATCCTGCATCTGAAAAGGCTTGGAGACCTGGCAGGCTGCTTTGCTGTAAGTCACTCTAGACCTTCTTTAATAAAGCACTAGAACTGATCACTCTGACATTTGGACATCCTTCTTTGGTGTCCCTGCACCCAACAACTCCCATGAGCCCTGCTTTGGGCCTGCAGTTCAGAACAATACCACTTACATTAAGCCAAGTGGGAAAGTTTTGACCCTCCAGATTCTGCTGACTATAAACACATTTTTCCTAATCTACACATTTTTGCAAAGCAATTTCCCCTAATTTAATGTATTTTTGTATATGTTTTTTCATGCATATGAGGGCTGCATTCATGTTGCACTAAGTGGGAGCCAGTGCAATGAGTGCTGCTAGCACAACAGGACATTCCCTTCACCTCCTCCACACTTTCCTCCTCTTCAATCTGTTCTGGAGGTTAATGAGAACCATGGATGGAGGTGCAGGGAGATTCTTCCTTCTGGCAAGCAAAAATCCTTGTGATGTTGGAACTATAGTGCAACACTGAATTCAAGCCTTTGCATTTTTATGCAAACTTCACCCAGTCTTTTCTCTTTTTTTAACACATCAGTTGACAAAAGAATTGTGCAAATTAGGTCAGTTCACCTTTAAATGTGAACCAAATCAAATTGCTCCCTCATCCCTAGTGGTAGAGCTGATGTTTTGTATGCAGAATGCCCTAGGCTCAATTCCCAGATTCCCTAGGTAGGATTGAGGGGAGGGGGACACATGACTCTTTCCCTAAAAACATGGAGAGTCAATCACCAGTCCTGAGCTAGGCAGACCAATAAGAACATGATTGGTTCTTAAAGAATATTCCATTCTGTTCCCATTTGCTGATTTTTGGAGGACAAGCTAAATGGCATGGGAGGGTAGACCAGTATTTTGGCAGGAAAACAAACATCGCTGTAGAGCTCACCTGGAAAGACTCCAGCAGGGGGAGACATGCCCCTGAGTTGGTTTGCTCAATTTTGTTTGCTCTCAATATTGACATTTTCTCTTCACCTCTACAGTAAGTCTCAGGTGCAGGTTCTATTCTTATAAGTGTGTTTGCTTTTTTGCATTATTATCTTTTGGGGTTTTGCTTTAGGAAAGAAATGTTCATCAGTGACCTGGACCTCTCAGCTACAGAGAAGATTAGATTAAAAATACTTCAGGGAGATTTGGGTGAAGGAACAATCCACTTATGGAGAGGGCAGAATGAAACTGGGACAGGAAAGCAAGTAGACTGTATGCGTGTGTGTGGGTGGGTGTGGATGTGGGTGTATTTCCTCCAGTTCAGAGACAGTGAGAGCTGAGTTGGCCTTGATATGTGCAAATATCTGGTCAAAGGAGTGACCTACAGGCATGGATAGTACATCAATAGAGAGGTTTACTATTTAGGACTGGAGTATCAACCGCATTCTCAGATGAGCCAGGAGCCATGGAGACAGCCAAAAGTCTTGACCTGGAAGGGCTGTAGTTCCATGGTCAAACATCTGATTTGCATGCAGAAGGTCCCAGTTCAATACCTGCCATCTCCAGGTAGGGCTGGGAATGTCCTTTATCTGAGACTCTAGAGAGCCACTGCCAGTTTCAGGCAGTAGTTGTTTTTTTTGAAGAAAAATAGGTTCCAGTACTCACCATGTTTCCCACCGGCTCTTGCCTACCCACCGTGCAGGCTCACTGCCCCCCCTACACCTTTGCCGCTTCTTCCTCCATCACTACCGCTTCCTGCAGCTGCAGTCACAGCCTCCCAGATGTGCTTTGGTATGGCCATTATGATAGCCAAAGCATCTTCTGGGAAGTGCCTGACAATTGTAAAAATGTTGCACCAGAACCTATGAGTGTCAGGCACTCCCTGAAGGCACTTTGGCGATTGTAAGAGTCACAACAAAGCACCTTCAGGAAGCAGCAGTGATGGGGGAGGAGGAAGCGACAAAGGTGCTGGGGGGAGTGATGGGGTGGGCAAGCAGTGGCAGTGAGATGGTGGCAGGAGAAAAAGAGGTGGTGGTACACCAATGAGTACCGACCCCAAAAAAGCTCTGCTTTCAGGCAATGCTGGTCCACTGTTCAATGGAGATTGCTCCTGAATGAGTATAGAATTGCACCCTTAAATAAATAAATTGGGTGCCTTCCTTTGATGATTAGAAATAGGACTCTTTCCTTGGTGGGGTTTTTTTCCCTATAGTGTAACACTCTCCCTTTCAACAGCAAGCAGGACAGACAGGGCAGTTTGCAGGACTGACACACAGGGAGGTTTCTTCCCATGCATCAGCTGTTAAGTGGGAGAGCCTCAGCAAAACCCCACGTCAGCTCCAGCTGCCAATGAGACCCTCTCCGGAGTTGTGGAGGATATTGGCTCCAGACTCCAGGGAGAGTCTCCTCGTGAACCAAGGGCGCAGCAGGGTTTTTCTGAGGCTGTTCAGGTCTCTCCCTGCCGCACACACACACTTCCTTGACCCCTGAGAGGTGTCGGAACACCGGAACACCATTTTGGAGCATTCCAGCTGCAAAAAAGCCATGGTGCAAACCATTTTTGAAGTATGTTAGTCACACACCACAAATTCCAACCCCTACCCTCCATGTTGTTACAAGATCTTCCTGAAGAAAATTTCAGATTTAAAGTTTTAGCGCATCTATTCCTTCAATGCATCTGGGCTATGTGCATCCTGATTTCACAGTGTACAGGAAATTTCATCTATGAAACAATGAGTTATATATTTATATATTTGTTTGAAAAGGTTACCAATATGCTGGTGAGGTGTGCTGGGAGAATCTGAGTATGGGCCATCTGAAAAAGTGGCTGCAGGCTTCACACCCTATCATTGCCATGTAAGGCTTATTTATATCTGAATGCTGAATAAATGCCTCATGGTGCCTACAGAGAGGGAGAGGGGAGGGAATCAATCTGAAGCATAGTGTAGATCAGTGCAAATAAAAACAATTTGGAACTGAATTGCATGAGTCAAAAAAAGGGATAGTTAAATGGCTCCTTGTGTGTGCTGCACTTCCCTGTGTCCGTGTGTGAGCAGATGGAGTTGAATAAAGGATTTTAAAAGCAGCCTCTTAGAGGAGAATATGTGTGGGTGGCTAACTCTGAGTGAAGTGTGCATTATGCAAGAGGTTCTGAGCTGCTGGTTCTGAGCATGGAGCACAGCCAAGATAGCATCAGGTGGTGGTAGTTCAAATCCCTGCATTTTGATGAACACTAATTAGGGATGGTTTGAATCTATCCATTTCAGTTTCTTTCAGCTTCCCATTTTTTCAGTCTTCAGTTCTCCACATTTTCCCAATGCTTTGTGAATTCTTTTTTTACAGGGGTCCTCATGAGCATTCAACAGCACTATTGTTCAGATTTATCCTAATATCCCCACTTTTGCAGAAAATAGTAAGTGCATTCTTATGTACACTTTACCCTACTGTTCTGCAAAATTCATAATAAATAAAATTTAAGCAATGTGGACTAAAGTCACTTCTAGGGCTCCTCTAAGAATTGGGGCCCTTAAGCTTAGGCTTCATTGATTTCATAGTAGATCTGCCCCTGATTTGGTGTGAGGTAAACTGAACTGAAACACAACCATCCTTCAAAATTCACAATTCTCTAAGTTTTCCAGTGCTGTTTGTTTGCAAAAACTGATATATTAGGATGTGTGCAATAAAAAAATGATTTTTAAAAAGTAAAAACTGCATACCAAAATGCAATGCATGAGTGAAAATGAAAATGAAAGGCACAAATACAGGACGGGTGACACCTGGCTTGAGAGCAGTACATGTGAAAAGGATCTAGGAGTCTTGGTAGACCACAAACTTGACATGAGTCAACAGTGTGATGCAGCAGCTAAAAAAGCCAATGCAATTCTGGGCTGCATCAATAGGAATATAGCATCTAGATCAAGGGAAGTAATAGTACCACTGTATTCCGCTCTGGTCAGACCTCACCTGGAATTCTGTGTCCAGTTCTGGGCACCACAGTTCAAGAAGGATACTGACAAGCTGGAACGTGTCCAGAGGAGGGCAACCAAAATGGTCAAAGGCCTGGAAACGATGCCTTATGAGGAACGGCTTAGGGAGCTGGGTATGTTTAGCCTGGAGAAGACAAGGTTAAGGGGTGATATGATAGCCATGTTCAAATATATAAAAGGATGTCATATAGAGGAGGGAGAAAGGTTGTTTTCTGCTGCTCCAGAGAAGCGGACACGGAGCAATGGATTCAAACTACAAGAAAAGAGATTCCACCTAAACATTAGGAAGAACTTCCTGACAGTAAGAGCTGTTAGCCAGTGGAATTTGCTGCCAAGGAGTGTGGTGCAGTCTCCTTCTTTGGAGGTCTTTAAGCAGAGGCTTGACAGCCACCTGTCAGGAATGCTTTGATGGTGTTTCCTGCTTGGCAGGGGGTTGGACTGGATGGCCCTTGTGGTCTCTTCCAACTCTATGATTCTATGATTCTATGAGTGAAAAGCTCTTGCAGAAAAGTGTGTATTGGAGAAAATTGCATGCAAAAATGCATATATTAAAGAGATTCCCACTAAAATGCTGATGATCGTGGACAGAGACTTTTTAACAGCAATTTGGAAACTGATGTGGAAATATGGAGAACTGAATTACAATTGTAGAAATTAATATTTTAAAAGCAAGAAACTGACAGAAACCAAAACAGATTTGCTAACAACAAGGCCAGTGGAAGTGATGATATTCCAGCCGAACTATTTAAAATTTTAAAAGATGATGCTGTTAAGGTGCTACACTCAATATGCCAGCAAGTTTGGAAAACTCAGCAGTGGCCAGAGGATTGGAGAAGATCAGTCTACATCCCAATCCCAAAGAAGGGCAGTGCCAAAGAATGCTCCAACTACCGCACAATTGCGCTCATTTCACACGCTAGCAAGGTTTTGCTAAAAATTCTACAAGGCAGGCTTAAGCAGTATGTGGACCGAGAACTCCCAGAAGTGCAAGCTGGATTTCGAAGGGGCAGAGGAACCAGAGACCAAATTGCAAACATGCGCTGGATTATGGAGAAAGCTAGAGAGTTCCAGAAAAACATTTACTTCTGCTTCATTGACTACGCAAAAGCTTTTGACTGTGTCGACCACAGCAAACTATGGCAAGTTCTTAAAGAAATGGGAGTGCCTGATCACCTCATCCGTCTCCTGAGAAATCTCTATGTGGGACAAGAAGCTACAGTTAGAACTGGATATGGAATAACTGATTGGTTCAAAATTGGGAAAGGAGTACGACAAGGCTGTATATTGTCACCCTGCTTATTTAACTTATATGCAGAATTCATCATGCGAAAGGCTGGACTGGATGAATCCCAAACTGGAATTAAGATTGCCGGAAGAAATATAAACAACCTCAGATATACTGATGATACAACCTTGATGGCAGAAAGTGAGGAGGAATTAAAGAACCTTTTAATGAGGGTGAAAGAGGAGAGCGCAAAATATGGTCTGAAGCTCAACATCAAAAAAACTAAGATCATGGCCACTGGTCCCATCACCTCCTGGCAAATAGAAGGGGAAGAAATGGAGTCAGTGAGAGATTTCACTTTCTTGGGTTCCATGATCACTGCAGATGGTGACAGCAGTCACGAAATTAGAAGACGCCTGCTTCTTGGGAGAAAAGCAATGACAAACCTAGGCAGCATCTTAAAAAGCAAAGACATCACCTTGCCAACAAAGGTCCGTATAGTTAAAGCTATGGTTTTCCCAGTAGTAATGTACGGAAGTGAGAGCTGGACCATAAAGAAGGTTGATCGCCGAAGAATTGATGCTTTTGAATTATGGTGCTGGAGGAGACTCTTGAGAGTCCCATGGACTGCAAGAAGATCAAACCTATCCATTCTTAAAGAAATCAACCCTGAGTGCTCATTAGAAGGACAGATCCTGAAGTTGAGGCTCCAGTACTTTGGCCACCTCGTGAGAAGAGAAGACTCCCTAGAAAAGACCCTGATGTTGGGAAGGATTGAGGGCACAAGGAGAAGGGGACGATAGAAGATGAGATGGTTGGACAGTGTTCTCGAAGCTACTAACATGAGTTTGGCCAAACTGCGAGAGGCAGTGAAGGATAGGCGTGCCTGGCGTGCTCTGGTCCATGGGGTCACGAAGAGTCGGACACGACTGAACAACTGAACAACAACAACCTACATTCACCTCCCCTATTCCCGTACAAAGGACCATTGTATGACACACTATGCCCCCCGCAAGTAAACTGTTTCACATTGCTGAACATTTCTCCCCCAGTTGCTGTATTCATTTACCCTGTCATCACCTGCCCCATACTAATTTAAAAGCAAAGGCAGTGTTTCGTTTTGTTTCATTTCGTTTCATTTTGATTAAAGCTACATTAGAAAAGCATGATTGCCTTACAATGTTATCATTCTCAACTGCTCAAAATATATATACCAGCAACTGCAGTGTGTGAAATGGCAAACTCTGTATCACACGCTGCCTTAGCAACCATGTGCGTGAATTCAGCTAAATGTATGCTGGAGACGAAGCACCTCAGAACAACATAAGGAGAGCCCTGCTGGATCTGAGCAAGGGCCTATCTAGTCAGCATTCTGTTCTCACAGTGACCAGTCATTTGCGTGTTTAGACTTTTTAACCATTCCCTAGAAATAAATTCACACATGACTCAAATATTTGGTTTGGGTTTTGGCAGAATTTAGGCCACAACTTTATTGATTACAATCAAGTGAGTGGTTGCATAGACTCTGGTTCGACTAGCTCCCTGCACCCTTGCAGGCAGCGCTTTCCCAGAGCTCTATCATAGGACAGCCAAGGATGAACACTAGGGACAGCTGATGACAGGAGCACCAATCAGCCACCCTGATGTCCCCCGGACTCAGGGGCGGGCACAACCTCTTTCAGGGTTTGCCAAACTAGTGAGTCCCTGGATTCCTTTACCGGAATACCCCTCGCATAGGAGTGGCCAGACCTTTCTGCCACCCCCATCACCTGAACCAGAGTGTATCCGCAACCTTACAAGTTGTGATGATTTGCTACGCGACAGGCGAAACCCAATTGGCACCAGCCAATCAGCCAAATGGGGAAAATTCCTGCCGTGTCCCTGCCTCAACAACAGGCAACAAGAGACTCATGTGATAAGGAGACACAGAAAAGTTCTTCAAAACAAAAGATTGGGACAGGAATTTATTTCATCGGACAAAGTGAAGAAGAGAGGTGTGGTAATTTATGTGAAAGAGAAACTCACTCCAAAACAGATCTTTAAGGATGAAGAGGGGAGATACATTGCGGTTGAAATCACAGCACAAGGCGATAAATCTCTGATTGTAGGAATCTATGCACCAAATGAAGGCAAAGCAGAATTCTTCAAAAAAAACTTGGAACAAAGCTATTGGATTATATGGATTACAAAATAATCCTTATGGGGGATTTAAATGGAGTAGTCTCCACATTGATGGACAGATCTCAAAGACAAAAAGTGACAAACGATGGAAGACTACCTAAAACATTCTTTAAAATGGCGGACAAAACATTCTTTAAAATGGCCGACAATTTGGAGACTGAAATATCCAACAGAAAATGAAGCGACATATTTTTTTCGAACCCAACAAGTTGTGAAGCCACTTGGACTATATTTGGATTACGAAAGAACTAGCCCCATGGGCAGTTAAAGCAGAGATTTTACCAAAGACTTGTTCCGACCATAATGCTTTATATATGGAGTTAAAACTAAATATGCAGGGATCATTTAGGTTTATTAACCAAGAAACTGAATGGAAGATAAAGATGATGAGACAAAAAAAAATTGAATCTGCAAACAAACGTGGAAAAATGTTGGCCTGGCAACTAAAAAAGAGACAGAAAGAGAATACAGTGACTCATATTGTTGTGGAAGGAAGACAAATTGAAAACCCTGCAGAGATCAGAAAACACTTTCAGAACTACTATAAGCAGCTTTACACAAAAGGAAAAGAGGATTCTGCCAATATGGATTTTTTTAAAAAAACAAAATGGATTGCAAAAGATTCCTACAGACAAGAGATCCCTACTTAATGAGTTAATAACGACGCAAGAAGTAGATAGGGCAATAGGCCAAATGGAACTAGAAAAGGCCCCAGGACCAGATGGACTAACATCCAAATATTATAAGGTTTTGAAAGAATAGTTGATCCAACCATTGAAAGATGTTTGTAACGATATACTAAAGGGGGGCAAGGCGCCCGAGACCTGGAAAGATGCTTTTATTACTCTGATCCCCAAAGCGCATACAAACAAAGCTCAAGTGAAGAACTATCGACCAATCTCCTTACTTAATGTGGATTACAAAATTTTTGCCAATATTCTAGCAAACAGGTTGAAAATAGTCTTGAAGGATTTGATTAATAAAGACCAGGCAGGTTTTCTACCTGGGAGGTATATGAAAGATAATGTGAGAAATATTGTGGATATTTTGGAGTTACTAGAATCTAGAAAAGATTGTAAGGCTATCTTAATGTTTATAGATGCAGAAAAAGCTTTTGACAATGTTTCTTGGAATTTTATGAAAATGAATCTGGCTAAAATGGAGGTTGGTTCAAACTTTTTTAATGGAATAGAGGCAATTTACACTGAGCAAAAAGCAAAAATAATTGTTAATAATGTGGTATCAGAAGAGCTTAAAATTGAGAAATGAACCAGGCAAGGGTGCCCACTTTCCCCCCTGTTGTTTATTACAGTCTTGGAGGTCCTTCTGAACATGTTAAGACAGAATGAGGACATTAAAGGCATAAGAGTAGGGTCTAAACAGCATAAACTAAAAGCCTTTGCGGATGACTTGGTGTTGACACTTCAGGTTAAAGCACTGGAGGTGATACAAAAATTCGGCCAGTTGGCAGGTTTGAAACTGAATAAGAATAAAACGAAGGTTATATGTAAAAATTTAAATGTGCAAGAGAGTGACAAATTAGAAAATTTAATAGGCTTGAGTTTTGTGAAAAAGGTAAAATACCTGGGTGTGAATCTAACTCCAAAAAAATTGAATTTATATAAAGACAATTATGAGAAGTTGTGGAATGAAGTAAAGAAAGATCTTGAAATATGGTCAAACCTAAAATTATCTCTGTTGGGCAGAATTTCAGTGGTCAAGATGAATGTGCTACCTAAGATGTTATTTTTGTTTCAAGTTCTTCCAATAATAGAAAATGTGAGATGCTTCCAGGATTGGTAGAAGGCATTGTCTAAATTTATCTGACAGGGGGGGAAACCAAGAATAAAGTATAAATTACTAACTGATGCTAAAGAAAGAGGTGGCTTCTCTCTGCCAGATCTGAAATTATATTTTGAGTCAGCAGCGTTTTTATTGGAAGATGCTGATCTGCTTGACCTGGAAGGGTTTGACAATGTATTTGGTTGGCATGCATATTTATGGTATGATAAGATAAAGGCCCATAAGGTTGTAAGAATCATATAATTCGGAAAGCGTTGTTTAAGGTTTGCAGGATATAAAGATAAAGATATAAGATATAAAGATCTTTTAGCAAATAAGACACCCAGGTGGATTTCACCTTTGGAAGCTAAAGCACAGAAAATGATTAATACAGAATTTAAATGGTTGAAATATAGTGATTTGCTGATTGAGGAAGACAACAAAATCAAGCTAAAACCATATGAACAAATTAAGGATAAGTTGACTGATTGGTTGCAATACCATCAGATCAACGAAATGTTTAAAATGGACAGTAAAATCCCTGGCATTCAGACAGAGAAATCCAGACTGGAGACAGAATTATTGGACTCTAATTATAAGAATCTTTCCAGAATGTATAATTTATTGTTGGAGTGGCATACAAAAGATGAACAAGTAAAATCAGTAATGATTGACTGGGCTAAGGATGAAAATGATGTATAGATGGCATTTAACCCCGGTGAAGTTGGCCAAGATGTATAATTTGTCAGATAATAGGTGCTGGAAATGTAAAGAAAAGGAAGGAACTATGTTCCACATGTGGTGGACGTGCCCCAAAATAAAGGACTTCTGGGGAAAAATTATAATGAAATGAAAAAGGTGTTGAAAGACACCTTTCTAAAGTAACCAGAAGCCTTTCTTTTGGGAATTATAGGGGAAGAATTCCCCCCCAAAAGACAGGACTTTCTTTTTGTATGCCACGACAGCACGTAGACTACTGATTGCAAAGAACTGGAAAATTCAAGAATTACCAACAGTGGAAGATTGGCAAATGAAGATGATTGACTTTATAGAACTCGCCGAACTGACAGCAAGACTGCGTGAACAGAGGGAGGAAGCGGTGCAAGAAGATTGGAAGAAATTTAAATTGTATTTAAAGAAATATTGTAATATTGAAAATTTTTGAAAATCTAGGGAAGAAGTTAGGGATTTCCGGATTAAAATTGGGAGCAAAAGATGTTTATGGTAAAAAAGGATACTAAAATGATTAAATGAATAAATGGATAATAAGAGGTAAGATAAAAGGTTATATATGAAGATGAATCTGCTTTAAAAAGGGATTTAAATTGGAAACCAGGAAGGGAGGATGGGGGGAAATCCCAACAAGATGTTAAGAAAACTAGGTAAAAATTATATATTTTATTGTTGTGTTTAATTGTTTATGTTATGTTTTTCTTTTGTTGTTGTGTGTTTGTTTTGTTATATATGATAAAATGAATAAAATTATTTAAGAACAAAGAAGAGGAAGGGTGGTGCCTCCCTGGGGGAGAATATTATGCCCTGAGGGTGGTTTTGCCCAATGGGGAGAGGTGGTGACAGGCTATTTAAGTGTGCTCCATCCTACAGTCTCCCCTCTTCTTTATTTGGCACCCCCTCCTGCCCAGAGGTGGCGCTGTGGGTTAAACCACGAGCCTAGGGCTTGTCGATCAGAAGGTCGTCGATTCAAATCCCCACGACAGGGTGAGTTCCTGTTGTTCGGTTCCAGCTCCTGCCAACCTTGCAGTTTGAAAGCACGAAGTGCAAGTAGATAAATAGGTACTGCTCCGGCGGGAAGGTAAACGGCGTTTCCGTGCGCTGCTCTGGTTCACCAGAAGCGGCTTAGTCACGCTGGCTACATGACGCGGAAGCTGCATGCCGGCTCCCTCGGCCAATAAAGCGAGATGAGCGCTGTAACCCCAGAGTCGTCCGCGACTGAACCTAACAGTCAGGGATCCCTTTACTTTTACCTTTACCTGCCCTTTTGCAGTGTGGGCCTACAGACTATTTTCCAGGGCCTGTGGGATTTATTTTTATTTTATTTTTTTGCTAGATCCTAATTGGTTCTGGTCTTCTCTTTTTCACCTACTCCACACTGTTTGATTATGTTTGGCTGTTGAACTGGTGTACCTGATGGACACATCAGGATGAATGTTGGCCAATGGGGCTATGATGTGCCTGTTAGGCTCTTACACCAAAGTCCATGGAGTGGGGAAGGAGGAATCTTAGGAAACCTTTCTATGCGCACACAGTGTGTGGCTGTTAACTTGCCCAGGGGATGGGGGTAGAAATTAATGAGCACCTGCCTGGAATTAATTCAAATTGGTAACATTGGTTAAATATGACTTTTGTTTTGCCAATCTCCAAGTTGTTATATTTAATCAATTTAACCTATTTGTCTGCATTTGGTTGTCTTGACTCTTCTTCCTGGTGTGCTGGCAACTATCTTTTGGTACAGAGTCTAGAGGTTCCTAAATATGAAAGCATTTTGCCATCTCTGGCAGGGGAGCAAATGGTGTCCCTTCGGGTTTATAGTACTGTTGTAAACAAAAAAACTGCTCCCTTCCCTTATGGAGTACACAAGAGCCCTTATAGAGTCCTTTGTAGGTTCTCCATCGGTAGGATAAAATAGCAGAGGCCAACCAGAGAATATTGAGAAGCAAAGCAGCTAGTAAGCTTGATCTTTATTAAAGCTGTTGCAACAGGGTGCTTCCCCCACACACAGGAGAGAGGAGGAGGACCCAGGACAAAGGTGTGCAAGCCCTTATAAAGAGGTACCTCGGGTTAAGTACGCTTCAGGTTAAGAACTCCGCTAAGAACAGAAATTGTGCTCTGGCGGTGCAGTGGCAGCAGGAGGTCCCATTAGCTAAAGTGGTGCTTCAGGTTAAGTATGCTTCAGGTTAAGAATGGACCTCCAGAACGAATTAAGTACTTAACCCGAGGTACCACTGTATAGACTTTGAAATTGCCCACTCTGTACCTCAAGACCCCCCCAATACATCATACATACATCAGAGAAGGGGCAGACTACAACAGAAATCTGAGTGCATTGTTTTTATCCTTCTGCCAGATTAAAGGTAAAGGGGCCCCTGACCATTAGGTCCAGTCGTGACCGACTCTGGGGTTGCGGCACTCATCTCGCTTTACTGGCCGAGGGAGCCGGCGTGCAGCTTCCAGGTCATGTGGCCAGCATGACTAAGCTGCTTCTGGCGAACCAGAGCAGCACACGGAAATGCCATTTACCTTCCCGCCAGAGCGGTACCTATTTATTTACTTGCACTTTGATGTGCTTTCGAACTGCAAGGTTGGCAGGAGCAGGGACCAAGCAACTGGAGCTCACACCATCGTGGGATTCGAACTGCCGACCTGATCGGCAAGCCCTAGGCTCTGTGGTTTAACCCACAGTGCCCCCCGCGTCCCTGATTGGATTACCTGGGCATCCTGGCCACTCTTTTGTTATAATAACTACTCAATTATTGAATCCAGGTCACAGGTCACAGGCTCCCCCTATTCATAGCTTAGGATGTGTGAGCAAAGAGACAATGAAGAGACTCCGCATTTCCTTTGACCTTGCAGAGAAATATTTGAGGTCGATTTGGAAGAGACAAATGGTTTCAGGACTTTTTCTGTGGGTCTCAGACATGTGGTCTATACATTTATGTATGTGCTTGCTTGGTACATTTATGAACATTTACTTTATACAGTGGGACCTCGACTTACAAGCGATTCGACTTACTTGTTTTTCGACTTACGAATGACTTCCAGGAGAAACAAAATGGCCGCCGCAACCGAATTTTTCGACTTACGAATGGAAGTCGCGGCCGCTTTAATAGGATTTTTCGACTTATGAATTTTTGACTTACGAATTTTCGACTTACGAATTTTTTCGCTCAATGCATTCCTATGGGGATTTGACTTACGAATGTTTTTGACTTACGAAAATTGCGTTGGAACGCATTATCATCGTAAGTCGAGGTCCCACTGTATATTACTTTATATATATAAGACCTTAAAATTCTTATAACAGTACCCAATGCTAGATTTTGGATCTGAGGCAGAAAATCCCACAAGTGCTCCTCTCTGTCTATGATAGCAAAAATGTAATAAACATAAACAATTTGCTGCTTTTCCATGACACCCAGGATCATCTGCCTGAGGTCACTGCCCTTCTATCTCTGCACAATGACAGGGCTGTTTTATACATAGGAAGTTGCCTTTTACTGAGTCAGACCATTCCTCCATCTAGCTTCATATTGTCTGCCACTCTAACTGGCAGTATTTCTCCAGGGTTTCAGGTAGAACATTTCCCCAGACCTATAGCAGGGATTAAACCTGGGACCTTCTGCATGCAAAACAGTTGCTCTTACCACTGAATTAAGACCCTTCCCTACATCTGAGATGTTGAACTAGTTCTGCATGTGAGAGCAAAGCATGTCATCCTGGACCTACTGTTTCCTCAGGTGTGCCTATGCAGACAAGGTGCCTTTCACTATACATGCTTAAATCTGAAGGCTTGAAAGCAGCAGTTCTCAATGGTGGGTATCACAAGTGTGTGTGTGTGTGTGTGTGTGCGTGCGCGTGTGCACATGCGTTTGTGTGTTCTTTTTTGTCTGTGCTGGCTCCAAAATCCTTGTCAGGAATTTGAGCAGATAAGGCCAGTTAGCGGTGGGAGTCTAACATAACAAGGGACAATAAAGGATGAAAGGAACAAAAGCGTGTGAAATGAGCTTTTTGAAGTCAGTGCCGATAGAGGCCCTTGCTGCATTTAGCGCACCTTGCAACTCACTTCTGAAGAAAGCTGACAACCAGCCTCAACAGAAAGTGGGGGAAGGAAAAGCCATTTACCCCCAAATTAGCTTTAGGAAGGCAAATGAGAGGCAGAGAAAGGATAGGGAGTTTGTGAATTTGAACTTGGTCCCATGTTCTTTAATAAATGTTGCCTAATTGATAGTGAACCCTGTTAATAGTATGAGCACTGGGCCAAGGGATTGCATAGTTGGAATGTGCCCTTGAACTCAGTGTGCTTAGAAGGAGAATAAAGTGGTGTGTGTGTGTGTGTGGGTGTGTGTGTTTGTGTGTGTGTGTGTGTGTGTGTGTGTGTGTGTAGAAACTAGCCTACCATACAAAGGAAAATATTACATATATTGCTCTGACCACTTTTGTCAGGTCTTGAAAGCAGTCCTGCACTAGTTTGAGATGTGACTTGGAACACTGATGTTCATTGCTGAAGGATTTCAAGGGCACTTCCTTTAAAATTTGACTTCCAGTCTTGGGGGGTGGCCCTGAGTAGAATCCTTCCAGGATCTGGGAGTTCTTTAGGATCAGGAGAGGTTTCTTCACTGTATCAAAAACAAAACAAAACCCTCTGTTGAGTAGCACACCTGATCTAGGCAGGAAATATTTCTTCTTTAGAAGCAGAGATGGGATTCTATCTGATCAGAATGTTATAATGCATTTTTGTATTAAAGGGGGGGTCTTTGATGAATGATAGATCAATCTCCCTCATTGGTAATTGTAATAAAGTGCTAAGATGTTTCAAAGCACAGGTTTTTGTATTCCACTGGAAGGTGTATTTCCCGTGAGGGTAAATGGTTAGGGCTACCTTGTTAGCCTGGAAAAGTAGGTTTGGATCCAATGAAAAATTCTTGACTATTGGGAGTTGGGAAGTTTGACCAACTGCATTATTATTTGATGTTTCACTACTACCCCACTTCTCAGTAATTGGGAGGGAATGTAGAGCTTATCCTTTTTATCACAGATAGCAGGATGTTTTCATTACTTGTGATGTTTCTGAGTTCTTTAAAAATATTTTTTACTGTTGCAGCCACCAAAGTACCCTGTCACTTGGAGAAGAGGTGGGGTGGTGTTTTTTTTTTTAATCTTCCCGTCCACTTACACTTGTATGATTGATTTTATTATTAGTGTTATTAGTACTCCCATCATATAATTGTTGGGGCTCTGGACTTTCCATTTCTATAACATCAAATCTATTAAAGATAGGAATTGTAGGTTTACTATCATCTGGTATTGACCTATAGGGTCTAAAAGCTCATCAATTTTAAGCTGTTTAGTACTGGGGGGTGGGGGTGGGGGGAGGCATGGTTGGACTTGTTTCAAGATAACTTTCTGGAGCCCATTTGATTTAAGTCTCAGTTAACAGTTAAAACACACACACACACACACACACACACACACACACAAATCAATTGCTATATCTAAAATTTAAATTAAAACTAGCAAATTGTTCAGGAAGAAATGTATTTTGCTGGTCTGTTATCTCAGCTTAGACCTATCCATCAGAGGAGAAACAATCAGTGATAACTAATAAATGCAAAAGACAGGGTTATAGGACCTCTCCATATGAAAGGAGTGGTTTTGCCTGTATGGAGCAGGCAAGTTTGGGTTTAAGTCCTGGTGTTTGCCTTCAGAAGACTGCTTAGTGGTTCGAAAGTCCCATATAAAACCTTGGGGAATAGAATAGCTCAGAGCTAGAAAAATGTTCTAGAGAAGAATCAGGCTCTTTTCTATCAGCCAAAGTGGTAAAATCCAAGCTCTGCTGGAGTCCAACGGCATGGAAAATTGTAAGCCAGTTGCTACTCCAATAACTATAAAATATCAAAAACAGGCCTTGGTGGCATGGGAGCTGTTCCATTGTCAAACTGATCTCACCATCAGAAAGTTCTTCCTCATGTTTAGTCGGAATCTTCTTTCTTGTAACTTGAATCCATTGGTTTGAGTCCTACCCTGCGGAGGAGAAAACAAGTTTGCTCCACATGACTTCTGAGGTTAGGTGGTGAGAGACTCACCCCAGGTCACCCTTTCTGGCACCCCACATTTAAATTCTTATTCACACACCTCCTTGCTGGCCCTAGTAGGACCAACTTGACCAGTTAGCCCTGGTGATCATCTACTGACTGGTTGTTGTTTTTTTTAAAAAAAAAAGACCCATGAATTTTAGAATTTTATTGATATTGATGCTGCATTTTATGTTGTATTCTATGCTGTTTTATGCTGTTTTTAACTCACATTTTAATCAATGTTTTATATTTGCTGTTAGCCGCCCTGAGCCCGGTTTTTAATCCGGGAAGCACGGGGTATAAATAAAAAATTATTATTATTATTATTATTATTATTATTATTATTATTATTATTATTATTAAGTGGCCAATAGGCTTGGAGGAGCAGGCATCCTTTCAAATACAGCTTGAGCATTTCCTTCAGCAGCTACAGCACCATACTTGACTGAGCAGGATTGGGGCAGGGGTTACATCTTGATTGGCCTGTGGATATAACTTTTTTTTTTGGGGGGGGCTTCTTGACTGGCCTTCGGAGTAGGGGTTTTTTCAATCATACTACCAAGGCCTGATGTTGAGTTTTCATTCCATGTGTGGGGCGAACCAATTTCCCACTTTTGAGGGGATTTAGCTCAGCCTCCTTGGATTTCACTCACTAGCTGCAATTCTGCTTAAGAACAAAACTTAGAATTATAGAATTATAAACTTGGAAGGGAACCAATGTGTCATCTAGTCCAACCCCCTTGCAATGCAGGAATCACAGCTAAAGAATCCCTGGCAGATGGCCAATCTACTGCTCTTTGAAAACATCCAATGAAGGAGAGTAGTCCATTCTACTTTCTAATAACTCTCACCATTAGAAAGTTCTTCCCAATGTTAAGTTGGAATCTCATTTCTTGTAATTTGAATTCATTGGTTCAGATCCAGCCCTCTGGAGCAACAGAAAACAAGCTTGCTCCATCTTCCATGTGATATTTGAAGGTGACTATCATATTACCTCTCAGTTTTCTCTTCTCCAGGCTACATATACCCAGCTCCCTCAGCTGTTCCTTGTATGGCTTGGTTTCTAGATTTGCAATGGATCCCAAACCCAAAATGGAATCTGAAAGCATTTCTTGAGTACTGGCATTTCTCTGGAAAATGAAACTCTATTACACTTGGAAGTAGGTGGTCCCTTCTCACCAGGACAGAGTCTAAATTTAGTCTCTAAGCATCTCACACACCATATGTATTTGCTGCTGTTGTCTCAGACACTTAAAATGTGGCCCAGGGAAGACAAATAGGCCCCTGAAAATATCTCTTCAGGAAGAGATTTTTTTTTCGTGTTCTGCAGCATCTATAAAACATTCATAACACTTCCATTGTGCTGTAAATCCTTAGCAGGGGTTGATAACAGGGCATGAATTTTTAATGTAACATTTATAAATGGTTATTAAAACTATCCTTAATGTAAAGTGTCAGTTTATTTTTAATTAACTGTTGGCGGTTTAAGCTTCAACATTGCCCTGGGGCATGGTGTAAGAATTGGAATTAACCCTCTGTTGACTGTCACACTGGAGGGGATGATATCAGAAATAGAAAAAGATGGTTTGCAATATGGGCTGACTTTGGTCACTTACTTTGCATTATCTGTGCCGGTGAAGTCAGGGCTATCTGAAATGTGTCATAGCAATTCCATGCTCTAGTGTGAAATGAGTTCAAGCTGTAGGTTCTGAAGGCAGAGAAAGGCAGATGGAAGCAATATACAAACCTAACAAGAGCATCCTGGATAAGGCCAATGGCCTGTCTAGCCCAGTATGCTGTTCTCATGGTGGCCAAACAGATGTCTATGGGAAACCTGCAACCAGGAACCAAACACAAGAGCACTTCCCCCCTCTGTGGCTTCCATCACTTTGCATTCAGAAGCATTACTGCCTCTGACAATAGAGGCAGAGCACAGACATTATGGCTTTTCCTCCATGAATTTGTCCAATCCTCTTTTAAAGACATCTAAGTTGGTGGCCATCACTGCCTACTCTGGGAGCGAGTTCCATAGTTCAACTATGTACCTGCCCTGAATATTCCAAAATTCAGTTTCATTGTATGTCCATGAGTTCTATGGTCCTAAAAGAGGAAGGAAGAGTTTTCTCTCACACTTTCTCTCTGCCATGTTTAATTTTATAAATTCTATCATGAGCAGAGGCAGTAACACCACCTTTATCCATCAGTGAAGGCCGAAATTACTACAGGAAGATATCCAGCAGCCCTGTGACCATGACTTGTAAACAGGGGTGTTGTGAGAGCATCCATGAAGGATATTGACAAGCTGGAAGGTGTTTAGAGGGGAGACCAAGATGATCAAGGGTCTGGAAACCAAGCCTTATGAGGGAGTTGGGCATGTTTATCCTGGAGAGGTGGTGACGGAGAGGAAATATTATAGCCATCTTTAAATATCTAAAAGGCTTTCTCGTGGAAGATGGAGCAAGCTTGTTTTCTCTTGCTCTGGGGGATGAGGCCCAAACCAATAACTTAAACTTACAAGAAAGGAGATTCCAACTAAACATTTCAGAAGAACTTTCTGGCAGTAAGAGCTGTTCAACAGTGAAACAGACTCCCACAAGAGGTGGTGGACTCTCCTTCCTTGGAAGTTTTAAAGCAGAGGTTAGATGGCCATCTGTCAAGGATGCTTTAGCTGCGACTCCTGCATTGCAGGGGTTGAAGTAGATGACCCTTGGGTCCCCTCCAACTCTAAGATTCTATGATTCTGTAAAAAGATGGTCATCTGTCATGTATGGTTTACTTGAGATTCCTGCATCACCAGGGGTTTGACTACATGACCCTTGGGGTCCCTTCCAACACTACAATTCTGTGATTCTGTGGGTCTATGATACTCTCCTTTTATCTAAATTAAAAAGTACCAGACACTGCAAACTTTCCTCAAAAGGGAGTCACTCCATCCCTTCAATAATTTTGCTTGTCTTTTTCTGCTGGAACTGCTGTCCCATGGGCAGTAGAGGCTGGTCTGCCCTTAATCAACCCACACCCTGCCCTTTTCTTTAGTCAATCAGTGGGTGGCTCTGCCTGTTATTGTCCCTGCCCTGAGTTCAAGTGGGCACCACCCACCATTGCCCTGTGGGCAGGGTGATATCTCTCAAAGCTAAGTTACAGGAAGGTAGATTTTTGCTAGACATTTGTAGAAAATCCGCTTGGCCACAAAAGCAGTTAGACAATGGACTCTTTTGTTAATTAACAGTTATTACTTGTGGATCCACATGCCCCTAAGGTTTTGTCAGTCTTCATAAGATCTTGCCAATAGAAGTCCAATGGGAGTCCCTGGTTTCTTTTAGATGAAGTTTGAAAAGCATGTTGTTCAGAGAAGAACTTGATGTTGATAACCACTTTTATTGATATGTTATTGATGCTATTGTCATATTGTATTTTTATGTTGTACACTAGCTTATTTTAGATATAATGTATCATTCATGTGTGTGTGTGTGTGTGTGTGTGTGTGTGTTAAGAGCAGTCAAACTAGATGACCTACAACACACACACACACACACACACACACACACACACACACAGATTCTATGGAGTGCCTGGAGGCCAGCGACTGAGGAGGGAGCACAAGGTGAGTTGAGCTTGGGGGACACTCTGTAGGTTTTGTGGGTTTGTCTTTTGGGGGCTGTGTGTGATGAAGTTTGTGTGCTTATTTGTTTCCTTATTTGTTTGTGTGCTTCTTTCCTAGGGCTTGTGCTTGTTTTCTAGGGCTTCTGCCTCTTGGATTTGTGTGACTGTCCAGGCTTGTGTGTGTGTTTGTTTCTGGCCATGTGCTCTCCCTGAGCACATGGTCTGGGGGGGTGTGGCTTCTGTTGAGTCAGGTGAGACAGGTGACTAGTGTGGGCGGAGCTACTCAGTGCCTGGAGGGCAGCGACTGAGGAGGGAGCACAAGGTGAGCTGAGCTTGGGGGACACTCTGTAGGTTTTGTGGGTTTGTCTTTTGGGGGCTGTGTGTGATGAAGTTTGTGTGCTTATTTGTTTCCTTATTTGTTTGTGTGCTTCTTTCCTAGGGCTTGTGCTTGTTTTCTAGGGCTTCTGCCTCTTCGATTTGTGTGACTGTCCAGGCTTGTGTGTGTGTTTGTTTCTGGCCATGTGCTCTCCCTGAGCACATGGTCTGGGGGGGGCGTGGCTTCTGTTGAGTCAGGTGAGACAGGTGACTAGTGTGGGCGGAGCTACTCAGTGCCTGGAGGGCAGCGGTGCGTGCCTAGCGGTGCACACAGTTTGACCCACCTTTTAGATAAAGGGGAGCTAGTCTCAAATGTTTATTGGGGGAGACCTAGGCTTCTAGGCTTCTCTTTTTGTCCTGACTTCAAGCTCTTCAAGATGGAGGGTGAGTGAACAACTGCAGTCACCTGCAATTCCTGCACAATGTTTGTCGTCTTGCCAAAGGATGTAGGCAGCTACACCTGCAGCAAGTGCAAGTTGGTTGCCCTACTAGAAGACAAGGTCCGGCAACTTCAGGCCCGTGTATCTACGCTCCAGAAAATTAAAGAGCTGGAGCTTTTCTTGGAAGCAGCATAGCACACTGTCTGCACAAAGGAGGAGACAGGGCACATCCCTGAGGATGTGACCAGTTCCCCAACACAGGAGCCAGATGTATGGAGGAATGTGACTCATAGAAGTAGAAGGCCGAGGGATCGCTCTGAGTGTTTAGAACTACACAATCGATTTGAAGTGCTCTCCCTTAACATGGAAGATGAAGAACAGACTCCATTGGAAGATCTCTCCCTTATCACCTTCATGGATCACTGCCTTGTCGTGGCGAAGGGGCTTGAATAACTCAGGGAAGTTATGGACAGGTCAAGATGGACAGGTCATAGTGGAGAGTTCTGACCAAACGAGATCCACCTGGAGGAGGAACCGGCAAGCCACTCCAGTATCCCTGCCAAGAAAACTCCATGGACAAAGACAATAGGCATATAAAAGTTATGAAGCTGGAAGGTGAGCCCCTCAGGTCGGAAGGCATCCAACATGCTACTGAGGAAGAGTGGAGGACAAGTACAGGTAGATTCAGAGCTGATGAAGCGGCTGGGCCAAAGCTGAAAGATCGCTCAGTTCCGGATATGCCTGGAAGCGAAAGGAAAGTCCAATGCTGTAAAGAAAAATATTGCATAGGAACCTGGAGTGTAAGAACCATGAACCTTGGTAAGCTGGATGTGGTAAAAAATGAGATGGCAAGAATAAACATTGACATCTTGGACATCAGTGAACTAAAATAGATGGGAATTGGCGAATTCAGTTCGGATGACTATCACATCTACTACTGTGGGCAGGAATCCCGTAAAAGAACTGGAGTGGCCCTCATAGTCAACAAAAGAGTGGCGAAAGCTGTACTGGGATGCAATCTCAAAAATGATAGAATGATCTCGATATGAATCCAAGGTAGACCTTTAAACATCACAGTAATCCAAGTTTATGCACCAACTACTGGTGCTGAAGAAACTGAAATTGACCAATTCTATGACGACTTACAACACCTGATAGAAATGACTCCAAAGAAGGATGTTCTTCACATTATAGGGGATTGGAATGCTATAGTAGGGAGTCAAGAGATAAAGGGAACTGGCAAGTTTGGCCTTGAAGTTCAAAGTGAAGCAGGGCAAATGCTAATAGAGTTCTGTCAAGAGAACAAGCTGGTCATCACAAACACTCTTTTCCAACAACACAAGAGACGACTCTACACATGGACATCACCAGATGGGCAACATCGAAATCAGATTGATTATATTCTCTGCAGCCAAAGATAGAGAAGCTCTATACACTCAGCAAAAACAAGATCTGGAGCTGACTGTGGCTCAGATCATCAGCTTCTTATAGCAAAATTCCAGCTTAAACTGAAGAAAGAAGGAAACACCACTGGGCCAGTAAGATACAATGATGATATTCCAGCTGAACTATTTAAAATTTTAAAAGATGATGCTGTTAAGGTGCTACACTCAATATGCCAGCAAGTTTGGAAAACTCAGCAGTGGCCAGAGGATTGGAGAAGATCAGTCTACATCCCAATCCCAAAGAAGGGCAGTGCCAAAGAATGCTCGAACTACCATACAATTGCGCTCATTTCACACGCTAGCAAGGTTATGCTTAAAATTCTACAAGGCAGGCTTAAGCAATATGTGAACCGAGAACTCCCAGAAGTGCAAGCTGGATTTCGAAGGGGTAGAGGAACCAGAGACCAAATTGCAAACATGTGCTGGATTATGGAGAAAGCTAGAGAGTTCCAGAAAAACATTTACTTCTGCTTCATTGACTACGCAAAAGCTTTTGACTGTGTCGATCACAGCAAACTATGGCAAGCTCTTAAATAAATGGGAGTGCCTGATCACCTCATCCATCTCCTGAGAAAGCTCTATGAGGGACAAGAAGCTACAGTTAGAACTGGATATGGAATAACTGATTGGTTCAAAATTGGAAAAGGAGTACGAAAAGGCTGTATATTGTCTCCCTGCTTATTTAACTTACCGGTATATGCAGAATTCATCATGCGAAAGGCTGGACTGGATGAATCCCAAGCCAGAATTAAGATTGCCGGAAGAAATATCAACAACCTCAGATATGCTGATGACACAACCTTGATGGCAGAAAGTAAGGAGGAATTAAAGAACCTTTTAATGAGGGTGAAAGAGGAAAGCACAAAATATGGTCTGAAGCTCAACATAAAAAAAAAAACCTAAGATCATGGCCACTGGTCCCATCACCTCCTGGCAAATAGAAGGGGAAGAAATTGAGGCAGTGAGAGATTTTACTTTCTTGGGTTCCATGATCACTGCAGATGGTGACAGAAGTCATTAAATTAAAAGACGCCTGCTTCTTGGGAGAAAAGCAATGACAAACCTAGACAGCATCTTAAAAAGCAGAGACATCACCTTGCCGACAAATGTTCGTATAGTTCAAGCTATGGTTTTCCCAGTAGTGATGTATGGAAGTGAGAGCTGGACCATCAAGAAGGCTGATCGCCGAAGAATTGATGCTTTTGAATTATGGTGCTGGAGGAGACTCTTGAGAGTCCCATGGACTGCAAGAAGATCAAACCTATCAATTCTTAAGGAAATCAGCCCTGAGTGCTCACTGGAAGGACAGATCCTGAAGCTGAGGCTCCAATACTTTGGCCACCTCATGAGAAGAGAAGACTCCCTGGAAAAGACCCTGATGTTGGGAAAGATGGAGGGTACAAGGAGAAGGGGACGACAGAGGACAAGATGGTTGGACAGTGTTCTCGAAGCTACCAACATGAGTCTGACCAAACTGCGGGAGGCAGTGGAAGACGGGAGTGCCTGGCGTGCTCTGGTCCATGGGGTCACGAAGAGTCGGACACGACTAAACGACTAAACAACAACAACAACCCTCATCACAATTGATGAGGAATATGAAGATGAGCAGCAAAGTCAGTTCTCCGGGAATGTGCAGGTGACCTTAGAAGGGAGAGCACATGTAAGAATCCTGACCAAGCCTATGAGGAGGCGTGTAGTGGTGATTGGGGATACCCTACTGAGGGGAACAGCAGCAGTGATCTGTGGGCCTGACAAGATGTATCGAGAGGTGTGCTGTCTCCCCGGGGCCAAGATCCAAGATGTAACAGAATGGCTGCAAGGAATCATAAAACCCACTGACAAAAACCCCTTCCTTTCGGTCCATGTGGGAATCAATGACACTGCAAGCCATAGCCTCCAGAAGATCAAAAGTGATTATGAGACTCTGGGCAGGAAGCTGAAGCAATTAAATGCACAAATTGTCATCTCATCTCTCCTCCTAGTTGAACGACGTGGCCCAGGGAGAGAGGGTAAAATAGGGGAAGTGAACAACTGGCTTTGCAAATGGTGCCAGCAGGAACGGTTTGGATTCTTAGATCACGGTCTGCAGTTTCTTGAAGATGGCAAGTGATGGGCTTCACCTAAGAAGGGTTGGGAGGAATGTTTTTGGCAAGAATCTCAAAAACCTCTTCAGGGGGGCTTTAAACTGACTTATGTGGGGGAGGGAGACAGTGGTCTTGAAGGTAGGAGTCTATCAAGTGCTGAAGATGATCATCCAAATGTCAAGGACCAAATGGAGCAAACAGCATGCAGACCTAGTGGTGGGAGGAAAAAAATCCTTAAATAAGAGACTAGGGGGAATGATCAATGGTCTTCAATGTCTGTATACTAATGCACAGAGCATGGGAAATAAACAAGATGAACTTGAGCTTTTGGTACAGCAAACTAGATACGACATAATAGGCATCACTGAAACCTGGTGGGATGAGTCTCATGATTGGAATGTAGTAATAGAGGGATACAATCTATTTCAGAGAAATAGACCAAACGGGAAAGGAGGAGGAGTGGAGTTATATGTCAGGGATGTGTATACCTGTGAAGAGATCCATGATTTAAAACTTCAAAGCCAAATTGAGAAATTAAAAGAGAAAAATAACAGTGATCTCATTGTGGGAGTTTACTATAGATCCCCAAGCCAAACTGAAGCAACAGATTATGCCTTCCTGGAACAGATGACCAAGCATTCAAAAGGTAGTAGTAATGGGGGATTTCAACTATCCTGATATTTGTTGGATGTCAAACTCAGCCAAGAGCACAAGGTCGAACAGATTCCTCACTGGCCTTGCAGACAATTTCATTGTCCAGAAAGTGGGAGAAGCAACAAGAGTTTCAGCCATTTTAGATCTGGTTCTAACCAATAGTGATGACCTGGTTAGTGGCGTAGAAGTGGCAGAATCATTAGGTGGGAGTGATCATGCTCTTCTGGAGTTTATTATACAGCGGAAAGGAGCAACCAAGCATACTAAGACTCAAATTCTAGACTTTAAGAAAGCCGACTTCAGAAAACTTAGGGAAACGCTGGGTGTGATCAGTAATACTAAAAGGGAAGGGAGTTCATGATGGATGGGAGTTTGTTAAAAGGGAGATATTAAAAGCACAACTTCAAGCAGTACCAATGAGACGAAAACATGGAAGGTGCCTAAATAAGCCAGGGTGGCTATCTAAAGAACTTTTAATTGAGTTAAGATTTAAAAGGGATATGTACAAAAAAATGGAAAAGGGGGGAAACCACCAGAGAGGAATTCAAACAAATAGCCAGCATGTGTAGAGACAAAGTCAGAAAAGCTAAAGCACAGAATGAACTCAGTCTTGCTAGAGAAGTTAAAAGCAATAAAAAGGGCTTTTATGTGTATGTCCGTAGCAAAAGGAAGAACAAGGAAACAGTGGGGTCACTTAGAGGAGAAGATGGTGAAATGTGAACAGGGGACAGAGAAAGGGCAGAACTCCTCAATGCCTTCTTTGCCTCAGTCTTCTCCAAATAAAGAAAACAATGCCCGACCTGAAGAATATGGAGCAGATGATTCAGCAGGGGAAACACAGCCTAGAATAAGTAAGGAGGTAGTACAAGAATACTTGGCTAGTTTAGATGTATTCAAGTCTCCAGAGCCAGATGAACTACATCCAAGAGTATTAAAAGAACTGGCAGAGGTGTTTTCAGAACCACTGGCAGTAATCTTTGAGAATTCCTGGATAACAGGCAAAGTCCCAGCAGACTGGAGGAGGGCAAATGTTGTCCCTATTTTCAAAAAGGGGAAAAGAGAGGACTCAAACAATTACCGCCCAGTCAGCCTGACATCAATACCAGGAAAGATTCTAAAGCAGATCATCAAGCAAACGGTCTGTGAGCACCTAGAAAGGAACGCTGTGATCATTAAAATCAGCATGGGTTTCTGAAAAATAAGTCATGTCAGACTAATCTGATCTCATTTTTTGACAGAATTACAAGCCTGGTAGACGAAGGGAACACTGTGGATGTAGCCTACCGGTATCTGGATTTCAGCAAGGCCTTTGACAAGGTGCCCCATGATATTCTTGTAAAGAAGCTGGTAAAATGCGGGCTAGACAATGCTACCATTCAGTGGATCTGTAACTGGCTGACTGACCGAACCCAAAGGGTGCTCATCAATGGCTCCTCTTCATCCTGGAGAGAAGTGACTAGTGGGGTGCCACAGGGTTCTGTCTTGGGCCCAGTCTTATTCAACATCTTTATCAATGACTTGGATGATGGGCTTGAGTGCATCCTGATCAAGTTTGCAGATGACACCAAATTGGGAGGGGTGGCTAATACCCCAGAGGACAGGATCACACTTCAAAATGACCTTAACAGATTAGAGAATTGGGCCAAAGCAAACAAGATGACTTTTAAGAGAGAGAAATGTAAAGTACTACACTTGGGCAAAAAAAATGAAAGGCACAAATACAGGATGGGTGACACCTGGCTTGAGAGCAGTACAAGTGAAAATGAGTCAGCAGTGTGATGCAGCAGCTAAAAATACAATGCAATTCTGGGCTACATCAATACGAGTATAGCATCTAGATCAAGGGAAGTAATAGTACCACTGTATTCCGCTCTGGTCAGACCTCACCTGGAATACTGTGTCCAGTTCTGGGCACCACAGTTCAAGAAGGATACTGACAAGCTGGAACGTGTCCAGAGGAGGGCAACCAAAATGGTCAAAGGCCTGGAAACTATGCCTTATGAGGAACGGCTTAGGGAGCTGGGTATGTATAGCCTGGAGAAGACAAGGTTAAGGATATGATAGCCATGTTCAAATGTATAAAAGGATGTCATATAGAGGAGGGAGAAAGGTTGTTTTCTGCTGCTCCAGAGAAGCGGACATGGAGCAATGGATTCAAACTACAAGAAAGAAGATTCCACCTAAACATTAGGAAGAACTTCCTGACAGTAAGAGCTGTTAGCCAGTGGAATTTGCTGCCACGGAGTGTGGTGGAGTCTCCTTCTTTGGAGGTCTTTAAGCAGAGGCTTGACAGCCACCTGTCAGGAATGCTTTGATGATGTTTCCTGCTTGGCAGGGGGTTGGACTGGATGGCCCTTGTGGTCTCTTCCAACTCTTTGGTTCTATGGGTTATAGCTAAGTTCTACTCAGGGTAGTCCCACTGAAATTAATGACCCTAGACAAGTTAATGGAGGATAAGGCTATCCATGGCTACTTGCCATGATGGCTATGTTCTTCCTCCAGTGTTGGAGGCAGTATGTTAGGATTCACAAGTGTGAAGAGTGCTGTTAATTCAGATCCTGCTTGATTACTTCTCATGGGCATCTGGTTCCCCACCATTAGAAAGAGGATGTAGGAATAGATGGACCTTGGTTTGTTCCAGCTTCATCGGATCTTCTTATGTTCTTAACATGCTCTTTGCCACTGAATTGGAACAAATGACAATCGGCAGAAAACTTGATTGCCATTTGGTCCAATTCAGTAGTAAACCATGGGTTTCCTGAAAGAAGGCGGTGGCGCACATGATAGATGAACTCTCAGTCATGTGCATTAAAGTTTCCATGAGTCAGATAAGAAGTCTTCAGTCCTAATTTGGAGGGTGAGATATTAAGATGAGTGAGAGAGGGAAGTTGAAATGGAGCATGAAATGACTGTCAGGAAGTGACAGCTGCTAGTTAAAATAGGAAAAGGGAAGAGTATGAAGGGTGGAGCAGATTAGCTAGGTAAGAAGGGATTTAGGAGATTACTCACTCTAATCACATTTTCCCCAAATTTCAGATTACCAGATGACAACCAACCAAGATCCAAGAAATTGTGGTGTATATTAATGGCAGCCAGGCTCAAATAGTAGTAGTAGTAGTAGTAGTAGTAGTAGTAGTAATTCTTAGGGGGGAAGAGAAATAAGCAGTGCTCCTGTCACAGCTAATGAAATTGTCAAAGATATCTTCTCACCCTAGAAATATTCAGTGAAATATTCTCCCCAATTTACCTGCTTGCTTACAGAATTTCGAATGACCATTTGCACACATTTTCTCTAATTTTAAACACAACATTCTGGTCAGTATAGCATACCAGCTCTCTCCATAAACTAGCAGGTGCACTAAAGATTTATTCTCCATTGATGTGTTTTCGTTTTCATTTACTGTCTTTACAGCTATAATCTAAGATACACTTACAGGTGCAAGTACAGGTGCAAAGGCTAACTGAAGTTAGGGAGGGTTTACTTATGAGTAAAAACAGCCACAGGTTGAATTTCTGAGAGAGTGAGAGCCTTCAGTTTCCCGAGCATGAAACATGGGTCTCCTGGCCAAACAACACCAGGGACAAATTTCTTTGGTAAACATGGTTGAAAATGATGTGCTTTCTTAGCAGTTAAAGGGAATTCAAAAATGCCCTGGGTGCAGGAGGTTATTTGGGACAACTGTCGCTGTAAATCAAGCCAATCGCCTCTCAGTCAAGCATTACTTTATGGTTGTCAAGCACATGTGTCTTTGAGAGAGGGAGGGGGCAAGAGAGACCTTTGTGGGGGTGTGCTGGCTGTGATGTGGAAATGATGTCTGGCTAATTTTGCTTCCCTAAATGAACTTGACTCTATGGCTGGTGTCAGGTTTTGCTAAGTGCCTTAAACCAAGAGAGACTAATTAGGAATGCATTAAATATTAAAGCTCTCTGACACCGGGGCATCGATGATGACAGAAGAAAAGAAATCCTGTAACCTAATCTGCACCCAACAGGAGTAATTTATGTTCCCTTCTTTTAAGAAAAGAAAATCCAATTATGTGGCTTGCTGGAACATGTATTTAAAGGGAAAGTTAATTTTTAAAACACCCACCCACATGCACATGCAAAATGGCACAGATGCTGTGAGTGAATTTCAGTTCCCCGAGCACTTCAATGGTTCGTTTATTGCTTCCCTTTTTTACAAACGTAGGCTGGGAAAAGGAAATATACTGTTTTTTATTATTACAACATTGCTAGGCCAACGTTTTGTTTTGATCTAGCAGTGGGCCAGCTTGTTGCACAGCAAGGGTCACCCAGGGGAGCGCTTCAGAGAACAGCACGGGACTGCAGCTAATTTGCACACAGCAGATGTGTGTGGTGCCTTTAATTAGAATTGTGCTCGCACGGAAGTGGACAGTGCCAAGCAACAGCTGGTGAATGAACCCATCCTCCAACACAGTGTTCCTTGTATTGTAAATCCAAGATGTGAAAATCTATGAACCAGGCTTCCAAAATAATGACTTGACAGTTTGTTAAGCAGATCTCCTCCCTCCCCTTAGAAGTGACATGAATTTTGAAGGGGCTGTTCCTTCTCAGATTCACCAGTGAATGGGCCAGCCCAGCCAAAATCAAATTTGGAAGTAGAAATCCAACTTTAAATGTTAGCACTTAAGTATTGTGTGAGTTCTGTTGATTTCATAGGAAGAACATGTGAAGTTACACACACACACACGTGTGTGTGTGTGTTTATATATATATATATGTGTGTGTGTGTGTGTGTGTGTGTGTGTGTGTGTGTATAAGCCCATTGCAGTGTGAAGGAGACAGTTCACTCCAGATATGGTGCAGAATATCAACTTGATATGATTATCCATGTATCCAATAAACCTTTAAAGTGGAGTAGCAGAATATCTCAGAGAACCAGAGAAAGAATTTCTGCCCCCCCCTTTTCTTTTTGACAGAAGGATTATTTCTGAAAAGGCCAGGGTGTGAGGAACAATTAATAAATATCATTGAATGAAGCTATTTCCTCAGTGCACCTATGGAACTGACAATTTCCTGGTTGAAGCTAGTAGAAAATTTCTGCCTCCAATATGTTGGGGTGAGAAGGGTTTGGGGAAGTGAGAGAAGGATCTTGCTTTGCAGAAGATGGGAATTCCCTAGTTCTGACTTCCAAATGGCTAGTTCATGTATGAATGGCAGAAGGGGTGGAGGTCACTGTGAAAGTTTTTAATAAAGATTGAAAACTAGAACCTAAAAATGTTGCCCTCACGTTTCTCCTGCGCCTCTCTGTTTGCTGGCTTATAAAACGTAGCAGAGTTTCTTCTATCTCAGCAGCCTTTAAATGCAGCGTTTCGCAGCCTCTCTGTGTGAAGACTTCTCAGCAATAAAACACTGACACAGTTTATTCCAAACTGTTAACGTTTATTAACAAAATAATATACTTCCAGAGGAGCTTTCTGACATTGCTTCCTTCTGACTAAAAGAAACCAGTAACCAGTAACTGTTTCCAACTGTCGTCTGTGAACAGCCCCACCCAGTGACCAGAGTGTCATAGCAGAGCTGTTAACTCTTTAAGCTTCACACCCCCTCTTGCTCTGCATCACTGGGGCGTCAGTAAGTTACACAACTCACCCCAAACCCTTACAGAATTCCCTATGCTTCTGGAAACTCAATGGTTTGGTAAATCCATCTGCCAAATTTTCCTGACTGGGACAATACTTCAATTTAACTAATCCTGTTTGAACACTCTCACAAATGTTTTGGAAACAAATGTCCAAATGTTTGATTCTAGACTTGAACTGTCTGCTAACTTTAAGCATGGTTGATTGTCCTCCCAAACTGTAATGGACAAACAACAATCCCCACAAATTTCTTGTACCAAACATCTGTAAAATTTGAGCTCTCTGCAGCCTTCAGATAAAGCTCCAAATTCAGCTTCAGTGGAGAAAAGAGCAATAAGATTTTGCTTCCGGGATTTCCACCCAACCAATGATCCTCCTAATTTTACTACCATTCCAGATACAGATTTCCTGTCCCTTAGATTAGCCCAATCACTGTCAGTCCAACACATTAGTTGTGGTTCACCCTTGGCTGACAATTTGAGACATACATCTTTGGTAGCCTGCAAATACCTGAGTACTCTTTTAATTCCTTTCCAGGCAACCTTATTAGGCTTTGAAGCCTCTCTAGTAAGCAAATTGGTAGCATAAGCTATATCAGGCCTACTCCACTGGGAAAGATATAACAGACTTCCCAGAGCTGACTGAAATACTTCAGCATTCTCAAACATAGTCGTCTCTCCAAATTGACTGTCTTTTATGAAACATGTTTCCATGGGCGTTCTGACACCCATGCATTCAGGCATTTTAAATTTTTCTAACAACTTTTCAATTTTGCTTTTCTGACTAAGAAACTTCTGTCCTCAGTTCTATCAACTTGAACTCCTAGGTAAACCTTTACAGGCCCTAGATTATTGTGTTTAAACTTTTTACTAAGTTTCTGTGCAAACTCCTGCACCTGTTTCTGACTTTTACTAGCATACACAATGTCATCAACAAAAATTAGAACTAGCTGTCATTTCTCATCCGAACCTTTGAGATACAAACAACTGTCAGGTTTACTTTTTCTGAAACCCATGCTTTCCAACGCATCATTTAAGCACAAATTCCAATTTCTGGCTGATTGTTTTAGACCGTAAATTGACTTGTGTAGCTTCCACACCTGACCTTTTTCCTTGTCCTCAAACCCCAATGGAGGTATCATGTACAACTCCTCCTCTGAGTTTAAGTAAGCTACGTCTATGTCAAAATGGTGTGCCTCAAAAATTTTCTGAGTCGCATGTACTAAAAGCATGCGTAGAGTCTCACTCGGAGAAGTAGGAGCATACACCTCAGTATAATGCAATCCTTTCCTCTGTGTGAAACCTCTGGCTACAAGCCTAGCTTTATATTGAAACCAGTAACTGTTTCCAACTGTCATCTGTGAACAGCCCCACCCAGTGACCAGAGCGTCATAGCAGAGCTGTTAACTCTTTAAGCTCTAGTTACAGGTAGTTAGCTGTGTTGGTCTGTCATAGTCAAAACAAAATAAAAAATTTAAAAAAAATCCTTCCAGTAGCACCTTAGAGACCAACTAAGTTTGTTCTTGGTATGAGCTTTCGTGTGCATGCACACTTCTTCAGATACACTAAAAAAGAAGTCACCAGACCCTTATATATAGTGAGAGGGTGGGAGGGGTATTACTCAGAAGGGTGGTGGGAATGGGTGATAGACTGATAGCTGTGGTAAACCTGTTGACGACTATTAACGACTGCAATTAGTCTTACAGGACAAAGCAAGGGGTGAGAAGGTTAAAAATAGCTTTGTCATGTATAATGAGATAAGAATCCAATGTCTTTGTTCAGACCAGGTCTCTCCATCGTTTTAAGCTTGGTAATGAGTTGCAATTCAGCAACTTATCTTTCCAGTCTATTTCTGAAATTCCTTTGCAATAGGACAGCTACTTTGAGATCTTGTATAGAGTGTCCTGGGAGACTGAAGTGTTCTCCTACTGGTTTCTCTGTCTTGTGATTCCTGATGTCAGATTTATGTCCATTTATCCTTTGGCATAGGGTTTGGCCTGTTTGACCAATATAGAGAGCTGAAGGGCATTGTTGGCATTTGATGGCATACACAATGTTAGACAATGAGCAATTAAATAGTCCTGAGATCACAGAATCACAGAATCATAGAGTTGGAAGAGACCACAAGGGCCATCCAGTCCAACCCCCTGCCAAGCAGGAAACACCATCAAAGCATTCCTGACAGGTGGCTGTCAAGCCTCTGCTTAAAGACCTCCAAAGAAGGAGACTCCACCACACTCCTTGGTAGCAAATTCCACTGTCGAACAGCTCTTACTGTCAGGAAGTTCTTCCTAATGTTTAGGTGGAATCTTCTTTCTTGCATACCCAGCTCCCTAAGCCGTTCCTCATAAGGCATCGTTTCCAGGCCTTTGACCATTTTGGTTGCCCTCCTCTGGACACGTTGGTATGTGTGATGTTGTTGGGGCCAGTAATGGTGTTGTCCGGGTGTATGTGGCAGCAAAGTTGGCATCTGGGTTTATTGCAGGCTCTGGTGCCAGTGTCCGTGTTAAGTCTGGTTGTAGTATTATTGTGAGTGAGGAGTTTTTTAAGATTGGGTGGCTGTCTGTAGGCAATTAAAGGTCTTCCTCCCAGAGCTTGAGAAAGAGAACTGTCGTTGTCTAGGAGAGGTTGTAGATCTCTGATGATGTGTTGTACTGTTTTAACTTGGTAGCTGTATGTGATTACTAGTGGTGTTCTGCTATTTTCTTTTTTGGGTCTGTCTTGCAGCAAGTTCTCTCTGGGTATCAGTCTGGCTCTGTTGATCTGTTGTTTAACTCTCTGGGTATCAGTCTGGCTCTGTTGATCTGTTGTTTAACTTCATCCAGTGGATATTTTAGTTCTAAAAAGGTTTGCTGTAGATCTCTTAGGTGAGAGTCTCTGTCTGTAGGGTTGGAACAGATGCGGCTGTAACGTAGGGCCTGGCTATATACAATGGATTGTTTGGTATGTTTGGGATGGTAGCTAGAAGCATGTAGATATGTTTGTCAGTCAGTAGGTTTACGGCACAGGTGTCAAGGACAAGGCCCGCGGGCCAAATGCGGCCCGCGAGACCTCGTCATGTGGCCCGTGAGCGCGCGCTGATTGGCGGTGGGCAATCCCCCGCACCATTTTTGCCTTGCCGGGAGAACCGGCAAGGTTTTTTTTCCCCGGGCCGTTTTGGCCCAGCGCGGCTTTTTGCCGCCTCAGGGGTGCCCCGTGCGGCTTTCTGCCGCGTTGGGGAAGCCCCCCGCACCATTTTTTTCTTGCCGGGTGTCGCCCGTCGCCACCGAGGCTTTTGCAAGCGTCGGTGGCGAGGGGGAGGGAGACGTTGCACGGAGCGGAGAAGGAGCGGCACGCGCCGACCCTTCCCCGCTCTGTGAAGCATCTCCGCTGTCGCCCGTCACCACCGAGGCTTGCAAAAGCCTGCTTTTGCAAGCGTCGGTGGGGAGGGGGAGGGAGACGTTGCACGGAGCGGAGAAGGGGCGGCGCGCGCCGACCCTCCCCCGCTCTGTGAAGCATCTCCGCTGTCGCCCGTCGCCACCGACGCTTGCAAAAGCCTGCTTTTGCAAGCGTCGGTGGCGCGGGGGAGGGAGACGTTGCACGTTGCGGAGAAGGGGCGGCGCGCGCCGACCCTCCCCCGCTCTGTGAAGCATCTCCGCTGTCGCCCGTCGCCACCGACACTTGCAAAAGCCTGCTTTTGCAAGCGTCGGTGGCGAGGGGGAGGGAGACGTTGCACGGAGCGGAGAAGGGGTGGCGCGCGCCAACCCTCCCCCGCTCTGTGAAGCATCTCCGCTGTCGCCCGTCACCACCGAGGCTTGCAAAAGCCTGCTTTTGCAAGCGTCGGTGGCGAGGGGGAGGGAGACGTTGCACGGAGTGGAGAAGGTGCGGCGCGCACCGACCATTTCCCGCTCTGTGAAGCATCTCTGCTGTCGCCTGTCGCCACCGAGGCTTGCAAAAGCCTGCTTTTGCAAGCGTCGGTGGCGAGGGGGAGGGAGACGTTGCACGGAGCGGAGAAGGGGCGATGCACGGCCACCCCTTCTCTCTCTCTCTCTCTCTCTCTCTCTCTCTCTCTCACTCACTCACTCACCCCTTCTGTCTTTCTTTCTGTCTGTGTGTCTTTCTTTCCTTCCTTTTTCCTTCCTTCCTTCCTTCCTTCCTTCCTTCCTTCCTTCCTTCCTTCCTTCCTTCCTTCTCTCTGACCCCTTCCTTCCTTCTCCCTCTTTCTTTCACTCTCTCTCTCACCCCTTCTGTCTGTCTTTCTTTCTGTCTGTCTGTCTGTCCTTCCTTCCTTCTCTCTCTCTCTCTCTCTCTCTCTCTCTCTCTCTCTCACTCACTCCTTGCTTCCTTGCTTCCTTCCTTCTCTCTCTCTCTCTCTCTCTCTCTCATCCCTTTCTTCCTTCTCCCTCTTTCTTTCACTCTCTCTCACCCGCCAACCCCGTTCGCCAAAGCAGGCTTGTTTTTGCGATCGGGGTTGGCGGGGAAGAACCAGCAGCATCCCTCCGCCACCCCTCCCAGCCTTTTAGAGGAGGAAAACCAGAAAAATATTTTTTTTCTTGTTTTCCTCCTCTAAAAACAACGTGCGCACTATGGTCCGGAGCGTGTTATGGAGCGAAAAATACGGTACATTATTATGAAAAACAGTAATAATTGAATGCAGTGACAATAATTTATGATAATAAAGAGTGGACACATAGTCCTACAGATACAACCGGCCCTTTGAGGGTGACCAAACTGCTGATGCGGCCCCGATGAATTTGAGTTTGACACCCCTGGTTTACGGTATAAGGTGGTGTCTATGTGCCCATCCTCTGTTATCCTTCACAGTCACATAGTGCCAGCATAAGGCCTCTGCTGCTGATGTTGAGGGAGACCCCTTGCTGGGGAAAAAATGGACAAACACAGCAACAAACAGCTATCCCCAGTGATGTTCCTTTATTGCTATAGGGACACAAAAAACTTCATTATACTCAGCCAATTGCTCTGCTTGGCTCAATATTCACTGTATTCACTGAAAAGCAGTGGCTCTCTATGATTTTAGATATATTCTCTCCCAGCCACACCTAGAGATGCCAGAATTTGAACCTGTAATGTGCTGCATGGAAAGCAGGTGCCCTTCTCTTTTTTTAATAATCATTTTTTATTAGTTTTATAAGAATACAATAATAAAATTCACACATTTATCTTCACATCTTATACCGTTTTGGCTTTTTATGGCCGTGACTTCCGTCAAACCTTCCTCATGATATTCTAATATCTATTCCTTATAACTATATTTCCTAAATCAATCATTGTTTTATATTATTACTTTCTAAAAATTAATCACTATATCTTCGTATTAACAACAATATTTCTTCCTTACTCTACAAAGCTTCTTGCAATCCTACCAACGTATTCAATTGAATACAATTTTCCTTTAAATAGCCAGCAAATTTAGTCCAGTCTTTTATGAACTTCTGGCCCCGCTGTTCTCGGATTCTCCCCGTCATCTTGTACAATTCTGCATACTCCGTTAGTTTCACTATCCATTCTTCCTTTGTCGGTGTTTGTTCTTGTTTCCATTTTTGTGCTATTAACATTCTCGCCGCAGTCACTACATATTGGAAAAGCTTAAAATCTTGCTTTTTAATATCTGTACCTGTAATTCCCAGTAAAAATGCTTCTGTTTTTTTAACAAATGTATATTTCAACATTTTCTTAATTTCACCGTATATCGTATCCCAGAAGCCTTTCACCCTTTTACACTCCCACCACATATGATAAAAGGTACCTTCTTTCTCTTTGCATTTCCAACACTTGCATTTCTCAATGAGCTCACTATGCCCTATATTCCAGTTGACCCAAATTTTGATTTAAACTGATTTCTCAGAATTAATTGTACAACTAGATAAAGCAGAACTGTTGGCTCCTTTAGCTCAGGGTGGGGAACCTGTGGCTCATGGCTGACAGAGATGGGGTGGGAAAGAGATAGAGGGAGCTTCTGGCCCAGCCAGTGGTGGTAGTAAGAAGGAAAAGCAGTAGATGCCACTGCCGGCTTGTTCATTGACCTGCTAGCTATCAAGGAAAGGGTAGCAGCTCTCGAGAATGACAATGAAGAGAAAGATTCACTGATGGCTCCCTGAGAGAGTGGTTTGCACAATGCCTCCTCCCCTCCCCCCACAATACAGAGCCAGAGCTGTTTCCATGTTGTCATTAAAATTCTCATAGGGACTAAAAACAATATTTGAAACGCAAAAAGCGGATGGTTTTGGGGGAGGAGAGTGGGGATGGTCAGGATGGAATATTCTACATTTAAGTAGCAGGTTTTTGTAGCTTTGGTGTCGTCGTCGTCGTCCCCCACCCCCTTCTTACCTGAGCTCACAGAACTCTGTTTTCAGTACAATCAAAGTGGGGAGAGCTGGGGGGAGGAAGCTTAAAAAAAACCACCCCACTACCCAATCCAGTATTTTACATTTCAAATAACTTCTGGCATTTCCCTTATCTACTTGCACCAGAATAAAATGTGCCTTCGCTATTTGTAAGAGAAGGCAGCCTCAGAGAGCTTTATAATAATAATAATAATAATAATAATAATAATAATAATAATAATAATTAATAATAATAATAATAATAATGTTTGTAAACTGAATTCTCTGATTACCACTCTGTCATGGGGAAATTATTCCATATTTCTCTTTTCTCGTGAGTCTTTTCTGAAAAGAGGGGAATGATCCTTACCTGAAAATACAATTTTAAAGATACAGGTTGGTAGCCGTGTTGCTCTCCCGTAGTCGAAACAAAATAAAAAAAAATCCTTCCAGTAGCACCTTAGAGACCAACTAAGTTTGTTCTTGGTATGAACTTTCTTGTGCATGCACACTTCTTCAGATAAAGATGCACTCTGTCCCACGGTCCCTCTCACCTGCACTTGGATTAGAGAAAATGCCTTTCTGGTTGGTCCCCAGGATGCTGGACTAGCCAATAGATATGTGGTCTAGGGTGCCAAGTTCAAAGAGCGGATATGTCTCATACAGCTTTAATAGTGTCATAGAAGGGGGGGATTATGCTTATGCTACTCTAATTCTCATGCAAGGAATGCCTGCTGAATTTACCTCTGCCACACAGCTGTTCAAGGTACACAATCCCTGTCCTCCAGGCCTCATTGTTCTGGTCTGATTCAGGAGGGCACTTCTTCCATTCTCATATTTTTATGAGAGAGGGTCGTGGAGGCTTAGGCATCACTTGCTGACTTAGCACTGTCCAAGGAACTACGCCCAGCTAAGTTCACAATGTCCACCAGCATTCCCCACTCTCATCCCCCTCCCTGCTACATCACAAGTTGAGGTCACCCAATTAAACTGATGGGCTTTTGATTCATGGCAGACATAGGGCAGTCACTGCTTTTCACTGCTTTTATACAGCAGTATAGTGTTCAGGTCAATGGAAGTAATAGTCCCACTCTATTCTGCCTTGGTCAGACCACACCTGGAATACTGTGTCCAGTTCTGGGCACCACAATTTAAGAAGGATGTTGACAAGCTGGAACGTGTGCAGAGGAGGGCAACATAGATTATCAAGGGTCTGGAAACCATGCCTTATGAGGAACGTTTGAGGGAACTGAGTATGTTTAGCCTAGGAAAGAGGGGACTGAGAAGAGATATGATAGCCATCTTCAAATATCTAAAAGGCTGCCCCATGGAAGATGGAGCAAACGTGAATATATGTGTTTTTTGTAAACATTGGTTGGCTGGGGAATTTTGAAAAATTGCTAAATTCAGAGACGTGAATTTTGGAAAACACCAATGAGGCAGGTTCACCTTTCAATACAAACTGAATCAAATTTCTCCCTCATTCCTGATGTAGAGATACCTCTGCTCAAATCAAGACAGTGCTTGCATTACCCAACTGCCTCATAAGAAAAGTAAAAAGGAAGTGTGTGTTTGTGTGTTTTAAGCAAGGAAAAGGGTAAAAGGGTAAAAGATCTGAGGTTCAGGCCACTGTCCCATTCTCTAACAATGACCCCTTGAAGAATTCCTTTCTCAGTCATTCTGGCTATTCATAGGCAAGGAAGTGTTTGCTTGTTTTTACATGCAGGAAGGGAGCAATCTTCATTTTCTTAAAAAAAACAAAACACACACCTCTCCCTTGCATAAACCTTCTCATTTGCTTGCAGGCATACTGATGAATTTAAACAAGATTATTACTCCCACAACCTTGATTCCAATACATTTGACTTTTAGCTTAAGCTCCAAAATATTTGGAGGTCTTTAGAGCAATAATGAGACTATTTTCTTTAGCCACACGCTAAAACAAATTGTAGACACTCAAAATAAATCTCTCTCCAGAAAGATAGGCAAATATTGAAATGAATAATGAAAAGGGAAGTCATCAGGCAGAGGGAAAGTGGGGGGGGGGTGACAACACAACTATTTTAAATCCTTAAATTACTTTACTTCTTCTCATCTATATATATAAAATCGTTCAAGTTGGATGTTTGTTAACAATCGCCTTTCTCTGTAACCCCTTGATCGATTCTGTTCAAATCTGGACACAACTTTCCATGCCCATATGGGAGTGATCATATGTGCTTACATTGCACAAATACCAGACCTTTCCCAGGTAAAAATGTGATTTTGTGCAAAAAATAGCGCCCTCCAGTGGATGTTAAACAGCACAGCACAACACACCTGCTTCTGGCCCCTCCTCCTTCTTTCCCGATGTCACTACCACCATCCAATTGACAGACAGACCTCCCACAAACACTACTGCTGGCTCCGCCGGCGGGTATAGAACCATGCCAGGAGGAATCGCCATTTTCGCGGTTTGCGACACTACCTCGACCGGCTGTAGACAGAGGCCGGACGACAATGCCATTACTCACATTTCGGGCCAGATACCACACCTTCCACAGATACAAACATGGTCCTATAAAAACAAACATACAGCCCACCCCTACACGTCAACAACATCGAAGAAGGCCATTGACAAAATCAGGACAAAGAACCTCATAGACTAAAATAGTAGTAATAAACAGTTGTAGAAACGAAGACAAAAACGGGAGGGGCAAATGGAGAACACATAGACTGAACTTCAACGAGATAAGCTGTAAGTAAACATACGCTTTCTCTTTCATACTGTAACTTACTTTTGCATTTCACCAAATCAGGCACAGCAAGGCATGGCCGGGTCAGCTAGTTAGTAAATATTTTAGTTAGTGCCACTGAACAAACCATCTCTGCTGCAGGGCTCTCTCTCCCCCCCCCTCTCATTAGAGATCTCCCCACCACGCCTGTTCTTTAACTGGTCATAAATCCAATTTCTTTTCATTAAAAACTAGATAAGGAAATGATGAGGCAAACCAGGGCATCAAATCTCTCTTGTAATGGCCTGGTTCTTCCTGATGGTGGGAAAGAGCTAGAGGAGGGCATCCAGTGATTGATCCTTGTGGGTCAGCATTGGGGTCAAATTTCCACCCAGATTTTGAGCCAGCCTTTGTTTCTAGGTAGGTCAGCCATATTTCCAGGTGAGACTTCGTCAATAAATCAGTGAAAGATGAACCACTAGCATGAATGGGACACTCTCCCTCCAACTTCAGTCTGTCCTCAGCCAGCCTCCACCTCCCTCCTTTCTTATTTACAACCAGCCCACAGGTGGTGTCACTGGTTGTCAGCTTCCTCCTTCTCTCAGTGTTGTTCAGCAGGGAGGAAGATGGGGAGAAATTTAGAAGTAGTTGCCACTGCTTACCATTAGCAAATTTAGAATTAATTAGTGCAATTTAAATAAAAGTGCAATGCAGCTCACCATAGCTGGGAAGCCTGTTATCAGGTGACCTGCTTGCCTGCTCATCCTGCTATATGCTAGATGCTGACTATACATGGAGAACTTCAAGGTCCAATGATTCTTTATCTTCAAACTGGACTTGGAAGACACCTTCAAAGAGAGGAGGAAAGAAAAAAAGTAGAATCAGACAGGGCCATCCTAACAGGAAGTAAGATAAGAGTTGGTTGAAAGTGTGATGGTGGCGAACAACACTTAGATTTAAAGCAGTGGGGAATTTCACACTTGGGAACCAAAAGCAACTCTTTAAGTGCTTCTATCCATTCCTCAGGACTCTCCCCAGTCCATGACTCCTCCCCAGACCACACCCTCTTCCCCGCACTCAGAGGAGGGTAGAAGGGTCAGGGTCTTAAGGATTAAGGGCAGGTGGAAGAGGTGGGGAGTTGGATGGCTTTGGGTGCATTGTTTGGATGTAGCATACCAATCCAAATTAATATGACAGCATAAAGTCATATTCCGGACCTCACCTGGAATACTGTGTCCAGTTCTGGGCACCACAGTTCAAGAAGGATACTGACAAGCTGGAACATGTCCAGAGGAGGGCAACCAAAATGGTCAAAGGCCTGGAAATGATGCCTTATGAGGAACGGCTTAGGGAGTTGGGTATGTTTAGCCTGGAGAAGAGAAGGTTAAGGGGTGATATGATAGCCATGTTCAAATATATAAAAGGATGTCATATAGAGGAAGGAGAAAAGTTGTTTTCTGCTGCTCCTGAGAAGAGGACATGGAGCAATGGATTCAAACTGCAAGAAAGAAGATTCCACCTAAACATTAGGAAGAACTTCCTGACAGTAAGAGCTGTTCGACAGTGGAATTTGCTACCAAGGAGTGTGGTGGAGTCTCCTTCTTTGGAGGTCTTTAAGCAGAGGCTTGACAGCCACCTGTCAGGAATGCTTTGATGGTGTTTCCTCCTTGGCAGGGGGTTGGACTGGATGGCCCTTGTGGTCTCTTCCAACTCTATGATTCTATAAGTCAGGTTCTGTAATAACCATTTTCCTATCTGCCATTTCCCCCTTCAACCTGAATAACAAATGAAAGTAAATTGACTGCATTAATTATTTCCCCACTGGGATGCAGAAATTAGAGAGATGAACAGGGAAAGAGCTCCTGGGGCTGCCCCTGCAGACGGTGCTTATACGACACATCTGTGAATTTAGAGGGCAGAGTGACCGTCTCTCAGAGGGCCTTGTGCAGGTGGCAGAAATTTTATGGAGAAGTCGACACACTGCCAAGTAATGAACAGATGGCTTGAGTCACTGGTTATTTATTCCTGTAATTAGTAGCAAGCTGTGATCTTGGGGCTAAAAGATATTGTCAATTCCTGTACAATGCTTCTTGTCATAGTCGGGAGATAGAGATCCTTGGAAGCTTGGGAAGAGGTGGGCCCTTGCAGGGATGGATGGCAGGCCCACTAATTCAAGCTAACAGTTAGGCCCCAGCTACACAATGCATCTAAAGCAGTATCATGTGACTATAAACAGTTCTGGATTTCCCCAAAGGGTCATGGGTGTCAGAAGCCCCATGGATATGTCATGGAGTGGATGATCAGATCCTAAGGATGAGTGGCAGGGGGTTAGGGAGTTGGAGTAAGACAACCCAAGGGAGGGTCATAGTGGGATGGACTAGTCAAAATTAGGGTCCCAAGAAACATCTGAGCTGGGAGAGGGGGCCAGTATTCAAGGAAGTCAGGAGCTGGATACCAGGGAGGGTTAAAGTGGGTTGACAAAGAGATGTTATTTGTTATTGGATGTTCTTTGTTATTGGATGCTTCTAGTCAGGCACTGCTTCCTTTTCCTCCTGTCAATAAGGAACCTCCTCCTTCTGGGGAACTGCCTGATAGTAAGTTGGATTCTGAGCCAGCAAATACTCCACCTGTCTCCAATGACATGAAGATACCAGTGCAAAGAAACCTCAGAGGTCCAACTCATGGGAGTGCCCATTTGCTTGCCCAGTCCTGAGATGCCCATGCCCACCCTATTCTCCCAAAGGAAGTGGCAGGGGCATGCCACTTGTTGGATAAATGTATCAGTTTGCTCTCAGCCATGGGAATTGTAGCTCTGTGAGGGGACTAGGGGGTCTCCCAATGAATCTCAGCATCTTTAACAAACTATGGTTCCCAAGATATAATGGGATATAGTATAATAGTATAAAGGGACTTTAAATGTATGGTGCACAATACAATGCTTGCTATTCCTGCTCAGTTCCTGTTTGCACTGACCTCACCTTTCCTATATTGATCATGTCCTCTTAATCATGCCCACATTTCATTGGATGTCAGGACTAGACCCCACCCTCCCATCCATTCTGAACAGAGGAGCTGCTAGGAGACTCTCTCTGTGAGTGAATACAGTGGTGGCTGAGTAGGTGCCTTTTCCCATTGATGTGGGACTATTGGAAAACCTATTGAGGTTCTCTGCTGTTTGGTTGTTGTTGTTTTTTAATGAAAAACTATTTTGCATGAGGCAGCCATTTTTGTTATACAACATTCCAATGGTACCTACAACAATTTCTTAACATTCCAGATGTACCCAGAAGCTTAAAAGGGCTGGCACCCCTTGCCCTAGTGCTTCTCAGATGCAGGTGCTAGCCTATTCCCACTGTCTTCTACAATAGGTTTTTACTTGGGAAGAGTAGGGTATTTTTTTTTAATCTATCAGAAAATTAAAATAATAGCCACCCCTTATTTGAGCAGCTCCTATATGAATAAGAGGCTTTGTTAACGGTGCACATGCATACCCAAAATCACATGTGAAAGAAACTGTACATGACAGAATATCAGGCAAGAAGCTTCACATGACAGAAGATCAGGCAAGCCAAGGTGGGAAATAAGATTGTGGGGCTATCCTTGTAGGCTGTACAGAACAACCTGGGCATGTAAAACCAGGTAGATGTTACGAACGGTAGGCTTGCTTAAGGTTATGCTTCCAAGTCATGCATGTGTTTGCATCTCAACAAACGTAACAGGCTGGCAGAAATTAATTCTGATATCTCAAGATATAAATAATGAAAGCACATGCATGTACAGGACCAAAATCTGTGTATAATCTGGTATAAACTCACGAAAAAACAACATATGAATATAATCAGTTTCAAAAGTCTATATGCTTAAAGGTTCATACGTGGAGGTACATAGCAAGTATCACAAGTCCAGTGTCCTCCATGTAAATTCAACTAACAGTCCCAAGTTCGGTGTCCTCCATATAATGCAAATAAAAGTTCCAACTAAAGTTGAGCTTGATAAGACAATGATGATGCAACACTCCAAAGTGTGAATGTAGTTTTCATGGAGATTCGGAGCAAGCAGGACAAGGATGCCCGGATTATTTATCCCTTTTTCGCCACTTTTGGCTTCATCAGCAGCATAATGATTACATACTATAAAGAAACGTAAATACCATTAGCTAACATCTATATACATGTCTAGCCTACAAAATTATATAACGTATACATACCAATAACAGATAGTGAACAGACAGAGACCCAACAGGTACTCCGAAGATTTAGGTAACAATTTCTTGTAAACTGGGAATATATATACATGAAAAGTAACACTGAGGATAACAGGTGTTGCTAATTATTATATCCTTGTAAAGGTTCTTAAAGGAACCCACGAGTAAGATATAACATAATGCAAAACATCAATTTTACACAGACAAAATCAAAACAGAGACTATACCGTAAAACAGTCATATTTATATAGTAAATTTATAAAAAAAACAATTATAATCAACATCTGTATTGAGCCCAGCAGGATGTAGTGTGTTTAATAAGATGAATCTTGCTTCTTTTTGCTTCTTTTCTTAGCTAGCTCCATTGGGCCTGAATAAGTCCAAATTACAAAATAAGTTAGATCCTGATCACTGTGTGACGCTTCCATGAAGTGTGCCACTAAAGGTGCATCTGTCACACAATTTCTGATTCTAGATCTATGTTCTGAAATCCTGACCTTTATAGGTCTAAATGTGTAGCCTATATACAAGAAACCACATGGGCATCTAATGACATATATTACCCGTGATGTGGCACACGTGGCAAAAGATTGTATGATGGATTTGTAGCCTTCAACATTAGTAAATTCTTTAACCTGTAATGCAAATTTACAAGTACTACAATGTCCACATTTGTAAAAGCCACGTGGAGATCCAGCCTGCCACCACCTCCAGCAGGTCTGACAGGGTGACTGCTGGTGCGCTAGGTGGTCGGTACACCAGCCAGACAGCCAAGCTCTCCTTGGTGCCCCACACTAGGCCAACACATTCAATGCCGGTGATTGATGGTGATGGCAGAGCCCTGAAAGAGCAATCCTCCCGGATTAACAATGCAACCCCTCCCCCCCCGACCCACAGTTCGCGACTGGTGGAGGACGGAGAAGCCCAGGGGTGTTATCTCATGTAGGGCAACTACTTCGCCTTCACGCACCTAGGTCTCCGTCACACAAGCCAGGTCAACCTCCAGCGAGATAAAAAAGTCTCGCATGGTGGCGGTTTTATTGCCTATAGACCTGGCATTGCACAACACCAGTGACAGAGATGGGTAATCCCTGCTCACCCTACCCTCGTCCCTCGGGATGGGGCATAGATTGGAATGAACCCTTCTCTCTCCTCCATTCAGACATTATCAGAGCTGAATGAGTTCTGTAATGAGCCAGGTAAAAGCAACAAAGTATGAATCAGAGCTAGTATGGGATGTGACTGGGGGAGGATGTGTGGCTGGGAAGAGTTATGGTGACCAGATAAAGAGGCCTGGAAGGTTGCATTCAACACCCAGAAGTTCCCATCCCTCATCTGTACAGTCTTGCTTTCCAACACTTTTCTCACTGGAGTTGCTTTGGATCGGGCTACTTCCAGGAGGCATAAGACAGCATGCAAAAGTGCTGTTAATAATGCAGTGCCAATTTGACCAAGATTGGGTAGTTGCCTTGGCAAGGTGCTGTGCAGGAGGTGAAAAATGAGCAGCTTCTTTTTGTCAAATTTCTTTGTGGAGCTAAAGTTAGCCTATTGTATGGGCTTCAACTCTGGACCTTAATTGTGGCACATGCTGCCCCATGTTAATGAGAGGGATGGGGAGATGGGGAAGAAGAAGGAATGGGGCCCTCTATTATGCCCTGCTCCTTGTTTCCATGAATTATTTATACATCTGTTTTTTCTCTTGTCTTATACAATGGTGATTTTATGCAGCATCAAACTTCATAATGAGAGCCACTGAGACCGTCTGTAACCACCATTACCAAGAGTAGTTTCTTTAGAGGAAATTTAGATTAGAACACATGGCTTCGTGTGGTGAGGAGAGGCTGGAATGATGAGAAATCTTGACTTTCTTGAGTGATTATGATAGTGCAGGACTAGGAAACATTTTTTAGCCTGAGAGTCACATTCCCATCTGGGCAGCCTTCCAGTGTAGTTGGAAGCAGGAAAAAGACACAGATTCTCCTCCCCTCACAACTGTACATGCTTTTAAAATTCCTAATTCGTCCCTGAATTGATTCAGTGCTGGATGCTGGTTATGTGTTCCTCTGGTTAGAGGAGTGTTCACAGACCTAGAAAATAGCAAGCAACATTGTCCAGGTATAAATCTCAGTATTTTTGTTAATTGTCTGTACAATGGAGACTGGTCCACTGAGGGGAATTGATTCCTCAGATACCATTGGATAACAGCACCCATCATCCCTGACATTGGTCATACTGGCTGGGGCTGATGAGAGTTATTATCCAAACAGAAACAGAGAACCACAGATTCTCCATCTCTGACATAAAGTTTGTTACACACACCGACTCTTTATTGTCTGTTCACATCTGCCTGGGATTTCTTTCTTGGACAACCAGCAGCCCAAAATGTGTGTGCCCAAACACAATTGATTCCCATCAATGCATTGAGATGGTCTTAATAGTATTTAAAGCTGCAGCTGGGGGGTGGGGGAGTCACTTCTCTTTCTAGGGTATCTCTTCATTTGTCTCTTTGTCCCTCCCATCTTTTCTCCTCATCTCTGTCTCTCCCCACCCCAATTGCCCTCATCCTCCTTCCCTCTCCAGATCCTTATTACATATGTTGATTTTCTGTTGCTTGCCTCGGTGTGTAAGTGAAATTGTACTGTAAGTGAAGTTGAAAGTATTTCCTGGGTGGGATATTTAATCATTTGAATCCTTGATAGGAGTGTATTATTATTATTATTATTATTATTATTATTATTATTATTATTATCATTATTTTCACTAGCTCTAAATCTCCAATCTATCTAATTTCCAATCTCAGCAAGGAGAGAATTAACCCAGGAAATGTTTGTGTGTGACTGGAAAGGGGGAAAGAGAGGGGGGGCTCCTTGATCACTCAGCAAGGCAAAAGAAGAAAAGAGAGGAAACTTCAAAGGGTGACGCCATTCCATCCCTTGGGTTTTCATGTACTCTTTCTGTCTCCATTCAGAAATGAGTGTTGGGGTTGGGGTTGGGGTACTGTTGGGAAAAGATGTCAGTGTTACACTTCAAGAGAAGCATGTTTGACCCTAAAAAGGCCACTTAACTTCATCCTCTCATCACCATCACCACTAATAGGAAACACAATTCTCTGAGTGCCAATCCTTATGCAGCCCACAAAACACCATCTACCCATAAAAGCGAGCTATCGCCAGGTCAGGAGCACCCCAAGGTTTGATGATATACACACATGAAGGGGGAAGAGGAGAAGACCCTCAGCAGGAAAACATGAGGGGCTAGAATGGAACAGTAGGAGAGAGAGGAATGCCATGGAGTAAGATGTAAGAGGGCATGGTTTTGTTTGTAATCCACAAGCAGGACTCCTTTTATGCTCCCAGTAGTAATTTTTGCATGTATTTGTTCATTTATACATGAATGCATTCATTTATACCCCACCTTTCCTCAGGAGGTCAACGTGGCATATATTAGGGCTGTGCATTTCTTACCTGCCCTTCACCGTAAGGACACAGGGAAGGTACAACAATATAAAAATGCAAAACTAAAATTAGTTAGAACAGGGACTTCCGGTCGGGACGAGGAGCGGAAAAGGAGACGGGCTTAAGCTCTCCGGAGAGAATCCAGTTTCTTGCGAGAAATAGGGGTGTTTTGTAAGGGTGCCGCAACCACCTGAAAATCCCAAAAGGATTGTTTTGGGAGCTGTACCCAGCAGTGCCGAAGAGAGGTCTCTCCGCCACCGAGAAGCCCCCAAATGGGAGTAGGATTTCTGGCGAGATTGAGGCGCCGGCACGGGTCACCATCTTCTACTCGTGAGCAACGCAACCTTGTGTCTCCATGGCTCAGCGACCGATTCTCAAACAAAGGAAAAACCCGAATTGGACTCTAAAAAAAGTTGGTGATTAAAGTCTAATTGGAAAATAAAAATTCAGAAGACAGCGGGGATTAAAAAGGAGGTCAACCCCAACTGTGGTTAACTGTGTATGTATATACCGTAGCTGTAGCGCAAAGCCATAAGTTGAACTTAAATTAAGCCTACAATGTAAAAGTTTGGAGGTGATTTTGGGAATATTCCCAAAGGAGGAAAAACAGTTTGGAGATAATTATTTGAGCTTGGACTTGGATTATTATTTTTTTTGTCTTTGCTGAACTATGGAAACCCGCTGGGGAAGGAACTTCCCTTTTACTTTCACTTTTATTTGAACTGCGCAACTCCAAAAGATACAATATAACTCTTTAATGGATAATAGAATTGCCTTACCAGCAACAGTGGATGTTTGTTTAGAAGTTGTTTTAAATGCTTGCTAAAGACTTGGCTAAAAATAAATTTTTGTACTTTGCGGGAGCGATAGAAGAGTATCTTCCCCCCTTCTCCTTTTATAACTTTGGAAATGCCTCCATTGTTTCCACCTCATCGATCCCCCAGATTGGAGTAAGCCAGAAGGCTGAAGAAATTGGCTTTTGTTTTTTTTCTTTTCTTTCTTCCTTGTTGTTGCTCCCTTCTTGGAATTGGCCATTCAAATGGCAGAAGACTGCTTTTTTTTTTTTTTTGCTGTTTTTTCTTTCTTTCTTTTTTTTTGCGAGGGTGCTTGCGTTTGTAAAGAAACTGCCTCCACTCTGGGTGGAATGGTATGGCAGATTAGCAACCAAGTGGCAAAAGATCTGACTGTGGATTAGCCAGGCAAGTGGCAGAAGAATTGATTTTGACTTAGACTTTGAATAATAGAAGGTAAACTACAAAAATGTTTTGCTCAATGGCAAAAACTTGTAACTTAGTGGACATCTGGAGGTTGAGACACCCACTAGACAAACAGTTCACATACTTTTCAGAACCCAACCAATCAATGGCGAGAATAGACTACGTTATGATCTCCAGCAAATTGGCACCAAGAGTTGGCAAAATTGAAATACAACCAAGGACATCATCTGATCATAACCTGATATTTTGTGAAATAAAAGAATTGGAAGAAAAAACATTTAGATGGAGACTCAATGAAAACCTACTTGACAATCAAGATCTGGAGGAAAAAGTGTGCTACCAAAAATGTTATTTTTGTTTCAATGGCAAAAAAGAATTTCAAGATTTACCTAGCAGGCAGGGAAACCAAGAATAAGATTTAAATTACTAACTGAATGTAAAGAAAGAGGTGGATTCTCACTGCCAGACTTGAAATTGTATTACGAAGCAGCCTGTCTCTGTTGGTTAAAGGAATGGATGACGTTAGGAAAAACAGATCTACTAGATCTGGAAGGACATGATAACAGATTTGGTTGACACACATATTTATGGTATGATAAAATCAAGGTGCATAGAAGTTTTGGAAACCACATATTCCAAAAATCTCTCTATGAAGTTTGGGACAGGTATAAAAGTTTACTAGAAAGGAAAACACCATGGTGGCTATCACCACTAGAAGTGTTAAGTGTGAAAAAAATCAATATGAGTAAAAATTGGGTGACATATGAAAGGTTACTTCAAAATGATGGTGTAAAATGGAAATTAAAACCGTACGAAGAGGTGAAAGAATTTGTAAACGATTGGTTGCATTACTACCAGATTAATGAAATGTTTAAAAGTGATATGAAGAAAAATGGATTTGGAGATGTTAAATCTAAGTTCGAAATAGAAATATTGAGTAATAATTTTAAAACATTGTCAAAAATGTACAAAATGCTGCTGGAATGGCATCTGAAAGATGAGGAAGTGAAGTCGGTGATTATTCATTGGGCAAAAGATTTTTGTTATAACATTATGCTAGATGACTGGGGAAAATTGTGGAAAGAAGGAATGAAATTTACTGCATGTAATGCATTAAAAGAAAATGTTTTGAAAATGATGTATAGATGGTATATTACACCGGTCAAACTAGCGAAAATATATAAAGTTGATAATAAATGTTGGAAGTGTAAGGAAAAAGAAGGTACCTTTTATTATATGTGGTGGGAATGTAAGAAAATGAAAGGCTTCTGTGCTATGATATATAATGAGATTAAGAAAATGTTGAAATATACATTTCCTAAAAAACCAGAAGCCTTTCTGCTGGGAATTACTGGTACAGACATTAAAAAAACAAGATTTTAAACTTTTCCAATATGCTGTGACTGCGGCGAGAATTTTAATAACACAAAAATGGAAACAAGAAGAAATACCGACAAAGGAAGAATGGATAGTGAAACTACTGGAGTATGCGGAATTAGATAAAATGATGGGAAGAATCCGAGAACAGTGGGACCAGAAATTCATCAAAGACTGGACTAAATTTACGGATTATTTGAAGGATAACTATACACAATTGAATGCATTGATAGGACTGCAAGAAGCTTTGTAGATTAAGGAAGAAATATTGTTGTAAATATGAAAGTATAGTGATTAAGTAGAATGTGATGATTTAGAGCAATGATTGATTTAAGAAATATAGATATAAGTGATAGACATTAGAATACCATTGGGAGGGTTTGAGGGAAGTCATGGCCTTAAAAAGCCAAAATGTTATTAGATAAAAAGATAATGTGATGGATTTTACCAATGTATTTTTTAAAAAAAAAAAAATCAATAAAAAATAATATGGCAAAAAAAGAATTAGTTAGAACAGTTTTAAATCAGAAGACTAGGGAGGGATATCTCTCTTCCACGGCAAGGGTGCAAAGGCAGTCTTCAGCATATGATGAAAGTTGTATAATAAAGGTGCCAGACACATATCTGTGAGGTGAGCATCCCACAGCTTAGGGGCTTCCACAGAAAATGGCCTCTCCCAGGCTTCCACTTCCCAAAAAACTTTGGAGGGTGCTGAACTACAAAAAGAATCCCCTCTACTAATATTGACTTCTGGATAGGTCTATATGAAAGGAGGCAGTCTGTCAGCTATTTGGGGCATACAGTAATGTAAATGCATTTTTTCTTTGTGCATGGAATACGATCTCTAAGCTTTGCTGGAGATGCTTTTACTAAGCTAAACAGCCTGGCAATCATGAAACTGGCATAGCAGTCTAGACTATTTGCTGGAAGAAGGGAGGAGGCATCTACTTTGAACTTCCTTTTGTCTAGTTTTTGTTGTTGTTTTTAAGTTGATTGGTGCCTTTGAAGCATCATATCTTGTTTCCCCTCCGCCCCAGCTACATTGACAGCAGAATAAAATGTGCTTCAGAAATGAAATTTCTTCATTTTGACATCAGAAGTAAACAAGATGTCAACGGTTTCATGAAATGGAGAAAGAATGGAGACAAGAAGGGAAACAATGAAGAGAGAGGAATGATGGAAGAGCGCAAGAGATTGTATTTTCAAAGAAACAGTGACAACAGAAGCAAGGAAGGTTGAATTCTGAAGGCAGAGGAGAAGACTTAGAGATGTCAAGAACGTTCAAGCACCCCGAAAGACAGTCATAAAATTGAAATTGGTAGGGTTGATTGACTTCAATCATCTCACCTAATTCTCTCCTCAGAATGATATAAAATGTCCTAGCTGATGGGATATTTGATCCTCTTTGAGGGGGTTGCAGATTCTATCCTAACCATGTTTGGGTTCTCAAAACTTGCTAGGGCCTTCTCCTAGCTTCCCGTGATTCCGTGCTATCTGTGCTCTCTCCCCCCATAGACTGGTTTGCTAAGGTGCACCTTGTTAAATCCCCTTCTTGCCTTTGATGTACTGTAATTAGTGTCCAAAACCCCATTTAGAGGGAGGATGGGCTTTGAAATACAAACAGTAAAAGAGCCCTACATCTGATAGAGTTGGGGTACTGTTATGCACTTAGCAGCCATTCTTTCAATCCATCCAATCCATTTATATACCATCTTCCTTTGGGATACATGGAAGGGTGTATAGTGTGATGAACAGGGAGGGCAAGAACCATGAATATTAGGGCTGTGACCCAGATTCAATTAAAGCTTGATTTCCAAACTGAATCAAGCTGATTAAAGGGGATCTTGTAGGAATGTTGAGGAAGATTAGAGGAGATCTAATCCTTCCTCGCTCATGTTAGTAAGTATATAGAGCAGAGCACATTCCTTGCAGCAAATAGTAGTAGGAAGCTGTTGATGGCTGGTGTCAACCTTTTAATTAAGCAATCTGGGATTCTTCCTGGTAATTTCCCTTTTATTTCCCGCTTAAAATAATAATAAGACAAAGCAATCTAGTTCACATTCAGTAGCAATCCGACGACAGGCTTTAGTTGCAGTTTCATTTGTAGGATAAAATGTAGAGAAGTAAACTGCAGTCTGAACTTAGTCTCAGACTTACCACATGGGCCTACATCCTTTGTTATGGATGAGGCTGCATATGAACAGCAGGATCAATATATTCAAATGGAGCAAGAGAGCAAGAGAGGAAGATGACTGTGTGCCCAACTATTTTATTAGGGCTTTGCTTTTTTCTTTTTTCTTTTCTTTTTTTTCTGCAACTACTTTTTTATTATTATTAAAGATTTTCTTGATTTACAAAGGTGTGTACAATGTCTCTCTCATATTTTTTCCATGTAACATTTTTGCAGATCAGTTTCATTTGTTGAGACGTTAGGAAGAAAGGGAGGAAGGTGGGGTGGGGTGGGGAGATGGGTGGGGTGGGGTGATGATGTTTCTATTTTACTTGATATATGTAGGGTTTGGTGTCAGCGTTTTGTGTAGATTCTTTGTTGTTCGCTTGTGCTCCTTGGGCGGTGAGAGAGGTTGGGGTTGGCATAGGGTGTGATTATTCATTTGTGGTTGGCTGCTGTGATCTTTGGTTTCCTGTGTGAGTGGGGTGGGTGGGTGTTTTTGATCAGGTTAGCCATATTGATTTTTATGCTGTCGGTAGATTTTTGTCATTGTCTTGTTGGGCTGTGTGTGTGATGAAGGGTAGCCATACCGAGGTGAAGGCATCTTCTTCTATTTGTCCCCATGTCAGTTTCGGCTTGCTGGTTAGTTTTTCTAGTAGGGCTGTTTCCCATACTACTTGGTACCATTGGTCCATGTTTACTCCTGACAGTTCTCTCCAATGTCTGGTTATGATGTTTCTGGCTACTGAGAGTAGATGGGTTATGAGTTCTTTGTGGTGTAAGTGGGCATTATTGTCTTGGAAGATGTTTAGTAAGACCAATTCTGGGGTGATTTCTAGCACTTGCTTGGTTATCTTGCATATTTCTCGTATGGTTGTTGTCCAGAATGGTTGGATTTTGGGGCACTCCCACCACATGTGGAAGTATGTGCCTGTGGAGGTGCACCCTCTCCAGCATTTTGGTGAGGTTCCTGGGCGTATTAGTGCTGATTTTCTTGGCATTAGATACCATTTGTATGTTAGTTTTGGGGCGAGTTCTTTTCTTTTCATTGATATAGATTTAAAGGGGGGTTTAGACCACTTTCTGGTCCATTGGGTGGGGTTGATTTCATATCCTATGTCATCTTTCCATTGTTTTTTGATTGTGTCTAGGGAGTTCGTGGAATTCTTGAGTAGTATTTTGTATATTGCAGATACCATCCCTTTGCCATGTCCTTTTGTCATTAGGATGAGGTTTTCGAAGGTTGTCAGTTGCTGCTGATTTTAATGCTGGGTTGTTTAAGAAGGCATGTAGTTGGTGTTGTGCTAACCAGGGCATTTGTGTGTCTTCTAATTTGTCCTGTATTTCTTGTGTTGACAGAGGTTTGTTATTTTTATAAAAGTCTATTAGGCGATATAGGACTTTGGATTGCCAGGTTTTTATTTGGAGGTTTTGTGCTGCATGGTGGAATAGTGGATGGTAGGTCAGGGGAATTAGTGGGGATGGAGTTGGGGATAATTTGCCTGTTTCAGTTTTCCATGCTTTGAACATGGTCTGGTGTGTATCTGTTGAGTGTTGTCGGAATCTTTCTTAGATAGTTTGGGAGGAGTGGGTATGCTGTGGTGCAGATATTTTCAATTGTGTCTCTTTCTAGGTGTATCCATTGTTTTGTCTCATCTAGTATATATGGGATTATATGACGTATTTGGTTGGCACTGTAGTATGCTTCTATGTTGGGGATTCCCCATCCTCCTTCTGAGGTGGGGAGGTGCAGGTATTTGGTGCTTATTCTTGGTTTTTTGTGTGAGAAGATAAAAGAGTGTAGTTTTCTCTGCCATTTGTGGAGTTGGGTTGGGAGAATCCAGATTGGGAGGGTTTGGAACAGGTAGATTAGTTTTGGAAGGGTGATCATTTTGATCATGGCTATTTTGTCTGAGAGAGTTGAATTCATGTTGCTCCATCTCTTTAGGTCTTTGTTTATTTGTTGCCACAGGGATTTGTAATTGTGGAGGTACTGTGCTGGTCCCGTGGGTTATCCGAAAGGCGAGGTCAAAGTCCGGTCCGTGGTCAGAGGTGCAATGAGAGGCAGTCCGTAATAATTGAAGCTGGGTGCAGGGCAGGGAGGCAGGCAAAGTCAGGAACAGGTAGGCAAGCAGGGAACCAGGGCGGGTCAGGAGCTCGGGCAGGAAAGCAGGACAGGTATCAAGCAGGAACACTGGCAGGAACTGGTCAGCAACGATGTTGCTCCTGCAACTTGGGGCTGGGGCTGGCCAGCTTTTATCTGCCCGAGGCATAGGGCGGCTCCGATCCTCAGGTGACTCGCCTCTCCTGGCTTGGAGGCGAGCACTCCTCCTACGGGAACTCAGTTCCCTTCGCCTCTCTGCTCTGAGCCTCTGCAGCTCAGGAGAGGCTGGAGGGTTACCGGACCCAGAGGCAACCTCAGTTTCCCCTGACAGGGCTGGGAGTGGAGCACCTGCAGGCAATGGGTCCTCCATCCCATCAGGAGCCAGAGCAGACTCAGCCGATGCCTGCACCTGAGGATCCAGCACAGGTGAGGCCTCTTCAGACTCAGGCCCCAGCCCCAGCTCTGCTGGTTCTGGAGGCAGGGAATCCTGTGCAGGCTGGGATCCCTCAGGTTCAGTGTCTGAGTCTGAATCCCAGGCCATCACAGGTATAATTTATTGAGGTTTTTGGTTATTTGTACCCCTAGATATCTGAACTTGGTGTGACAGAGTTTTATCTTGGTGATATTAGTGAGTTCTCTTTGGATGTGAGGGGGTGGCTTCCGATTTTGCGAAATTTACTTGTAGCTCCGACACCGTTGTGAATGTGTTGAGTTCTCTGATTAGGGAGGACGCTGTGTTTAAGGGATCTGGTGTCGTGACCATTAGGTCATCTGCAAAAAGCCCTAATTTATAGGTTCTGCCTTTTATTTCCACCCCCTTGATGTCTGTGGCTGCTCGGATTCGGATTGCTAGGGGTTCCAGAGCCAGGATGAATAGGAAGGGAGACAGTGGGCATCCTTGTTTTGTGCCTCTTTGGATTGCTATGGTATTTGAGTCCAAATTATGAATTCTGCATTTTGCTGAGGCTTGGGAGTATATTTCTTTGAGGGTTTGTAGGAAGTTGGGGCCAAATTTCATGCTAGTTAGTGTTGCTAGTAAGTATTTCCATCCTAAGCCATCAAAGGCTTTTAGGATGTCTAGGGACATAATTGTCAATGGGAGTTTAGTTGTCTTGCTGTGTTCGATTAGGTTCAGTGGTTTTCTGATGGGGTCTGTAATATTGCGACCAGGGACAAAGCCAGTCTGGTCTGGGGCTATTAATTTGGATAAGAATGTTTTCAGGCGGTTGGCCAAGACTGATGTGAATATCTTGTAGTCTTGATTTATTAATGAGATCGGGCGGTATGATTCTACTTTGAGGTTGTCCTTCAATGGTTTTGGGATGGAGACTATTTTGGAGAGGGTCCAGGTTTTGGGGATGGGCCCTCCTTTCATGATGTCATTAAATAGGCATGTCATGTAGGGCATCAGGGGTTCTTTGAATCTTTTATAGAATTCTGCTGTGAAGCCATCTGGACTTGGGGCTTTGTGTGATTTTAAGTTCTTGAGGACCGTGTCTATTTCCTCTGGGGTGATAGGACTGTCCATGAATTCCTGTTCCTCTTTAGTTAGAGTAGGCATGTTCAGTCCTGTTAGGAATTCTCTGATTTCCTTCTCAGGTAGGTTGCGGGAGGTGTATAGGTTGGAATAGAATTCTGCAAATTCTGAAGTTATTTCTTTGGGGGAGAATGTCGTGTTGCCATCTTTTTTGGTGATGCAGTGCATTCTTGCTTTGAGTGCTTTTTTCCTACATCCATTTGCTAATAGTCTGGAGTTTTCCCCTCCATATTCATAGAAGTGCTGTTTAGAGTATAAAATGTTGATCATTGTTTTGTTGATTTCTAATACCTAATGGTTGACCTGGGTCGGTACATATCACCTTATCTTACAGTCCTGTGTCAGCAGCAGCATGCTGAAGAAGACTGCTTTGGAAGTACTTGGAGTTTGTCCAAGGTGAATCAGATCCATATGAAATGGCCCAAACTGAAGGCAGCTCCAAAGTGGTTTGAGGTATTTATGAGATTTAGAAATTTTGGGGAATGCACCTGTGAGGGAAGGAATGGATCCAATGGAGCAGACTTTCTTCACCTGCACCCCCTCACTATGCTCCAACTTAATTGCTAATCTCCTCCCTTTCAATCTGTGGGGAAAGTTGTAGTTCAGTAGTAGAGCATCTGTTATGCATGCTTAAGATCCCAGGTTCAATCCCCAACATCTCCAGATAGTGCTCAGAGAGACCCCTGCCTGAAACCCTGGAGAGCTTCTGCCAATGTACATAACATTGAGCTAGATCGACCAATGGTCTGACTCACTGTAAAGAAAGTTTCTACATACATTTCCCAGTTCTGTCTACACAAACTATACAAATTCTGCCTTGGGGAAGAATGTTACAAGGCTACCATGTTCCATATTTCCCTATGCATTATTGACATTGACACTCACTATGTGCAGAACAGCATGGAAAAATTCCTCTTCTTATTCATAAAACATCAGATGTGTTTTGAGACTGTTATTTTCCACATGACACTTTGCCAGAAATGAAGTCAGGCAAAGCACCAGTGAAATGACTCAAGAGCAGCACAGAGGAGGGAGAAAGGAGATAGCTGTCAAATAAGATGCGAACTCCGGGGTGTGCTAAAACAAGTAAAAGGTGTGTCAGTCATCCAAGTATCTGCATATGGGAAGGGGTGTTATGCATGAGTACATGGCAGCTTCTTTTCCCTCCCTCCCAGTTAATTAACCTCCTTCACCCTTATGTTGTTAGAGACAGACACTGTCCTTGGTCCTGTATCAAGGTCATGATTAGCACAGGCCAAGCAAGTCTTGCAAGCTGAGTGATTTCAGGATGAACAAAAGCTACAGCGATGACCCCACAGATTTAGGGAGACATAGGCCAGGGGTGGCCACCAAAGGGCCACATTCAATTCTGGGCAACCTTTCAAGGGTCGTGACTCATTGTGTGTGTGTGTGTATTGCACACAGACATACCTCCAATGTCATATCTGCTTTCTTTTCAGCTCTTGTTAAATATTTGCAAGCCATCACATCCCCTCTCCATCTCTAGACAAAACATACTGGTATCTGTTTCTGACTAGCCTTTTCATAACTCTTCCACTCCTGTTACAGGTAGGTATCCGTGTTGGTCTGCTGTAGTCGAAACAAAAAAAAAAATATATCCTACCAGTAGCACCTTTGTTGTTGTTTTGTCGTTTAGTCATGTCTGACTCTTCGTGACCCCATGGACCAGAGCACGCCAGGCACTCCTGTCTTCCACTGCCTCCCGCAGTTTGGTCAGACTCATGTTGGTAGCTTCGAAAACACTGTCCAACCATCTTGTCCTTTGTCGTCCCCTTCTCCTTCTGCCCTCCATCTTTCCCAACATCAGGGTCTTTTCCTTTTTTTTCTTTTTTCTTTTTGATATTTTTTATTAGATTTTGCACAGAACACAAAATTAAACACAAATATATTACAATTTGTCATTTCTCCATCTGATTTAACATATTATTTTCTTTCTCTTTTTCTCCCAGATGATCTTAAAATTCAAACAGAAGAAAACATAACTACAACAACCATATCCACCCCCTCCCACCACCCCTCTCCCCCAACCCTCCCCAACACAAAAACAACAAATCTACCATTCAAAACAACCCCTACACCTTATACCTTGTTAACAATGACTTCCCCCCTACCTTCTCCTGTTATTTTTATGTACCATTTTTATTTACACGATTTATATATTCTTTATATGGTACATCATATTATACCTTAATTTCTTTTTTCTTCAATTTGATCAACTATTTTGAATCCTACCATTCTACACCATTCCATTTTTTTTATCCTCAATATTCATTATTTTATGTCTACTAATCCATTCTATGTCTATATCAATATGTATTTCCAATAAAGAATTTTTCAAAATTCCAGCTTTGAGTCTCATTTCATTCTGCCAGTAATTTATATACCATACTCTTTGTTAATATATTTCACAAATTTTCCCCATTCTTTTTCAAATTTGTCGCCTCCCTGCTGTCGGATTCTAGCAGTTATCTCGGCTATCCTCATGTATTCTATCATCTTTTGTCTCCATTCATCAATTGTTGGTATTTGCGGCTGTTTCCAAACTTGGGCCAGTAATATTCTGGCCCCCGTCACTGCATACAAAAATATTTTTTCATCCTTTTTCCTGATATCCTCCCCCACCATACTCAACAGGATGGCTTCCGGCGTTTTCTTAAAATTATATCTAAGGATTTTTAAAATTTCATTATAGACAACTTCCCAGTATTTTTTAACCCAATCACAGTGCCACCACATATGGATAAAATCGCCTTCTTTTTCTTTGCACTTCCAGCACTTCCTGTCTGCCACTTTATACATTTTCCCTAATTTGGAAGGCGTGATGTACCATCTATACATCATCTTGAAGATGTTTTCTTTTAAGGCTACAGACGCAGTGAATTTAATCCCTGTATTCCACAATCTATGCCATTTCTCAAAATCAATATTATGGCCTAAATCCATTGCCCATTTAATCATCGTACACTTGACCAACTCATCCGTTGTGTGCCACTCAAGTAGAAATTCATAAATTCTGGATAAATTTTTCACATTATTACTAATCACAGTTCGTTCCAAGATTGTTCTTTCTTGTTCAAATCCTTTAGTTTTGTTATCTTTTGTGAACAAACTATAAATTTGATGGTACTCCAGCCATCCCTGCAGTCTTTCTTTAATATCCTCATATGGTTTCATACTGAAGATGTTGTTCTGTTCTCTTAATAAATCTCTATATGTAAGCCATTGCTCATCCATATTTATTTTTTTAATTGAGAAGGCCTCCTGTGGTGATAACCAATCTGGTGTTTTCCTTTCCAGCCATTCTTTATATCTACACCATATTTCATACAATGGCCTCCTTATCGTATGGTTCAAGAAGCCTTTATGTACCAGAGCTTTGTTGTACCAGAGGTTTGCGTGCCACCCATAACGGTTGCCTACTCCCTCTAGATCCAAAAGATCCACGTTATCCAGCCTTAACCATTCCCTTAACCAAACTATACATGCCGATTCATAGTATAATTTGAGATCTGGTACAGAGAAGCCCCCTCTTTCCTTCTTGTCCGTCAATATTTTAAATTTTATTCTAGGTCTTCTCCCCTGCCATATAAATCTGGATATTGCTGTCTGCCACTCTTTAAACTGGCCCTGTCCCGTGATGATGGGAATCGTTTGATATAAGAATAACATTTTGGGTAGTATTGACATCTTGATGGCCGCCATCCTCCCCCACCATGATAAATTGAGCCTAGTCCATGTTTCTAGTTTTAGCTTCACTTCATTCCATGTTTTGATATAATTATTTTTATACAAGTCATTATTTTTTGATGTAAGCCATATTCCCAGATATTTGACTTTAGTTGTTGCTATTATACCCATTTTACTTTGTACCTGGCTGTCAGGGGACTGCCCTCCCCGTGCCCTTCCAGCCCAGCTCTGAGTGAATACCGTGAACTGCCATCTATCTTAGAGACAGATTCCAGCGGGACGTCTGGAGGGAGCTCCGAGGAAAGGGAAGCAGTGAGAGGGCTTCCGTCAGCCTCACAGAGCCATCACAGCAAACCAGGGGAAAGAAGAAGGAGGCGCACAAAGTGCTTCCATCTCCCAAGATGCCTTGGTGGGTGGTGGGAAAGCAGGCATCCGGTAGTTGGAGAATCTGAAAGCGAGGAGGATTGATGCATTTACGATGTGCTCGGAGTTGTAAACCAATTAGTTAGCTATTAAAGTTTTGGTAGCTTAATGGCTCGGAGTCTTTTTGAATGCCTGGCTGAAAAGGAGCCCTGTGGGGCTTGACACTGGCCTATTTCATCTGCGTCTAAATTCTTAACCAAGATCACCAGAGATTTTGGAATGCAAGTGAACTTGATGCTGATCAGGGCTCTTTACATTTGAAACATGGGAAGCCGTAAAAATTTATAATTTAAAATTTGGCAGAATATTGGGATTATTTGATATTTTTATGTATCATTTGGAATATTTAATATGATTTGATTGGATTGTTAATGTGGAAAATCTAATAAAAATGTTTTTTTTAAAAAGATGCTACTGGAAGGAATTTCCAGTTTTGTTAGCATTCTCCTTGGACCACAATAAACAGGACTAAGCTCAGTAATCCAGATGTGGCTACACCAGTGGAATTTATCCCTTTGCTGCCGATTCAATAACTGGGGTTCAATTTTATGATAAAGTTTGTTTAGGGTCTTGTTTTTAATTGCATATGCTTTTACATCATGTTTAAGCAATCTCATGGATCTCAAGGGTAGAAATATGGATGCAAATGGCTTCAATAAATGACATCTAGTACTGCCTGCAAGTCATAACACCAATCAATGCCTGCCTCTAACCACTCCCCTCAATATATATATTTCACTGTTTTAAATGCTACAGTTTCTGAGAAAAACTGCGGACACTCTAGTTGCAAGCTGTAAATCATCCAGTCCTTTTCTCCTGGATGTGTGCTGAAGAAGGGAAGCTGATGATGAATGGGGCTGTCCGTATTTACATTGAGAGCGGAACAGCTGTGAGAATCTCCCCGCACCACAAGTATCCCTTGCAAACACCCCCCTTTCTCTCCTTCTCCGCTACTGCTTGCTGACAGTGATGGATTGTCTACTTCTGTGCAGATCTACCCAGTTGCATAAACTCCCTAACAGTGCTTGATATGATTGGGAACAAATTCCATTCCTTCTGGGTGCTATGGAATTAGTTTAGGAGATATTGGTATATGCCATGGCTTGGGCAACAAAGGCTGGAACAGAGGAAGCTGCTTTATACTAAGTCAGACCACTGGTCCATCTAGCTTTGTATTGCCTGCACTGACTGGGAGTAGCTCTCCAGTGTTACAGGCAGGGGACACTGCCAGCCCTACTTTAAGATGCCAGGGGTGGAACCTGAGACCTTCTTCTTGCAAAACAAACACTCTACCACTGAGCCATCGCTGCTCCCCTAACTAAGATTCTGATCCTCATGGTTCTGAATAAAGAATGGATTGAAATAAGATCATATACAGGTAGAGGTGCCAAATACCGTCAGACCATTTTCATCTAGTCCAATATTTTCTGCACTAATTGGCAGTGGCTCCCCATGATTTCAAACATGGGACATCCCTAGCTCTGCCTGGAGATTCTGTGAATTGAAGCTGGGACCTTCTGCACTCAAAGCAGGTGTTCCACCACTGAGCTATGGCCCCTCCCTAATACAAATATGGCAACCCTAACATAGAGCAGTCAAGTCCAACATTCCCTGTTTTCCTAGAATGGACACACAGAGGAATGTGGCTCCAAACTTCCTGTAATACCTGTTGGGAGCCACCTACCCCTGAGTGTGACCAGGTAGATGGGCATGAGAGGGGATGTGATGGCTTGCAAATATTTAACAAGAGCTGAAAAGTAAGGCTTTGGGGCTGAAAGCAGATATGACATTGGAGGTATGTCTTAGTGCAATACACACACACAATGAGTCACCAGCTGCTTGGGGACACTGGACTGACCCATTCAGATTTCAAAGTTTGAGTGGATTTCATCCATTGGTATTCATTCATTGCTATTCCTATTCAAAGTAGACTCACTAAAGATAATGGACATGACTAAATTGGGTCCATTGATTTTGATTGGTCTACTCTGAGTAACACCTACTTTTTTGTTTTTTTAAATGTATTTTTATTAAAGATTTTTTTTCTTTAAGAAAAAAAATATTATTTTTTTTCGGACCCCTTTCCGTCCCGCTTCCACATACCAATATGATGAACAAATCTTCTTCCTTTTCTTTTTCTTCTTAGCTGTTCAGTGGCTGAGTTTTTTAACAAAATGCTTTTTCCTCCTTTGTTTGAAGCATGCCCAAGACTTCTCACTAATTATATTTTAAAGCATTGGGACTTGTGCACGGTCAGGCTGGCTTCCAGGAGTTCCTCCCCCCATGGGTGCTTTCCGCCCTTGGCCCCCCCGCTCCTCCCCCCGTTATGGGGTCGAAGCAGGTTTAGGGGCATCTGCGGGCGAGCTGCCCTTCCCGTATACCTGGGAAGGTAAGGGAGGCTGCTTACTCCCATCACAGCCTATAAAATTCCCCACAGGGGTCGGGAGAGATGGTATTAGTCAGCCATTTCCTGTCGGGCACGAGCAGTGAAGTTCCGGATATGTAACTGGGGGAAAGGGACAGTTGCAGAAGGTGACTGTTTTCATGTCACTCTGTGCCCTTCATACAAGGATCTGGCTACGTACAGTAGGACAGGATATTGGGCTAGAGAGACCTTGGACCTGACTCCAAAGGGTTCTTATTATCATTTGAAGCAATTTTATGCTGCTCTTTAGCTGAAGAAGTCTCTTAGAGTGGTTTGCCATAAGGCTGTAATAAGGCTGCCCCTGTTCCCAGGCTTAAAATCTTTTTTTATTTATTTTCAGTGTGACTCAAAAGGGAAACAAATTGGGAAGGAGGATGAGAAAAAGCAAGTCCAGGCACTAGTTCATAGTTACAAAGTCCTTAGAATGACCAACTAAACAGAAAAAGTTGGAGGGGAGCAGCTAAAGTTTGTTAATCCTTCAGCAGAGCTGATGGAGTAGCGCTGCCCTCCTTCTTTCCCTCTAGTGAAATTTGATAGGATGACAATTGCTGAATAATAGTTGAGGGAGAGGGAAAGTGTGATGGTGAAGACTTCAGCAGAGCGGTTCACCTTCTATATGTGAGAATGTGATGCTAATGTCCACAACCAAGGAAAAGGTCTACCAGGCTTTTTTGTTGAGCACTCTGCTTTATGAAGCAGATGGTGCTGTGGTCTAAACCACCGAGCCTCTTGGGCATGCTGATCGGAAGGTCAGCAGTTCGAATATGCACAATGGGGTGAGCTCCCATTGCTCTGTCCCAGCTTCTGCCAATCTAGCAGTTCAAAAGCATACCAGTACAAGTAGATAAATAGGTACCACTGCGGCAGGAAGGTAAATTGTGTTTCTTTGTGCTCTGGATTCTGTCATGGTGTTTCCATGCACTGGAAGCAGTTTAGTCCTGTTGGCCACATGACCCGGAAAGCTGTCTGTGGACAAACACCACCTCCCTCGACCTGAAAGCGAGATGAGCGTCATACCCCATAGTTGCCTTTGACTGGATTTAACCATCCACAGCAGTTACCAGAAGAGGTAATCTCTGGGAGGGGCACGGAGAGAAGAAGCACCATGGTGCATCTGCAGCAGCACAACTGGACACCTTCATCTGCCCCAGCTTCAACAAAACATTTCTCCCCAGCATCAGCCTCTACAGCCACAGCAGACACTGCAACTTTCCAACAGTTTAACTTCACCCCCCAAAGGTGCACCCCTCCATTGTTTCCTGGGGCAGATGGATGCCAACAACCTTCCTTCCTCTCCCTCTGTAGCAGCCTGCTGGAACGGTTGCTGTTTCATGACACTTAAGGGAAAGTCTGGTGGTGATGGCTTTTTGGGAGAGCAAATAGAGTTGCCCTGCTGCCCTTTTCTGCTTAAGAATGACTGCTTCTTGATAATGACAGGCTTTTTTATTTTTAAATTGCATGCATTTCCTCCTCCCCACCCCACAGCAATCAGTTGCCTCTCTTAGCTGGGCCCTATTACTATTATTCATCAATCTTCTCTAATAACTAAGCAAGTGCTACTTCAGAGCTGCTCCGGTTTATTTATATGTTATTATAAATTGCAGCTGGGAAACACACACAAACATAGTTTATTCTTTTTTTAAAAGATCATTCATTTTCCATCTCTGTTCAAGATCAAGATGTACTTTATTCGGCTATAAGCCCACAAGGTAAAACAAAACAATATATAAAAACAACTGATTTACATTTCATAGTAATATCTGAGTATTCCATCACAGATATCCTTCGCAATACATACAAACTCTGGAAGCCAAAATTGTAACCTTAAAATAGAATAGATCATAAAATATACTTGGCTATTTATAATCCTGAAGCATTCCGTGAAGTCTTTTGTAAGAGAGGACTGAAACCAAAAATCTGGCAACTTGTAATGTTCTATGAGAGTCACTGTCCTGGAGTACATAAGCTAGATGCTGTTCAGTTGGTTTAGCAGCGATGTCCCGAATAATTAAACTCAGAATCCTTGATCGGGGAACACTGTATAGAGGACAGTTTAACAGGATATGATACAGGGTTTCTATTGATTTATTATCACATGTGCATAGAACAGAGGTTTTCCCATTAGAAAATCTATGGCTCAAAACGTTTGAGGGGAACACGTTGAATATGGCTCTAACAAATGCAAATCTATGTGACACAGCCGATAGGGTAGACAAATACCGTGGTGATTGGTGCATATGAGTAATGCCCAGATTTAACAGAGAGCACGTGCCTCCACCTGTGGCAATATTTTGTTGAAGATCAGTATCCTCCAATCTTTGTTTGATGACCATTTTAGCTGTCCTTAAATCTAAATTTAGTATCTCCAATGGGGAGATTCCAAATGACAGCATTTTGGAGTGGATTTTTTTTTTTGCCCATATGCTGTTAAATTCATCCCTCCAGAGGCACTGAATAAGATGGTAATTTGGTAATTTATGCCAAATGGACAGCCAATAATTGAATACCTGTCTCCATATCCAAGTCTCTAAAGAGGGGATCTTAAGTTCTAGGCGAATGGCGGCATTGCTTACACAGGGGCTAGTTTCAATAGGCGTTTAAGAAAAAGGTTTTGCAGCATCACTAGCGGCTTGAGACTTACAAAAGCTCCCCATAAAGGGGCCGCATAAGCCATAGTTGTAACCACTTTAGCATTATAAACCCTTAAAGCTGATGGAACATGCATGGCCCCCTCAGAGAAGTAGAAACGCAACAATGCATATATAAGGGCTTTCACCTTATTTTTTAGATATGAAATATGTGCTTTCCATCCCAGATTGTACTGAAAATAGATTCCTAGATATTGAAATCTGAAGACTTGTTCAATTGGCTTCCCCTCGAGTTCCCACTTATACGATTTACGACTCCTGGAGAAAATTAAGACTTTAGATTTGGAGTGGTTAATCGTAAGTAAACTTGATTGACAGTACAGCGCAAAAATCCTAAGGGCCCTCCTCAACCCTACTCTCGTGTATGAGAGGATCACAGCGTCATCAGCGTACAATAATATGGGGCAGTGGTAATCTGCGAGCCTGGGTGCATGAATAGTAGTTTGGGCCTCAGCTAGGGGAGTTCTCATGTCACTAATGAAGAGGTTAAAAAGATAGGGGGCAAGAATGCACCCTTGACAAACCCCTTTATTTATTGGTACACACTCTGTGAGATCACCCTGTGGTGTTAATCTTACTCTAGCGGCTGTCCCTTCATGTAGTTTAGTCATGAGCCACAACAGCCTTTTATCTATACCCCACCTGGCCAGCTTTTCCCATAACAGCTCTCTAGGGATGCTATCAAAAGCTGCCTTCAGATCTATAAATGCGGCACATAAACGCCCATGAGTGGGGGCCGAATACTTCCGCGCCAAATGATATAAAATTATTGTATGGTCTATTGGGGCTCGTTTTGGTCTAAACCCGGCCTGTTCTTGGCCTATCAGTTTGGAATCTTCAGCCCATTGGGTTAGTCTGGTTAATAGATAACGTGTATAGATTTTTCCGATGATCGATAATAAACTAATATTGCGATAGTTGCCTGGGACCTCTGGAGGGCCTTTTTTATATACAGTGGTACCTCGACTAGCGAATAACTCGCCCAACGTATTTTTCGCCTAACGAAGGATCGTGGCGGCCGCGCGATAACGAATTTTTTCGCCTTCCGAATCGGAAGCCGAGGGGTTTTTTTGTTTTTTTTTAGTGGTTTTTTTTTTTTTTTGGTACAGGTCACATGGAAGGGGAGAGAGGCGGGACTTCGCTCCAGCAGCCATTTTTGTTGGAGCGGAGCCCGGAGCAGCTGGAGGCTGCTTATTCTCCTCCTTCCGAAGATGGCGGCGGTTTGAATTTTGGCGCGGTTTTTTTTTCTTCGGGCCGTTTTGGCCCAGCGCGGCTTTTTGCCGCGTCGGGGGTGCCCCACGCGACTTTCTGCCGCGTCGGGGGTGCCCCCCGCACCATTTCCTCCTTGCCGGGAGATCCCGGCAAGGCTTTTTTTCTTCGGGCCATTTTGGCCCAGCGCGGCTTTTTGCCGCGTCAGGGGTGCTCCGCGCAGCTTTCTGCCGCGTCGGAGAAGCCCCCCGCACCATGTTCTCCTTGCCGGGGGACCCCGGCAAGGCTTTTTTTCTTCGGGCCATTTTGGCCCAGCGCGGCTTTTTGCCGCGTCGGGGATGCTCCGCGCGGCTTTCTGCCGCGTCGGGGAAGCCCCCCGCACCATTTTCTCCTTGCCGGGAGATCCCGGCAAGGCTTTTTTTCTTCGGGCCATTTTGGCCCAGCGCGGCTTTTTGCCGCGTCGGGGGTGCTCCGCGCGGCTTTCTGCCGCGTCGGGGAAGCCCCCCGCACCATTTTCTCCTTGCCGGGGGACCCCGGCAAGGGTTTGGATTTTTGCGCCGAAATGGCGCAGCGCGGCTCTTTGTTGCGTCGGGGGCGCCCCGCGCGGCTTTTTGCAGCGTCGGAGAGGCCCCCCGCACCATTTCGGAGCCGCCTGCAAGAGGAGAGCTGCGGCAGCCTGGCCACCCACCTCGAAAAGGTAAGTGACCCCCGATTTCTCTTCCCATAGGAGCGCATTAATCCGTTTTTAATGCATTCCTATGGGAAATCGCGTTTCGACTAACGTATTTTTCGCGTAACGAATGCCCATTCGGAACGCATTAAATTCGTTAGTCGAGGTTCCACTGTATAGGGATTATAATAGATTCCTTCCATGTTCTGGGTATCATGCCCGTAGCATTAATTGCATCGAAGATTTTCACTAAAAGTTTTCCCCACCACGCTGGGTGTTGTTTAATAGCTTCCGCCGGAAACAAATCTGGACCGGGGGCTTTCTCTGGTTTCAGTTTAATGATTATATCTACTATTTCCTCCGGGTCAGTATTTGGCCAAACAGGCAGGTGGCTTGAATGAGTATCATATTGAATACTAGAGTTCTCTGCCTGGGAGAAATATTTCCTTAGAAATTGTTCCCATATCGGGGCTGGTATAACGGACAGTGGGTATTTCTTCGATCTTCTGTTAATTAAACTCCAGAAACCACGTGGGCTTTGAAGCTTAGCAGCTGCAATCAGCGCTTGCCAAGGTCTTTGCTGCCACTCTTGCTTTGCTGACTTCTGGGCCAATTTGTAGGCAGTTTTGGCCTGTGCATATTCTGGGGGCAGCGCTTCTGCTCCGGAGGATCTATATCTACTATAGATATTACAGAGTGTGAGTCTGGCTTGCTTACATTTAGAATCAAACCATGGTGCCCCAAATTTAGCTTGCTCCCGGTTAGCCTGATATGCCGGCATCGTGAAAAAGCTAGTTAATTCTACCAAAAACTGAGAAAACCACTCCAGTGTCTGCCTTGGCTCAACCAACTCCTCCACTGAAGCACTGTGGGGTTCGGGAATAATCCTCTGAAAAAACTCTGCATATTTTTGGGCTTGTGTCGGGGACCATTTAATACCTCTTACTTGTGCTGCGGCATTCAATCCTATGTTCATTGAATGAGCACAGCTATCTGGTTGCCAATCCAGTGCTAGCTTGGCAGTTAAAGGTAGATGGTCACTGAATTGTATATTATCTATTCTAAAGTAGAGGAAATTTGAAAATAGGTCATCTGAAACTAATAGATAGTCCAGGAAACTATTTGATAAAGTGCCGAGGTGTGTAAATTCTCCAGGTACATCTGGAGGGAAGTTGCCATTCAGAATGTTCAGATTCATACGAATGGCCAATTGGTAAAGGAGGACACCCGCCTCGTTTACTCTATTGTCCTTTGATCTTCTTGATGTAAAGGTGATTAGGTCAGACTTTGGATGGGGGGGGGGCTACCCACCACTTGGCCTTAGTTATCCCCTCCCAGTTAGTGGCTGTATGGGCATTGAAATCACCTCCCATTATCGATGGGATATTGGGGTGCATAACATAGCACGCCAGTAAATGGTCTTCTAAGGACTCCCATCTGTGACGGAGGTCTAAAATAGGACCTCCTGGCGGAAGATAGACATTGGTCACTAGTAGTAAATATTTTTTGCTCGAAATCAGACCAGTAAGAGCAAAGAGAGGAAATCGCGATATGGCGATTACTAGACCACCTCTAGCCCAGCCACCTTTCTGGGAGGGACTAGCTGGAAGAGATATCAAGTCAAAGCCATTTATATCTATTCTGTCTTCTTCCCATGTTTCTTGCAATAGGATAATCTGGAAAGAATTTATATAACACTGAAATTCGGGATCTAATCTTTTCCTCTTCCAGCCAGCAATGTTCCAGCTTAGGACAGCTAGTTGGGGGGATCTGCACTGTTCTTTTATCAGTCAGTACGATGGTGGGTCGGACTCTCTTGTAGGGATGGAAGATGTAACAAAAAAGTCTGTTATCTTGCTTTGAGAAGAGGGTAACTGTGAAGAGCTCTTCAAATTTAGGTTTTTAACGATTTGGTTCGACTTTTGGACCGCCATGCTCGGACCATTTGAGGATGATCCCTGCGTTAGAAGGCTCTTCACTCTGATGTTGTTTATACTACTTTGTTGGTGACAACTTAGAACGGTGTGACTACGACGAAGGAATGCATTCACAAACTTGTTCAGGGCACATATTTGAGAATAGCATATGTTAATGTTTAAATAAGGCATCTGAAGCCAATGACGGGCTGGCCCATTTTCCCTGGAAATCTGGATCACAGCCAGGAAAACAGCTTTCGAAATGACATTCCCTCTGCAGGTTTCACACACACCTCTCTGGGTTTCAGCCCAAAAAGTCTTTGAGGTCTCAACCTCTTCAAAGCAGAAGGGAACTTGTCAATGGAGAAGAACTGTCAACTGTTTGTTTATTCTAATTCAGCTCTCTTTGCAAAGGGGACAGGGTCTTTCCAGAATATATTAGCAGTGTACAGGAGCAATAGGCTCCTCTTTCACAAAGCTAACACAGCATAATGGATTTCATATAGCTTAGACAGAAGGGTTTTTTGTCCAAATTCTCCTAAATTGGAATTCAGGGGCAACAAATAATGTAAGCAGGGAGGAACCTGCTCACCCCTAGAAGGAGGGAAGAAGGTACACTCTCCATGTGCACAGAGGCACTCTTATCTCTAGCCACCAGGTTTATGAAGAGAGAAATATTCCCAGCAATGGCATGCAGGGCATAATTTGAGCCAATGTCTCTGAAGCTGAGCCCTGGAACCTCTTTGAACTAGAAAAACATGAAGCAGTACCCAAGAAGAAGACTGTCAAATGGCAACTAAACTGCCTTTCCTTCAACATAACAAAGATAGATGAATCTGTATAATTGTTTCCTGTCACTTACACACATGTTTGCTTGTAAATCTGTAACACCCCTTTTGATATTAATCAGCAACTGCTGTTTATTTATTTCATTTCACTTATGAATCATATTGGGAGGATGGAGTGGTTGTTGTTTCTCCTTTCCAAGTTGCTTACATTCTGGGCTGACCAGATAAAGGTGTGGGTGGGCCAGAAGTGATGAGACAGGATGGCAGAAATGCTTGTAAACTCCCGAGGTGCTCCCAGCATCAGAATATAAGGCTGGACTTGGCAGCAGCAGAGAGAACCTTCAAGGGTATAGAAAGAGAGAGAAAGAGAGAGGGAATCTGAAGGGTTTACAGGCCACGTAATGGGTTTCAGAGCAAGTAAACTGAGCCAGAGTAACTAGGAGAGAAAGGAGCTCAATTAGATGACTGGATTTTCATACAGTGAAGGTAAGGAAGCATATCTAGGTTAGTACACACAGTAGTGAGCCATTCAACATGGAAGAAGGGAACCACTAAGCCACAAAAATAATAATAATCTATGGGGCTGTAGGTAGGAGTGTGGGTCTATTGAAAATAGGCTAGTTTTGTTTGCATTCATCTGTCTCAAGAGACAATAGATTGAACCTCCGAGGGTGAAGTCAAACTGCTAGAGAATCACAGCACCTGTAACTCACAACGGCTGCTTCCCATGTTGTTTTTGCTGCATTTGCAGCACCAAAGTGACATCTCTGGGGCACAAGTCTGGACAGTGTGTATGGAGGTCCTGGGCTGCCCAGACAACAAGTCCTCCAGCATCACTGATGTGGTCCAAAGGAAAGGAAAGCAATATATGTGACTTGGCTGCAGGAGTTGCTGGAAGGAGGCATATAAGATGCCATGCAACCACTGTGCTCCGGATTTGTGTAGGGTTTACACCTTAGCCTTTTCTTCTCCTGGAGCTGTTGCACAAGGAAGCAAGTAAGGCTGTCCTGAAATGAAAAGAATACTTAAGGCCAGAAGAAAAAGGACTCACCAGGTGGAAGAGATAAGCAGGGTCAAATTGACAAATTGCTTCCCATGAAACTTCAGAAAGTGATTAATAATAAAAACTAATATTGAAAACTATTTCAGATTCAATACAAATACAGACAGAGAGAAGAACCACTACTTAAAAGGCTTATTGGGAAAGGAGAGTCTAGCAGGAGATAGACACTAGTAATGGCGGGTGCATGATATGTAATAGGAGGGAGTTTCAAAGAATAGGTGCCACCACCTTGGAGGTCTCATACCTATATCATAAGAAACATCCCTCCTGATGGGATGGTATTTGCAGGAGCCCTCTCCTGCAGTGATCAGTTGGTTATATAATGGGTAAGGACAAACTTTTAGGTATTAAAAAAATGCACATGAAAATTAGCTATACTTGCTCAGATGCATAGGGTTGTATCAAATTAATTTATACTTAATTGGCAGAGATCAGTCATGTCCATTATTTTCAATAGGTATACTATGAATACAACTAATGCTGGGTACAACCAATGACTTGCATCCGATGATAGTCATAGAGTAGATCCACAGAAATGATTAGACATTACTAACTATTAATTTCAATGGGAGTACTTTAAGTGTATGGGATGTTAGGGGAGTGGTACCACCTCTGGTGGGGGTACACATCATGCTCCTTCTGGGGTAGTTTGTCCACTTTTTTCAAATTATTTTTATTAATTTTCCAAATTATTACAAATCAAATTTCTTAAAACCAGGTTTCCTGCTCCTGTTCCAAACATATGATCATCATCATTTCCTCACATAGCTGCATTATTTCTTATTTGGAGTCCACTAGACAGAATAACATAACAGAGGCTGCACGTGTCTCTTTCATTTTGCAGGGGAGGACAAGAAGAAAGGAGACCATTTGAAAACCATATGAAAGCACAAAGCACCTTGTCCTCCCCCTTCCTTTCCTGGCTTTTGTAGGGGTTCTCAAGCTTCAAAAAAAAACCCATTCAGATACCTTCAAAGCCCCAAACCCAGTCCTTTCGGCAGCTGACTGATTGCAGTCCATTAGCATATGTCAGTCCAGGAGCGCCTCTTTATTAATATCAATTGTCCAAATTATGGAGGAGCCAACCACAAATCATGCTAGAGACAGGCAGGGACACACTCCCAGGGACAGTCTCACACCTGCTCTGCCTTTCAAGTTGGCAGACATGGGCTTGAGCAGCACAGTGCAGTGAGCTCCCCAGACCCCATTGGGGAACATTGCAAGGATTTTTGCCTCATAAATACTGGCTTTCCCCTGCCTGAACCTCCTCACTGCCCACAGAGGGCAGCGAGGAGCTACCGCCATTGAGTTCATGACGTAGCCAAAAAACTACTTTGTCCACTTTTAGTCCCCACCCTGCACTCAGCTCTTGCCTGTGGCTTCTAGAAGCTGTCAGCATGCAACAGCGGCCACACCCCAGGAAACAGCTTCAACTGGACGACTAAACCAGGTGAGGGTAGCCAATGGGTTTCAAACCCGTGGTGAGTTAGGGACCTCCCTTGCATGCAGAAGAAGTGTGCATGCACACAAAAGCTTATACTCAGAACTGCTGATCAGAAGGTCGGCGGTTCGAATCCCTGTGACGGGGTGAGCTCCCGTTACTCGGTCCCAGCTCCTGCCCACCCAGCAGTTCAAAAGCACGTCAAAGTGCAAGTAGATAAATAGGAACCGCTCCGGTGGGAAGGTAAACGGCGTTTCCGTGCGCTGCTCTGGTTCGCCAAAAGCGACTTAGTCATGCTGGCCACATGACCTGGAAGCTGTACGCCAGCTCTCGGCCAATAAAGCGAGATGAGCGCCGCAACCCCAGAGTCGGACACGACTGGACCTAATGGTCAGGGATCCCTTTACCTTTACCTTTAAGGTGCTACTGGACAATTTTTTAATTTTTTAATTTCTTTTGACTGTGTCAGACCAACACGGCTACCTACTTGAATCTACAATTACCAATCAGAGTTTGACTGCATAAATCTCCCACAACAAGCAGGGCCAGGGGGGAGATGTGGCCTGTGGTGTGTCACCTTGGCAGAGTCCCAGGGTCCAGGCAAAGTCACTTGGGGGCTCCCCACCCTTGCTATGAAGCCAAATGTCAGGGATGCTGTCACTGCAGGCTATATTGCAGATTCTACCTTGAGCAGGGAGTTGGACTGGATGGCCTCTAAACCCCTTTCCAGCTCTATGATTCTATCATTTCTATATATTTGCCAGAGATATAATGAGAAATCCAGAGCCTTGTGTCTATTTCTGAAGCAGCAGCTTCTGGGGTCCTGATACTGTCATTCCCTTGCTCAAAATTAAGGGTTGCAATCTCATCTCTGGCACACTGTGTACAAAAAAAGCCATTTTACAGGAGGCAAGCAGGGCGTAAGCTTCTCAGAGATGCTTTTACCAGATGACAAAAATCATTCATTTCTTTCCCCTGTTAAATATTCATGGTGCTTTGATTTTTAGATACTGAGGTACATTTTGTTTCTAAATGTGCCAATCCGGTGTCTTTGCCTCGGAATTAATTCCACCTCTTCCCACCCACCTGCAAAGGAGACAGATAGAGGCAGACACTACCATCTTGAAAAATAGTTACTTTCCTCCCTGTTTTCAGTGCTGCTCTTAAATATCCATGTCTATATATTTAGGCCTTTTATTGTATTTATTACTTGCACTGAAGGTTTCTTGCATTATTATTGCAATCTTTCTCCCCACCCCCACCCCTTCCGCTGGTCCATTGTTTCCCCTTAGCCTTGTACAAATTGCATGTCAGCATCACCACACATCCTAGGCTGTTGTTAACCCCATAAAACACGGTGCTTTAACAAAGGTTCTCCTATGCTTCTGACTTTTTGAATATTTGTAATTTTGAGGAAATATTTGCATAGGCAGCTACCGAGAAGCTTCTGCACTGAATGACAGATCAGAGGCAGCTTGAAAACATCAGCACAGTGTGTGTTCAACATTTGTTTGTGGGAAGAACAACCACCAGAGGAGGCATAGCAGGCATTTATATAGAAACACAGCATGGAAAAGCAGAGAGCAAATTAAAGAGGAGCTCAGGGTCAGGACTTAATGTTAAAAACCACACAATCCTATATGTGACTACTCAGGTTTGGACATAGGAGCCAACTTGGGCCCCAGACTGTGGGTGCCCAGCAGCTCACATGCACGATGTGACATCACAATATCAGGTCATGTCACAGCTGACCACCACCACTCTCCAGCACCAGGGCCTCCACCTCCACTGCAGGGCCTCTGTTAGGGCCCACTGTGGCCACAGACATGCCTCTGTGGTGGTGACAGGGGTGGGGCAGCAGAGTGTGAGTGCCCACAGCCCCATGGAGATGCTGCTCTGTTGCCCCACCCCTGCTGCCACCACGGTGACCAGCCCAAGGCCTCCACTGTGAGGCCTCCACCGAGGCCTGCTGCGGCCACAGACACCCCCAGATACACGTCCATGGTGGGCCTCAACAGGGACCCCATAGTGGATACGGAGGCCCTGGCCCAGTCACCACCGCAGAGCTGAAGGTAAAGCAGGTGGTGGGCAGAGGCTGGGCCCCCACAGTGAAAATTTTGTGGGTGATCAGGCCCCCAGGGCCCCCTGGAGTTAGTGCCATTGAGTTTGGACATAAGTCCCAACTGATTTCAGCATAGTAAGCTGTCTTATACTGAGAAAGACCATTGGAACATCATATTTGATGTGAGGCATTACTGGTGCATACAGTATAAGATTGAGGGAGAAGAGAGGTAGGGAGAGAGAGCGAGGGGAGAGAGGGAGGTAGTAAACTTTTATTCTCTTACATAGTGTATGTGCAAGGTTTTTGAGTCAGCATCAATTGGGTAGGTTCTCTTTCTATTCATTTATTAGTTTTCCTTCACAGTGAAAGAGATTGTGGGGTCCTGGGTCTGCAGTTTCTTTCAGTTGACTGCAGTGAGTTTTGCTTGTGTGAGTGATGGGGAGGGGTTGTTGGGTCAAGTTAGCTTTATTGATTCATAATCTGTTGGTGTGTTCGTATTGTTGCCTTGTTGGGCTGTATGTGTAATATTTTTTTATTTTTTATTTTTTGCAATGATTTTTTATTGGTTTTATACATAAATAAATTGTTGTTCGTCAGTCCACTACAAACTAAAAGTTAATAGCAATAATTGTAGTATATTCATGTAAGTAGTAGTTTTAACTTATTATATTCAATACATAATACCTTTACCCGACTTCCTCTCTTGCTTTCACTATCCATCACCCATCAATTATTATTTTTTCGCATGTTTCCTTTGTTATGTCAGACCTATATTCTCAATAAAAGTAATTGTTACACAAATATCCAACATCTATGTCTACTTATTTCTGGTTTCTAATTATTTATGTATAACATTTTGATTGTACTTCCACACATATTTTCAATTCCTTATTACGAGATTTATTTTTAATAAAGCCTGTGTTTCATCTTAGCCAACCTTTAACACGTATTCCATATATTTCCCCCCAATATTTTTAGAATGCCCTGTTTCCCTGGTGTCTTATTATTGCCGTGTAATAATTCCTATTCTGTTTCTTCCTCTTCCTGGTTTACACCTTCAAGTTTGCCTAACTCCTTGTATTTCCTTCCAAATTTCTTTATTTCTAGTTGGGATGTAATCTTAAATTTTTTATCCTTGTAATAGAAGGATACCCCTTCTGGGTATTCCCAGCGGAATCTTATATTGTTTGCATTTAAGTTTTTTGTCAGTTCTTTGTAGCCGTTCCTCTTCTGTAGGAAGTGATTTGGAATATCCTTAAACACTACAATATTTTCCCCCTCTATAACCAAATTTCCCTCTCTGATTTTTTTCAATATATTATCTCTTATTTCCATAGAACTGAACGTAATTAAACAATCCCCTGGGAAGTTCTTTTTTGATCTTAATTGTTTCGGGTTTATCCTTATTCTGAATGCATTTGTCACACTCAAATCTAAGTCCTCTTCTTTAACCTCTAGTAGTCTAGCGAGTTCTACAAATTTCTGTCTAATATTCTCCCTTCTACCTCCGGTAGACCTCTGAATTTAAGATTCTGTGACTTTTGCTTCATTTCTAAAAAGGCTAAGTTGTCTAAGGTGTTTTCCTGCATTTGGGAAAGTTCTTCAATTTGCCCCTTAATTTTTTCGCTCTCTTTTTTATTTTCTCTCAGCTCTTTTTGCACTCTTTTATTCTGGTCTTCCACAGTCTGTATTTTCATTTTCATCTCCTTCATTTGACTGGTCAAGTCTGATGCAAGCTCAGTTAATTTTTCTCCTAACTTTTTCTCACTTTCCTTGACTTCCCTCCTTATTTCCTTTATCTCTGCCAAAATCTTTGCCATGACTCCTTCCCCCTCTACTTCTGCTTTTGATGGTCTCCTTTCTCCAGGGGTGCCAGTCTTGTTACCTCTACCAGCCATTTCCTTTGTGCGCTTAACACACTATATCAGTATATAGTGTTTCACTTATCAACAAATATGTCACTGATTTGGATATCTAATTCCACTGTCCCTCTTCATGCTTAACCTTAGACCAACTGCCCAATATAAAATAAATATAAAACAGAGTTCATATTGGTATCACAATGCTAGCACAGTGGTACTAATTAACAAACAGCTGAGTAGTATTATAACTTTCTTGAAGTAGAGAAGTCCGCAGAACACAATCCTTAATGCACAATCACTATAGTGCAGAGGTATGTTTCAGATTACACCTTAGCACTGTCCCTTTAAATCCTCCGTCTCTTGGAGTTAGGTCTCCCGCTGTCCGGGTAACAAACAGTTAATAGTTTTCCTGCTTGTCTTGCCTCGCCTGCTCCAGCCGGGATGCTCTATGTTCCCCAGAATAGATTCTCCAGCGCCCCTCTGACACTCAGACAGTCAGTGCACTCATGAAGTCCAAATATAATTTCTCTCGTACACAGTCATACAGTTGCCCTTTCCTCTCGAGGTAAACCGAAAGATAGAGCTGTTCCTTTATCCTTTATCCTTCCACAAGCCTCCAAACTCTAGATTGTTTCTCACTCGTAACAATCTTACCATGCGCCATTTTCTCCGATAGTGTCCGCAAGAGTTTCCTTTACATTCATAACTTAGTAGCAGCTTCCCCCAGGCTCATTTGATTGTCCACACCTTTACGCAACCGCTCCATTCATATGCCAGAGTCCAGGGGGAAATAAACTTAAAATCACGGAATGCTCCGCCGCTCAATTCTCTGGAGCTCGAGGCTTCGCTTTTGCCAGCTGTAGTTGTCCCCTGCATTCCCGTCTCAATCCTGCGCTTTCCCGACTCTCGCTTCTCGGGTCTGTACTCACGCAGGAGATTCGTCTCGAACGCCGCTGGGTACCCCGTCTCAAGGTCTCATTCCCCTTGAGTTCCGAGACCTGCTTAGCCCTCACAGTGTCTCTGTTTGCTGTGCAAAAGCTCATAGCATTCCCGCAGAAGCCGCCCTGCGCTCCGTTCTGAATGGCGGCGGAACCGGAACTGGCGGGCTGTATGTGTAATAAAGGGGAGCCACACTAGGGTAAAGGCATCCTCTTTTATTGGTTCCCGTGCTAGTTTCAGTTTGTTGGTTGGTTGGTTAGTTAGCTTTCCTAGTAGGGCTGTTTCCCATACAGTTTGGCACCAGTGGTCCATGTTCACTCCTGGCACAGTGTCTAGCTATGATGTTCCTGGCAGCTGAGAGTAGGTGGCATATGAGCTCTTTGTAGTGTGAGTGTGTGTGTTTTAGTCTTGGAAAATATTCAAAAAGGCCAGTTTTGGGGTGGCTTCTAATACCTGTTTAGTTACTTCGCATATTTCTTGTAGGAATGATGTCCCAAAGGGTTGGGTTTGGGGACAGTCCCATCACATGTGGAAGTATGTGCCTGTAGAGGTGCAACCTCTCCTGCATTTTGGCAAGGTTCCTGGATGTATCATTGCCATCTTCCGTGGTGTTAGGTGCCATTATAGATAGGTTTCAGGGTGAGTTCTCTTCTTTTGGCTGAGATGGGTTTAAAGGGTGGTTTTGACCACAGTTTAGTCCATTGGGTAGGGTTTATTTTGTAACCTATCCCATGCTCCCATTGTCTTTTTGATTGAGATGAGGGGGTTTGTGGGATTTTGAAGCTGTATTTTGTATATTGGGGATACAAAATTCTATGTCCCATTGATGTCAGGAGAAGGTTTTCGAAGGTGGTCAAGGGCTAGTGGCTGCTGCTTTTACTGCTAGGTTGTTTAAGAACATTAAATAAATTGGAGTTCTTGTTATTAAATGCACCAAGAAAAACACACACCAAGAACTCTAGTATTTTGGCCAGAGTTCTTGGTGGGTGTTTAAGAAGGCATGTAATTGGTGGTGTGTTAGCCAGGGTGTTTGGGTGTCCCCTAGTTTGCCTTGTATTTCTTGTGTCGGTATGGGTTTGTTATATTTGTAGAAATCTGCTAGGTGGTGAAAGCCTTTGGCTTGCCAACTTTTTATCTGGAAGTTTTGGGCTACATGATGGAATAGTGGATGGTGGGCCAGGGGGGTTAATGGGGATGCAGTTGGGGACACTTTTCCTACTTTTTCCTTCCATGCTTTAAACATGGGCTGTGTGAAACTGTTTAGTGTTGTGGGGATTTTCCTTAGTTGCTGACAGGAGTTAGAGCCCCCACAATATCTAAAGGCCTCCAACCCTTGTCTCCAATGTATCCTTGTCATCAAATGTGGTATTGCTGTTCTTCTCTGGATTGCCAGAAGCAAGTCCTTTTCCTTTATGGCTCTGACTTTCTAGAATTTTCTTCTGCAGGAACTTTGTATCTGTTCTTTCCCATTTTTTTTAAAAAAGACCCAGGATTACCCTTTTTTAAAAAAATGGCTGAGTTGGAATTTGAACTTTCTTCACTGCAGTGTATGCTCAACACTATAACCACCAATGGTCAGTACGACAAAGTACAGTACAAGGAGAGACATTGTCTGTGTGGGCAACCTTGCGTAGAGCAGTGTTTCCCAACCAGTGTGCCTCCAGATGTTTTGGGACTACAATTCCCATCATCCCTGACCACTGGTATTGCTAGCGAGGGATGATGGGAGTTGTAGTCCCAAAACATCTGGAGGCACACTGGTTGGGAAACACTGGCGTAGAGGACCTGTACCACTATTTCTTTTTGTTCCCTTTGTGAATGATGCCAAGGCCTTTGGCTAGTGCAATAAAGTTTATGGTGATGATGATGATTACTATAACCACCACACTGGCTCTATTTTAGTGCCAATGCTTATTCCTTTAACCACCACCTCTGTCCACCAATCTAACAAAGGAAGTAAAATTAGCACCTCAAATATCATCTGGTTCAGGGATGGGGTACCTATGGCCCAGCAGATATTGTTGGACTCATCTCCTATCAGCCCCAGCCATAACGGCAAATTTCAGCTTCCCTTTGATTCAAGAAATCTGCCACTGATAGGTGACTGCCCAGCCTCTTCAGAACTTCTCAACGTATGTCCCAGTGAAGACTACCTCATTTCTTCTTCTTTGGCGATCACTCGTAGCCGAGTAAGATTGTCTTCCGTAAACACGGTTTTAACAATGAGTCCGTAAGTGACTGTGGAGGCCAATTCTGGACCCACACGTCCTTCTACAGTGGGGACATTGGTTCCTGGGCAGGAGTTGATTGATCACACACTACCTCATACTGCGAGGGAGTTCATCTTATCTTTTCATCAAAATCCCCCCCCCAACTTGAACCCATTGTTTTGGGCCCTATATCTTGGAGCCAAGGACAGCATATTTTCTTCATCAGCTGTGGTACAGCCTTTCAATATTTGAATATGGCTGATGTATTACCTCCCATGGGTTTCATCTCCAGGTTAAACATAGCCAGCATTTTCCATCTTTTAGCTTACCCTCCAGGCACCTCTTTGTCACCCACTTCTGGACACATTCCAGTTTGTCAATATCCTTCTTAAACCATGGTGCCCAGAGGTCTGATCAAGGCAAAATAGTGCAGCACCATTATAAGGAAAAGTACTTAGGAGGGTCATAATTAGGACATCAGTTTTATTAGAAGCATATGAGTCATGCTAGAAATGAGGAGAATAATTTAAGGAAGTTCTGCAAGCCTTGGGTTTGCTAATCAAAAAATAATGATTTTTTTGACAGTGAGAATCTATGTCTGAAGGTTCTTCATATACTGTCAGGCTTTTCTCTCCCCCCCCCCAGACTCCCCCCATGTTCTGTTCCCTACATGTTCATACCCTCCCTTTCTTCTTGTTCCTTTTCATACCTGAGTAGAATTTAATGGAGTTGCATTAAAAAATGTTTCCATTCCACGAGATGTAATCCATCAACACAGGCTTCTTATACATTGTGCTGAAATGAATCCATTCCAGCTGAAAAAGCAGATAAATCCATTTAAGTGGAAGATTTCTTGACAGTTTAATTCAAATTAAGTCCACTTTGTTCAATTAGTGGGAGGATGGAGCTTGTGGGCAGGGGATACAAAAATAGGTGGCAGAGGAGGTGGGGACATGCTTAAAAAAATGACTCAGGAGAACTTGAACCCCAGTGCTTCTGTGGGCCAAACCCATTTGCAGAAATTGAGCTATGGACATAATAACCAGCTACTAATACATATTCTTTTCTTCTTCTTTTTTAAATAATATTTATTCATTTTATAAGAAAAAACAGACACACAGAAAAGAAACAAACAAAACACAAATAATTATTATTCAATCATTACTTTCCTTAACAATGTTGGGTGACTTCCCCCAGTCCCCCATCTGAATTTCATTCCTGATCATCTTAGACAATTTCTAAAAACAAACAAACCAAGATTAAGAAAATTTTACTCTAAAACATTCTACACAAATTAACCTAAATTCTAACTCTACACCGAAAGCCTATATTAACTTGTGCTTCGAGCCCCAAAACACCCCCCCCCCAATGGAAATTAAGACAAAGTGACACAGAATTCAATTTAAAGGTCAATGGGCAAATTTTGGCCACAACTTTATTGAAAAATACACAAGTGTGACTGGTATTGGCTTAGGCATTGGTATCAAACTATATCTGGCTCCTGACCGCCCTGCAGGAAGCCTGAAGGGTAAACAACCAGCAGAGGGAGCTCCATCAATGCATATTGACTGGTGCTCACCCCTGGAGTCCCCGGGTCCTGGTATGGCCCTCACCCTCGGGTTTCGGACAAGACCAGGCCCCCAAATTCCTTTAATGGAATACCCTTTAATTGGAGGGGCAGGTGATGGCCGGACCTCCCCTCCCCAGATTCCCTTAAACCAATGCCTAACCGCCACTCGAGCGCCTCGCTCGCCGCCAATACCATCACACCCATAGCCATCCCCTCAAGCCATCCACCATCTCTGCCAACCAAATGTCATTCCCTTCATCAGAGAGGTGCACACCATCAACCCTAAACAGGACTGCCTTGTGATAAGAAATGCCTGGATAATGTATCACACCACCACCCAGTGCCAACACTGCATGATCCACCAGCTTCCTGGCCCTATTCGTGGCAACCGGAGAGCAACTATCTCACCAACAACGTTGCATAAGAAGTTGAGACCTAATAACAGTCAACTGAGGAAAATTAGCCAACAGCTCATCCATGTCCTTCATTATGCGATTTTGCAGCTCCTCCAAGTCCTTATTTTATTTTATTTTATATTTTATATTATTTTATTTTTGGTTGGTTTAAGGTTAATGTAATGTGAGTCCGTAAGTCCAAGCCTTTTAACACAGGCAGGTTATTTTTGCCCAACTGCACAAATAAGGTGGAAGGTGGGCCAAGAAACTCTCACTTGTCTTGGGAGGTGAAGCTGGCGACCCACACCAGACTCAACAGCCCGTATGCTGGCCCAATGCACTATGCCATGGCCCACAATCCATATGTGCAAGTCTGGCGGCACTTTACAGGATGGCAATGTCGCGGATTCTTCCACGGCATTGTAGCAGAGCAGTGCAAAAGCCACAGGTTCTTTTGTGCAGTATTCTTTTATTGTGAGCTATATACATACAGACAGTTCATGCAGCAGAACACCTGGCTGCACCAAAAGGCAAGACAAGTAGAACTTCACTCTCTCTTTCTCTGATAACACTCTACACCCACATGCCTTGCTTAACAGGTTTCACTTTAATCCAAAACCAATCATCTGTCGGCACACTCTTGCTGAGTCATTGCAGGCCTGTTGCATCAGCTTCTTGCATCAGCTTCTTTTACTTTACAAGCAAGCTCAAGCCTGCAGACTTACTGTGTTACACAGCATTCTGTGTATCTCAACACTCCTCCTTAAGTCAAAGGCTTGAAACCTAACAATTCCCTTAAGTTTCAAAATCTAGGAGCATCCAAATATTTTGTATATATATCTGCCACATTACATTCTGTGTCACAATGCTGTACTTTAACACATTTCTTTCCAAAGCATTTTTAACATTGCCATACCTTATTGCAATATGTTTACTTTTACACTTAAAGTTCTGTTGGTTAGCAAGTTGCTGTGCTGCCATGTTATCACTGAGCACAGTGATTGGCATTTCCGAAGGTATTCTCAGCTCTTTAGTTAGGCAAGCAAACCACTCTATTTGTGACACACATTCACTTATGGCTGAGTACTCTGCTTCACAAGTACTTGTGGCAACAAATGTTTGTTTCTGGGATTTCCATTGAACCAGGGCATTTCCAATATATATGGCATAGCCAGTGGTAGACTTTTCATTTTCTCTATCTCCCCAGCTGGCATCAGTGTATGCATACACTTGCTGACCACCTCCTGTATCCAGCACCAGCTTGTAATCTTTTGTCCCTGTCAGATATCTTAAAATTCTTTTAAGTGCTACAAAATCTTTCTGAGCCGGGTCTGCACTACTTTGGCTTAACATGTGCACTGCCAATGTAATGTCAGGTCTCGTCCAGCAACTTAAATACAATAGAGAACCCAACAAAGAATGAAATGCTGTTGCATTCTCACATTTTTGCCCTTCTGGTTCATTTTTGTACTGTGTAGTTATGGGAGTGTCAACCTCATTTGCCATTTCCATCCCATATGTCTTTAGTAACCTTTCAACTTTTTTCTTCTGACTCAGGGAGTAAATGCCTTTTTCATTCCTCTGAACTTCTACTCCTAAGTAGTTTTGGATCTCTCCCAAATACTTCAGTTTGTATTTGTTTCCTAGGTTGTTCATGAACCAAGACACTTGCTTTTGTGCAATAGTTACAAGACATAAATCATCAACATAAAGATTTAAATAACAAGCGCTCCCTTGCACCATTGATGAATATAAACAGGAATCAGCCAGGCTTTGTTTAAATCCCATCTTTTTCAAAGTTGTGTCTATGCACTCATGCCATAGACGTGCACTTTGGTGTAAGCCTTTGCAGCTTCAAAACCATGCTGTCTCTTTCCAGCTCATAACCTGGTATTTGCTGAAGATACACCTCAGTGTCAATGGGAGCATTTAAGTAAGCTGAGGAAACATCAAAGTGATGAACTTTTAACCCCCTCAGGCTTGCCATTGCTAAAACTGATTTTACTGTTTCAGCCTTTGCTGTTGGGGCAAACACCTCATCATAGTGCACCATTTTCTTTTGTGTAAAGCCCCTGGCAACTAGCCTGGCTTTCCTCTGGCAACTACCATCAGCCAGCTTTTTCACTTTAAAAACCCACTTACAGCTTATGGGCTTTTTCACATCAGGCAATTCTGCAGGAACAAACACATTGTTGTTTAGCAAAAGTCATACTCTGCCTGCATTGCCTTTAACCATGCCTCTTTCTCTAGAGTAGGCAACTCTTCAAAGTTTTCAGGCTCAGTTACACAAACCTGGTTTATTGTGTCTGTGAAACCATAACGGGCTGGAGGTTGACCTTTATTACTTCTTTCAGACCTCCTGAGTTCATTCTGCTCACCCTGTGGGCTACTCTCAGGACTGCTTTTGGGGTGTACTGACACTGGAGATTTACCTCCTCTTGTCTTTGCTATACTTTCACTTTCCCCTTGCTTTTTGCAAACTGCTGGAGAAAATTGCTCAGGCTTTACCCCCTCCCCTTTGATTTCTCTGGGAGCACTGCCAAGTCTCGGCTTTGTTTCAACTGCCTTATCAGTTACACTTGGCAGTAAAACATTCTCTGGCAGCTGGTTTGCATGTATCTTGGGCCAATTTCTTTGCTCATTAAAACTGGCTGACCTACTAAAGCTCAGAATGTTTTTATCATTTTCAAACCTGTAAGCTTTTGTTCCGCTTTCATACACAAGAAACAACAACTGCTGTGCCCTTTCCCCACCTTTTCTCCAGTTTTTTACAGGTATGTCGACCCATGCCTTTGTCCCAAAGATTCTCAAATGTTGCAGACTGGGACTTTTGCCATACAGAACCTTGTAGGGTATGTCATCTAACACACGTGACCACAGACAATTTCCAATGTAATTGGCCGTCTTAATACTCTCTGCCCAATATTTAATTGGAAGATCTGCATCTGCTAACAATGCTTTCATCTGTATCTGCAGGATACCTCCCCTACGTTCTGCTACCCCATTCTCCTGAGGAGTTGCTACGTTGGCAAGTCTATGTTTAATCCCTTGAGACCGCAACCAGTCTCTCAGGGAGCTTGCCATAAATTCTCCTCCCCTGTCTGACTGGATAGAACACACCTTTTGGGCAAGTTGCCTTTCTACCCTTCTTACCCAGAACTTCAAAGTTTGGGGCACCTCAGACTTTTGCTTTAGGGGGTAGACCCACCCAAACCTGGAGTAGTCATTCACCAGAATTAAGCAATACTTGTTACGGGAGACACTTCTTTGGGGTCGAAATGCATGGAAAGCAGTCGAATAAGCTTCAGGCTTATTTCCCTTCATTTGGTGTTTTTTAGGAGAGAATGCATATTCATTGAAAAAAGGCAAAACAAAGTGAAGCCCAACGACAGCCAAACGTGCTTTTTTGGGTCAATATGCATAGAAAGCAGAAGAATAATCTTCAGTTAGTGTTATTTCACTTCTTTGGTGTTTTTTAGGTGTGAATGCATATTCACGCAAAACAGGCAAAATGAAGTGAAGGAAGCCCAAAGAAACTAAATATGTGTTTTTGGGGGCAATATGCATAGAAAGCAGACAAATAAGCTTCCGTTGGCTTCTTTCCGACTGACTGAAATTCCTTTTATTCTTTCAATTTCTCTTACATTCTTTAGGAAGATTTCCAGCACTGACATGAATAATAGAGGTGACAATGGACACCCTTGTCTTGTACCTTTCATAATTTCAATATTCTCTGTTACCACATTATTTATAATCAACTTTGCTTTTTAATTGGAATATATAGCTTTAATTCCTTTTATAAAAGATTGACCCATATCCATTAACTCCAAGTTCTTAATCATAAATTCCCAGGATATATTATCAAAGGCCTTTTCAGCATCAACAAAGATAATGTTGCTTGCTTTTCATTCCTCGCCGTCAAATATTCAATAATATTTACTACATTTCTTATGTTATCTTTCATCTGGTGACCTGGAATAAATCCTGCTTGGTCTCTATGAATTATTTCATTCAAAACCTTCTTCCATCTATTTGCCAAAATACTTGCAAACAATTTGTAATCATTATTTAATAATGAAATCGGTCTATAATTTTTCACTTGCATTAAATCTGAATCTGGTTTTGGAATCAATGTGACATATGCTTCCTTCCAAGTTTCTGGTATTCTTCCATTTACTAATATATTGTTCATGACTTCTTTTAACGGTACAAGTAGGGTGTATTTCAATTCTTTATAATATTTTGCAGTAAATCCATCCAGTCCAGATGCCTTTCCACTTTTTAAGTCTTTTATTGCACTCTGTATTTCTTCCATTTCTATTGGTTCATTCAGTCGCTCTTTTTTCTTTGTCAGAATTTGTTGCATTCTTTTTGCTTCAGGAATTCTTCAATTCTATCTGTATTTTCTTTTCCAATTTTTTTATATAACTGTTTATAAAATTTCAAAAATCCATTTCTGATTTCTTTTGGGTTTTCCACTTCTTTTCCTTCCAATATTATTTTGTTAATCATGTTTTGGGATTTCCTTCTTTTGATTTGCCAATCCAGTCATTTACCTGATTTATTAGCAGATTCAAAAGTTTTCTGTCTCATTCTTTTAATATTCCTTTCCACTTCCTGATTAATAATCATTGCAAATTGGATTTGCAGCATCTTGGTATTTTGATTTATTTTCACATTGTTTGGTTTTTTAAAATTATTTTTTTCTCATTCTCCATTATCTGTTTTAAAATTTCCTTCTTTCCTTTTTGTCTTATCTTGTTCCTAATAGTATTTTGTTGTATAAAAAATCCTCACATCACTGCTTTGCTTGCATTCCAAACCACGTCTATTTTTGTTTCCTTATTACAATTGTTGAAAAAATACTGTTAAAGTCGTTTGTGCCTTTTTGTTTATTTTCTCATCATTTAACAGATTTTCATTCAATCTTCATCTAAAAGTATTTTCTTCTCTTTCTTTTATTTCACATCTGATTGCATTATAGTCCGAAAATATCTTTGTTTGAATTTCAATTTTTAAAATTCTAGGTGTTAACTCACTCGATACGCTGTGATGACCTGGGAGTCAGACTCAGATGCTGAACCTGAGGGATCCCAGCCTGCACAGGATTCACTGCCTCCAGAACCAGCAGAGCCAGGGCTGGGGCCTGAGTCTCAAGGGGACTCACCTGTGCTGGATCCTCAGGTGCAGGCATCGGCTGAGGTTGATCTGGCTTCTAATGGGATGGAGGACTTATTGCCTGCAGGTGCTCCACTCCCCACCCAGTCAGGGGAAGCTGAGGTTGCCTCTGGGTCCGGTAACCCTCCAGCTTCTCCTGAGCTGCAAAGGCTAAGGGCAGAGAGGCGAAGGGAACTAAGTTCCCGCAGGAGGAGTGCTCGCCTCCAAGCCAGGAGAGGCGAGGCACCTGAGGATCGGAGCCGCCCTTTGCCTCGGGGCAGATAAAAGCCAGCCAGTCCCAGTCCCAAGTTGCAGGAGCAACATCGGTGCTGCCTAGTTCCTGTTCCTGCGTTCCTGACCTCAGCTTGGTTACTTCGGCTTCCTGACCTCGGCTTCCTGACCTCGGCTACCTGACCTCGGCTTCCTGACCTCAGCTTTGTTACTTCGGCTTCCTGACCTCGGCTTCCTGACCTCGGCTTCGTGACTTCGGCTTCGTGACTTCTGGCTTGGACTGACCTTGGACTGGACTAGACCTCGCCTATCGGATATCCCTCGGGATCAGCACAGTTTGCTCCTGCCACACCCGCACTCCCCCTTCGTTGGGGTGCGTTCGGGAGGAACCTGTCGTCATGACTGACCAGGCGGCTGCGCTGGTGGCATTGGCCCAGGAGAACCAGGTCTTGACCCACACAGTGCAGCAGCTAAGCAATGCGGTTACGGCGCTTCAGCAGCGTTTGGACGCCTTACCGGCTCCTGGTGCTGGCGCCCCAGCTCCAGGCAAGTACCCAGTGGCCCTGCCAGAAAAATTCGATGGGTCCCCGGGCAGCTTTCCCATGTTTCTCGCCCAGGCCAAACTGTATATTCAGGGGCGAGCCCGGGATTTCCCCGACGACCGCACCAAGGTGCACTTCCTGATCAGCTTGCTGAAGGACCAGGCGGCCAAGTGGGCATTGCTGCTGCTCCGGCAAGACTCCCCCTTGCTGACAGACTATACGGGGTTTTGCAACCATTTTGAAACCGCGTTCGCCAACCCTCAGAAGGCGAGTCAAGCCAATCGGGCAATTCGGCGGTTGAAACAGGGCAAGTCCACAGTGGCCGCCTATGCCACGGAATTTCGGCTGTTGGCACAGGAATTGACCTGGAAAGATTCCGCACTTCGGGACCAGTATCTCGAGGGGCTTTCGGACGAGATACTGGACCAGCTGGCCACCTTGGATCGCCCCGCCACGCTGGAGGCCCTCATCCAACGGAGTCTACAGATAGACGATCGGTTGGAGGACCGGCGCCAGGCCCGGGCCCGCCAGCACTCTGGGCTCCCGACTCCAGTGCTCCCCAGCAGTTCCACGGCCAGAGCCGAGTCACTGGAGGAGCCGATGCAGCTCGGGGCAGCACGGCCTTGCCTCTCCCCTTCGGAGAAGACACGACGTCGGGAGGGAAACCTGTGTCTCTACTGCGGGGGGAGTGGACACTACGCCCGAACCTGCCCCGAGAAACGCCAGCCGCAGGGAAACCGCCAACCCCAGTAGCCAATGGCCCAGGCTATCTGGGGTCCCAAGCATCGCATGATGGGCCCTCACCAGTGGAATTGCAACACCTCATGATCCCGGTGCGTCTATACCCCCCAGGCGGGCCCTGGATTCTCACCCACGCTCTGGTGGATTCAGGGGCAACCCGCTCCTATATGGACTCTGCCTTCGCCGCTCAGCATCGGGTGCCGCTCCAGAACAAGCCAGAACCGGTGCAGGTGGAGGCAATCGACGGACGGCTCTTGCGGTCAGGCGCCGTTACTCGGGAGACCCAGCCCTTGGTCCTGTGCCACCAGCAGCACCGGGAGGTGCGTACCCTGGACATTGCCACCATGCCCCGGTTTCCCCTGGTGCTGGGGATGGACTGGCTGGAGTCTCACAATGTTCAGATCGATTGGGTCAATCGAACTGTACGCTTCCCAGACTCGGGTTCGATTGCTCAGTCCGAGATGCTTTCGGCCGCCTCCATGGGGGAGGCTGCGTCAACGCTCCCCGTCGTGTACCGGGACTACGTAGACGTGTTTGAGGAACAGGGGGCAGACCGGCTGCCTCCTCATCGGTCTTTTGACTGCGGCATAGACCTCCAGCCTGGGGCGCCCCTGCCTGTGAGTCGCCTATACTCTCTTTCGGAGCCAGAGCGTGAAGCCTTACAGGACTTCCTTCAAAAGAACCTGGAGCGGGGGTTCATTAGGCCCTCTACCTCTCCCACCGCCGCTCCAGTACTCTTCGTTAAGAAGAAGTGTGGGGAGCTTCGCCTCTGCCATGATTACCGAGCCCTGAATAAGATCACCATCCCAGACCAGTATCCCTTGCCCCTAATTGCAGAGTTGCTGGAGCGGGTGCAAGGAGCGCAGATGTTCACCAAACTGGACCTCCGGGGGGCTTACAACTTGATTCGGATCCGTGCCGGGGATGAGTGGAAGACCGCATTCGGGACCCGTTATGGGCAGTTCGAGTACCTGGTCATGCCGTTCGGACTATGCAACGCGCCCGCCGTGTTCCAACAGTACATCAACCACGTGTTCCAGGACTTGCTCGACAAGTATGTGGTGATGTACCTCGATGACATTCTGATTTATTCCCGTGACCCAGCTCGCCACGAGAGTCATGTCCGGACCGTGTTGCAGCGCTTGCGGGAGCACCGCCTGTACGCTAAGCTCAGCAAGTGCGAGTTCCACCAGCGGTCAGTGGACTTCCTCGGACACCGACTCTCCCCTGACGGTGTACAGATGGACCCCGGGAAGGTGTCTGCGGTTCGAGAGTGGGCGGCGCCGCGGAACCGCAAGGACCTACAGCGGTTTTTGGGGTTCGCCAACTATTACCGGACATTCATTGCGGACTATGCTCATCGCACCACCCCGTTGACCCGACTGCTGCACCCCAAGACGCCCTTCGCCTGGGATGAGGAGGCTGAGGTGGCATTCCAGGGATTGAAAGCCTGTTTCCAGAAGGCGCCAATTTTGCAGCATCCTGATCCCTCTCGTCCCTTCGTGGTGGAGACTGACGCCTCCAGTACGGCTCTCGGTGCCGTCTTGTCCCAGCAACACGGACCTGATGCGCCACTGTTACCCTGCGCCTACTACTCCCGGCAGCTCCTTCCGGCGGAGCGTAACTATACCGTGTGGGAGCGGGAACTACTGGCCATCAAGGTGGCCTTTGAGGTCTGGCGCCATCATCTTGAGGGGGCACGACACCCGGTGGAAGTGAGAACCGACCACCGGAATCTGGAGTACCTCCAGACCACCCGCAGGCTAAACCAGCGGCAGATCCGGTGGGCACTGTTCTTCTCCCGGTTCCAGTTCCGGATCCGCTACATCCCCAGCTCCCAAAACCAGAAGGCGGATGCACTGTCCCGGAAACTGGAGGACATTGCAGAGACGGTGCAGCAGGCGGCCCCAACAACGATCATCCCACCAGCAGCTTTCCTGGCTGTTCATGAGACTGAGTCGCTGCTGGACCGAGTGCGGAAGCAGCAACGGGTCGACGCGTGGGCTCAGGAACGGATTCAGGAATTGGCCAGTGGATCATGTCCTCGATACCCAGAACTGGTTGTGCACCAGGGTTTGCTGATGCACCGTGGTCGGTTGTACATCCCACCAGGGCCTTTGCGGGCCGAGGTACTCCAAATGTCACATGACGCCCCGGCAGCTGGCCACTTCGGGAGGTATCGGACCACCCACCTGGTCAGCCGGGAGTTCTGGTGGCCCCGCTTGAAGGCCGACGTGGCACGGTACATTGGGGGGTGCGAGGTCTGCCAGCGAGCCAAGGGATCGACCGGGAGACCTGCGGGACTGCTACAGCCACTGCCAGTTCCCCCTCGTCCGTGGCACACGGTTTCATTGGATTTCGTGGTAGACCTACCCCCATCCCATCAGTGTACCTGCCTCCTGGTATTCACAGACCACTTCACTAAAATGGTGCACTGCGCCCCGTGCCCGTCTGTACCCTCAGCCAAGGAGACGGCGCAACTGTACCTACAAAACGTCTTCCGCTTACATGGCCTATCGGAACGTTTGATCTCCGATCGTGGTGCCCAGTTCACCTCCCGGTTCTGGCGCGCTCTACATCAGGCTCTCGGGACGGAGGTCTGCCTATCTTCAGCCTACCATCCACAGACGGATGGACAGACCGAACGGGCAAACGCGGTGTTGGAACAGTACCTCCGGTGCTACTGCAGCTTCCACCAGGACGATTGGGTCGACCACCTGGCGTTGGCCGAGTTCGCATATAACAACGCAGTGCACGCTTCCACCCAACAGACCCCGTTCCAGGCAAACTATGGGTACCACCCGCGGTTGTTTCCAAGCGTACTGCCGGCATCTGCAGTTCCTGCAGTGACAGACTGGCTACAAGAGCTCCAGTCACAGCAGCAGCTTCTGACGGAGCAACTGAGCCAGGCCAAGGACGCGTATAAGGCCCAGGCCGACCGTCACCGTCAGGAGGGGCCGGAACTCCATGTCGGAGACCTGGTATGGCTCTCCACCCGCCACCTGCACCCCTCTCGGCCTTCGCGGAAGCTGGATGCCCGCTTCACCGGCCCATTTCCGATCGTGGACCGGGTCTCACCTGTGGCATTCCGTCTCCGGTTACCCGCGACCCTGAAGGTCCACCCGGTATTCCACCGGTCCCTACTCAGTCCGGTCGCCCCGCCCGACGAGTTCCACCCAGACCATCCACGACCGCAGCCAGTTTTGGTTCAGGGGGAGCCAGAGTATGAGGTGGAGCACATTCTTGACTCCCGATACCGCAGGGGGAAGCTCCAATACCTCATCGACTGGAAGGGGTATGGGCCCGAGGATCGGTCGTGGGAACCAGCGGAGAACGTCCACGCGCCTGTCTGCCTCCGTGATTTCCATGCGACTTACCCCAGCAAGCCTGGTCCGGCCCCTCGGTTGAGGGGGGGGCCTGGGAGGGGGGATGGTGTGATGACCTGGGAGTCAGACTCAGATGCTGAACCTGAGGGATCCCAGCCTGCACAGGATTCACTGCCTCCAGAACCAGCAGAGCCAGGGCTGGGGCCTGAGTCTCAAGGGGACTCACCTGTGCTGGATCCTCAGGTGCAGGCATCGGCTGAGGTTGATCTGGCTTCTAATGGGATGGAGGACTTATTGCCTGCAGGTGCTCCACTCCCCACCCAGTCAGGGGAAGCTGAGGTTGCCTCTGGGTCCGGTAACCCTCCAGCTTCTCCTGAGCTGCAAAGGCTAAGGGCAGAGAGGCGAAGGGAACTAAGTTCCCGCAGGAGGAGTGCTCGCCTCCAAGCCAGGAGAGGCGAGGCACCTGAGGATCGGAGCCGCCCTTTGCCTCGGGGCAGATAAAAGCCAGCCAGTCCCAGTCCCAAGTTGCAGGAGCAACATCGGTGCTGCCTAGTTCCTGTTCCTGCGTTCCTGACCTCAGCTTGGTTACTTCGGCTTCCTGACCTCGGCTTCCTGACCTCGGCTACCTGACCTCGGCTTCCTGACCTCAGCTTTGTTACTTCGGCTTCCTGACCTCGGCTTCCTGACCTCGGCTTCGTGACTTCGGCTTCGTGACTTCTGGCTTGGACTGACCTTGGACTGGACTAGACCTCGCCTATCGGATATCCCTCGGGATCAGCACATACGCAAATATAGTCAATCCTTGAAGCAGATTAATTTGGTTATGAAAAGTGTGTAAATTGTCTTTCTAATGGGTGTCTCAATCTCCATATATCCACTAAGTTACAACTTTCTGCCATAGAAAAAAAAGTTTTTGGTAATTTTCCATCTTTTGATTTGATCTTTTTTCTCGCTCTGTCCATATCTAATGAAACTACTCCATTCATGTCACCCATTATTATGATTTTTTGATCTGTATATTCAAACAACCTTTCTTCCAGAGATTTGTAGAATTCCATTTTACTGCCATTTGGTGCGTAAATTCTGACAATTAATATTTTTTCGCCTTGCCACATAATTTGCACTGCAATGACCCTTCCATCTTCATCTTTGAAGATTTGCTGTGCTTCGAACTTATTTTTAACATACAAAACTACTCCCCTATTTTTCTTCTTGTCTGATGAAATAAATTCATTTCCTAATTTCTTGATAATTAAGACTCTTCTATGTTTTCTCACTACATGTGTCTCTTGTAAGCAAATAATATCCAGAGTTTTTTCATCAAAAAAATGTCCAATTCTGTTCCTTTTGGCTTTATTATTTACACCATTAACATTCCAAGTCCACCATTTTAAAGCCATTTTGTTTTCTATTAACGGTTAAAGTAAAAAAAGTCTTTAAACCTGTCCTCCTCCACCTCCTCCTCCTCCTCCCTCTGGCATTCTTGGCTACCCTAACCACCAAACAGTTGAAACAAAATAAAAAATCAAAAAAATCCTTCCAGTAGCACCTTAGAGACCAACTAAGTTTGTTCTTGGTATGAGCTTTCATGTGCATGCACACTTCTTCAGATACACTGAAACAGAAGTCACCAGACCCTTATATATACTGAGAGGGTGGGGAGGGGTATTACTCAGAAGGGTGGTGGGAATGGCTGATTGGCTGATAGGTGTGGTAAACCTGTTGACGACTGTTAATGACTGCAATTGGTCTACAGGAAAAAGCAAGGGGTGAGATGGCTAAAAATAGCTTTATCATGTATAATGAGATAAGAATCCAATGTCTCTATTCAGATTAGGTCTCTCCATGGTTTTAAGTTTGGTAATAAGTTGCAATTCAACAACTTCTCTTTCCAGTCTATTTCTAAAATTCTTTTGTAATAAGACAGCTACTTTGAGATCTTGTATAGAATGCCCTGGGAGACTGAAGTGTTCTCCTACTGGTTTCTCTGTCTTGTGATTCCTGATTTCAGATTTATGTCCATTTATCCTTTGGCGTAGTGTTTGGCCTGTTTGTCCAATATAGAGAGCTGAAGGGCACTGTTGATGGCATGCACAATGTTAGAAGTTGAGCAATTAAATAGTCCTGAGATGGTATGTTTGATGTTGTTGGGGCCAGTAATGGTGTTGTCCAGGTGTATGTGGCAGCAAAGTTGGCATCTGGGTTTATTGCAGGCTCTGGTACCAGTGTCCACATTAAGTCTGGTTGTTGTATTATTGTGGGTGAGGAGTTGTTTAAGATTGGGTGGCTGTCTGTAGGCGATGAAAGGTCTTCCTCCCAGAGCTTGAGAAAGAGAACTGTCATTGTCTAGGAGAGGTTGTAGATCAGGGATCCCCAAACTCACCCAGCTTCGGGCCGGTTCCTCCAGCACCGATCACGTGGCGGGCGGAGGGAGGGGGAGCACATGCCCATGCACGTGTGCACACACACTAATTCCGGCGCAGCTGCCCATCTCCCGGTCAGCGGAGCATTGGAAATAGCTTGTGCGCATCTACAAGCATTATTTCTGGTGCTCGCCAACCCGGAAGTGCACCAGAAATTATGCTTGCGTGCATGCGCACGGGCCTCCTCCGACCCGTAAGTGCGCTGGAAATGATGCTTGTGCATGCGCACAAGCTATTTCCGATGCTCCGCTGATCCGGAGATCGGCAGCCGTGCTGCACAGTGGTAGTAAAAGTGGGTGGTGGGGGTCGTCACGGGCCGGATAATTGGCTCGCTTGGGCCGCATCCGGCCCGCGGGCCTTAGTCTGGGGACCCCTGTTGTAGATCTCTGATGATGTGTTGAACAATTTTAACTTGGGAGCTGTATGTGATTACTAGTGGTGTTCTGTTATTTTCTTTTTTGGGTCTGTCTTGCAGCAAGTTCTCTCTGGGTATCAGTCTGACTCTGTTGATCTGTTGTTTAAATTCATCAGGTGGATATGAAGTTAAATAACAGATCAACAGAGCCAGACTGATATGGTTTCATAGTAGAGCAGTTCATCATGCTTCCTGTCCACATACTGCAATACTTCCTGCTCTTACTGTAAAGAAAGGGTGAAGAACTGGATGTCAATGTGGGCAAATGTGCAATCTGCAAAGCGCCTTTCAAAGTGTTCCACAAGACCCAACAATCAGCTGATTAGCTAATCTGACCCACATCTGTACTTGGCTTTACCTAAGCCAGATCTGCCCCACATTTGATATATATATTTATTAAATTTGTAGTTAAAGGTAGATAGCCGTGTTGGTCTGTCATAGTCAAAACAAAACAAAATAAAAAAAATTCTTCCAGTAGCACCTTAGAGACCAACTAAGTTTGTTCTTAGAGTTTGTTCAAACTTAGTTGTTCAAACAAACTAAGTTTGTTCAAACTTAGTTGGTCTCTAAGGTGCTACTGGAAGGAATTTTTTTTATTTTATTTTGTATTAAATTTGTATACTGCCCTTCATCTGAAGATCTCAGTGTGGTTCACAGCATAAAAATACAAGATAAAAACATAAAATAATAAAAACAAAAACAAACAAACCAATTATTCTCCCCTCCCACAAACACATTTAAAATGATAGAGGGTGTTAACCAGCCATATATGACATCAGGTACAGAGCAGGATGGTGGAGCTTGGGTGAAATGTCATTGTGGGCCAAATTGGGAGGTTAATTGGGCATGTGAGATGATGTTCCCACCCCTGCTCTAGAATCATATGGATACAGAAGGGGGACCCTCTGGCAGCTGGGGAAACACATTCTGCTACTTATTGCTATTTTTATCTTCCTACTTTTCAGCTTACAAACAGTGGAGAAATGGGAGGTAGCATCATTTCTGAGCTCTATAGCAAGTAGTTGTAGCTATGCTGCTATAAGGTACACTCCACACTGTATGTAGTTGTAGCATTGCTGTGCCTACTAAGTGGCTGATCCAGCCTCAGATGGAAGCCTTTTACTTTCCCTTTGCTTAACATCTCCCTTCCTCAAGCCACATTTGCCAGCTGTGGTGCCCCTCCCTTCCAACTTGTCTTGTTGCATTGCATTACAAATCATCAGCCACCATCAAAGCGGTCAAGAGTCATCATTTTTTCATCCTTCCCCCACCTCAACAAGAAGCATGAGACATCTGAGATTTGGCTCTGTTTTCAAATGGTCACAGCCTGTCCCCTGCAGGGAGTCACTACTCCTCTTCCAAATGGATTTATGAGCCTATAAACAGTGAATCATTGTGTGTAATAAAGTGCAGAACAGATCTGAGTGCTATCCAATTTAATAATTACTGGAGTAACTTAATCATTTTCTGATATGTTGCCCTGGTGCCGGCAGACCTTGAAAACCTGCCTGTGAGTGTTCGTTTGATCATGATATAATAGTGCTACAAGGCTGCTGAGCCTCTTCCCAGCCAAACAGAATATTTCTCTTCATTCCCATCTAGAATTAATGAGGTGCTCAACAAGAGTGCTTATGATGGCTGGTCAACCAAATAGTGGGGGTATTTTATTTGAAAAACTTGTGTGTGTCTTTAGTTCACTCTACTTACAAAATGATCATGTTTGGACATTATGTTTGGGCCTAACACCAAATTGTGAAGAGATAGTTTCTGCTGGGTTCTGTGGGTTCTGATTCCAGAGAAGGAAACTTGCAATTAAGTGCACATCCATGGTCTATGAATGGGGTCAAGATAAATCAGTGATGGATTTCAGGAGGTAGGTTTAAATATGCATGATCAGATGCAACAAAATGTTGGGCTCTATTATGGCCAGGAAGGAGGAGCTTCCAAAAACACTGTCAGGCAAAGTGTCAAATCAAGCTTTGGAAAGGGGAAACAAGGAGGCAGGTAACACTATGGAGAACTCCTTTTGGATAAGGCCAAAGGTCCATATTGACCAGCACTCTGTTGTCACAATGGCTAGTCAGATGTCTCCAGAAAGCACACAGGCAGGGCATAACGACAACAGTCCACTGTTACTGTTACTGTTACTGTTACTCCTAAACACATAATAAGAGCCCTGCTAGATCAGAACAAAGGCCCATCTAATCCAGCATCCTGTTCTCATAGTGGTCAACCTGAAGGTTGTGGAAAGTTTGTAAGCTGGACGTGGGTGCAGCAGCAACTCTGCTCTCCTCTTATTCCTAGCAACTGGTTTTCAGAGGCATACAGTCCCCAACAGTGAAAGTAGAACACAACCATTATGGCTCATAGCTGTTGACCACCTTATCCCCCAAGTTGGGCTTGCAGCCTGAATAAATTAATTTGTTCCAATGATCTAATTGGGGTTTTGTTTTCCTTTAGGCCGTTGGCTCCTCCCCATGCAGTGAATGAGGCCCTCACTTTTAAAGTAGCCCAGCTTGTTTCATGTGTTTTTTATTTCAGTGACACAGAGGCAACCGCAGCATCACTGTAGCTTCACAACTGGAAACCTTGAAGTGTAAGGATCTGCTAACATGGGCTGAAGAGGGGCTGGCCTTGTGGTCTTTTCTGATAATGGCACTCTGAGAAGGTAGGGGCATCAGAATCCATTTCCAAAGACAAATCCTCTTTCTAGTTTGAGAGCTGATCAGTGCCCAGGTTCTCTTTCCTTAAGAAGGGCAAGTTTGAGCCCTGGGCAATGACACATAATGGTTTGTTGTTGGCAGTTGTAAGCATGCTCCAGACTGAGAGCAGTGCCTCACTTCTGCTTCTGTATCAACCGCTCGTGAGAGGGCAGATTTGTGGTATGACACCACTTTCTCAGCAAGCATCTTCAGATCTTGAACTCCACCCACTCAATTAAGAGGACAGAGCATTAAGAGGACTTCCTTTTCCAGTTATGCCTTGCTTGAGCAATATGGTCTTCCTGAGCTCTGGTGTGTTTCTGTATTTTTGGTTTCTCCTCCAGTGTTGACTTGCCCTTTGGTCCTGACTTCTGACTTGATCCATATCTCAGCCTCTTGGCTTATTCTCCAGTTCTTTCTTGATCTTTAATCCCAACTAGTGCATAGTTCCACATAACTCAGTGGCAGAGCATTTTCTTTGCATGCAGAAGGTCCCAGGTTCAGTCTCCAGGTAGGGTTAATAAAAGCTTCTATCCACAATTCTGGAGAGGCACTTGTGTAGGCAATACTGAGCTAGATGGAGCAGTGGTCTGATTCAGCAGAAGACAGCTTTCTAAGTTCATTGTCCCCAACTCCTGCCTCACTTCAAATTGCTGCCCTGACAGCCTGGATGTTCTACAACATATTTACCCCACAGTCTCCCTAGTCCTTAGTTGGCAGTCACCACATGAAGGAAGTTGTGATGTTTGTCAACAAAGTTACACTTTCTTCGTGGTGTAACTTGACTGATTTGCATGAGAGAAATTGAGATATTTTCTTATATGGTTCGAACATCAGTGATTAAAAATATATATAATGGAAAGTACCTTAAGTTTCTGCGTTGTCTTCAAGGGCAGCTCTACACAATCCAGTCTGGAAGTTAGCAAAGCATGGTGTACAATGGTCAAATCACTTCTGTCCAAAAAGGGTTGTAGCTGGTGCACCAGTCAAAGGTGAAAACAACACTCCTAGCCACCAAGCAACCTGAGTCTCAAGTGAAGGTGCTGAATCCAGGAGCACCCCAGATCTGTGAACCTGCTCAATCCAGGGAAATGCAAATCCATTCAGGGCAGGCTGCTTCCCCTCCTCTTAGATAGAGAACCGGGGACACATAGCACCTCTATCTTTTCAGGATTCAGCTTCAGTTTATTGGCCTACAACCCATCAATGCCTCTAAGCACTGGTCTAACACCTCAACTGCCTCTTCTGATTTAGATGGAACAGATGGATATAGCTGGGTGTCAGCTGCATATTGGCAACTCATCTACAGCTACAGCCCACCTCTTTGTGGACAGCTAATCTTTGTGGACATCTATAGGTTATTTCACTAAGGTCTTATCATGTCAATTATCTGATAATTCTTGAATAACACAAGATATCAATAGGGCATTACTGCATCAAAGCAATCACCTACTATTTGTTTAGGCTGTCCACTTTCAGTCCTGGAGTCATTCTTCATCTTCTAGTTGATTCAATTGTCAGTGGTTTTCCATCAAGCCACCTTTCATTGTGTGTCAAGTTCCCTGTTGGTCATGCTCCATATCCAGTGTCTCTTGGGACTCAGCTTTCATGAAAGAACCAGCTTTCACACTTACAAAGCCCCTTTTTTGTCGCACACACCTATAATTCAAATTCATTTTCTTCATGGGGAAAATGTTACTGTTTCATCATCCACTAGAGTTTTCAGGGGATAAATCTCAAAAGGAGACATTTCCTTTTAAAAAAATTGTTCCCTATATTTATCTCCCCTGGTCTTTGGAGGGCCAACCCCATTATGAATGGCTCTGCTGTTGTTGGATCTTTCTGCGGAGAGGATGAATGGGGCGATAGTCATATCTGGCATGTGCTGAGAACACAACCACACTACCACCAGGGAGGTTGTTTTATTTCCATGTATTAAATATTTGATCTTTTTCGTCACCATAAATCTTTATAAAAATAAATTTAGAAGAAGAAAGATGGTTTGCTACTTGGGTGCCATTTGTCTAACAAAGCTTCACTAGGCTTTTTAAACATTTTCATTACGCAGCTATTGAATGTGGTCCAACTAAACAATTGACTGCTGTGTGTATTTTATGTAAGCCAAATTTTAGCACTAGAGAAACAGTACCATGAGCTACTGAGTTGAACAACAGAGGCCACATCTAGTTCTTCAAAGGCTCTTTGCAATGTGGATCCTTGCAATGCGGATTCATTGAGTTCCTCCAGATTGAGCATTCATCCTGATTTGCTTGCACAAAGCTTATTTGGAGGTTAGACTATGCTTGGTCTTCATTCAGCATTCATTCTGATTTCTTTGCAGGGAGGTTACAGAGCAATAAACATTCACCCTGATTTGCTTGTGGGGTGCATCCTTCTGTCATTCATTCATTCGTTCATTTATTCATTCATTCTAGACCTGCCTGCAGCTGCTGCCTGCCCCACCTGCTGGACCTGCTGCCTCTACTGGATCTCCAGACCAGGACCTGCCTGCAGCGGTGCAAGTAGGGCAGGGATCAGAATCCTGGGCAAGCAGAAAGCGTTGGAAACAGCTGCTGCTCCAGTATGCACCAGTTGCTGGGGCAGCTCTATAAAGCTTGCTTGCCCCAGTGGAGATGACACCAAGAGGGTTTTCCACTTTGGGGGGTGGAATGAGGGTTTGATGGGGATGGTGTTTTAACTTGGGAGAGTGTTGTTTATTGTGGGAGTGGGGTTTTAAATTAAGTGTTGTAGTTGTATTTGTAGTTTTTGTTTTGTTTTATAAGGCTGATTAATACTCTGCTGTAGTAGTAGTGGTGGTGGTAATAATAATAATAATAATAATAATAATAATAATAATAATAATAATAGTTTTCAGTGCATTTTCTTGTCACTTTCCTAACTGCAAAAGTAAGTGTTGTTGTTGTTGTTGGATTAATTGTGCTAGGGTGATGGTGTGCTTTCAAAAACTTTATTTGTAGAAACTGAAATTCCCAGAATGTGACAAAATAGTGTCAGTCTGGACACAGACATATGTTGAATGTGCTGCTGGGGAGAAGTGCAGCCAGCTTTTGTGCCCTGGAAAAGAACACCCCTTTACTTGGCCATAATAGGCCAAATCAGATTCAATTTTCATGGGCAATCTTGTTCTCCCAGGCATCTGCCAGAGGAGCTGATTTATCCAGCTACTGCACCGGAAAACTAGCTTGCCCCTGACTTCTGGTAGCTGTCACTTCTCCCAGTTTAAAGCTGGTAAGTGGTCCTACCACTCTCACTATAAAGCACGGGCACCCCATTAAACTGATTGGCAATAAATGAAGGTCATATAAAAGAAGTAAGAAATGTTTATGAAATGAAAACATTTACTTTTTTTTAAAGGCCTAAATAGGACACATTGATCCATGATGAGAAGGGCTTTCATTTTTAAGTGATCTCTATTCAAAGACCAATGAGAACACATACCTTCTAGACAAGTGTTTTTTTTTTAGTTTTTTTTTTTTTACCTTGGGTCTCCATATTTTGTTGGGCTAGAATTGCCACCTCCCTAACAGTTGGCTAAGCTGGCCAGTGGATGATTCAAGTTGTAGCCCAGAAATATTTGGGTACTCAAAGTTGAAGAAAACTCTTCTGGGGCATTCTGTTTTTTTGAGAATATACCAAAAGCATGAGAGCAGAGAAGTTAAATCTTTTTGTGACAGTGTGTGTGTGTGTGTGTGTGTGTGTGTGTGGAGTGATGCCTTTGGAAGAACTTGTCACCCTGTCAAAAGTTCAGTAACCCTCTTCAAGAGATGGGGAGAGGAATGCTTAAAATGAGCAATATAGCTTTCTACTGGATAGAGGGAGGGGGGAAACCCCTCATGGTATGACATTCCATGAGAAAAATTAATGTGAAACATTAAAAATGCTACTTGGAAAAAGGGAATCAATTTTTTACCCACAATGAGACAATTTCGGCTGGCGTCGTGGTGTTGATTAATGCATGATGAAAGTATTTAATGTCACCTCATGCCTGCCTTTTCCCTAGGGGCATGCATTAATCAAGTGTGCTGGGTTCTTTGTCATGTCCCTTCTGCTTAAATAATACCCATAACTGAACATGAGTAATATAGTCACCTGGGTGTAAATGGGTATATTGTATTCCTGCAAGCAACAAGAAACTTGGTGGAGTTGGAGGAAATCTTGAGGGCCGGAGATGCATATCATATGTTACCACCTAATACAGGGCATCCAGTTTTGTTGCAGTGGTTGGGGTGGTGGTTATGAATATGAAGAGTCCTGCTGGATCAGGCCAAAGGCCCATCTAATCAAGCATACTGGCCTTACAGTAACCAACCAGACACCTGTGTAAAGCCCACAAGCATGACCTGAGTGCAGCAGCACTCTATCCACTTGTGAATATTATGTATAATATAATTATTTGTTATTATTTATTAAATTCGTATACCACCCATCAGAAGATCACAGGGTGGTTCATAACATAAAAATCCAAAATGAGAACACAAAATACATAACAAAAAATCCAAACGCAAACCAATAACCTGTGATGGCCTGGGATTCAGACTCAGACACTGAACCTGAGGGATCCCAGCCTGCACAGGATTCCCTGCCTCTAGAACCAGCAGAACCGGGGCTGGGGCCTGAGTCTGAAGGGGCCTCACCTGTGCTGGATCCTCAGGTGCAGGCATCGGCTGAGTCTGCTCTGGCTCCTGATGGGATGGAGGACCCATTGCCTGCAGGTGCTCCACTCCCAGCCCTGTCAGGGGAAGCTGAGGTTGCCTCTGGGTCCGGTAACCCTCCAGCCTCTCCTGAGCTGCAGAGGCTCTGGGCAGAAAGGCGAAGGGAACTGAGTTCCCGCAGGAGGAGTGCTCGCCTCCAAGCCAGGAGAGGCGAGTCACCTGAGGATCGGAGCCGCCCTATGCCTCGGGGCAGATAAAAGCCGGCCAGCCCCAGCCCCAAGTTGCAGGAGCAACATCGTTGCTGACCAGTTCCTGCCGGTGTTCCTGCTTGATACCTGTCCTGCTTTCCTGACCGAGCTCCTGACCCACCCTGGTTCCCTGCTAGCCTATCTGTTCCTGACTTCGCCTGCCTCCCTGCCCTGCACCCAGCTTCAATCATTACGGACTGCCTCTCGTTGCACCTCTGACCACGGACCGGACTTTGACCTCGCCTTTCGGATAACCCACGGGACCAGCACATAACCCCTCTATCACAAACATTCAAAAGGCAATATATTGTTTAATTAGCCAAAGGCCTGAGAGAAAAGGAACATTTTTGTTTAATGCCTAAAGATATGAAATGAAGAACCAGGTGAGCCTCCCTGAGGAGAGCATTCAATATATCTGGAGCCACCACAGAAAAGGCCCATTCTCATGTTGCCACTCTCTGGCCCTCTCATGGAGGAGGCACGGGGTCCAGGTTGATCCGCATGGGGAGAGGTGGTCTTTGAGGTATTGCTGTCCTGAGCTATTTAGGGCTTTGTAGGTCAAAACCAGCAATTTGACTTTGGCCTAGAAACTAATTGGCAGCCAGTATAGTCAGGCCAGCATTGGTGTTACATGCTCAAATCATCTTGCCCCAGTGAACAACTTGACTGCTGAATTCTGCACCAGTTGAATTTTCTGAACCCTCTTCAGAGGCAGCCCCATATATAAAACATTGAAGTAATCTAACCTAAAGGTTACCAGAGAATAGACAACAGATAGGGGTGCAGCTGGGCCACCAGCTGAAGTTGATGAAAGGCACTCCACTTCATTGAGGCCACCTGAGCCTCTACAGGCAGCAAAGGATCCAGAGGTACCCCCAAGCTATGTACCCACTCCTTCAGAGGAAGTTTAATCTTAACAAGAGCAACCAACCTCCCATCCATCCAATCTAGCGAACCACTCACTAACAGTGCTTTAGTCTTATCTGGATTGAGCTTCAGTTTGTTGGCTGTCATCCAGTCCGTTACAATGGTCCAGCACATCCCTGCAGATGTAAAGGAGAATTAGAGTTGTGTGTCATCACCATATTACTGACAATGTACTCCAAAGCTCTGGATGACCCCACTAACTGGTTTCATTTAAAGGTAAAGGTAAAGGGACCCCTGACCATTAGGTCCAGTCGTGTCCGACTCTGGGGTTGTGGCGCTCATCTCGCTTTATTGGCCGAGAGCCAGTGTACAGCTTCCGGGTCATGTGGCCAGCATGACAAAGAGCAGTGCACGGAAATGCCGTTTACCTTTCCGCCAGAGCAGTTCCTATTTATCTACTTGCACTTTGACATGCTTTCGAACAGCTAGGTGGGCAGGAACTGGGACTGAGCAACGGGAGCTCACCCCGTCGCAGGGATTCAAACCGCTGACCTTCTGATCAGCAAGCCCTAGGCTCAGTGGTCTAACCCACAGCGCCACCTGGGTCCTTAACTGGTTTCATTTAGATGTTAAATAAATAGGGGATAAAATTGAACCCCAAGGAACTCCTCATTGAAGCCTCCATGGTGCTGAAGAGCACTTCTCAAGCATCTCCTTTTGGAAATGACCCTCCAAGTAGGACTGGAACCACCGCAAAGCAATGCCCCCCACCCCAAACTTGGACAGTCACCCCAGAAGGATACCATGATTGATCTTATCAAAAGATGCTGAGAGGTCTGGGAGAATTAACAGGGACACATTTCCCCTGCCTCTCTCCCGAGCAGTGGCAGAGCATATGCCCGCACTGCCCAGGGCAGGTGTGCTCCCGAGGGGGGCAGGGCATGGAGGGTGCCCTTCCAGGCACACGATAGCTGCTTGGGAGGGAAGGGGGGAATGCCACCGGCACAGCAGTGCAGCTCCCCCCTTACCCCGACATCTTGGGGTAGGCTTGGGAGTCAGGGGTGGCGGTGCACCGAATGTCACCCCCCTCATTGAGGGCACCCGGGGCGAGCTGCCCCTACCTTTTCTCCACCCCTGCTCCTGACAGAGGTCACCATACAGGGCAACTAAAGCAGTTTCTGTGCCAAAACCAGGCCTAAACACCAATCAAACTGGATATAGGAAATCAGTTTCCTTCAAAAGTCCCTGGATCTGGTTACCACCCACTCAAGAACATTGCCCAGGAAGGGGAGATTGGAAACTGGCTGCTACATGCTTAGATTTTTCAAATCCAATTAGGGTTTCTCACCACTGCCTCCTTCAAACTGGTAGGGACCATCCACTCTTGCAAGGAGGCATTCATCACCTTTCTGGCCCAGTCATCTGCCCCCTCCCTGCTAGTTTTTATCAGCCAAGAGGGGCAAGGATCCAGAGCACAAATGGTCACACTGACCAATCCAAGTACTTCGTTTTCATCCTTGAGCCTTACTAACTGAAACTCATCCAACATAAAAGGACTAGACAGTGCTCTGGATACCTCTTGAGAATCATATGCTGTAACAGCAGAGTCAAGATCCCAGTGGATTGATTTTATCCTCAAAATGCTTCACAAACAAGTCATAACAAGCTACCATCAGTTCTGTCACCTCCATTGGGTCAGATTGTAAAACAATCTATGCAGAAAAACTCTACTGGACAGCACAATGAGAATGCAATGAGGGTAGCAAAATATGATTCCCAGCAACTGATGTTTAGAAGAATACTGCTTCCACCATAGCCATTGTGACTAGTTGTCATTCATAATCTTATTCTCCATTGTTTCATTGTATCAGGATTCAATCTTATCCAGACCTGGAATCTGGGTTCTTAGCCAACTGGGCTTCTAGTGGTAATGTGACTTGAAATGTGACCTTGCCTTCAAGTGACTAATCCAATGTATGCTCCAGTTGGTGTAGAAGAAGGTGGTCCTTCATGCATCCCTAACCAATTAAGACTTTATAGGAAAGGACTTTCTGATTGTGCCTGGAAACATACCAGTAAGTAACCAATGTAGATGCAACAAAACTAAAGTATTGTGGCCCATAAAATGATCCCCTGACCATGTTGTGCACCAGTCAAATCCCTGCTTAGCTGTAAAAGGGGAGAGCCTAACCTCCCTCAGTGTAACCTCTCTCAAACAGTGTGAGAAGAAAATGAGATAATGGCTCTAGCATAATATGCCCTGACTCTTTGGGATCAGGTAGGGATGAAATCTAAACACCCTCCTGGAAGCTTGTTCATTAGTGTTCAGTGCTTTGGCAGTAAAGTAAAGCTGCCTCTATAATACCACAATTAACTAAGCACTCCTTGGCCCAATCTCAGAGTGTCACTTTCCGAGCTGCCAGCCAGGCTGCCAAAACTGACCTTCTTTTGACACTATTGTTTCTTCTGTTTGATTGGGTTTTATTTTATATGCAGTTTTTATTTTATTTTGTACTGGTGGAAGGGCATGAAGAAATCTGGGGGGGGGACTCTGTATAGTTCAAGTCAATGACTGCATGTAGGACCTAATTAAAGATGTCTAAGGAAACTGAGGATGGTCAGCTTGTCAAAAATTGCTGCCTTATCTTTTTAGCAGGTGGTATTTAGAGACTGATTGTGGCAAAGAAAATAACTCAATAAAGTGAATGAGAACAGAATAACAAAAAGGGGGGAAGGGGAACCAGGCATCAGGAATTGGATAATTTCTTAGCCACAGAAGGAGAAAACACCGAGATAAAAACCAAGGAAACAAACCTTGGGATTGAAAGGAAAAGGGTGTGAGAGAAAATGAGAAGAATGTAGAGTACAGACAATATTAATATGGAAGAGAGGATTGAACTGACCAAGTTCAAAAAGGCACTGAGCAGAAATTAAAGGATGGATATAGACTCAGATGTATGGAGATAAAAGCAGGGGATGGCGAAAACAAATTAAGGAGGAGGAAAAGAGAGGTCAAAAGCTCAAGGAATTAAAAGCAACAACAAGACGGTGATCTTAAAGAAAAATGAGATGAAGGCATGAAAGGTAGATTCTTACCCGGGAACAGAGTGGGTTTTAATTACCTGTTGTCAACCTCAGAGCAGTCTTACTTACAGTTTCTTTCAAAGCTCAGGGAAATAATGTGCAAAGTGGGTTGAATATTTTAAAAATGGTTTGGGGTCCATTGCAGGTGAGGACAAAAAGTATTTGAATATTAATTATTTATTTCCTACCCCTCCTCTCAAAGAAGGCCAGGGCGGCAAACACAAATGATAAAACAGAACATCCAAAAAACAGTTCCAATACAGTGGTACCTCTGGTTACAGACGCTTCAGGTTACAGACTCTGCTAACCCAGAAATAGTACCTCGGGTTAAGAACTTTGCTTCAGGATGAGAACAGAAATCGTGCAGTGGTAGGCCCCATTAACTAAAGTGGTATCTCAGGTTAAGAACAGTTTCAGGTTAAGAACAGACCTCCAGAACGAATTAAGTTCTTAACCCGAGGTACCACTGTACAAATGCATACTGGGAAAGATATCTACTCAAAAGGCTTGTTGGAAAAGGAAGGTCTTGAGTAGGTACAAAAAAGACAGAAGCCTGTTAATCAAGGGGAGGGCATTCCGAAGGGCAGGTGCCACAACACTAAAGGCCCATTTCTATATTGTGTGGAATGGGCCTCCTGATAAGATGGTATCTGAAGGATACTGCAGAGAGGGATGGAGGGAGAAAATTGATTCCGGTCTCCTTTGAAGCCAAACTACCAAATTTGCACTTCCCAGCCTTTTCAGTCCCAGTCTGTGTCTCCTCCAGACAGTGGGCTTTCCCAAGAAGACTTCATACTGTGTTGCTTTAGGGTAGCAAGCCGTGCCTTTTTTCTAGAAGTTGTTACAGTAAGCGCCATACCTTTTAACAAGAAACAATGACCACTCACTGGGTCCAGCAGTGGGTGAGGTTTGCAGCCAGGCATGCAGCCCCACTGCCCTCTCAAAGCCACAGGTGCTTGCTGGGTCCCCCCCAACCCAAAATTCAAATTTGACTTATCTGCAGCAGCTTGTGGGGGGGGGGCGGACTAGAGAAGCGGACTGCTTGGGGCTTGGAGCAGTGGCAGATCCCTGTATGGTGATAGCATTGGATGGCTAGCCCAACTACAATTAGAGTGTGGTGTTATTATTGTCCTAGTCTGGAAAGCCCAGTTGGTGCAAAAGAGTGGTCAATAATGCCAAGGTTGCAGCCTCTGTCCCATTATGGGGGATTGGTTTAGATGATGTTCAAGTTCCTTCCAACTCTTCAAATCTATTATTTTCCAAGATGCAGGTGGTTGGTTCCCCATATGGAACAACTACACATTCCGGCATTACAGGCTGGAGAGCCCAACAGTTAGAGCATAGTATTAATTACGCCAATATGCAGGGTATTACTGATACCTACATAGTATAATGACTCATTTCCTGCGCTACAGGCAGAAATAGATCAGTAATTAGGGCGTGTTGCTGATTATGCCAAGATTGCAGGTTTTGATCCCCATTTACGACCAGCACACATTCTTGTGTGCTGGGGCGTTGGGCTAGATGACAAGGGGGCCCCTTCCAACTCTAATTCTATAGTTCTATGGAAGGACACAGATAGTATAAACACTATGTGTGCTGTATGTGTATATATATATATATATATATATATATATATATATATATATATAAGCATATGCATGCATGTGTGTATGTATAGTATACACAGGGCCGACGCTTCCATTTAGGCCAACTAGGCAACTGCCTAGGGCGCCAAAATGGAGGGGGCGCTGGCCAACCTGCCCCCAGCCCCCTGCCGCCCCCCACCGCCGCCCCAACCAGCAAGCAGGTTGGGGCAAAAACCACGGCGGCACCAAAATGGAGGGGGCACTGGCCAGCCTGCTCCTCGCCCCCACCGCCACCCGGTGCCGCCCCGACCAGCGGCGAAAACCGCGGCGGCGCAGGGCGCCCGGGGGAAGGGGGCGGGGCTGGATTTTGAAGGGGCAGAGGAACCAGAGACCAAATTGCAAACATGCGCTGGATTATGGAGAAAGCTAGAGAGTTCCAGAAAAACATTTACTTCTGCTTCATTGACTACGCAAAAGCATTTGACTGTGTCAACCACAGCAAACTATGGCAAGTTCTTAAAGACATGGGAGTGCCTGATCACCTCATCTGTCTCCTGAGAAATCCCTATGTGGGACAAGAAGCTTCAGTTAGAACTGGATATGGAATAACTGATTGGTTCAAAATTGGGAAAGGAGTACGACAAGGCTGTATATTGTCTCCCTGCTTATTTAACTTATATGCAAAATTCAACATGCGAAAGGCTGGACTGGAAGAATCCCAAGCCGGAATTAAGATTGCCGGAAGAAATATCAACCACCTCAGATATGCTGATGACACAACCTTGATGGCAGAAAGTGAGGAGGAATTAAAGAATCTTTTAATGAGGGTGAAAGAGGAGAGCGCAAAATATGGTCTGAAGCTCAACATCAAAAAAACTAAGATCATGGCCACTGGTCCCATCACCTCCTGGCAAATAGAAGGGGAAGAAATGGAGGCAGTGAGTGATTTTACTTTCTTGGGTTCCATGATCACTTCAGATGGTGACAGCAGTCACGAAATTAAAAGACGTCTGCTTCTTGGGAGAAAAGCAATGACAAACCTAGACAGCATCTTAAAAAACAAAGACATCACGTTGCCGACAAAGGTCCGTATAGTTAAAGCTATGGTTTTCCCAGTAGTAATGTACGGAAGTGAGAGCTGGACCATAAAGAAGGCTGATCGCCAAAGAATTGATGCTTTTGGATTTTGGTGCTGGAGGAGACTCTTGAGAGTCCCATGGACTGCAAGAAGATCAAACCTATCAATTCTTAAGGAAATCAGCCTTGAGTGCTCACTGGAAGGACAGATCCTGAAGCTGAGGCTCCAATACTTTGGCCACCTCATGAGAAGAGAAGACCCTGGAAAAGACCCTGATGTTGGGAAAGATTGAGGGCAGAATGAGAAGGGGACGACAGAGGACGAGATGGTTGGACAGTGTTCTTGAAGCTACCAACATGAGTCTGACCAAACTGCGGGAGGCAGTGGAAGACAGGAGTGCCTGGCATGCTCTGGTCCATGGGGTCACGAAGAGTCGGACATGACTAAACGACTAAACAACAACAACAACAACAACAACTTTTGTTATGTTTGGTATCATGCAATTTTTAAAAAAATGTGTTAAGCCACAGCTTCCCAAACTTTTCAGCTTGGTGACACACTTTTTAGACATGCATCATTTCGCAACACAGTAATTCAGGTTTGCATCATTTCGTGACACAGTGATTCAGTTTTACTAGCAAACCGGAGGTTAAACTAACCCCTTTCCAGCCCTGGGAGTAGCGTGGACAGTGTGGGGACCTACACACTGCAGCCGACATACTAACATGTCACAACACACAGTTTGGAAACCTCTGTTGTAGGTCGTATTGAGCATGGTTTGAACTATGGAAAGGTGGCATACAAATAAAATGAGGTATGTGTGTATGGAGGGCTGGGAAGGACTCTTGTACACAGTCCCAAGAGCCACTGTCAATCAGCATAGACAGCACTAAGCAGCATAGACCAATAACACACCTTCCTGTGTTCTCCCTTGCAAATGTACTGCCCAGCACAGGTCTGAATCACATGCAGGCCTTGTTGAGTCAAGCTGTCATTTACTGTCATTTCTCCTGTGAATCCTTGCCCTGACACAGCTGATTTATTTTGCAAATAAATGCATCTGACATAAGTGCAGTGTCACATTATGGGACCTTGATGCCAAACCTTTGTTTTATATCAGGAAGAATAATTAGCACTCAGACAAGCTTGAGCTGTGATGTCAGACACGACACATGACACTGCCTGAAAGAAGCTATTAGTGCCAATCTAACAAAAGCTTGCTGGCAAAGACAGTTTCTTCTAATTTGTCTCTTTGGGATTTTACTGAAATGAAACAACAACAAAAACCTGACAAAGAGAAAGGTGCAGGCACGAGAAATCCAGGAGAAATCCAACTTTGCTTCCTAATGCATAGGTTTACTATCAGTTGAGAAACAAAGTCTCCCTCTCCCCTATTCCAGACATGGGACAAATCATGGAATCATAGAATTGTTGAGTTGGAAGGGACCCCAAGGGTCATCTAGTCCAACCCCCTGCAATGCAGGAATATCAATTAAAGCATCCATAACAGATGGCCATCCAACCACTGCTTTAAAACCCCCAATGAAGGAGAGTCCACAACCTCCCAAAGCAGACTGTTCCACTGTCAAACAGCTCTTACTGTCAGAATGTTTTACCTGATGTTTAGTCGGAATCTCCTTTTTTGTATCTTGAAGCCATTGCCTTGAGTCCTAACCTGCAGAGCAAGCTCCCTTCCTCTTCCATGTGACAGCCCTTAAGATATTCTCAGTCCCCTCTTTACCAGGCTAAATATTACCCAGCTCCTTCAAGTGCTTCTCAAAAGGCTTAGTTTCCAGACCCTTGATTATCTTGGTTGCCCTCCTCTGCACACATTCTGGCTTATCAATATCTTTCCTGCTCAGAATTGGGCACACTTTTCCAAGTGTGGTCTGACCAAGGTAGAATTGAGTGGTACTATTTCTTCCCTTGATCTGAAAATAATTTTATGCCACATCAAACTGCAATTTCTTGGAACGTAAATGGCTTAGGTATGCCAGTTAAAAGATGTATATGCTTTGCTTTAAAATGAGATAACCAGATCTTTTTTCTTTTTTTACAAGAGACACGTCAAAAAAGGTGAAACATAATACTGATATACAATATTTACTTCAAAGTGGAGATGGCTATTGGTACACCTCACAAGGTAACTCTCAAGCTAGAGGGTCAGCCATCTGGATTTCTCCAAAACCTGATTTGCAATTAAAAGACACACTAAGCAACCCTAATGGAAGAATTATCTTCCTCAAATTTCTGCTAGATAATTCCTGGCTGACATGAGGTTCTATTTATGCACCTAAAAGTAGACTTTTATGCTACTGCACTCATTTAAACAAGGCGAAGTGGTGGTAGGTGGTGACATAAATTTTGTACTAAATGATTATTTTAATAAAAGCAAAGTGAGTATGCCCTCACAATCCATGCAAACTGCCCTCTTTTAAAGCCCCAGCTTCCCCAGCTGCAGCAAAACATGTGTTCCTTGTATTGGTCGTTACAGCTACAGAAGGTGATGGGTGACACTGCTTTGTGGTGGTTCCAGTCCTACTTGGATGGTTGTTCCCAGAGGGTGTTGCTTGGGGAGTGCTCTTGAGCCCTGAGAGGCCTTCAGTGTCAGGTTCCACAAGGTTCAGTCATATTCCCTATGCTGTTCAACATCTACATGAAACAGCTGAGTGGGGTAATCCTGAGGTTCGGGGTACACTGTCAGCAATATGCCGATGAGACTCAGCTCTACTTCTCCTTTACATCTGCAGGTGAGGCAGTGGAAGTACTGGACCAGTGTCTTGCCTCAATAATAGACTGAATGAGAGTCAATAAACTGAAACTCAATCCAGATAAGAATGAGGAACTGTTAGTGGGTGGTTCTCCTCTAAAGGAGCAGGTTCGTACCTTAGGGGTACTCCTGGATCCTTTGCTGTTGCTCAAGGCTCAGGTGGCCTCAGTGGCCCAGCTGTGCCCCTATCTGGACAGGGATAGCCTAACTACTGTTGTCTAAGTTCTGGTAACCTCAAGCTTAGATTACTGCAATGCCTTATACGTAGGGTTCAGAAGACGGTTCAGAAACTTCAGCTGGTTCAGAATTCAGCAGCTAGGTTGCTCACTGGAGCAAGACGGTTTGGGCATATTATACCAATCCTGGCCCGACTGCAATGGCTACCAATTAGTTTCCGGGCCCAATTCAAAGTGCTGATTTTGACCTATAAAGCCTTAGACACCTCAGGACCGCAAAGCCTCAAGGACCGCCTCTTTCCATACAAACCTACCCAGACCCTGAGATCATCTTTTGAGGCCCTTCTTCATGTGCCTCCTCCTTAAGAGGTCCAGAGGGTGGCAACACAAGAATGGCCCTTTTCTGCAGTGGTTCCCTATTTGCAGAATGCTCTCCTGAGGGAAGTTCAGCTGGCGCCTTCATTATACACCTTTAGGTGCCAGGTAAAAATATTCCTATTTTACCAGGCCTTTGGCTGATTGACGTCTAATGCCCTTTTAAAATGTGTTGTGGGAAGGGGGATATTGGGTTGTTCTTGTTTTTGTTTTTATCATGTATTTTGTTTTTTATATTGTGATTTTATGTTGTGAACATCTGAGACCTGTGGGTATAGAGCGGTCTACAAATTAAATAAATAATATTCATAAAAGGTACTGCAACCCTCCAATAGTCTGATTTCACTCTTAAAGGCACACTCTTCCATTGTTTCCTGAGACAGATGCCAACAACAATATTTTACATAAACACAACAACCTTGTTGCTTGGTGTATAGTTATTCCAGAATTCAGAAACTATACACATATGGCTTTGGCCAGGGAGGGTGGGATACAAATCAATTACTACTACTACTACTATTTCAGCAAGGTACAAAAATTATGCTAAATTAATTGTCTAACAGAAGCTTCATCCCCCAGGTTCATAAATCAGAAATTAGACTCCGTAATATTTCAGATCATGGCCCTGTTATTACTAAAACACATTGGAGAGTGCATAAGCCTAAATCTTTTTATTGGAAATTAGACTCTTGGATTTAAAAGCAAACAAACAAAAAACTTCAAAGAGATTTCTGGTGGGTTTTTTTAAAGTTTGATGATATAGGAGAATAGACAACTTCTGTGGTTTGGGACATGTTTAAAGCCGTGACCCATGGCACTCTCATCAGTGAATGGAGCAGAAGCAAAAAAGAGAAGCAAAATATAAAAACTAGCTTGAAATGAAATATCTTGAAACTTGACCAAAAAAAAAAAAAAGCTCATACCAAGAACAAACTTAGTTGGTCTCTAAGGTGCTACTGAAGGAATTTTTTTATCTTGACAAAAATGTACTCAAAAACAGCATTTAGATATCTTGAAATTCATAAGATACTTAACTCGCTTCAGAAAATAAAGTTGTTACAACCAGCTCCAACACTAGTCCTATTATTTTATTTTACTCCTCAGATTAAGAATATAATTAATAAAGATATCATCCTTCATTTATTAACTGCAACTAGATTAGTGATATCAAAGAACTGGAAAACTTTCAATGGCAAATCTTTTTGAAGCTTGGATTTTGCAAGTCTGGGACAAATTAACCATCTCACGAAAGAAACATCAATATGGGGAAAAAGGACTCACTTCTATACAATATACAATATATTGACTTTGACTTTGTTAAGACAATTGAGAATGGTTTTCAACATGGAGAGGTGCCTTCATCTAACTGCCTACATTGAAACGTTGAAGACAACAACCATCAGCTGATATTTTTATTTTTTTCCTGAACAACTGTTAAGCTCTGTATTCCCTTTGTGGGTATGTTTGTTAACTAAAGTTAAAAATGAACGATTAAAAAAAGAAAAAGAAGAAGGCAGGGATTTCCATCCTGACTTGTACTCACAATCAGTGCTGTGTTTCCATTCCACTGCAGTTTCGTTTCTGCCAAATGCTATGTTGTTTGTTTCACTGTCTGCTACTTTAACTTTTTAAAATTGTTAATTCTTGGTTGTTGGTTTTGATGAAATATGATAACTTGATTTGTATCACTACATATATTTTGTACTTTTGTGTGTATTGAATTGTGGCAGCCTATGGCTCTGAGCAATAAAGATTTAGCTCTTGGAAAGTGGCAGGTTTTCCTTTTTTAGGTTTTTAAGCAGAGGTTCAGTGGTGCAGTTGCAAGATTCCTCCACTTGAAAAGGTGCAGGGCTTTGGCAAGTGCCATTAGCCAGTTTACTGTTGGGACTTGCATAATATCATGACTTTGCTGCCGTGGCTGGATTTCAGTCAACTCAGGCAAATGGGTCACCCAGTGTCACTGTGGACTGTCCACCTATCAGTGGGTGGGGTGGGGTGGAGGAAGGAAGGAAGGAAGGAAGGAAGGAAGGAAGGAAGGAAGGAAGGAAGGAAGGAAGGATCTAGCCTGCCAGCTGGATCCACTCCCACACTGCTGGAGTATGGGGTAAAATCAGATGATTTTGGAGGTCACGTTCTGTGATTCTTTGAGTTGAATTTTGAAATCCATGTTCATGCTTGGATGCAGAATGTGCTACATGCACTGGCTTCCTTTCCTCCCCTACCCAATAACTGCCTGTCCAGCCACGGAATATGTTTGATATGCCATCATTCTATAAGAAGTACCACCCAATCCATTGTGATATTAAACACTCTATTAAACAGTCCTATATTTAAAGAAAAGAGAATGAACATGGTTATGCTCTGTTTACTAACCCATCTGCCTTTAGAAGCATGCGCATGCAGAACAGGTTATTGCAGAGTAAATGAATCCAGCACACAGCAGGCAGAGAATTTTCTTCTGTAATTTGCAACAGTGGCAAGGGAGGCAGTGGGCTGGATGCAGTGATCCCCAGAGAGATAAAATGGGCCTTGCCAGTACATAACAGGGTTCCTCTCATCATTGTAGACTAAAAGTAGACTTGTTCTCCAAGTGTGGATCCTTAGGTAGGCAAAAAAACCCCACAATCTATGCAAAAGAAGGGAGAAGTGGTGGCTGGGGCCCACTGAGACTGGTAGGGTAGAAGGCAGGGAGCCCAACAGTAGGTGGTGCCAGAGCCAACAAAAAGCAGAGCTAACTAACTACCGGTACCTGTATAATTTTGTCCTCATCCCTCCCTGCTGAGTTCTATTAGGGCTACAGTGAGACTAAGGAAGAAGAAGCAGAAGCAGCTATCAGCCAGGACCACCCTCTAGACCGGTTGTAAGTAGGAAGGCAGACAGGTGGGTGCTGGGGGAAGGTAAATTGAGGTTGGTGGGGCAGTGCCCCATTTGCCTCCACTGGTGTGTCAGTAGATCCGGGGAAACCAAGCTTTGCAGAAGCACAAAAGCACTTTAGGAGGAGGGAAGATGAGAAGCTGCCCCCCATAAAAAGTCATCAGGACAAAGCATGTTTAGTGGGTTCAGAATGCTCACTGTTGGGGAGAGTGGACATAGAATGGAGTGTCTTTGGAGAAGGCATGGCTATGTAGCTGGAACTAGCTGGAACCAGCAACGCATCACATTGTGACACTTTGCTGCAGGACCCATAATGAACTCATTTGTGTGAGTGCCAGAGGAGCCCTTTCAGTAGCCAAAATTGCACCCATCAGGTGAGAGATTTCAGCATCATTGTGGGGAAGATTTTCAGAAGAAGAGGAAACACAGGAAAAGGAGAACAATAGGATAACCCAATGGTGTCTAAATGTGGTTCAGTGGGCACAGAATGATCTCTGACTGTTGGGCAGCGATATGGAATGGAATATCACGGAAAAGGGACACCAAACAGGAGGACTCCACAATTGTTTTCCTCTATGTGCTAGCAGTTGCATAATGTGATTGTAATTCCAAAATATTGCTCTTCAGGTTGATGGGGTTATAGTTGATTTAATTTCACTAAGATGAACCAAAACAATAATCTCTCTCTCTCTCTCTCTCTCTCTCTCCTCTCCCTCCCCCCCCAATTGCATTTTCTGCTGGTTAGTGAAAGAGATGGTAAATACTTTTATCTCAAGAGGGCACTAATAAAGTTGAGGAGGTGGGTGGTGGTGGGAGGCAGCTTGCCTTCTGCGTCATCAATAAAACCATCAATTAGCTTCTAATTGCTGAATCTTTATTGCCAAGGATGATATATAAGAGAGAGCCTGATTCGATTAGAAGATTCCAGATAAAGGTGGCACAAAATGTTGTTCGCAATAAATAAAAGAAGCAAAATTGGAAATTTGTAGTGGGTGTAAGGAACAGCACAGAATAATTGTTTTCCTAGATCAGTTTAAGGTCCATTTAAGTCCAGTGTACTATGCCAAAAATAGCCAACCACACGCTGCTCAGCACTCACAAACAGGATGTGAAAGGCATGTCCTTTCACTATTGATTATCTCTCCCTCAAAAAAGTGATTTTCAATGTGCAACACTAAAATTTGGTGCTGTCCGCCTCTCGCACTCCATTCTACACCCCTTGTAGCACAGTGCCCAGTCACACTACCCTAAAACTGCCTCTTACAGATTACAGATTACAAATTATAGATTAGTTGCACAACAGATAAAGTTACCAGCAACCTGTTTATGTATCCTCTTGTCTTGCTTATACAATCCTTTGTCTTCCTTCAACACAGCTGCAGTGAAATCCTTAGCAGGAGGTGAGAGGAAGGTGAGAAGACATGGAATGCATCATTGAAAATCAGAGAAAAATTTATTCACCCAGCTCTTAACCCAACTATGGAATTTTCTACCGCAAGGTACAGTGATAGCCACCAACTTGGATTACTTTAGAAGGGAATTATATAAATATGCCCCCAACAGCTTCTTCGTATGGCCCCCAGGTCTTTTATCAGGATAAGGCCTTATCCCTATGCCACAGTCGCTCTCAGCAAGTCATAACCTTCACTGGCCCTGCTCCCTACCCTTTTTCTGGGTTTTGGTTTTACCTGACTGGAATGTGCCATTGAACTGTAATAGTGCCTATTTCCTCCCTAGATGGAGGGAGGGAGGTATGTGTAGAAGCTTCTGATTTCTGTATAGCTGGACAGTAACCTGATGGAGTCACATTTGTTGCCTCACTATCCACTAGTGTGGGTATTTTGGGGGCTCAAAAAGTCATAGAATCATAAACTGTTAGAGTATATTGAACTGGCTAGACTAACAGAGGCAATTAGAGATCATACTAGACAAGAGTTTCAAAAAGCATCGGGAAAATGAAGAGAATACTTCAAGAAACAGTACCCTAAAATACATACCTGGACTTGTTTCGATTAAAGTCTGCAGGAGACTTTGTGGATATTTAAGTTAAAATTAGAAAAATCTTAATAATAATTCATAAAGGAAACAGTTTATAAGAAGTAAATAAGGAGGCCAGATACAGGATAAAGGAAGTCTTTTATTTTATTTGGTTGTTTATATTGTTGTATATTATGTTCATTGTATGTTATGTTCATTTGTGTTTTGGGGGTGGGGGGCTTGTGTTATGTTGTAAATAAAATTGCAATAAAAATTAATAATTATTTTAAAAAGTCATAGAATCTTAGAACTAGAATGTACCCAAAGGTCATCTAGTCCAACTCTCGAAATGCAGGAATCTTCTCCAAAGCATCCATAACAGGTGGCCATCTAACTTCTACCGCCATTGAACTATAGTCACAAGGGTCTTGCATGTATGTTCATGGGCAGTTAAGGAATTTGTTCTAGAGAGCTTGGTGGAGATTTATCAGAAAATATGTTTCTGAAAAATGTTCTTTTGGTTCTTTCCCAGACATGGCTTTTTTTCAGCAAGAACTCAGTTTACCAAACAGAGAGGGATGCCATTCCTGATAGGGATGACTCCCCCTACTGGAGACAGGCAGCATCTTCAACTTGCAACATGCTCTCCAGAAGGCTGGAGTCATCCCGCGTCTACAGACAGACCCTGTCTTCTGCAAGGTATGGTTAGGTCTTTGTGCGTGTCTCTCTGTGTGGAGAGAAATGCTTGCTTGATTGCTTGTTTTGTGTGGATTTTCCCTTTGTCTAGTCATCTCCTTAATCCTGTTTGCTAGATCATTGTTCTGAGTGAGTTTTCCCCCACTGTGTTTTCCTGTTGGCTGCCTCCACCCCCCAGCTTCTTCATTTCTCCTTCATTTTCTTTGTGTGTGTCCCCCAACCCCATAGTTTGAGGAAGGGAAGAGTGTAGGGGGAAGCTGGATTCTGACCTGATTGCTGGACCGGCACAGCAGGAGTCCACCGAGGCGATAGAGCTGGAAGCTTGCATTTCCCACCATTTTCTTTAAAAGGCGGGAATGCCATTTTGTTTTAGCAACTCGGGAGACCCCAACAGCTCCTAGAGATGTGATCACTGCACCTTTTGGTCTAGTGGCTTTCACACTCTCTATGTTCTCTCTCTGCCTTGATTGGCTGCATTATCGCTACACCTTCGGGTTCCAGCACTAACTGGGAGTTTGAGCAGCGACTGCAATATGCTCAGTCACATTCCTTTCCTGCCTTTGCACTGCATCTGTGCATAGGATGACTTTGCCTCAGCAGGGGAGCCTCTCTCCTCACAATGTGCACACAACGGAAGAGGCCTATACATTTGGAGACCCCAGGCAAGCGGCCTTTGGTGATTCTCTAAATTCTCTGCCAGAACAGGCGAGGGTGAGCATGGGGAACTCCCCTCTGGTTCTGAGGCCTTCCTTAGTTCAAAATATTTCCTCCGAGATTCCCTTGAGCAGTGTTTATGTGAGCTGTAGAGATGGAATCACATGCATTCATTCCCAAATTTATTAATGATACCTTCAGCATTGGCTGCAGATTCTTCCATGGATGCTCTACAATTAATGCATGGTTCTTAGCTACTTTTACAGTGGCCTGCAGGACTATCTGATTATGGAAGTGGGATTTTGACACCACCCCGCCCCCTGGGCCAGGTGGAAATGGGCCTTGCAGCAGGGAGTGGTCTTCCTTCCAGCACTCACGGTAGCAGCAATGTCCCTCCAGACTCCCAGGAGCCTTTTAGCTGTTCAGGGTGAGTCTGGGCCCCGTCCCCTTGGCCAGGTGAAAATGGGGCTTGCAGCAAAGAACAGGTCTTCCTTCTAGCACACCTGCAAATTACCACCTGCAAATACCGGTAGGATAGAGAACTTTGGTAGACTAAAAGCACTTAGACCTGATTAGGCCATCTTAAACCTGGAAGTGTCTTTTAAGCTGTGGTCCTCTACACAGGTTAATCTGACCCCGATACTGCACACACAGAGAGAGTGTCTGAGATAACCGAGCAGCAAGGAATTATGCCCAGACAACAAGCTCATGAACAGGAACTAATATGCATTAGTTTAGAGTTTGTCCTTCCCCAGAGGAGACAAATGTTCTGATAGGAATCTATGTTAGCATTTTCTGTCTCTCAGAAAAAAATCCTATAAAACATACATGGGGCCCATTCGAGAGGGATGATGCTAACAATGTAATCAAAATGATATTATGTGCATAAGCAAAAGGGGCTTCTGATATCAGCCTGCCTCATGCTTTGCAAAAACGAGGGGTGTCTCCTCTATGCAACATCACTTGGCAATTTTCTCATACAAGGATTCTGTCATCAAGAACAAAACCAAAAAAGAAGAAACTGTGAGAGGGGGATTAAAAAACCTATCTCTCTCTCTCTGATCGAACCCGCATTTTTGTCCTGTGAAAAATATCTTAATTTTCACTTATATTGCTTGCCTGTAGCTAACGGCTATTAAAACTAATAAGACTAAATCATTTGTGACAGATCTTAGAAAACAGTTTCTGCTTCATGCTACACTCTCGAATGCTCATTAGAAAGAGTGGTTCTCTTTTCAGCAGAATGCACGGCAAATACTTAAAAACGTGTTTCCTCTAACTTTTTTGACAAGTGGCACAGGCTTTTCTGGGCGGGTGGGGAGAGAAAGAGAGATTGGCCCAATTGCCATATCAAATATGATTGGGGAGGGGGGGTAGGAAGCATCAAAGCAAAAAGCATTAGAATGAAATGTGGTGGTAGAAGAAGAAAATCAACACATTTTGTTTCTGATTTGTTAAACTCTTTCCTGGCATTGGTGTAAACAAGCAATTTGCATGTGTTTGGAGGTTGGATTTGTTACTTCCACAAATTAGCATGAAATTCAGCTCCTTTTCCAACAGTCCTTCCAAAAGTGTCAGGAACATTGTGGGAAAGCGTGACTTATCTTAACACTGCCTGAGGGTTGGGACAGCACAGTGGCGTAGCATTGGGGGGGGGGCTGAGGGGGCCATGGGGGTGCACATCACAGCACCCTGCCCCATCATGAACAGTTGCATCCTTCTCAGTGCCCTCAGCTTAAGGGCAGCTGAGAAGGACGCAACATGTATGTACCCTGGCCCTGTGAGCCCAGTGCTGCTCCAATTACAGGGTGCCGTTGGAAGAACGCAACAGCTCAGAGTGCCCTCCCTGCAAGCCCAGTGCTGCTCACAAAAGTAGCACTTAACTCACAGGGGCCAGGGCACCCCCCTACTCATGGCACCCCCAAGCCCATTGTCATTTTTGCAAGTCTTGCAAAGCAACTCTGGGCTCGCAGACCACCACGAGCACATCCTGCTTTGCAGCAGTGGGCAGGGGTTGCTCCTGCAGTGCACCCCACCCACATCCACATCCCCACAGTGCACCCTGCGTGTGCCCTGGTGCATGCCCACCCCGGACACAGGCGGAAAATGCTCCGCCACTGGGGCTGCATTATGAGTCAAGCTTTCTAGCTGTATCCAACATTCTCTGTCCACCAGCACAAGGCCTCTTGCCCTAGCACAAGGGCAAGTTTTTATTAATTCATATTTGCATTAATTTAAACATGGATAAACTGCAGTTTCATCTAAAATACCACAAGGCAGTGTACTGACTGAAAACACAGTATTACAATAAAAACATCAAACACACCAAATGAAAACTGGTTGGCAAAGAATCTTAGGTTTCTGATAATATTTTTTATTAGTTTTCAGTTACAATCCAATAATAGCCTCATTATAACAATACTAATTTATAATACAATTACTAATACAAATTGTTCAAATACCGAATTATATAATTTAGGTGGCCCACCATGTGCTAGAATTGATGGCTTGATAATTTTCTTTGTTTCTGCATTCCAAAATCTTACTAATTTCAATTACATTCCAATAATAATAATAATATTATACAACAACTGCAATATTAATAACTTCTATTCGTGCTGACACATTAAATGATTTATAGAACTACAAGTGAGGTACTCAAACTATATCCTTGTTCTTCCTATGCATGGTAATTATTCTGCCCGTGGTGTTTCTTCCTGTCCTTGCAAGATGTTATGTCTTTCTTTCCCCCGGTTGTTGCTGTTATCCATCATGCCTTGGGCAGAGCTGATATTCCATTGTTGTTCCAGAAATTTCTCCCTCACTCTATACCATGCTTCGTTGTTTTGCATCTTTAACAACAGCTGCAAAAATCACTCTATCCCAATAAATAACCTGTTTTCACCATTTTTCCTCTCAGCCTGGTAAGAAGAGTGGTCTGTTGAACTGCAGATGACTCAGTAATGAACCTTATTAGTTCCTTGGCAAGTTCACAGACTCCTTTCATCCTTCTGTCCAACTGAAGATATATGAGCAATTATACTTCCCTCCTCACTTGTACATATATAATTTGAACTAACATTCAAGGGAGGGTTGCCGAATCATAAATGTAGAGAAGAAAACTTTATATAAACAAACCATAGGCTCCCCTCCCCCCCCACCGTCTTTTGCACCTAATGATGTCTTCTCTCAAGTTCAAACCTTAACGACCTTGCAGCTGGTTCTGTTCCACAGTTTGCAATCTTATCTCTTCTAGTATGCACCTGTACTTTAGGCAAATTAAGCTCTAATTAACAGGAGAACCTCTGCTTCTTAATGGCAGCGTAGGAGAGTTTTTGGCAGGCGAAGTGCTTTTGCACTCAGCACCTTCCTGCCTTCCATATTCCATGCCGGAATGAGAGCCAGGTACCGAGATGAACTGCAAGTGAAGCCCGTTTCTCCCTGTCCCTGAGGGGAATTTACAAGGATAATTACCCTCAATCATCCTTGTTTCTCCTTTGCCAATGATCTCCCGCTGTCATGGGAGCTGCCTACATTAAGGCAGACTGTAACCGGACACCAAGAATCTCAGGTTTGAAAGGCCTAATCACATTTGTAGAAGACATCTAAATGAACAGAGATGGCTCCCATCAGACCTTTATTTGCAATGAGTTCCACTTTAAAAAAAAAAAAAAAAAATGAATCCAATGCAACATCTGCACTACTGGAAATTTGTTGCACAACACATTGTGCAATCTGTTGTGCAACAAAGTTACCTACAATCTGCTGATGGATTCTCTTGCTCAACAATATTCTGTTGGTGCAAAACATTTTGCCAAAGGAACAAGCATACTGTTAAGTGACCTTAATTTAGTGCTATGTTGCATACAACCTCTCACCTTAGCAAGAGGTGAGAAGAAAATGCACTGTTGGAAGAGAAATAAATTTTATTCACTCAGCTCATAGTCAAACTATGAGAGAGCCGGCGTGGTGTAGTGGTTAAGAGTGGTGGACTCTTATCTGCTGAACCGGGTTCGCTTCCCTGTTCCTCCACATGCAGCTGCTGGGTGACCTTGGGCATCCCGTACGGATGCTGCGCGAGAGGCGCTCATACTGACTGCGCACACCCTCGGCCACTCTACAGTTGTGGGGAGGCAGGGGCCATCTTGTCACACCCACCCACCCAAGAGTGGCACCCGGGGTGACCCGCCCCCTCCGTCCCCCACTTCGTACGCCCCTGCTTGGACTAGTTACACTTCTCTGAAGTCTCTCAGCCTCACTCACCTCACAGAGTGTTTGTTGTGGGGGAGGAAGGGAAAGGAGATTGTTAGCTGCTTTGAGACTCCAGGTCAGGAGTGTCCAAACTTTTTTCAAAGAGGGCCAGTTTTGATGAAGTGAACATGTGTGAGTGCCGACCAAAGTTGTTGACCTTTTTTTAGGATTCAAGTTGTTGACCTTTTTTTTAGGTCTTAAGTTGCTGACCTTGTTTTAGGATTTTACTCCAGGACATAAACTGCCCCAAGGGCCTCATTAAACCAACAGGCGGGCTGGATTGGCCAGACTTTGGACATGCTTAAGGGGAGTGAAAGGCGGGATATCAAATCCAAATTCCTCCTCCTCCTCCTCCTCCTCCTCCTCTTCCTCTTCCTCTACTTCAAGATACATACCCTCCAAGCACCCTGATTTTCCAGGGACAGTCCTGGAATTACGAAAGCCATCCCGGCTTCTGATTTGATTCAAGTGTGCTCCTATTTCTTCTGCCAGCATTGCCACCGCTAAGCTCAGGGAGGAGGATAACTCAGTGCTTGTCCTGAATGACAGCGGCAGCAGCAGTGATGAGGGAACCCCTCCATCTCTCCCTCCTCTTCCACCTGCTGCTCCTTCCAGGCTGGGAAGTGAAATACTCTCACAAGCACTTCTGGATTCTACTCAAAGAAAAGTGGGGCAGGGGAGGCAGGTGAAGGAAGGTGAGAACCGAAACTGTCCACTTGTAACAACTGCACTGGCTGAAGGGAGGGAAGTTTAAATGGATGGAAAGGAGCAGGAGGGGGGAGACAAAACTCCCAGATATTTGTCATATTTAAAAAATGCCCACCGGACAGAAATTTTCACCATGAAAAAGAGCAGGTCTGGGAAAATCCAGACATATGGCAACTCTAGTTTCTTTCTCCTGCTTTGATCTAGATCTCAGCTGAGAAAAGTCAGGGCTTTTTTTAAAAAAGCCAGAATTGGGTGGAACTCTCAGGTGGGTTCCAGCACCTCTCAGGTGGGTGCCATTGCCATTCTAAGAGAACATGGGAGGTATTCATGGTGAGTTCCAGCACCCTTTTTCCTAGAAAAATAGTATTGAGAAAGCTAATTGTTTGCTTTAAATACCACTGGCAGAAAAGGAGTGGGAAAGAGAGCAGTTGGTGAGATTCCTTGGTGGGTTAGTTAGAGACATGCTTCGTTAATCTTACAAGGCAATTTAGTTAAATAAATTTCGAAGTCTGTTTTGGATTCCATCTGCCCTGATCCAACAAGAGGGATGCATAGTATCTCCTGTGAAAGAATTTGGCAAGCATCATCACATAAAAATTATACCATGGAAAAAGAGGTATCAGCTGGAGTTGTTTCCAAAAATTATTCTGAACTGAAATCCTCCACCCCCCCCCACCAGGTAAGTTTTAAATGTTCTGTAGTACTTGGCATTTGCGTAACAATAACAACCTTGTTGGGTAGGATAGAGCAAGAGATAGGGCTTAGCAAACCTGCTGACTGGAGATTTGAACCCAGGTCATCCTGGTCATAGTCTCAAGGATAGAGAATCTGGAGCCCTCCATATATTGTTGGACTCCCACTCCCACTATCCCTGTATATTGGCCATATTGGCTGAAAGCTGCTGGGAATTTGTGCCCAACAACACCTGGAGGATCATAGGATCCCCATCCCTGCCTCAAATGGCTTAGGAAATGAACCTGCTCACTTCTTAAAATTGTCTTCAACCATGTAGCTGATTCTGATGACAATGCCTCAGTTCATATCTCAGCTTAACAGGGTTCTTAGGTTTGTTGAGGGGATAAAACTGGGAGGCAAGGGGAGGGAAGAACTATGCATTTCACTCTTGGATGAAAGGTGAGATATATGTTAACAATAATACCGTAATAGTGACACAGTTGTTCCAAAATAATTCTGGTGGCTCATAGAGACAAATGCAAACCCTAATAGAAGCCAATTGATCTCCTGATTTTAAGCTGTGGAAGTTGTTTGTTCCCAGGCCTCTCACCCCAGCTGCCCATCCATATTTTATTCCCTTCTGCTTTCTCCTTGCCTCACAGTCCCTTGTGAGCTCTTAATCAGTTTGTTTCATGGTCAATGAAGTCATGAGGGTGATTTGTTCAGGGTAAAACAGGAAATTGAAATGGAGCAGGAGCATGGACACATTTTCTGCTCCTCTTCTCCCTGCCTAACTTTCTTGTCCACTTCAGCTGTTCCTTTCTCTTCTTTTCTTTCGTGGGCATGAGTTGAAATAAATTAAACTTCCCAGAGGCAAAACGACTCTGAGATAAAATTGGAATATATTGATTACGCTCTTTGAGGCTGATGGATTGGCCTCTTCTGTTTTATAAGCACATTTACCCACATAGTGCTAAAAAATAGTTACTTAGGATCTGGCAACCAATTGTGTTTGTTTACATCAGTGACACTGGCATACACCTGTAGGCCCCATGACTCGCAGTTCCCTAGTGATTAATAAACACACAGACACATGTGTTTTAGATTATGGGCTAAAACAGGCCACAATTTTATTGGTTACAGATGTGAGTGGTTTGGCTTACGCATTGGGTGAAGCCAGGCTATATCTCAACTCCTGCCCATCTACAGGGAGTCCATGTAAGGGTAAACCACCAATAGGGGAGCCCTATGACTTACATCAAATAGGAGCACCCAAGAGGTCACCATTGGGGTTGTGGCATGGCCCTAGCCCATGTCTGGCATTAGACAGGATCCCCAAACCTGGATCTCTTTAACAGGATACCCTTAATGAGGATGGGGGGTGGAGGCTGCAACCTTCTCTTCATCAAACAAAGGCTTACCAAATGCCTAACAGCCGCTTGAGCCCAAACAGTTCATTGCCAACACCATCACATCTGCAAACAATCTCTGATGCCCTCTGCAATGCCATTTAACCAGATATCGTTGCCAACATTGGAAATGTGTACCCTGTCATTATGAAACAACGCCTCCTGGTCGAAGGTGATGGCTGGGTGACGTATCACACGGCCTTTCAAATGTTGCACCTTTTGTGCAACCGCACAATTAGCTTTCTTTATAGCTCTATTTATGGCAACTGGGTCAGGGTAACTGGGTCAGCTATCTCTCCAATAGCTGGGACCAGATTATGGTTAAGTCTGGGTACAGGGCAGCAAGCTTACCAAAGTCCTCTTTAATGTTCCAGGTTAGGTCAATGCCCTTCCTTAGAACCAATAAGTTTTTGCCCAGCTAAATGACCAACGCATAAGCCCGACAGCCAAATCACACAATAAAATGAACAGAAAACAATGAAGCCTGTCCCGTGTTACACAAGCAAAGCAGCAAAACCAAACACACACACACACTCCCCCATTTAAAAATCATGCAAGGCTGGGCACAAACATGCACACCTCATAGCCAGGCAACCACCAAGGTGGAAAGTCGATACCAGGGGAGAAGCCACTGACTCCCCAAGCTGTAATAAAAATTCACAACCGAAAGCTAGCACACACTGCTTTGCAATGTGTTTAAGAAGCAAAGATGATCAGGGGAAGCCTAGTGGGTGGCCATAGCATAGCTGATCAGTGTTCCAATCATAGCTCACAACCCAGCCGCTGCCAAAATCATCTGGAAAAAACACACCCACCCACCAGGCAATCCCAAAAAATAAATAGGAACCAAATCGCTGGCAAGCGGTTTCACCCTAACCGACCATGCCCACACACTCCCTTGTCTCTGAGGCTGCAGGCACTGCATAGGTGTCCGCTGGACAGCTGATGAGGGAGTCCCTTCTCAGCTGCCCCGCGTTGAACTGACTAGTAGTTAACTGTTTCCCAGTAAGGGAGACCCCTTTTTGTGCTGCCGTGGGCTTTGCCCTCAGGATCCCCCCTGAGGTCGGGTGGCTCATGCCTCGTCACCCATTCTACATCTCTCCAACGCCAGGTCTGCCTGAGGTGTCAGGAGGGCAGATCCCCACCCGACCCTAGGAAGTTCTGGAAGTCCCGAATTTTCCAAATCCTTTAACAAAGCCATGGCTGGCACTACATCCTGTGGGAGCAAATTCCATAGTATTAACCACTGTGGTGTCAAGAAGTACTTTACTTTGCCTGTCCAGAATCTCCCAACATTCAGCTTCATTGACTGTCCCCAAGTTCTAGTGTTATGAGAGAGGTAGGAGGGGGTTAATTTCCCAAGAATGGAAACCTGCAAATAGGGCTGGCCCCTGAAACATGGGGGTAATTGTACTGTATATTAAACCAGCACCATAACAGTAGCTCAGTAGCTAATTGTCAGCCAGTTCAATTATTTCAGCAGCAGAGTAACATGATCGCGATGTTTCGCCCCGGTGAGTGGTTGAACTGCTGAGCTTTGTACTTGCTGCAGGTTCCAGGCCAAGCTCAGTGGTGGCCTGACATGGACCATATGGCTTTACTTTTTATTTGTAAGCAGCTCAGCAAATCTTCACTACTGAATGGTTTATAAATGAGGTAAACAAATAAATAAATGGTTCTGGTGAGGCTAGGACATGGACAATGATCTGCAAAATGAGAATAAGGATATTATAGTGATACCCCTAGTATCATCAGTGAAATACTTGAGAGATGCTGTTGGATCCCTCTTCCCATCACACCCAGTCAGTATGGCCAGAAATTGGGGACTATGTCAGTTGTAGTCCAACAATACACAGTAGGGCTGTGTGCTGGAATTGGTCAGTGCCTGAACCAAATCTGACTGATTTGGGTGAAGTGATGTTTCGGACAAGTCGGATGGAGACAGACCTGCGTCAGGGATTCTGGAGCAATCGGGGGCTGTCCAGGAGCAGGGCTTTAGGTGGGAAGAAGGAGCTTTGGATGCACACACTTGTTCCCAGCAGGGAACACATGCACAGCTTCAAACTGAGCAGAAGGTGAGTGGAGCCTTGAATCCTACTGGCTGCAGGGAGCACACTGGCAAAACAGCACCCAGAATAATTGACCCTACTGCTCTTTGCAGTTGAGTCAAAAGAGGGGGAGAAGTTGCAGTGTCTCCTTCCTCCTCCCCACTGTATGTTTATTTAGGGTTTTGAAAACCCCAGTTCAACATTAGACTTGCCAACCCCTTCCCCAACAGTTATTCAAAGCTAGATCCAGATGAGGTGTCTCCTGGCTTAGTGCTGATCCAGGTCCACAGATAGACCAGGCAGGACACAGCCCTAACATTCAGAGGCCACAGGTTCCCTTCCGCCTGCTATATATGAACATCGTAGAGATAAGTTTTTCACACCATATTTGATGTGGGGGAAGGCGAGGTTGCTTTTGATTTTGGTCTCTAAAACCAGTTCAGAAAGCCCCCAGCCAAATGTCACGGCTGAAGCACAATAGCCTTTTAAATGTGGGCAAAAACATAGATGAGGATATTTATTTTACACTTGGGTTCCAGTTGCGAAGAGAACAATACGAACTCTCTTCATGCTGCTACTGTTCCACATTATTTTCGTTTGTGCATAGATATATTATTGTGTGGTGTATCTGTGTGTTACATATAAGAGGCACTGTTATTGTTTTTCTGCAGATCTGAGGCTTGGAAATATAGAGGCATGGAGAAGAACACAAAAGTATTAACATATTGCGACTCTGATCACACTGCCCAAAAGCCTTGATCACCATGGAAACAGCCCTAAGCTTCATCGTATCTAATGTTGATTTTCCACAACAAGTCCTTAAAACCCCTTTTGTTTCTTTCTAGGAAGGAAGGAAGGAAGGAGGCACAGGACAACCTCCAAAGGACCAGATGCCAATCATGGCTGTGACCAGAGGCAAAAGTAGGTGGAGACATGGATGCAAATGTTACCTTTGTACTGTACATTAGTTTTTATATGTACTCACAAACCTATCTCTATCATCCGTTCAGGCCAGGAAGAGGCATTATCAAAGTTCAAGGCACATTCCAGCCAGGCAAAAGCACTCAATGAGGGTGCAATGAAGGTCTGTTATGCTATGTGGCTGGGGAAAGAGGATGTGGCCTGGGAAGAATTTCAAGGGCCCAAAAGGAAGACATGGGGAGCCACAAGTGGGCCCCTAAGCCTCACATTCCCTGCACATGGACTACTGGATTTAGGAGCCTTTATTAGCCGGGGGGGCGCAAACCTTTGGAGATTGCATGCCAGGGGTGGCTGTGACCAAAAGTGCAATGTTGCCACCCCCTCCCCCCCCCATGCATGCAAAAATACTAGGAGATGCTCACCCGGTGGGGTAATAGCCTTCCAGCAGTCACTACCACTTATTGGAAGGTGCAAGGGAGCAGCAAGGTGAGGAGAGCACAGATGCACTGGCAGAGTCAATACTAGAACTTCTTCTCTTATGCCTTCCCAGCCCTGTCCTCACCACTGCCTTGCCCCCTCCCCCTCCTGATAAGCAGCACTGACCTGTTGCCAGCAAGTCATTGGTGCCGCTTTGCCCCAGCAGGCAAGCCTCCCTTGAGACATGGAGGATGGAGGGTTATTGCTCCATCTTTTTTTTAAAACCAAAACCATGAATTAAGTTGAATTAAGTACATCCCACCCAATATACATTTTTACATACAATTTCATATGTCCCTTTGCAGGTGGCTGGTGCAGAACATGGAGAATGGCACCACCAAGTGGACCCATGGCTCCCTTTTTCATTTTTTGAATGTTGCAGCCGTCACTGTGCATGCCCAGCCTGCTAAACCTTTCCATCCCCCCCTTCATTTACAATACTGATACATATTTGCAATAATGATAGATCAAGCACTGCAAAACACACACAGAGAGAGAGGTTTCAAGGCATGGTCTGACACTTTGGAGCAGCTGTGATCCAATCCAGAATTACCTGGGGCTGACCCCACACCAGCAGCAGAGGAAGCCGCTCGGGCACCCAGGGGCAGGGCTAGCCACCCATAGGGGCGGGGTGCACCGTGGGGCCTCCAGAGTCTGCCTGCCTCCTCCCACTCAGCTGCCCTACAGCCGGGGTGTGTGTGTGGCAGCGGGTGGACCGTTTGGGCAGCACAGAGCCTGCACACGGCCAAGCCACTGCATCTCTCCCAAGAGAGACACGTGGCTCAGGTGCGCTGCAGGCCCCATGGTGAGTGCCGCCTGGCATTTTGTCACCCCCCTCAGTGGTGACACCCAGGGTTGCCTACACCCCTTCCTCCACCCCTGCCCGAAATATATCTGGGCCCTGAACTGATTCAATTAAAACATAAAATCAGAAGGAGAGGAGATATGCATGCAGGCTGCCAGCATGCATCTCCTCTTCTCTTACGTTGCTGCCAGACTGTTCCACCCACCTTTTGACAGTCCAGATCACTCCAGGTAGATCTGATATGACACAAGGCAATCTCAGACAGTCTCAACCTGATTCAGTTCAGTATTTGGAATTTGGCTGGCATCAGCCAAATTTAAATTTTTAATAAATTTTTAAAATATATTAATTTCGATGCCCTTGTGTATTTACTGGTGTCAAGATTCTTTCTGCCCATTGTTTCGGCAATGTCAGGAGTGCATGTGCACAGCAGGCAAACACCACTCAAATTGAAACTTGATGCAGCCGTGACTGCACTAATATTGTCCTCACTTCAATTAATAGACACATAGAAATACATGAGCTGGAAGAATTGAAAGCTGCAGAAAAGTGTGCATGGGTTCTGGTTCTGAAATTTATTTTTATCAAATGTTCTCAAGCCATTGCAGGTCTTTTAATATCATCAATATTTATTTGTATGCCACCTTTCCATAGTAAACCACACTCATGACAGCTCACAACATCTATCTATCTATCTATCTATCTCTATCTATCTATCTATCTATATCTATCTATCTATCTCTATCTATCATCTATCTATCTATCTATCTATCTATCATCTATCTATCTATCACCTATCAATATCTATCTATCTCTATCTCTATCTATTTATCTATCTATCTATCTATCTGTCTGTCTATCAGTCATCTATCTATCATGATGGAAAGGTGCAAAGCAGGGCCAGTGGAGGTGTAGCTGTGAAGGGAGTGTGGTCTGGGAAGAGTCCCAAGAACTTGAGGGGTACATTCACTTGTCAGTGATTGTCTTTTCTCTCAAAATAAAAAAAAAATAATGAAGAAAACACAATATGAGTGCAACCAGTGATCAATTTAACACCAACCTACCCAGAATAACTATACTCTCCCCCTCAAATAAAAAAAAAAATATAAATCAAGTGCCTAAGGTCTACAGGTGTTCAATACAATAGGGGAATTTTTTAAAATGTATTTTTGTGTGCATCGAGAACTACATTGCAAAATTTGGATATGTGTGCATCTGAAGGATAACTCTGTTCTCATCTGCACCTTCGTTCAGGAAATGTGGATCAGGTCAGTTCATACTGGAATCCACAGAGAGCCAATTCCTCAAACATATCTACATCTAACCATTCTCCTCATTGCCAATTTGATACCCCTTTTCTCAAATATACTCCCATTAAATAAGCCCTCTGGAGAAGTTTCTTTACCACCTTCACATTCTCCTGAATCTGTAAGTCTTCTCTCATCAGGCTATCTTCTGTCTCTGACAAGTCTGTCCTTCTTCATAGCTAAAAGATCAGCTCCCTTCTTATATCCTCCTCTCATCACTGACTTCTTATTTCCTAATGTAAATCTGTATTGTGTTAGACTTTCAGAGGTGAAAGAATGTTGCATTACAAGGATTCCAAGTTGGCAACACTGAAGGAACACCTGAACAGTTTCAACTGGTTCCCAAGTACATTTTCATTCCCAATCCAAACTGCTGGCAATGTTTCTTTATTTTATTTTTCATTTTCATTTATTAAATTCCTATACCACTCTTCACCTGAGGATCACAGAGCGGTTTACAATATAAAAACACAAAAACAGTAGTGACATACAGAAACAATACAACCCCCCTCCATTTAAATATTGTTGTTTAGTCGTTTTGTCGTGTCCGACTCTTCGTGGACCAGAGCATGCCAGGCACTCTTGTCTTCCACTGCTTCCCGCAGTTTGGTCAGACTCATGTTGGTAGCTTCGAGAACACTGTCCATCCATCTCATCCTCTATCGTCTCCTTCTCCTTCTGCCCTCCATCTTTCCCAACATCAGGGTCTTTTCCAGGGAGTCTTCTCTTCTCATGAGGTGGCCAAAGTATTGGAGCCTCAGCTTCAGGATCTGTCCTTCCAGTGAGCACTCAGGGCTGATTTCCTTAAGAATGGATAGGTTTGATCTTCTTCCATTTAAATAGATTGCTTAATTAGCCAAAGACGTGGAATAAGATGGATTTTTCACCTGGTGCCTAAAGATATGTAATGAAGGTGCCAAGGGAGGCTGCTTGGGGACAGCTTTCCAAAAGCAGGGAGCCACACCACAGAAAAGGCCCATTCTCATGTTTCTGCCCTCCAGACCTCATGGAGGGGACACATGAACAAGTGCCTTAGATGATGATCACAGGGTCTGGGTTCATTCATATAGGGAGATGCAGTCCTTGACATATTGCAGTCCTGAGCCGGTTAAGACTTTAAGGCACTAAAATGTGGGTGGATAACCTGTGGGCCTTCAGACATGGTTGCTCTCCTAACTCCCTTCAACCCAAGTTAAGTGGAATTGTGCTCAGGTCCTGCTTCCAAGGTTTCTTACAGGCATCTAGTTGGCTCTGTGAGAACAGGATGCTGGACTAGATGGGCCTTTAGCCTGAACTAGTAGGGCTCTTTTTATGTTCTTTCAATGGTAGTTGTAGTCCAGAAAATGGTTGTCAGTAGCCGGGAAGCCAAACACAAAACTGGGAATCTAACACTGTAATGACATGGTGCGGGGTGGGGAAGAAAATAACCCAAGGTGCTTGATGCCTAGTGATTAAATCAGTGGAAACTCGGGAAGGGGACATGGCGAAGGGCCTCAGAAGAAGTTATTGGGGTTATACTTGAAGGAGCCTCTCTGTCCCTATCGTTCAGCCTAAACACTGAGGTCCAGCTCTGAGGGTGGTTCCCAAGGTAGTCCATTTTACTGCCAAACAGTTTTTACTATAAGAAGGTTGGTGTCAGAAAGATGAGTTTTTACTTCTCTCTTAAATATTAAAAAAACTTAATATTTGCCAACAAAAGTTTTTAATGCCAAGCCAATTCTGAATCAAGTCCATCACTAAAGAGAATGGGTGAATTTAGATATGTGGAGATTAAAGTGGGGGAGTGGGGAGGAAGCTGGAAAGTCTCCAGTGCCTGCTCTCTCTTGTTTTCTGGACATCTCTGTTATACATATACTCAATACGCAGGAAAGTCAATTCCCTGAGAACAGTGGTACCTCGGGTTGCAAACACCTCGGGTTACAAACACTTCGGGTTACAAACTCTGCTAACCCGGAAGTAGTACCTCAGGTTAAGAACTTTACCTCAAGATGAGAACAGAAATCTTGTGGTGGTGGCGTGGCAGCAGTGGGAGGCCCCATTTGCTAAAGTGGGACCTCAGGTGAAGAACGGTTTCAGGTGAAGAACGGACCTCCGGAACGAATTAAGTTCATAACCTAAGGTACCACTGTACCAATCTTTATTTCACCAAAACACCATTCACTCCAGTTTGTAGGAGACAGAAACTCTTTGTGGGGGATACCTAATGGTGTGTGAGAGATTGAAATTGGTGGGGCAGTGCCTCATCAGCCCCAATCGACAAGTCTTCACTGCTGATGGATAATGTGGGGGTCGAGGTCGGAATGGACCATCCTGAACAAAAGCACTCTACACTGTGAATGTTGTTACAGTTCCCACTTGTCCAAAATGGAACTTTCCAAAATGGAACTTTCCAATCCCTGCTTTCCAAACAGGGTTGTATTCAATGTTAGTCCTGTCAGAATAGAACCATTGAGATAGATGGACATAACGAACTTAGATACATTACTTTCCTTGGGTCTACTCTGATTACAACTTAATTGGATACAACCCTCAAGTTGTCTTCTCAATGGGATCTTTTGCTTTTCATTGTGTGTGAATATGCATAGGTAAAGGTAAAGGGACGCCTGACCGTTAGGTCCAGTCATGGACAACTCTGGGGTTGGGATGCTCATCTTGCTTTACTGGCCAAGGGAGCCAGCGTACAGCTTCTGGGTCATGTGGCCAGCATGACTAAGCTGCTTCTGGCGAACCAGAGCAGCACACAGAAACACCGTTTACCTTCCCGCCGGAGAGGTACCTATTTATCTACTTGCACTTTGACGTGCTTTCGAACTGCTAGGTTGGCAGGAGCTGGGACCGAGCAACGGGAGCTCACTCCATCGCGGGGTTTTGAACCGCCGACCTTCTGATCGGCAAGCCCTAGGCTCTGTGGTTTAACCCCACAGCACCACCCGCATCCCTTTTGAATATGCATACACACATGCAAATATGTGCTCGCACACACACATACCACATAGACCTTATTGTGAGAGACAGAAACAGGAAGTGTGAGGTACATCCACTTCCTGGCTTCTCCCACAGCTCTGACTGTGAAACACTTGCTACAGCAGAGGTACAGATTTATTTATTTATTTAAGAACCCTTGTAAGCATTTAGCTAATAAATGTTGAAACATGCTTCAGTTTTTAGGCAAAAAAGAAAAAGAAAAGTGCTAAATCTCCCCAACTACTTGTCTTCATAGCCTGGTATTATCTGATATTGTAGGAGCAAGTAGATAAATGGGCTTAGCAAATGAAAGTTTATGAGAACCAAACTTGAAAGAAAATAATAATAAAAAAATCTGAAGACAGATTGAAAAGAAAGCCAAGCTCCCTGTTGTGTTTTGTTTAATGTTTTTCCAATTTTGATCCATTCATTTGGCAAATGGCCTGAACTCACCATGAATTAAAGAACTATGTGTGCTGTCCCAAATGTTTGAAGATATCCAGACTGCCATGGAGAGAGGAGAGTGGGCATCTTATAGGTGGATTTGTGTTGCAGATGGAATTGGCTGGTTCTCTGGGGTTTGGGTGAAGGACACTGCGAAGGTGGAGGGCTCTCCTTCATTGGAAGTTTTAAGCAAAGGTTGGATGGTCATCCTTCATGGATATTTTAGTTGAGATTCCTGTGTGGCAGGGGGTTGGACCAGATGACCCTTGAGGTCTATGATTCTATGGTTTATTTTCTAGATGTTCTGTACCATAATGAGAACCAGTGTGGTGTGGTGGTTAGAGTGTTGAACTAGGACCTGGGAAGCCAATGTTCAAATCCCTTGTCAGCTGTGAAGCTTACTGGATGACCTTGGGCCAGTCTCTGTCTCTGAGTTTAGCCGCCCCCAGCCCCCCTGGGTTGTTGTTGGGATTAAATAAGGAGACGGAGAACCATGCATACCACACTGAGGTCCTTGGAGGAAAAGTTGGTATATTAATGTAATAAGTAAGTAAATATGAATTTGATACATGTGTGCTGCTGGTGCCACTGGAAATCATCTTTGTATACCAGCCATGGTACAGAGCTGCTTGAAGATTCATTTGTGTAATGAACCCTGTCTGGGGTTTGTCTTTGCAGGGGAGGGTGAGGAGCAATCCAAGTGATTTTTATTGAGAGCAAGGGGTGAGCAACACAGGACTGTTATTTTCTTGCGTGCACCCATAAAATAGTCTAGTCAACCCAAGAAAAGACTGTATATGTACAAAATCTCAGTTCACATCCTAAACTGGAAAACAAAGTGCATTAGACTTCTAGATTAATGCTAGATCATTCAAAGTTTATGGGTTCAAGTTCCAGCAGGGCCATGGTTGGGAATGGGTCATGGCTTAATCGTAGAGTATCTGTTTTGCATGCAGAAGACTCCTGGTTTAATCTCTAGGTAGGGTTTGGGAGTTAACATTCTCTGAAACAGCTGGAAGACTACTGGAAGACTCTGAAAGACTACTGAACCTACATAGGCCAGTGGTATGACTCGATTTAAGGCAGTTTCTTATGTTGCTACAGCACAACCACTAAGATTTGCTTGAAGATTTTTGGGAAGGGCTGTAGCTCAGTGATAGAGCATTTGCTTTGCTTGCTGGAGGCCCCAGATTCAATCCCTAGCATTTCTAGATTGGGCTGGGAGAGAACCTTGACTGAAGTCCTGGGGATCTTCTGTCCATCAGGCAATGCACTGCTAGCAGATCTAATGGCCTGACTCAGTATAAGGCAGCTTCCTATGTTCCTATGATGTTTGATTAGCAATACCCTGAGCATTACAATCTGAATAAACTCTGAACAAGGTGATTATGAACATCAGCAGCATCTCTTAATAGTCTTTCCCAGGACCGGTGCTGGCAATTTTGGAGCCCTAGGCGAGTGGGCGGACCACGTGACATCATTGCGTATGCTGCACGTTGCGGAGCGGTGCCCCGCCCCCTGCCCGGCCTCCTTTTTTTTTTTTTTTTTGGTTTGTTTAGTCTGGCCGTTGCTTCAGGCCACTCACGCACGCACGCACTGCAACCCCGCGCTCCATTCCCTCGCTGCCCCCACGGTTGGCTGGTGCGCGCGTGCGAGACGAGGGTGGAGGCGCGTGAGGGAGCGACTGGCTGACTGACTGGATTGGCTGGCCGCGCCCCTCCCCTCAGTCGTTTCCAGCCATTGCTGAAGCGGCTTCTTTCCTTCCTCTCTCTTTCCCTCACACCCTCTTCCTCTTCTTCCTCCTCCCGCTCGCTTCTGCATTACAAGCCTCGCCACGGGTGCAGTTTTCCAGGCAGATGGGGCCAACTCCCACCACCGCCTTCCGCGGGGGTCTCTCTTCCCCCACCCCTATTTTTCCCCCTGGTTCCCTCCCTCCTCCCCTTCCTCACACGTGCAGGCATTTCTCTCCCCTCCCTCCACACACACACACACAAACACTTTCCTTCTCCTCGCCTCGGCCGCCATGAACCCCAGCTGTGCCCAGTGCGGCAAGATCATGTACCGACCAAGGTGAACTGCCTCCGCCGCTGGTTGGGGCGGCGGCGGGGGCAGGCTGGCCAGCGCCCCCTCCATTTTGGCGCCCTCGCCGCGGTTTTCGCCCCAACCTGCTTGCTCCGCTGCTGGTTGGGGCGGCGGCGGGGGGCGGGGGCAGGCTGGCCAGCGCCCCCTCCATTTTGGCGCCCTAGGCAATTGCCTAGTTTGCCTAAATGGATGCGCCGGCCCTGGTCTTTCCAACATTGCAGCGACAGATCTATTGGCAAAGGTGAGGGAAAAGCAACTGATTGCTATGGGATAGCTTAGTCAGTGAAACCAACTTCACTCTTCACTTATACAAACATCTTGGAGACTTTTGAACAAAACTGAGCCGGACAGGTGCATTTCTTCATATGCAGACATTTATGATGAAGTGAGCAAAAGATTCCTTTTATTAACCTGCCGCAATCCCTGCTCTGGGTGTTAGAAATGTCTCATTCTTTCTTTGTAGCCTGGAGGGGAGATTTAGCTGATGACAACAGGAACATACAGAGACAACCCCTCCTCTGCACTGCTTCTCCAAGCTCTTTACCACACACAAAAACCACTGACATCTTAGGTGGCATTGTGATTCTTTGTTCATTGCTCCTGCCAAAACCAGCTGTGCTGTCCCATTGCCTGTAGCAGGTGAAACAAGGCAGTGAGGTGAGAGACAACACACCAAGAGACAACCATACAACTGACATTGGATTAGCTCTTTCCTGTTCTCAAGCTAATGGCTGGGTTTTTCGGGAAAGTGATGCCAGAACAGGAAACAATTTTTGCTTGCAGCCCAAACCTAGGAGCATTGGAATCTGTCTTACACTGTGACAGATCATCCATCCCTCAAGCTCAGTGTTGTCCACACTGACTGTCATCAGCACCCCAGGGTTCTTTCCCAGTCCTACCTGGAGATGCTGGGAACTGAACTTGGGAAGTTCTACGTGCAACACAGGTGCTCTACCCCTGGAGAACCTCCTAAAGGACACACAAAGGCTAGGTTCCTCTAGGCCTCTCTATCTAGCTCTTGGCATTCTGCCCAGGGCATGCCTCTTCCCCCAGGTCACACTCCTCAATGGGTTTGCTCTGAACCCTATTCCAGTGTTTTTTACCTAGCTGGAATGTGTACTTGAACTGTGCTAATACACCTTCACTTGCCTGGATGAAGAGTGAAGTGCATCTGGCCACACCCAGTTTTGCCACATGTAGGAATTATGCTGGATTGGCATGCTGGCATGCCACGCCAATCCTGTCAAAGTAAAACGCTGTGTTGGCATACCACGGCAGTCCTGCCCAGGCTAAAGGTGTTGCGCTGGCATACCACACTGTGCTGAATGTCGGGATGGCAGACACGGATCAGGCACACAAAGAAACAATGGAGGGTGGTGGAAAAATACTGGAAGTCACAAAATGAGCACGAGGAGGGTGCATGAGGAGAGCATGTGATGGGAGCATGCAGGACAGTCATGTACACAATGGCAGAGGCATGGGGGGAATTTGGGGGAGTCACATTTTGGAAAACAACTCCTTACATGGTGTTATGTGCCACTGCTGCGGCAGATGCCTCCTTATTTGGTTCCTTGAGATGTACTTATGCTGTTAACCATTAACGAAGGTGTGAGATTGTTAATAAAAGGGACCCTCACGAAAGAGTTGAGGTCGCCTTCCCGTACATCCATCCTGTCTCCGTGTCATGCTTTCTCATCATTCCCACAGCCACACCCAGTTTTGCCTGGCACATGGCCCCAAAGAGGTTGCCCACAAGGGACTGTGGCCCTTAGACTGAAAAAGCTCCCAACCCAGGATGAAGAGGACACTACTGGTAGAATCAATGCTTGTTGGGATCTGGCCTATAATATGATTGACTGATTTCCATTTGACAACTAGCTAATCCCCTCTTGGATTACAATAATCAATAATAGTAAAGTCCATGTCTTCAAGTTTACAATTTAAATGGCATGACACAATCTGGCACCATCTGTTGCCCAGAAAAGGAACAACTGCAGGAATCTTCCTGTGAACTCCCTTGAATATAGGGTGGTAAAGGTAAAGGTAAAGGGACCCCTGACCATTAGGTCCAGTTGTGTCTGACTCTGTGGTTGCGGCGCTCATCTTGCTTTATTGGCTGAGAGCCGGCATACAGCTTCCGGGTCATGTGGCCAGCATGACTAAGCCTCTTCTGGTGAACCAGAGCAGCGCACGGAAATGCCGTTTACCTTCATGACAGAGTGGTTCCTATTTATCTACTTGCACTTTGACATGCTTTCGAACTGCTAGGTGGGCAGGAGCTGGGACCGAGCAACAGGAGCTCACCCCATCGCAGGGATTCAAACCGCCGACCTTCTGATCAGCAAGCCCTAGGCTCTGTGGTTTAACCCACAGTGCCACCTGGTTCCCTCACAGCGCCACCTGGGTGGTATATACATTCAAATCATCATCATCATCTCCCCCCATCATCCTGTATGATAAGAAACACTTATAAGAACGTTGTAATGAAGTAGTGCCTGGGTTTACTTTTTTCCTTCTCTATCTCAATTATTTTATCCTTTTGTATTGTATCATTTAAATTGGGAGAAGAAGCACTTTCCTATTATTGATCATTGTAAGCATTCTGGGAGCCCCCTCTTCTTTTGGCCGAAGAAATACTTTAAGCAATTAAATAAACACACTTCATGCCTATTATGGTATGGGATATTGAAAGGGTCTTAGAAGCCCTCCTAGGGATAAATAAAACCATCTGTTACTCTTCATTTTGCCTGCTGTCCCTCAACTACATCAGGATCTGAGTCACCATTTGCTATCCTATTGGGTGCAGAGAATGAGCAACACCTGACTTTTAATAAACTGTGACAATCTGCTATCAGCTGTAGGCGCTGTAGATCAACCTTGTGTGGATAAGTGACTCAGTTTCTGGGAGTGATGAATCATGAGAGAAGCAAAGATATGAAAATCCTTTCAGTCCATACAAATAAAAATAAGATGTGATTTTTAAAATGCTATGTTTGGGATGTATGAGCCATGCTCCCATAATCCATCACCCAAAATAAACCAGTTTTATTTAGCATCTGCGTGACAGCAAAAGAGGACCAATATATATGTGTGTGTTTATACACAGTGCACAGTGGTGTGTCTCACTCACTCCATTCTTCCTCTTCAATTTTCTTTTGGCTGGGGGGGGTAGTTTTCTGTTCATAATTCCCCCCCCCCAATATCACGATGGAATGAACACAGAAAATAAACTGAATTAGAAGGGGTGCATGGCTTTTGTAACCTGGCATTGCACCTAATGAATTCTAGCCACTGAACAGAAGTTTTTATTGACCCAGGCCTCTTAATTTTAGTTTTGATCTGTCTCCTTCTAGCCACAGCTATGTACCTGTAGCTATCCTTGGCTCACAGTTGCTCTCCCTCTCTTTCTGATCTGGGATAATCTTCAGTAACTCATGCACCATAACCAGGGAGACTTTGTTTCTTATTCTCTTTGAATAAACTCCTTACATAAGTTTGGCCCCATTTCCTTTTCCCATGAACAAAGTACCTAACTTACTCAAAATGTGCTCCTGCTGAGTTGGCAAAAGTGCTAGATTCTGAGGCAGCTCTACTGGACCAGCAGGAATAGAAACTCATTCTGCAGAGAGGAGATTCCCCAATAACCTGCTCTTTCTGAAGGGCTTACTCCCCAAACATTGCTATGTTCTAACTTAATTGTCAGAGGCAGTATGCCTCTGAATACCAGTTGTTGGGAATCACAAGTGAGGAGCATTATTTCATTCAGGTTCTGCTTGCAGGCTATCCAAATGCATCTGGTTGGCCAATGTGAGAAGAATACACTGGGCAAGATGGCCCTTTCACCTAATCCAACAGGGATCTTCTTATGTTCTTAACATGGAAGTAGGTTTGACTATTTGTTTGAGATACAGGTGCGAAGCAAATGTGACAATGATGCTCTGCTTGTGGGCTTCCTGGAGGCCATCTGGCTGACCAACAGGATGCCGGACTAGATGGACCTTTGGTCTGATCCAGCAGGGTTCTTCATCTGTTCTCCTTAGAGTCAGGGCACAGAAAGGAAAGTACTTCTTATGGTGCCAGATGGCTTTTTCTATGCACAGAGCTGTTGTTGCTGTTCCTTCGGCAATCATCAGCTCTTTGACAGCATGGAGTAACAATGCTAGAAGCAAGAAAAAAATCTCCCCTTTCAAGTAATGCTATGTAAAGATCATCTATTTTATTTGGATGTAATAATTGATACAGTTCTTCTGATCTTTTAAGGCCCTTTGAAACTGTACACCTCAAGGAATGTGTTTCCCAACCCCCCAGCCCACTGCTTTATAAGATAAGGGAAGCAGAATCTCTTCCTCCAACCCAACTGCTTTAGGAGAACCTAAGTGTTTCTCTCTATCTCCACTAGATGGCACCAGAGAATCTCTTTCTGTCCCCTGCCACCTTGCCCTTCCCCACAAGGAAATAACATATGTAAACCATACCAAACCCATTTTTGCCTCCAGAAAAGTACCTATTGTGCTGTCCTCACAATTGATTTCTGCTGAATTGATAAATTGTTGCTCTCTGAGGATTTGGGGCAGGGTGGTGGGGCATACAGGATGAAAGAGAAAATTTCACCACTATTTCAAGTTCCTCTTGAAGAGGGAAAAATCATTCCTCTAACCCAACTATGAATTGCATTTATTAATCAGATTGCAATAGAAAATCTTGCAGTACCCTGTACACATCTATCCTGTAGTGCATCACTGAAAATTTTCCATGATGCACCTGTAATCATGTTGAGGAGGTGCCAATCTGCAGCCTTCGGCTATGTAGTTAAGCATCGCTACCCACTCAATTACCCCAGAGGCCACACGACCATCCAGGAACTAACCATGCAGTATTGGTGGCTCTGGCAGCTGCTGTCTGCATTAATATACAGTATTTACAGATGAGCAGATTTCAGTGTGATCTAGCTGTTTGAGTGTTGGATCAAGGAAAACATGATCTGCAATGATGAGCGCTCTGCAATGTTGCTACATAGGTGACCTTGGGCCAGTCACCTTCTCTCAGTCTAACCTTCCACACATGGTTTTTGTCAGGTAAAATGGGTCTGTGTATGAACCTTGTGCACTACCCTGAGCTCATTTGATGAAAAGCGGGATGAATATCCTGCCTTTTCATAGAATCATAGAATTGTAGAATTGGAAGGGACATTGAGGGTGATCTAGTTCAACCAGACACAAATCCACCCAACAGTTACCTCCTCTAGCCCACATTTATTTCCCATTTTTTCTTGTTTTGCAACTTTTGTGTTTTGCTTTTATCCTGCCAGTTGAGAGAAGTCATTGATGTGGTTGAGGACAAGCATTAGCATTAAATTTATGTTGTGAATTAAAAAAGCAGGAACATAAAGTAGCAAGAATTTTGCTTCTTCTGGGGTTTCAAAGAGGTGGTGTTACTATGCCAGCTCCATAGAATGTGCCAGGAATGTGCCCCAGTAATGGCTGTGCTGTATATCACAGGGAGTGTTGAATGCAAAGAAGAAAAAAGGTGTGGGGAATAAATGAGACTATATTAGAGTCAATAAAACAGAACCCAGTTAAGAGGCAATCTTTCTTCCAAAGAGTGCACTGGAGAAGTGGCAGATTAGAGCAGACTCCAATGAGTTAATGTCACACAATGATGAGGGAAGACCTTGCCTCATAGGTGCATAGATATAAGATGTTGACTTATGCAGGATCAGACTGCTCGTCCAAGTAGCTCAGGGATGGGGAAACTATGGCCCTCTAGATGCTGTTGGACTCCCATCTGTCCCAGCAAGAAGGGCCAGCGCGTCCATTTAGGCGAACTAGGCAATTGCCTAGGGTGCCAAAATGGAGGGGGCGCTGGCCAGCCTGCCCCCCGCCCCCCCGCCCCCGCCCCAACCAGCGGCGGAGCAAGCAGGTTGGGGCGAAAACCGCGGTGGCGAGGGCACCAAAATAGAGGGGGCGCTGGCCAGCCTGCCCCCGCTGCCGCCCCAACCAGCGGCGGAGGCAGTTCACCTCGGTCGGGTACACGATCTTGCCGCAGCGGGCACAGCTGGGGTTCTTGGTGGCCGAGGCGAGAAGGAAAGCGTGTGTGTGTGTGTGTGGAGGGAGGGGAGAGAAATGCCTGCGCGTGTGAGGAAGGGGAGGAGGGAGGGAACCAGGGGGGAAAATAGGGGTGGGGGAAGAGAGACCCCTGCGGAAGGCGGCGGTGGGAGTTGGCCCCGGCTGCCTGGAAAACTGCACCCGTGGCAAGGCTTGTAACGCAGAAGCGAACGGGAGGAGGAAGAAGAGGAAGAGGGCGTGAGGGAAAGAGAGAGGAAGGAAAGAAGCCGCTTCGGCAACAGCTGGAAACGACTGAGGGGAGGGGCGTGGCCAGCCAACCCAGTCAGTCAGCCAGTCGCTCCCTCACGCGCCTCCACCCTCGTCTCGCACACGCGCGCACCAGCCAACCGTGGGGGCGATGAGGGAATGGAGCGTGGGGTTGCGGCGCGTGCGTGCGTGCATGAGTGGCCTGAAGCAACGGCCAGACTAAACGAACAAAAAAAAAAAAAAAGGAGGCCGGGCAGGGGGCGGGGCACCGCTCCGCAACGTGCGGCATACGCAATGACATCACGTGGCCCGCCCCCTCTCCTAGGGCACCAAAATTGCCAGGACCGGTCCTGCCAGCAAGCATGACCAAGGGTCATGGATGATTGGAATTGTAATCTAGCATCATCCAGAGGACCATATGTTTCTTTAACCTAACCTAGCTGAAAAATGTCTACATTAATTGGCAGAGAATCTCCAAGATTCTCAGCCCCTACCAGGAGTTGCCAGGGATTGAACCTTGCTCCTTCTGTATATAAAATATGTCCTTCACCACACAGATGTAGCCCTTTCCTTTATAACATAGGAATATGCCTTATAGTGAATCTGACTGTTTACCCATCGTGGGCTTACAGTTCCCATCATGCTGGACCGTTGGTCATGCTGGCTGAACCTGATGGGAACTGTAATCCAAAGCACTTGGAGGGCATCAGTTTGGGGAAGACTGGTCTATTTCAAGTGGCAGTAGCTTTCCAAGGTTTCAGACAGGAGTCTTTCTCCACTCTACCTGGAACTGGCAGGGATGGAACACCTGCTCTATCACCAAACTATGGCCCTTCCTCACAATAACATAGGAAAATATGAATCTGCATCACACCGTCAGGCAATTGGTCCATCTAGCTTAGTATTATCTACACTGCCTGGCAGTGGCTCTCCAGAGTTTCAGATTGGGGTCTTTCCCAGCCCTACTTGGAATGGCAAAGGAGTGAACCTGGGATCTTCCACATGCAAAGCAAAAGCTCCATCACTGTGCCACAGTCCTTTCCTCGATTATTCTGGGATGGTGAAGTGCACTAAAAACTCATGTATTGGGTTAACTGGGAAATACAATATAGTTGGGATGCTGCAGTTGCCTGTGGGAAACCTGCAAACAGGATCTTTCCTGGAATAGTGGTTTCAGATCAAATAGAAAGGGAGATGAGGCAAGGGATATTTTGGGCATCTTAAGTAGCAAGTTGCACAGTCTGAAGAAACTAGCCTGTGGACCAGCAGTTATATCCAGCCAATAAGGTGCCTACTAGTTGCATAGATCACCTGGCATGCCTGGGCTGATGATAATCAGACCTATAAGGTGATGTCACAGCACAACCAACATCAAGTCACTAACTCTTTTACTAAGAGCATAAGAAGAGACCGATGGGGTCAAGTCAAAGACCCATCTAGTCCAGCATCCTGTTCTCACATTGGCCAACCAGATGCTTTCAGGAAGCCCCCAAAAGTGTGAAACAGAGCTCTCCTCATTTGTGATTCTCAGCTACTGGTACCCACAGGGATACTGCCTCTGACTGTGGAAGTAGAATATAACCATTGTGGCTAGTAGGCAATGGTAGCTTTATCCTTCATGAAGTTGACAAATCTTCAACTTAGATCTGTGCTTTCCCCTGTTCTCATCTGATCCATCCTCATCATATACCACTACAGACTTTATGAATATTGGAGCTTTGATGTCAGTGGAGCTAGTGTGAAGTTTCCAAGGTGGTGAGGAGGGACTTTACGAAGTTGTGTCTCGCTCTCTGAGGGCAGAACTCTCACTCTGGCCTTGGAGAGGTAGAGCCAGAACATCCTATGGTTCTTAGGAGTCTATCCCAGGGATGATAGAATTGCAGGGTTAGTGTGCTATTTCACTCTGTCCAACAGGCTCATCTAAGATATAGCAAAGCTGGTAATCAATTAGTTTATTCTCTCCCCAACCCCTTTAAAAATATTTAAAAGATAAAAGAATTGTTCTAGTATTCTTGTTGTAAGGTGGCATTCTTTTTTGTTGCTTTTATTTTCAACTTTATTTAAGTCTAAAATAATATTTAATCCCCCCACAAAACTGTTAGGAAATCTGAAAGTGCCTACGTGCAGCTAGTCACATAAAGCAATTAAGAGTTGGCTAAAGGCTAAGTGTTCCAATTAAGAGTTGGCTAAAGGCCAAGGGTTCCTCCCTATCTGCCTGGTAACAGGGCCTCAGTAACAACCTTTCTATTGGGTAAAAGGTTCTATAAAAGATAAGAGAGTCCATGGGCTCAGTGTGGGTTGTAGTATGGAGTTGCGATCTGTGGAGAAGGTTATGAGAGAGATAGTGGGAGGAAAGGTTTGCTTTGTTTCTTTGTTTTTCCTAAGTCTGTACATAGTAACTTGTAGATACTGTTTTGCTTTAATAAAGCTGTATATAGTTAGCAAGTTACTAGTGGCAGTGATTTCTTACAACGTCATGTTCTGGCAACACTATACATCCAGAAGCTTCCTGAGGGGCTGTGTGCACTCTGCTGTGTCCAGGATTCCGTTTTTCCTGACACAAAATCCCGAACAGGTTATGGCGCAGGTTCTGGAATAGTAGCTGGTCCTGGTTGGCGTTTGGCTGGCGCGTTGGCATCAGTGAGCTGGTGAAGCTGTGGATGCGTGGAGCTTCCAAGACAGACAACAGTTGCAGTGTGTCAGTGCTGGATGCTGTGAGTCTATCTTCTCTCTCGGAGGCTGTGAGTAGCTGGTTCCTGAGTTGTTGGGGGACGTTGCTCTCAGATGGCTTCGCAACCTTTCCAGATGGCGTTTGAGCGTCTGAACGATCACAACTATCTGCTTTGGTCTGAGCGGATGCAGGCTGTGCTACAGAGGGAGCATCTCTGGGAGTCTGTGCACAGACCGCCCACAAAGCCTGATGAGGTAGATGAGGACAGAGACCAAAGGGCAAGGGCCACCATCGTCTTGGGGATAGACGACTTGCAGTTGCCACATGTGCGTGGGGTTAAGTCTGCAAAAGGTGTGTGGAAGGCGTTGAAAGATCTTCACATTCGAGAGACAGCTGGATCTAGATTGTCTATCCGTAAGTCTTTGTACAAAGCAATGTTGCAGCCTGGGGTTACAATGCAAGATCATTTGCACAGTTTGCAGATGAAATTTGTGGCGCTTCAAGAAAGAGGCTGTGTGTTAGATCAGGAGGAGAAAGTCAGCATTATTTTAAGCTCTCTCCCTGATAGCTGGGACAATCTTGTGTTAACGTTTGAAGCTATGCATCCACAAGATTTGACGGTTGAATATATAACAGGGCGTTTGCTAGAAGAATGGTAGAAACGGGAGAACAGGTTGTTGGCTTCAGAGGCTTCGGCAGGCGGTCGGCTTGCGAGGAATGTGAACACCGTTCTAGAATGGTAGAAACGGGAGAACAGGTTGTTGGCTTCAGAGGCTTCGGCAAGCGGTCAGCTTGCGAGGAATGTGAACACCGTTCCAGAAGGGAAGCAGCAGGAGAAGCAGCAACAACGTCTGCGTCCGGCGTCTGGCGAGGAGTCTGCTTATGTGGTGCGTCGTTGTTTCCAGTGTGGGTCAACAGGGCATTTGAAGAGAAATTGTCCGGAGGTGGCCAGGTCTCAGCGACAGGAGCAGCAGCGACCAGAGCATCAGCAGCAGCGGCAGAAAAAGTTCTTCAAACGCAAGCAGTCAGTTCAGCTTGTGACAGCAGCATTTGAGTGTGCTGACGAGAGGCAAACTATCTGGGTGGTTGATTCAGGGGCTTCTCGGCACATCGTAAACTCTGAGGAGTTTTTTGTTTCAAAGGGTTCGACACAACGCAGCCAAGTTGCTCTTGCGGATGGCAGGAAATCCGAGGTACAATCCGGGGGTTCTGTTTATATTCCTTGTCTACGGGAGCACCTGAAAGATGTGCTGTGTGTGCTGTCTCTACGAAGCAACTTAATGTCCGTGTCATGTTTACTTAAGGCTGGCTTCGGAGTTCATTTTGAGGACAATTGCTGTGTAATTAAGAAACACGGAGAGACTCTTGGCACTGCTAGACCAGAAAATGGGTTGTTTATGCTTAGAGACTGCTCTCAAGTTTCTGCAGTAGCTGGTAATACTCAGCCTGTGTTTGATAACAAAGCAATGCATAGAGACTGTCTGCATTTATGGCATAGAAAAATGGGTCATGCTGGGTGGAAAAGTATTTCTAAATTGCCTGTGCTAACTGATGGGTGTAAGTTGCAGGGTTGTATCAAATACCTAGACTGTAATGTGTGTAAGAAAGTTAAAACTCACAGAGGGTCGTATCCCAAGAGTGACAGAGGGAGTGACACACCACTACAGCTTGTGCATTTGGATGTAATTGGTCCATTTCCTGTTAGCAGGGGCGGATCGCGCTTCTCTCTAACGATTGTGGACGATGCCACGCGCTATTCCTGGTCTTAGCCCATGAAACACAAGGGAGATGTGTTTACTAAATTTAAAAGCTGGGTAGCATCTGTGGAAAGGGTTTTTTTCCCTTAAATTGAAACGTGTGCAAAGGGATAGAGGCGGAGAATTCGTTTCAAATGCTTTCCAAGATTGGCTACAAAAACGTGGCATTGGGCACCGCAAAACTAACATTTTCAGTCCAGAAGAAAATGGTGTTTCAGAATGAAAAAATCGGTCATTGCAGGACATGATGTATGCCATGTTAGAAGATTCTGGGTTATCTATGTCTTATTGGGCTGAAAGTCTGTTGACAGCAAGTTATCTACAGAATCGTCTGTTTCACCAAACAATTGGTACTACTTATTTCAAACTGTTTGGCAAAAAACCCAAGGTAGATCATTTGCATGTGTTTGGTTCTAAAGCCTGGGTTCATATTCCTCGGCAACAGAGGAAAAAAGGAAAAGCCAAATCCAAACAATTAGTGTTTGTGGGTTATCAGGAGCTTGGAAAAGGCTACAGGTTTGCTGAAGGAGTAAATGGAATCGTGGTTTCCAGAAATGCTACATTCTGTGAGCATAGTGGCTGGGAAAAGCTACACACTAACACAGAAATCTGATTTCAGTCTTCCCAGAGGCTTGACAGTAAAAAAGAGCCAGAGAGTTTAGATTCTAAGGAAGAGGGGGAGGAAAGCCCAAGAATGTTATCTCCCAAGCAAGAGGCTATTCAGAGTTCGCCTGTTGCTAGGCAACAGCAAGGGGGGCGAAGTTCTGAGGGGGAAAGTGAAACAGAGGAAAATTTTACTCCCAGGAGGTCACAGAGAGAAAATAAAGGAGTGCCTCCTGATTGTTATTCTCCTGACACAGCAAATGTGTTTAATGTTGCTTTAGAGCCTCAAAGTTTTCAGGAGGTCCTGGCTATGCCAAAAGAGCAGGCTAGTTTTTGGAAACAAGCTATGGATGAGGAAATGTCTTCTTTAAAGGAGCATTAAGTCTTTACACCTATGGCAACACCTAAAGGAGTGAAAGTTGTTGGATGTAGATGGGTGTATAAGCTCAAGCCATTGGTCACAGGAGGTTACAAATATAAGGCGCGTTTAGTGGCAAAAGGTTATTCACAGAGCCAGGGCTTGATTTCGATGAAATTTTCGCACCTACCGCTAAATGTGAGAGTGTACGATTGGTACTAGCAATAGCAGCTAAACGTAAACTCAAGGTTAATCATTTTGACATACAAACTGCTTATTTACACACAAATCTGACTGAGGATGTTTATCTGTCAGAACCACCTGGTTATGAGACAGGAAGCAACAACGTGTTGAAATTAAATCGAGCATTATATGGTTTGAGACAAGCCACAAGATCCTGGAACAAATGTTTACATGAAGGCCTAGTTTCATTTGGATTCAAACAAAGTGTGGCTGATAATTGTGTTTATACTCATGGGTCTGATGATAAACGAGTATTGTGTAATTTACATTGATGATCTTTTACACGTGGGTAAATCAGACAAACAGACCAAAACATTTGCAGCACAATTGGCCAAGAAGTTCAAAGTAAAAGACCTTGGTCCAGTTAAGTCTTATTTAGGTTTGGAAGTGTGCTGGGCAAAGGATGGTAGTTGTTTGATCAGTCAAAAGAGCAAAATCAAACAGCTTCTGGCTACTTATGGCATGCAAGATTGCAAGGGGGCTGCAGTTCCCATGGAGCCAGGTTTCATTAAGTCTTCGCACGATGATGAGAGTCCAGAATTTGAACATCTGGATTTGTATCAGTCCGCCATCGGTAGTTTGTTATATTTGAGTCAATGGGCCAGGCCGGATGTGAGCTATGCTGTAGGCATACTTAGCAGGCAGGTATCTAAACCAACAGTAAGTGCCTGGAAAGCAGTAAAACACGTGCTTAGGTATCTTAAACGAACAGTTCACCATGTGTTGCAGCTTAGCTCTGCAGGAGATGAAGTACTGCATTGCTATTCAGATAGTGATTGGGGTAATTTGCCAAATCGAAAATCTGTCACAGGTTTGGTCATTATGTTTGGAAGAGCTTTAATTGGCTGGAAATCAAGAAAACAGAGTATTGTGAGCATTTCTACCACAGAGGCAGAATATGTTGCAATTAGTGATCTTTGTAGTGAACTGGTGTGTTACAAACAGTTGTTAACTGATCTGAATGTAAATTGTGAACAGCCAATACAAGTGTGTGTTGATAATCAAGCCTGCATTATTTTGAGTAATTCTGAAAGTTTTAAGTCAAGGTCAATGTAAGGTGCAATGTACAGAGAAATGTAATTACATGTACCTATGTGCCTAGTGATCAGAATGTTGCTGATGTAATGACGAAACCATTGACATGTGTAAAGAACAAACGAATGTGTGAAAGTTTGGGTATGCTTGACAAAGTTGTTTAAAAGAACTCTGTATATGTTCAGGAGTTAATTGCTGTGAGGGGGTGTTAGGAAATCTGAAAGTGCCTACGTGCAGCTAGTCACATAAAGCAATTAAGAGTTGGCTAAAGGCCAAGTGTTCCAATTAGGAGTTGGCTAAAGGCCAAGGGTTCCTCCCTATCTGCCTGGTAACTGGGCCTCAGTAACAACCTTTCTATTGGGTAAAAGGTTCTATAAAAGATAAGAGCGTCCATGGGCTCTGTGTGGGGTGTAGTATGGAGTTGTGATATGGGGAGAAGGTTATGAGAGAGATAGTGAGAGGAAAGGTTTGCTTTGTTTCTTGGTTTTTCCTAAGTCTGTACATAGTAACTTGTAGATACTGTTTTGCTTTAATAAAGCTGTATATAGTTAGCAAGTTACTACCCTGTTTCCCCTTTTTTAATACGTAGTCATAAAGTAAGCCATGGCAGGCTTTTTTTACCTTTGTGAGAAGTAAGACGTACCCCAAAAGTAAGCCCTGGTGCTGCCATCTTTCCCGTTGCCTCCTCAGCCCCTCCTGTGTCTGCAGGGAGCCAGCGAACCAGTGAGAGGCATGGGGAGGGAAACGCGCCTCTTGCGGAGTTCTGCCCCGCCTGCTTAACGAGAAGGGAGAGGCGCGGGGGTGGGAGACGCCTCTTCCTGCCCCGCCTGTTCCCCGTGCGCAGGGAGCCAGCGAACCAGCGAGAGGCGCGGGGGGGGAAACGCGCCTCTTGCGGAGTTCTGCCCCGCCTGCTCAGCGCGCAGGGGGAGGCTGTACTGTACCATACTGACGTAATAAAAATAAGACATCCCCCCGAAAATAAGCCACCCTGTGTTTTTTTGAGGAAAAAAAATTATAAGACGGTGTCTTAAAAAGGGGGAAAGACGGTAGTGGCAGTGAGTTCTTACAACGTCATGTTCTGGCAACGCTATACATCCAGAAGCTTCCTGAGGGGCTGCGTGCACTCTGCTGTGTCCAGGATTCTGTTTTTCCTGACACAAAATCCCGAACAAAAACAAAGTATGAGGATATAAATATAATTAATGAATTGATAAAATATTTCTTGGGTTGTATACACCTCAGGAGGCTGATGGTCTTCACAGATTGGACAATGTGAAAGTGTATAATCACATTTCAGATAATAAAGGTGATGGAGCATAGAAAGAGGGAGCATCATTACATAAACATTCTCCTTTGAAGCCAATGAGGAGACCAGACCTGCTTCCACATTTAAAGACTTTAGGACAAGGCAATCAATTCCTGGGTCTGAAACAGTTCAACAGGATGGTAGGACAAAGTGCAGCAACCAACAAAAGAAACTATACTCATTAAAACCTGCTTTGATTTCTGTAGGCTGGAGGGTGGTCAATGCTGTCTCCATATTTCTTTAAAAGCTACAGCAAGTGATCAGCTGCCAAAGCTGAACTTCAATGGCCTGAAAGATAATAGGGAAATTGTTGAATCCATTGAGTTGTGTTGCCCTCAGACACTCAGGTCAACCAGTAGGAGGTCTCCCATAGTAAATTGCTAGGCTTTTGGAGCTGGCTTTGTTTGAAATCATTACAACAAATGGATAAAGGTGGACCAGTGGATGTGATTTATTTAGATTTCCTTTCAATAAGCTTTTGATAAAGTACCTCCTAAGAACCTGTTAAGGAAAGCCTAGTTGATTGCTAAGCTGCAAGAGGATAGATAGCTGAGAATCATTTATTCAATGGAATGGCCAATGAGCAGCCATTGATGGAATGCCAACCTTTGTTCAACAACTTTTGAAGTTAAAGGAGTGGTGGGCATGTTGCGGGGAGCCAGTGATGGAAGTGACCCAGGCTTATAAAAAGTACAGGATAATACCCTTTGTGTGGATCTAAAATGGAAGGTTCTAAAATATATGTAACTTTTCTCCAAAGCGGCGGTGGGGAAAGGGAAGGAGAGGATAATAGCCAAAGGGTCTTCTAGTCCAACCTCCTGCAAATGCAGGAATCACAGGAAAGGAGAGGGAGGGAGGGAGGAATATTTTTATATAAGTGGATACATTTCCCCAACAAATACTGCTTGTCAAAGGACAGAAAAAAGCATCCAACTTTAGGTAGTAGAGCCCAAGGAAGAAGAAAGGAATTATTAAATGGTGACATTTATAGAAATCAATGGTCTGGCTTCTGCATGCAGTCTGTGCCTTATGTGCATTGCCCTCAAAAGGTCTGACAGAACAAACCAAATGTGTTCAGAGTGAGGTAATAACACTAATTAGGAGGAGGATGGATCTGGGGAAAGGTGATGCTTTTTTATTGCAGGTTTTGTTCTGTGTGTGGAATAATGGGCTCAGTGAGAAGACTGGGTTTCATCAAAATATTTCTTGAACTGTATTCATGATGAGAGCAGATTACATGTGCAAGGGAAGGTTGCAAAGGGGAGGAAAAATGAGAATGAGCTATAATTGGAGCTCGGGAATCTGTCAGTAACCAACCTGCAGTCTTTGGATTACTTGAAAAGGAGTCTGAATGCTACACGGCCCAGTTCGATTAAGGGTGAGCAGATTCCGTCTGTTCTGCTATTTTATAGTGCTGTGAGTTTGCTATGCTTATATCTGAAAAACAACCACAAAATGGAGAAAATGCTTCTGGCATGGGGAAAGAGGTAGATTATTGTGTTTGAGATTAAACTTATTTTGGGTTTGGCAGATTTTGGAACAAATCATTCCCTGCAGGGTGAGGGTGACTTTGATGGCAATGCTCATCAAATGCTTGGCACACTGGAATGATTTCTATGCCTCAGGTGTAATTGTAGCATTTATTTATTTATTCATTTAGATTGATTGATTGATTGATTTCTACCCTGCCCTTCCTCCCAGATGTATTATTTTTGTTGTTCCTGGTGGAACTATTATTATTACTACAACTCCCATCATACTTGATCTTTGGCTATGCTGGTTGCAGCTGATGGGAGATAGACTTCAACAACATTTGGATGATGAAAGGTTCCTGAGCTAGGAACCTTTTTCCCAGGGGAAAAATATGAGAGTGGGTATGCATAAGATGTGTTGGGGGGAAAGAAGCATGGTGGTTTTTATATTTTGGTTTTTTTTTTAAGACTTAAAGTCATAAGTGGATTCAAAGAAAGAAGGGAGTAGAACTTATCAAGTCCAGGAACATTTGTGGTGTTCTGATACAAGGCTCTGGCAGCCAGCCAGCTTTACATGGATCTGGAAAATGCAAAAGTAGTGGTGGGGAGCTTATGGTCCTCTAGGTGTTGTTGGACTACAACTCCCATCATCCCTCACCATTGGCCGTGCTGGGAGTTGAAGTCAGTGCTGGCCTTACTACTAGGCAGAGTGACAATCTCCTTAAGTGGCAAGTATTTGAGGTGTGAGTGATGGGAAGTAGTGGCAGCTTACCACAACAATACCTCCTGATCCCTCCAACCATTACCCTCAGTGAGATCAGAACTACATGTGCCAAAGGTCTACCATACACCGTCTGGGTGAACTCACTGCCCGTAGGTTCACTAGAGGACATTGTCCCAATTGCCAATGTTGAAATAAGATTCATCTGCCTGTCTAGACATTTTCTCTACATTGAATGAAGGGTACCCACTGGCGGAGGAAGAGGAGTGCAGGGGGAGCGCACTGCCCCTGGCCGCGCATTCCTGGTGGGGTGCCATCGCGGCTGCCCCCCCGCCCACGCTGGACGCCACGCTCCCAGGACATGTGCCACACCCCCAGGATGCATGCCACGCCCCTGCAGGCAGCACGCCATGCCCCCGGGATGCGCGCCAGCTCCGCCCCCACCTACTCTCCACCCCCCGGTGCCGGAGCATGAAGCTCCACCACTGAGGGTACCAACTTGTAATCTAAAATGCTCTGAAATTTGCCATTAGGCAGAGAGAAGGAGCTGCTTCAGGGAGTAGATGCTGGAGATGTAGTAGTTGGTTTCCAGTTGTGTGACCCTGAGCAATAAAGATGGGGCTGGTCTGTGATACTTGAAGATCAGAAAGGAGTAACACACAATTTGAAGAATTGACTCCTTCAGTGTTGCCTAAAATGGATATAAAGTCACCACCAGGATAACTTAGTGACTGCTCCCATCATGCCTTTTCCCCATATGCTGCCCACATAAAGATCATTGTTCCCACCTAGCCTGACAGACAGCATGCTTTGGCAGTGAGGAACTGTGCAAATCCTGCACAAAGCATGGCAAACAAGATGTGTTTGAGAGGATGAAGAGGCATGTTATGGTTCTGTGACTTGTGTTGTATGTGGGCACCACAGGGTGAAGCTGTGCAAGTGTGTACTGTAAAATAGGAGTTGGGAGGATGCAACCTTCCATATGTTGTTGTACTCCAACTCCCACCACCCTAGCCAGCATCAGGGATGAAGTGTATTAAGAGTCCAACAACATCTGAAGGGCCACAGGCTCCCTGTGCAAAAGGAATGAAGGAAATGGAAGGACAACCTGCATCATCCTTTATTTGCAACTCCTTGGAACTTAATTGACTCACAAAGTGATTCCCATGTAGCCTCTGTGCTCCTTGGAGTTCGCTGCAGCAACATTTTAAGAATTTCAATCAAACACGGCAAGCCATGCATGATGACTGCTTTCAAAGCCAGATTTCCTTGTATCCTCTCTTTAAGAGAAGAAAGAGAAGGCAGAGCATTGGCAGGGATGTGTCAGCAGTAATTCTCAGTTCTGCCTGTGTCATCTGTTATGTCACTCTGATAGGCAGGCGGCCTGGAGGAAGTGCTCCTGGTCTGTTGGACCAAGGTTGCTTTTGTGCCCTCCATTGTCTTCCCCTGTCAATCTGGGGATGGCTGCTAATCTACCCTTTCTCTGCATGTCAGCCAGAGCTGAGTCTCCTTGTGGGCATCACCCTTCTCAAGGAAATCAAACTGAATTAAGGAGACGAGGACATAGAGAGGTGCTCTATGCTACTTTCTGTGCATGCAGAATATTTTCCTAAGAATATTGCACTTGCCCTAAGATAATGCTGGGGGGTATATAAGAAAGAAATCTAAGCAACTATGCATCTCTAAACATGAATTTGTTATACCTGTGGTTAGGGGTGCCAATTTGAATAAAATATTTGGTGTGCCCAGGTAAGCCCTGCCCCGCATAATTGATCACATGATGTGGTGCATGCACACCATTTGAATGGCAATGCCCAGCCCCCTCAAACATTTTATTGGGGAGCTGGAAACCTCTTGGCCCCTAGGAGTTGACTGCTATGTCTGTGGTGGGGAAACTCAGGGGCGAAATGCAATCCTCCAGGTCTCTCTAGCTGGTTCTTGGGTCACACACCCTCCCCAGGATGAACTCTTGCTTCACATCCTCCTTGAGTGCTTTTTCCTGACTGGAATATGTCCTTGAATTCTGATAATGACTTTTGCATGTATGGATGGATGTCAGGGACTGGCTGGATTATGAGGAGTGGTGGGAGGCACCAGCTGGGAAATCCCCCAGGAAAGTCCCAGAAGAAGTCCCAGAGCCCAGGGATTGGTGGTGGGAAACTGAGGACAAGCCAGAGGGTGAAGGCGGGGAGGAATGGTTGGATGCTGAAGAGGCAGCAGGCTTTAATGAGCAAATGGAGTCAGGTGCAGAAAGCAGTTCAGACTCAGAAGATGAAGCAAAGGAGGAGGGGTCAGAGGTTGCAGAAGCAACCACTGAGCTTGCCTCCAAGGACATGAAGAGCTAGGTTTGTAGCAGAACAAATACCACAGGTTCTTCCCTCCCCCGACGTAGTTTAAGGCTGCTTAGGAAACATTTGACTGAGGAAGAGGAGACTTATGGGGAAGTAGGAAACAGGAATAATCAGCCCTGGCAACAGTTTCATATGGGCCAGTTCTGTTCGGAGGCATTGTTGCCTTGTAATGCTGTTTCCTTGAATAAAGAGTTGACATTTTGGCTTGTCTCTGTGTTTTGAGTGCTGACCTGCATCTGAATCAGCCATGACAATGAAGAATAGAGAAGGGCATGGGAGTGCATGCTGGAAGTAGTATACTGTACAAAGATAAAATTTGAATTAGTTGCTCCACCCACCTTTGCCTGTGGTCTGGCCCACCATTGGAATATAACTCTCTTAAGGGTCTGCATCCCTTAGGCTAAAAAAAAAATCCCTACCCTGTGTTACACAGTTCTTCCACACATGTGGCTTTTCCCATGAAGCATTGGTTGGATTTTGTGAATCAGAAATACAAATGATTTGGTGCCTCATCTATGTCTAGTGATTTACTTTAATGCCAATGTCAACTGAGATCTATTGTCCAATGTTTGTTTGGAACTATAGATGATTGCCCAATAACAATTGCATAAAGAGCCTTATAACATCTTGGCCAAGCTCATATCCTGGCCAAGAAAACATAAGTACTGATAAAGCCTGTAACCTTCTATCATTCATGGTCAATTGAATTGATCCAATGATAGGGTAGGGTCAGGAATTCTGTTGGCTGTGACACTTTGCTAATTACACAGTGGTCCACTTGGGAAGGAAAACGGACTCACTGTGCCAATGAAAATCTGCTCTCTTTCAAGATAACATTGAGTGGGAAATCCAAATGAACAGGAGTTCTGTCCATAGTGCTGAAATGGTGTTCTATCAGTAGGGGAACCAATGTCTATCGCTTCACAATCTGAATCTTAGGAGCATCACATGACTGGACATCTTTTAAAAAATTAATGAGCAACTTTAAATCAGCTTCTAATTTTATTTGGAACATGGCACTGGAGTTGGAGGGTCTTGCCTGCCAATCCATCTTGATCACTCTATTACCGGGTATGTATTATTTGTTTGTTTGTTTGTTTATGCATTATCATCACAACTTTGTGAGGTAGGTCATACTGTGAGATGAATTTCATGACCAAGTGAGGATTTGAACCCCTGGTCTGCCAGATCCTAGTCCAACATTCTAACCTCTACACTACACTGGTTGCATTGAAACCACAGTTGGCCATACCTGCGAAAAGAGTAAAGGTATCTGTATTTTTCCTCACTAGGACTAATACCAGCTTCTGATGGGAATGCAATTAAGGTAGAAGGGGGGAGTTTAAACAACATTTCCACTAATCCACCCTAAAGTTTGTGTGTTGTATCCATGGTTAGTTTTGGCCATTGAAATTGATGGGTGTGACTAACTTAGGTTCATTCATTTCAGTAGTTGGATAGACCCCCCCCCATTTTTAGGTCAGGTGATCCAGTGATGAATTTCTTTCAACATACATAATTTGACCTAAACCTCCTAGATATAAGGCTTTTTTTTTTTGCAACCTGTGTCCTTCTGTATCTTGAAAATATTAGCAATGATGCAGAATCATGTAATTTCCTTTTGCATATAAATAACAAGCAAACAGTATATTTTGCAAGGTTAAAATCAAATGAGAGATTATCCAAGCAGTAAACAGTATATGAATGCACCCATTAATGCTTGGGACTTTTTTTATTATCGGGGGGGGGGGAGGGAATACAAACATAAGATGCAAATGGGAATCGTAAGTGGACTGGCCAAACGGAACTACTAGGACAACTTGAGCAAAATGGCCCATCAGAAATGGTTCCCATATGAAATATAAAAAGGTAAAGGTAAAGGACCTCTGACAATTAAGTCCAGTTGCAAACAACTCGGGTTGCACCGCTCATCTCGCTTTACAGGCCGAGGGAGCCGACGTTCGTCAGCAGACAGTTTTTCCGGGTCATGTGTCCAGCATGACTAAGCTGCTTGTGGCACAACCAGAGCAGCACACAGAAATGCCGTTTACCTTCCTGCCAGAGCAGTACCTATTTATCTACTTGCACTTTTTGGCGTGCTTTTGAACTGCTAGGTTGGCAGGAGCTGGGACCGAGCAACGGGAGCTCACTCCATCGCGGGGATTCGAACCGCTGACCTTCTGATCGGCAAGCCCAAGAGGCTCAGTGGTTTAGACCACAGCGCCACCCGCATCCCTTACATGAAATATAGATTGTCAATAATAGTATCTTGAGCTGTGACTACAGAGTTTTGCATGTTTTCATTTAGAAGGACTGTGAGAGCAAGTGGGTGAACACATAATCTTTCTTTCTTTTTCTTTCTTTCTTTCTTTCTTTCTCTCTCTCTCTCTCTCTCTCTCACACACACACACACACACACACACACACAGAGTTGTAAATTTCAAAGCCTAGGTGGAAGTTCATTGACCACAGACAAAAGGGGGCAGACATTTTACATCTCCCCTTACACTAAAATATGCATCCTGTTCCTAGATTTAAATAAATAATAAATAAACTTTTATTTGTACCCCGCCCTTCCCAGCCAAGACCGGGCTCAGAGCAGCTAACAATCATAAAACCACAACAAAACACAAAAATCGGTTAAAAATGCAAATTAAAATACAATTTAAAAGTTAAAATGCCACCTCATTTTAAGCAGCCCACCAACAAACCAGAGGAATAAAACGTCAGGGTTAAACTCAAACCAACCCAAAAGCCAGGCGAAACAGCTCTGTCTTGCAGGCCCTGCGGAAAGATGCCAAATCCCGCAGGGCCCTGGTCTCTTGCGGCAGACCGTTCCACCATGTCAGGGCCAGAACCGAGAAGGCCCTGGCCCTAGTTGCTGCCAGCCTGACATCCTTATGGCCCGGGATCTCCAAGATGTTATTATTTGAGGACCTCAAGGTCCTACCCGGGGCATACCAGGAGAGGTACCTTAGGTACGAGGGTCCTAGGCTGCGTAGGGCTTTAAAGGTCAAAACCCAACACCTTAAACCTGATCCTGTACTCCACCGGGAGCCAGTGCAGCTGGTAGAGCACTGGATGAATGTGATCTCGTGGCAAAGCCCCCGTAAGGAGCCTCGCTGCGGCATTCTGCACCCGCTGAAGTTTCTGGGTCAGCCTCAAGGGCAGCCCCGCGTAGAGCGAGTTACAATAATCTAGTCTGGAGGTGACCGTCACATGGATCACTGTGGCCAGGTCAGGGCGAGAGAGGTAGGGGACCAACTGCCTAATACGGCGGAGATGGAAAAATGCCACCTTTGCTGTGGCTGCAACCTGCACCTCCATGGAAAGGGAGGCGTCGAAGGTTACCCCCAGACTCTTGACAGAAGGCGCTGGCACTAATTGGGCCCCTGCAAGAGGTGGGAGTTGGCCCCCCAACCCCATGTCGTCCCGACCCAGCCAGAGGACCTCTGTCTTAGAAGGATTTAACTTCAACCGGCTCCCACGCATCCATCCAGCCACAGCTTCCAAACACCTGGTCAGTGTGTCTGGGACCAAGTCGGGGCGGCCATCCATCAACAGATAAAGCTGGGTGTCATCAGCATATTGATGACAACCCAGCCCAAAGCTCCAGACAATCTGGGCGAGAGGGCGCATAAAGATGTTGAAAAGCATCGGGGAAAGGATTGCACCTTGAGGGACTCCACACACCAAGGAGCACAGTTGGGGAATCTTAGGCTGAAGCTGTGAATGTGGCTCTCCAGACCTCTTTATCTGACCCTCAGCACTCTTCCTAGCCGCACTTCTACAGGCCTTACCCCTTTTCCTCAGATTACACCTTTCACCAGCCTTGTCCTGCACCTTCTTAGAGTGCTTTTGCTTAACCAGGGGTGCCAACTTGAATAAAATATTGTGGGGGCCCAGGTAAGCCCCACCCTGCATAATTGATCACATGACACAGTGCACACACACCATTTGAATGGGAATACCCATCAACTTTGTGGGGGGCTGACCCTCTCAAATATTTTATCATGGGGGTGGAAGCCCCCACATTCCTTAGGAATTGGCTCCTATGTGCGTAGCTGGAATGTGTTATTGAACTGTGACATTGTTCTGTGGTTACCAGGATAAGGTAGGGAGGAGAATGGTAAACATTTGGCAATGTAGCCTATTTTACAAAGATCTATTGCTCTGCCCTCTTTTGCTTCTGGCCCTGTCCACCACCAGCATGTGCCTTTTGGAAGGTTAATCATGAGGGAGTGCAGTCCTTGGGTTGAAAAATACTCCTTACCCCTGATATAAGGTAGGTATAGAAGGCCTGCTCTGTGTGTACCTGTTGTGATGGTGCATGTACTGTAAAGCAATCCTAGAGAAATCAACAGGAAGACTTGTAGCTCTTTGGGAAATGCTATACCTCAATGGCAGAGCACCTGCTTTTCATACAGAATGTAATTAGGTTCATATCTTAGTGGAAGATTATACAGTGGTACCTTGGGTTAAGAACTTAATTCGTTCTGGAGGTCCGTTCTTAACCTGAAACTGTTCTTAACCTGAGGTACCACTTTAGCTAATGGGGCCTCCCAATGCTGTTGCACTGCCACCACACAATTTCTGTTCTCATCCTGAAGGAAAGTTCTTAACCCGAGGTACTATTTCTGGGTTAGCAGAGTCTGTAACCTGAAGCGTCTGTAACCCGAGGTACCACTGTATGCCTATATATATATAAGGACTGAGGCTGACTTCTACAGCTCCATTTCTTGACAATGTTTGGGCCCCTAAAGGCTATCACTCCAACAGCTGTTCTCCCATGAAACACAATGTCATTTCAGAATTAATCCTCCTCCTCCTTTTTTTTTTTAAAGTTGCATATCTCTTTTAAAAAGAAGCAATGTGTCATTGAGGAAGAGGGAAGAAACACACACATACACACAAGTTTTACAGGCATATATATATATATATATATATATATATATATATATATATATATATATATATTTTTGCAAGGGAGAATTAAGAAATAGGATGAATTGAAAGAGAGGCAGTTCCCTGCTGAGAGCAATTTCCATGTATTCCGAAATACTCAGCTCAATTGCTAGGCAAGATGATTGCATGAATTAAGACCAATTTTACCAAAAGAGGGAGAAATCTTTCCATTTTGCATGTTATTCCAGCTAGCTGCATTCTCCCCCCTCTCCCAAACCATTATCCAAGGGATCCATGTTCTCTTTGAGATCTACCTCCAGGTGTGCCAACTTGAATAAAATATGGGGGGGGGAGGTAAGCTCCGCCCCACATAATCGATTACATGATGTGGTGAACGCACACTATTTGAACTGGAACGCCCATAAAAAAAATGGGGGGGGCCTGCCACCTCAAATATTTTATTGGGGGAGCAAAGCCCCCTTGGCTCCTAGGAGTTGGCTCCTATAGCTACCTCTATTAATTCAAGGAAGTAAATGAGTTTGCATTTGATATATTAAACCAGGCTTGGCCCAATATATTTTGGCAACTGAGGTAAACCACAAAATAGTGTCTCCCTTTCTACCAGGGAAGAAGAGGTGAGTGAAGCTCTACAACAGGAACAAGGGGGGGGATATAAAGATTTACTTCAGGATGTGCTGCCCCTATGGATTCTGCCACCTGAGGCAGTTACCTCACCTTGCCTCATGGGTGGGCCAGCCCTGTATTAAACCCAGTTCTTTTGTTACTACCTCATGAAACTGGGAAACAATTTCTCCTTTGTTCTGCCTGTTTTGGGTTTGTTTGTTTTTTAATAAAAATAAGATCTCATCCGACTCAAGTTATTGAAAATGAGATCCAATTCACACATTCAAGTATTAAAAGGCCTTTTACTAGGCCTTACCAGGAACAGGCCACTTCTGAGTTCAGCAGCTGATCCAAAGACCCTCCTTCCAAGGCTTAATCCTATTGTAGTCCTAGATTTTCCTTTCAGCAAGAGCATGTCTCTCCCAGGACAGAGCTGAAGGCTTACAAGAGCTGAATTGAAAAGAAGGTAAATGCGATCAGAAACCTATGTGAATTTATGAAAGAGGTAGATGGCAAATGATAAAGCCTCTAATAGGTTACATTAGACTGAATACTTATACCCTGCTTTGCTATTAAAGTAACAAGCAAAGTGGCTTACAGTATATAACAAAACAATATGAAATACTAAAATTACTGGTACATATTCAGTATAATTTCAGCAAAAGTACTATATTCCGTATGCTGTTCCTATTGCCATCCCCAGAAGACCAGAGCTTCCAGGACTCTAACTCAGGTCCCTCAAAAGATCAATGGAAAGTGTTGCCTCCTCCACCACCCAATCCTTCACTTCCATGGTCTCCCACAGGCCACTCCAGGCAGACACTGTACAGCCTGGTTTTAAAACATAGTTAATCTGCATCCCCACCAGCATCTTCTCTACCAGCAGCTCATACTTCAGCTCTTCACCCACATGCTTTCTATGTGTGTCTCTGTGTGAGTACATGTACAGTTCCTCACATTTCCACACCAGTTTGTACTTTTTTATGTATTCAGAAAACACCATCAGCATTTTAGTGCAGGTTTCCTCTAATAAATACATTTCTGCAAGCAATTTCCCCAATATTGTTCATGCATTTCTGTATCATATGGTCATGAACATATGCCTTTTCATGCACACTTCCCCTAAGACAAATATCTGGTTGGAGAAGTACATTGCAAAATTCAGAAAAGTGTGACTTTCAAAGGATAGCCGTGTTTTGGTTTTGTGCTGTTTCAAGAATGGTAATTAAAATGGGGGAGTGAACTGCTTTTCTCCACCATCCCCAATCACCACTGAATGTTTTTGGTCTGATGAGCACCAATCATAGAATTGTACCCAAAGATAATCTAGTCCAACCCCTTGCAATGCAGGAGCCACAACTAAAGAATCTCTGACACGTAGTCACCCAACCTCTGTTTAAAAACCTCCAATGAAGTCCACCACCTGACTCAATATAAAGCAGGTTTCTATCTCCCTTAGCCCCTTTTTCTGCATTGTATGCATTTAAGGGAAGGGCCAGGGTTCAGTGATAGAGCATCTGCTTTGCATGCAGAAGTTCCCAGGCTTGGGAATATCTCCAGCCTGAAACCCTTGGAGACCTGCTGTCCATCACTGTAGATAATACTGAGCTAGGTGGACCAAAGTTCTGACTCAGAATGAGTCCTATTGTTCCTATGACATGCAACAGCTCTGATGTATAGGATTGTGGACTTACCCTGGAGATATATCTTTCTCTAATAAGTGGTAATTTCTTGTTTTGTCTGCCATATACAGATTGGCAGAGGTCCAACTGCTCATTCTTATTTATATAGATAGAATTGTGTTACTGAAGTAGAAAAAAAGAGAGAGAATCTGGTCAGTGAAACCTCTCTAGGAAATGGATTTTATCTTCCCTCCAACCAGAAGTTGATTAGCTTCTTGTCCCTTTCGTATTACAGAAATTCAATTTTATCTTTGCAAGGGTAGAGTTTGCACAACACCATAGCAGCAGATGGAAGGGAATTTCTCTTTCTGTTGCTACCTGAGTATACATTTTCCTTTTCTCCAAAGCAACACAGGGCAAGGACAGGGGAACTGATGGCCCATTACTAGAGGGTGGCAAACAGAGGATCAAGGCTAGGGATTCCAGTGAGGCAGCTGGCATGTGTAACATTTGAAATGGGCCATAAAGTCTGTGTAAGTGGCAGAAACAATGTAGGAAGCCATTTTATACTTTGGCCATTGGTTAATCTAGCTCAGTATTATACAGTGATTGGCAGTGGCTCTCCTAGATTTCAGGCTGGGGTCTCTTCCACACCTACCTGGAGATGCTTGGGACTGAAACTGGGGCCTTCTGCATACAAAGCCGGGGCTCTACCATTGAGCCATGGCTCTTACCCAAGATGTGGACTGAGCAAATGTACTTGAAGAATGGAAGAAGATGGTATCTATCAAATTGGACCATTGGTACATCTATTATCTACACTGGCTCTCCAGCATTTTAAGGCTGGGAACACTCCCAGCCCTACCTGAAGATGAGGTGGCAGAGAAGTGTTTCTAGCAGTTTCTGGATGGCTAAAAAGGGGAACAATTGCAAGGGTGTGTGTGTCTATAAAAGGTTAATCTGAGTTATGTTGTTTCAGTTAATACTGAGTACAACTGTACTGTCACTTCATATTGATAGATGCAAAGGGCAATGTGCTAAGATAAGATAATTGGAAGGGCAGGAGCTCTATCTATCTCCGGATACAAAACTGCCCCTCTTCATTCATAGAATCATAGAATTGTAGAGACAGAAGGGACCCTGAGGCCCACTGCAATGCATGAATCACATCAAAAGAAGCCCTCACAGATTGTCATCCAGCTTCTACTTAAAAACCTTCAATGGTAGGAGAGTCCACCACCTTTTGAGGGAGTATGTTCCCCTGCCGAACAACTTTTACTGCCAGAAAGTTATTCCTGATATTTAGTCCGAATCTCATTTCTTGTAACTTGAATCCATGAATTTGGCTCATACCCTTCGGAGCAGCAGAAAACAAGCTTGCTACATCTTCTGTGAGGCAGCCCTTTAGATATATGAAGATGACTTCTCCATTTCCTCTCAAGTCTTCTATTATCCAGGCTAAACATATCCAGCTCCCTCAACTGTTCCTCATATAAGGCTTGGTTTCCAGACCCTTTATCATTTTGGTCACCCTCCTCTGCACACCTTCCAGCTTGTCAATATATAGTCAATCTGCCTTGAGCATGGGAATAACCAAGGAAGAACATTATTTTTGCAAAAGAAACTTCCAGTTGAGCACCATTTTTTTAAGCATGGAAGAAAATGAAGAAAATGTGTCCTGTATATTTGTAACCTGCATGGGCTTTGCTGTGACTGACTGCCCTTCATCTGCACATGTTCTAGCCTGCTAAAACTAGGAAACCCTAGTTTTGTTTGTGTAGATTTGTGTGTCTGTGTAAAGAGGGAGTGAAGTGGCATTGTGATTCCAATTGGAAATTGCAAGGCTACAGAGAGCCATATGGAGGATGGAACCAGGGCAAACAAAGCCAGTTGCCAGCCTGCTGGCCCACCATCAAGTCTATGGACCGTCTGCCATCACAGCTCTCTGGGGATTCCCTTTGAGACATTGCTTTCACCAGCAAATGAAAACCAGAAATTCCACTATGGCAAGTATGTTCTCTAGAAGGCAGCAGCTCTTGTGAGAGGGAGAGGAGGGGGGGGGCGCTTTCCCAGCACTGAATGCAGTAAATTTTTAGGCAATTGTCAAGGGATGCCAGATGGAAACTTTTGAATTGGTCTATCCCAGTTGCCTGTTTTGTGGGCTTTGGGAGGAGGAGTTGAAAGATGAAGAGGTAACAGGGCTCGGTGAGAAGGGAGAGTCTGTGGCAGAGCGTCAAGAGGCGGAGTGGAGGCAAGCTGCTGAAGAAGCCAGGGAATTTACCCTCCTGCTGACTCTTCCTGACTCTGCCTCCTGACAGGAGAGTTCCTACTCCAGCACTCTAACCACTAATATCACATTCATTGATATAAGGCTGAACACACCACAACATGGTGCCTCTAGCTCACATCCAAGACTGAGTCAGTCCAAGTGTTGTTGTTATATCACAAATCTCAACATGAGGCTCATCTGGATTGGAACCATAACATACAACAAAGGATTAAATCATCCTATCCCCTCCGCATGCGTGCGTGTGTCTTCAATCCAAGTTGGCAATTAAGAGCCAGGGTGGTGTGACATTTAAAGTGCTGAACTAGGACTTGGGAGAGAAGGGTTCTAAACCTAAGTCAGTCATGACACTCACTGGGTGGTTTTGGGCCAGTCAACATTTCTCAGCCTAACCTACCTCACTGTGTGGTTGTGATAATAAAATGAGGGTTAGCATAACCACATACACCAATTTGAGATCCTTGGAATGAAGGTGATATAGAAATGAAATGAAATGAATGGCTAGCTGACTGCATTCTTTTCTGTCTCAGATACATTACAATCTGTAGGCAATTCTTCCTTTTGTCTTATTCATCATTGCCAGCCAAAAATTTTTCTCGGGCAGTTCTTCACCTTGCAAACACCTGTAAGTAGCATAGGTTACAATGCCGGCACATGGGGATTTGATAGGATGGAGGATTACACTTTCCTTCCCCTGCCTCTGCCCCCCTGATATGCTGGGTAGCAATGTGTCAAGGTCCAAAACCCAAGATCTCATGGCAGATGCAGATCTTCCAAGTACTATTGCGATTGCATTCCAAATAAAAACTTTGGAGAGCTCACCTATCTCGGTCCTGTTGTGTCAATTTTAAAAATGTGGAGGTTCCTTGTTTTGGTTCTCATTTTTCTGTACAGTGCTATTCACATTGGTTAACTAAATAAAAAAATACTTTAAAAGATAGAAATCAATAGCTTACAATATAGGAAGATATAAAGCTTCCACATACCAAGGCAGACCATTGGTTCATTAAACTCGGTAATGGGTGTTAGTGGAGGGGAAGGTGGGGGACATGTCATGCTCCTTCTGGGATAGTTTGTCCACCTTTGGTCTCCACCCTGCACTCAGCTCTCGCTTGTGGCTCCCAACAGCTGCCAGCGTGTGACAGCAACCACACCCCAGGAAATGGCTTTGACTGGCCACCTAAACCAAGTGAAGGTAGCTGATGGGTCTCAAACCCTTTATGAGTTAGGAACTCATCAAGGACAGGCTCTGGTGGATTGAGCGGAGAAGACCAATAGTGGGACAAGAAGTCGGTTTCTTCATGTGCTGTAGAGGGGCAGATAGGGCTCGTCAACCTGGGAAGGTAGCTCATCTAGAAGAAGGAAGACTGATCCTAAACCTCCACTGCCTTGTGGAATATCTTCAGAAGAAGAAAAGGCTAAGGAGTAAACCCTACACAAGTCTAAAGTTGAGTCCCTAAGATGGAGCCTAGTATGCCTCCTTCTGGCAACTCTGCAGCCAAGCCAATTCTAAACATCTTGCTCTGCTCTCCTTTGGACCACATCAGCAAGACTGAGAGAGGGGGTCTTGCCACCAGGGCAGCCCAGGACCTCCATACACACTGTGCCCCAGAGAGGTCACTTCAGTGCTGCTAGCACAGTGGTTTGAATTCATCTCCAGAGGCGCACTGATAGCTGCCTACAACATCAACATCTACACAAGAGATGGAGAACTTGGGACCCTCCAAGTGTTGTTGGGTTTCAAATCCCATCAGTCCCAGCTCCAAACTGTGGGATGTAAAACGCAGGAGCAATCAAACACAACATTGCTAGAGTGGACATAAAGAGGGTCTCAGTCCACCAGCCGGAACTTCCTGTTTATTTTCGGCTGGGATGGACTTCCTCTGTGTAACTGGAGATGGGTGTGGCCTCACCTGTGCAGGTAAAACAAAAGCACTGGAGCTAGACACCATCTCTCTCTCTTTTTTGATCTACGCTCTCAAGCCAGCAACAACTGCTTATCCAAAGATGCTTATCCAGAGAGGAGAAGGAGATATCTTCCCTTATGGAATAGTCTCTTAAATGTATGTAACTTCACTAAGCCTGCCTTCTGGGATCCTTTTGTGAACAGAATGATCTATGTAAGTAAACTCTTTTTATGTTTTTATAGAAGACTTGTAGTGTCTTATTTTAAGAGGGATTAAAGGGGGAAATACCAGGACAGAGACTCTAGCGAGTCTGAGCAAGCTATCCGCTGTGTGACTTTAAAAGGGGAATGTAAACTCTGCTGATATTGTTGAACATGTAAACACAAGTTGGGATAGGATATCTTAAACAATATATCCTCTCCTGCATCCCTAAACATTTAGGGATGATGGACCAGTAGATGAGCAACATTAGGAGGACCACAAATTCATCTCTGGTCTACCTTGACTGGTTTTGTCTCTCCAGGGATTCAGGTAGAGTCTTTCCCACTCCCAGCCATATCTGGAGATACACTTAGAACCTTTGCATGTTCTAACTCTACTACTCTACTACTGAGCTACAGCCCTTCCCCCAATGAGCATAGGAAACTGCCTTACATTGGTTCATCTAGTTCAGGAACTAACTGGCAGCTGCTCTCCAAGGTTTCAAATGGGGCTCTCTCTGTACCCTACCTGAAAATGCCAAGGATATAGTCCATGTCGATGTGAGATGGATATCCCCTTTCTGTTTTACCCACTCCATCACCTGGATCCCATCTGGCAAGATGTCTCAAAGCTGTGGGATAAGAACAACACAGGTTGTATTGATCTAAAATATCAGCTTCACTCTATTGTTGCATACCATCTCCTACCACAGTATTAATTGCCAAGCCTCTGGCCCAGCATGTCATTTGTTATCCAAATATAGCCGCACTACAGACTGTCATGAGGGATCCATTTTTCATTAACTCGAGTGACCAATCCCTTGATAAGCTGCCTTCAAGCTTTGGGATGACGTTCAGTTAAACACTGTCTCGTAGATCGTAAATCATTGCCGTGTTATAGAAAAATATCCTTCTCAGAGCTGCGGGGAGTAAAACTCTGGCTGAAGGTTTTTAATTGAATAAAACAAACACAGATGAAACCCTTTTTAGATACTCTCAAGCTATTTCTGCTGGATTATATTGAACTGAAGCCACAGAGGCCAAACTGAAGGAAGTGTATTGCAACATGTTTTCCCTCCTGTTCCCATTTCCCTTCCTGCAGAATGGTTACAGCAACACCATGAGGATATAAGATTAGCCCCTCAGGATCAGACCAAAGGCCTTTCTCAAGTCCAACAATCTGTTTCCTATTGTGCCCAACCAGATGCCTCTGGAAAGCCCATAAACAGGACACAAATGCAACAGTCCTTTCCACACCCTCCAAGTGTCCCTATTTTCCAGGGACATCCCTGATTTAGAGAAGCTATCCAGGTTTCTGATTTGATCCTGAAATGTCCCACTTTTCCTTAATATATCCCTATGTTCATTAGAGAAATGTTGGAGGGTACGGAGTTTGAAGGCAATTCTCTATAGAGAAGCTTTTTAAATGTTTAATTATGTTTTTATATATGTTGGAAGCTGCCCAGGGTGGCTGGGGCAACCCAATAAGTTGTGTGGGGTGTAAATAGTAAAAATATTATGGAAAGGGACGTCCCTATTTTCATCAGAGAAATGTTGGAGGGTATGCCTTTCTTGCTGTTTCCCCCCCAGCAGCTGCCTCTGATGCTGGAAGTAATTTGGCCATCATGAATAGCAGCTACTGATCTGCTCCATTAATTTGTGCAGTCTCCTGTTAAAGTCATGCAAGGGCACTATCTGATGGGGCTTTATGGAGTGGTAGAGCCACTGCTACTGATATGTCCAGAATTCTACTGCTCACAGGGCAGGCAAAAATCACTATGTTTCAGGGACTGGCTGGATGAGGAGGAGTGATGGTAGCCAGTTGCGTGTTAAGATCCCCAAGAACTTCCCAATAATAAAGACACAATTGACACAGAATTTAGTTTTAGGTTATTGGAATAATTTTGGCCACAACTTTGTTGATTACAGATAATGAGTGGTTTGTTTAGGCATTGGTTCCCAACTAGCTGCACCTGACCTCATCAGGACAGCACTGATGGCTGGGTCCCACCATATCGTCAGTACAGGTAAACACTGTGGGGGAGCATTGGTATGGTCACATGACTCAAGCTCACCCCAAAATGCTCCCAGGGACTCTTGCGTGACCCTACCCCCCAAAAGGGGTGGACAAAAGCATGGCGAGTCCCTGGATTCCTTTAATGGAATACCTGTTGCGAATTGGAGGGGCCAGGTTTACCAAGGAGGTGCCTGAGTGACACTGGGAAAGAAGATTTTGAACCTGATTCAGACTGGTGGGACAGGGAGGAGCCATCAACAAAGGGAGCCAGCAGGGAAGCATTGCAGCCAGAGAGTGTGGGTTCAGGTTCTGACAGATCCTGAAGCTGAGGCTCTAATACTTTGGCCACCTCATGACAAGAGAAGACTCCCTGGAAAAGACCCTGATGTTGGATTGAGGGCACAAGGAGAAGGGGATGACAGAGGACGAGATGGTTGGACAGTGTTCTCAAAGCTACCAACATGAGTCTGACCAAACCGCGGGAGGCAGTGGAAGACAGGAGTGCCTGGCGTGCTCTGGTCCGTGGGGTCACCAAGAGTCGGACAGGACTAAACGACTAAACGACAACAATATTGAAAGCAAGGAGAGCAGTTTGAGCTCTTGCTAAGTTAATGACTAACTAACTGATTGTTGTTCTCTGTGAGTGCTGTAACCTTAGATCATGTGAGAGGTATTGGGTTGCAAAATCTCCATTTTGAAGGGAGTTGCCTTTGAGTCTTTCCCCCCAAATTCAATGGAGTGAAGATGTAAAATGGAGCTCTCCTGAAGGGAGAGCCAACAGCCTGGAGGCTTGGAGCAGGCTGGAGAGAGAGAGAGAGAGAGAGAGAGAGACCTTTGCTTTTAGGTCTATTTGGATTATTCCATATTTTGTAAGATGCTGAGTCTGTGCTTGGCAGCACAAGAGATTGTGTTGATATTTTGGATGTATCATTTGATGTATTCTATTTTATTTTTAAGAGTTCTGCCAGTAAAAGTTTGGACAATGATTTATTCCAAAAGGAGTCAATTCTTATGCTTCCAGTGGCTTCAAACTGCAGAATATTAATATTTGCAACAAGAAGATGGTTCAGCCTTGCCTCATTTCACCTGGCTCAGTTTGCCTTCTAGTCAGCAAAGTGCTGCATTGATGCATTCATTTGGAAGCATCTGCTTCTTGTGGGAATGTTTGGGAAAGTGGATGATGATTTATAATTTAATATATCTCATCCTAACTTGCAAGTTCAACTAGCAGAGTAACATTCCCTTTTAAAATACACACAGCGGAAGTTGCTTTGATTCGCTAGAATCAACTTAATCTAGTTTCCTGGTTTGTCACTATATATTTCCCCTTTATCCCTCTTCAAATAAGACACAGCACACGTCTTCTATAAAAAGATATAAAAGGTTTACTCACGTACATTCAGATGGAGACACAGTAAGATTCCCAAAAGAAGGCAGGCTTATGCATAGTAAAGATATATACAATTGGAATCTCTCCATGTGCGAGAGAACTCCATTAGGCCCCAGTTGGCTGGAAGCCAACTGAGCATCCTTCCTGATAATCCAGGCGAGAGGCAAGAGAGCAAGAGAGAGAAGAGAGAGAATGGCTACATGACCTGTGCCTTTTGTTCTAACCTGCCCAGGTAAAGCCACTCCCACATCTAGCTGCAAGAGGAAGTTGTTTCAGTCCAGGTGACCAGGAATTTGTGGCTGGAGGACTGAAACCCCTTTTAGCATTGTTGTACTTGACTGCTCTAGTGTTTACATCCCACACTTCTGGATTCCGAGCAGCCATAGATTCTTGCTTTTTTCCTCCTTGCTTCCTCCAAAGACAAATAAAAACCCCATCTGTCTCCCCTTTACCATAATCAAAGCCTGTATCTCTGAGTGGGATAAATGGAAGCCATGGCTGGGAACAGAGGTCTCCCTTCTGAAGTGCCATTCAGCAGCCAGAGAGAGCTATGGTTGGCTGTTGTGACAGCTTCTCTCTTGCATGATATACAAACAGTTTGCACAGGCACAGCTCTGTGTAGATCACAGGTGGGGGTGGGGGGGAGCGGTGGAGAGAAAGATCAATGGCAGAAATGGTCCAAAAGGAAAAGAAAGTCACAGGTTTGCTTCTCCCCTCTCTTAAGTGGCTCACCTGCCTGCTCAATTGCCACCATCCAAACTTGCTTGGAAGGTGGAAGGTGGAACCTCATGACTTCTGCTCTTCTTTCAGTGCAGGTGCACGCATTTCAAGGCATGCTCTTCCCATTGCTGCCAAAACAAGCAGCCCTTTCATTCTCCAATGGGGACACGTGTGATTAATACCTTTGGCTAGAGACTCATGGAACACAGCAGGTGATGTGTTGTGACAGATGCCTTTTGTGGTGCTGCTTGTTCAACACAATGCCTGTCTGCCTGTCTGTGTTTTCCCGAATCCGCTTGCAGGATCTCAAGACCTAGGCAGAAGGCAAGGCTGGTGATGCTCGGGGGGGGGGCACAATAAAACCAGCAGGGCTGCAGAGAGGACAGTTGCTAGCAGGGGCGCCAAGTGTAGAGGGCTATGGGGGCCAAGGCTCCCACAAAATGCTAAAACAGGGCTGTCCCCCAAACTTCTTTGGCAGCAGTGCATGGATGCTGCTGGGCATGTGCAAGTGACGTCAGTACACTGCCAGGTGTGCACATGTGACATCAGCACACCCCACGGCATGCATAAGTGATGTCAGCATGTCCTGCAGCATGTGCGTGCAATGTCAGCATGCCCCGGGGCACACCGATGGCATGTGCACACATTGTAAGGCGTGCACACACAGTGCACTGACATCACACAGCTCTGGGACCCCTCTATCATGGGGGCAAGGTGACACATGTAATTGCTATTCTTCCCACTAGCTCTTTCTGGGGAGGGCCATCATTGGGGAAGATCCATAAGCTTAGCGGTAGAGCTCATGCTTTGCATTAGGGGTGGACAGGTCAACCAATCTCCATTTTCTGTCAGCTTTGGATGTGCTCAGCTGTATCTCATCTATTTCATTGTGTGTGTGTGTGTGTGTGTGTGTGCGTGTTTAAAATACCAAAACATGTGTTTAAATTGTATGCATTGTTGTATAACCTGTTGCTTAAAATACACATTTTGTACACATTTTACCCCAAATATGCATTTATGTGTGCTTTCCCCCTGAAATACGTATTTTGTATGCATTCCCCGCATAAATTTCCCATAAACCCCCCCCCATTTTTGAAGTGAAACCACATCACAAAATCTGAAGACTCTCTTAAGCTCAATTTGCCCTGCATAATTTCATTTCTTTATTCCTTTTTTAAGAAGTGGAAAAAATTTGCAGCATTTTCACATTTATATACAGAACCAGTTTGCTGTAGTGTTTAGTTGTTGTTTAGTCGTTTAGACTCTTCGTGACCCCATGGACCAGAGCACGCCAGGAACTCCTGTCTTCCACTGCCTCCTGCAGTTTGGTCAGACTCATGTTGGTAGCTTCGAGAACACTGTCCAACCATGTCATCCTCTGTCGTCCCCTTCTCCTTGTGCCCTCAATCTTTCCCAACATCAGGGTATTTTCCAGGGAGTCTTCTCTTCTCATGAGGTGGCCAAAGTATTGGAGCCTCAGCTTCAGGATCCGTCCTTCCAGTGAGCACTCCGGGCTGATTTCCTTAAGAATGGATAGGTTTGATCTTCTTGCAGTCCATGGGACTCTCAAGAGTCTCCTCCAGCACCATAATCCAAAAGCATCAATTCTTTGGCGATCAGCCTTCTTTATGGTCCAGCTCTCACTTCCATACATCACTACTGGGAAAACCATAGCTTTAACTATACGAACCTTTGTCGGCAAGGTGATTTCTCTGCTTTTTAAGATGCTGTCTAGGTTTGTCATTGCTTTTCTCCCAAGAAGCAGGCGTCTTTTAATTTCGTGACTGCTTTCACCATCTGCAGTGATCATGGAACCCAAGAAAGTAAAATTTTCTTCCCCTTCTATTTGCCAGGAGGTGATGGGACCAGTGGTCATGATCTTAGTTTTTTTGATGTTGAGCTTCAGACCATATTTTGCGCTCTCCTTTTTCACCCTCATTAAAAGATTCTTTAATTCCTCCTCACTTTCTGCCATCAAGGTTGTGTCATCAGCATATCTGAGGTTGTTTATATTTCTTCCGGCAATCTTAATTCCGGTTTGGGATTCTTCCAGTCCAGCCTTTCGCATGATGAATTCTGCATATAAGTTAAATAAGCAGGGAGACAATACACAGCCTTGTCATACTCCTTTCCCAATTTTGAACCAATCAGTTATTCCGTATCCAGTCCTAACTGTAGCTTCTTGTTCCACGTAGAGATTTCTCAGGAGACAGATGAGGTGATCAGGCACTCCCATGTCTTTAAGAACTTGCCATAGTTTGCTGTGGTCGACACAGTCAAATGCTTTTGTGTAGCCAATGAAGCAGAAGTAGATATTTTTCTGGAACTCTCTAGCTTTCTCCATAATCCAGCACATGTTTGCAATTTGGTCTCTGGTTCCTCTGTCCCTTCAAAATCCAGCTTGCACTTCTGGGAGTTCTCAGTCCACATACTGCTTAAGCCTGACTTGTAGAATCTTAAGCATAACCTTGCTAGTGTGTGAAATGAGCACAGTTGTGCGGTAGTTGGAGCATTCTTTGGCACTGCCCTTCTTTGGGATTGGGATGTAGACTGATCTTCTCCAATCCTCTGGCCACTGCTGAGTTTTCCAAACTTGTTGGCATATTGAGTGTAGCACCTTAACAGCACCATCTTTAAAAATTTTAAATAGTTCAGCTGGAATATCATCACTGCCACTGGCCTTGTTATTAGCAGTGCTTTCTAAGGCCCATTTGACTTCACTCTCCAGGATGTCTGGCTCAAGGTCGGCAACCACACTACCTGGGGTGTACGCGGCTTCCATATCTTTCTGGTATAATTGCTCTGTGTATTCTTGCCACCTCTTCTTGATGTCTTCTGCTTCTGTTAGGTCCTTTCCACTTTTGTCCTTTATTATGGTAATCTTTGTACGAAATGTTCCTTTCGTATCTCCAATTTTCTTGAACAGATCTCTGGTTTTCCCATTCCCATTTCCTCTATTTCTTTGCATTGCTCGTTTAAGAAGGTCCTCTTGTCTCTCCTTGCTATTTTTTTCAGAAATCTGCATTCAATTTCCTGTATCTTTCACTATCTCCCTCGCAGTTTGCTTGCCTTCTCTTCCCCGCTATTTGTAAGGCCTCATTGGACAGCCACTTTGCTTTCTTGCATTTCCTTTTCATTGGGATGGTTTTTGTTGCTGCCTCCTGTATAATGTTACGAGCCTCCATCCATAGTTCTTCAGGCACTCTGTCCACCAAATCTAAAGCCTTAAACCTGTTCTTCACTTCCACTGTGTATTCATAAGGGATTTGATTTAGATTGTATCTTACTGGCCCAGTGGTTTTTCCTACTTTCTTCAGTTTAAGCTGGAATTTTGCTATAAGAAGCTGATGATCTGAGCCACACTCAGCTCCAGGTCTTGTTTTTGCTGACTGTATAGAACTGCTCCATATTTGGCTGCAGAGAATATAATCAATCTGATTCTGATGCTGCCTATCTGGTGATGTCCATGTGAAGAGTCGTCTCTTGTGTTGTTGGAAAAGAGTGTTTGCTTGTTCTCTTGACAGAACTCTATTAGCCTTTGCCCTGCTTCATTTTGAACTCCAAGGCCAAACTTGCCAGTTGTTCCTTTTATCCCTTGACTCCCTACTTTAGCATTCCAATCCCCTATAATGAGAAGAACATCCTTCTTTGGTGTCATTTCTAGAAGGTGTTGTAAGTCTTCATAGAATTGGTCAATTTCAGTTTCTTCAGCACCTGTAGTTGGTGCATAAACTTGGATTTACTGTGATGTTGAAAGGTCTGCCTTGGATTCGTATCAAGATCATTCTATCATTTTTGAGATTGCATCCCAGTACAGCTTTCGCCACTCTTTTGTTGACTATGAGGGCCACTCCATTTCTTCTATGGGATTCTTGCCCACAGTAGTAGATATGATGGTAATCCAAACTGAATTCGCCCATTCCCGTCCATTTTAGTTCACTGATGCCCAGGATGTCAATATTTATTCTTGCCATCTCATTTTTTACCACATCCAGCTTACCAAGGTTCATGGTTCTTACATTCCAGGTTCCTATGCAATATTTTTCTTTACAGCATTGGACTTTCCTTTTGCATCCAGGCATATATGCAACTGAGTTACCTTTCGGCTTTGGCCCAGCTGCTTCATCAGCTCTGAATCTACTTGTACTTGTCCTCCGCTCTTCCTCAGTAGCATGTTGGACACCTTCTGACCTGAGGGGCTCATCTTCCAGCTTCATAACTTTTATATGCCTGTTGTCTTTGTCCATGGAGTTTTCTTAGCAGGGATACTGGAGTGGTTTGCCATGTCCTGCTCCAGGTGGATCACTTTTAGTCAAAACTCTCCACTATGACCTGTCCATCTTGGGTGGCCCTGCCCGGCATAGCTCATAGCTTCTCTGAGTTATTCAAGCCCCTTCGCCATGACAAGGCAGTGATCCATGAAGAAGGTAGTGTTTAGACCAGGGTTCAAATCTTTGCTCATTCCTGAAATTCACTGGGTGGTGAACTTGGGCCTGTCACAATTTCGCAGCCTAACCTGTCCCAAAGAGTTGTGAGGATAAAATGGGCGGGAAGAGAACCATGTATGCTGCCGAACTTATTAGAGGAAAGGTGGAATATAAATGTGATAAATTTAAAAGAATTCTTGCTTGCAACCTTGCATAATATGCATACCTTTGCAAGCAATTTCTCCTAGTATAATGCACTTTTGCATGTTATTTGCACAAATATATATTTTATGCAAACTTCATATGCACAGTATTGTGCATATTGTTGGGTTGGAGAACTGTGCCACAAAATTTGGAGAAGTGCAGATTTCAAAGCATAGCTGTATTACGGGTTGATGTTCACATTAAAAATGTGAGCTAAATTAATTTCTCCCCTGCTCCTACCTCAGAGGTATCTCTCGTTTCAAATACTGACTGACTTGCTCCAAACCTTGAAATATATGAAGGAACAAAGAAAGAGGGATGAGACGACTAGAGCTGATAAGCCAGCCATGTACCTTTCCTGCCTCTCATCCTCCCAACCCCTGGCCACCTCCTACTTTAAGGTTTAGCATATGCTGGGAACAAGCCCCCAGGGCTGATGAAAGCCAAGCATGCTTGTGCTTGTTGGCACCATGGAACATATGGCAATAGTAAAATGAAGTGTGTTAATTAGCACTATTATTTTGAATGGAAACATATTGCTTGTGGTGTGGCTTTTGTGAGCAACCTAGCCCCCACAGAGTGAGTGTGAGGGTCCCTAACTAGTTGGGAGACAGGAGGAAGTGGCTGGGGGATCAAAATGCAAGAGGGGGGCTTCTCAAGTTGAACACAGTCACAGAACCCCACAATACAAGAATGCAATGAGGTTGACTTCCAGACTTAAGGCAGACTCCTCTATCATCTGTGTTTGGTGGGGAATGGGCCATAATAGGCAAAATGCTGCAGTGGAATAGAATCCTATAGAGGGCTTCTTCCCAGAACGTTCTCTGTTTTTTCTTCTTCAAATTTTTTTATTGATTTTATATAATTTTATAAGCACATAACATGTCGGTTAAATTTCCATGCTTCCCCCCTCTCACTGTGGGAAGCTACATATATCCCCCTCTCTCACAAGGGTACTCCTTATCATTGTACATTTAACCTCACAAACATTATTTAATTTCATTGCTAGGGCCTGACCCTATTCCAGGGCCAGGCATTCCTTCCTTCAACATTTCATATTTCGATTGACTTCCTCAAATCCCTCTCTTTTGTATTCATTGTCTTTCGTCTCCAACAGTTTTCATATTTCTAAATACACAAATACACAATAATTTCATTGTCCAACCTAAACAAAGTAAAAATAGTAAAATTCATATTACTTAAATTATCCCCTTTTTTTGGCAAACCTTAGCCTCATATTAATTTTGATCCTTCCCTAAGGCCTAATCCAAATTCCCTATTTCTACACCCCTCCCTCCCAGTGGTCCCGAAACAATCAGCATATAGACCTTAAGGCCAGTATCCCTGTCCATGCACAAATCTTAATCCCGGAGAATCAACCAAATTACATTAAATCCTTTTCACCCCACCCCCACCCTTGTGCTAATCCAAATCCAGCAGTCAATAAGAGTAGTAGTCCTGTCATAGATTTCTTTCTTTTCCTGCAGCAAGTTGTTCTTCATTATTTCCTCCTTCATCAGAATAGGTTTTGCGGTCTGTACATCTTTTCTCTTCTTCTGCAATTTCCTGTCCATTTTTTTTCTTCTTTTCCTTCTGAATAGTGTGTACTTTCTTTTTCTTCTCTGTAATGTCAACTCTGCAGGGTTGGTCTTTTGAGTCGGCTGATAATTCTCTTTCTTCCGTATTTTGGCGTAAGTCAGAGTCTGTGGTGGCAATTCCTCCTTCCCAACAGTCCTCCAATATATCTTCTTGTGGGGCTGGCACATTGTTGTCCTTTAATGCCCGGCACAGAGCCAGGTTTTGCGCTTTGATGGATTGTTGCGGTTCCCACAATAAATCAAGCACTTTCCTCTCAAAGTCCTCCTCCTCCTCCATTTTCTTTTTTCTTTTTTAAATTAAAAATCCTTTATTAAGTACTTTTAAAAGAATACACATCTGTACAAGAACAAAATATAAAAACTAAAAATTACATTCAACACATAAATCCATCTTTATACACAAAAGAAAAAGAAGACCACAATCCCCTATCTCCTCTAGTTATACTGTATAAACATACATTCCGCTTCGATCTTCTAGTCCTTTTATCCATCCTTTAAACACATACCTGTTTATTTCTTCTTCCCTTCTTGTACCATTTCTATACTTCCTTGTTTCCCTCCCTGCCCCTCCTCCTTCATTTTCAAGGTCGAAAAACAACCTCAGTGTTCACAGCAATCCGCCATGCAATCCAAAATCCATATCATATTTTCCTTGCTGAATATTCCCAAACCCTGGGAAAAAGGGGTAATTTTCTTTCCATTCAGTACTTTTAACAGTTATTTTCTTCCAAACTGTCACAAAAGTTTCTTTGGCAGCAGCTTTGGTTATTATGTCTACTGCTTCCTTCTGTTACAAAAGCTAGGGAATGACCTCCGTTTTTAGAGTCCCTTGCCAAATCCAATTAGTCCAAATTGTCCTTTTACTCACAGTTCTGATGTTTCCCAATCCTTCTTTTACAGAGAGATTAAGCACTCCGAGCGGCCAGTTCATGCAGCATCACCCAGCAAAGACAGACGATGGACCCAAAGGGCTCTGTCTCAACCCAGCTCGCACTCAGCAGCTCTTATTAGAGCTCGCCAGGGAGCTAGGGAGACGTTAAGAGCCTCCACCAGATCACCATGCCCCCGGGATGCTCTTCCCAGGGTTTGAAAAGGGGACCGCAGTGCTGGTGCGGTTCCCCCCCTTTACTGAGCTGGGGAGCTCAGAACGAGCTTCCCCCCGACCAGCCGCTCCGGCGCTTAACCGGAAGTCAGTCCCCAGAACGTTCTCTGACACATGAGACACACACTCCTAGGGATCTGTTAGACAGTGTCACTGAAGGAATGCCCAGCTAGAATAGGAAACTTTCCTGACAAGGACACAACGGCCAGCTAGTGTGCTGGGGTCAATTTGGAAGAAACTGCAGTTCAGTGATTCACCACATGGGACAGCTTTATACAGATCTAGCAGTGGCTCTCTAAATGTTGTTTGCATCCAGTCCCCATCACCACCAGCCAGTATGGACAATGGTAAGGGATGGTGGCAGTTGTAGTCTAGTAGCATCCAGTAGACCACAGGTTATCCATCTCAAGTCCACTGTTTAGGACAGGAGCTCTTCACCACCTGCTACCTGAGATGCTTTGTAACTGAAGTGACAAGGGACTGAATTCAGGACATGCAAAGCTGGTGCTTTACCACTGAGCTATAGCCCTTGCTACTGGAAAACATAATCTAAGCAGTGTTTTGGAGGTATTTCACTAACTGCCAGTGAGTGACTGCGCAGGAGCTCCAATATAACACCCAGAGAAACAGCAAGACAGCAACTTGCTTGGGGTAAAGCTATGTATGCAGAAGACCTTCGCTGAATTAATCAGAATAGTCATGAGCAGGCTCCTGCAAAAATAAACATGACAACAATAATAATAATTCATTGAGTATATTACTCAAAGCAACCCAAGTAATGCATTCATCAGATTCTGCTCAATGAACTCTGGTGGCTTATTTCTGTTTTCTCATCTAATTTCCTCAACTGGAAGTCTGCCAAAAATGGTAAATGATGCTATTAAATAAAGGAGACCAAGGTGTCAGTGGGGCTGTGGCCAAATGGCTGAAGATTCTTGACAACACAGCCACTTAGCGGTAACTTAAGTCAAGGGCTGGTTTTGTTTCTGCCTTTAAAAAAAAAAAAAAAAAAAAGTTTAGGATGTGATGGGTTTTGATTGGACTGGGGAAATGGGGTAGAGAGATGTATTTGGCAAAAGGTGGGAATAGACTCAGAGGTGGCTTCATTAAGATGGATGGATGGGAGGTGGCAGCTCCTCTATGCTGAGCTATTCAAAGTGAAGTGGGATAATTGCCACCGTTGCAACGAGGCTGATCAAGCTGAGAGAAACAAGGTTTAAATTGTACCAATCACTCCTAATCCGGCAGAGTTATTAACAGAGTTCTACCCTGGTGAGACTGCATCTGCTAACTTGAGATAATGATTTATATCACAATTTATGAAAGTTCCAATTTATCCTAATTCAATAAGTGAAGAGGCAGCAAGCTCTGGGGAGCCACAGATGCCGATTCAATCACGGCCTTTCTCCCCTACCTCCAATGACTTTCTCTAGCAAGGAGGAGGGGGAAGCAGCAGCACTTCCTTCACATTACACCTTTCCTCTTGGTAAACCCATGAACAACCAAGTATTTGGGAAAGGATGCATTTCTAGGGTTTGGATGTGGGTTGTTTTAGGGTAAATGCTCTGGCATAAAAACATAAGAACCATCCAGTCCAGAATCCTGTTCTCACAGTGGCCAACCAGATGCTTATGGGAATTATGCAAGCAGGAGCTGAGTGCAACAAGGAGAGAATGCAAATTTCAGCTAGTAGAAATGCTATTCAGCTTACATTATTTTTATGATTTAAGAATAAGGATGGGGAATCCATGGCTGTGTGTGCGTGTGTGCGATGAGGAACCTGTGGTGACTCTCCATCAGCCCTGATCAACAGGCCTTAGCAAGGCTGACTGATAAGAATTGGGGTCCAACAACTTCTGGAGAGCCACAGGTTTCTAGTTTTAGAATGTAATGTTCATTATGTTGGATGTTAGCATCCAAAATGCACATGTAAAGGGCTGTAGAACCCTGTGATGTCATACACTTTGTGAAAGTTATTTCAGTTGGTTCAGTTATCAACAGTTTTATGAGTCTTAACAGTCAGAGCAGCAGGAATGTTGTGTTTTGTTGCTGTCTGCCTCAGAGTCAGAGTATGTCAATTTGTAAATGTTAGTTAACCTGTAACAGTTTAATCTATGTAAAATACTTTAGCAACTAAAAGAAACATCCACCTGCATTGTATATGTATTTAATCTGAAAGTGCAAGTATATTAAGTAAAAGTTATATGTTCTTTAAACTTTAAACGAGAGTGTCTTGCGTAGTTTTTATAGGAGGGAAAAGAGAACTAAAGGGTCAAATAACTCAGGGCTGCCTTCCGCATACTCTGCAAATAGGTACTACAGTCTAATTTCCACACACTATCCATTATGCATTGTAACATTTCTCCAAAATAAAGGAATTTGGGTAGTTTAGTCTGGAAAGGACTATAGGAGGTTCTTTGATAGCCCTTTGCAAATGGCTATCATGTAAGTGAGAGAGAAAATGTGTTTTCGCTTACTCTGTAGGGAAGGTCCCAAACGAAAAAGCTCAAATTACAAGAAAGGGGTGTTCATCAAAACAGTAGGGTGATCTTTCTGATGGTACAAGCTGTTTAGACAGTCTTTCTGTTCTGCTGACAGGAGTGTTAGCAGCTGGTGATTAGTCTGCCATTTCCCTCGCTGGAACCCACTCTAGATGTTTTCCTGTTAAGCGCCATACCGTTCAGTTGGAAAAAATTCGTCTCCGAGATTTTTCAGCCCAGTCAGGAAGGGGGGTGCAGTAACCGCACTACGGACCCCCGAAAGAGCCTCAGGTAGAGCGACCTGAGGACGTGGTGATCCAGCGGGTATCCGACGCGTCTCCCCTGCTCCCCGGTAAGCCCTAATAAAAGCTGCCGAGAGCGAGTGGGGTGGTAGATGTGGATACTGTGGATCGAGCGACTTCCCTGGCTGAGTGAAGCAGCATTAACTGGCGGCAAAGAGTGCTTAACTTCTCCTTCAAAAGGACAGGAAAAAATCATTTGGACACCGTGAGTAGAAGGAAATTTTAATTGAAATTAAATTTGAAAAAGGAATTCGATCGTGGAAGGGATTTAAAAAGGAGGTCCGTCCCTTTCTGCTGCAGCGAGAGTGAAAGTAAAGTAAAAAACACTGTAGCTGCGAAAGACTTTGTTTTTAATAGTTAACTTCCAATACTTTAAGTGTAAAAACCCCTTCTTTTGGACAGGGCAAAGGGGGGGGGATTTATTTGAAAGACTATTCCCTGTGTTTTAGGATTTATATGATCAAAGAAGTGCTGCTCACCCTCTGGATTGTGGAGACCGGGTCAGAGCGGCATGGAGCCATTGTGATGTAACAAATAGACTGCATACTTGTTACTTTCATTTCCTACTTGTTGCCTTTGAACTGCCACAGAGCCTTAAACTGTTACAATTGGGGAACATTCTTGCTAATTGTGCAACATACTGACTTTTTCTGACAAAGAAAGGCAAAAGTTACAACTCTATAGACTGAAATAGTTGTGGTGAATAGAGGTATATGTCTGATTTAAAGAATCCTGCTGGATCTGTGCCTTAACTTCCTGGGAACATAACAACAACCTTATCTGGACTTGACCTTGAATACTTGCAGCTGCAGAGTTTGTTTTCATTATGACAGAGGAAGCCTTGGCCACTAGAACCAAAACATATGGAAGGAAACAATCGACTGCAGGAGCCACTGGACGCACCTTGGAAGAACAAGTATTGGCTGCATTGACAGATTTTTAAAAAGACTTAAATACAAATACAGAACGTATTGTAGCTTTAAGCCAAGAAGTAAAGGCAAATACAGAAGGTGCAAAACAACTAGGTGCATTGAAACAAGAAATACAGGAGACCAAAGCCCAAGTGGCTGAAGTGGAGTCAAGAGTTACAAACTTGGAAACTGTACATGTACAGGACCTGGAGAGACAGCAAGAATCTGCTCAAGTGGCAATCTCTCTTCTACAGATGAAGGAGAACAGAACTTACGTCTAAGAGGATTGCCGGAGTTGGAACAAGGGAATTTGAAGAGTTTTCTAGTCCAAGAGTTTGCTAGCTTCTGTGACTTGGAAAAAGAAGAAGTGGAATCAATAATTGTAAAGGCCTACCGATTTGGAATAAAAGGGAAAAAAAGAATCAAAGATAATCAACGACTGCATGGTGGAATTCCAGAATAAAGAACAAAGAGACAAAATTCTGGGCCTGCACTACAAAAAGAATCTTGAAGTTCAACAACATAAAATAGTTTTGTTCAAGGACATTCCAAAACACTTCTTGGAATTGAGAGGAAACTACAGTGATTTGACAGGAGCTTTAAAGAGGAAGGGGATTTTCTTTTGGTGGGAATTCCCACAGGGCCTCTCTTTCAAATACAAAGAAAGGAAGCTAAGAATAAGATCAGTGGAGGACAAGAGAAAATTCTTGGACAAGAACGCCGCAGATTTTGAAGACAGAAGAGGACAAGACCTACAATCACCTCTGGGAGCTGCACACCCCTTCAGCCTTTTGGGAGCGGGACCAGGAGTGGGACCAGGACAAGAACCAGGTGCAGGAGCAGGAGCAGGACTTATTTAGCTAAAAATGGCCCTTAGAATATTGACGTGAAATGTCCATGGCCTAAATTTGAAGGCCAAAGAAAACCAGGTGAACCACGTGTTGATAAAGCAAAATTTGGACTTGCTCTGTTTACAGGAGACACATGTGGTCAGAACACACAGAAGGATATTACAAAATAAAAGATTAGGCCGGGAATTCATTTTATCAGAGTTAAAAAGAGAGGAGTTGTAATCTACGCCAAGGAAAAGTACAACCCCAAATTGGTCTTTAAGGATGAAGAAGGAAGATATGTTGTGATAGAAATACCTGTGCAAGGTGAATTTTTTTTTATTCTGGGACTTTATGCACCAAATGATGGTAAAGCGGACTTTTATAAAAAACTCCACGACACATTATTGGACCATATGGATTACAAAATGATTTGTATGGGGGACTACAATGGAGTAGTCGCCACTTTAATGGATAGATCCCAAAGAGCAAAATTTTCAAATGAGGGAAGACTACCAAGGACATTTTTTGACTTGGTAGACAATTTGGATTGGATTGATACATGGAGATTTAAAAATCCTATGGATAAAGAGGCAACTTTTTTTTCAGAAGCGAAGGAGGTCTGGAGTAGATTGGACTACATATGGGTATCTAGAGAGCTTGCTCCAAAGATATTAAAAGTAGAAATTTGTCCAAAGACATGTTCAGATTATAATGCAGTACAATTGGATTTGAGACTATCACCGCAGGGTTCGTTTAGATGGAGGATGAATGACTCTCTTTTCAGGAATGATGATATTTGTGAGAAGGCCCAAAAGACCCTAAAGGACTATTTTGTAATAAACTTAATTTCTGTTGTTGAAAAAGGGGTCATTTGGGACACAAGTAAGGCGGTAATGAGAGGATTTCTGATTCAACAAAATGCCTTAAGGAAAAAAGCACAAAATGCAAAGAAGAAGACCATCCTGACACAACTTAAAGAGAAGGAAAGGAAATTGAGATGTGACCCTAAAAATTCACAACTACAAAAGGAAATAAAGTCATTATAAGTTCAGTATTTGCAATTGATAAATCAGGAAATTGAATGGAAAATCAAGCTGCTAAGGCAAAGAACATTTGTTTTCGTTTTTCCCAAAAAATTTATTGATTTTTACAGTTTTTAAGCACATAACATAACGGTTAAATTTCCATACTTCCCCCCTCTCACTGTGGGAAGCAACATTCATCCCCCTCTCTCACAAGGGTAGGCATAATCATTGTACATTTAACCTTACTTACAGTGTTTAATATCATTGCTTGGGCCTGGCCCAATTCTGCTTTCCTTCATTTCTCAATTTCATATTTCGATTGACTTCCTCAAGTCCCCCTTTGTTGATTTCATTATCTATCCTCTCTAACAGTTTTCATACTCCTAACTTTAAAATAGCATAAAAAACAAAAAAAACATTTTACTTAAAACAACTCCTTTTTCCAAACCTCAGCATCATAGTACTTCTGATCCTTCCCTATAACCTTATCAAATTCCCTTACTCCAACCTAATTTAAAACTCCTAATTTTATACTTTTTGCACCCTTCCCTCCCTCTGGTCTCGAAATTTTTAGCTAAATTTCTCCCTACTTAACTCCTAGTTTTTAACATATAATCATTAATGCCAGTGTCCAAGTCCAAACATCATAGTCCTTTAAGCCAGAAAGAAAATCAAGTTCAAATATGTCCTTTTCAACCCACCCCAACCCTCACGGCAGTCCAACTCCAACAGTCAATAAATACCATAAGGCACTTTTTTTTCTTGCTCTGCAGTATGGTGTCCTTCATAACTTCATCCTTGATCAGAACAAATCCTACTGACTGTGCATATTTTTCCTTCTTTTGCATTTTCCTATCCATCTTTTTCTTCTCCTTGACTGGTCCATCCTTTATATCCTCTGTGAGCACCTCTCTGCAGGACAGTTCTTTTGAATCAGATGTCAATTCTCTCTCTTCTATTATTTGTTGTAAATCAGAGTCTGTGGTAGGATTTTCCCCTTTCACACATTCCACCAGCACTGTTATGTGAAACTGGCACTTTGTTTTCCTTTTTCTCCAAGTTGTCCAAAGTCAAAATTGAAGCTCTGACAGACTGTTGCATTTCACACAGCATGTCTAGTACTTTTCTCAGGAAGTCAGCACGCCTTCCTTGTGCCATTTTCAAGGTCAAAAAACAACTTTATAGTCACAACAATCCGACATATTGTAATCCAAAGTCCATATCGTACTTTTCTTGCTAAATTTCCCAAGACCTCGGGAAAAAAGGGTAACTTTCTTTCATTCAATATTTGCAAAAATTATTTCCTTCCAAAACAGTCACAGAAGTTTCCTTCTTATCTGTCACTTTTGACAGCAGCGTTGGTTACAATGTCCCACTGCTTCTTTCTGTTTCAACAACAAGGGACCAACCTCTGTATTTTAAATCCCTTGCTACTTCCAATTAAGTCCAAATTGTCTTTTCACTCACAATTCCGATGTTTCCAGTCCTTACTTTAGCAGAGAAATTAAGCGCTCAGCGCAGTCGGCAGACACAGCTTCACACGGCAAAGGCAGTCGCTGGATCCACAGGGCTCCGTCTCAACCCTGCTCTCTCTCGGCAGCTCTTATCCAAGCTTACCGGGGAGCAGGGGAGACGTGAAGAGCCCCCGCCAGATCACCATGCCCCAAGACACTCTTCCTGGGGTTCTTCAAGGGGTCCACAGCGCGGTTGCGGGTTCCCCTCCCCCTTACGGTGCTGGGGATCTCGGAGCCGAGATTACCCCTGACCGACTGCTCCGGCGCTTAACCGGAAGTCCTAAGGCAAAGAACATTTGAATCAGCAAATAAGTGTGGGAAATTATTAGCCTGGCAGCTGAAGAAGAGACAAAAGCAGAATACAATTACAAATATTATTGTGGAAGGAAAGAACATTGAGAACCCTACAGAGATTAGAAAATATTTTCAGAGATATTATAAGCAGTTGTACAAAGAGAATAAGCAAGATGAAGACAAAATAAAACAGTTTTTGGACAAAAATGGACTGCATAAGATCCCAGAAGATAAAAGAATCCCCCTCAATTATATGATAACAAGGCAGGAAGTAGAAACAGCAATTGATCAAATGCAACTAGGCAAGGCCCCAGGACCAGATGGACTAACAGCCAAATATTATAAGACTTTGAAGGACTGGATGATTCAACCATTAATGGAAGTTTGCAACAGTATATTAAGGGGAAGCAGGGCACCTAAGTCATGGAAGGAAGCTTATATTATGCTGATACCTAACCCAGATTCAGACAGAGCTCAAATGAAGAATTACAGACCGATCTCCCTACTCAATGTGGATTACAAAATATTTGCAAATATTATGGCCACCAGACTTAAAAGGGTATTGAACGAGTATATTCACAGAGATCAAGCGGGTTTTTTTACCTGGAAGACATATGAATGAAAATATTAGGAATATTGTGGATATCTTGGAAAGATTAGAAATTAAAAGAAACACTAAAGCCTTGTTGATGTTTATTGATGCTGAAAACATTTCTTGGAGATTTATGAAAGAAAATTTCGGGGAAATGGAGGTTGGAACAAACTTTGTGAATGGTCTAAATGCTATTTATTTTGAGCAGAAAGCTAAGATTATAATTAATAATGTGGTATCAGAAGACATTAGAATTGAGAAGGGAACCAGACAAGGATGCCCAATTTCCCCATTGTTATTTATAATGGTCCTGGAGGTCCTACTGAACATGATCAGGAAAGACAAAGCTGTTAAAGGAATAGGAGTGGGGGGGTAAAGGAATATAAATTAAAAGCCTTTGCTGATGACTTAGTATTGACCCTACAAGAACCAGAATCCAGTGCTACTAGAGCACTGAAGATCATCCAAGAATTTGGGCAGGTAGCAGGTTTTAAATTGAACAAAGCCAAGACTAATGTACTAGGCAAAAATCTGACACCAGAAGAGAAAAATAGAATTGAGGAGGTGATGGGGCTGAAATTTACAAAGAAAGTTAAATACCTGGGTGTTTTGATCAGACAAAGGATGCCGTTGTGGTGCTGGAAGAGAAACAACCAGAGATGGCAGAACACATAAATGATGCTGTTGTGCCTCTGGAAGAAATGAATGAAATTATAACCAGAAACATTAATAAACAACTGTAGATGGCAAAGCTGAGAGAGAAATGCCCTTGTGTACAAGCTAAAGTAAACACAGAAGAAGCTCCCTAAATTTTGGTGATCAACTTGGGAAAAGAATTGAAAAAATGGGGGGAAAGTGACCTTTTCTTTTCTCTTTAAACCAGAATACAGAATCATGGCCAACAGCAAATCGGACTGGAATATATGGAATTGGGTATGAATCAATGAAGATATAACAAATAATCATAGTGTTGGGATTTGTTTGAACCCTTGGAGAGAAACTCATCATACTGGATTAGAAAAGGACTATGATTTAATGATAATAAAAATTGAAGAGCTTTGATTGGACTTTTTTGGGGGGGGAGGGTGAATGCGAGAGGACTGGTAATGAAGATTGGGAAAAAAATCATCTAGCAGATGAAGAAATAGCTGAACAGTAGTACAGCCAGATGTTATCCTGGAGTGCATAGTCTGAATATTTTTGAATAATTGTTACATACGTAATTGGCAGACAGAGAACTGGAAGCCCTTCTTATTTCTTTTTCTTTAGTTCCTTTTTATCTTGCTTTTCTATTACTTTCCTGTTTCATTATTTATATTTACATTTTGTTTTGTAATTTGAAGTTCTCTATCTTGGATTAAGGAAGATGCACATAGGAAAGTGCTAGGTCATGGGTAGGCAAACTAAGGCCCAGGGGCCGGATCCAGCCCAATCGCCTTCTCAATCCTGCCTGCAGACGGTCCGGGAATCAGCATGTTTTAACATGAGTAGAATGTGTCCTTTTATTTAAAATGCATCTCTGGGTTATTTGTGGGGCATAGGAATTCATTCATCCCCCCCCTTCAAAATATAGTCTGACCCCCCACAAGGTCTGAGGGACAGTGGACCAGCCCCCTGCTGAAAACGTTTGCTGACCCCTGTGCTAGATTGAAGATGAAGGGTTGTGAGGGGCAAGGCAGAGAGGATCTCCCAGAGTGGGAGGCTAAGGGGAAGAGGGGGAAGCTCCCGAGTGAGAGCTGGGAAGGCTGGTCCACTGTCTTCTGTGTGTGGAATAAGGGTTAAGATTTCATTTTAATAAAACTGATAGAGTTTTATAATTTCCTTTTGTTCTTCTCTTATTTTCTTCTTCTTTTCATTTCCCTATTCTTTCTTTTTATCTTTATTTTCCAGGTTAGTGTGACTTTTATTGTATTTTATGTTGAAAACTGTTAGTAAAAAATAAATTAATTAAAAAGCAAAACAAAACATCTGAAGGGCACCAGGCTAGCAAAGGTTGGACAAGAGAAATAAAGAATTGTTTGAAACAACTTTATTATCGAGAACCTCTCAGGAAAAGTTGTGAAACATCTAGGTTTAGGGAATTGCCTGGATCGTGTGTCTTTAAGGCAAGTTGTAAAAATTACCAACTTTGTAATACTAAGGGAATCTCCAAATTAAAAATTATATCATTACATGGATTAGTAGATGATGCTTTAATTCGATATAATTGGATAGCAATCAAATAGTAGAATTCTACACAAGCCATTTAAATATTTAAATATTTTATTTATTTTAGGTGAAAGTTTTTTATTTTTCTGTTATTAGCAGCAGTGGCAGTGGAATTACACCACTGAACTAGTGTGCTGTTTTGCAAATGAATAAAAATAAAACAAACTCTTGATTCTTTTTTCTTTTTTGGTAAAAAAATCCAAAGTACTGTTTCTCGTTCTGCGCCACCATGATATGAGCAGGAAGCACAGAATCAACAACATCTAGGTGGAATCCTCCAGTGGAGGAGAATTCTGTTACTAATTTTTTTCTGTAAGTTGCCCCAATGTTAGGAACTGGCAGGAGCCTGAGGAGTGGGGAGAGGAGACAGGTTGGGAGGAGGATGAGCTGGGGAAAGGGGCCAGTAATTTGTGGAGTTCTGTGCCACCTGTGCAGCAGCTGTCAGTAGTGGAGGAAGAAGGGGGTCAGGAGCTGCCCGTGGTGGAGGAATGGGGTTAGGAGCAGGAGCCAGAGACAGGTGGAAGGAGACAAGAGAAGAACCGTAGGGCGTTCCAGGGCCACAAGAAAATGCAGAACTCCAAGAGAGAGTCATGTCTGTGGAATCCCGTAGGTCACCTCCTCAATTGTTGCCTGGTGTTTGAGCGCATCATGTCAGCCAAGGGGTTTTTGAGTGGGTGGAGCTAAGCTGTTGCTCCAACCATCCAAGATAGGACACAGGTCAGGTCAGAGGTTGCCTAGATAGCTAATTAGTGGGGAGTGATATTGTATATCACCTGCACATTGGGAACTGATGTAACTGAGCACTTCACCAATAAAGAATTGGAAATCCAGTCACTTGTCCTGGTTGGTCTGGGTATGAATCTGAATACCCAGACACACAACTAAATGCATTAAAAAACTAATTTGCTGGATTGGCAGAAGGGATTGCCAAACCCTCTGTGATATGCAGATATTGAGCCTAGTTTTGCAGAAGTCCAGAACAGTTCCTAAAAATGTAAAATAGGGATAGAAACAGAGTATTCTGACTCATACAGTATTCTGTGGCCAAAAACAAAGACAAAAGAAGCACCATCTTATGCACCATCCTAGCTGTTGAAATAATAGAATCACACAATCATAGAATTGTAGAGTTGGAAGGGAACCCCTATGGTCATCTAGTCGGTCCCCTGCAATGCAGGAATCATGCCTAAAGAATCCCTGACAGGTGGTCACCCAACCTCTGTTTAAAAACCTCCAATGAAGGAGAGTCCACCACTTTCCAAGGTAGTCAAACAGCTCTTACTGTCAGAAAGATCTTCCTAATGTTAAGTCAGAATCTCCTTTCTTATCATTTGTATCCACTGGTTTGAGTCCTATTTTCTGGAACAGCAGAATAGAGCAGTACTATTACTTCCCTTGATCTGGACACTACTTCTGTTAAAGCAGTCTACAATGGCATTGACCTTTTTTGTTGCTGCATCACACTGCTGACTCAGAATCACATTTACTACTCTGAAGAAGAAGAGTTTGGATTTGATATCCCACTTTATCACTACCCGAAGGAATCTCAAAGTGGCTAACATTCTCCTTTCCCTTCCTCCCCCACAAGAAACACTGTGAGGTGAGTGGGGCTGAGAGACTTCAAAGAAGTGTGACTAGCCCAAGGTCACCCAACAGCTGCATGTGGAGGAGCGGAGACACGAACCCGGTTCACCAGATTACGTCTACCACTCTTAACCACTACACCACACTGGCTCTCTGCTTGCTTTTATATCAGACCATGGCCACCTCTGGAATGCAGCCCCTGAAAAGTTCTCTGCAGGGAATAGAGACATTGGCCTGAAAAGGTTTCTACAGTCCTGCCTTGGGGTTTCAGGCAGGAGTCTTTTCAAGACCTACCTGCACATTTTATGGACTGAATTTGGAACCTTTTGCATGCAAAGCAGCTGTACTACCATATTACCAATGAGCTACAGCCCTGCATTGGACAGAGCCAAGGCCTTAGTATCTTCTTCAAGTTGAAAAAGCTTTACAGGCTCGCCCTTACTCTCAGATGCCTCCTCCCCTCCCTCCTCCTCCTCTCCCTTTCAATCCAAGTTTTGAAGTAATTGCTTTCAGCTCGTCGTGTGCCAGATGTCACCACCGTTAGACATTCAATCTGTAACAATGAGGGAGACATTTTTTAAAAAAAAACCCACCAGTGACTATTAAATATTTATCAAGATTATCTTGCTGACCTTTATTTTTATAACTGTTTGCACACTCACAAGGTGCTGGAGAGAGAGAGAGAGAGAGAGAGAGAGAGAGAGAGAGAGAGAGGGAGCTTCAAATGCACCCACGCCTGTTTTCTGCTCTCCATGGTCCCTTTTCCCTTTCCTCTTTCTAAATCCTCCTACTGTTAAGTATGGAAAAAATCCCACCAGGCTGACAACTTGGCAACATCAGAACAGGCTGTACACTAAATGTGAAAGAGCATTAATTACTACTATTACTTTTAGTGAGAACATATTGCAGTGGCAGAGGTAGGAGGCATCGTGTCAGAATTCTCTGTAGGCCTTGAAGAGGCAACATAGCGGTCAGCAAAGCAGGCAGAAGTTTCCTGCTTCTCCCAGATATTTGGTTCCCCCCCCCTTGATGTGCCCTTGAAATAAAGTTCATCCCCCCCACCCCACAGCAAAATCCTGCCATGTTTAAATTGGGACACTCTGCCTCTCTTCTCCATGCATTAAGACTTAAACTGAGAGAAAACTGGAGAGATTCTGGTTTGACCGTCATACCTAATTGAATTGCTTTCAGTCACTGCCAGACTTTGATGACTGCCTTAAGAATATGGCTGGCAAAGTAACAGAGAATGACAGCTGTTTTTTTGCAGCTGGTTCTAAACCAGTGATGGCTAACCTTGACACCCCAGATGTTTGGGAACTACAACTCCCATCATCCCTAGCTAACAGGATCAGTGGTCAGGGATGATGGGAGTTGTAGTCCCAAAACATCTGGAGTGTCAAGGTTAGCCATCACTGTTCTAAACTATGGAACAGGTCAATGGGCAAAAATGAACTGGAGCTTGAAAACAAGGAAAGCATAAATTTAACTCTTGGCTGTGCACTGCCTGACACGAAATTTGTGCAGTCTCTCTTTCTCTCTCTCTCTCTCTCTCTCTCTCTCTCTCTCTCTCACACACACACACACACACACAATTTCATTTGGTTAGGTCCCAGAGAGACCTGTGGATAAGCACAGTGCTTTAGAGATGTGTTGCCAATACTCGCTTCCAGTAGCACTCCATGAAAGACTACACTCCATGTAGTGGTGATAGGGGATTCCCTACTGAGGGGTACCGAAGCAGTGATCTGTGGGCCTGACAAGATGTCTCGAGAGGTATGCTGTCTCCCCGGGGCCAAGATCCATGATGTTACAGAACGGCTGCAAGGAATAATAAAACCTACGGATAAAAACCCCTTCCTTTTAGTCCATGTGGGAACCAATGACACCGCAAGCCATAGCCTCCAGAAGATCAAAAGTGATTATGAGGCTCTGGGCAGGAAGCTGAAGCAATTAAATGCACAAATTGTCATCTCATCTGTCCTCCCAGTTGAACGCCGTGGCCCAGGAAGAGAGGGGAAAATAGGAGAAGTGAACAACTGGCTTCGCAAATGGTGCCGGCAGGAACGGTTTGGATTCTTAGATCACGGCCTGCAGTTTCTTGAAGATGGACTTCTGGCAAGTGATGGGCTGCACCTCACAAGGGTTGGGAGGAATGTTTTTGCCAACAATCTCAAAAACCTCATCAGGAGGGCTTTAAACTGACTTATGTGGGGGAGGGAGACAGTGGTCCTGAAGGTAGGAGTCTATCAAATGCTGAAGATGATCATCCAAAAGTCAAGGACCAAATGGAGCAAACAGCACGCAGACCTAGTGGTGGGAGGAAAAAATCCTTAAGTAGGAGACTAGGGGGAATGATCAATGGTTTTCAATGTCTGTATACAAATGCACAGAGCATGGGAAATAAACAAGATGAACTTGAGCTCTTGATACAGCAAACTAAATACGACATAATAGGCATCACTGAAACCTGGTGGGATGAGTCTCATGATTGGAATGTAGTAATAGAGGGATACAATCTATTTCAGAGAAATAGACCAAACAGGAAAGGAGGAGGAGTGGCATTATATGTCAGGGATGTGTATACCTGTGAAGAGATCCATGATTTAAAACTTCAAAGCCAAATTGAGAGTATCTGGGTCAAAATTAAGGGAGAGAAAAATAACAGTGATCTCATTGTGGGAGTTTACTATAGATCCCCGGGCCAAACTGAGGACATAGATGATGCCTTCCTGGAACAGATGACCAAGCATTCAAAAGGAAATGAGATAGTAGTAATGGGGGATTTCAACTATCCTGATATTTGTTGGATGTCAAACTCAGCCAAGAGCATAAGGTCGAACAGATTCCTCACTGGCCTTGCAGACAACTTCATTGTCCAGAAAGTGGTAGAAGCAACAAGAGGATCAGCCATTTTAGATCTGGTCCTAACCAATAGTGATGACCTGGTTAGTGGGGTAGAAGTGGCAGGATCATTAGGTGGGAGTGATCATGCTCTTCTGGAGTTTATTATACATCAGAAAGGAGCAACCAAGCATACTAAGACTCAAATTCTAGACTTTAAGAAAGCCGACTTCAGAAAACTTAGGGAAATGCTGGATGTGATCCCATGGTCAGTAATACTAAAAGGGATGGGAGTTCATGATGGATGGGAGTTTGTTAAAAGGGAGATATTAAAAGCACAACTTCAAGCAGTACCAATGCGACGAAAACATGGAAGGTGCCTAAAGAAGCCAGGGTGGCTATCTAAAGAACTTTTAACTGAGTTAAGATTTAAAAGGGATATGTACAAGAAATGGAAAAAGGGGGAAACCACCAGAGAGGAATTCAAACAAATAGCCAGCACATGTAGAGACAAAGTCAGAAAAGCTAAAGCACAGAATGAACTCAGGCTTGCTAGAGAGGTTAAAAGCAATAAAAAGAGTTTTTATGGGTATGTCCGTAGCAAAAGGAAGAACAAGGAAACAGTGGGGTCACTTAGAGGAGAAGATGGTGAAATGCGAACAGGGGACGCAGAAAGGGCAGAACTCCTCAATACCTTCTTTGCCTCAGTCTTCTCCAAAAAAGAAAACAATGCCCGACCTGAAGAATATGGAGCAGATGATTCAGCAGGGGAAACACAGCCCAGAATAAGTAAGGAGGTAGTACAAGAACACTTGGCTAGTTTAGATGTATTCAAGTCTCCAGGGCCAGATGAACTACATCCCAGAGTATTAAAAGAACTGGCAGAGGTGATTTCAGAACCACTGGCAGTAATCTTTGAGAATTCCTGGAAAACAGGTGAAGTCCCAGCAGACTGGAGGAGGGCAAATGTTGTCCCTATTTTCAAAAAGGGGAAAAGAGAGGACCCAAACAATTACCGCCCAGTCAGCCTGACATCAATACCAGGAAAGATTCTAGAGCAGATCATTAAGCAAACGGTCTGTGAGCACCTAGAAAGGAACGCTGTGATCACTAAAAGTCAGCATGGGTTTCGGAAAAATAAGTCATGTCAGACTAATCTGATCTCATTTTTTGACAGAATTACAAGCCTGGTAGACGAAGGGAACACTGTGGATGTAGCCTATCTTGATTTCAGCAAGGCCTTTGACAAGGTGCCCCATGATATTCTTGTAAAGAAGCTGGTAAAATGCGGGCTAGACAATGCTACCATTCAGTGGATTTGTAACTGGCTGACTGACCGAACCCAAAGGGTGCTCATCAATGGCTCCTCTTCATCCTGGAGAGAAGTGACTAGTGGGGTGCCACAGGGTTCTGTCTTGGGCCCAGTCTTATTCAACATCTTTATCAATGACTTGGATGATGGGCTTGAGGGCATCCTGATCAAGTTTGCAGATGACACCAAATTGGGAGGGGTGGCTAATACCCCAGAGGACAGGATCACACTTCAAAATGACCTTAACAGATTAGAGAACTGGGCCAAGGCAAACAGGATGAATTTTAACAGGGAGAAATGTAAAGTACTACACTTGGGCAAAAAAAATGAAAGGCACAAATACAGGATGGGTGATACCTGGCTTGAGAGCAGTACAAGTGAAAAGGATCTAGGAGTCTTGGTAGACCACAAACTTGACATGAGTCAACAGTGTGATGCAGCAGCTAAAAAAGCCAATGCAATTCTGGGCTGCATCAATAGGAGTATAGCATCTAGATCAAGGGAAGTAATAGTACCACTGTATTCCGCTCTGGTCAGACCCCACCTGGAATACTGTGTCCAGTTCTGGGCACCACAGTTCAAGAAGGATATTGACAAGCTGGAACGTGTCCAGAGGAGGGCAACCAAAATGGTCAAAGGCCTGGAAACGATGCCTTATGAGGAACGGCTTAGGGAGCTGGGTATGTTTAGCCTGGAGAAGAGACGGTTAAGGGGTGATATGATAGCCATGTTCAAATATATAAAAGGATGTCATATAGAGGAGGGAGAAAGGTTGTTTTCTGCTGCTCCAGAGAAGCGGACACGGAGCAATGGATTCAAACTACAAGAAAGAAGATTCCACCTAAACATTAGGAAGAATTTCTTGACAGTAAGAGCTGTTCGACAATGGAATTTGCTGCCAAGGAGTGTGGTGGAGTCTCCTTCTTTGGAGGTCTTTAAGCAGAGGCTTGACAGCCACCTGTCAGGAATGCTTTGATGGTGTTTCCTGCTTGGCAGGGGGTTGGACTGGATGGCCCTTGTGGTCTCTTCCAACTCTGTGATTCTGTGATTCTGTGAAAGAGAAATTCAATTCAAGGCAAAATTGTCTAATTCACACTTTCCTTTTCCCCAATTTTTTTTATTAATTTTTACAATTTTAAGCACATACCATTACTGTTAAATTTTTCATTATTCCCCCCTCTCACTGAGGGAAGCAACAATCATCCCCTTCCCACACAAGGGTAGGCATAAACATTCACACTTTCCAAAGCACAACCATCCTTCAAAATTTACACTTCTTTAAATTTTTCAATGCAGTTCTCCAGCAAGGCAATATGCACAAGGGTAAAGTGTACATAAAAATACATATATCCATGAAAACAACATATGAAAATGAATTATGTACATGGAAATTGCTTTGCAAAAAAAAGTGGGCATGCTGGGAGGAATTTACATGAAAATGCGTTAATAAAAATAATTCACAAACTGACATGTAAATGTGAATTTAAGATTAGAAAAAACGAGATACTGAACCAGGGTGCGGGGCTGTGGGGAGCAGGGGGTTTATGTTGGTGCTTCCCATTCATACAGTCCATTTCATTGGGATGTTTAAGGCTACACAGGCCTCATTTGATTTCTGTAAGGACTTAATGAGAGTTATTTACCTTAGAGTTTCTGGGCGATTATAGCCGGTGCTTCTTGCAGGTTGCATTCAATTATGTACCAGCAAATTCAGGTTGCACAATTGAAGTTGATCTGGTGTTCTTGCCAACAAATCAGCTCTCACCTTCAAATCACATTTTCTGTCAAACGTGGCACACTGGAAAGTGTGAGATAACATTTGCTTGATGCAACATCATTTTGACTGTGAGTCCTGAGACCATATTGGCTGTAAGTCCTGGAAGACATGCTCCCTGTCTTGTAGGCTCTTTTCTTCCTTGTCTGGGAGGGTGGGTCCCTGACTGATTCTAGCTACAAAAGCTGACACTATTGAAAAGAATATTGGGCTGAGGTACTGTTTGGTGGGCGGGAGGGAAGCATTCTTACATTTATTGATATTAATTTTTGTATATTTATTTTAGATATTAAGATTTATGTGGAAATTGTTCAGTTCAGTTGTGTACTTTTTGATGTGTTTTATTTATTGTTTATGACTACTTTTGTTATGTTTGTAATTATGCAATTAGTTCATGTTACAAGCTGCCGTGAACATTGTTTTAACTATGGATAGGTGGCATACAAATAAAATTATGTGTGTGTGTGTGTGTGTGTGTGTGTGTGTATGTATTCATATATGTATGTATCTAACATCTCCTCAAAATAAATTGGAATGAATACTCATTAAATAGCTAGTGTCACCTAATGTCTCAAAATGGCACTGCAAAAACACACAACACATAAAACTGGGTGGCAGTGTGGAAGAGAGTGGAGAATTGCAGTGAAAACTGGAAGAAAAGTCAAAGTAGTGGCAATGGGCCCTTCAAGCGTGCTGAGCTTTAGCTGTTGCCTGACGATAAGGACTTAAGAACACAAGAAAGGCTCTGCTAGATCAGGCCAATACCATCCTGTTCTCACAATGGCAAGTCACATGTCTATGGAAAACCCAAAGCAGAACCAGAGTGCAACAGCAATCTTGTCAGTTTCAGCAACTGCTATTCAGAGGCATACTGTTTCTGGTAGTGGAGCTAGAACATTGCCATAATGTCTAGTAGCCACTGATAACCTTATCCTCCATGGATGCTAGGATGCCATCCTTTAAAGCCAGGTCAGGCCTCTTGGGGACATTGAAGGGTGAGCTATGGTCTTCCATAGCACAGCAAGTTATTTTCCTCCAAGCAACAGAGGGTTAGCACTGTGGCCATCCAAACAGGTTTGCTAAATCTGAAGGGAGGTAAAGAACATGCAGGATCTTTTAGCAATACCAGCTCCCCCCTTCTTTGTAGAAGAGCTATAGCTTAGTGGTAAAGCATGTGTTGTGCATGCAGTAGGTCCCATGTTCTATTCTTGATATATCCAGGTATAGCTGTGGATGTAGATGACCTGAAACCTTGGAAAGCCCCTACCTGCCAGTGCAGGTAATACTAAGTTAGATGGACAGTACAAGGCAGCATCCTATGCCCCTCCTTCCTTCCTTCCTTCCTTCCTTCCTTCCTTCCTTCCTTCCTTCCTTCCTTCCTTCCTTCCTTCCTTTTATTCTCTGTTGTCCATTGTAAAGGCATTTAGCCATATACAATAAAACTGACCAGATCACTCGGATTGTGCTCACTATGTTAAGTTTTCTGGTGGTGGGCCTTACATGATTGAATACTTCTCCACAACCACACATAAAAATACAATGAAAACTATACACTCTTCCAGCATGACATGGAGAAGGCCAACTGAATCCCTTCTCCCTAACATGCTAGTGTCTACACAGAGGGATTTTTGTTGTTGTTTTAGTGTTCACTTTTGACAATATTCACTTTTGACAATGTTCATTTTTGACAATATGGAGAAATGGGTTTGGTTGTATGCATGGAAGGTCACTTTACTTGAGAGCTCCATTCAAGATCAAGGTCAAGCTTGAGACTCACAGGGAAAATCCAGCAGTGTTGGTTCAAGAGTTTAAAGACCTAGAGTGCCTGTAGGACCTTGGAAGTTTCCCAGGATTCTTCTATAATAATGTAAGCAGGTACCTAGCTCCAGTTGAAGTCTTATATATTTTGGCAGGACTATAGTGCAGTAAGCCCCACCTTCCCAAAGTAGCTGGTTGGCTGTTAAAGGCACCTTTGCCTTATTCTGCTGTCTTGGGATTTGCAGGACTGGAGAGAAAAAGACATGCAAAAGACTCCTCTGAATCAGAGGAGAGAGGCAAGACTATTCTGATTCTGAGGGTTCTGAGAATGGTTCTGACAGATCCCCCCCCAAGGATAGAACTGTAGCTTCATACTCCTCTGAGTCAGCTACACAGTTCATGTTCTCTGGGTTGTATGCCATGACACTGGGACAGAAATCTCATGATAAATTTCTATCCTAAAGCCCATGTTGAATGTGCACTGATCCTAAAACACAAGGAGAAATGGGATGCATACACACACTGTGTGCAAGGATGTTGCATGCTGGTTAGTGGTGGGTTAGAGGGCTTGGATGTCAAAGAGAACAACAACTACCAGACCTTTAGAAGACATCTGAAGGCAGCCCTGTTTAGGGAAGCTTTTATAGATTACTATATTTTAATGTTCTGTTGAAAGCCGCCCAGAGTGGCTGGGGAAACCCAGCCAGATGGGCGGGGTATAAATAATAAATTATTAATTAATTAAATTATTATTATTATTATTATTATTATTATTATTATTATTATTATTGGAATATAGAGAAAATTTAGTAGTAGGGGGTCAGTTCAAAAAAGTTTGAGAAATGTTGAGTTAGGTGTTTGGTGCAAATGTTAAACATAGTGGGCCTGAGTCTTATTATTTGATGCAGCCATTTTTTCCTGTGCAGTGGCAGACCAGGAATCAGTAATCGAAAAAGGGCTGCTGCTGAAATCAATTGCAAAAGCCATTAAGCACACACACACACACACACACACACACACACACACACACACAGCAAACTCTCCAGCTAATGCCATTCATTCCTTCTCCTCAACAGCTTGTTGTTCTATTGGTTCTGATTGTCTGGTTGGGACTCTATATCCGGAAGATCCATTGGCTGCACTCAGGCAAGACAGAACCAGTCACCTGTTAAATTTAGATTTCTTGAATCTGCCAGCAGCCTGACACATTGATAAACAGCCGTGGTTTTTAGAAAAGGTTGGGAAAGCTCGCTCACTCTCCGTTAATTGCTTTGTGGTACTGAACCATAAAAACAGCATTGACTCAGTTCTGAGCAATCTCCCCATAACACAGGGGAATGGTGGCTCCTCGTAACAAGACGAAGGACTATCCATCACTCTCCAGACGGTGGGGTCAGCTGACCCTTTGAAAAACAAAGGCAGTTCAAATTTACTGCCAGCACAGCTGTTGTGCCAAGAGAAAGGAGGAGCAATGGCCACCAGGCCACTGTTAACAAAGAAATAGACTTTCCAGATGGTGACTACCAGTCCATCTCATGATCCATGAGAAAGAAGAGGTGACTACAGGAAGTATTTACTACATTTATGAGATAGTTAGAAGGCAGATCAGACAGTTGCTTTTGAGAGGCCTTATGGAGTGATGGGGTGCTGTAACTTAACAGGTAGAATCATAGAATCGTGGAGTTGGAAAGGACCCAAAGGGTCATCTATTCAAACCTCCTGCAATGCAGGGAATCTCAGCTAAAGGATACATGGCAGATAGTCATCCAACCTTTGCTTAAGATCCTTCAAGGAAGGAGAGTCCACAACCTCCCGAGGGAGACCATTCGCTGTCGAACAGCTCTTACTGTCAGAAAGTTTTTCCTGGTATGTTTAGTCTCCTTCCTTGTAACTTGAAGCAATTGGTTTGAGTCCCACCCTCCAGAGCAGGAGAAAATAAGCTTGTTCCTTCTTTCATGTGACCACCCTTCAGATATTTGAAGATGGCTATCATATCTCCTCTCAGTCTTCTCTTTGTCAGACTAAACATACCCAACTTTTTTAACCACTCCTCTTAAGGCTTGGTTTCCAGACCCTTGATTATCTTGGTTGTCCTCCTCTGCACACATTCCAAATTGTCAACATCCTTCTTAAATTGTAGTGCCCAGAACTGGACACAATATTCCACGTGTGGTCTAACCAAGGCATAATAGAGTGGTACTATTACTTCCTTGAAGGGACGTGGATGGTGCTGTGGTCTAAACCATTGAGCCTCTTGGGCATGCTGATCGAAAAGTCGGTAGTTCGAATCTGCGTGACGGGGTGAGCTCCCATTGCTGTGCCCCAGCTTCTGCCAACCTAGCAGTTTGAAAGCACACCAGTGCAAATAGATAAATAGATACTGCTGCAGCAGGAAGGTAAATGGTGTTTCTGTGTGCTCTGGCTTCTGTCACGGTGTTTCGTTGTGCCGGAAGCGGTTTAGTTCTGCTGGCCACATGACTCAGAAAGCTGTCTGTGGACAAACGCAGGCTCCCTCGGTGAGATGAGTGTCGCACCGCAAAGCCACCTTTGACTGGACTTAACTGTCCAGGGGTCATTTACCTTTTTTTAAAAAAAATATTACATCCCTTGATCTGAATGCTATACTTCTGTTGATGCACCCCTAGAATAGCATTGTCTTTTTTTGCTGCTGCATTACACTGTTGGCTTGTGGTCTGCTATGACCCCTGGATCCTTTTCACATGTACTGCTAATAAGCAAAGTGTCCCTCATCTTATATATATATATTTATGCATCTGATTCTTCCTGCCTAAGTGCAGAACCTTACATTTGTCCCTATTGAAATTCATTTTGTTAGCTTGTGCCCAATTCTCCAACCTGTTAAGGTCATTTTGAATTATGATTCTGTTTAGATAGGGAAGGAGGGGAAAGTAGCTGGTGGCTCTAACAACACCTTTCTTGTCTGTTTGTCGATGAGGAAGACTTTACAATCTTCAACAAGATTGAACTATACATGCAGCATAATGAGATGGTCTAATCCTGAGCAGGAAGGGTGGACCATATCACTTCATATTGTTGGCCCGGAAGGCCTGGGAACATAGAACACCATTCCCCTACCCACTGTATTATAATACCCTTCTGCAATTAAAAGTCAAACACACCAGAAAGTCTAGAAACAGAAGTCTGTCTGACCACCTCATTCTGTTGCATACTCTCCCAGTGTCCCTATTTTCCAGAGTCAGTCACAGAATTACAGAAGCCATCCCAGCTTCTGATTTGATAGTGGAATGTCCCTATTTCCAACACCAATGAGCTCAGGGAGGGGGATGAGCTAGCGCTTGTCCTGAGCAGCAACATTTGTGGCAGTGGCAACTCTGAAGGAGCATCACATTGCCTCTCCATGGTTGCTGCTGTTGGCCTCCTCCCATGGGCAGCTTGTAGCAGGTGAGGAGGAAGAGAGGAAGAGAGGCTGCCACCACCATGGGGGGGGCAAAAAATGGGGGGGGGGTTGAAGAGGCTCAGTTGCAGAGGAGTGAAAAATGTCAATATTTTCATCTGACCAATATTGGTGGGTATGCTATTGCATGTGTAGATCAAGTCTCAGAGCCTGACTTGCTGATTTCTTCTGGAGATGGACCATGAGACTTGTTGCTTGTGAAGTCACAGAGGATGAGGGTGGAAACAATACAGTTTAATATTCTAATCCAGCTTGCTAGCATAGACAGTTGAAAAGTCTTGGGTTGATTAAGTTGGTCAGTCATGAAAATGTGCTGATGATAAAGCACAGCCTGAACCCAAATGGAACATTTTTCAATGTGATACAGACTTTTTGCAAAAATGTAACAAGTGACAAGGAGAGTGTAGTTAGTGGCAACACACTGATTCATTCCCTCTTAGGGAATTTGCCAAAGTTACCTGCTATTCAACAAAGAGATTCAACCTTTTTGAAGGCAGCTCAACTCATTTTATTTCGGCTTTAAGCCCATAGCCATAACAGCCAAAAACAGAAACAGCACAGTCTGGTTTACAATTGCTAACAGTAAAATAGATTAAAAGAGATACTCAGTTGAATAAAATATGATAAAAATTAAATTAAAATTTCAAGCTGTATATAACAATCCATTGCGTTTCTTAAGTGTCAGAACTGATGTCAGAAATTTTGCCATATGTAGAGTTACAATCGAGTCTAAATCTTGCAACAGAAGAGCAAGGTAAGACTCTTCCAAATACCCCGGTAATTTTTGAGTTAATGGAAGTAATAAAGTCTTTCGAGCGGCAGAATACAAGGGGCAGACAAACACTATGTGATGAAGAGATTCAATCGAACGGTTGTCACAGGCACATAAGACCGAAACTTGGCCCCTAGAAAATCTATGAAAAAGGACGTTTGAGGGGAAGACATTAAACCATGCTTTAATAAAAGCGAAACGATGACTAGCAATAGAAAGAGTTGATAGATAGACTGGTACTTGAAGTGGGGGTACAATGCCCAGGGATCTCGGTAAGCATGTCCCCCCGCCCAGCATAACATTGCGTTGCCACTCAATATCATCCAATCTTTGGGAGATGGTCTTTTTTGCTGTATTTATATCTTGATTCAGAATTTCTAAGGGCAAAATTCCAGTAAGCAAAAGTTTGGGGTGAATCTTACCAGCCCAGGGGCTTATGAACTCATTGCGCCATAAGCATTGGGCCAGATAATATTCAGGTAATCTGTGCCAGAGTGTTAACTAATAGATAAAAACACACTTCCACAGGAGCGTCTCCAAGGAAGACATCCTCAGTTCCACGCGTATGGCCGCATTGCTCACACAGGTGGGGACTTTCAGGAGATGACGAAGGAATTGGCTTTGTAGGGATTCAAGAGAGGAGAAATTTGCCAAGGCAGCCCATAGTGGTGCCGCATAACTTAGCGTGTTAACTATTCTCGACTTATAGACCATCAACCCCGAAGGCACATGCAGGGCACCGTCTGTAAAGTAGAATTGGAGCAGTGCATACACCAGGGTTTTAGCCTTATTAAGAAGGTACTGAATCTGCGCTGTCCACCTCATGTTTTGTTGGAACAGTATGCCTAGATATTGGAACTGAGTGACTTGTTCTACATCCACTCCGTCTAGCTTCCAAGTATATTGTTTCGGGCTTCTGGAAAAAATCATTATTTTTGTTTTGGTGTGATTAATAGCTAGCTGGTTAGGTCGGCAGTATGAAGCAAAGATCTTCAGTGCTCTATTTAGACCAACTTGGGAGTAGGATAAAATTACTGCGTCATCAGCATATAATAGTAATGGACATCTATAATCCGCAAGGTGAGGGGCATGGATATTGGCAGATGACTCGGCTAGAGGTTTTCTCATACCACGTATATATAGGTTAAAGAGATAGGGGGCTAATATACAACCTTGCCAGGCGCCTTTATTTATGGGCACTCTGTTTGTAAGTTCACCTAGGGGGGTTAATCTCACTCTGGCAGCTGATCCCTCATGAAGTTGGATCATGAACCAAAGCAGTCTTCTATCAATACCCCAAGTAGCTAATTTCATCCATAGATTGTTCCTGGGAATACTATCGAAAGCTTCCTTCAAATCGATGAAGGCAGCACATAAGCGGCCTCGCCTAGGGGTTGAATATTTCAATGCGAGTTGGTAGAGAATTACTGCATGATCAGTTGTTGAGCGATTTGGTCTAAAACCCGCCTGTTCGTGGCCAATTAAATTAAGCTCTTCCGTCCATTTAACTAATTTGGACAGGAGAAAACGGGCGTAAATTTTCCCTAGGGTTGATAATAGGCTAATGTTACGATAATTTCCTGGGTCAGAGATGGTACCCTTTTTATGGATTGGGATAATAATAGCCTCCTTCCAAGACCTAGGAATGTGGCCAGTGGAGTTTATGGCATCAAATACTTTGGCCAGTATTTCAGCCCACCAATCAGGATGTGACCTAATGGCCTCAGCCGGGACCAGATCAGGCCCCGGAGCCTTGCCCACTGTTGCGAACCCCCCTTTCTCCAGTCAGCCACTCCATTACCAATTTATGATTTTCTCAAGGTGCGCAGGATATAGCCTTATCCCCTTCCACCTTATCCTCTGAGGTTCGACTTTGTACCTGATCTCGCTTTAAACTGAGGGGATCCCAGTAATGTGATTGCTCCCGTCCAGCTGCCGTGGCCTGTTATATCTCCTGCTCTGGGCTGTTAAGATGAAAAACCCCTATGCCTACAGTCTAGGGCCTCCTTCACTCTGGATCCCTCACTGTATCAGCTGCCTAGCCACCGCTAGCAACTCTGTGGCATGTCCAAGGTTTCCACCCTCTAGCCCCTCCTTAGTGCAACTCCGAGACACAAACTATCCCCCTCAGGTAAAGTTTTGCCTTTCCACTGAGTTCACTCTATAGAGAGCCTATATATAACGTGCTGGAACAAACAGATGACGATACTTCTTTGCACAACAAGAACAAGACTTTATTTTCCAAAAAGCATAATGGTTTCAGTATTTCATTGTTATTGAGCTTAGTTTCATTACAGCTTAGTTCTCTACTAGTTTCACAAACATTAACTAAACCTACCCAAAACCTCCCTCACACTAGTCTATCTCCTCCCTCTCCTGCTCCTATCTAACTCACTCCCACGAACACTCCACCACGAACCAACGGCTGCTCCCTCCTTTTAAACCTTAGAATGTTCCGCCTCCCCAAAGCGAGCTGCCATTCAAACAGTGTTATAACTTAACCCATAAAAAGCTGGGAGAAACTAAACATTCTTCTTGCCAAAAGGGCTGATCCATTACATTTCTCCCCACCTCAAAGACTCTGCATAGGCATACTCAAACTATCAGAGTAATGCCAGTGCAAGGAGTTTGTCTTTTAACCTTTATTATTTACAATAACACATCAGCATACACATTCATTACACTTTAACATTTCTGGACAATGCATCAGCAATTACATTATCCCTTCCTTTAATGTGTTTTATGTCAAAGGTGTAGTCCTGTAACTTCATACTCCACCTGATCAATTTGTTGTTGCTGCTCTTCATTTGATTTAACCAACGCAAAGGGAAATGGTCAGTGTGTAACGTAAACTTCCTTCCCCACAAATATGGTTTTAATTTGTCCACAGCCCACACAATCGCTAAACATTCTCTCTCCACAGTAGAAAGATGTTGTTCCCTTTCTACTAACTTCCTGCTGACATACAAAATGGGATGCATAACTCCTTCTTCTCCCTCCTGAGTTAATACTGCTCCCAAACCAACCCCTGATGCGTTCGTCATCAAAACAAAAGGGCTTTGAAAATCTGGAGCCTTTAAAATTGGCTCTGCCATTAAATGTGACTTTAGCACTTCGAAAGCCTGTTGGCACTGCAGTGTCCAACATATTTTATCGGGCTGTGCCTTTTTTGTGCAGTCGCTCAGCACTGCTGCACGTGAGCTAAACTGCAGGACGAATCTTCTGTAATACCCTATGATGCCAAGAAACGCCCTCACCTGCTTCTTGGTAGTGGGTCTAGGCCACTCCTTTATAGCATTCACCTTGTCCGTGTCTGGTTTGATCATACCACCTCCCAAAATGTGTTTCATTTGTTGTTTTCCCAGCTGACACTTTGCTGCTTTTCTAACCATGTTAACTCTTCTAACACTCATACAGGGGCGAAAAGAATTACTTTTCTTTTTGACCTCCAGCAGTGACTCTGAACAGGGGCTTAGTAAAGGCTCAATCATTCTCACATTCAGCGTGTCCTTGATCTTCCCTGAGACCAAGTTTGCTTGCAACCCTGTCACACTGTAAGGGGAACTATTAACTGGCTTAACATCCTCTGTGTCATTTTGATCAGCAAAAGACACTTCAGTCAGGGTAGAGCTTGGATTTATCTTCCCCCACCCTGCTAATTGTATTCCCTGGGTTATTTCACCCTCCATTTTCAAAATTAACTTACTTTGGTCATAATAAGGTTTCAGCAAATTTACATGTAGCACTTTACACTGTCCTGTTTCACTGTTCACCTCTATTAAATAAGTTACTGCAGACAGCTTCTCCACCACCCGAAAAGGACCATCCCAGGAGATTCCCATCTTCTTGTGACGTCTGGTCTGCAGCATTAGCACGCTGTCACCAGGTTGGAAAGTTCTGCTCCGGGCGTGCGCATTGTACCAAATCTTCTGTTGTCTCTGTGCTTTCCTCGCGTTGTCTGCCGCTGCTTCTCCCATCTCATTCAAATCGCGCTGCAAATCTTGCACATAGTTCACCATGTCTGGACCTTCGACATTCTCTCTTCCCGTCCACGCATCTTTCATCAAATCAAGAGGTCCACACGGTTGCCTGCCGTATAGTAACTCAAAAGGGCTAAATCCCGTGCTCTCTTGTGGTACTTCTCTGGAAGCAAACAGGAAGTTTTGCAGTTTCTCATCCCAATCGCCTGGATGATTCACTGAGTACTTCTTAATCATTTGACTAAGAGTGCTGTTGAACTTTTTGATAAGCCATTTGTTTGGGGATGATATGCAGTTGCTCTTAAATGTCTTATTCCGCATAGCTTCAACATCTCTTCCATAGTTTTCGAGGTAAACGCGGTTCCCAAATCAGTTATTATTTCCTTGGGGAAACCTAGCCTCGCAAAAATTGACAACAGCACTTTTGCTACGCTCTTTGAATCAATTTCTTTTAATGGCACAGCTTCTGGGAAGCGAGTGGCATGGTCAATCACACAGAGAATAAATTTATTCCCACGTTGTGTTGCTCTTGACAGAGGTCCTACTATGTCAATTCCCACTCTAGCAAACGGTTCTGATATTATAGGGATAGTTTGCAGCAATCCCTTAGTTTTGTCTCCGCTCTTTCCCGCCTTTTGACAAACATGACACGTCTGGCAATAGGATCGAATGTCCTTCCCCATCTTAGGCCAATAAAATCTTGTTTGCACTCTCTCTCTAGTTTTGTTTATGCCTAGACGTGCTGCTGTTGGGGCGTCATGTCCCATCTGCAAGACTTGGAGTCTATATCTTTTAGGCAAGACCAACTGCTTTCTCTTTTCCCATTCAGCTACTGTTTTTCTTCTTTTGGACAGTCTATATAATAGTTCTTCTTTAACTATAAATACCCAGGGCTTTTCTACAGACACTTCTGCCTCCTGCCCTTGAGCTACCTCCCACAGTTCTCTTAATGTTTCATCTCCTCTTTGTTCAGTCAGGAACTGTGACATGTGCTGTTATAACTGCTATTTCTCTCAATATTCTGTCACCCTCAGTTTCAAATGGGGCCTCACTAGTGGCGCTCAACTGACTCTCTGTGGCTCAGGTTTGGGCTCTAGTAACCACCTGCACTTCTCTGGGTTTATTCACATCATTTCCAATCAATACTGGAATCTCAAGCTGGTCCCATATGCCCACTTTCCATTTCCCTCTATAGCCTTTGTAGTCAACTTCCACCTCAGCTACTGGCACCTTGAACTCAGGTCCCCAAATGCCTTTTAAACTGTAATGTTGATTTCTGAGGTACTGGTCTTTCTCTACATACTGTGACTGCACCAAAGATACCTCAGCGCCTGTGTCTCTTAGAGCTCTTAACTCTTTCCCATTAATTACTACTGGCTCGATATAGTCTTTATTACATTCTTGCTCAGCCTTCCACACCTGCATTACTTTACTACAGCCTCAGGTCTACTGCCTGTAGGTTCTGCGCTTTTACTCTGAGGTAAATTATCTAAATCTGCCTGAGATATCATCCTCACAGATTTAGTGGCTGTTGGTGTAATTTGTTTCTTTGCCAGTAGAGGGCATTTTGCCCTCACGTGCCCTTCTTGGTCACAGTGATAGCAAACTATCTTTTTTGAAAAAGGCCTGTCTTCTCTGACAGGAAACTTGTCAGTTTTTGTCTTTTTACCATCACTTCTCCATTGTTTATGCTGTTGTGATGGCTTGGGAAATATCATGTCATTGAAATCACCTTCAATCTCATCTAATATTTCCGCAATCTCACCCACACTTGTTATACGTGCTGGATCAAACAGATGACGATACTTCTTTGCACAACAAGAACAAGACTTTATTTTCCAAAAAGCATAACAGTTTCAGTATTTCATTGTTATTGAGCTTAGTTTCATTACAGCTTAGTTCTCTACTAGTTTCACAAACATTAACTAAACCTACCCAAAACCTCCCTCACACTAGTCTATCTCCTCCCTCTCCTGCTCCTAACTCACTCCCACGAACACTCCACCATGAACCAACGGCTGCTCCCTCCTTTTAAACCTTAGAATGTTCCGCCTCCCCAGAGCGAGCTGCCATTCAAACAGTGTTATAACTTAACCCATAAAAAGCTGGGAGAAACTAAACATTCTTCTTGCCAAAAGGGCTGATCCATTACACCCACTTTCAGTTGATTAATCAATTCTTTTATTGATTCCGGGTCCGTAGGAGGTCAGATGGGTAGTTGTGAACACAGGTGTTCCAGTCAGGAAGATGGGGGATCTGTTTGCGAAAAGCATTTTCTCAAAAACTGTTCCCAAATGGGAGCAGGAATAATAGCTGGGGGATATTGTCTCGATCTTCTATTGATTACTGACCAGAATTCACGCGAGTTGTGTGCGATTTAGATGCTTTAATTAAAGCCAACCAGTGGTTCTTTTGCCAGCTATGTTTAGCTTTTAGCTGGGTCAGCTTATAAGCAGTTTTGGCTTGAAAGTATGCAGTTGGCAGGTTGGTAGCTCCTGAAACCCTATAATCCTTATAAATTGAACGCAGAAGAGCTTTAGCCTGTCTACACTGAGTATCATACCAAGGGGCACCAACATTATGCTAAGTGGCCTTAACCGCCTGGGAGACAGCGTAAAAAAGGCCGTTAGTTCTGCCTATATTGATTAAATACATCCAGTATCTTGCTAGGGTCGTGGGAATGGTGTATCTATTAATTGGACACTAACCTCCTTTTGATAAAAGTCCGCATATATCTGCTCTTGAACCTTGGACCAGCTTAATCCTCTCACTATAGTCAATGCATTAGATTCTATCCGGACTGGGTGACTGAGCATAATGTACTGCCAATCTAGAGAAAGCGAGGATACTAACGGGAGGTGGTCACTGGTTGGCATATTGTCCACCTTGAAGGAGATGATGTTCGACAATAAGTCCCTCGAAATCAGGAGGTAATCTAGTACACTATTAGATTTCGTGCCTAAATGAGTGAATTCTCCTGGTCTTTTTGAAGGCAGTTCGAGGGAGGTCTGTTGCTCAGTTGTAAAACATCTGCTTTGCATGCAGAACACCCCAGGCTAAATCCCTGGCATCTACAACTAGGGTTGGGAGAGACCCTGCCTGGAATCCTGGAGAGCAGCCGCCAGCATACACTAGGAATGGGGAACTTCTGGCCCTTCAAATGTCACAGCACAACAATCCCCACCAGCCTCATCCAACATGCCCAATGGAAGTTGAAGTCCATCAACATCTAGTGGTCCACAGGATTCCCATCCATGTTGTAGACACTAGTGAGCAAGAGGGACCAATAATATGCTTCACTATAAAGCAGAATCCTATGCACCTAGTGGTAGATAAACAATCAGACCAAGGTGAGGGATAGTAATAACAATTGGTTATTGTTAGGGTTGATGCATATCTGAAAGCACACTCAGCATCTGATCACACCAAAACTTCCCACGCATTGATTCACTGCAGAATCACTGAGAGCAGGTATGCCAATTTGAATAAAATATGGGGGGGCAGGTAAGCCCCATCCTGCATAATCGATCACAGGATGTGATGTACATATGCTATTTGAATGGCAATGCCCATGAGCTATTCAGCTGCAATTTTCATAGATGCGGGATTTGATTGCCTTAAGGGGTGATGGTGTTGTCTCACATGGGCACTCCCAGTTGCTGATGATATTGTCGTACTGTAGTAACAGCCTGTGTTGTCCTGCCCAATATTTGTGAGTTAAAGGGTCACACACTGGGTGCAGTTGATTGTATAGTAACTGAAATTATTCCTTCCCCATATACAGAGGAGTATTGACCATGCTGAAACAGGACTGCAATAGAGTTCTGCAACATTATTAGTTCTGTCTTCATATGATTTTCAGCAAATGATGCTCTGAAGGCAAAAAATGCAGGGATCTTGCAGAAACTTCAGAGAATGATAGGACTGAGCATTTGCTGGGTCCCCTAAGTAGCTAAACAATACACAGCATGGGACACTTTAGAAAGAGACTGTAGAAGACAATTCCCAATCTTCACACCTCCTTCTTTTGTAGGTTAAGGAGGCCCACTGAGGATACCCCAACAGGCCCCACCCCATGCCAGCACAATATACAGCTCTTAATAATGCACTGAACTTACTACCCCAATTAAGAGCAAAAACATTTCAGCTTATTAATGCCTTATTTCTGCTGCTGCAAAAAGGATTGGTAACAGAAACTGAAGTTTACTTAATTAATGCCTGAAATCTTAGTCTTCAGGCAGGATTTAAAAGTTGGTGAATTATTTTTTTGTGTTGTTTTTTTTTTATTCTTGAAATAAAATGGATGTTTGTTTGTTCATATATGATGATAATGCTGAAAATAAATTGAACTTTAAAGTGGTAAAAAATAACTTTGGGGGCCCCAGCCACCTCAAATATTATATTGGTGGGGGCAAAGGGACCTCAGTCCCCCAGAGCTGGCTCCTATGATGGAGAGATTTCATGGTTCAATGGCAGAGCACATGCTTTGCATACAGAAAGTGTGGGATAATTAACCTCATATAACCTACATTATAAGAAGCCTGCTTCTTGGGAGAAAAGCAGAGGCAAACCTAGACAGCATCTTAAAAAGCAGAGACATCACCTTGCCGACAAAGGTCTGTATAGTTAAAGCTATGGTTTTCCCAGTAGTAATGTACGGAAGTGAGAGCTGGACCATAAAGAAGGCTGATCACCAAAGAATTGATGCTTTTGAATTATGGTGCTGAAGGAGACTCTTGAGAGTCCCATGGACTGCAAGAAGATCAAACCTATCCATTCTGAAGGAAATCAGCCCTGAGTGCTCACTGGAAGGACAGATCCTGAAGCTGAGGCTTCAATACTTTGGCCACATTATGAGAAGAGAAGACTCCCTGGAAAAGACCCTGATGTTGGGAAAGATGGAGGGCACAAGGAGAAGGGGACGACAGAGGACAAGATGGTTGGAAAGTGTTCTCGAAGCTTCCAATGTGAGTCTGACCAAACTGCAGGAGGCAGTGGAAGACAGGAGTGCCTGGCGTGCTCTGGTCCATGGGGTCACGAAGAGTCGGACACGACTAAATGACTAAACAACAACAATATACATTATAAAGTCAAATTGATGCATGAAAGGGTTAATGCCACAGAGTAAGCTCTCCTGCAAGGCTTAGCTAGGTCACTCCCCCTCACCTAGCAAAGAAAGTATTCAAACGTTTTGTTCTCCTCTCAGTCTACCTGAGAAGCTCAGTGTGTAAAGAGGTCTGAGCTGGTTGCTTCAAGCGTATACTTTACTGCATGGCTCTTACAAGCCCTTATTGTCAAAACAAAATAAAAAATAAAAAAAATTCCTTCCAGTAGCACCTTAGAGACCAACTAAGTTTGTTCTTGGTATGAGCTTTCGTGTGCATGCACACTTCTTCAGATACACTGAAATAGAAGTCACCAGACCCTTATTGTGTTCTTATAACAATAATTTAGGAACTTTCATGACTATAACTAAGCCAAGTTTTACTGCCTGTGTTTTCTGACTGAAAAGCACATGAACCTGACCTTTGGAGAGTTTCTAAGTTAACCATTTTTTAACTTACTTGATGTGTGGGCTTTTTCTATGCTGGGAGAAGAGGGAAGTTTTGGAGCTGACAATGACATATTTTAAAGGTCCAACAACCTATATTTCCATGTTTTACCTTGCTGCATATTTTGTGATTTTTAAATCTCTGCTGGGGTTCTCTCACTAAAGAGTACTTGTCCCAAACCTGGATATTGGCATTCAGAGAATTCTGTTTTTATATCTTCTTTCCCCCCCTTGCTGCCAAACAGCAACTCAGTGGGGAAGGGTCACTGCACAGTGGTAATCTCATTTGCTTGCAGAAGGTTCCAGATTCAACTCCCAGTATTACCAGGTTGAGCTGGGAATGTTCTCGGTCTATGTCCTTCAATGTCCTTGAGCATAAAAAGTTTGGTGGCCCCCTGCCCTATGTAGTGTGTTAATTTTCTGCTTTAAAGGAGGAGTTATTGATTTGGTAAAATATATCACCACTCACTTGCAGTCTGAAATGGTACAGTCCATTCTATCTCCCTAGTATTCTACCACTCCAATCCCAACTCATTCTAGTCCATATGTAGGGCAGGTTCTATTTAGACAAATATGCCTTTCCTTTATCAATTCCATCTCTTGAGAAAATCTTCCCTTTCCGTTCACCTCTTTGATTTCTGTCACCTCTTGGCACCAGAGTCTATAATTCTCCATCTCTCTCCACATTGATGGATAGCTTTTTAATCTCCCCTCTGTCCTCTCTGCCACTATGCCAGGTCAAAGACTGTTTAAAGGCCCTGGCAATTAAACCCGATAAATAAAATCCCATTGCTTATAATTACTGGGGACAATTTGGTTTAATTAGATGCTAAGCTAGCTAGCCTCTTTTCTTTACAGGCCCAGATAATACCTGAACCTTACATTGGAAGGCGGTCACTTGGAAGCTGTTATGGCTTTGTTGCTCTTTGTGTAATTAATGACCATTAAAATCACTAATTAGGTCATAAGTTTTAAATAAGTTGCTCTAATTATCACTGGGTGCACAGTGAACTGATTCACTGTGGACAAGGCCTTCAAAAGATGAAGAATGCCATTCAGCGGCTTTGAGGGTTATTTTAACTTCACTATTTGTAGGTCTGCAAAACAAGAGAGTCTGCGTTAGTAAGCTATTGCAGGGATGATTTGCACAGTTCCTGTGAGGCACAGGAAGTAAGGCACTTAAACAATGTCAAGAGAGGTAATGCAGTGAGCAAGGTGGAATTTAAATGCTGACTGAGGAAGGGGAGATAACTGAGGATTGCCAGTAGGCTTTGTGTCATTTCTCTACTCTTATCTGGGGACAACAATGGCATAGCATATGGGGGGGCAGAGGGGTGGTTGCCCTGGTCACAAAATTGTTGGCACGGTGCTGCCTCAGTACAGCTATGTACTTTTGTCACTGGGCTCCATTGAAAACAGCTTCTCCATGCGAACCAGGAAGTGACCGCTCCAGACAACAGAACAACTCTTTTTTTCTTATGTCTGCAGCTGCACTCTCCTGGGTGATGTGGGTGCCATTAGGCAGTTGAATGTGCATGCATACTCCGTCTGTTTTCCTCCCTTCCTCCCACCCACCACTTCTGCACTCCCGCAGCACTGGCAACCCACACTATGCCACTGGGGGACAGTTTTGTGGCACCCTCTTAATGCTTGAATGAGGAAACATTGAGGAAGGATCATGGTGTTCCAACACCAACACCAGTTAGTTAATGGCACACACCCAGCATCCTCCTGTAGCTGAACATTATAGCACGCAAACAATATTTCAGGCAAGCTAACTTGTTGTTACTAAACCTTCCATATATCTTGGCAAATGTTCACCAGAAATATTGCACATAGACTCTATTGGAGAATTGAGACCCAACTTGCAACATCTAAATTAGTAGCTCTTCAGCAAGGACACACAACTGCTGTTGGAAGAGCCACTTCATATTACTGGCACCATTATGATAATGATGGGTGAGGACAGCAGAGATGGCAGAGGGGAACAAGTGTTCAGTATAATTGGTTTAATTCACACTGCAATGGGAATGGCTATGTGTATTGGTGAAAGGGTTTGATTGGAAGACTCCACTGAAAGACTTCCGGTTGGAATGCCAGAGCGGTCGGTCGGGGGAAAGCTCGCTCAGAGATTCCCTGGCTCGGCAGGGGGGAAGGGGAGCTCGCAACAGCGCTGCGGCCCCCGTTAAATCCCGGGAAGAGCGTCCCGGGACCTTGGCGATCCGGCAGGGCTCTTAACATTTCCCCTGCTCCCCGGTAAGCTCTAATAAGAGCTGCCAAGAGAGAGTGGGGTTGAGATGGAGTCCATCGGGTCCACCACTACCTCTGCCGAGCGAAGCTGCATGACTGGCCGCCCTGAGCATTTCAATTTCTCCAGAAAAAAGGATTTGGAACTTCGAAATTGTGAGTAAAAAGACATTTGGACTTAATCTGCAAGCCACATGGGACTTTAAAAATGGAGGTCAGTCCCTTGACGTTGAAACAAAAGAAACATTGAACTTTGTTACCGAGGCTAATTGAAAGAGGAAGTTAAAAGGAAACTTCTGTAACAGTTTTTAAAGTTACTCTTTTTCCCGTGGTTTTGGGGAATTTAGCGAGGAAAATATTCTAAAAACTGTTGGATTATATTACTGGACTGTTGTGACTGGACAAGCTGTTTTTTGACCTTGAAATGGCGAAAGCTCTGAGTGATGCCGACATGAGAAAAATACTAATCTTACTGCATGAAATGAGAGACTCACTCAGAGCAACCAATCAGTGGTGGAACAGCTTTCGGAATAAGAACTGCACCATGCCAGCTGTACAGGATGCAGAGCTGTTGGAAAAGGAGAAAGGATCAAACTACACCACAGACTGTGAGATAAAAGAATTAAAAGGAACACTCTGCAGACAGAAGCACATAGAGCATAAAAAGGTTGGAACTGCTAAAAGGAAACACAAGACAAAGAAGAAAATGGATGGAACTAGGAAGAGGAAGGGAAAATTGAGTAGGAAAATTTCAAAAGAAGGAAAAGCAGAACAAGCATCAGGAGTCGACCAAAAAAAGAATGGAATGATGAAGAGGATGGAACTGCAGAGCAGAAAGGAAAGACAAGACCCATTGGGGCAGGAAAATTGGTGAAGTTGGACTGCTGTGAGGGTGGGTGTGGGTTGAACAAGAACTTTTCTTTGAACTGGACTATTTTCCTGGCTTTAAGGACAATGAATATGGATATGGTTACCGGCATGAGTGATTAATAAGGATTATTAACTTTAAATGATTAGTAAGAGGAAGATAATATGGCTAAATACTCTGAGACCAAAGGGAGGAAGGGGGAATAAAAGTAAAAATTGGATTTTTGAAATAAGTTAAATCTAGAGTGGACAGATGGGAAGAACATAGGGAAAGAGCAGAAGTACCTGAATGCTTAGGTGTGAATTTAGGATTAATAAGTAAATTTACCTATGTACTTGACGATGTTTTAAAAGTAGATGTATGAATCTGTTAAAGAGGATTTATTATGAATTCAACAGTGGGAGACTTGAGGAAGTCAATTGAAATATGAAATTGAGAAAATTAGAAATGCCTGGCCTACAAAATTGGGCCAGGCCCAAGCAATGTTATTGAAAAATATTAGCAAGGTTAAATGTACAATGAATATGTATACCCCTGTGAGAGGGGGGGGATGGATCTTAGCTTCCCACAGTGAGAGGGGGAAGTATGAAAATTTAACCGTTATGTTATGTGCTTATAAAAATGTAAAAACCAATAAAAAAAATTTTTTTTTAAAGAAAGAAACTAAATTTAAAGCAAAAAAAGGACCCCTGAACTTTAACCAAGTTGATAATTAACCAATGTTGTTTTCTGCTAGCTAACATGTGAGTGTTTAACCTTAGATCAGGTGATTAAGGTAATGAATTGTAAATCACCATTTTGAAGGGAGTTGCCTTTGGTCTTTGTTCTCAGACTCTATGAGAGTAAGAATGTAAATGAAGCTCTCCAGGCATGATGCAGGGTGGAATGCAGGCGGTGGGGAGAGACAGCCCTCTGCTTCTAGGTCTGGCGTATTTCATATTTTGTAAGATGCTGAGCCTATGCCTTGGACTGGTATATGTCTTAAGGAACTGTTTGGATGTATCATTTGATGTTTCTGTTTTGTTTTGAAGAAAGTGCTGCAAGTAAAGTTTTAATGACACTTACGGCAATGGAGGAGCTTCATGCTCTGGCACTGGGGTGTGGAGAGCAGGCGGGGGTGGGACTGGCACACGTCCCAGGGGCATGGTGTACTGCCTGCAGGGGCGTGGTGCACGTCCTGGGGGTGTGGCGCGCCGCCTGCAGGCGCATGGTGCCCAGCGCAGGTGGGGGGCAGCCATGATTGCACCCCACTGGGATCACACCGCCAGGGGCGGTGCACTCCCCCTGCACTCCTCTTCCTCCGACAGTGACTTATAGGCCTTGACAATGTTTTATTCCCGAAAAGGACCCAGTTTTCATGCAACCAGTCTCTTCAAACTGCACAATATTAATATCTACATTAGCAAGATGGAAAGGTCTTCATGGCAATGGAGGCCCTTATCCCATCCTGCCTTAACAGGAAACCAGAAGTGAAATGGGACTAAAAGGACCACGTTCACTCATGGACAATTTTCTGGGGACAACATTCCAGTGGTGGGAGGAGTCAGAGGGAAAAGTGGCTGAAGCAATAGATGCCTTTTTACAGTAGGCTACTTGTCAACAATACACTTTTGAATTCAACACAGGATTCCATACACAAGTACACATATTGTCCCCCTCAATTCTTGCAAGCAAGATGCATAGAGTTCAAAAACACATTCCAACCAGGCTAAAGAACTTGAGAAGGCTGTAAACAAAACTTGTAAGAGGTGTGGCCCTGGGGTGAGGGAGGGTAGCCTGAGGATGGACATGACCTGGGGATAGTCTTGGGGACTTGATAGGAATGCATAGGGAGCCATATTTGGCCCATAGAACTGAGATTTCCCACCCACAAGCTAAGTAATGAAGGGTTGAAATTAAGTTGGCATCATGTGAGATGATGGTAGTCAACAAAGCTTTCTTTGGGGGGAAACTGGAGAAACTATCACTTCAGTCATTTCCCTAAAGTAAATAAAGCAATCTGTATTGCAACGTATTGTGTGTCTTTGCCAGGACACACACTCAGAACATCTTCTTCTACCTTGGGACCACTTCTGGTATTTCATTTTGGGAAGAAGCTGGCAGGAGGGAAGAGGGTTTTCAGAAAATCTCTCTGACCTTTCAAAGAGGTCCCTGTGAGCCAAAGATGTTTACAGGAGTGAAGAATTCAATTACTTTCTACGTGATACTGTTGCAAACTTAGACGAGATCTCAAAGCAAGGGAGAGAAAGATTGTTCCAGATAGATAATATAATTATATCATCACTTGGCTGCTGCATCAAGGCTCCCAGCTAGGATCAAAGCTGCTCTGACAATAGGACAAGTGATGAATTTGCACCATACACAATCCTAATGGAGTGTGGGTATGGGTGCATATCAGAAAATGGGGTATACCTCCAGGCTGCTGACCGCCCTAATAACGAGGGATGTTGAACAACAAGAGTGAAAGTTTCTCCCACATTACTTTATGGTTTAGCTCCAGCCAAGCTAAGGGATGATGGGATTTTTAATCTTAAACAAACAATGTATATCTATAGGTTACCAGGTTTGGGAAAGCTGGTCTAGAACAGTGCGCAAATGACCTTTTGAAATTTTGCTCCCTATTTGTAGGCAGAAATTGAGGAGGGGGCATTTCACCAAATTTCTCCAGTGGAAAATGCCCCAGTAGCACAATGGGTCAGTGTGTTTTTCTGTTAACCCAGGCACTCAGGTTTGGCTGCGGGCAGGATTCCTGCATTGCAGGGAGTTGGACTAGATGACCCTTGGGGTCCCTTCCAACTCTACAATTCTATGATTCTCCAACAGTTGCTCATGGGCTAGGCTCACCATTAGCTATGGCAATAGCACAGATTCTTCATTTTTTTCCTGATTTCTTCCAGTTCCTGCAAGTGCCAGCAACAGCATCAATTGTGCAGCCTGCCTGACCCCCAGTATGCATCCCCTCAACAGTGCCTTGCACCTATCATCATCCATGAACATCATGGTGAGGAATAATAAAATTGTGGAGAATATTCAAAGGACAATTCTGCACATTTAGTGTCAGGAGAGTAAAATAAAATTGCAGAAATTTTCTCAAGAAGAAAAGTATTATGACTCCGTATTTTTGGCTCCGTTCTATATAAAAAAACTGCTTAGTTGTGTGGCCTGGTCATGTAATTTTACAGCCATCTATTAATGTTTTATCAAGAATAAAGGAGAAATATTAAACTAGACTTTTGTACATGCACTTGTAAAGCTTTGTCATTCATGTAGTTTCATGGTGATCAATGGGAAATTATAGGGAGTAAAGAGCTACCAGTTCAGTCTGAATGTTGGCTGCACCTGCACAGAATCATATTTTTTTATATCCTGAAATACAGTTCCCATAATTTAGGGATGGGGAACCTGTGTTCCTCCAGACGTTGTTGTACTACGACTCTCATCATTCCTGACCATGGACCATGCTGTCTGGGATGATGGCAATGTTGGATGGAAGTTGGGGTCCACTGTATTATTTTGGACAGATTGCAGTATAAAGCACCTTGTGAGCATTGTTGCTGAAAAGCAGTGCATAAACAGAAGAAGAAGAAGAAGAAGAAGAAGAAGAAGAAGCATTCAAGTCCAGCTTTGTCAGATGCACAGATGTGTTCAGTGGTGTGCAGTGAATTTTTTCATAGGGGAATTGTTAGGGTCAGAGTCGCCAGGTTGCAAGGGCGATGGTGGTGGTGGTGTTGTGACATCGTGCATATAAGCATCACACCTTCCTCCCTAAGCCAGGCAGAAGCTTCTCAGGCTTTGGGAAGGAGGCACCAGGGGAACATTTTGGGGACTAGCCTAGTCCCCCTAGTCCACTGACCGCACACCACTGGATGTGTTTTTTACGGAGGGAAGCAAAACACATTTCTGAAGACATTAGTTTTCTGCTCTGGCTGTCTGTAAGGATAGTATATAAGGGTCAGTATATTTCTATTTTGGTCTGTTTCCCAGTCATAGATCCCATCTATCCCATGTATACAATTTCTGCATCAGACAGCATGTTGTTGTTTTTAAAAATAGTGCATGCCCATGTTATGCTTGTGGGATGTAAACACTAGAGCAGTCAAGTACAACAATGCTAGAGCAGATAGTGGAGATTGCCTCAGTCCTCCAGCCACAACTTCCTGGTCACATGGATTGAGGCAATTTCCTCTTGCAACTAGATGTGGGAGTGGCTTCACCTGGGAAGGTATGAACAAAGAACCTCACAGGTCAGCGGCCATTCCATTCCATTCCACTCTCTCACTCGAACTGTGAGGAGGATGCTCAGTTGGCTTCCAGCCAACTGGGGCCTGGACTTCTCTCCCACATGGGGAGATTCCAATTGTAAATATCTTTACTAAGAATAAGCCTGCCTTCTTTGGGATTTGTCTTGAGCTGGATACATGTGAGTAAACATTTTATATCTTTTTATAGAAGACGTGTGTTGTGTCTTATTTGAAGAGGGACAAAGGGGAAATATAGTGACAAACCAGGAAACTAGATTAAGTTGATTCTAGCGAATCAAAGCAACTTCCGCTGTGTGTATTTTAAAAGGGAATGTTACTCTGCTAGTTGAACTTGTTAGCACAAGTTAGGATGAGATATATTAAATTATAAATCTCCATCCACGTTCCAAAACATTCCCACAAAGGGTTTATGGCCCCAGCTCTGCATATTTTGTGTATTTTTGAAGGATTGCGTTGGATTGCATTTTTGAGCTGAGTAGGATTTTTCTGAGAGCATTTCCTGGTGAGACCGCATGGTCTTTTGTCCTATTGTTTAGAGAAAGGGGGATTAAGCTACCCCTCCCCTCCCTCAGAGCTCACAAAAGACCCAAAAGGCAGTGAAGATTTATTTTGAGGCTTTTGCTTTTTGCATTTTGAGAATTTTGAGATTTTGATCTTGAATTTTGACAAATTTTTGAATTTTGAAATTTTTCCAAATTTTGGATTTTAAGATGGCTAGTGCCAGTTTTTATAGTGAAGAAAAGCCAAACTTAATGCTGCTAGATGAGGACAATTTTGTGCACTGGAAAACGCGCTTAATAGCATATTTAGAAGCAAGGGATATTTTGGATGCGATAGAGAAACCAAAGCCTCAAGGTGCAGATGATGAAGCCAAGGTTAAAGTCTGGAAAAGGCAGAACAGCGAGGCCAAGCAAATAATTTTGAGTGGACTTCGCAATAAGCATCTATCGTTAATAAATAGCAAAGATGATGCATCTCAGATCCTAAAAGATATTGAGCGCATGTATGGAGAATCTACAAAGAACTCCTACAGAACATTGATGGGCAAATTAACTAGACTGAGAATGAATTCAAAAGAAGAATTCACAGAGCATATTGATAAATTCACAGAAATTATTCAAAAGCTTGAACTTACTCCACAATCTTTTGATGAAGTAACAAAGGTATCATTTCTGTTAGCCTCATTAGGGCCACATTTTGATGCATTTGTCAGTTTGATGGATCATAAAGAGAATCTAACTTTTAAGGAACTGACTAGTGAATTAAGAGAGGAATGCAGAAAGAGATCTGATTCCCCAGAGAGGAGCACTAGAAATAAAGGCAGCAATTATGTTTTTAAACAGCCTGCACAGTCCAGAGATGGACACAAGAAGGTCACATGTCACAATTGTAATAAAATCGGCCATATAGCCAGAAATTGTAGAGTGCCTAAAGCTAAAGAGAAAGATTCCCAAGCCTTTCAGCGTAAAGGAGAAAGAAAAGGGAAATTTGAGCGCAACATGCTGTTGCAAGATAGGAGTTTAGCTGTCCAGAGCCAAGAAAACACGCGCAATAAGTGGCTTTTAGACAGTGGAGCGTCAAGCCACTACAGCTTTGAAAAAGACTGTTTTAATGAATTAAGTGATAAAGAGACTGAAATTGAGGTTGCAGATGGAAATATTTTAAAGTCCAAAGGTGAAGGTTCAATGCATTTGGAATTCAATGTAAACAATGAATCTTTTAGGACCAGAATGTCCAATGTTGTGTATGTACCAGAACTGAGCTGCAATTTACTCAGTGTCTCTACTTTGGACAAGAAAGGTTTCAAGATCACATTTGAGAATGGACAGTGCAGTGTAACTAAAGATGGTGAAGTGTACATTGAAGCAAAATTAATAAATGGTGTTTATGAGGTTAATCTTTCAGAGAACCAGTCTGCAAAAGTGGCACGCTCCAGCCAGAAGGATGACGCAGATTTGACGCTGTGGCATAGAAGACTTGCACACAGAGATACCACCATCATTAAGAGTCTACAGGAAAGTGATCTTGTCACAGGTTTGCAGGTAAAAGGGAGCAGCAACCAGGCTCCAACAAAATGCATAACTTGTGTTACTGAAAAGGCAGTAAAACCTTCTTTTACACGTTGCACAGAACAAAGGAGTACCAAAGTTCTGGATATTGTGCATTCAGATTTGTGTGGGCCACTCAGTGTTCCATCACTTGGACACAACAAGTATATTTTAATTTTTATTGATGATTTTTCGAGATATTGTGTGGCATATTTCATCAAAGATAAAAGTGAGACAGTAGAAATGTTCAAGAATTACATTGCCATGGTTAGGAACAAGTTCCAAAGAGCTCCAGGTGTCTTAATGTCTGACAATGGAGGAGAATACTGCTCACATGAGATGAAGGCCCTTATGGCAAAGGAAGGAATTACACATGTAACCACAGTTCCTTACACGCCACAACAGAACTCCATAGCTGAAAGGAAGTTCAGATCCATTATGGAAATGACAAGGTGTATGCTGAAGGAAGCATCCCTCCCTAGGAAGATGTGGGGAGATGCTGCTTACACAGCTGTCTATCTCCAGAACAGGTTGCCAACAAAGGCAACACAGCGCACACCATTTGAACTTTGGCATGGGAAAGTGCCTAGTCTGTCGCACATACGTGTATTTGGCAGTATATGTTACTACCACGTGCCCAAGGAACAGAGGCACAAGCTTGACTCCAGAGCACAAGCAGGTATCTTTGTGGGATATGCTGCTGGAGGCAAAGGATACAAAGTAATGGACTTACAGACAGGCAAAGTGAGTGCGCACCATGCTATTTATTTTGATGAAAATGCAAAAGCAGACACAAAGAACACTGTTATTGGCTGCTCCAAGGAGTCAGAATGGACTCAAGAACTCATAAACTTTCCTTCTGAAACCCCACATGGTACTAATCTGCCTTCTAGTGTCATAGCACCCCCTACAGGCGATGCACCAGAAGACGCAGATGACCAGATCCCTGGCGGCTCCAGAGACGAAGATGAGGACATGCCACCGTTGGAGGATGGTGAGGAAGCTGATGCGGTTCAGGAACCAGAACCAGAGGTCAGACGCTCATCCAGAACCAACAGAGGTGTCCCACCGGTACGACTGTCCTACCTTGCAGGGTCGGTGTCTCCACAGGAACCTTCCACATGGGAAGAGATTCAGAAAATGCCATCTGCGCAAGCCAGTCTCTGGAAGAAGGCCGCTCAGGAGGAGATGGATGCACTGCATCAGAACCAGACGTGGACCCTGACAGAGCTACCTCCTGGTAAGAAGGCCATTGGGTGCAAGTGGGTGTTCAAGGTTAAGAAGGGGTCAGAAGGGGAAGTGGAACGCTACAAAGCAAGGCTAGTAGCACAAGGTTTTTCACAACGTTTTGGTGAAGATTATGACGAAGTTTTCGCACCAACCGTGAGATATAGTACCGTCCGAATGCTTTTGAGCATTGCAGCCTCTAAACAATTGGACGTGAAGCACGTTGACATATGCACTGCGTTTTTACATGGGAGAATTTCAGAAGAAATATATATGAAACAACCTAAAGGTTTCACAAAACCAAATGAGACGCATCTAGTATGTTGACTCCAGAAGGGAATCTATGGGCTTAAACAAGCGGCTAGAGCCTGGAATCAGAAATTGCACAGTATGCTTGTGCAACTTGGGTATAAGCAAGGAAACGCAGATAAGTGCTTGTACACCAAGTCAAGTAATGGACAATATTCATACATATTGGCTTTTGTCGATGATTTGATTATTGCTACTGCAAATAATAGAGACTATACACAAATAGTAAAACACCTCAGCAAGGAGGTACAAGTAAAAGAACTTGGAGATGTCAAGTACTACCTAGGAATTCAAGTGGAAAGAGAAGAAGACGGCTCATTTCTTCTCAGCCAGAAGCAAAAGATTCATGAACTGATTGAGTATTTGCAGATGCAAGACGCACACCCGGTTGCAACGCCCATGGCTACAGACTTCTTGAAGAATCAGCAGGATTCGAAGCTGTTGCCAGATAACAGTCAATATAGGTCGGTAATTGGTAAACTTTTGTATTTAGTTACCACATGTAGACCTGACTTAGCTAATGCTGTGGGGATTCTGAGCAGAAAAGTGAATTCTCCCACTGAGCATGATTTTGCAGGGCTGAAAAGGGTGGTTAGGTACCTAAAAGGTACAATAAATTGTAAATTAAAGTTGCCAGCTGTCAGAGACCCTAAGTTGGTTGGGTACACTGATGCAGATTGGGCCGGGGATAATGCTGACTATAAATCCACAAGCGGTCATGTTTTTATGTTTGGGGATGGACCTGTTGTGTGGGGCAGCTATAAACAGAGTTGTGTAGCTTTGTCTTCAACAGAGTCCGAATATGTTGCTGCTACAGAAGCATGCAGAGAAATTGCCTGGCTTGATGAACTCATCAAAGACTTTGGACTGATGAGAAGGGAACCTGTCAGCCTGCTAGAGGACAATCAAAGTTGCCTGAAGCTGACGCAGAGTGAAAAGTTCCTAGCCAGAACCAAACACATTGGGGTCAGGTACCACTACATACGCCAGATGGTGCAAGATGGACTTGTGGAACTGTCTTATTGCTGCACCAAAGAGATGACTGCTGACATCTTGACAAAACCCTTGCCAAAAGAGAGTTTCCAGAATCTACGTGTCAAGCTGGGACTCTGGGTGGTTGAATAAAGTTGTTTATGTTTTGTATGTTGTATTTGCCTGAGAAGGGGTTTGTGGGATGTAAACACTAGAGCAGTCAAGTACAACAATGCTAGAGCAGATAGTGGAGATTGCCTCAGTCCTCCAGCCACAACTTCCTGGTCACATGGATTGAGGCAATTTCCTCTTGCAACTAGATGTGGGAGTGGCTTCACCTGGGAAGGTATGAACAAAGAACCTCACAGGTCAGCGGCCATTCCATTCCATTCCACTCTCTCACTCGAACTGTGAGGAGGATGCTCAGTTGGCTTCCAGCCAACTGGGGCCTGGACTTCTCTCCCACATGGGGAGATTCCAATTGTAAATATCTTTACTAAGAATAAGCCTGCCTTCTTTGGGATTTGTCTTGAGCTGGATACATGTGAGTAAACATTTTATATCTTTTTATAGAAGACGTGTGTTGTGTCTTATTTGAAGAGGGACAAAGGGGAAATATAGTGACAAACCAGGAAACTAGATTAAGTTGATTCTAGCGAATCAAAGCAACTTCCGCTGTGTGTATTTTAAAAGGGAATGTTACTCTGCTAGTTGAACTTGTTAGCACAAGTTAGGATGAGATATATTAAATTATAAATCTCCATCCACGTTCCAAAACATTCCCACAATGCTTGTATTTTTAATCATATTTTTGGTCCATATTGTATGCATCTTGGGTTATATTTTGCATATATTTTATGGGAATCTATGCATAAATGAAATGTAATGAATTAATATTCCATGCACCTTTTTGCAAATTTATGTAATTTTTTTTTTTTTGTATAGATGACCAGCTGCAAATTTCAAAGACATGTGGTACTATCTGGCCAGTATCTGGCTTTACTCCATGCAGTGTTCTAGATGGTATGAATCTGTTTGGTCTACAGAATGACAGAATGAAATTCATAATCATCCTCAGCTGGCTGGGACCTCAGATTGCTTCCTTGTGTCAGTGAACACTCTCCACAATTCCATGAAAGCTGGAGAGGTTGCATACATTGCTTGCCTTTGTTAGTTGGTCTGTCAGCTCTAGATCCATTTGGTGCAGTAGAGCAACCCATGTAATTACTCAACAAAAGTGCAATTGATTTTTTTAAAAGGTGAAAGTAGTGCTCTGCAAAGGAAACAATGACTCATCACTCATCCAGCCCCCCCTGTGATGGTCAAGAAGGACTGTCAGGCTCAGAAGGAGAAACATTTTCACTGGGAGGGTACAAAAATAGCCAGTGTGTTGGAATGGGGTCACTTTTTTTTCACTTGCTATGCTCTTTTTGTGAGTCAGTCTATTTTAAAAGGGGACTGGTGTCAATGCCTCTGCAAAACTGAAGTAGTGCTTCATGCTCAGAAGAACAGTTTTGCAAACAGTTAAAAAGTCAGTTCATATAAACTTTCTCATTTCCTCTCCCTCCCCACAGCAATTTACAACTTGTACCAAGATGATCTGAATTCAGCTCTTTCCTAGGGAAACACTTCCAATGAGGGCCTTAATACTCAAGTCGTACAAATCCCTCCTCATCCTCATGCTAACAAACACATAAGCTGGGACCTCCAGGGGAGAGAGATATTTAAGTAGTATCACTGGGGAAAGTGTTCATTTGTTTCCTTGCCATTTTGGGATTCTGGGATTAGTGAAATTCATGGAGGTTTTCAGTGGCTACCATCCACAATGGCAATGTTCTACCTCCACTGCTGGAGATAGTATGTTTCAAAATACCTGTAGGTGGGAATCATGTCAAAAGAGCACTGTTGGGTTCAGGTCCCTCTTGTAGGCTTCTCATGGGCATCTGGTTGGCCGCTGTGAAAACCAGATGCTAGGCTAGATGAGCCCTTGTCCTGAAGCAGCAGGGCTCTTTCTGTGCCTTCATGTTCATGCAATTCAAACACCTCCGCTTGTGAAGAAGGTTCAAAGCAAGTTATAAGGCTGGGGAACTTGTCGTGGAGCAAGGAGAAGTTGTGAAGTAACGCACCTTGCACCTGCAAATAAACAAGGAATCAAACAAGCAAAGGCTTTACCATGTTGTTTTTTAATGCAGTTTGGAAATTGTAGTCCAGTAATATGTGGAGGGCCACAAGTTGTCCATCCCAATGTTAGGCGGGAATGATCCATAAGCAATAAACAAAAGATTTGCTAGGATCAGACAGAATAGTATCTGATGGTGAGCAAGCTTTCAAAACTCAAAATGTTTACAACATTTCTGTCAGTTCTAGATAAAAGTATTTCCCTACTGCTAGATGAGAATATAAAGACCACAAATGGCAGATTGTCAGTCACTGAGATGCCTTTGAAGTGCATCTGGAAACGCAATTTGGTATCAAATAGGGATGAGGGAGTTGTAGGCTTCCAGATGTTATTGAACTCTAACTCCCACCATCTCTGATCATTGGCTGTGCTGGCTGGGGCTGATGGGAGTTGGAGTCCAGCAACAATTGAAGTCTGTTATGCCCTTGTACATTACAGCCTGTTCAATTCAATATGCCTTATTTTTATATGCAATTCAATATGCACAGGATGGGGGGGGTACCTTGAAAGCACCCTCTGATTTCTCAGTTACATTTAGAGAATTCAATGAACAGAACAGTTGCAAGGAAACAAGATGAGCAATTTTTATTCACTCATTTCATGAGAGCAAACAAATATAAGGTAAATTAAACTCCAGAGGAAGGAAGGCATATCAAATGAAAACAAATTTAGGGATTTTTTTTGTTTCGTTTTTAAACAAAATTAAAATAAATAATTTGGAGTCAAGGAACATCCTCAGAGGTAAGGTGAATCTAAACCATTCTTAAGGATAAGTAAACATTCAAGTCTAATTTTGCAAAATTGGAATCCCTCATTCTTACTGAATCTCTGCAAATCAAATCCACCTCTGTGACTTTTCTGCTTGCTTCAAATGATTCATCCTGGTCTCCCTTCAATGCACTCAATATATTTATTTTTTCAGAAACAAAGCATAACTATTTCCAGTAAATTCCCTTAATTAGTTAATGCTTGCAAAGTGCACTGATCAACTGCAGTGTGATATAATTGCAGAGTACTGCTAATATAATTGAGTTGAATTGTGTCGCTTCTTCAGCTTGCTTGCAGCTATGAGAAAATCACCTTTCAATATAAAGCTTTTAGCAGATGAGGGAATCAAGGGGGGAATAAAAACTTGAAAGGCCCCAGTCCTGATTACACTTATCCATATGTTGCATTGGCTTCACAACAGTCAGTTCATCACAGCAACTAATTAATCCCATGCCATATTCCCATAGCATTTACATATACAGGTATGTGATGTCCAGTTGATGTGATATATAGAATGTTCATCAAGATTTTAAAGTGAAGAGTGAGATCTAGATTTTTTAAATAAAAAAAATAGTACTGCTATTGTCTGTAGTTTCCAAGACTGGGTGTAATGAGTGGAAAAGGAGTTAATTAAATGAAATTAAACTCATGAAGTCTCAAGGTCGGATTGAGACACTCCCCTTCCTGAGCCATGGAGAGTCTGTCAGCCAGTGTAGAAAATACTGAGTTGATAGACCAAGGGTCTGACCCTGTATATGGCATGGGAGCAGGTGGTGCTGTGGTCTAAACCAGTGTTTCCCAACCAGTGTGCCTCCAGATGTTTTGGGACTACAACTCCCATCATCCCTCGCTAGCAATACCAGTGGTCAGGGATGATGGGAATTGTAGTCCCAAAACATCTGGAGGCACACTGGTTGGGAAACACTGGTCTAAACCACTGAGCCTCTTGGTTTTGCTGATCAGAAGGTCGGTAGTTTGAACCTGTGTGATGAGGTGAGCTCCTGTTGTTCTGTCCCAGTTCCTGCCAACCTAGCAGTTCAAAAGCATGCCAGTGCAAGTAGATAAATTGGTACTGCTGTGGTGGGAAGGTAAACGGCGCTTTAGTGCGCTCTGGTTTCCATCACGGGTGTTCTGTTGTGTCAGAAGTGGTTTATTCATACTGACCACATGACCCAGAAAGCTGTCTGTGGACAGACACCAGCTCCCTTCGCCTGAAGTAAGATGAGCCCAGCACCCCATAGTCGCCTTTGACTGGACTTCCCCCATCCAGGGGTCCTTTACCTTTACCTTTTTTACCTGGATATGGCACCTAATAGCTTTAATAGGGAATATGTATATAATCTTGCATGCAGATCATTGTGTCATGACCATGCATGCGTATAAATCACTGTTTGCACACACTATGGGCTAGATCCAAATTGCATCATACTTAAAAGCAGTTCCATTGAATTCAATGAGGTTGCTAATTTAAGTTCCACTGTTTTCAATTACTCTACTGTAAGCTTGGCTAAGGGTGAAATTCAATCCCCACCCCACATCAATGTGGCTTTGTTAAGTGGCAAGATTGAGACAGGGTAGGGCCTGATACCACTGTGTGATGGCAATCAGACCAGATCAGAATCTAGCTCAGACCCTTCTTTCCCTTGGATCATTCCATTTCAAGGCTTTCTGATCTTGCTGGTTGGTCTCCTGCCCACCCATGCACCTGGGTGAGATTGGCACCAATGCAGGGCTGGCACAGCCATTAGATGGGGTGAGGCCACCATGTCAGGTGGTGGTAGCCTCCAGGGTGGTGCCATGCATGCCCTGCTGCCTCTGCCACTGGTGGAAAAATGGTGCTGACATCAGTGCTGATTTCATGTGTGATTGTGCCAATTCCCAGCAAGGTCTCACCAAAATTGCACGAGAGCTTGTGGAGCATGTGAGATCACACGTGATATCAGCACAATCTCTCCCAAAATCAGTGCCAATGCCAGAGGTGTTGGGACTGGCACTGCAGGCAGCATCAGGACAGGGCAGCACTTCCCATTTGTGAGGCCAGCTTAACCTTCAGAACTGAGAGGAGGGACACTCAGTTCACACCAACCCACCCCAAGCCCAGTAAGGTGGTGGTGGGGGCGGCTGGATTGCTATATAAGTCTCAGTCCAACTCTATGCTTTACACATTTGTATATGTGTGGCTGGAGGAGACTCTTGAGAGTCCCGTGGACTGCAAGAAGATCAAACCTATCCATTCTGAAGGAAATCAGCCCTGAGTGCTCACTGGAAGGACAGATCCTGAAGCTGAGGCTCCAATACATTGGCCACCTCATGAGAAGAGAAGACTCCCTGGAAAAGACCCTGAAGTTGGGAAAGATTGAGGGCACAAGGGGATGACAGAGGACGAGATGGCTGGACAGTGTTCTCGAAGCTACCAACATGAGTCTGACCAAGCTGTGGGAGGCAGTGGAAGACAGGAGTGCCTGGCGTGCTCTGGTCCATGGGGTCATGAAGAGTCGGACACGACTAAACGACTAAACAACAACAATATGTGTTGCTTACAGAACTGCCTAAACCAAAGTGACCTCTGTAATGTGTATAACAAAAGCAATCTCTATTTTTTCCTTTTAAAAAAGGGCTCCCATCCAGCTCCTGTTCATTTAATTTTTTTAAAAAAACAAGACCCATCCCATTACAATGCTTTCAGCAGACCTGAAAGCCACAATAAGACATTCAGATATTAGATGTACTCTTAGCCTATCAAATATTAGATATGCATAAATATTAGATATGTTTGGGGTAGTTTGGCTCCTGTAATGTTTATGCGAATGAACACAGCAAGACTTCACAATGGAATGGAAGCTGGTGATGATGATGGAAAGAAAATCGAATTGCTTGCTTGCATTTGTGTTAGTGCTCTGCTGTTATCCCCCACAAGGATTCCTTCTGTTAGGCAAGCTGCAAATTTGAGTTTAAAAACCAACAGAGGTTGTTGGGTTTTTTTGTTGTTTTTTTTAAACTAAGAATGTGCAAGATCCTCTTGAGAAATTTCACTCCTCTCAGCAAAACTATTTTAACTTCTTAGCTAGAGCAAAACCCCAAAGTATACCTACCCAAAATGCAAATTGTAGACCAAATGCAATGATGACTCTACATTTAAACACCCACATAAAGGTAGGCTGGTCTGATTTTGGAAAATGGTGGCCAAAAGTAATAACCCAGAATACTCTTGGTATTTTAAACTTTGGGGGATTCTAAGTGCATAGCCTTCCTCACACCTCTTTTATTCTCCACCTTTCTTGCAGGGCTGTTTGTAAGGCAGAAGTAGGGAACCTATGGCCCTTCAGATATTGCTAAACATCTGAAGGGCCACAGATTCCCCACTTAGAATCCCCCAGTTTAAGTAAGACACCAAGAGAATTCTGGGTTATTACTTTTGGTCAGCATTTTCTAAGATCAGGCCAAATGGACAAATTTGTCAATTTTGGCCTAAGTCTATGTTCAAAGACATAGGCTAAGGCAGGATTTGGAGGAAGGGGTTGGCCTGTAATTGCAGAAATAATGGAGAATACTCTATTCCAAATGATTTTAACATGGAGGCATTCCTACCAAATATGAATAAATGAACCAAGCATTGCACAGCTCTTCCAAGATAAAGGGGAAAGGGAGGGATTAATTTTGGCCAGCCTGACTGATGCCCAGTGCTGTTGGAGGTTGACCTTGAGCATGGCCATCATTATGCACCTTTAGGCACTAGGCAAAAGCGTTCCTTTTTAACAAGGCCTTTGGCTAATTGACATACAATGCCCTTTTAAAATGTGTGTGTGGGTATTGGGTTGTTTTTGTTTTTATTTTGATTATGTATTTTGTGTTTTTATATTGTTATTTTATCTTGTAAACTGCCCTGAGACCTGTGGGTATAGGGTGGTAAAATAGGAAGGAAGGAAGGAAGGAAGGAAGGAAGGAAGGAAGGAAGGAAGGAAGGAAGGCAGGCCTCCTGTAAGCAGAGATGGTTTTGAGCAGATACCCTCCCATTTATGATCTTCAACTGGGTGGCCTAAATCTGATTCCCATACAATTTGAAGGCCTCTAGTGCGCACGCACGCACACACACACACACACACACTGGCTTCATGATCTAAAGATTGCTGTATATTGGGGGACTTCCTGTCTGGCTGCCATGGTGAACGGCTGTCCCCATACCAGTGGAGCCTTTCCATGCAGCTAATCGGGGATAATGTGGGAGTAATTATCCTCCCAAGAAAACCCCAGGGACTGGGGGGGGGGCTGCTCCACCCATGGATCGTCCGATACCTGCCACCCGTTCTGAAGGAATGCGGGGGGCAGGGGTTGCTGGGTGCAATGCACTACGCGCTTTGGCAACTCTCCAAAGCTGTCCCCATGAGCAGTGGACACCTGTTTTTTAAGATAAAATTCAGACTTAACTAACAGGCATGCTCTGAACTAAGGGAGATAAAGTACTCTGCTAATTGATTCAGCCACTAGGTGCCAAGCATTCGAGCTGGAGAAGGACTTTCATCATAACTGGAATGCTATTTTGGGGAGGTGAGCCTCCATTATTTTCTCTTGATATATTTTGCATTTGCTGTTTCATTCGGCAAATCTCCGCCCAAAGGACTGTCTGTTTGAATTATGCAAGTGGGACTGAAAGAGAATCTTGCTATTGTTATTGTTATGGTTCAACTACAAAATTGACTGTGTGAAATTTTGACTATGATTCTGGCAATGACCCTTAATGGAATGACAAAAAGAATTTATGATGGGAGCTATGGCATTTTTACTGAGGCACCAGCTTGTTAGCAGCTGGAACAAGATCACAGAAGGGAATTCTGGATATCTGCCTGGTGCTAATGGCGGAATGCAAGCTCCCTCTTTGTCTTGCATGTGATGCACTAAGAATTGCCTTTGTGTGTAGAAGGTGAAAGTGGCGTCGAGGAGAACGCTGGATTGCAACAGGGAAATAAAGAAGAAAATTAAAATATTTCACACAAAACTACAAAGGACTAACTTGCTTGTTAAACAAACTCAGGCTGTTAAAAATAAATGAAGGATCAACATCGGAAATGTTTATTGGGACTATTTGGACTAATTAAGGAATGAAGTACAATATTAGATCATCACTCCCTGAACTTCAGAGCATGGGAAGTCACACAAATATATATAATTTGGCATGATTATTCGGCTTTTTTGATTGTATGATAATTTGGAATGTTTTAATGTGGTTTTTATTGGATTGTGAAAATGGAAAATTTAATAAATATTATTTTAAAAAATAAAATAAAGATTGCTGTATATTAGGGAAGCAGCACCCTTCAGGTCATATGCTGGCTTGCTGCATAAGGATTCAAAGAAGGTAAGCGTGCATAGACCCTCTCCCCTACACTCCAAACAAAGTGCAAAAGAATGAGCCTGAGCTACTTGAAACCAGTATGAGTACCTTTTAATTTACCTTGCAGTTTCTCCTTGGAAATTGATTCCCCTCTGAGAACCAGGTCATAGATTGTGTAACTGCCTATGTCTTCCCAACCCTTGAACTGTTGATATTTATCTGTGTGTCTGAAGGCTGGATGATCCAGGAACAGGACCAGTGGTGAAGGGTCAGGGGCCAGTGCTTTGCTCCATGTTCTCCACATGATCAGTATTGATCTAGTAAATGGATTGTCTATTTTCCTTATCTCCTTCAAGGACAAAGGTAAGAAAGGGTAGCCTTTCATTGAAGGTGTGGAAGGGAACATCTTGAGTTGGACCCAAGGGTCCTCTGTTCTTCCCTTGAGCAATGGGTTCAAGAGCTTGATTCTTGTATAGTATAACTTTATGTTAGGCATTCCCATCCCTCCTTTTGTTCTATGTTCATAGAAAGTTTTGTTGCTTATCCTAGATTCTTTGCCTCCTGACACAAATGCGTTGAGTGTCACAAATGCGTTTAGCTGAAGAGGAGGGATGGGAATAGGCAAAAATTGAAAAATATATAGAAGAACTTAGGTAACACTGACATTTTGACCATGGCTGTTCACCCAAGCCAGCTAAGGCTGAGATGTTTCCATTTCCTAAGTTCTTGTTGAATGCCTTTGTCCCCCCCATAGTTTCTACATCCCAGTTTTCTTGTGTCTGCAGTGAGGTTAATACCTAAGTACTTTAATCCTCCATGTGCTATCAGTCTTGTAGCATTGTCTAAATTTATAGGAAGGAGCCCAGATTTAGAGTAGTTGATTTGCAGACTTCCGGTGCTTGCCACCATGGTGAATAGCAGCTCCCATGTTAGTGGACGCCAGGCATGCAGCCAGTTAAGGATAATTTGAGAGTAATTATCCTTGCAAGCCATGCCCCCCTGGGTCAGGGGGGTGTTGAGCTTTCACTCGCATATCTTCTGGTACCTGCCCCCCACTCCTACGGAATGCAGGGGGCAGGGACGCTGAGTGCATAGCATTGCACGTATCGGAAACTCTCCAATGCAGTCACCATGAGCAGAAGTTTTTCTGCTAAATGAAGCAGCCACTGAGTGCCAAGGTCTCAATCTGGAGAAGATTTTTGTTGTAATTGGATTTGTATGTTGGTGGAGAGGAGCCTTCGTTCTCTCTTTATATATTCACTATGTCATTTTATGAATTGGCAACTCTTCACTGAAGAAAAATTAGCTACTAATGGAGTGTAATTAATAATGGATTGCAAATATTAATGGAATGCAAGGGGGAATAAAAAAGAACTTTATAATGCTTATGGATTAATTGAAAGAACAGAACTGTGTGGAAACATTGGGATGTTTTGTGGCAATGCCCTCTAAGGAGGACTATAACTTTGATTTATTACGGTGCTGGTGAGATATCAGCTTGTTATCGGACAGGAAAGAAATCAAAGAAAATGCTGGAAGTCTGTCCGGAGTAATTGCCAGACACCAGACCGCTTTCGGTTTTCAGAACAGCAAGATGGCGAGAGGCCCTTATGCAGCAAAATTGAGTCCTTGGAGTGTGAGGGGGATGTAAAAAATGATTGAGTACAACAAAAAAGGAAGGACGGATGTTAAAAAAAAGTGTTCCACACAGAAAGTTGCAAGACTTAAACTCCTCTTGCAAAATAAAGGATATGGAATAGTTAAATACAAATGAAAGTCATCACAGCAGTGGCTGTTAATATCCTCTGAATAAGTTGCTGATCTCTGTTGTGTCATTGCATACTGTCCCTTCAGGATTGAAAATCCCAGTAATTAGATTTCTACTTCTACATTTTTTTGACAGCATTTGCTAGTAGTTGAGATGCTTTGTTGCCAAATTCATAATAAGTACTGAGCCATGTAAACTTTATAGGCCAACACTAGCCCTTTGAATTGGGTGAGATTCAAAATAAAATACACCATAATATACTGATGGATTTTGATGAGGTTATAACTGATGTGAAAATGTGGGGAACTGAACTTACAACTGGGAAAATGAGAAATGGAGAGAAAACATAACTGAGAGGTTTCCTTACCTTATGATTTCCTCCAGATTTCTCTGTTGGTCTCTGGAGAATCCTTCAGATTTCTCAAAACTCAGAACTTGACTTACAGGTGTATCCTTTTCATAAAGATAGATTAATGTGTAACCAAATTCTACCAGCAAGAGTGATACCCGCCTCTTTGAAAGCTGCTGGCAGACCCAATATCCATCACCAGCGATCCACAAGCACTGATTATGTCCCTGATTTTTTACATGTAAATGTCTCTCAAGTTATAGAATGACCCTGCAATGTTCTCTGCAGCAGCCATTTGGATTTTGTTGTCAGGTGACTTAGTTCCACTCTGGCTCCCACATTTAAGCCGCTAAACAAATGAAAAGCCAAAATTGTCACATTTAGAGTCTGCACATAATCACATTTCAGAATGGTCCTCTGATGCAGGAAGACCAAGTTATGAGCATTATAATATTGAATTTTAAATAATATATTACACAAAATAGCTTCCAATTTGATTTGGGAAGGGAATATATTTTCATGAATTACTGAATATCTGATTATTGTAGAACGCTCTTGCTATCAGGCATGGAACCTGTCATTCTCCTAAACCCATGATATATGACTTTCATTATCAATATTTAAAGCAACATACAGTATGTAGGGCTGCTGACACAAGAGATGTGGGGCTGTACCTCTAATGTTAGAGAAGGCTCATTGGAATTAATGGGCATGACTACCGGTAACTTAGGAATACTGTCAAGGGGTCTACTGTGAGTAGAACTTAGCTGGCTATAACCCATGGATTTATCGGCTGTGATGCCTATTAGACACTACTCTTTATTAAGAGGAATGGAGTGTAAAAGCAATTCTCATCTGTTCCAACTCTATGATCACACATAGAACCAATATAACTAAATGGGTTGACTTCTTCTGCTACATTAGAAGCAGGGAACCTCTGACCTAATTATGCCTGCCAGGCCTCCCCATTTGACCCACAATGCCAATGTAACCAAGCCATGTCCACCTGTCAGGTGTAGGGCAGGTAAAGATGTGTCTGTATCAAAGGGATTTCTGTGCACTGTGCAAACCCCAATGATCAGACAAATGTCAGCTCAGACAGAAATGGGTTACTTCACATAATTGTAACACTAGGGACTCAGCTATACAGCTGCAAATAAAACGTTTTGAATGTGTTGTAAAGTGCAATATACAATTGTTACACCTGATGGCGACTATGAGCTGTAGCAAATTCAATGCATTTTTCAAAGCAATTTAAAAAAAAAGCATTTTCACAATGCCTTTGACATGTGTGTAGATTCCACCTAGGTGATTAAGAGATGGGCAACCTTGCCCAACTATCAGACTTGGTCCATGGAAAAAGAAAAGGTTCTGGCCCCAGATCCAGCTCCTTCTCAATGAACTACATAACTATGCATCCATTGCTTGGCTTCTGGTCTCCCACTTCACAAATCTGAACAACTGTGTGAGGTATCACAGGAAAAGGATGTAGGTAAGCATAATAATATCAACACATCAATAAACCAAATGTTACGTATCATACATATATCATACACCACAAACGTAACAGGCTGAAATCACTATCCACTTTTCATTGTTTATCTCAATTTGTGTATTCAATCATAGTAAAACTGACTATCAAGCATACAAAATAATATAGAGGTCAATACAACAATAAATCAGTCCAATAATCAAACAATCCAAATAATAATTCAAATCCTTAGTACAACATACTGCGGTTGAAGTCCCAAGGCAGATCGTACTACATTTGAAAGTAGTTGTAGATAAAAAAATGTAAGGTCGTTGAAGTCTTGATACGTGAATGGAGCACTAATTAGTTTTTTGGTAGGGAGTAGGTTGGGAGTTGGGAGTGAACCTACTCCCTACCAAAAAACTAATTAGTGCTCCATTCACGTATCAAGACTTCATCTAGGCAACGACATCCTTATCTGTCACGATTTACAACTGAGAATGAAACCGTCACTCCTTCTCTAGACAATTTTCAGATGTGGTGTACTCATTAAGACAACGACCTTACATTTTTTTATCTACAACTACTTTCAAATGTAGTACGATCTGCCTTGGGACTTCAACCGCAGTATGTTGTACTAAGGATTTGAATTATTATTTGGATTGTTTGATTATTGGACTGATTTATTGTTGTATTGACCTCTATATTATTTTGTATGCTTGATAGTCAGTTTTACTATGATTGAATACACAAATTGAGATAAACAATGAAAAGTGGATAGTGATTTCAGCCTGTTACGTTTGTGGTAAGCATAATAAAGCTTGTGAGGCACTTTACAACTTTTAAGTTACTGTACTATGCTGTTACCCGCAGATCTCAGGGAGGTTCACAGCACAAAAGTACAACATAAAAAACAAAACATAACAAAAAGAAAAACAAAAATAAACCAATAATCCCCCTCCCACAAAACATTTAAAAGGGCATTGGATGTCAATCAGCCAAAGACTAACATTTTCACCTGACATCTAAAGGTGTATAAGGAAGATGCCAGCTGAACCTCCCTGGGGATAGGCATGATTACCTTAGGTATATTAATTTCTGTTGTCTTTGTCCATGGAGTTTTCTTGGCAGGGATACTGGAGTGGCTTGTCGGTTCCTCCTCCAGGTGGATCAAGTTTGGTCCAAACTATCCACTATGACCTGTCCATCTTGACCTGTCCATAGCGTCCCTGAGTTATTCAAGCCCCTTCACCATGACAAGGCAGTGATCCATGAAGGGGTTAAAGCTATGGTTTTCCCAGTAGTAATGTACGGAAGTGAGAGTTGGACTATCAAGAAGGCTGATCACCGAAGAATTGATGCTTTTGAATTATGGTGCTGGAGGAGACTCTTGAGAGTCCCATGGACTGCAAGAAGATCAAACCTATCCATTCTTAAGAAAATCAGCCCTGAGTGCTCACTGGAAGGACAGATCGTGAAGCTCAGGCTCCAATACTTTGGCCACCTCATGAGAAGAGAAGACTCCCTGGAAAAGACCCTGATGTTGGGAAAGATGGAGGGCACAAGGAGAAGGGGACAACAGAGGATGAGATGGTTGGACAGTGTTCTCGAAGTTTCCAATGTGAGTCTGACCAAACTGTGGGAGGCATTGGAAGACAGGAGTGCCTGGTGTGCTCTGGTCCATGGGGTCACGAAGAGTCGGACACGACTAAACGACAACAAAAATTAATTTCTGTGGATCTTCTCTGAACTGGACTTGGCTACTATCCAGTGATCTACTCCTTATGACTAACATTGGATACAACATTTACCTTTTTACCTTTACAACCCTCTAAATATGGGTTGCATTGATTATTTTGCATTTTCAGTTTTGGGACCGAAACAGATGTTTCATGTTGAGGTAGAAGTAGCCACTGGAACAGTAACACCCAAACTTCCTTGTGTGAACATTTTCCATTTTTGTAGTGTTCTAATGTCCTGTGACATTTCATGATCTGGTGGCATGAAGATGTCATTGAGGACTATTGGGAGGGAGAGAATGGGATGCCATCTATATAACTAGTTGTATTTTGCCGAATTATGAAATTCTTTAAGGAAGGTATGAACAACTGAGAAGTGAAGTAATTTCCCCCTGGCAGTGTCAAAAATAAGGTAAGGTATTTGACCTATGCCATTCAATGAATATGGCTTTCATTGCTTTCTTCTCTGGAAGCCCAGAGGTACCTGGGCAAGGATACTTAAGAACTCAACTCAGAAGAAAGGCACTTTTGTTTGTGACACGCTGATGAGTTGGTTACTTTTCCTCTCTTATGTCAATTGCCTTCAATTGGAGAAAGGGCTATACATCAGTTGTGGAGCACCTTTTGAATGCAGAAGGTCTCTGTTCAATTCCTTTTTTAAAAAATCATTTTTTATTGGTTTTATATAAATTCAATAATAAATTCGCACATTTATCTTCACATCTTATACCGTTTTGGCTTTTTATGGCCGTGACTTCCGTCAAACCTTCCTTATGATGTTCTAATATCTATTCCTTATATCTATATTTCCAAAGTCAATCATTGTTTTATATTATTGTTTTCTAAAATTAATCACTATATCTTCATATTAACAACAATATTTCTTCCTTACTCTACAAAGCCTCTTGCAATCCTACCAACATATTCAATTGAATACAATTTTCCTTTAAATAGTCTGTAAATTTAGCCCAGTCTTTGATGAACTTCTGGTCCCGCTGTTCACGGATTCTCCCCGTCATCTTGTCCAATTCTGCATACTCCGTTAGTTTCACAATCCATTCTTCTTTTGTCGGTGTTTGTTCTTGTTTCCATTTTTGCACTATTAACATTCTCGCCGCAGTCACTGCAAATTGGAAAAGCTTAAAGTCTTGCTTTTCAATGTCTGTACCTGTAATTCCCAGTAAAAATGCTTCTGGTTTTTTAACAAATGTATATTTCAACATTTTCTTAATTTCACCGTATATTATATCCCAGAAGCCTTTCACCCTTTTACACTCCCACCACATATGATAAAATGTACCTTCTTTCTCTTTGCATTTCCAACACTTATTATCAACCTTATATATTTTCACCAGTTTGACCGGTGTAATGTACCATCTATACATCATTTTTAACATATCTTCTTTTAGTGCATTACATGCAGTAAATTTCATTCCTTCCTTCCACAGTTTCTCCCAGTCATCTAGCATAGTCATAGTATTATGACCAAAATCTTTTGCCCAATGTATCATCACCGACTTCGCTTCCTCATCTTTCAAATGCCATTCCAGCAATATTTTATACATTTTTGACAATGTTTTATAATTGTTATTCAGTATTTCTATTTCAAACTTAGATTTAACATCTCCAAAACCATTTTTCTTCATATCATTTTTAAACATTTCGTTAATCTGATAATAATGCATTTTTAATTTCCAATTTACACCATCATGTTGGAGTAACATTTCATATGTTACCCAATTTCCACTCATATTAGTTTTCTTTATGCACATCGCTTCTAGTGGCGATAGCCACCATGGTGTTTTTCTTTCTAATAGATTTTTGTACCTATCCCAAACATCATATAGAGACTTTCGGAATATGTGGTTTCCAAAACTTTTATGTACCTTCGTTTTGTCATACCATAAATATGCGTGTCATCCAAATCTGTTATCATGTCCTTCCAGATCTAATAGATCTGGTTTTTTCAATATCATCCATTCCTTTAACCAACTGAGACAAGCTGCTTCGTAATACAATTTCAAGTCTGGCAGGGAGAATCCACCTCTTTCTTTACATTCAGTTAATAATTTAAATATTATTCTTGGTTTTTTCCCCTGCCAGATAAATCTTGAAATTCTTTTTTGCCATTCTTCAAATACTGCTGTCCCCTTGATTAGTGGAATTGTTTGGAATAAAAATAACATTTTTGGTAGCACGCTCATTTTGATCGCAGATATTCTTCCTAATAAGGAAAATTTCATTCTTTCCCACACTTCCATGTCTCTCTTTATTTTGTTCCAAACCATGTCATAATTATCTTGAAATAGGTTAATATTTTTAGGTGTTAACCAAATACCCAAATATTTTACCTTCTTAACCACTTCTATGTTTGTTTGCTGTTGCATTTTCTCGATCATTCCATTGTCCATATTTTTAACTAACATCTTACCGTATTTTCCGGCGTACAAGACGACTTTTGAACCCCGAAAAATCTGCTCCAAAATCGGGGGTCGTCTTGTACACCGGATACTGCAGCGCGGCGCGGGGACTTGCCGAGCAGCGCCAGAATCGTGTCCATGGCTCCGCAGAACTGATTTCTGGCACTGCGGACATTTTGGATATGGGCATCGCAGCACCAGAAATCGCTTCTGCGCATGTCCGCGCTCCGCAGAAGCGATTTCTAGTGCTGCGGACATTTTGGATATGGGCAGTGTGGCACCAGAAATCGCTTCTGCGCATGTCCAAAATGTCTGCAGTGCCAGAAATCGCTTCTGCGGAGCCGCAGACGCGATTCCGGCGCCGCTCGACTTTTTTTGAGTTAAAATATAGAGTATATCCCAAACTCTATATTTTAACTCGAAAAACTGGGGGTCATCTTATACACCCAGTCACCTTGTACGCTGGAAAATATGGTAGTTTTCTTTTTATTTAGTTTAAATCCTGTGGCTTGGCCAAATTCCTTCATCTCTTCTAGAACTGCTTTGGAGCTTTCAATAGGTTCCTCAATTGTCAGTACCAAGTCATCGGCAAAGGCTTTTACTTTATGTTGTTTTCTTCCAACTGTTAATCCTTTAATTCTTTCTGATTGTCTTATTGCTTTCAGGAGGACTTCCAGGACTGAGATGAATAATAATGGTGATAGTGGACACCCTTGCCTTGTTCCCTTGGTTATTGCTATATTTTCAGTCAATACATTGTTTACAATTATTTTTGCTTTCTGTTCCAAATATATTGCTTTTATACTTCTTAAAAATCTTTCTCCAATATCCATTGCTTCAAAGTTTTTTATCATGAAATCCCATGAGATATTATCAAACACTTTTTTCTGCATCCACAAAGATCATTGCTGCCTGCTTTTCATTCCTGGCAGACAAATATTCTATTATGTTTATCACATTTCTTGTGTTATCTTTTATATGTCTGCCAGGTAGAAAGCCAGCTTGGTCTTCATGGATTATTTCTTTATTTTTTATTTTGCAATATGTTTTTATTCCATTATTTCTTTATTTTCTATTTTTTATTTTGCAATATGTTTTTATTCCATTTTCCATATACTACAACAAAATACTCAGAATATCAATTCAAATGAATCCAATACATATACCTATATACGAGTATTGTGACCTCCCTCCCCTTCCACCCTGGTTTTCCCCTTTCACCTCCTTCTTACGCTTTCCTTTACATAGATTGCCTTATATAATTTACATATTTTCTATATATATTCTATTTGTTACATTGTAAGTATTATGTCAAAACCTGTGAATGTATTCATGTCTTTACAATAATTCTTCAAATACTCAATAAATTTACTCCAATGTGATTGAACCTTTTGGTCTCTTTGGTTGCTGATTCTTCCTGTTAATTTTGCCAATTCCAAATATTCCGTTAATTTTAATCTCCATTCCTCCAAAGTTGGTATCTCAGCTGATTTCCATTTTTGAGCCCATAGGATTCTAGCAGCAGTGGTAGCATACAAAAATAATCTTTGATCCTCTCTCCCAATTTCTTTACCCACCAAACCCAACAGGAAAGCTTCAGGTGTTTTAGGAAAAGTATACCTTAATATTTTCTTTATTTCATTATATATTGATTCCCAAAATGCCTTAGCTTTCCCGCAGACCCACCACATATGGTAAAGATTACCATCCTCTATTCTACATTTCCAGCATTTCTTCTCTTTCATTCTATACATTTTTGCCAGTTTGGTGGGGGTTACATACCAGCGGTACATCATTTTCATGATGTTTTCCTTTAATACTGTACAGGCTGTAAATTTAATATTTTGGTTCCATAATTTATGCCATCTATCAAATTCTATATTATGTCCTATATCAATAGCCCATTTTATCATACATTCTTTCACCTCTTCATCTATGGTGTACCACTCTAATAATATATTATACATTTTTTATAACAATTTTCCTTTTCCTTCCACCACCTCCATCTGGAATTTTGACTTGGTTCTGTTGAATCCTTTTTTCCTTTTTTCCTCATTAAACAACCCATACACTTGATGATACTGGATCCAGCCTGTTAAGTTTGCTGCTACCTGCTCATACGGTTTTATCTTCCACCCTATATCTGTTTCCATTATCAGTTCATCATAAGTAATCCATTTGTTCTCCATATTCACCTTTTTGATTGTGAGTATTTCTGTTGGGGATAACCATCTCGGCGTTTTTCTTTCTAGCAGATTTTTATATCTTTGCCATACCTCAAATAATGGTTTCCTAATTATATGTGATAAAAAGTCTCTATGTATCTTAACTTTGTCCTGCCATAGGTACGCATGCCACCCGTACCTGTTGTTGAAACCCTCCAAATCCAATATGTCCGTCTCTTTCAACACCATCCATTCTCTTATCCATATCAAACAAGCTGCCTCATAATAAATCCTCACATCAGGCAATCCGAATCCTCCTCTCTCCTTTCTATCCACTAAAAGTTTATGTTTTATTCTGGGAGGTTTCCCTTGCCAAACGAATTTAGATAAGATCTTTTGCCAATCTTTCAGTTTTTCTGTTCCTTTAATCACCGGCAGCATTTGAAAGAGGAATAAGATTTTTGGTATTATATTCATTTTTATGGCAGCTATTCTTCCCCATAACGAAAGCCTCAATCTATTCCAGGTGTCCAATTCCTTTCTGATCTCTTTCCACAATATCACATAATTGTCATTAAATAAATTTATGTTTTTGGATGTCAACCTGATACCCAAGTATTTTATTTGCTTCCCTACCTCAATTCCAAATTTCTTTTGCAACTCATCACTTTCTTGTTTATTCAAATTTTTCACCATCATTTTTGTCTTTTTAAAATTAATTTTGAAACCAGCTAATTTACCAAATTTGTCCACCTCTTTTAATGCTTCCTCTATACCCGTTTCGGGCTCCTCCAAAGTCACTACGATGTCGTCTGCGAATGCTTTGACTTTAAATTCCTTCTTTCCAACTTTAATGCCTTTTACTGCAGTGTTTTCTCTTATATTGTTCAATAATACCTCCAAAATGGTTATAAATAAAAGTGGGGATAAGGGGCACCCTTGTCTTGTGCTCTTAGTGATGTCAAAATTTTCTGATAATGTATTATTAATAATTAACTTTGCTGTTTGATCCCTGTAGATGGTCTTGATTCCTCTTACGAACTCTCTCCCAACATCCATTTTTTCTAGTGTTTTTTCCATAAATTTCCAGGACAGGTTGTCAAACGCTTTCTCCGCGTCAATGAATATTAACGCTGCTTTCTTATTTATCTTCATCTCAAGATATTCAAGTCTATGATCGTTCTTACGTTATTTCTCATTTGACGTCCTGGAAGGAAGCCTGCCTGGTCCTTATGAATTCGTTTATTTAAGACTATTTTTAATCTACTGGCCAGGATATCCGCAAATAGTTTATAATATAAGTTCAGTAATGAGATTGGCTGGTAATTTTTAACATCTAATAAATCTGAATCCTGCTTGGGAATTAATGTAATAATTGCCTCTCTCCACGTACTTGGAACCTGACCTTTAGTTAGAATATCATTCATTACTTCTACAAGGATTGGTATCAGTTGCTCTGCCAGTTCCTTATAATATTTTGAAGTCAATCCATCGGGGCCTGGGGCTTTCCCCATTTTCATTCTTTGGATTGCTGATTTAAACTCATCTGCTGTTATTTGTGCATTTAATCTCTCTTTGTCTTCTTTTGAAATTTTCTCCAATTTATGTTTTTCCAGGAACCTCTCCATTTCTTCCTCATCCTCCTGACCTTTTCGGTACAGTTCTTTATAGAAAGTTTCAAATGCTTCTTTGATTTCTTTTGGCTTCTCTGTTACTTTATTATTTTTTAATATTTTATTTATCATCTTTTGATTTTGCCGTTTTTTTAATTGCCACGCCAGCAATTTCCCCATCTTGTTTGCATATGCAAAATTTCTTTGTTTACTCCATTTTAGCTTCCATTACTGCTTTACTCGCATCCCAAACAATACTTTCTTTTGTTTCTTGGTTCCTGTTGATTACAAAGGAGTCCATCAATTTCTTTCTTGCTTTTTCTTCCAGATCTTTATCATCAAGTAGATTTTCATTGAGTCTCCATCTAAAAGTCTTTTCCTCCAGTCCTTTTATCTCACAGAATATCGGATTGTGGTCTGATAATGTCCTTGGTTGTATTTCAATTTTTCCAATTATTAGTGCTAATTCACTGGATATCATAACGTAGTCTATTCTTGCTGTTGATTGATTGGGTTCAGAGAGGTGCGTGAATTGTTTATCCAATGGGTGTCTCAACCTCCAAATGTCCACCACATTACAACTTTTCATCAGTGAGAAAAAAGTCTTTGGTAATTTACCTTCTTTAGAATCCATTCTTTTTCTCATTCTGTTGATTTCCAGTGAGATCACCCCATTCATATCTCCCATAATCACCATTCTTTGGTCCAAATACTCAAAGAGCATTTCTTCCAATCTGTTGTAAAATTCTGACTTGTTTTCATTCGGTGCATAGATTCCGACAACAATTATCTTTTCGCCTTGTGTCATGACTTGGACTGCAATTATCCTTCCTTCTTCATCCTTGAATAGTTGTTTGGCCTCCAGATGTTGTTTGATATATATGACTACTCCTCTCTTTTTTGTTCTGTCCGATGTTATAAATTCATTTCCTAGTTTCTTTTTAACCAAAATTCTTCTATGTTTCCTTGCGATGTGTGTTTCCTGTAAACAAATAATGTCCAAATTTTTCTTCTGTAAAACATGTTCAATCTTGTTTCTTTTCTGTTTTTGATTAATTCCGTTAACATTCCACGTCAACAATCTTAAAGCCATTTTTGGTTTTTCTGTTTTTTTTGTCTTGTCTTGTTTCTTCTTCTTCTTCTTCCTTATTAATATTTTCTTCTTCCTCCTCCTCATCGACCCCAGCCGGGGCAGCACATGCTCCTTCTGGTGGTTCCTCTTCCTTCTCCAATTCTTTGTACTTCCGAAGAAATTTGTTAATATCCGCCATACCTTTAAGTTTGTGTTTTTTCTCTTTATAGAAAAATGATATTCCTTCTGGAAACTCCCACTTAAAGTTAGTTTCCTTTTTTCTTAACATTTGTGTCAGTGGTCTATATTGTTCACATTTTTTCAATAGCCTGAGTGGGATATCCTTAAATATGATTATCATCGTGTTGTCAATGTATAGCCTTTCGTCTCTGTTCTTCATTAAAATTGAATTGCTCATAATTTTGTCCTTAAAGATTATTAAACAGTCTCCTGGAAATTTCTTTCCTTTTCTGTTCTTCTTTATTCTAAAGACATTCACCACATTCGTAGCAAATTCTTCTCTCTCCATTCCTAACCATTGTGCCAACTCGACAATATTTTTTTCTGCAATATTTTCTCCCTGTGTTTCTGGTATTGATCTCAATCTCAGATTTGTTTCTCTTTGTCTCAGGTCCTGCATAGCAATAGAATCCCACATTTCTTCTTGTGTTTTATTGACCTCTGACACAGCACTGTTAAGTTTTTCATCTTCCTTTTTTAATTCTTTAACATCTTTTTGTACACGTTTCACTCCTTCAGTCTTTTGGATTCTCTTATCCACCTCTTGTATCTGTGTCTTTAGTTCTTTAACTGTCAGGTCCCATTTTTGATCCATTTTTTTCAATTTATTTTCCATATTCTGTTCGCTTTGTTTAATATCCTTTATTTCTTTTTTTCAATTTGGCAAGCTAGATAGATAGATAACTTTATTGCAGCTATAAGCTCAAACATATATACATAAATAGGTACACAAATCAAGCATTTTTATTATTTCTTTACACTCTTCTTGTTTGGATCCTCTTCTGTCTCCCGGTGTTGCTCCTCCATCCATTCCCTTCTTCTTTTCTTTTTCCATTTTGCACTATTATAATAAACTCTTTTTCCTGATGTTATCCTTCTATTTCACCACTAGATGTCCCCCTCCCTTCCCCAGTTTAACTTTCAGCTTTTCCAAATACCAATATCCTTTTCGCCACTAGGGGCGTTTTATACCAAAACACAACCAAGCTATATCCAAAGGAATGGGGAAGGGGGGGTGGGCGGGATGGTGACAGCGACAAACTGGAGATCATAAAACAATGCAAGTTAAATCAATACCTTCCAATTAGCCTTATCCACCAAACTAAAAGTCAGAGCTAAAGTTTAAAACGTCCTTTTTCTCCAATAAGTCTTTTGCCACTTGCCTGGCTAATCCAATATGAGATGGTAAGATCAAAGGGAAAGAAAGAACCAAAGGAGCGCACTCCCCAAAACCATGAAGAAAAAACAAACAAACAAAAATAAGAAAAAAGCCTTCTGCCACTTGGATGGCTAATTCCAAAAGGAGGGGACTGGAACCAATATCTTCAGCCTTTTGGCTTAATCCAATCCGCCCAGCATGGGTCAATGTGGGGGAATTTGTCTCTGGAGGCACTTCCAACTCGAAGTAACAAAGAAACAAAAAAAGGGGGGAATGAGGCTATTACCGCTCCCGCAGAAAATAAACCAAAATTATTATGCCAAGACACCAGAGCTCTATTTAGCTCTATTTAGGTGAAAGTCTGTTGCTGGTGAGGCAGTTCTAGTTCAGGCTATAAAGTTATATTAAAACTTTTACGGAGTTGCGCAGTTCAAAAAGAAATGAAAGTGAAAGGGAAGCTCCTTCCCCAGTGGGTCTCCATTGTTCAGCAAAGACAAAAAATAATATATAAATCAATTCCAAAATAAGAATCTCCCCAACCTGTCCTCTCTCCTTAGGCTTGTGCCCACTTTTAAATCCATTTTTTTTGCGTTGTAGGTTTTAATTTAAACCCCGTTTAAAGCTTTGTGCTAACGCTATATATATACAATCAATCACAGTCAGGGCTGACCTCCTTTTTAAACCCCGCTGTCTTCCGAATGTTTATTGTCCAAATAAATATTTTTACCGACCTTTTAAGTTCCAATTTGGGTTTTTTCTTTGTTTGAGAATCGGTCGCTGAGCCGTGGAGACTCAAGGCTGCATTTCCCGCAAGTAGAAGATGGCTACCCGTGCCGGTGCCTCAATCTCGCCAACCTTCCCGCCCCCAAAAAGGGGGTTTCCCGGTGGCGGAGAGACCACTCTTCGGCACTGCTGGGTACAGTCCTCAAAATGTATCCTTTTGAGGTTTTCAGGGGGTTGTGGTGGGTCTCTGTTCAATTCCTGACTTCTCCAGGTACAGCTAGGAGAGATCCCTGTGTGAAATCCTGGAGAGTTGGTGCCAGTCAGTGTAGACAATGCTGAGCTAGATGGACCATTGTTCTGCCTTGGTGTAAGGCAGCTATCTATGTTCTAGACATGTTGAATTGGAGAGGATATATATCTGATGTTGCATTACACTGCGTTGCGCAGAGTTGCGTGAGTTCAAAAGAAAGACAAAGAGTTTTGACCTGCAAAGCTCTGAGTGGAAAGTGCATCCCGCAACCCAGTCCTCAGGTTATTTTATTAACACAAAACCTTTCGTCACAGAATTCGAAAAGGCCAATGAGAATCACCCAGCGCCTCCCAAAAAATCCCCACATGGGAACAGGGCGATGTAACAAAGACTCCTTGAAGTTTTGCAGGACTTGATTTCCCCCAGGAACTAGATTCCCTTACCTAATCTAAATACATTCCAGAGATCAGGAAGAACAGCAGAAGACTTGAGATTGAGGGGAGGAAGGAAGGGTAATCATCCTTGGCAGATCCTGCCATTTGGCCAGCTGATACTTTTGCACCAGGGCCTCAAGGATTTCAACATATCTACTTCAAAGAGAAAGAAGATACTATGGGGGTATCAAAGAGAAACATTCTTACCAGCCAGTTGCTAATTGAGTTTACAGTAACAGGTCAGCAAACACTGTTTTTCTAAAGAGATACGTGACTATCCCATCTCAGGGTTATGGAAGCAGCAGTAGCCAATTTCTTGCCAATTTATGCCATGTAGAATTTTTCATAAGAAATCATACTCTAATCCAGACCAGCAAGGAACCCGGCATTACACACAATCAATAATTGATCTCGGAACGCCCGAGCTCTACTCGCACAATGAATGGAAAATATATCATTTCCTAATCATAATTCTACATGAACACCACAATCTGATACATAAGCAAGTACAAAACACGATGCTCTTGCTACCACCACCACCACTTCTCTTCTCCATACTCACTGCTATTACTGGGGATACCTGAGGAATTTCATACTCCATTTCTGCACTTCCTAGACTAAATAACATAAGAATAGCCCGGTTGGATCAGCCCAAAGTATACCGGTATAGTTGAGCCTCCTGTTTCTCATAGTGACCAAACAGATGTACACAAGTAAGACATGAGCACAATAGCCCCATCCAGCTGCCTTTCCCCAGTGACTGCTATTTAGAGGTTTATGCTGCCTCTGATTCTAGAGGTAATATATAGCTGTAAACCATGTGTGTGTATATTGAAATCTAGTTCTGCTTTGGATTTCACAAGTCTCTAAATCATGGAATTGATTCCTTTAGAAATTTACAATAATGAGATGATCCAAAGACTTCCCTTCATTTTGATGGCCATTCAATGGGCTAGACATCCTGGCTGTTGCTGTGTGCATTCAAAATGGAGCCTTGAATGGTCATTGGAGTGATGGTGTTTGATGCCATGTCTTTCTGAGACACACTGTATGTGTGTGTGGGTACAATCAGGGGGAATGTAAATTGTGTGATTAATGTGCATAATAACTAACCATTGTGTACATTCACCAGGTCTCATGGTGAACCTTCCACGAAGAGGTTTATATTCTTCAGGTGCAATGAACATTCTCTGGTCAGTGTGCACAGTCTCCAAGAAATATGCTTCTCTCACTTTTTATTTTCTTGTTCAGAAGTTTGCAATATCCCCCCCTCCCTGGCTACTTCTGGCCCACTGCATAATCTTACATAGCTCTCAACATACTCTCCCACTGATTAGCCAAGTGGAAGAAAGAGTGGTGAGGGGGGTTTCCAGCTGAATATCAACTTTTATCTGCACTACAATCTCTTTTCACCACTCTCAGCTGTTCCTCAGCCACCTGAGCAACACAAGGGAGATTGCATGGAGAGAAAAGTTTTAAACCTCCGTCTGCTACCCACCCCCTCATGATTCTGATGGAACTTGTTCCTGGTATTGCTCTTGAGCTTAGGAAAAAGCTTAATAGCAGCATGGGGCCAATCATCATAGGAATCACAGAGGAGGGAAGACTTAAGCAGCTAGAGGAGGGATACCCAGCAGGGAATGCAGGGCTGAGAGAGAGAGAGTGTGTGAAGTGCTTCTAATCCTTGGACTTCTAATTGAAGCAAGTCGGCCTCCTGCATCCATGGGAGAAAACTCACAGTGCTCCTCTGAACAATTTCAACATGTATAGTACCTTGGACTCCTTGATGGAAGAAAGGGGGAAATATCAATGTAGGAAAGAAAGTAAACAAATAATTCCATCTATTCCCCATGCCTTCCATTTTCTCCCTCCAACAAATCACCCTCCATGACCACTGATCATGTGCAGGCTTTATAGTCTCTTTTTTTAGGGGAGGGTTTGATCCCTCCCCTTAGTCCCTGTCCCAATTGCTTGCATTTTTTCAAGCCTGCTGATACCTCCCGCATATGCATGGGATGTACCATTTTGGCTACATCAGTGATGGTGCTCATACTCTAAACATCAGAAATAGAGGGCCTGAGATATCCTTCATTCCAGATGGGTGACTCACTACTGTGGAAATTGGTGTCGCTGCTGACTGCCTCTCACAACACACTTCCCATTAAGCAAGTCTCTCATGTTGGAACATGTGCAAAAGGTTAAAGAAAACTTCTCCTGACCTACTCAATGGGGTGGGGTGGGGAGCATTGGTTGGGAAAAGGCTGTATAAACATACCAGGCTACTTTGCTGCCTCTCATCTTTCCCATCCACCCCTTTTTCTGCTGACTCCACACCTTTCCACTAAGTTGTCTTTTCTCCCTCACTGCTGATTGTATAGCTAAGTTCAAGAAAGTTTAAATGCATTACAAAATGGCTTGGTTAATGACTCAGAAAACTGTGGAATGGGCAGGACAGAAACAGAAAAGTAGTGCATTGCTTTCCTTCTGCATAAATTCTGTGTCACCGCTTCAGCTCCCCGCTTCTCTCCAACCCTGCCCACTTCTCCATCCCTTACTTATACATCAAGTGGATTTATTTTATGACTAAGGTCAACTCTGCTGGCTTAATTTGGCTGATTTGCATAAACCCATCGAGAGCAAAGGAGGCTGCAGAGAGGGCTCCCTCTCTGTTGCAATTTTTCCAATAATTCATACTGTTAGCTGTGAGTGGCCTTTTGTGGAGGGGGGAGGGAGGTGGCAGCTTTCCAGCTGACATACTGTAATAATATGCACATAGGTTTAATGTTGAAAAATGCCAAGAGGTGGATTAATGGCATCACATGGACTGGCAGCTGAGCCGATGCTGTACTCTGTGATATACCACACTGACCTGAAGCAGGAATGGAAAGTAGAAAGATTTTAAAAAGTGCATCCTTTCTATATTAACTCTTTGGATATGTGTGCCACTTCATAGATTAATAGAACTGTAGAGTTGGAAGGGACCCCAAGGGTCATCTAGTCCAACCCCCTGCAAAGCAGGAATCTCAGCTAAAGCATCCATGGCAGATGACCATCCAATCTTTGGTTAAATCCTCCAAGGAATGGGAGTCTACAACCTCCTGAGGGAGACCATTCCACTGTCGAACAGCTCTTGCTGTCAGAAAGTTGTGGCACCCCACTTGTCACTTTTTTCCAGGATGACGAGGAACCATTAATGAGTACTCTTTGGATTTGGTCATGGGGGGCTTTGTCAAAAGCCTTACTGAAATTGAGAAACACTATGTCAGGGGTCCCCAGACACACCGCGTGGCAGGCCGGTTCCTCCGGCGATGATTGCGCGGCGGGCCGGAGGGAGGGGGAGCACGCGCCCATACGCGTGCGCAATCGCTTTTTCCAGCATGGCGCGGCACCGGAAATAGCATTTGTGCATGCACAAACATCATTTACGGTGCAATGTGGCATCTGAAATAGCTTGTGCGCAATGCACATGGCCCTCTGTGGACCCGGAAATGACTTTTGTGCATGTGCAAACGACCCAGAGATGGGCAGCCACGACAGACCGCACTGCACTGGTAAGAGCGGGCGGCGGCAGTGGGTGGCGGGGGTTGCTGGGGTTGCCGGGGGCTGGATAAATGAGCCCCTCAGTCTGCCCCCGGGCCTTAGTTTGGGGACCCCTGCACTATGTCCACAGCATTTTCCTGATCCACCAAGTTTGTAATACCATCAAAAAAAGAAAAGAAATCAGATTGGTCTGGCATGACTTATTTTTTGAGAAACCCATGCTGGGTCTTAGTAATCACAGCATCCTTTTCTAAATGCTCACAGACTGACTGTTGAATTATCTGTTCTAGGAGCTTCCCTGGTATCAATGTCAAGCTCACCGGTCGGTAGTTCTCTGAGTCTTCCTTTCCCCCGCTTTTGAAGATGGGGACATTTGCCCACCTCCAGTCTGTAGGGGCTTCACCTGTTCTCCAAGAATTCTCAAAGATAATAGACAAAGGCTCTGAAATTATACCTGCAAGCTCCTTTAGTACCCTTGGATTCAGCTCATCAGGCCCTGGAGATCTGAATTCATTTTAAGTAGCTGGGTGTTTCCTTACTACCTCTTTTACTGTCTTGGGCTGCAGCTCCCTCCTTTCATCATTTATTCTGTTATCACCAGGTTGGGCATCACTTTCCTTTTGGGTGAAGACAGAGGCAAATTATAGTTTCGCCTTTTCTCTGTCACCCAATAGCATTTCTCAGTGTTCCCCACACAAGGGGAAACATGAGAAGGCCCTCTTCCTGGTTGCCTGTAACTTCGCTTCTCGCAGTGAGGGAACCAGCAGAAGACCCTCACAGGAGGACCTCAGTGTCCAGGCTGAATGATGGGGGTGGAGATGCTCCTTCAGGTATACTGGGCCAAGGCCATTTAGGGCTTTAAAGGTCATCACCCACAGTTTGAATTGTGCTCGATTTAAAAGGGAGGTAGAGCTGGCAGGAACCGTTCTATACGCTCTGTCTTTCAAAGTCTCCTTGGAGTGTTCTAAGGTCTGTAGCTGCTCTTGAGTCTTCTCCTCTTGTTTACTGGAGCTTATCTGGATATAAAGGCAGGAACCCTATGGCTTGAGTACAGCCTACTCTCAGCTTGCCGTGTCTGGAGCAATGTGATTCCCTTTCTCTGAGATTGTCTCAATGGAAGGTAGCAAGTGGGTCATCCATGATCCAGGAGCCCTGGATCTGAAGGGGTTAGGTCAAGAGTGTAAAAAGACTCCTCCAAGTCCATCTCCTCCTGTCTCTTCCTCCTCTGGGGGTTGGTGGTGGCAGGAATTGTTCTGTGCACTGTATCTTTCACAGCCACCTTAGTGTGTCCTGCGGTCTGCAAATGCTGTCCTCATTTTTGCAGCTCCAATGATAGTGTGACTTGTGGCTGTCCTATTTCTTTGTGTCAAATTCCTCTAGGGGCTAGAAGGGAAAGGAGAATGTTAGCCACTTTGAGACTTCTTCAGGTAGTGATAAAGCGGGATATCAAATCCAAACTCCTCCCCCTCCCCCCTCCCCCTCCCCTCCTCCTCCCCCCCCTCCTCCTCCTCTTCTTCTTCTTCCTCCTCCTCCTCCTCCCCAGGGGCAAACCACTGGTGTTGCTGTTCTATCACAGTCAACTCAGCTGTATTGAGAAACTCTGCATCTTGTCCTGTAGCTTGAAGGCAGGCCTCAGGCTGCTGTACTTTCTCTTCCAGCAAGGCAACCAGTTTGCACTTGCTACATGTGTACTTTTGTACATTCCCTGGCAGAAAGAAAAAAATGGCAGAGGTGTAGCAGCTCCCTCACCCTCCATATCTTTTGATCCTTAGCACACCATGAAACTGTACTGTGGGCCTCTCCCTTCAAACTCCCCCACTAAATACCTTTGCAAATGCCCCTATTTGCAAGTTCTGTTCATGAGCTTTTGGTTGCGAGCTCCCAGAAGCTGCAATGAGCTAAATCTGACTGCTGCTGGCTGCTAACTATAAAACGCACCACACACATAGAAGATAACTTACTTTCAAGTGTTATAATGTATCATTGCATATAAGTATTGTATATGATGATTGCTTGCTTATAATTGCAGTTATGGGCTAACACACAAATATGTCAATTCCTATTGAACAAATGCTGTTAGGCTTGCTGGCAAGAGAGATCCAAGTCAACTCCTTCCCCTTTGTGTGTTCTTAATAGCATTTTAAAGAACTGAGTATCCTTTAAACATTAATGATCAGGTTCATTTCTGGGCTATTAATAAGGGACTGTGAGAATTAATGGCACAACAACATTCCCCCTTCACTTTCAACCTCTCAACACCAGACAATCCTTCAATGAGGAAGCTTGGGCACACGTTATGGTTACAAGTCAATATGCAGAATGAAAGAAGTGGATTGATTTGAATGGTGTTTTTAAGCATCATTAGATGGAGAAGTTTTAGCCCTCTGGCTTCATGCCTTGAATCAGGTGGAAGTGGGTGGTGGTGGTGTGCAGCTCTATGTACCTGGCTGCTCTTTAGATTAGTTGCATGGATAGTACAATAGTGCATCAGAGCCTTTACCTTCTACCATAACATGAAATATCTGTCTTCCAATCTCTGGTCACTATGGGAGATTTGCTGTAATTAATGGAGGCTAAGAGAGAGAGACTTGCTATGGAATTCAAAGCTTCAACTCTCATTTCCCTTAATCACAATATATGCCAGGGGCTGGATCTTTTCATGATAGAAAGTAGTTGGTATGTAGCCTGAGCTTCTCATAAATCCACAAGTAAACCTGCCCCCTGCCCATCAAGCTATCTAGCAGGCAGGGAAAGGATGCATATCCTGAAATCACTTCATAAATTTACTTCCACGTGCTGAACATTTCTGGTTTTGGTTTGAACTGTGGCAGAGTTTGAGGTTTAGTAAATGGACCGCAGCAGATAAATACAAAAATGTCAGTAGTAGGATACGATGATAGGTGAAGTCATAATCCAGTAATGTCACCTCATTAGAGTTTTTATGCTATTGTTACTTGAGTGTCAGCCAGAGTGTGGTGGTTTTTGTTGTTGTGCTTGGCTTATCAGCACCACTACGATACTGTACTTTGTTTGTGTTAGCATTGGGCAAAGCCAGCGGCTGGAGCAGGGCATTTGAGGCAGCCGCAAGGTGGAGGCAGCACCAGCAGCAGCCAGAGCACTTGCTGCAGCTGAGGTGAGCAAGCCTGGCTAAGTGGAGCCTCCACCGGCCATGCCACCTGCGGAGTTGCTCCGGCCGTGGCCCAGCGAGCACCCAGTGGGTGGAGGCGCCCCAAGGCCTTGGTTGTGATCAACCAGAATCCATCACACAATTGATGAGATGATAGTGATTGACGCATTGGACATGTCTTTTGTATAGGATCAATTTCAACCTGTTATCTCCGAGGATGTGGACAGGCTGCTTGGATGAGTGAAACCAACCACCTGTTTTCTTGATCCTTGCCCACCCTGGCTCATAAAGCAAGCCGGCAGGGCTGGGCAATGGGCTCCGTGAGGTGGTGAATGCTTCTCTCTGTGATGGAGTTTTCTCGGACTCCCTTAAAGAAGCTATCATCAAACTGCTTCTTAAAAAACATCCTTAGACCCAGACACTATGGCCAATTATTGCCTAGTTTCAAATATTCTGTTCCTGGGCAAAGTGATTGAGTGGGTGGTCACAGAACAACTTCAGACATGGATGGAGGATGCAGACTATTTGGATTCCTTCCAATCGGGTTTAACGTCTCATCATGGAACTAAAGCTGCCCTGGTCATGCTAGTTGATGACCAGGGACAGAAGTGAAAGCTGTTTCCTGGTCCTGTTGGATCTCTCAGTGGCTTCTGATACTGTCAACCAGGGTATCCTCCCTTGACCATCTTGGAGGGCTGGGAGATGGAGGCACTGTTATGGAGTGGTTCCGCTCCTTCCACCTGGACCATGTGAGGGATAAGTGATCACTTGGGAGCTCACTTGTGGAGTGCCTCAGGGCTCTGCCCTCTCCCCCATGCTTTTTAACTTATATATGAAACTGCTATAATAGATCAATAGCGGGGTTGGGCTGGGTGTTCACCAATATGCAGATTATACCCAGGTCTACCTCTTGTTTAAATTGGAACCAGTGAAGGTGATGAATGTCCTGTGTGGATATCTTGAGGCAGCTAGGGGTGGGTGGCCATTAACAGATTGAGACTGGATCCCAACAAGACAGAAGTATTGTTTCTGGGGGACATGGGGAGGGCAGGTGTTGGAGGTTCCCTGGTTCAGAATGGGGTAACCGTGCCCCTGAAGGACCAGGTGTGCAGCCTGTGAGTCATTTTGGAGTCACAGCTGTCCATGGAGGCACAAGTCAATTCTGTGTCCAGGACAGCTGTCTACCAGCTCCACCTGGTACAATGGCTGAGACCCCACCTACCCTGTCTCACCAGACTGGTACATGCTCTGGTTATCCCCTGCTTGGACTACTGCAATGCACTCTACATGGGGCTACCTTTGAAGGTGACTCAGAAACTACAAATAATCCAGAACGTGACTGTCAAGCTGGTGACTGGCAGCCACCTCCAGGACCATATAACACCAGTCCAAAAGGATCTACATTGTCTCCCAGTACATTTCTGAGCACAATTCAAAGTGTTGGTGCTGGCCTTTAAAGCCCTAAACGTAGGATAGCCAATTTTGATGAGCAAAAAAAGGGACACATTTACCAACCTCTACTTTTAACTACAGATCACTATGACGACTCTTATTTTAAATACCTTTACTATATGTAGGCTATAGAAGCTGTGATATATTGCATATTTCCCTTAAGATAGCACAAAGAACCACCTTAGAATCTGCTGGAAAACACAAATTCAAGATCTAAGATGTATTTCCCTTAAGATAGCACAAAGAACCACCTTAGAATCTGCTGGAAAACACAAATTCACAAAGCCAACCAAGTATTAGTGGTTGTCAGGAGCCTGACCCTCATCCAAGACCTTATTCCTATTCATGTGCTTAGCCTCTGAAACAAATGTTGTCAAGTAGCATTCAATGCTCTATTTCTTTGGGTGGGGGTTACAGCATTAAAAACAAAATTAAAAATAATTTAATTACATTATGCATAGCTACAGCCCTCTTTTTCAGCTTGGATGTTGAGAGAAGGCTGGGAGTCATTCTGAGTTATGATGGAAAAAATGTATGGATGCCCAGTGTAATTGCAGAGATGGTTCCTTCCTGTCTCCAGCTTCAAGATGGAGGTCAGGAAGGCTTGTTTTGGCACTGTGTGTCCAACACTGAGATAGGCAGGGCTCATCTCTGCAAATGTGCTCTAGAAGCCATATCACAAGCCCTATCACCCTCACCAACTCCAAGGATGAGAAGAAAGCTAGAGCTAACCATGCTTGATGAAAAGAGCTTGTCTCCTCAGTTGCACTACTCAAGAGTAGGGCAATTACAAAAAAGAGCACAGCAAAAGAAAGTTTACTAGAGAAAGTCAGAGCAAGAGCAAGTGGGGGGTTGGGGGAGATTACTGTTAAGGATTTATGATCTTTGAAGGGGTCCGGCACACTTTCACTGCAAGTGCTAGGGGCCATAAATCAGCAGAGTGACACATGTTATTCTGAAGTGCATAGGAGCTCTAGCCCATGGAGTAAAACAAACAATAGAGACAGTGAAGTTCAACAAGTAATTGTTTACTTGCTGGTCATAAACACATAAATGGTTTCAGCTATATACACAGGCTTTCACCACAGCCTCTGGTGAAGGTACACTTAAAGTTCCAAGGTGCAAAATCTCTTTCTCTCTGTGTTGTCAGCTTGAAAGATAAAACAGACTGAGAAACAGATCACTGTGTCCTGCAGAAACTGTGCATGTCCAGAAAATGGTTTCCATAGAAAATGTCCTTGGATAGACAAAACAATCAGCACTTCGCTGCTTCTTGAATCTTCTATCAATTTCTAGGAATGAATGAACATTTGCACTCACCCCAGCAAATACTTCCTCTTCACACACAGTCCCTTCACTTGCTATAACTCCCACACCAAGCATTTCTCTCAGCAAACAGAGAAACAGGAAAGGCAAACAGAAAGAGAGAGAGAGAGAAAATAAACTCCCCTTGTCCCCTTTTAACTGCCGCTCACCAGTGTCTTCTTGCAAACATTCCCAGTTCCGGCTGCTGGGGAAGCAACAGGAAGCTCTGCCAGGTTTCTAGTTTAAATTTCACACACACACCCATCCTCGTGTGAGACGGCCCAAATCTCACGATGCTTACTGCTTTTTCTTTTCTGGGTTGGTCAATGGAGGAGGCAGGGAGCCTGAACCAGCTCCAGATGCATGCACTGGCAACTGGCAACGTTGCAAGAATAAATATAAGCAGCCAGGTCGGGAAATCTCTGTGCATTACACATGGCAAAAGCTCGCTTGAGGTCCATGTGCTCTGCAAGAACAAAAAGCCTGGATATTTGCCAGATTTTAAAAATCCACCGAGACATAAATTTTATTCCCCCAAAAGAGGACGTGTTTGGGGGGTGGGAATGGATATGGCAAACTCTACCTAACAGCTTTGGCTCTGCATACCTGAAGGAGTATCTCCACCCCTACCATTTAGCCTGGACACTGAGATCCACTTCCCAGGGCCTTCTGGTGGTTCCCTCACTGAAAGGTTACAGGTAGTCATACCAGCTTTGTGGAAAGCCCTCCCATCAGATGTCAAGGAAATAAACAACTATCTGACTTTTAGAAGACATCTGAAGGCAGTCCTATACAGGGAAGTTTTTAGTGTTTGATGTCTTAAAGGTAAAGGTAAAGGGACCCCTGACCATTAGGTCCAGTCGTGACCAACTCTGGGGTTGCAGTGCTCAACTTGCATTATTGGCCGAGGGAGCCGGCATACAGCTTCCGGCTCATGTGGCCAGCATGACTAAGCCGCTTCTGGCGAACCAGAGCAGCGCACGGAAACGCCATTTACCTTCCCGCTGCAGTGGTACCTATTTATCTACTTGCACTTTGACGCACTTTCGAACTGCTTGGTTGGCAGGAGCTGGGACCGAGCAACGGGAGCTCACCCCATCGCGGGGATTCGAACCGCCAACCTTCTGATCGGCAAGCCCTAGGCTCTGTGGTTTAACCCACAGCACCACCCCCGTCCCACCGTTTGATGTCTTACTGTGCTTTAATTTGTTGGAAGCCGCCCCAAGCGGCTGGGGTAACCAAGTCAGATGAGTGGCATATAAATAATAAATGATGATGATGATGTGAACAGCCCTGAGATTTACAGATATACGATGATATACAAATGTAAGAAATAACTGATCAAACCCTTACTAGCAAATTTGCTGGGTAAATCTGAAGCCTCCCATATTAAATACCTTCTGGAGGATAGGTCAAATGATATTACACTGACAGTGGCAAAGTTTCTTTTGGAGGCTGCAAGAGAAAAAGACCATCATGCTCTAGACATAACAAAATGACTACCTCGGTCTCTTTCGCCTGTTGTTTGGTTGTCTTAACTGTAACTTGTTTTGAAACTGTTTTGTAGGTCTATGGACCACAATAAAGATATATAACAAACAAACAAACAAACAAACATGTGTGCTGTGTAGTGCCATCCATGTGCACATGTGGAACCTAAGAATCCCAGAGCTTCATCTCACTGAGGGTGACTCATCACCCCCAGCTTGGAAAACAACATAAACATGGACAGTTTGAACAATCTAAGAGAAACTTCCTTGTTCCCTTCCATGATGGAACCCATGCTATTGGCACATTGTTGTATAAAAGTTACTGAAGCTAAACTTAGGACCAAATCAAGTGTAAAGACTACTTTATAACCACTGCTTATTTCTTTTGTTTTTACTGTTTTTACTGTTACTGCCTATGTCTCTTACTTGCTTTATTACAATCCCTTTAATAAAAGGCTTGACTTTAGAAGTCTTTATCTAACTAAGTATTATGCTATCTCATGGTCTGTCTCACCTACTTACCTAGCTTGCCTGAGCTTTTAAGAGGAGTTCAGAGGAAGCTACAGATTGGGCTCTCACCTGAACAGACCGAGGGAGTGCTAAGAGGACTACCCTACCTTCAGACAGATGTGGTTTCATGGTAGAGCAACTGGTTTGGTCTTACATATTTGCACCAGCACCACAGGAGATGCCGTAGCAATGATGTACAACAGAGTGCAACAGGTGGGGGTGAGGGTCACTGAATTTTAGCATTGCACAGGGTGCCACTCAAATTTGAGAATTCAAAGTCTGCCACTGCTTCAGATTAATTTCCACAGCTAGGGAAAAAGGACTCAGAAAGAAAAGTGGTGCTGGCAGCTGGTTAAGACATTTAAGAAGGATATGCATCTCAGTTTTTCTCTCTCATAAAGGTGATGTGAAGATGGGGTTTTGTTCCAGGTTTTTGCTTTAATGCTGCCCCCCTCAAGTTCCCCCATTGCACTTGGGTTATGGAAAAGAGAAAGTCTTTTCACAAGATGCTTCTTTGATGAAATGTCTGAAGCTTGTTTTAAACCAGGGATAGAAACATGGTGCCCTCCAAACTCTATCAACCTAGGCCAGCATGGCCAACAGTCAGCAAGTGCTAGGCATTTCAACATTGTGACCTCCAGATTTTCTTGAACTCCAACCCCCATCTTCCCTAACCTTGGGCTATGCTGTCTGTGGCTGATGAGGGCTGGAGTTAAACAACATCTGGAAGGCACAATGTTGGCTATCTCTGTTCTAAAACAACCTTCAGTTATTTCATCAAAGGAGCCAGAAAGTTTGGACTTTCTTGCAAAGCAAGCTGAGGGTAGGTGACACCAAAAAACACTTGTTTCCCAAGTGTTCCTGCAGTCTGACAAAGGAAATCTCTCTGGCTTTTAAGCAAAGCCTTGACATTTATTTATTTATTTTGAATGCTCATGTGGAAGAAGAGTCCAATTTTATTTGCTGGATCCCTTTTCTTCCTCAAGAGGGCTTCTTTTTGTTGAGGAGAGGCAGGCAGTTGATGGAGCAAAGTGTTTGAGTTGGATTTGAGTCGGATGCTGAACCTAGGGTTTTATTCACTGGCTAAGCGCTGAGTGTGCCATCAATCCACCTCTTTTAGAAGCCTTGAGTTATTAATAAAGAGCCTGGTAATCTAACACCTGCTCTTAATCTTCCTTTTGGAGGGCATAAAAAGCCACAAGACCAGGCTAAGCAGTTTTCAGCTTCTCCAGCACTTGTTTTCTTGTTTTTTAAAAAAATCTCTGCCACCCCCCCCCCTTTCCTCCACCCTCCTGCTCACCTCTCACAATCTTAAGTGTTGATGCTTTATGCTTGGGGTTGGAAATGAAACGTGTTGTTATCATTGGGATAGTGTTTTTATGGCATAAATAATGAACCAAAGCAAGAGGAAGTACTGGCACCAGTTGGAATAACTGCCTGGCCTAGGGTGAAAATAATCAATACACCCTCACTTACCAATCTCATCTGCATGTCGACTCCATCTCATGGCCTGCCTCTCTACAAATTCATTTCATGGGAGAACCAATAAAGCATGTTACTGGCATTGATCTGGTTTATTCATAGCTAGGCATAGAAAATGCATCATCTGAAATTAATAGAAAGGCTTGTGTTTATAACTGTGAAAAAGTAGCCTGGTGCCAGAGCATTGTGAGTGAATGAGTGCATCACAAGGATATGGGAGAAAAAGATTGGGAGAACTGAGGAACTTTGTCTTGTGTGCATGTATGTGTGCACCTACACACACACACACACACAAACAGAGAGAGAGAGAGAGAACATTGTATCATAGAATCATAGAGTTTGAAGAGACCACAAGGGCCATCCAGTCCAACCCCCTGCCAAGCAGGAACACCATCAAAGCATTCTTGACAGATGGCTGTCAAGCCTCTGCTTAAAGACCTCCAAAGAAGGAGACTCCACCACACTCCTTGGCAGCAAATTCCACTGTCAAACAGCTCTTACTGTCAGGAAGTTCTTCCTAATGTTTAGGTGGAATCTTCTTTCTTGTAGTTTGAATCCATTGCTCCGTGTCCGCTTCTCTGGAGCAGCAGAAAATAACCTTTCTCCCTCCTCTATATGGCATCCTTTTATATATTTGAACATGGCTATCATATCACCCCTTAACCTTCTCTTCTCCAGGCTAAACATACCCAACTCCCTAAGCCGTTCCTCATAAGGCATCGTTTCCAAGCCTTTGACCATTTTGGTTGCCCTCTTCTGGACACGTTCCAGCTTGTCAGTATCCTTCTTGAACTGTGGTGCCCAGAATTGGACACAGTATTCCAGGTGGGGTCTGACCAGAGCGGAATACAATGGTACTATTACTTCCCTTGATCTAGCTGCTATACTCCTATTGATGCAGCCCAGAATTGCATTGGCTTTTTTAGCTGCTGCATCACACTGTTGACTCATGTCAAGTTTATGGTCTACCAAGACTCCTAGATCCTTTTCACATGTACTGCTCTCAAGCCAGGTGTCACCCATCCTGTATTTGTGCCTTTCATTTTTTTGCCCAAGTGTAGTACTTTACATTTCTCCCTGTTAAAATTCATCCTGTTTGCCTTGGCCCAGTTCTCTAATCTGCTAAGGTCATTTTGAAGTGTGATCCTGTCCTCTGGGGTATTAGCCACCCCTCCCAATTTGGTGTCATCTGCAAACTTGATCAGGATTCCCTCAAGCCCATCATCCAAGTCATTGATAAAGATGTTGAATAAGACTGGGCCCAAGACAGAACCCTGTGGCACCCCACTAGTCACTTCTCTCCAGGATGAAGGGGATCCATTAATGAACACCCTTTGGGCTCGGTCAGTCAGCCAGTTACAAATCCACTGAATGGTAGCATTGTCTAGCCCACATTTTACCAGCTTCTTTACAAGAATATCATGGGGCACCTTGTCAAAGGCCTTGCTGAAATCAAGATAGGCTACATCCACGGTGTTCCCATCATCTACCAGGCTTGTAATTCTGTCAAAAAATGAGATCAGATTGGTCTGACATGACTTATTTTTCAGAAACCCATGCTGACTTTTAGTGATCACAGCGTTCCTTTCTAGGTGCTCACAGACCGTTTGCTTAATGATCTGCTCTAGAATCTTTCCTGGTATTGATGTCAGGCTGACTGGGCGATAAATTGTTTGGGTCCTCTCTTTCCCCTTTTTGAAAATAGGGACAACATTTGCCCTCCTCCAGTCTGCTGGGACTTCACCTGTTCTCCAGGAATTCTCAAAGATTACTGCCAGTGGTTCTGAAATCACCTCTGCCAGTTCTTTTAATCTGGCCCTGGAGAGTTGAATACATCTAAAATAGCCAAGTATTCTTGTACTACCTCCTTACTTATTCTGGGCTGTGTTTCCCCTGCTGTATCATCTGCTCCATATTCTTCAGGTCTGGCATTGTTTTCTTTTTTGGAGAAGACTGAGGCAAAGAAGGCATTGAGGAGTTCTGCCCTTTCTCTGTCCCCTGTTTGCATTTCACCATCTTCTCCTCTAAGTGACCCCACTGTTTCCTTGTTCTTCCTTTTGCTACGGACATACCCATAAAAGCCTTTTTTATTGCTTTTAACCTCTCTAGCAAGCCTGAGCTCATTCTGTGCTTTAGCTTTTCTGACTTTGTCTCTACACGTGCTGGCTATTTGTTTGAATTCCTCTCTGGTGCTTTCCCCCTTTTTCCATTTTTTGTACATACCGCTTTTAAATCTTAACTCAGTTAAAAGTTCTTTAGATAGCCACCTTGGCTTCTTTAGGCACCTTCCATGTTTTTGTCTCATTGGTACTGCTTGAAGTTGTGCTTTTAATATCTCCCTTTTAACAAACTCCCATCCATCATGAACTCCCTTCCCTTTTAGTATTAGTGACCATGGGATCACACCCAGCATTTCCCTCAGTTTTTTTAAGTCGGCTTTCTTAAAGTCTAGAATTTGAGTCTTAGTATGCTTGGTTGCTCCTTTCCGCTGTATAATAAACTCCAGAAGAGCATGATCACTCCCACCTAATGATCCTGCCACTTCTACCCCACTAACCAGGTCATCACTATTGGTTAGGACCAGATCTAAAATGGTTGATCCTCTTGTTGCTTCTCCCACTTTCTGGACAATGAAATTGTCTGCAAGGCCAGTGAGGAATCTGTTCGACCTTGTGCTCTTGGCTGAGTTTGACATCCAACAAATATCAGAATAGTTGAAATCCCCCATTACTACTATCTCACTTCCTGGCTGCTACATTTTGCACAAGCTGGAACTTTTGAAGAAAACCTAAGGACAGTTCCATATAGCACACATTACAATAATCCAGCATCAATTTACCAGCTTTGGATTTAACACACACCTGCCAAGCACCCTGTTTTAAGAGGCACAGCCTCACTTTTTAAGGCAACCTGGGCTCTGCCTTTATCCCGGGGTGCCCCGATTTTGCATGGCAGGTGGAAAAGCACTGCAGGAGGTGGGGAGGGTGAGCTGTGAGGGCAAGGGTGAGCAGAAGAGGCAAAGGATGTGACCACATGCAAAGGGTCCCCTTGTTGTTGTCTATAAAGGCTGGGTGGCTAGCTCCCTCCCTGACCTAGCTGTGCTCTGATGTCCAGGCAGAGGGATGGATGCTGATCAGCAGAACAGGCTCTATGACCTTAGTGAGTAGCTAAGGGAGGCATTGTGAGCTCCTCATTCAGGGGCTGTTTAAAAGACCAGGCAGGCACCCTACAAGCTAGCTATGGTGTCTAGGTAGAGAGAGGCTGGTTGGCGGGACAGTCTTTGGCGGGACAGCCTACGCGACTTTACCGAATGAGACTTTCCTAAGGCCAAGCTGCTGCTGCTGCAGCAGCACCACCAGGCCCCTGAATGAGTGTCTCTAAGACTTGCCTGCCTGCCTGCCTGCCTGCCTGCCTGCCTGCCTGCCTGCCTACAGTTAGGCCCCCTCTTGCAGCGAGTGTGCCCCAATGCCCTGGTGTGAGTCTGCAAGGGAGAGGTTGGAACTGCTGTTGCCTCCTCTTGCCCTGGCTTAAAGGCCGCTCCCTGCAAGGCCCTTTCCACCTTGCCTAGGGGGCGGGGCCCACACTCACCAGCCTCACTGAAGAGGCTGCTCATGAGGCTGAAGGAACACCACCCAGCTGTGGGGTGTGAAGGCTGCTCTCTGCAAGGCTCTTTCCACCTGGCCTGGGGGGCGAGGCCCACACTCACCAGCCCTACTATGTTAAATATGTATTCTGTAGTTGACCTCCTTTGTAATGTACTATTTTGAAATCTTTACGATAATATTTTAGTTTTCTGTTATGTTGCTTTGACTGTATACTCTATATTTGACTTTCTTCAGATTGTTTTATTTATGTTTGATTGATTTAATATGCTGCAAGCCGATTTGAGATTTTTCCTAAAAATATAAAGCGGTATGGAAATAATAAATAATAAATAATAAATAATAAATAAATAACTGCCAGTGACATTAATTCTTATCGGAGCTTGCTTGCCTTCCTGAGATTATTACACTTAGGATAGTAAGAGTGAGGAAACTAGGCTGTTGATCAGGCTGCACATTAGTACTGTGCACACAATTTGATTATTTGGAGGGACTTAGGCATTGGATGAGTTGGGTTCAGACAGCCACTCATTGCTACAGGTTTTGCTGGGTGGCACAGAGCAGTCTGTGTCTTCCAGTGGATGGGACATCAGGCATGTTGGATGAAACCCCATGAAAAAGACAAGACCTACTTCTTTTTTCTTTTATTTTTTTTAAAAAAATATTTTTATTGGGTTTTTAACATAAACAAACATTTACAAAAACTTAACTGACAAAAACACAACCAACACAAAAACAAAACAAAAAAATTCTTATTTCATCACATTTACATCTTTGTGGGACTTTCCCCGACCTCCCCTTCTGTTTTTCAATGTAAATCTTATTTACGCAGTTTGATCTTCATTATCAAATCTTATCAAAATATCTTACATATCTCCCCCACTTAATTTAAATGCTTTTTCTTCTATACTATTAATATAACATAAAACCCCAGGAACCCCTAGGTATTTCCTTAGGATTTCTATCTTATCCAATAACCTATTATTCTAATTAACCTTTAATAATTTTTTCCAATCTTGACGCCCCGCCTCCCCCTCCCGGTCCTGCAATATCGCTGTCAGATCAGCAAACTTCATCTTTTCTTCCCTTCCCCCCCGACCCCTTCTCCTTCCAGCAGTGTCTCCCAGCCAGTTTCAGCTAGTTCCGTAAAATCTCTCTTCCAATGCCAATATCCCAACAGTCCAGTTCTAAACCATGTTAGCCTATTTAAAACAAAAACAAAAACAAAAAAGAAACCAAAAAGAACGAAGTAATATTAGACTTTTCAACCCACTCCAGTTTTAAAAGTTTCCCCAACCCACAAGTCACAGACTAACATCCACCATTCTTCATTCTTCTTTCCAACAGCAGTTTCATCTCCATCGACCCCTTCCTTCAAATAAGATTCTTTCAGAGCCGATAACAGATAAATTTTCCTTCTTGTTTGTCACTCTTTCCATTGCACTAATTCAGTAGGAGACTCCAATTGCTTCAGATTTTTAATCAGTCCCATGCCTGCACCTTCCTCTTCCACCTTGACTGCTGTGATCTCTTCCCTTCACTGTTTATCATCATCTTTCTCAATTTCTGGTTCTTGTTTAGTTGCTTCCAGTTCAGCATCCCTAAATTCAAAGTTTCCTCTAGGCGCTTTCAGCTTCTGCAGTATTTCATTCAAGAAATTCTCCTTGAAAGCAGCAGACCATCTTTCAGAAGTCATTGTTACCGAGGTCACAGCTGGGCTCTTTTCCCATAACAGGAAATCATTAGATAAACAATTCAGACAATCAGTCCATTGTTTATGCTGGCACTCTTACTGTAGTCCTTTCCACACTTATAATGAACAAATTTAGTCCTGTCTAGCAAATTACTTTTTTATAGTTATTTTGTAATAGTCCTAGAAAACTTGTATCTTTGGGGTTGAAAAGAGGTGAAACTTTATTTCCTCTAACTGTTAAACAGAGGGAACTTGCCGTTCTGCCCAAGACTCTGCTTCTCGGAGCAGAGTCGGATCCTATAAACTTCGCCTTCCCTGACAGCGACTGCTCTGCCGGGGTGGGGGAGGCGGGCTGTCAAATTGATAATCCTCAAGTCACAGGGATCAATTTTTTCAAAATAGCGAAGCCTCTCCTCTCCCCTGTAAGAGGTAGAGGCTAACGAAGTGTTCCAAAGGAAAGTCCAAGAATAATTACAGTTTTAAGGTTCCCGGTAATGGCGGCTGCCTCCAGGTCCCCAGCAGAAGAGATTGGCTTCCGTTTTTAAATCTCTCCCATGTCCAAATTTTAAATGAGTCCAATTCAGATTTTTACTCACGATTTCTCTTTTAAGCAAAGCTACAGGGAACCAGGCAGAGGGCCTTCTCGGTAGTGGCGCCCGCCCTGTGGAACGCCCTCCCTTCAGAGGTCAAAACGATCAACAACTACATGACCTTTAGAAAACACCTGAAGGCAGCCCTGTTTAGGGAAGTTTTTAATCTGTAATATTTTAATGTATTTTAGTGTTTGTTGGAGGCCGCCCAGAGTGGCTGGGGGGACCTGGTCAGATGGGCGGGGTACAAATAATAAATTATTATTATTATTATTATTATTAAGTCCTTATTTTTAACGGAAAACCCGCTGCTTTCCGCCACCGGTTCCAGAAGCTTTGCTTGAAGAGGATAGCGATGTCAGACCCCTTTCTCTCTCGGCAGCTCTAACAGGCTTACCGGGGAGAGGGGGAGCTCCAGAAAGACACCCGCAGGATCACCACGTCTCCAAAACGCCCTTTTTGGAGTTTCTTCAGAGGTCCACAGCGCTTTTGTGGATTCCTCCAGCCCTTTTCAAGCAAGAGTCCCGGAGCTCTGGGATTCTTTGACTGATGGCCGGTGTGACGGACCGGAAGTGCCAAAACAAGACCTACTTCTGGTCACCAACTGCATTTTCCAGAAGAAGCTTGGCCCAACTTCCTTCCTTTCTTTGCTCCTGCCTGATACCTCTCCCACCCAGATTGCGCTCACCACTCAACAGCTATTGAGAGCAGGGAGCAATCCTGTAGTGTGTGGTTGTGGCTCTGCTCCTGAAGGAAAGCCACACACACACACAAATCCCTCCAATCAGCAGTTGTTGAGCAGAGAGAGTGATCTAGAGGGAAGCAATCCCCAGTCTCGGTTGCAGAGGAAAGAGATGCAAGATCCTTAATAATAATAATAATAATAATAATAATAATAATAATAATAATAATTTTATTTATACCCCGCCTATCTGGCCGGGTCTTCCCAGCCACTCTGGGCGGCCTCCAACAGACATTAACATACATTAAAATATCACAAGTTAAAAACTTCCCTAAATAGGGCTGCCTTGAGGTATTTTCTGAATGTCAGATAGTTGTTTATATTTTTGACCTCTGCTGGGAGGGCATTCCACAGGGCGGGCACCACTACCGAGAAGGCCCTCTGCCTGGTTCCCTGTAGATTTGCTTCTCGCAGTGAGGGAACCACCAGAAGGCCCTCGGCACTGGATCTCAGTGTCTGGGCTGAACGGTGGGGGTGGAGATGCTCCTTCAGGTATACAGGACCAAGGCCGTTTAGGGCTTTAAAGGTCAGCACCAACACTTTGAATTGTGCTCAGAAACGTACTGGGAGCCAATGTAGTTCTCTCAGGACCGGTGTTATGTGGTCCCAGCGGCCACTCCCAGTCACCAGTCTAGCCGCTGCATTCTGGATTAATTGCAGTTTCCGGGTCACCTTCAAAGGTAGCCCCACGTAGAGCGCATTGCAGTAGTCCAAGCGGGAGATAACTAGAGCGTTCACCACTCTGGCGAAACAGTCTGCGGGCAGGTAGGGTCTCAGCCTGCGTACCAGATGGAGCTGGTAGACAGCCGCCCTGGACACAGAATTAACCTGTGCCTCCATGGACAGCTGTGAGTCCAATATGACTCCCAGGCTGCGCACCTGGTCCTTCAGGGGCACAGTTACCCCATTCAGGACCAGGGAATCCCCCACACCCGCTTTCACCCTGTCCCCCCAAAACAGTACTTTTGTCTTGTCAGGATTCAACCTCAATCTGTTAGCCGCCATCCATCCTCCAACCGCCTCCAGGCACTCACACAGGACCTTCACCGCCTTCACTGGTTCTGATTTGAAAGAGAGGTAGAGCTGGGTATCATCCGCATACTGATGAACACCCAGCCCAAACCCCCTGATGATCTCTCCCAATGGCTTCATATAGATATTAAAAAGCATGGGGGAGAGGACGGAACCCTGAGGCACCCCACAAGTGAGAGCCCAGGGGTCTGAACACTCATCCCCCACCACCACTTTATGAACACGGCCCAGGAGGAAGGAGCGGAACCACTGTATAACAGTGCCCCCAGCTCCCAACCACTCTAGATGGTCCAGAAGGATGTTACGGTCGATGGTGTCACAGGCCGCTGAGAGATCCAGCAGAACTAGGAAACAGCTCTCACCTTTGTCCCTAGCCCGTTGGAGATCATCAACCAGCGCGACCAAGGCAGTTTCAGTCCCATGATGAGGCCTGAATCCCGATTGGAAGGGATCCAAATGGTCCGCATCCTCCAGCGTGCTTGGAGTTGTTCAGCAACCACCCGCTCAATCACCTTGCCCAAGAATGGTAAATTTGAGACTGGGCGATAGTTGGCCATATTGGCCGGGTCTAAAGATGTTTTTTTAAGAAGCGGTTTAATGACCGCCTCTTTCAGCGGGTCTGGGAAGACTCCCTCGCAGAGGGAAGCATTCACCACCCCGCGGAGCCCATCTCCCAGCCCTTCCCGGCTAGCTTTTATTAGCCAGGATGGGCAAGGATCAAGAAGACAGGTGGTCGGTTTCACTCATCCAAGCAGCCTGTCCACATCCTTGGAGGTAACAGATTGGAATTGATCCCATGAAACATGACTAGACAGAGCTCCAGCACTCTCCTGCCCCGGCCCTGCTCCCACGGTGGAGTCTACCTCCTTCCGAATCTGAGCGACTTTATCTGCAAAAAAAAACTTTGCAAAAGCATTGCAGGAGATCTTGGGGTCCCTACCAGACCCCAATGACGAAGGTGGTTTTGCTAGATTGCGAACCACCTGGAAGAGTCTCCTGCTGCTGTTTTCTGCAGATGCAATAGAAACGGCGAAGAAGGTCCTCTTCACCGTGGCCATTGCCACTTGGAAGGCTCGAAGTTGAGCTCTAGCCTGTGTCCGGTCTGATTCAGAATGAGTTTTCCGCCACCTGCGCTCTAGCCGTCTCAGCGACTGTTTCATCACCCTCAGCTCCGGGGAAAACCACGGGGCTGTCCGGGCTCCATGCAATCAGAGAGGGCGCTTCGGAGCCAGACAGTCAATAGCCCTGGTTAACTCCACATTCCAGCGGGCCACCAGGGAATCAGCTGAAAGGCCATCAACATGGGATAAAACATCCCCTACCACTCTCTGGAAGCCATTTGGATCCATTAAGTGGCGGGGGTGGACCGTCCGAATTGGTCCCACCTCCCGGCAGAGGGGAAGGGTCGCGGAGAAGTCTAGTCGCACCAGGAAGTGATCTGACCATGGCACTTCTTTTGTTTTGCTTTTACTTAGTGTCAGATCACCGACATCCGTAGAGGTAAACACCAGGTCTAAGGCATGTCCGCGGCTATGAGTTGAGCCAAACTTATTCAGGGACAGCCCCATGGAGGCCATGCTTTCCACGAAGTCCCGAGCGGCCCCTTGTAAGGTCATGTCGGCATGGATGTTAAAATCCCCTAAGACAACCAAGCTAGATGTCTCCAGGAGCACATCCGCCACGACCTGAAGCAGCTCGGGCAGGGAATCCTTGGTGCAGCGGGGAGGTCGGTACACCAAAAGGAATCCTGTACTGCCCCTATTGCCCAACTTCCAGAACACACACTCAGAAAACTCTGTCTTTCCAATAGGACGCCTGGTGCAAACTAATGACTTCCTAAAAATCACTGCAACCCCCCCCCTCCCCGCCCAGATGACCTGGGTTGCTGTGCGTAAGAGAAACCTGGTGGACAAGCAGCGGCAAGGACTGGCCCATCTGCCTCATCCAACCAAGTCTCTGTCACACATGCCAGGTCAAATCCTCCATCCACAATCAGATCGTGGATGGCAGTTGTTTCGTTCATCATTGACCTGGCATTACACAGCAACACTTTCAGGTCATTTGGTTATCCCTTGTTGATTCCAGTACCCGTCCAGTTAGGGCCAGACCCGGAGGCAGGTATAGTCCTCAAACAACGACTAAGCCTGCCATGGGTGTACCCGGGGGGGGCAGGGGGGCAGCTGCCCCCCCTAGAAGGCAGCTGCCCCCCCAGAAGCAAAAATGATCAGCGTCCGTTCAAAGCAAACCTGAACGACCATGACTCCCCCCCCCCCTAGTTTTGATCCTGGGTACGCCCCTGAAGCCTGCCTCCTCGGTAATGACATGGTCTGGTCCTAGCGTGACTCCTCCTCCTGCCCGTGATCACTGAGATCGGGTGTCCCAGTGCATCCCCCCCGTGGAACTTGCCCCAGCCATTCTGTTGCCTGGGACCCACTCCCCGGCAGCCCTAGCCCCTCCCCTTAAGAACAAAATAAAACCTGTATAGAAAACCACAGCAAACCACACAAAACAATACAACCCAAAAACAACAAAATGACATGTATACCAAAATTACACAAATTCCCAAACCTAACTAAGAATCCACCCCACCCACCCTACCAGAGAAAAATAATAATAGTTAAACAAAAAAGAAAAGAAAAGAAAAATTAAAAGCATTTTTAAAAGAACTCTGTGCTGTTATGAGTTCTGATAAGCAGCAGCAGTAGCACTTAACTATATGCTCAATTAGAGTTTTGAACCTCTAAGTACATATTAGCCCTGCACCTGAACTAATTCAGGGGTGGATCTGGGGCAAGGGGTGTCCTCAGGTCAACCCAGAGTAAGTCAACCTGATGTCCACCTCTGATTGGACAAACTACATAAAGTATCACAGTGGTGATAATAATATGACAATAAACCAAACCACCACAAATTGGCTAATGAATGTAAAAGGGAATATATTAGAATAATAACTGAATAAAGATTGACTCATAACCATTCAAACAAGCAAAAACATATTACAAGACCAGGTGCAAAACAATATTGGTTCTGTGAACAGTTTCTTATTTTGTGTTAACTCTCTTGTCTGATTAGCCTCGAACTGATGAAGCTTTGTGGCGAAACCTGTTGCTAATCCGGAGGACTGGTCTTTGTTTATTTGCCCACCTGTGTTTATTTCGTCATGAGTGTGACTATATAGGACCTACTGAAGAACATTCCAGCCTATTTCTTCCTTCATCCACCCATGTTCATTTCATCAGGGTTGCGTCTACTTTAGACCTACTGAAGAACTCCATGCTTGGTTCATCTTTAACAAACTGTCTTGAACCTCTTGTTGGCACCAGAATACTGTTCTACACTTAGCCACTTGTTGAATGGTTCAGTTATTTAGACATTGAAACGTTCCCTGTGCATATAATTCATTCCATATTCTTGACAGAACCAATATTGTTTTGCACATGGGCTTGTAATATGTTTTTGCTTCTTTGAATGGTTATGAGTCAATCTTTATTCAGTTACTATATATAAAAATCGTTCAAGTTGGATGTTTGTGCTTTACCACCTTTCTCCATAACTGCTTGACCGATTTACTTCAAATTTGAACATGTTTCCTGACCACGGGGGAGTGTACGTATGACACTAAAAAATGCAAAACACGCACCTAACCCAACGAAAAATGTGATTCTGTGCCAAAAAAACCAGTGCCTCCAGTGGACAGAACGCAGCATAACACACTGAAAACGACTCAAAGCCCTCCTCCTGTCAGAGTGCCACTACCACCAGCCAATAGAAAAAAAGGCAGGCCACTCACAAGCCAACCGCCAAAATGGCGATTCCTGTCAGCAGCTGGAAAGTCAGGGAAGTCGGAAAGACACAGTTTACCCTTGCTGGGTTTTAGACGACGCCTCCACCACTTGCACAGGAGGCAGGCAGGAGTTCATCGGGATAAGCTGTGGGAAGCCAGGCAAAAATGGGGGGGGTAGACTGAGAGCAGGCAGGTGGAAGTTCATCGGGAAAAGCTGTGGTAAGCCAGGCGAAAACCGGGGTGAGACTGAGAGGAGGAAGGCGGAAGTTCATCGGGAGAAGCTGTGGGAAGCCAGGAGAAAACGGAGGGTGAAGACTGAGAGGAGGCAGGTGGAAGTTCATCGGGATAACCTGTAGGAAGCCAGGTGAAAACAGGGGGGAGACTGAGAGCAGGTAGGTGGAAATTCATTGGGAGTAGCTGAGGGAAGCCAGGCGAAAATGGAAGGGGAAGACTGAGAGGAGGCAGACGGAAGTTCATCGGGTTAAGATGTGGGAAGCCAGGCGAAAACCGGGGGGGAGACTGAGAGGAGGCAGGCGGGAGTTCATCGGGATAAGATGTGGGAAGCCAGGTGAAAACGGGGGGGGGGGAGACTGAGAGCAGGCAGGCGGACGTTCATCGGGATAAGCTGTGGGAAGCCAGGCGAAAACCGGGGGGGTGGGGGGAGACTGAGAGCAGGCAGGCGGAAGTTCATCGGGATAAGCTGTGGGAAGCCAGGCAAAAACCGGGGGGGGTGGGGGGAGACTGAGAGGAGGTAGGCGGGAGTTCATCGGGATAAGCTGTGGTAAGCCAGGCGAAACCCGGGGGGAGACTGAGAGGAGGCGGGCGGAAGTTCATCAGGATAAGCTGTGGGATGCCCAGCGAAAACGGGGGGAGACTGAGAGGAGGCAGGTGGAAGTGCATCGGGATAAGCTGTGGGAAGCCAGGCGAAAACGGAGGGGCAAAGACTGAGAGGAGGCAGACGGAAGTTCATCGGGATAACCTGTGGGAAGCCAGGCGAAAACCGGGGGGGAGACTGAGAGGAGGCAGGCGGGAGTTCACCGGGATAACCTGTAGGAAGCCAGGTGAAAACGGGGGGGAGACTGAGAGCAGGTAGGTGGAAATTCATTGGGAGAAGCTGAGGGAAGCCAGGCAAAAATGGAGGGGGAAGACTGAGAGGAGGCAGGCGGGAGTTCATCGTGGTAAGCTGTTGTTAAGCCAGGCAAAAAGGGGAGGGGGGAGAGAGAGCAGGCAGGTGCAAGTTCATCGGGATAAGCTCTGGGAAGCCAGGCGAAAACGTGGGGAGGGAGACTGAGAGGAGGCAGGCAGAAGTTCATCGGGATAAGCAGTGGGAAGCCAGGTGAAAACGGGGGGGAGACTGAGAGGAGGCAGGCAGGAGTTCATCAGGATAAGCTGTGGGAAGCCAGGCAAAAACGGGGGGGAGACTGAGAGGAGGCAGGCAGGAGTTCATCAGGATAAGCTGTGGGAAGCCAGGCAAAAACGGGGGGAGACTGAGAGGAGGCAGGCAGGAGTTCATCAGGATAAGCTGTGGGAAGCCAGGCGAAAACGGGGGGGGGAGAGACTGAGAGGAGGCAGGCGGGAGTTCATCAGGATAAGCTGTGGTAAGCAAGGTGAAAACGGGGGGGGGAGACTGAGAGGAGGCAGGCGGGAGTTCATCGTGGTAAGCTGTTGTTAAGCCAGGCAAAAAGGGGAGGGGGAGAGAGAGCAGGCAGGTGCAAGTTCATCGGGATAAGCTCTGGGAAGCCAGGCGAAAACGGGGGGGGAGACTGAGAGGAGGCAGGCAGAAGTTCATCGGGATAAGCAGTGGGAAGCCAGGTGAAAACGGGGGGGGAGACTGAGAGGAGGCAGGCAGGAGTTCATCAGGATAAGCTGTGGGAAGCCAGGCGAAAACGGGGGGGAGAGACTGAGAGGAGGCAGGCGGGAGTTCATCAGGATAAGCTGTGGTAAGCAAGGTGAAAACGGGGGGGAGACTGAAATGAGGCAGGTGGAAGTTCATCGGGATAAGCTGTGGGAAGCCAGACGAAAACTGGGGGGTGGAGACTGAGAGGAGGCAGGCGGAAGTTCATCGGGATACGCTGTGGTAAGCCAGGCGAAAACGGGGGGAGAATGAGAGGAGGCAGCCAGAAGTTCATCAGGATAAGCTGCGGGAAGCCAGGCGGAAACGAGGAGGGGGGGATGAGAGCATGCAGGTGGAAGTTCATCGGGACAAGCTGTGGTAAGCCAGGCGAAAAGGGGGTAGACTGAGAGGAGGCAGGCAGAAGTTTATCTGAATAAGCTGTGGTAAGCCAGGCGAAAACCGGGGGGGGGGGGGAGAGACTGAGAGGAGGCCGGCGGAAGTTCATCGGGATAAGCTGTGGTAGCCAGGCGAAAACGGGGGGGGAGAGACTGAGAGCAGGCAGGTGGAAGTTCATCAGGATAAGCTGTGGTAGCCAGGCGAAAACGGAGGGGGGAGGCTGAGAGGAGGCAGGCAGAAGTTCATGGGGATAAGCTGTGGGAAGCCAGGTGAAAACGGGGGGGGGGAATGAGAGGAGGCAGGAGGGAGTTCATCAGGATAAGCTGTGGGAAGCCAGGTAAAAATGGGGGGGGGGAGAGACTGAAAGGAGGCAGGTGGAAGTCCATAGGAATAAACTGTGGTAGCCAGGTGAAAACAGGGGAGACTGAGAGGAGGCAGGTGGAACTTCATCGGGATAAGTTGTGTGAAGCCAGGCGAAAATGGAGGGGGAAGACTGAGAGGAGGCAGGCAGAAGTTCATCGGGATAAGCTGTGGTAGCCAGGCGAAAACGGGGAGAATGAGAGGAGGCAGGCGGAAGTTCATCGGGATACACTGTGGTAAGCCAGGCGAAAACAGGGGGGAGACTGAGAGGAGGCAGGTGGAAGTTCATCGGGGATAAGCTGTGGGAAGCCAGACGAAAACTGGTGGGGAGACTGAGAGGAGGCAGGCGGATGTTCATCAGGATAAGCTGTGGGAAGACAGGCGAAAACGGGGGCGGGAGACTGAGAGGAGGCAGGTGGAAGTTCATCGGGATAAGCTGTGAGAAGCCAGACGAAAATGGAGGGGGAAGACTGAGAGGAGGCAGGCAGAAGTTCATCGGGATAAGCTGTGGTAGCCAGGCGAAAACGGGGAGAATGAGAGGAGGCAGGCGGAAGTTCATCGGGATACACTGTGGTAAGCCAGGCGAAAACAGGGGGAAGACTAAGAGGAGGCAGGCAGAAGTTCATGGGGATAAGCTGTGGGAAGCCAGGTGAAAACGGGGGGGGGGGAATGAGAGGAGGCAGGAGGGAGTTCATCAGGATAAGCTGTGGGAAGCCAGGTAAAAATGGGGGGGGGGGAGAGACTGAAAGGAGGCAGGTGGAAGTCCATAGGAATAAACTGTGGTAGCCAGGTGAAAACAGGGGGAGACTGAGAGGAGGCAGGTGGAACTTCATCGGGATAAGTCGTGTGAAGCCAGGCGAAAATGGAGGGGGAAGACTGAGAGGAGGCAGGCAGAAGTTCATCGGGATAAGCTGTGGTAGCCAGGCGAAAACGGGGAGAATGAGAGGAGGCAGGCGGAAGTTCATCGGGATACACTGTGGTAAGCCAGGCGAAAACAGGGGGGAGACTGAGAGGAGGCAGGTGGAAGTTCATCGGGGATAAGCTGTGGGAAGCCAGACGAAAACTGGTGGGGAGACTGAGAGGAGGCAGGCGGATGTTCATCAGGATAAGCTGTGGGAAGACAGGCGAAAACGGGGGCGGGAGACTGAGAGGAGGCAGGTGGAAGTTCATCGGGATAAGCTGTGAGAAGCCAGACGAAAACTGGGGGGGGGGGGAGACTGAGAGGAGGTAGGCGTAAGTTCATCGGTATAAGCTTTGGGAAGATAGCCGAAAACGGGGGGAGACTGAGAGGAGGCAGGCAGAATTTTTTTGGGATAACCTGTAGGAAGCCAGGCGAAAACGGAGGGGGGGGACTGAGAGCAGGCAGGTGGAAGTTTATCGGGGTAAGCTGTGGGAAGCCAGGCAAAAACAAGGGCGGGGGAGACTGAGCACCGTCTGGCGGAAGTTCATTGGGATAAGTTATGGGAAGCCAGGCGAAAATGGAGGGGGAAAGACTGAGAGGAGGCAGGCGGAAGTTCATCGGGATAAGCTGAATTTGAATGAAAAAACATCCTCATTCAAACTGCAACCGCCAAACAAATCCACCTCCAACAACACTATCACCCTCCTACTAATCCATCCAGAACAACAAAGAAGCGCAACAACATACAAACCATGCAACATGAACTTACTCCACCTCTGAGTATCCATGCATTTACTCTAACTTATCCAATTTCACAGAATAACCCACAGCAACGCGTGGCCGGGCCAGCTAGTTCTAATATATTCCCTTTTACATACATTAGCTAGTTTGTGGTGGTTTGGTTTGGTTTGGTTTATTGTTCCCTCTGATTGGAGCCATGGGGGACATCGTGTGTGTTTTGGTACAGTATATGTGTGTGTGTGTGTGTGTGTGTGTGTGCGCTCGCGCGTTTGCGTGTGTGTGTGTGTTCTGTCGTGGTGCAAGCATGGAAACAAGATGAAGATTGGTCTCACAAGTTTTCTTCATTCACATTGATTTGCAGACACCTAACTTGCACCCATTCTCTTCTTCTGCATTGCCAAAGGTAGATAAACACCTGAGTTTGAACCCAAATAAGTCATATTCAGAATCTATTTATTTTAACAGGTCTCCTCTACCATTTAGTTGGATAACTATTCTTAGTTATACTCATGACTCTCCAGTCAGTGACTCCCACTGTTATCAAGGCTGGGAAAAGCTCCAGAGAGCTGCAAAGTCTCTCTGCTATCCAGGATATGGAAGTCTTCTCTGCAACTGTCTATTCTATTGACTACTTTTGGAGCTCTTTCAGTTCCTTCAGGCAGAACTGTCTGTTGTCTCTGTCCCGTCCCGTCCCCGTCCCGTCCCTCCGTTCTGAGGCCAGGCTGTTCCTGACTGTGCAAGGAATGACACTTGCACCCAAGTGGCTCTTTTTTACAGTCCTAATACAAAATGGCTTCTCCTGGCTTATCCACTCATTTTCAAGTCCCTGAAAACACTTTTAAACAAAGAACAAAACACTTGCCAAGGGAAATCAATGAAGAATGCTCTAGACACGATTTCTAAAACAATAACCTTTTGCAGAGAACTTGAAAACACCAAAGCAAGAGGAAATGACAGCAAAAAAAAAAGAAAATGGCTGTGAAATCCAAAGATGTTGTTGTTGTTGTTGTTGTTGTTGTTTATCATAGAGCATGTCAAAGAGAATTAGTGCAATGTGTGGTAGGGTCATTTAGAGGGCAGCTCACCCAGTGAATGCCAAGAGCATGTCTGCTCTTCCAACCACTTAAGGCAAGGCAATGACAGATAATTCCATTAAGGGAAGCCAAGACCCTGTTTGTGGAAAGCAAACAGCACTTAGCTGGCTTACATGTTCCGCATCTTTCCAATCTAGGAAGGAGGAAAAGACAGTCCAAAGAGCTTTTATCAGAACTGTTGGGACTGATTCACCCAACTCTTTCTGAAATAGAAGAGTCATCAGAAGGTGGCATAAATGTTCTCCTATAAATGTTTTCTTTGCAAAATGCTGCTTCTGGAAGGGTCTCCATGTTCCTAAATACATATAAAATAAGTTTCCATGATTTAGTAATTTAAGCACATTAAGAGCAAACCTGGTGGATTAGACCAATGGTTGATCTAGTTGCCTTATACCCAGACCATTGGTCCATCTAGCTCTGAATTCCATACCCTGACTGTTCAGTGGCTGAAATCCTGGACAGCCACTGAACAGTCAGGGTATGGAATTCAGAGCTAGATGGACCAATGGTGATGGACCAAAGAGATAGTTCTTTTCCGGCTATACCTGGAGATGTTTTTTTGGGGGGATGTATTGGAGACCTTCTGCATTTAAAGCAGATGCCCTACTATTGAGCTATGGCCACTTTCCCCAAATGGCCAAACAGTGGACAAACGAAATAAAAAAAATCCTTCCAGTAGCACCTTAGAGACCATATTTTGTTTCGACTATGGCAGACGAACACAGCTACCTACCTGTAAAGTGGACAGATATCCATGAGAAACTCCCAAGCAGTACATGAGGGAAAGAGCACTCTCCTATTGTTCCCAGCACCTGGTATTCAATAGCACCCTGCCCTTGTTTTTGAAGGCTGTATACAACCATCATGCCTAGGAGGAATTGATAAATACATTCTCAATCAATTATTTCCTACTAGTGGACGTTCAGCCCGTTAAATTAACGGGCGCTAGAACATATGTGGTGAAACATTTTTAAAAACAGGACTTATTTCCCTCAGGCAAGTGGGATTAGGACAGCAGCCTTCAGGTAAGGCAGCCGGGCCTCATCCTGCGGCGTGTCCGAGAGAAGCTGTGGGGGAAACTGGCCCCTCCCGTTACATAAAAGTCCCTAAAGTGTGCGGCGGAGGAGGGGGAATGGGCTCAAATCCCACGTACTGGGGAGGGGGGGTCCGGTTTCCCTCCGTAAGCAAACTCCGTGTGGAAACGGCCATGGCAGCCCCCGCCTCTCTTTGCCCTTTTGGCTCCCAGCCCCTTCATGAACCACACCGAGTTCCTGTACAGGGACATGGCAAGGACAGGACGGGGGCTGCTTTGAGCCCCTGAGGGAGGGAGGCCGCCTCCCGGGCAGGGCCGTCGGCCTAGGGCGGGCGTGTGAGAGGAATCCTTGAGTAACTCCCATCACTCACACACACAAAATGGCCGCCAGCAACTTTCTTTGAGTGCAGGGCGAGGCAGCCCCTCCCCTCCCGCACTTCCGATTGGCGGCCTCCGACCGTCTCATCTGCATAGAGTCTCTGCGCTCCAATCCCTGTGTCCGTGGGGCACATGCCCAGTTGCGAATTCCACTGACACACGGAAAGTACGGACGGACACAGGCTCTTTATTATATAGGATTCCCTTTTTAAAGCCATCTAAGTAGATGGCCACCATCATATATTGTGGCAACAAGTTCCATAAATAAAAGTGAAATTCTACGCATGTTTGCTCAAAAATAAGCCCCACTCAGTACAATGGGACTTACCCTGCCCCCCTCCCGATATGTATAGAATTGCAACCTTGCAGTTATGCAAGGTGTGAATAAAAGTTTATTTTAGTCTTTCCTGGGTCTCATGCCAATCCTTGTATGAAAACTAAAATACAAAGGTGGGGATGTTCTCTCCTTGAGATGTCTGTTACCAGAGCATTTTGCTATTCTTTTTATTGATTTTGTACTTTCTCTGCAAGAGGCCTCAATTGTATTGGCATTCTGCCAACCTTTAAGATGCTCTCATTTACACCAACATTCCCCTAACCTCTCTTTTTTTTTTTTTAAATAGTTTTTATTGAGTTTTTTAATAACATGCAAGGAAAAAAAAAACAACAACAACGACAACATAACAATATACAAAGATCTACATCAAAACAATCAAAAAGGAACATTTACATAGAGTAAGTTCCAGCACTATATCTTAATTTGAATAAAAGCTTATATATACCACTTTGGTTGTTCATCTGATGTTATTGCTTCTGTTAACATTGTTCTTAATATAATTTGTGGTCCCTCTGTTTATTTTATCGAAGTTAAGTATTTTATTCTCCTAACAATTCCCTTTTCCCCCTCCCCCTCCCTCCCTCCCCCTCAAAAAAAAAAAAAAGGTAAAATAAAAATTTGAGGGGGAAGAAAAGAAAAAACAAAAAACAAACAAACAAACAAACAAACAAACAAAAACCAATATATATATATATAGATAACCACAATCACTTCCTGTCATCTCCCCTTGCATATATTTTCTTAAATTGAATGTACACATCTGTTTCTTATTTCTCAGTTGTTTCCTTCAACATTCACAAAAATCATTTTTTCCTATTCATCACATTATTTGATCATACCTTAACCCTCGAATGCTGGCAAAGGTATCTGCTTTTTGGTAAGTTTTTGTATATATCTTCGATAGCTGTCCCATTTTTCTGCAAATTTTTGTTTCGAATTGCCTCTAATTGAATTTGTTAGTTGTGCTGATTCTGCGAGTTCTTGCATTTTCATTTGCCAATCAATAACACTTGGAACCTCCTGATCTTTCCATTTCTTAGCGATCAGAATTCGGGCCGCGGCTGTAGCGTATAAAAAAGGTTCTCTTATTCTTTTTGGTATATCCTTATCCAGAATACTTAGGAGAAAGGCCTCAGGCTTTTTAATGAACGTTATTCCAAACATTTTTTTTAATTCGTCATATATCTGTCCCCAAAAAATCTTAACTTTGCAGCATGTCCACCACATGTGCATCATATCTCCTTTATTTGCTCCACACCTCCAGCAAGCATTCGCAAGATCTTTATACATTTTCGCCAGTCTGGATGGGGTGTAATACCACCTGTGGAACAATTTCATCATGTTCTCCCTTATGTTGTAGCAGGCTGTAAATTTCATATTAACTTTTAACAATATTTCCCATTCTTTTAGCATAATTGTGTGCCCAACGTCTTGGGCCCACCTAATCATTGGAACCTTTATCTCTTCATCCATAACTTCATACTCCAACAGTAATCTATACATTCTTGATATTACTTTGATGTTATTGTTTAAAAGTTCCCTTTCAAATCTTGATATTTCCTTCTCGAATCCTATCTTTTTATCCTTTTGAAATAACTCATTTACTTGAAAATACTGCAGCCAGCTTGTGAATTGTTCCTTGGAGTTCTCATAACTTTTTAATTTTAAACAACCCCCCTCTTCTATTAATATTGTGTTATATGTAATCCACTTTTCTCTCATATTCCTTTTTTTAACCGCTAATACTTCTGTGGGTGAAGTCCATCTAGGAGTTTTGGGTTCTAGATAACGTTTGTATTTCGTCCATACTTTGTATAGTGTGTTCCTCACTATATGGTTTGAGAAACCTCTATGCACCTTTGCTTTTTCATAAATTAAATAACCATGCCAACCGAAACGGTTGTCATGGCCCTCAAGATCTAACGTTTCGCTGTCCTTTAATAGGCACCATTCTTTTAACCAGAGGAAAGCCAAGGAAGCCGGCATACAGCTTCCGGGTCATGTGGCCAGCATGACTAAGCCGCTTCTGGCGAACCAGAGCAGCGCACGGAAATGCCGTTTACCTTCCTGCCGGAGTGGTACCTATTTATCTACTTGCACTTTGACGTGCTTTCGAACTGCTAGGTTGGCAGGAGCAGGGACCGAGCAATGGGAGCTCACCCCGTCGCAGGGATTTGAACCGCCGACCTTTTGATTGGCAAGCCCTAGGCTCTGTGGTTTAACCCACAGCACCACCCGCGTCCCTATAAAGGTAAGCACCAATGTTCATTTTCCTGGATTTCACTACAGCTAGGAACTACTCCTTGGACGGTTCCAATTCTTTCCCATCACCACACACAAAAATATGTATAAGCTGTAAATAAATAAAGAGCAGAGGTTTGTTTGGAGTGCTCTAGAGCAGTAGTCTTCTGGTTTGGTACTCCCCTGTCTAAACCAACATGTATTTGGGGACCCACTTCACACATGCATGCACAGAAACGTGTGTGTATGTATGTTTAGTGGCAGTACTGCTGCTGTGGCCCATCTTCAGATAGGATGCAACTCAGGAGTGGGTACAGGGAAAGGGGGCTGCTATCTCAGCAAGAGCCTAGGAGAAACTGAGAGAATTATGTCCACACTGCCAGGTTAAGGTAAAGGTAAAGGGACCCCTGATCATTAGGTCCAGTCGTGACCAACTCTGGGGTTGCGGCGCTCATCTCACATTATTGGCTGAGGGAGCCGGCGTACAGCTTCCAGGTCATGTGGCCAGCATGACTAAGCCGCTTCTGGCAAACCAGAGCAGCACACGGAAACGCAGTTTACCTTCCCGCCGGAGCGGTAGGCTACTTGCAGTTTGACATGCTTTCGAACTGCTCGGTTGGCAGGAGCTGGCACCGAACAATGGGAGCTCACCCCGTCGCAGGGATTCAAACCACTGACTTTCTGATCGGCAAGCCCTAGGCTCTGTTGTTTAACCCACAGCGCCACCCGCCACTCCTCCCTTTCCGGAGAGCCTTTAAACCAGGGGTCAGCAAACTTTTTCTGCAGGGGGCCAGTCCACTGTCCCTCAAACCTTGTGGGGGGCTGGACTATATTTTTTTGGGGGGGGAATCCCCCCACTGACTCTCCCCTCCCTTCTCCACAGCACCGGATGAGCCCCGGGGGCTGCTTACCTGTGCCTTGCAAGTGGCAGGGGCTGGCGGCAGCAGCAGCGAAGGGACGATGAGCAGCACAAAAGGACTGACTCCCAGAGAGGGGCTGCTTAAAATGGCACTCAGCTAACCACGGCTCAACTAAGCCCAGCCCTGTTCCTCCTCTAGGCAGGGTGGGGAGAAGCCAGGAGGAGGGAGGGAGGAGGCACCATGGCAGTGTGTGTGGGGGGGGATGGTGCAGCCCGAACGATCAGAATCCGCATGCCGGTCCATGCGGTGATTCCCGGACCTTCCGCGGGCCAGATCGAGAAGGCAATTGGCCGGATTCGGCCCCCGGGCCTTAGTTTGCCAACCCATGCTTCAAACCCTTTCATTTATTCTGATTTATAACACTAGTTATAACATTATCTATATCATATTACACCAGTTGGTCTTTAAAGTCCTTCATTTAATCTGATTTACAGTGTGTGCGTGTGCAAGTATGTGCATGTGAACGCATGCACGCACACACACACACATACATTGTGCCCTGAAAAACTATAGATGAAAGTCAATGCTGGGGCCCTCAAGTGTCTTTGCAAAGTGAAATCTGAAATGCTCTATTCCTTTCGTCTTTATTCTTACATCTTGCTGGGGATCGAGAGGGAATTGTGAATGTGTTACTCTTTGTATCACTTCCCTGGAGCTCATTTTGGGTATTAAGAAACAGCCTCTTGCAAATGCATTTGAATGGGAAGCTATCAACGGAGGGTTTGTGTGTTGGGGTGGGGGGAGAGAAAGATCTTCCATTTAAAAAATGCAATCCTTCAGGGGGTGTTATTAGTCTCCAAACTCCTGCTAATGTCTGCTGAAATTAGGCATTCTTACCAAGGTCACCAGCCCCCTTCTGTTTTTATAGGCAGGATTGCTTCATTGCCTCAGTGTTCCTGAGACCGAAATCTGGATTCTGTCAGCATTTCTTGCAAATGATGTGTTTGCTTCTCATTGGTGAGATCAGCTGGCAAGTGCTGTTTATCGAGGCTCTTTAGAAGCTGATTTACAACCATACAAATTCAAATAACATGCAAAAGTAAAATTAAAAAGTGTATCAATTAACATACAAAAGTAGAAGTGTGTCTTTCACACCATTGAACACCTCCGCAGAGGATACATTAGCCCATGGAAGGGGGTGGAGGCAGAAACAGCATTAAGCAGGCAGAGCGAACAGCCTCTTTAGGAGGAGGGGGCAGTGTGGAGGAAAACAAATGTAGAATTCCTATTGGAGGTCCAAAACACAAACAATGTTTATCGCATAGAAAGGTTGTTTTGAACACAGTGGGGGAATGCAAAAGACTTCTAAATGCTCTTTTGGAAAACTAATTTAGGCTTTGGAAAGCTGTGGTCAGTATAAATGCTGGCTAAAGCAGGTGAGAAATCAGAAATGCCACGACTGCAGCGATTTTTTGTAAATCACTGCAACTCGTAACTTGCTTGAGACATGTGTGAGTGCATTTCAATCCATGTTGTTCAAACTGGTGTGCAAGTAGGCAATCTCTGATGGGAGTGCTATTGCTTGGAGTATAATGACTTAGCAATTGACAGCAACTATTGCCAGCCCACCACCCCGAAATGGAACATCTAGCTGGGCTGGTGGAATAAAATCTGGGCTGCTGCAGGGGTGGGCACACCACCAGTCAGGGTGCCACCAAACGTGATGACACTAAAGTGGCTCACCCTTTTGGAGGGAGCAACTTCAAGGGAGAAATAGAGGGCACAGACCACATCCTTAACATCATCTGCTATGGGGTTGGCCTTGCCCTAATTGTTTTTAATTGTTTTAAATTTGTGTGAGGTTCTTATTTTGGAAGGAGGGAATATGGGTCACGGAGGAGTGGCGCTTGGGAGAGCAGAGGTCGCAACTGCAGTAAGGGGAGGTATGGTGGGGGATGTATAGCGAACCAAGAGTACATGGCACAGGCAGTTAGTGGCTGTGCTACGTGCCAGCCCCGCTCCCCCACAACCTGAGGAACTGTGGCTATCCTGTTAGTTTAGAAGAGGTTACTTCTGTGGCAAAGGAGTGTATGGAAGAAAGCCTCTCCCTTCCCCTTCCTGTTGCCCAAGTGCAACACAACAACCCTGCAGTGCTGCAAGTGGGTCTTGTTGTTGTTTAGTCGTTTAGTCATGTCCGACACTCCATGACCCCATGGAACAGAGCATGCCAGGCACTCCTGTCTTCCACTGCCTCAAACTCATGTTGGTAGCGGACTTCCGGTTAGGTGCCAGAGCGGCCGGTTGGGGGGGAATCTCGCTCTGAGATCCCCGGCTTGGCGAAGGGGGGGGGGAACCACACCAGCGCTGCGGTCACCCATTTAAAACCCCGGGAAGAGTGTCCCAGGGGCATGGCGACCTGGCGGGGGTTCCTGACGTCTCCCCAGCTCCCCAGTAAGCTCTAATAAGAGCTGCCGAGAGAGAGCCAGGTCGAGACGGAGCCCTATAGGTCTACCGACGTCCTTCGCCAAGTGAAGCTGCTGGAACCGGCCGCTCTGAGTGCTTAATTTCTATGCAAAAAAAAAAAGGATTCAATCATTGGAATTGTGAGTAAAAGAGCATTTTAGACTTAATTTGAAGGAGTAGGGGGTTCAAAAAATGGAGGTCGGCCCCTTCTCGTTGAAACAAAAGGAAACAGTGGAACTTTGTAACCAAAGGCGACTGTAAAAGTGAAAGTTAAAAAAAAGAAGAAACTTCTGTAACAGTTCCTGGGAAAATAATTGCTACAAGTATTTACTGGAAAATAAAAAGCTACCTTTTTCCCCGAGGTTTAGGGAAATTTAGAAAGGAATGTACAATTTGGACTTTGGATTATGATTTGCTGGATTGTTGGACTGTTGTGACCACAAAGTTGTTTTTTGACCTTGAAAATGGCAGCAGAAAACTCTGACTTCCTGTGAAAGGTACTAGCCATATTGAATGAAATTAAGCAGATGGTCAGAGCATCAAACAAAGCTATGGACAACTTTCATAAAAAGGGAAATAAAGAGTCGGTCCCAGAGGGACATTGCGGATGTAAAGTCTGGAAGAAAGTAATCCCACCGTAGACGTTGCGTCAAAGGATTTACAGCAAATAAAAAAGAGAGACTTAAAATCTGGATTAAAAGAACTGCCATGCAGAGAGGCGCCCACAGAGGAAAAAAACGATGGACATGTTAAGAAGAAGAAAAACAAGAATAATAATAATATTTATTTACGGCCATAGGCCCACAGAGGTGTTTAAGAACCATATACAGCTTATACAACATCACTTTAACAATTTAAATAAGGATAGCTTAGATATGATTTGACGAATTTAAAATCAGCAAACAAGTTCGTACAGTTACTTGTGACCTGGCAAATTAAAAAAGAACTATTGAACGAGTACATTTCAAATTTTACAGTCTACAGGACTCTATTTGGATACAAGAAAAACAAGAAAAAGATGAATGGACCTGTCAACAAGAAGAAAAAGTCAGTCAGAAAAATGAGGAAGAACGGGAAAGTAACGACAACAACAGGACTGTATTTGAACAAGGACAAAATTAGAAAGGGCACCGAGCTGCAGAGTAAAAGAAGAGAAGGCCTCAAGGTCCTGTATGACTGCTAGGAATGGACTGACGAGAGAAGGGGGGTGGGCTGAAAAGGTTTATTTTAATCTGATTTTTGTCTTTCTGGCCTATTGGACTAAATGGTATGGATATGGTTATCGGCTTAAATGATTGCATGTTTAAAGTAGGAGTTATTTAGGGGAAAGCTAGCTAAAAATCCCGAGACCAGAGGGAGGCGATGGTGTAAGAAGTCTAAATTGAAGTTGGAAATTAGGTCAAAATAAGGGAAGAGGATAAGTATATAAGAAAAAAGCAGAAGTACCAAGATGCTGAGGTTGGAAAAAAGGTTTGTTTTAAGCAAATTGATGTTTGTATTTTATGATGTTTTTAAATTCAGGAGTATGTAAACTGTTAGAGAGGAATGATAATGAATTCAACAGAGGGGGGCTTGAGGAAGTCAACCGAAATATGAAATAGAGGAAGGAAGGACTGCCTGGCACACAGAATTGTGCCAGGCCCAAGCAATGATATTAAAAATTGTTTGTAAGGTTAAATGTACAATGATTATGTCATCCCTGTGAGAGAGGGGTATGAAAGTCGCTTTTCCTGGTGAGAGGGGGAAGCATGGAAAATTTAACCGCTATGTTACTTGCTTATAAAATTGTAAAAACCAATAATTTTTTTGAAAAAAAAACAAAAAACAAACAAACTCATGTTGGTAGCTTCGAGAACACTGTCCAACCACCTCGTCCTCTGTCGTCCCCTTCTCCTAGTGCCCTCAATCTTTCCCAACATCAGGGTCTTTTCCAGGGTGTCTTCTCTTCTCATGAGGTGGCCAAAGTACTGGAGCCTCAGCTTCAGGATCTGTCCTTCCAGTGAGCATTCAGAGCTGATTTCCTTAAGAATGGATAGGTTTGATCTTCTTGCAGTCCATGGGACTCTCAAGAGTCTCCTCCAGCACCATAATTCAAAAGCATCAGTTCTTCAGCGATCAGCCTTCTTTATGGTCCAGCTCTCACTTCCATACATCACTACTGAGAAAACCATAGCTTTAACTATACGGTCTTACTCTCTAACAACTGGGGACAAATGGTAGTCTGGATGGACTGGATGTATGCAGGTATATTGACTCTGGACCAACTGAGAGATGAAGAAGATGAATTTATGTTGTTAAAAGAGAAATATCATTTATCAGAGGTGGCCCATTGGCAATATTTGCAGTGGCAACATTTGTTAATAACCCTCTTTGGACCAGCAGGTTTTAAAGCATCTAAGACAGCAGATAAGGTAGAACAATTGGTTAAATCCTTTGAGACTAAAATGTCAGTGACTAATTTTTATAGATATTCGTTATCAATAAATTTGATATGCAGACTTTGAGAAATGAATGGAATAAATAATCAGAGGTTCCTATATTACATAGACAATGGGAGAGAATTTCAGCTTCTGTAGCAAAGTTGTAAATGGATTTTAAACAGTGTCTTATACAACAAAAATAATATTTAGAATTTATTGGACTCCATTATATTTGTATAGAAAGGGCCTATCTACAACAACATACTCACTTGCTGGATCGTCACCTTGTGGTGAGTTGGCTTGCACATTCCTATGACCCTTGTGAGTGAAGCCGTCGGGAATCTCGTACTCCCAGCAGGGTTACCCAAGGCTGTAAGGTCAAAGGGAAGGAGCTAGACAAAGAATCATCCAAGAAGTCCTCAACAGCAGAACAGGCGGAAGATAACAACATGTGGGAGCTAACCATGTGCTGTGTAGATAAGTCATTTCTTTTGTCTGCCCCAAATCTCTCAACCTTCAGCTTCATTGGATGGCCCCAGTTTCTAGTATTATGAGGGGGGAAATCTTCTCCACAGCCACACCATTTAGAAACCATTATCATAAACCTCTTACTTGCCTTTCTGAAGAGACTAATATGGTGTGGTAACCTTTCCTCATAGGGAAGTTGCGGCAACCCATTGATCGGTTAATTTCATTGTACACAGGTTGTACATTGACAATAAAGGTATTATTATTATCACTTGGGTTGTCCTTCTCTGAATCAGATTTGCTCCTGTCATGCAGAAATAAAGTGCCCGAACCATGTGACAAGAATCCCCAGGTTAAGTCTCTTGGTGATTTATAGATCATTTCCATTGTGTTTCAGCTGAGTGTCATTGTACCCTTTCGTTTTTCCTCCTGGGTTTGTATGGACCTGCTTATGAGACTTCAGATGGAGTCACACAATATTAAATGGTTGGTATTTTGGGGGGAACATGAACCAAGAAGTAACATAGTGTGGACAATAGTTTGAAACAGTATCCACCTGTTCCTTACACATTTGGGTTTCCTAGTAAAATACTACATTTTTAAGGTATGCCTGATTTGAAATAGGGCAAAATTCCAGCAGCATACAATCAACTTTTTCAATGATTTTCTGGAAAATCGTGATTTGAAAAGAAAGGGATGAATATGTCACATTTGACTTCTCTCTACATTGCAGTTATCTATATTATACACAGAGTAGACCTATAGAAGTTAATGAACGAATGTCCATTATTTTCTATGGGTATACTAAAATTATAATTAACATTGGGTGTAGCTCTGTTTCTCTTTCTTAATCTTAAATTCCGTTTGCTCCATTTCTGGTTCAATTTGTGATTAGAAACAAAAAAAGCACAAACACCTGTATCCATTTTTGTACACATTTTTCTACTTTTTTTGCCCAATACATGCATTTTCTCCAAGTGATTCCCTTGAATAGAATGAATTTGTACACTGTTTTCATGAATATACACATTTCTATGTGGACTTTCTGCAGCAAATTTGTTTCAGCATGCACTTGTGTGTGGGGGGGGGGGATTAGACAACTATATTGCAAAAGTCAAAGAAGTGCAATTTTCAAAGGATAGTTGTCCTTTGGCTTGTGTTTTGATTTAGCCAGAATAATGTTAAAATGTTCACCAGACAAATTTATTCCCCCATCCCTAGATTTGACTGGGTACAGCTTTCAGAAAATGCTTTTAGCAGACTATAAATGAGTTGAGCCAGCGGGGCACAAATAAGTGAAATGGAAGTTTACAGTGACCCTGGATTGAAGGAATTGTCTGTGGTGCTGAACTAGGCCCTGAAATGCTGGAACTTGGGTCATTTGGTAGATAGCATGGGTTTTGCTTTTGCAAAATTCTGCGGAGTGAATAGTCTTCGATGGACAGTTGAGAAAAGTAATTTTCTGCTCTGGACTTATGCAATTATGCATATTGCAACTTGCAGTTTTTCTATTGGCCGCCAGAAGCTCATTTGCTTGCTGAATCTCTTGTGCCTTGAGATGGGGAAGTGAAAACTACAGAGAACTGAAGCACCTGGGATGGAATGAAGCACATTGAGGCAGAAGATATTTATATATTTTCTCACTCAGCCACCATGTAAAATTTTTGGAATCAAACTTGGAAGCAATGTGAAGCAGTCTGAGATTTTCATCAGCTTTTAGTGTATTTTTAGAGCCAAAAAAACTTGTGATAACACTTTCCTTGTCCCTATTGAAATACTTTGTCATGTTCTATGCCATGTGTTGCACAGTGTGTGCCAAAGTACAGCAGAGGTGGGGAACCACAGGTCTGGGGATCAAATGAGGCCCCAAGGCCTCTCTACCTGACCTTTGGGACTCTCTCCAGGTGACACCTCTTTCACCAGCCCTGCTTAACGTCCTCCTTGACTGCCTTTGCCTGGATGGAAAGTGCTCTTGAACTGTGATATTTGTTGTTTGTCTGCAGCCACTTTTGTATATAGTCACATCCAGCAATGGCACACAGCCCCATAAAGACTGTGAATTAAGGAATCTTTTTAAAGATTGCAATCTTTAAAAAGTTTTCCATTTCTGCTCTAGGAAGCACACCTAGAAACAACAGTGTTGTAGTTAGGGGGATATCAAACAAACACTTGCAAATCCAGAAAATGAATCACAAATAGAGAAGATGTATTAAAGTACAACTCTACACATGCTTCCTTGGTATGTCGTAAGACATGAGAGAAGCATGATGGATCAGGTGAATGGCATATCTGGTCCAGCATACTGTTTTCATAGTGGCCAACCATATAACTATAGGAAGCCAAAAAGAAGAACCTGGGTGCCACAGCACTCTCTCCATTTGTGATTCCCAGCAACAGGCATTCAGAGATATACTGCTGCTCACAGTGAAAGTAGAACATAGCCATTGTGGCTAGTAGTGAAGTCCCAGGATGCTCAGTGAGGTTTACTCCTAAGTAAACAGGATTGCAGCCCATGGGAAAGGCTGCTTGGCAAAACATTAAAAGGAACATGTCTGCAAGCACCTACAGACCACCTGGCTAGGGGTGCAATTGGATGATTAGTGCTGGCTGTATCCTATTCCTAAAATGGAGAAGTTATTTTGATGAGAAATGATGGGTGATCCATAATACACTTGAACATTCCAAGCAGGACAAAGTTAAACTTGGTGAATTTACAACAGCAGTTGTTGCCCTTCATCATTGTCAAAGAGGGATTAGGAACTTGGATCCCACCTTGAAGATGGCTATATCTTGGCAATATCTCCCATCATTCCAGAAGATGGCTATACCTTGGAAGATGGCTATATCATTCCAGAAGATGGCTATACCTTGGCTATATCTCCCATCATTCCTGAACATACTGAAATTGATTATAGTTGTTTTTTATGAGTTATTATTATGTGCATATGTATAACACCTGTATATGGATCAAGTTTATTTTACATTAGTTTTGCTGAATGGGTCACTTTAAGAAGGCAACTTTGGAGCTGTAGATTGCCATCACCTGTACTGAAATCAATACTGTGCCTGTCTTTATAACCTGATGTTGCAACAATTATTATTTTAAGCAGCAACCACTATGTCATGAGATCCATATTTTTGATATACAACACATGGTATGTACATTTGGTATAATTGTCTGTATTATTTATTTGTTTGTATTATTTGATAAAAATATGTTGAAATGCCATATTGTATTCATTTATATTATTTAGAAACATGTACAACTGATGAAGCCCAGGCGGGCGAAACAAGGCTATTATTCCGGAAATCCTTGTTGTGGAACTGTAGCAAGCTCCCATTTGGATTCTTTGGACCTTATGAATACACCAAGGCATATGTGGATTAGAAACTAGTTTATGTTTGGACTTTATGAACCAACTGGTTTATTGGGACTTCTGCTCACTTTGTCGATTTTTACATGCTGATTATGTATGAGAGAAATCTTTGATATTGTCAGAAATATATTGAAGAACATTATTCATGTACAGCTGGTTACATTGTGTGTGTTTGTGAATGTATTTTACGTAACCTTAGGTTTGATGTTGGTTGACAAGCAGCAGAGGGCATGAAAATCATTTCCTGAATTAAGTGCTTCTTTTCTCAAACTTGTGAGAAGTGAGGACACATTGCAGGTATGAATGAATTAAAACACAAATGAGGCCTCACTGCAGGGAAGGGTTTATTAACAGGTCACTGCTGCTATGGTGGCACAACAGAGAACTGGTGCTAGGCTGGCGAAGTGTGACATTTAATTAATGTTTTTGTGGCACTTAGCAAAAACCTGAGTGAAGCACTAAACTCCATTAGATAAGGAGCAAGATGATATTTATATTCTCTTATTGGCCTGACAACACCTGTAGGTTTACTCGTCAAGATGTGCCCAAGGGACATTTCCAGTGGTTTCAAATTGGGGCCAGTTGCACCCCTTCCTTTCCAAACCAATCCACCCCAAGGCATTAGGAAATGTGAAATGTCAGGAAACTGCTTATACCAAGTGAGATAATTGCTCCACCTAACTTAGCATTGTCTACAGCAGGCATGGCCAAACTTGGCCCTCCAGCTGTTTTGGGACTACAACTCCCATCATCCCTAACTGACAGGACCAGTGGTCAGGGATGATGGGGACTGTAGTCCCAAAACAGCTGGAGGGCCAAGTGTGGCCATGCCTGGTCTACAGTGACTGGCAGTGGCTCTCCACGGTTTCAGGCAGGAGTTTCCCCCAGCCCTACCAGGTGCCCTGGCCTTCACTGCCAAGTGAAGTACTCAAACTCTCAGTTTTGTTTCTGCCAAAGACTTCAATGCTTAGATCAGAGTGGTTCATAAGCATGCCATTGTTACAAGATACAGCAAGATGGTGAGATGCATGGCTAGGTGCAAACTAAGACCTGGATCCAACAAGCAACATGTTCCCTGCCACTTCCTTTTGAATAATAGAGTGAGCACAGCAATTACTGTGACGAACAGTCAGAGCAAGCCAGATTGTGCAAGCAGTCATCCCCTTCTTTGGGTGGCTTGAGCTTACAAAGTCTGTTTGCTTCAGTGCACTCTAGGCAACGGAGGCAGAGTCAATGGCAGCATCTGATTTCTTTTCAACAGCCTCCTTTTCCAAAGGAGGTGTGTCCCAGATAGTGGGAGGTTCTGGAGGTGGTTCTATGACTGGAGGGATATGTCTACGGATGTCACCAGAGCAGAACACTCTTTCTGATAGCCTACGGAGTCCCTTCCCCAGGATCCAGCCCATCCTTCTTCATGCTCTCAGCACCTTCCATGGACAATGCTTGGGATTTCCCGGACTTTTCCCCACCCCACTAGGACCTTCCCCAGTGTCATGAAACTCGAATTCTCTGGGCTCCTCCCATCCCTTTTTGGGATCAGTCCATGCCACCTCCATTCGACTTATGACACTAGGAGCTGCCGGAGAATAAAGCTTTTACATGTAATGCAGATGCTCCACCAGCGAGCTGCAGTCGTCCTTGTAGCACCAACCAACATTAAACTTTAATATTTTTATTGAAATTTCAATTTTAAAGAAATAAAGTTATTCAAAGGGAAAAGGGGGAAGTGAGGGGGCAGAGATGTGTATAAGACAGATACACACACACACACAAATTCAATGCAATATATTTCCATACATTTTTATATAAATTGATATAGTGTTCTTATCTTAACACATGTATAGATGTTAATAGCCTACAACATTCTGTATAAACTCATTCCAAATGCTGTCATATTTATCCAAACAAAGTCTACATTTGTAAGCAGTCCATTCATAAGTTGCAAGTGTTGTCTTATTGTCAGTCTATTGATTAAAAGGAATTGTATATTTATTCTTCCAATTCATCAGTATCAGTCTCTTGGCTACTATTAGGGCATGTAGAATCCATTTTCGTTGTCCCGTTGTTAATTTGCAACCAATATTGAGTATCAACATGGTCAGCCACCTGTCAAGCTCCCTCCCATGTGGTGTGTAGTATAAATTATGAAGTAAACCAGGGTTATTTGGGTGAACATTCACCAAACCCCAGTGTATTGTCTCAGTTATTTAACCGCTGTTGCAAGGCTACAGCTTGTGCCTGCTTGGGCAACTTCCCACGCTTGAATGATTTGATCAGTTTTTTAATATTGTGTCTATTTATAACCCATTTCATGACATTAATGCAAACATGGTTTAGGTCTTCATATAAGACAACACATCCGTATGCATGGATTTCTTCTCAACCAATGCATGCACACATACATTTTGTTCAGTGGGCACTGATGTTACGAAGTTCCATATGGACACTCAGTGCTGGACACAAAAGTCAGTTTTGCCAACTTTCAGATGAGCTGTTACTGTTCAGGATCCTAGCAACTCTATTCTCCCTCTCACCAAGCCCCTACCCTGCAACCAGCCTGTCAGAACCCAGATCCGTTTATGGGGTTCCTATCCTTGGGGTCTTTTCTAAAGGTTTTTTAAAAATGAAAAGAAAAAACTTCTGAAAAGCTTGGTGTTTCTTCAAGTTTCAGACCAACTCTGTGTTTGCGAGCAGTGCTAAATCTGCTAAACTTGCCTTGATGCTTTCTCAGCAGAGACCAAGATACCTTGTCAGGCATGGTTTTCTCTAGTGTGCCGAGCCAGAGGACCTACTAACTGCATGTTCCTCATCTTACTTTGGACATAGCTGAAAAACTTGTTTAAACTTTCTCTTGCAGGCTTGAGCTCATTCTTAGCTCTAATGCACCTGACCTTCTCCCTACAAGTGGTGGTTATTTGTGTATACACTTCCTTCATGATTTGCCCTTTCTTTCATTTCTTAAACATGCCATCTTAAATCTCAGCTCATCTGTAAGATTCTTATTCAGCTGCACTGGTTTCTTTAGATGCCTCCCACAATTTTTTTTCATCAATCAGTTCATCCCTGTCAGTGAGAGCCAGGTTCTTGAAACATACCCCCTGTTGCTTCTTCTACCTTATGGGAAATGAAATTCTTAGTGAGGCAATTGAGGAATCTGCCTTCCAGTCTCCAAGCCATGGATCTCTTCTCCAGATCAGGTTCAGGCAACTCTTAGCAAAAACATTCTCACCAACTGCTGTGAGGTGCAATCCATATCTTAAGGAACAGAACTCATAATGTGACATAGGAAATAAAAGGAATGATAATTGAGTAGACAGATAGTCCTCCCAGTTGAACGTGGCCCAGGTAGAGAGGGAAAAATAGGGGAAATGAACAACTGGCTTCGCAAATGGTGCCAGCAGGAATGGTTTGGATTCTTAGATCACGGTCTGCAGTTTCTTGAAGATGGACTTCTGGCAAGTGATGAGCTGCACCTCACAAGGGTGGGGAGGAATGTTTTTGCCAACAATCTCAAAAACCTCATTAGGAGGGCTTTAAACTGACTTATGTGGGGGAGGGAGACAGTGGTCCTGAAGGTAGGAGTCTATCAAATGCTGAAGATGATCATCCAAATGTCAAGGACCAAATGGAGCAAACAGCACGCAGACCTAGTGGTGGGAGGAAAAAATCCTTAAGTAGGAGACTAGGGGGAATGATCAATGGTCTTCAATGTCTGTATACTAATGCACAGAGCATGGGAAATAAACAAGATGAACTTGAGCTCTTGGTACAGCAAATTAAATACGACATAATAGGCATCACTGAAACCTAGTGGGATGAGTCTCATGATTGGAATGTAGTAATAGAGGGATACAATCTATTTCAGAGAAATAGACCAAACTGGAAAGGAGAAGTGGTGTTATATGTCAGGGATGTGTATACCTGTGAAGAGATCCATGATTTAAAACTTCAAAGCCAAATTGAGAGTATCTGGGTCAAAATTAAGGAAGAGAAAAATAACAGTGATCTCATTGTGGGAGTTTACTATAGATCCCCAAGTCAGACTGAGGACACAGATGATGCCTTCCTGGAACAGATGACCAAGCATTCAAAGGGAAGAGAGATAGTAGTAATGAGGGATTTCAACTATCCTGATATTTGTTGGATGTCAAACTCAGCCAAGAGCATAAGGTCGAACAGATTCCTCACTGGCCTTGCAGACAATTTCATTGTCCAGAAAGTGGGCGAAGCAACAAGAGGATCAGCCATTTTAGATCTGGTCCTAAGCAATAGTGATGACCTGCTTAGTGGGGTAGAAGTGGCAGGATCATTAGGTGGGAGTGATCATGCTCTTCTGGAGTTTATTATACAGCAGAAAGGAGCAACCAAGCATACTAAGACTCAAATTCTAGACTTTAAGAAAGCCGACTTCAGAAAACTTAGGGAAATGCTGGGTGTGATCCCATGGTCACTAATACTAAAAGGGAAGGGAGTTCATGATGGATGGGAGTTTGTTAAAAGGGAGATATTAAAAGCACAACTTCAAGCAGTACCAATGAGACGAAAACATGGAAGGTGCCTAAAGAAGCCAGGGTGGCTATCTAAAGAACTTTTAACTGAGTTAAGATTTAAAAGGGATATGTACAAAAAATGGAAAAGGGGGGAAAACCACCAGAGAGAAATTCAAACAAATAGCCAGCACGTGTAGAGACAAAGTCAGAAAAGCTAAAGCACAGAATGAACTAAGGCTTGCTAGAGAGGTTAAAAACAATAAAAAGGGCTTTTATGGGTATGTCCGTAGCAAAAGGAAGAACAAGGAAACAGTGGGGTCACTTAGAGGAGAAGATGGTGAAATGTGAACAGGGGACAGAGAAAGGGCAGAACTCCTCAATGCCTTCTTTGCCTCAGTCTTCTCCAAAAAAGAAAACAATGCCCGACCTGAAGAATATGGAGCAGATCATTCAGCAGGGGAAACACAGCCCAGAATAAGTAAGGAGATAGTACAAGAACACTTGGCTAGTTTAGATGTATTCAAGTCTCCAGGGCCAGATGAACTACATCCAAGAGTATTAAAAGAACTGGCAGAGGTGATTTCAGAACCACTGGCAGTAATCTTTGAGAATTCCTGGAGAACAGGCGAAGTCCCAGCAGACTGGAGGAGGGCAAATGTTGTCCCTATTTTCAAAAAGGGGGAAAGAGAAGACCCAAACAATTACCGCCCAGTTAGCCTGACATCAATACCAGGAAAGATTCTAGAGCAGATCTTTAAGCAAATGGTCTGTGAGCACCTAGAAAGGAATGCTGTGATCACTAAAATTCAGCTTGGGTTTCTGAAAAATAAGTCATGTCAGACTAATCTGATCTCATTTTTTGACAGAATTACAAGCCTGGTAGACGAAGGGAATGCTGTGGATGTAGCCCATCTTGATTTCAGCAAGGCCTTTGACAAGGTGCCCCATGATATTCTTGTAAAGAAGCTGGTAAAATGTGGGCTAGACAATGCTACCATTCAGTGGATTTGTAACTGGCTGACTGACCGAACACAAAGGGTGCTCATCAATGGCTCCTCTTCATCCTGGAGAGAAGTGACTAGTGGGGTGCCACAGGGTTCTGTCTTGGGCCCAGTCTTATTCAACATCTTTATCAATGACTTGGATAATGGGCTTGAGGGCATCCTGATCAAGTTTGCAGATGACACTAAATTGGGAGGGGTGGCTAATACCCCAGAGGACAGGATCACACTTCAAAATGACCTTAACAGATTAGAGAATTGGGCCAAAGCAAACAAGATGAGTTTTAACAGGGAGAAATGTAAAGTACTACACTTGGGGGGGGGGTGAAAGGCACAAATACAGGATGGGTGACACCTGGCTTGAGAGCAGTACATGTGAAAAGGATCTAGGAGTCTTGGTAGACCACAAACTTGACATGAGTCAACAGTGTGATGCAGCAGCTAAAAAAGCCAATGCAATTCTGGGCTGCATCAATAGGAGTATAGCATCTAGATCAAGGGAAGTAATAGTACCACTGTAATAGTACCACTGGTCAGACCTTACCTGGAATACTGTGTCCAGTTCTGGGCACCATAGTTCAAGAAGGATACTGACAAGCTGGAACGTTTGCAGAGGAGGGCAATCAAAATTGTCAAAGAGCTGTTTGACAGTGGAATTTGCTGCCAAGGAGTGTTGTAGAGTCTCCTTCTTTGGAGATCTTTAAGCAGAGGTTGGGGCGCTCATCTCGCATTATTGGCTGAGGGACCCGGCGTACAGCTTCCAAGTCATGTGGCCAGCATGACTAAGCCGCTTCTGGCGAACCAGAGCAGCGCACGGAAATGCCGTTTACCTTCCCGCCAGAGCAGTACCTATTTATCTACTTGCACTTTGATGTGCTTTCGAACTGCTAGGTTGGCAGCAACTGGGACCGAGCAATGGGAGCTCACCCCGTCGTGGGGATTCAAACCACCGACCTTCTGATCGGCAAGCCCTAGGCTCTGTGGTTTAACCCATAGAGCCACCCTGTGCTTACATTTTCTTACATTTTCTAATTGGACAGAACTTGACTTCAGAAATATCACACCAATCAAAAGTATTTCTTAATAAGTTACAGGCTAGGTATAGATTGTAGCTAACATCATGTTCACCTGGCTTCAAACACTAGCAGTGTGAATACACAGGAGCTGGAGTAAATGGCAATGTGTGGGCCAGGAATTACATTTCACTGGACGTCTACTCAACTGCCATGCAGGAGTTGGGAGTAAATGGCAATGTGTTTGCTCACCCCTGCATTACACTTCAATGAATAATTACCCAGTCAGTTTGGTGTTGCAAACACAGCAAATACAACATGGGAGGCAGCAGTTATGGGTTGCCTTCATTGATGTGAGGGATAATAATATATCACTGGTCAGCTGTGGCCTGCCTTAAGCCAAGCATCCCCCAGTCAATAAAGTGCTGACCTGCCACTGTCTGCCTGCTTCAATGGGTCAGAGTATTACTTGACAAGTGAACTGACTTCACCCCCAAAGGTGCACACCTCCATTGTCTCCCGAGACAGACAAATGCCAACCAACTAGTCCCTGGAGCATTTACCATATTTTTAGCTATATAAGGCACACCTGACCATAAGACGCACCTTGTATTTAGAGGAGGAAAGGGGGAAAGCCCTGTTTCTTTGAGGATTAGCTGAAATTTGTGCAGCTTCTTTTGCAAAGGAGAAAAGCCCTGCTTTTTTGAGGACCAGCTCAAAGTTGTGCAGCTTCTTTTGCAAAGGAGAAAAGCCCTGTTTTTTTTAGGATCAGCTCAAAGTTGTTGAGCTTACTTTGCAAAGGGAAAAAATCTTGTTTTGTGGGGTTCAACTCACAGTTCTGCAGCTTCTTCAGGAAAGGGAGCCGTTGCTACAGTTTCTAGACAGATAATCTAACCAGCCAGTCACATGTCGCTGGGGAAACAAACAGCCTCCCTCTGCAGAACATTCAACAATGGAGGCCTGGGCAAGGAGGCGGGGCCAGAATCTCTCTCCTTATCTCTCTCCTGATCGTTTGCTGATCAGCTGCTCAGCAGCTTCCGTTCAACACCCCCTTCTCTCTTTGTAAAAAAAAAAAAAAAAAGCACAATCTGCTTTTCACCCCTAGGCAATTCGGCTCCAGGGACCATGCATTCACTCCATAAGACGAACAGACATTTCCCCTTACTTTTTAGGAGAAAAAAGTGCATCTTTTGGAGTGAAAAATAAGGTACCTGTTTCTTAGCTTGTAGCTGCATCGACTTTTGCAGAAGAACAGTTTAGTTTTTGAATAGTGTGAGGTTTCAATCCAGCCATAATTGGGTGGGTGATCTGCATGCTGGCTGTGTAGAAGCATTTGTAGAAATGACTCCAAACTGACTTCCAGTTTTACCGCTGCGACGGACATGCTCCATTAAGGCTCTGAGCAGGAACGATTGTTGGAGAGGTTTGGGGGGGGTAACGTGAAGGCTATGCGACCCCAAAAAGACCCAGGGGGTGACCCTTGGTTGAAGCATCCAGCGGCGTTGGACGGGACTCTTGGCATTCTACGTCTTCATGGCAAAAGAGCAGAGAGACCCAGACTTGAGGATCCAAACACCCCCAAACAAGAAGCATCGCATCCCGGAATGGCGTTTTGTGGTAAAATTTCCAGCTATTTTTACCCCGTAACTCAACTAATCGGCGTTTAAATGCAGGAGAACTAAAGACTAAAACACTGCCAATTAGACATGAGAGAACAGAGCACAGGGGATCAAACAGAAGAGAAGTGGAAATTATTGTATGTGACTTGGCGCAGAAAATTGACAAGGTTCAGTGGGGAAAGAGTTGTTCTTTTTTTTCCTCAAGAAGCTACTGCCACTGGAACCTTCTCTCCCCCTCCCATTATATGCTGCAGTAGAGAAACAAGTGAAGGATTAAATCAACGGAAGTATCGAGGAAGGGATTGAATTAGATATTATATATCAGAGATTATATTGTTGGTGGGGGGAAGAGAGAGAAAGAGAAAGAAAGGACTAAATAACAGACAATTCAACACAAAGGACACACTAAAGATAAATGAGACAAAAGAAATATAAGAGACTTTGAAGCTATGGGACCTTGAAGCTTAAGGATATCTTAATATCAGATTGGAGATTGAAACAGAGACTTTTAACAGAGACTTTAAAAGTAACTAAAATATTACCTGGGGCAGAAATGGAGTGGTGTGGAACGGAGAAGGGTGGGGACTATTGAGAAGAAGGGAGGAAAGGACATGAACAGTGAATAGAAGAGAAGAGAGACTTAAAGCGGGAAGCCCCAGCAAAAAGCAATGAAAAGAAGGAACAGCAACACCAGTGGTCGGAACTGATATTACAACCTGAGTAAAATAAATTGGGGAAAATAAGACTGTAGAGCAGGGGTGTCAAACTCAAATTCATCGGGGGCCGCATCAGCAGTTTGGTCACCCTCAAAGGGCCGGTGACCCTCAAAGGGCCGCCCTCCCCCTCTCCACTGTGTGGAAAAATTTTTTTTTCTGGTTTTCCTCCTCTAAAAGGCTGGGAGGGAGGGAGGGAAGAGAGAGAGAAGGAAGGAAGGAAAGAAGGAAAGAAAGAAGGGGTGAGAAAGAGAGATGGATGGATGGATGGATGGATGGATGGAAGGAAGGAAAGAAAGAAAGAAAGAAAAATAAAGGGAGAGAGAGAGAGAGAGAGAAGGGAGGGAGGGAGGGAGGGAGGGAGGAGGAAGGAAAGAAGGAAGGAAGGAAAGAAAGAAAGGAATGAGAGAGGGGGGAAGGAAGGAAAGGGTGAGAGAGGGGGAAGGAAGGGGTGAGAGAGAGTGAAAGAAAGAGGGAGAGGGAAGGAACGAAGGGGTGAAAGATAGAGAGAGGAGAGAGGGGAGGGAGGAAGGAGGGAGGGAGGGGTAAAAGGGAATGAGACAGAGAGAGAGAGAAGGAAGGAAGGAAGGAGTGAAAGAGAGAGAGGAGAGAGGGAAGATGCTGCTTGCTTCTCCACCCCCCCACCCGAAAAAGAAGGCTTTTGCGAGGGGGGGGCCGGGAGGAGCAAGAAACGTCTCCGCTGTAGCGGAGGAGATGCTGCTCATTCTCCCCCCCCTCCACCGCTGCCTGCTGTTCGCAGGGATTGGCGCAGCGCGGGGTGGTGGTGGGATCGGCAGGCTGGTGCGGGGGGCTTCCCCGACGCGGCAGAAAGCCGCGCAGGGCACCCCCGAGGCGGCAAAAAGCTGCGCTGGGCCAAAAGGGCCCGAAAATCAAAAGCCTTGCCGGGATCACCCGGCAAGGAAAAAATGGTGCGGGGGGCTTGCCTGAGGCGGCAGAAAGCTGCGCGGAGCACCCCCGACGCGGCAAAAAGCCGCCCTGGGCCAAAACGGCCCGAAGAAAAAAAGCCAAAAAATGGTGCGGGGGGCTTGCCTGAGGCGGCAGAAAGCTGCGCGGAGCACCCCCGACGCGGCAAAAAGCCGCCCTGGGCCAAAACGGCCCGAAGAAAAAAAGCCAAAAAATGGTGCGGGGGGCTTCCCTGAGGCGGCAGAAAGCCGCGCGGAGCACCCCCGACGCGGCAAAAAGCCGCCCTGGGCCAAAACGGCCTGAAGAAAAAAAGCCAAAAAATGGTGCGTGGGGCTTCCCTGAGGTGGCAGAAAGCCGCGCGGAGCACCCCCGAGGCGGCAAAAAGCCGCGCTGGGCCAAAACGGCCGGGGGAAAAAAACCTTGCCGGGTTTTCCCGGCAAGGAAGAAATGGTGCGGGGGGCTTCCCCGACGCGGCAGAAAGCCGCGCGGGGCACCCCCGAGGCGGCAAAAAGCCGCGCTGGGCCAAAACGGCCCGGGAAAAAAAAACCTCTGCTCCCTTCCTCTCACACGCGCTGACCTTCGCCGCCCACCGCCAATCAGCGCACGCTCACGGGCCACATGACGAGGTCTCGCGGGCCGCATTTGGCCCGCGGGCCTTGTCCTTGACACCTGTGCTGTAGAGGAAAGGATATAGCAAACAGAACAAAGTAAGGTGTGAACCTTAGAGAGGGGGTTGTTGGAACTCTGGATAAGAGGAGACTGATAAAATTCAAATTATTATGTCATTGAACAAAAATTACAATCAAAGTGTGACCTATAGTCAACAGGGAAGAAGAAGCTCAGTTCAAGATTTGGATATGGAAGTTAAAGGTGCTGGTTTTGACCTTTAAAGCCCTATGCGGCCTAGGACCCTTGTACTTACGGGACCGCCTCTCCTGGTACGTCCCGCAGAGGACCCTAAGGTCCACAAATAATAATAGCTTAAGTGTCCCGGGATTAAAGAAGCCAGATTATCCTCCACCAGGGCAAGGGCCTTTTCAGTGATGGCTCTGACCTGGTGGAATGCTCTGTCCCATGAGACTAGGGCCCTGCAGGACTTGATCTCCTTCCGCAGGGCCTGTAAGACAGAGCTATTCAGCCTGGCCTTCAACTTAGCCTGACCCTTCTTTCCTTTTCCCTTCCCCTTTTTCTATGAAGAAACCCTTACTGAGATCCCACATTAATTTTCTTCCCTGGTCTTCTTGCTGGCCCTAGCAGGACTAATCTGGCCAGTTAGCCCTGGTGATGCCACATTTATGTTGTATTTATGCTGTTTTTTAAGCTGTTTTTAAAGTTTTAAGCTGTTTTTATGTTTGTTGTTTTGAGTTTGAAGGGGGATATAGGGGAAATGAGGAAAGATTTCAATGATCTAAAAATGGAAATGAACAATAAAATGAAGGGAATAGAGGAAAAATTAAATAAAATGAATGGAAGAATTGAAGACAACACGAAATCAATTACAGAGTTAAAAACACAAGTAAATGCCCTATCTGAGGAAAATAAAGAATTGACAAAAACAGTGCAGGAATGTAAAAATGTAAATGTAATGTAAAAACACAATGTAAAAACACAACATTTGGAAGACGCTGTAAAAAAATCTTCCAAGGAAATAAAAGACTGTAAAAAAAAAAAAAAAAAAGACTGGGGAAAAGCCAAAAAAGAAAGAGAGAAATTTAAAATAACGCAATAAGCAACATGGGACGTGATGTCTATGTTACAAATGCAAACTAAAGAGAAAAATTCTCAGATTAAGAGGTGTCCCAGAAATTCTGGATGAGAATTTACAAAAAAAAATTATTAAAGAACTGGCTACCTGGCTGGAGGTAAAAGAAGAGGAAATAGTGGAAAATATAGAGACATTGTTTAGGGTTAACTCAAAAAAAGGAAAGGAGAACAATTGGCCAGGTGTCGCGACCCGACTAGACAGGGTCGCGCCATGCAGGCGCCAGGAAGGGGAACCTTGCAGCGGGCCAGGAAAGGGGGCGACAGCGGAGCCAGGCGCGCAGGGGTTAAACCGAGCGCAGCAAGACCCGACCTCGCCCAGGCATGCCTCGAGGGGTAAACAACCCCAGGATGGGTGCGTACCTGATGGCCCAACCCCAGGTGCGGAAGGGAACCGCAAATCATCAGCGGCGGGCGGGAACCGTCAGCATCGCAATAACAATGTAAAAAGCACCCATGAATAGTGCAGGTAGACCAGAGCAGTTAACTCTTTTGTCCAAGCCACCCCGGGTGGGGAAGAGGATTAACCCCGGACCTTTAGGGCAGAAGGGAGGGGGGAATTGGGAGTCACCCAGCAAGGTGTACATAAGGGGGATTCTGAGATGGCCTCCTCAGAATCCTCACGGACTTTCCACGTTTCTCTGTGTGCTGTACAATAAACTTCAAGACATCTTCCGCTGACTTCTCGGAGTGGCGTGCGTTCTTGACGGCTAGCTACAGTTACCATTGGGGACACGACATAGTGAGGATTCTCCAAAAACTTCAACGTCCGTATCGTGTTGGGATCGCTTACCGGCAGCTACCGAGATGGCGACCCCATGGCGCGGAGCGGCACGTTTTCAGACCCCCGTTACCTCGAGCACCCTACTCGAGCGGCCGGCGGATCTGTTCACCTCAAATCAACGGAGTCTTTCCTCGGCCGGACCAGACAGCGGGAGCCTGGGCGAGCTACGGCGACTCCAGGAGCAGCTGAACCGCCTCATCTGGGAGCGGCTGCGGGTTGGCGAGGAGTCAGGCCGGTCGTTGGACCAGGCCTGTGGGGGCGCGGTGCCCCGGACAAGTCGTAGCGGCGGCGGGAGCCAAGGCCACGCGGGATCGGGGGTCTGCAGTCGGCAGACCCCAGGGGAGGGCTCAGGTCAGGAGCCCGGAGTGACTCAGCGGCTGACGTGGTTGGACGGGACGGCCCCGAGGGGGCAGGTGCTTCCCCTGCCAAGACATCGCAGCAGCCGGCTGGAGGACGACGTAGTGGCGGGGAGTTCCACGGGCGACAGCAGCGAGGACGAGCGCGCGGCAGCGACCCCGGAGGCCCGCGGGAGGCACGTCCGCCGGGGGGCGACGGCGCGGCGCAGGCCGCCCCCGGAGCTGAAGGCCGTTTACGAGGGGGACCCGGCGGAACTCTCCACCTTCATCTTCCACGCAAGGAACCACGCCAGAAGGTATGGGGGAGACGACTGCGACCCAGAGGACTTGGTAGCGGCGGTCATCTCCTCCCTGCAGGGGAAGGCCGGCCAGTGGGCCATGCTCCTGGTCGACCGCAGGGACCCGGCTCTGGCCACCCTGGAGGATTTCTTGGCGGCCCTTCGAGAGCGCTTCCAAGACCCGCAGGCGGAGGAGAAGGCGAAGCGACGGGTCCAGAAGGCCAGGCAAGGGGGTCTCCCGGTACAGGACTATGTAGACATGTTCAGGGGGGAGGCCGCCCGAATCTCCTCCTGGAACGAGGAGGTCCTCGTCCACTATTTCAAGGAGGGCCTCCATCCTGAGCTCCGCAAGTGGGCCGTAGTGAAAGGGACCCCCCGGGAACTGTCAACGCTGGACGGCTGGTGCCGCACGGTGGCTCAGTTGGAAGCAGACCTGGGGATGCTGGAGCTAGAACCCAGGGCGGGCAAGGACCGAAGGCCCGCGGAGAACTCAGGGACCCTCCGCCCCGCCAATGGCGCGGGGGTCCCCCGGCCCAAGCGCACCCCCGACCCGGAACGGGAGAGGAGACGCCGGGAGGGACTCTGCATGAGGTGCGGGGGGGCAGGACACTATGCGGTGGCGTGCCCCAAGCGACCCCCAGGAGAGGTCCGGACCCCGGCAGGGTCCCAAGCGACGTCGGGAACCAGTAGGACACCCAAGACCGGGAGCCGGGCGGCTGTCGCGACGGAGCCAAGGGGAAAGCGCCAGTCCGACTCCGAAGGCTCGGGGTCGGGAAACGACCTGGACCTGCAGTAAAGGACGCCCGGCTGCAGGTCCCGCCAGGGTCAACGGACCCCAAGAAACGGGCGGGAAGACCACCCAACCTGGTCCGGGTGAGGCTGGAAAACCCGGACGGCGGCAAGCAATGGACGGGTGATGCGCTGCTGGACTCGGGCTGCGACCACAGTATGCTGCACCCCGAAGTGGCCAAGGAACTGGACTTGCCCACCCAGGTTCAGAGCACCCCCTTAGTTTTCGTCCAGATGGACGGCAGTCCCATAAAGGGGGGTCCGTTTGGGGTGGAAGTGGGGCCGGTCTCCTTGTGGGTGGGGGACCACCGGGAGTCCAGGATGCTAGTCAGGGTCCCCACGGATGGGTACCAGGTAGTGCTGGGGTTGGATTGGCTGATGGAACATAACCCCATAGTAGACTGGCGCTCAGGGCGCCTGACGTTCGACCTGGATAGGTGTGGGCAGCACAGGGTCGAATCGGACCCCCAGTGCCCTGGAAAGGGGGAGGCCAAAGGGGTCCACGGGGGCGAGGGCAAGCTGGATGTGGTGGCGCCGGAGATACCCCCGGAGTACCGGGATCTGGCGGCGGTGTTCGGGGAAACCGAGGCAGACGAGCTGCCCCCCCACCGCCGCACAGATTGCGCCATCGACATCCCAGAAGATGCGGTCCTCCCCAAGGGACAGAATCACACAGAATCACAGAATCACAGAATCAGAGTTGGAAGAGACCACAAGGGCCATCCAGTCCAACCCCCTGCCAAGCAGGAAACACCATCAAAGCATTCCTGACAGGTGGCTGTCAAGCCTCTGCTTAAAGACCTCCAAAGAAGGAGACTCCACCACACTCCTTGGCAGCAAATTCCATTGTCGAACAGCTCTTACTGTCAAGAAATTCTTCCTAATGTTTAGGTGGAATCTTCTTTCTTGTAGTTTGAATCCATTGCTCCGTGTCCGCTTCTCTGGAGCAGCAGAAAACAACCTTTCTCCCTCCTCTATATGACATCCTTTTATATATTTGAACATGGCTATCATATCACCCCTTAACCGTCTCTTCTCCAGGCTAAACATACCCAGCTCCCTAAGCTCCCTAACGCATCTACAAGATGTCCGGGGAGGAACTCCAGGACCTCAGGGAGTTCCTGGACAAGAATCTGGCCAGAGGGTTCATCCGCCCCGCCAAGAGCCCCATGGGGGCTCCGGTCATCTTCGTGGGCAAGAAGGATGGCACCCGGAGGTTGTGCCAGGACTATAGAGGGTTGAACGCCATAGCGGCAGGGAACGCATACCCGCTCCCCCTCATCCCGGATCTGCTGGACCAGTTGGGTACCGGCACGATCTTCACGAAGCTAGACTTAAGGGAGGCATACTACCGGGTGCGGGTCCGGGAGGGGGACGAATGGAAGACGGCTTTTAACTGCCAGTTTGGACAGTTCGAGTTCCTGGTAATGCCGTTTGGTTTGAGCGGGGCCCCGGGGGTGTTCATGAGCCTCATCAACGAGGTACTCCACGACCTCCTGTACAAAGGGGTGGTGGTCTACCTGGACGATGTGCTGGTGTACAGTCGGGACCCCCGGGAACACGTCCGGTTGGTCCGGGAGGTCTTGCAGAGACTCCTGGACAACCACCTATACGTCAAGTTGCCCAAGTGCGAGTTCCACCACCCCTCCTTAGATTACCTGGGGTATAGGATCTCGGCGGCGGGGGTGGCCATGGATCCCCAGAAGGTGGAGGCAGTCCTGGGGTGGGAGCGGCCGCGGACACGGCGCCAACTCCAGAGCCTGCTAGGGTTTGCAAATTTCTGCAGGGGCTTTTTGCCCAACTATTCGGCCTTGGTGACCCCCCTCACCGATCTCCTAGGTACCAAGGGGAAAGGAAAGGGGGCCAAGCGTCCCGGGGCGGCTCTGGATTGGGGGTCCCGGGCGGAGGAGGCTTTCCAGGGGCTCAAAGGGGCGTTCGCCGCCGAGCCTACGCTGATCCATGTGGATCCAGCCCGGCCCATGGTGGTACAGGTAGACGCTAGTGATGTGGCCATGGGGGTGGTACTCCTGCAGAGGGACGGGGAGGGCCGTCTGAGGCCCGGAGCGTACCTGTCCCGGAAGTTTGGGAAGGTGGAAAGGAACTGGTCTACCTGGGAGAAGGAGGCAGCGGCCATCCGCATGGCGCTTGAGGAGTGGAGACACTGGCTGGAGGGGGCAAGGGAACCGTTTGAGGTCTGGACAGACCACCGCAACCTCGAGGCCCTCCGACAGCCACGGAAGCTGACCGCCAAGCACATGCGGTGGGCAGAGTTCTTCTCCCGGTACGATTTCCAGCTAAGCCACATCCCCGGGAAGGACAACTTCCTCGCGGACGCCCTGTCTCGCCTGCCCCAGTACGAGGCGGACGTCCGCACAGAGATGCGTCCGCTATTTGAGGACAAACACCTAGCCCGAGCCGTCACCACCCGTAACCAGGCTAGGAGGAAAGAGGGACAGACAGGGGGTCAAGATGGGACACCCCCCCCGGGAGCGCAGCCAGCCTTCTGCAGCGCTCCGTGACAGACTAGTGGCAGCGTATCCGACAGACACGGAACTACAGAACCTGCGGGACTCCTTGACACTGGAAGGGGACATCTGGCGAAGAGGGAGCGCCGCGTACGTCCCGGAACCCCTCCGGAGGGCCGCCCTGGAAGCATGCCACGACGCCAAAGCGGCTGGGCACTTCGGCTTCGTCAAGACGTGGAAGCTGGTTCGGCGGAGCTTCTGGTGGCCCACGCTCCGTAAAGATGTCAAGGACTACGTTGCAGGCTGCCCCATCTGCCTCACCTGCAAGCCGGCAGTGGGCAAGCCGCAGGGCCTCCTACAGCCCCTGGAAGTCCCACCTCGACCTTGGTCGGTGATCTCCATGGACTTTATTACGGATCTGCCACCCAGCCGAGGCAAGACAGCAATATGGGTCGTGGTGGACCTGTTCTCCAAGCAAGCCCATTTCGTGCCCTGCGCCTCACTGCCTACCGCCACCCAGGTGGCAAAGCTGTTCATGGAGCACATCTTCCGGCTCCATGGGGTTCCAGACAAGGTCATTTCTGATCGTGGCTCCCAGTTTGTGTCCCGATTTTGGAAGGCGTTCCTGGGACTGCTGGGGATCGAACAGGGACTCAGCTCGGCCTACCACCCCCAGACTGATGGACAGACGGAACGTGTCAACCAGGTGCTGGAGCAGTACCTGCGGTGTTTTGGTTGCTACCAGCAGGACGACTGGTCACAGCTGCTTCCGTTGGCGGAGTTCGCTTACAATAACTCCGTACATAGCAGCACGGAGATGTCCCCCTTCGCCGTGGTCTACGGGATCGACCTGAGGCACCTGCCGGACTTGGGAGAGCCCACCGCCCGGGAGCCGGAGGAGCTCGGAAAGTGGAGAGAGAGGACGGCCAGGTGCTGGGAGTCCCTTCGGGAACAACTGCTGGAGGTCAAGGTGGCGCAGAAGAGGACGGCGGACCAGCGAAGAAGACCGGCGGGGGACATCAAAGCGGGGTGCCGGGTCTACCTGTCCACACGGCACTTGAAGCTGGGCCTCCCCAGCAAGAAACTCGGGCCTCGGTACTTGGGCCCGTTTAAAGTGTTAGAGGTAATCAACGGAGTTTCTGCGAAGCTGGAACTCCCAAAGAACTTGCAACAGATACACCCGGTGTTCCACTTCAGCTTGCTGAAGAAGTCCCCGGAGGACGACGGTTGGCACCCCGTGGCGGCGCCACCCACCCCGTTGATCCTGGCGGGAGGGGAGCACCATGAGGTTAAGGACATTTTGGACTCCAGACTCTACAGAGGGCGTTTGCAGTACCTGGTGGAGTGGAAGGACTTTGCTACGGGGGACCGAGAGTGGGTGTGGGCGTCGGACGTTTTGGCCCCACAGCTGGTCAAGAGATTCCACCAACAGTGGCCAAACCGGCCGGGGGGCCCCGGGACTCAGAACGCTCCCCAGGGGAGGGGGAAGTCAGTTTCGGGGGGGCAGGATGTCGCGACCCGACTAGACAGGGTCGCGCCATGCAGGCGCCAGGAAGGGGAACCTTGCAGCGGGCCAGGAAAGGGGGCGACAGCGGAGCCAGGCGCGCAGGGGTTAAACCGAGCGCAGCAAGACCCGACCTCGCCCAGGCATGCCTCGAGGGGTAAACAACCCCAGGATGGGTGCGTACCTGATGGCCCAACCCCAGGTGCGGAAGGGAACCGCAAATCATCAGCGGCGGGCGGGAACCGTCAGCATCGCAATAACAATGTAAAAAGCACCCATGAATAGTGCAGGTAGACCAGAGCAGTTAACTCTTTTGTCCAAGCCACCCTGGGTGGGGAAGAGGATTAACCCCGGACCTTTAGGGCAGAAGGGAGGGGGGAATTGGGAGTCACCCAGCAAGGTGTACATAAGGGGGATTCTGAGATGGCCTCCTCAGAATCCTCACGGACTTTCCACGTTTCTCTGTGTGCTGTACAATAAACTTCAAGACATCTTCCGCTGACTTCTCGGAGTGGCGTGCGTTCTTGACGGCTAGCTACAGTTACCATTGGGGACACGACACCAGGTGACTGTTTGATTACATTTACCTCAAATAAATTGAAAAATAAGATCTTACAAACTAGGAGAAAAAAGAAATTTAAGATTGAAGGGGAAGACATCATTGTATTGAAAGAGGTTCCACCATGTCTCTTGAGGAAAAGAGATAAAATACCAGTTCCTGACTAAAGCATTAAAAGCTAAATCCATATTCTTTAAGTGGGAATTCTCTGAAGGACTATCCTTCAATTTTAAAGGGAAAAGGAGATTTGAAACACCAGAAGACACAGATATCTTTTACAGAAGGTACAAGACTGAACTAGGAGGAGAAAGACATCAAATAGAGAGAGATCCCAACCTGAAAACTACACGCCAAGAATGCAGCTCAGAAAGCAAATAGGAAATTTTAGAAAAATATTAAAATATCTAAAACTAATAAAAATTAGTTTGCCGATTGCGTGCGGCGGCTCGGGGAGGGGTGCCGCCGCCGCTGCTTTTGGCGCGGCGGCTCACAAGGGTGCTGCAGGAGCAGCGGCGCCGGCGAGCGGGCCCCGCACAGGGCGGGGCTAGCCCAACTGTCACCCCCCGAGCCACCAATCGCGTGCGGCAGCTCTGGGGGTGCCCCGCCGCTGCTGCTTTTGGCACGGCTGCTCGCAAGGGTGCCGCGGGAGCAGCAGCGGCGCCGGCGGGCGGGCCCTGCGCAGGACGGGGCCAGCCCAACTCTCAACCCCTCCTCACCTGGAACCCGGGGCGTACCGCCCCCTCCACCCCCTTGCAACGCCAGTGCCCACCCTGCATGATGGCTTGAGCTGTTTGTTTATATATTTTTTGCTTTCTTTGAAAATACCAGATGTGGACCCCTGCTGGCAGATGAATAACTGACACCGGAACCAGCAATTCCACCCAGCTATGCACCTCCACCAATCCTACAGCACCAACTTCATAGCTATTATCAGCAACCAGCACTGATGAACTGTTCCTAACCTCCTATTTATGATTATTGTTTTTACACAAACAGCAGGTGGAGATGACAGGCCTAGTCAGTCTTGTGCAGAAAAGTGCAGGGGCCAATGGCTTTAAATGATGATAGATGGGGAGACAAGGCAAGTGGGGGGTAACTGACTATTTTTGTAGGGTGGGCAGGTGACAGAAGAAGAAGCTGTTATGTTAGCATCGAAGTCCGTGGAGGAATGCTGCATGCAGATTCAGTTACGTATAATGTGTTGCAGGATGCACATGTTTCTGATATCTTGAGGTATGATCATGTATCATATATTAGAGTGGGAACATAAGCGTGTAATGTAAGCTATGTACAGCCAGAGGGGTTTCTAAAAATAGCCGCCCAGAGTGGCTGGCGAAACTCAGCCAGATGGGTGGGGTACAAATAATAAATTATTATTATTATTATTATAAAAATATACCACCTTTACATATGAAGGGGTATTTTCTTATTACAAAGGGGAATTTCACCCTCGCTCTATATATTTTCTCAACTGTTCACTGCATTTCTGGGCTGCTGTTTTGATGGTTTAATCTTATATGTTTTTAAAGCATAGATAGATTAGATAGATAGATAGATAGATAGATAGATAGATAGATAGATAGATAGATAATTTATTGTTACGGTTGTCCACCAGCACGATAAATACAATCCAAAATACATTGTAAAAATATAAACTATAAATATAAACTTTAAACTTTAAAATTTTTAAAATAAAAGACGATATCTCTACTTTAAAAATAGGGTTGCAGTCAATTATAACACTGGTCCGTCTTTAGTTCTGTCCTGCAGTTGTTTGGATGCTGCTAGCTAGAACGGACCGACTTTTTATAGCTCTAGCACAAAACTTGGCTACCTTTGCTGTTACATTATCATTAATATCTGAAAGGAGCCACTCCATATAGAAATTGTCCGAGCGTCCTCATATTTTTGACTATGTGCTTTCATCCAATATGTGATTGTACAGTCAGTGTGATGATGCCACGAAACCACAGTTCCAGTGCTTCCTGCCCTTGCTCTGAATTGCCTTTGTGACAATGCCACAGGACCAATCAGATTTGGCTACATCAGGATGTCATAACGCAAATCTAAAGCAAGAGCAATGCTTTCTGATCTTATTCTGAAGGGGAAAACACTTCCTACTTGTTTACAGACATGAAGGAAATTACTCAAAATCACAGTCTATTTTAACAGGTGACAAAAAAACCCCCAACCCTTTCTGGTCTGGCTCATCTTTGCAAGTGGCAGCACAATGGTGGTATAACCCTGCCTCTGCACACCCAAGAGACATGCTGATGACAGAGCTGCACATTTGAACCAGTTCAGGAACCATGGTGCAGAGCAGGGGTCGGCAACCTAAGGCCCATGGGCCACAAGTGGCCCATGGGGGTCATTTAACTGGCCCCTGAGCCACCCCCGAACTGAGCCGCCCAAACAAACCTTTTGAAATCATCTAAAAACAATTCCAATGCAGATGCAGTCTGGGGAAAACACAACTTAAGAGGCTTGTTGAGAGAGAGATGAAGGTTTTTTCTTCTGATAGAATGATAGAATTGTAGAGTTGGAAGGGACATCAAGTGTCAACTAGTTCAGCCCCCCCACAATGCACAGCTAAATTATCCCTCGCTGATGACCATCCAACTTTTGTTTAAAAACCCCTAATGAAGGAGAGTCCACCACCTTCTGAGGGAGCCCATTGCATTGTTGAACAGCTCTTACTAAAAGAAAGTTATTCCCAATGTTTAGTTGGAATCTTCTTTCGTGTAATTTGAACCAATTGGTTTGGGTCCTATCCTCTGGAGCAGCAGAAAAAAAGCTTCTTCCATCTTCCTTGGGACAGCCCTTTAGATATTTGAAAATGGCTGTCATATCACTTCTCAGTTCTCTTCTCCAGGCAAATATACCCAGCTCCCTCAACCATTCCTCATAAGGTTTGGTTTCCAGACCCTTTTTTTATATATTTGTCACCCTTGCAGATACATTCCAACTGATCTTGGACCAGTTATTTCTCCAAGCCTAACCTACCTCATAGGGTTGTTGTGGAGATAACAAAGGGAGAATCAGTTACAACTCATTGAGCTCATTGGAGGAAAGGTGGAATATAAATGGCATAAATAAATTAAAATGTTTAAATACCTGCAAGCAAATTCAGGCTATAATCATTTGCTAGAGGATCCTATCCCTTCTCTCCTCTCTCACACAAAATTACTTTCTGCTCTGGCTTATTGTTTTCATTTTCTATTGCATGACATTTGCTTGTTTATATTAGGTGTTGGGAAAAACTGGGTAGGGGGCTGAATTGTTGATCAGCCTTTTGCTTATTTAGGATAGGAGAATACAAGGTGGGGGGGCAGGGTTACTGTGATGGCTTATGCTCAGCTGTGCTATGCCAGTTGGCAGTGTGTGCTTGCAAAGCAGGCTTTAATATGAAAGTAGCAGGAGGTCTTCCCAGTCACTGCTTGCTCAGTCATTTTGTCTGCTTTTGTAGCAGCTTGGAAAATCCATCCGCACTGATTTCATGATAGATGCATACAAACACCAACCTCCTGCCCTCTGAAGGAGAAAGTGCCTGGCTATTGGTAGAGGAGCAATTTCTTTTTAACTCATGCTTGGATTTCTCTGGAATTCTTGGAAATTGAGGATCTATCAGCCATCAAAAGGAGAGCAGCCTACAGCAGAACAGAAATAACTAGTTCTCTATGCTAGGGCATGAAATGTAGACAGGATCTTCAAAAGAAGACTCAAAAACAGATGGTGCTGAAGAGATATATTATGTTTGCCTCCTCCAGATGCCAAGGTGTTCAGGAGGGCTAACGTTAAAATTCACAGATCTGCACCAACCCCCACCCACCCCAATTTAAAACTATTGTTGTGTCCAGAAGTGATGAAAATTAAAGCAGAAAATTGATTAGGTATAAGCATCTCCACAGATTAAGGGTACAATCCAAACCCTGGCCAATATCCAGCAGGGTTTAATTGAGTGGCAGGGCCCTGCAGCTCTGCAAAAAGACAGTGATCAGGTACAGCGGCGGAGCAAGCTGATCGGGCACCTGGGACGGTGCGTGTGCCCTGTGCCCAGGGGTGGAGCCACCCACCCACAGGGGCACTGCAGAACCTCTGAGGAGACTGCCTGCCTCCTCCCACTCAGCCGCCCTACAGCTGAGGGGGAGGCAAAGTTTGGGGCAGCGCACAGCCTGCGGGTGCTGAAGCCACCACGTCACTCCCAGGAGAGATGCGTGGCTTGGGCACGCTGCAGGCCCCGCGGTGAGTGCCGCCCAGCATTTTGTCACCCCCCTCAGTGGGGACACCCGGGGCAGAACAAACCTACCACACACCCCTTGCTAAACCCCTCGACAGGTAGGTTCCCATGCCAGTCTGAAACTGACAAAGCAATTGGAGACACATTGGGGTTAGACTCTTATCTCTGATCTGTAGACTTATTATAGTTCTGCTAATACAAACGGACAATATAGCCCCCTATACCTCAGCAAGGAGGACAAGAAAAATCACAAGAAGAATATGGGACTTTTGCTAGCTTAGTACTTCAACATAGAGTTGACATGTTCCAAGAATGGAATAAAACAGTACAGCCTCTAAAAGATGAAGCAGCAGAAGCTTTAGCAACACTGGCAGACTTAATCCAAACAGCTAATAGGGCATTCAAAGTATTAAAAATAACACTGCAAGTAAACAAATCAAATGAATGCAAGCAGAATTCAAACTGCAAGTAGCGGGCATTCAAGACAGAGAGAGACATGTAAATCTGAGGACCTGCAGAATTTCAGAGGAATTTGGAGAAAGGAGCCTAACAACAGCATTTGCAGAATGGATGAATAGCAGCTTCCCAACTAGGGGCATATATGGGGGGCAGCTGCTGGGGCAGTCATCCCAGGTGCATTTTCCGGGGGGTGGGGAGTGCTGCTCTCTTTGGGCACGGTGTCCTTCTCATGCTGCCCTGCCCAAGCCGCTTTGTTAGATTGAGAACAGATTCCAGCCTCACAAACCAGCACAGGGCCCTGTGCTGCTTTGTGAGGCTGGGATCATTCTAAAAATCCTCACAAAGTGGCTCAGGGCTGGTGTCTCTCTGTTGGCATTGGCAGTGAAGGCTGGGCTGGTGCATTGTGGGCTCCTTTTGCCCTCTTGAGCCCCCCTGGCATGTGCATGCCCCCCAGGCACCATTAAAGCACGCTCCACCGCTGTTCCCAACAGCAAACTTACAAATGCAATACTGAACAGGCATGCTGAACCTTAGGCCTGAAACCAAAGCAAGAAAGAGAACCCCCAATACATCATGGTGTGGTTTATATGCTTTTCTGTTAAAAAAAAATAAACTTATGCAGCTCTACCACTATGTCCATTACCTGTGTGGAAAAAGTCCTATACTTTCAAGATTTGAGAGACTGGACATGCTTCAGTGAAGACTGGATTTTAAACCATACACAATGCTCTTACAAAATGCAGGAATATTATTACATAAGTGAGGGTTCTACTTCAAACTTACCACAATGAAAAAACCACGATAGCCCCCATAGAGGCTAAAAATGTATTGAAACAACTTGAGGTCTCCACTTGAAATGGAGATCAACCTGCTGCTCAATTGGTGGAGGATAACATGGAGGATGAAGATTCTGAACAAGCAGGATGGCAAGTTATAGTCAGATTATGGGAGCTCACAAACAGAGCTCACAAACAGGGGTGAGGATTGCTGCAGGAGACTGAAGAGAGTGAGCTCTTTCGGAGTAAGGCTGCTTGCTTGCTTGAGCTGTTTAAAAGTTTGACAGATTGATAGCAGGCCTCAGGGAGTGACAGAGTGCTCTGCTAGAGAATTTATTACTTTTCTTGATTTCTTCTCTTTCATTGCAGGCCAGAGGGTGTATCTGATTGTGCTGCTGGAGCACAGAAGGGAGTGCTGCTGGAGCACAGGAGGGACAGGGGGAGGAGTTACAGCTGAGAGGAAGCCAGGCTGAATGAGGAAGTGAGTTGAGGGAGGAGTTAGCATTCAGCAACAGTCAAATTTAGCTCACCACAGATTCTGGTGAGCTCATGACTAGAGCTCAAAAACAGGCCTGATAAACAGGGGCATTTAGTTGGGGAGTTTAAGGGGGAGGCTCAGGGTTCTGACTCATGGTGTGCACAGGACCAAGAGACATGGAGGGCGACGGAACTGCTGCAATAACCTGCAACACTTTGCCATGTTTGTCTTCCTGCTGGAGAACAAGAAACAGTACTGTCAGGGGGCTGCCCCCCCAACAGCCCAGCGTTAAGCTCCTACAGAGAGCCTGGCCCCATTCTCACTACGGATCCCTCTTCATCATTGTCTTCCAGTAGCAGCGGGGAAAAGGAACTGGTGATAGGGCTTGAGGCAAGCAGGCAGAGACCTTGCGGCGACGTGCAGATGGAAAGGGGGAGGGGGAAAGGGAAGAGAGGGAGACGTGGTTTCCGCTTCCCCCGATTTTGTAATTGGCGCCAGAACAGATCTGGCGCACATTCGGATTCTGAAAGTGACTGACGAGTTGTCTTTACGATGAGCTCCGCTTGTAAAGCAATTAGCCTAGATTAAAGCTTTATGGCTTAATAGCACCGAGTCTTCCTTTGATCGTCCAGCCAAAAGAGGGGGCAGCCCTGGAAACCTGACAAGTACACTTGTAGCAAGTGCAAGCTGGCTGTCTTGCTAGAAGAGAAGGTGCAACAAACTTGAGGCCTGCCTAGCCACACCTCAAGCTACAGGAGAACATGCAGAATTTCTTGATAGAACTGAGTTGGCTGTGATGGAACAGCAAGATAGATGGGGTTTCCTCAGGAATGAAAAAGATCACCCATTGCAAGACACTAACCCCTGAAGGAATGTGACACACAGAAGTAGAATAATCACAAGTCACGTTTTGTCATTAGAGTTGCAAAATTGCTTCCATGCTCTTACCTTGAGCACCAATTCTCAGCCAGAGGAGCTAGGACAGCAGTTGCTAACTTCAGAAGACACTAAGGTGGCTGTGGAACGTACAGTGCACAGAATGATTCCTGCCACTCCCCCCCCCCAGAGGAGAAAGAGGCAGGAGGAGATGGACTTGAAGGAGTCTTTTTTTCCCTTTTTTTATCTAACCCCTTCAGATCAAAGGCTCCTGATCATGGATGAGTATGGTAATAATGTACTACCTTCCATGGAGAAGATACTGGGGAAAGGGAATTGAAGCTTGGAGATGACAAACTGAGAGGAAGGAGTACAAAGTAATCAAACTATAAGGTTCCTGTCTTTGTTGCTTATCCCAACAATATCAAAATAAGCTCCAATTAACAAGAGGGGAAGACTCAAGAACAATGGGTGCAGATCTCTGAACATTCCAAGCAGGCTTTGGAAGGCACAGCCCATAGAATGATTCTGCCACTCCCCAGAGGAGGAAGAGATGTGGAGGTGATAGATGACTCCCCAGTGAAGGAGACACAGGCTGTAGTGTGCAGAGGGAACAGGATGTCACAGGAGATGTGCTGTTTTCTGAGTGCAAAGATTGATGATGTGATAGAGAAGTTGCCAAGTCTTATAAAGCCCACTGACCACTACCGCTTCCTTCTGATTCATGTGGATACAAATAATACTGCCACACACAGTCTGCAATACATAGCAAAAGACGATGAGACCCTGGGCAGGGAGCTGAAAAGACTTGGGGCACAGGTAGTATTTTCATCACCCCTTCCTCTTGAAGATCATGGCCCAGGAAAAGAGAGGGAAATACTGGAGGTAAACCACTGGCTGTGCAGGTGGTGTTGTCAGGAAGGATTTGGCTTCTTGGATCATGTTCTCCGCTTCCTTTAAGGAAGGAGTTCTGGCAAGAGATAGGCTGCACCTCACAGCGGTTGGCAAGAATGTATTTGCTAAGAGCCTCAAGAACCTGATCAGGAGAGCTTTAAACTAGATCTTGAGGGGGAAGGAGAAAACATTACAAATGACAAAAGAATACCTGACACTGGGGATAATAGCTTCATTGATACACAGGAAACAGGTGGTGCTCTAAAAACCTGTTAAAGGGCAAGAAACAACAGGAAGGAAGCAGCTGGTTGGAATGACTCATGGTTTCAATTGTGTCTACACAAATGCACAGAGTATGGGAAACAAGCAAGACAAATTGGAGCTTTTAGTAAAGGATGGCAAATTTGACCTGGCATGCATTACTGAAATCTGATGGGATGAGACTCATGACTGGAATGTAGGAATTGAGGGGTATAACCTGTTCAAAAGGAATAGACCAAACAGGCAGGGAGAAGGAGTAGCATCATATGTAAAGGATATGTACACTTGTGAAGAAATCCATGCCCTGGAGCATGGAAAGCAGATTGAGAGTATATGGGTAAAAATTGTAGGCAAGAGAAACAACAGTGACCTTACTGTGGCTGTCTGCTATAGACTGCTTTAGCCCAGCTGCATCTTTACCTAATGCCAGGGGTAGGGCAGATGGGCTTTCCCCAAAAGGCCTTGTAGGTCAAATTGGGATGCTCAGAGGGGGTAGTAGTTGCCCTCCACTAAATTAGGCTCCATTTGGACATTTAAGGCAGTATCATGACTTTAAACAAAGTTCCCTGGGGAAAAGCACTGGTTGTTAAAACACTGTGTGATTTTCAGCTCTGTGAGAGGAATAGGGTCTCATAAAGCCCCAGAAATCTGTGGGAACCATGACTGTTAAAGTGGTATAGTAGATTTTAAAGCATAAGGTGCGGATGTGGCCCTAGTGTTATAATAGAGGGAGAAAAACTTCACTTTCTCCACAAAATGCACCCCATGCATAAGTTTATAAAACTCTACCATATCCCCTTTTCTAAATTAAGAATCCACAAACATTTCAAAGCTTCCTTATGGGGTGTTGCTACAGGCTGCTAATCATCCTGGCTGCCATTTCATAATTTTCTTTTGTCTTGTTGAATCTACAGAATAAATGTGTTGTTTATGAAAAGGACAGAAGATGCTTCATGAAAGATTTATCTGCTGTAGGAACTGCCAAGAGCATAATTATTGTCTGGGCACTGAAACTATTTGACATTCTCCAAACAAACAAACAAACAAATACTCCAATGGTTCCCTCAAGAAGAATTAATAGATGAATGGGGAAAGTGATTAGGATAATATATAGATGGAGAGATACGAGAGGAGGAAAGAACATGACTCAGCTGTTCCTCATTTGTAATGGATGCATGGCTTGCATAACTTTTTGTTGGACTAAAAGCATGTGTCTTTTTGTAAGGAGAAAAAAAAGTCATAGCATGGTTTGCTGAAGTAGGGAAAGTATCTGTTTTATATATGAAGACCCTCTGCCAGTCACGGTAAACCCAGAGGTCATCAGCACGGTTCCTCGGGATATTGTTCTAGTATAGCTTCCATCAGCCCAAGCCAGCAATCCCAATGGTAGCAACATCTGAAAGGGACCACATTGGCTTCCTCTGTAGTGGGCAATATTGGGCTAAATCAGGGGTAGGCAACCTTCGGCTCCCAGATGTTTTGGGACTACAACTCCCATCATCCCTGACCACTGGTCCTGTTAGCTAGGGATCATGGGAGTTGTAGTCTCAAAACATCTGGGAGCCGAAGGTTGCCTACCCCTGGGCTAAATGGACCAATGGTCTGACTGACAGGGAAGATCAATGTGCAATGATAGAGCACATGATTTGCAATCAGAATGTCTCATGTTCAATCCTCAGCCTCTCTGGTTAATAAGGAATATCAAACTGAAGGGTGGGAAAAGATTTCTGCTAAAGAATTTGAGGAACTGCAGCTAATTAGAGCAAACAATGCTGGGTGGGCTAGCTAGCTAGACCAATCATCTGATTTTGCATATGTCATAATCAGGTTGTACTGCATGCCCCTTATAGTATTTGCTATCTAGGGGGAAAGTATATCCAGGTTTTGGTGCCAGAGCTCAAGATTAATGCTGAAATGCAGAAAAAGATTATGAGAAGAGCTACAAACTATAGCAATAAAGATTAAGGAAGCAAATTCTATAACGAAATGCATAAAGAGTTGCGCTGGTAAGAACAATATGACGCGGAGACAGGATGTATGTATGGGAAGGCAACCTCGACTCCTTCACGAGGGTCCCATTTATTATCTCACACCACCGTTAATGGTTAACCCCACATGTAGTCTCAAGGCACCAAATAAGGAAACATCTGCCCCAGTTGTGACACCCAGCTCCATGTAAGGAGTTGTTTTTCTGAAAAGTGACACCCCAAAACTCCCCCATGACTCCTCCATTGCGTACGTGACTGTCCTGCATGCTCCCACCACATGCTCTCCTCATGCACCCCTCCTCGTGCTCATCTCGTGCTTCCCAGTAGTTTTCCACCACCCTCCATTGTTCTTTTGTGTTCCTGATCCGTGTCTGCTATCCCGACGTTACAGTGCAGCGTGGCATGCCAGCGCTACACCTCCCGCCTTGGCATGGCATGCCAGTGCCAATCTAATGTGATCCCACATCTCTCCCTTTTTTGTTTAATTTGTTTTAGTGTGATAGTCAATTTCCCAGATGAGCAGAGTGTGTGCGTATCTCTCAACCATGTGTCAGTGCCTTTTTCTGTGAATGGTTAACTAAATGCCGCTTTTACGGGTTGGGCAATGGCTGGGAGCAAAAACCTCTGTAACCATTTGTTTCAAACTTTGTAAACCTTTGTAACTATTTGTAAAAAACATTGTGCATATAAAACATTGTAAACTTGTAACACTTTGTATAAATACTTATGTAAACTTTCAAAACCTTTTTGACACTTTCAGCAGTAGCAGCAAGAATACTTAGTCTCTCGAAGAGTGAGGGCTCTGCAACTTAAAGTCTGTTTCAAATATTGAACCAATAAACTTCTGTCCCTCAATGGAGGGATAGTGCTTTTTTGAAACGTGCTGCCAGTGTCTTTTTTTGTCTTCCTCGTCCTTTTACTGGGAACGTGCGTAGTCATGCTCATGCATTCGTGCACGCATTAGTGGTAAGGCAACTGAAAGCTGCCATTAGATGACTCTCTGGCGTTATAGCAATGCTCTGCCTCTGAAGCAAATCAGTAGCCTGTGCTGAAAGAGCCTTGACTTGACCCCAGGTAACCCGATGATGTTGCAGCGGAACTCGATCCCGATCCTTCCGCTGATCCTGGATCTGCAGAGCTGCTAGATTCAGCATCTGGTCCTGGTTGCTGGACACCGGATCCCGGATCTGCAGTGCTGCTAGTTTGGGGATCGGGTCCTGGAGACCTTGATGCCAAGCCATCCCTCCAAGGTTTCACGCACCTGGCTAGAACCCAAATTGGTCCTGTAGGAGCAAGCACAGCAGCGTAGCCCCGCCCCCATGTTAATAGGGGGACAGGTCCTTGCCAAACAGGGTTAGGTAGAAGCTTATAGGTGACCTGTGGCTGGGGAAAACTAGTCCGTTGTCCAAAATGATTTTCTACTGCACTTGATAAATTTGTAATATTTAAGTGATTTAGTGTGAATAATACTTTATTTAACCATTCCTGTTTTCCAGGAAGTTCTATAACATTCCCTCCTTTTTTTCTATGACAAAATCCGTCAAAGCCGCTTGTAGCTGTGTGGACAAACTAATTTCTCCCAGTCTTTTAATGGTAACGGAATAACAATACTGACTAAATCAAACCCTATTAAAACTCTACTTCTCTCTCTCCCTTTAAACAACAGTTCTGAGTACATTTGAGCCAGAGTGCTGATTGTAGCACTCAGTGTGTGTGCGAGGTAGACCCACTCTAAAATCAACAAAGACACCTTTTTCTTCTCTGGCACCTTCACTTCCTGAACAATAGCCACTGTAGGCATTCTAGCTGTTGGGATAATGATTAACGAGAGCGGGATGTTACTTTGGCACCGGTCTACCCAGACTAGCTTCAGAGAGTCATTTACCCTTTTAAAAACTGCCTTTTGCTCTAGGGATAAATTAATTCTCCTGGCTCATTTCTAGCTTTAAGAGCTTCAAATAAGGGGGTGAGCATGTCCGTGGGCAGTCTTACATATGGGCGGAGCCAATTAATAGAACCCAAAACCTGTTGCAGTTGTACATAGGTCATTGCATTTTCTACCTTAATTTGAGGTATTTGTGGATGGGAATACTTTTGCAATAATTTATGGCCCAAATACAAAAATGGCTCCCAGAGCTGAACCTTCTCGGGAGCAATTTGTAAGCCAAATTTAGCCAAATCCTTTGAAAATTCTTCCAGCCACTCTGGCGCAATTTTTGGAGCAGCTGTCAAAATGTCATCCATGTAATGAGCCAAATAAACCTCTGGGTGGTGCTGTCTAAATGGTTTTAATGCTTGCGCCACAAAATACTGACAGATTGTCGGACTATTGATCATTCCCTGTGGTAAAACAGTCCATTCATACCGTTCTGTGGGTTCTGTGTTATTTAGGACTGGAACTGTGAAAGCAAAGAAGCGCCTATCTTTTTTGCACAGTGGGATAGTAAAAAAGCAATCCTTTAAATCTATAACCATGACCTGATAATTGCGTGGAATCATGTTCGGATTAGGGAGACCGCATTGAAGCACGCCCATTGGCTCTATGATTAAATTAATCATCCTTAGGTCATGAAGAAATCTCCACTTGCCTGATTTCTTTTTAATAACGAAAATTGGTGTGTTGAATGGGCTTGTGGAAGGCTGGATATGTCCAGCGGTTAGTTGCTCTTTAACCAATTCCTTAAGAATTACTCTTTTCTCTCTGGTGAGTGGCCATTGTTCCACACAGATGGGGTCAGTGGAACACCACATTAATGGCAGGGCAGTGGGCTTAGAACAAGTCATAATCCTCCTTAATCATCAATAATTAACCTGGCCTCATTGAACTGCCTCATTAAATCCCTTCCCAAAGGTTCACGTGAATGGGAAGAATTACTGGTTGTAACTGTGCTGTGCGACTCCCGTCAAGGGCAATTACCGTGAGCCAATTGGTGCTGCAGCAAGCTGCTTGAGCTCCTCTGACACCCCACACTGAAGCGGATACTGTAGTGGGCCAATCCGACGGCCAGTGGTCAGTTGAAGTTACAGAGACATCCACTCCGGAATCGAGCACACCCTCGAACGATCTGCCATTTAGCAAATATGTGTGTTTTGGTTTGGTTTCTCTAATTATTTCCGTGACTGCTAAGATGCTAGGGTGCAAGGAACGGGAAGAGTCTGTAGACCCAAAACCTCCTTTCCCCTGCACCACTGACTCTCCCCCCGCCGGGAGCACATAGGGGACAATGTTTAACTGTGCAAAGGACTCTCCTTGCTTTAGAGTCATTGGCACATTGGTCTCAAATTGAATCATGATGGTCCCCTCATAACCTGCATCTACCACCCCTGGAATCACAAAGATTCCTTTTGCCCCGGCAGAGGATCGAGGAAGAACTAATCCCACAGTATTTTCTGGCAGGGGTCCCTTCAGCTGAGTCGGCATAAGAACCACAACCCCGGGAAATGTAACAAATTTATCTTCCTGGTTGATCAAATCTATTCCTGCACTACCCTGTGTGGCTGACTTTGCTTTTGACACATCAGTGGCAACAATTAATCCTGGGCTTGTTGCGCAACCGTTACTTAGTTTCCCTGCGGCTGCTCTGAGCTGCGACATTGATTCGCCCAGTGGAAACCTTTCCTGCATTTAGGGCAAACTGTTTTCGGCTTCACTGTTTGTCCTCCTCCTGTCCCGCTGCCTTTGTGAGCCCCCCCTCCGAGGAGCCTGCATTCTGCTCGGAAATGTCCTGCACGGCCGCAATTGTAACAATTGCATGTAGGCTTGCTACGACCAGCTTTGCTGTACCCACCTTGGCGCAGAGCCACTGCCAAAGCTTCCATTTGGAAGACATTGGTGCCAATGTCGGAGCATGCTCACAGCATGTCTGCCAGCTGATAGTCCTCGCACGCTACCACAGACTGTAGTGCGCGGCGACAATCAGCATTAGCCTGCTCAAAGGCTAATTTTTTAATTAACTCAGCACCAGCCTCAACATTATCTACCTGGCGCGAAATGGCTTCCTGTAACCTGTCCGCATAGGACTCTGAGGCACCCTGCTTGATGGAGGCAAAAGATTTGGAGGGTTTGCCTGCTGCGGGGACTCTCTTGAGGCTTTTAAGCACACATCGAGAGATGACCGGGTATGCTACTTCTGGGATGCCATTAGCTTGCTCTGCCATGGTAGAAAACAGTCCTGTGCCATATAGCTGATCTAGGACATAAGCTCCCCCGGAATTATTTCCAGCTTGAATGGCCTCCCGTCTGTATTCAGAATCTCAAATCACATACTGCGCAGGAGTGAGAAGCATCCTAAAAAGATCTTTCCAATCCTGCGGTACTAGGTTATATGAGGTGCTTACGTTCTCAAGCAATCCCTGAGTGAAGGTAGAGCGCAAGCCTGTCTCCACAATACTTTTTCGCAATTCCCTCAAAACCTGATAGGGCAAGGCTGACTAATGGTATTGGGCTTGGTTCTGGTCATCTACAATCCTTGTCACTGGAAAACCTTGCAATCCTGCCTGCAATTCCTCTCTAGTTAAAGTTCCCTTTAACTGTTCCCTGTGAAAACCCATTCTGACAGCTCCCATTGCCCTGTTTAAAGGCACTGAGGCTGCAGAAGGGCTGGCTTTCGGGAGCTCTAGCGATACCATGCTCAGAGCTGATGTGGAGGGGGAAACGGCAGTTTCCTCCTCCGGGAGCAGAGAATGGACTGGAGATGGTGCCTTGGTTTTTGGAATCCCCATTTTTTTCAATTGCATCCCTGCATTGCTTCCACAGCACGATGAACGCTACGGGGGCTCTTGGCTCGGAGAGCAGTCATCTCCCGATTCTCTCCCAATCCTCTAAGTCCAAGGAACCTGACTCTATGTACCAGGGGCACTGAACCCTGATTTCCTCTACCAACTCTTCTAGCTCCGATAAGCTAGGTCCTGCCTGACCAAAAGTTTCTATGACTTCCTGCAGTTCCTCTATGTGTGCCCTCTGCAGAGCTGTTAATGAACCCATACTCACGGGAGCGCGTAGCTGTGGATCCTAGGCTTTTTCCTTGCCTCATGTGGGTATGAGCGATCACGGCGCGGGTCACCAGATGTTGCGCTGGTAAGAACAACACGACGCAGAGACAGGATGGATGTATGGGAAGGCAACCGCAACTCCTTTGCGAGGGTCCCATTTATTGAGTATCTCACACCACCGTTAATGGTTAACCCCACATGTAGTCTCAAGGCACCAAATAAGGATATCCTGGAATTACAGAAGCCATCACAGCTTCTGATTAGATCCCAGAATGTCCCGTTTTTTGGTCCGGCTGGTGCAAGTCTTGTGCCACAGTGCAGGACCAAAGTATGCTCATTTTTTGTTCTCAACTCTGTCGTGAATCAGCTGGCTTGCGCCAGAGCGGTGGACCAAAAATTGAGCATCCTGTTGGAAGGCATGAACTAGGAGGCAGGAAGCCAACCAGGTATCAGGACTGAAAAGAAAGCCAGGCCAAAAAGCCAACCAGGAGACAGGGCTCAGTCAAGACCAAAGATGCATGAATAAGCCATAGCTCTGAAATTCCTTGTTGTTCAAGCAAGGCTCAACTGGAACAGGTAGTCCTTTTATGTTCATTCCTGCTCAGAAGAATCAATGGTCAGACTAAAATCAGTCCAGGGCCTGAGAAGCTGCCACCTGCAGTTCAGTGACTCACTCTTGGGGCAGCCACACACTGTTCCAGCAATACGTAAGAGTTGTATTAGTTTCATAAAATTTATACAGCACTTGATTGCAAAAAAAAACAAAAAACGCAAAATGGTTTACAAAAGATAAACATTAAATTTAAAAATATCATAGCCATATTTAAAAACATACAAAAGTTAAAACAAAATAAATAAATAAAATCCTTCCAGTAGCACCTTAGAGACCAACTAAGTTTGTTCTTGGTATGAGCTTTCGTGTGCATGCACACTTCTTCAGATACACTGAAACAGAAGTCACCAGACCCTTATATAAGACCAACACGGCTATCTACCTTTATACAAAAGTTAAAATACTGAAACAAATTTAAATTACCAGTTTTAAGATTGTTATTTAGCCGCTACTAAAAAGACTTACTCCAGTACTTATGGAAACCACATGTTTATTCTGGGTGTATCATACCAAGGCCCCAGGAAACAATAGAACCTTTACCTCAAGCTTCTTCTCCCACTCCACAAGAAGGCAGATTGTCCCTTCTCCAAATATTAACCCTTGGTTTACTGACAGCACATTCTTTACCACTACTGGTAAAGTGTCTAGTGTGCCCCAAGCAAGATGATGTTTAGGTGCATACAGAAGACACTTTTGTTTAGGAAGGCTTTTCCTGAGGTGTAACACAGTCATTTAGGAAGGAGCAATTTTATATATTATGTAATTGTTTCATTGTTTTTAGGGTTTGTGTGGGTGATTTTGGTGTTTTAGAGTTTGTTATGGTCCTTAGAATTTGTGTATCTGTATTTGTTTTTACTGTGCACACTACATCTCTGGCTTTGTGCTGTGAAGTGATCTATCAATATCATCATCATCATCATCATCATCATTATTATTGATAAGAGCCTCAGTTTCCTATGTTCAAATTCACCTTTCTGCTTCATGGATGCAGAATTTTTTTTTCAGCCAGAGGGCCATATTATGTTCTGGACAGCCTTCTGAGGGCCATTTTCTGACAACAGTGGCCATGTCCAGACACAAAAATTAAAGAAACAACAAATGTAAATGCTGCTTTTGTACAGTAGGTTAATTTCTACATCCACATGCACACAACCTATTCTCCATCTAGGCAAGCAGGAGGCATTATCAGAGCTGAATGACACATTCCAGCCAGGCAAAAAAACAGAGGGTGCAAAACAGAGCTAGTGGAAGTGTGACCTGGGGAGAGTTATGAGGGCCAGATAGAGAGGCCCAGAAGGTCATATTCAGTACCCAGTCCTGAGGCTCCCAACCCTGTTCTATTTCCTACCCAACACCAATTCCAAGGTCACGTGACCTCCCTGCCATTTTGTCTCTCTACCTCAACCGCTTTACTGCCATAGCATATGATTAACTGAAATATAAGCTGTATTCCTGGAATGAAAAACTGATAGACCCACAAAGCTTCCCCCTCCCATTCTTCCACTGGTTCTCCTCTTAATTTACTTGGTTTATACCGACTGATGACAGAAGCCCATTGTTTTGCTGAAACATTAACTTCACAAAGTCATTCCGCTCCCATCTGTGGTACTAAAATTAATGATTCCCTCTGCAACATCTGTTTAATTAACTATCGCTACCATAGAAGAGGCTTCCAAATACCCCCGTGACTAAATCAGGCTCAAATTAGGGAAATACGATGTTAAATTGTATCAGAGAGAAGCAGAGATTATCCTTTTGAGCACTGACATTCATTAGCTACCAGCCACCCCATGTATCTTCATAATGAAAAAATGTCAGCCGCTCCTCACCGTAAAGTTTTCATTTAAGGGCTGCTGGTCCTTTCATCACAGTGATTGGGGAGGGCAGGGGGGTGCAGAGTGAAGATCAGGCCGTGGTCAACATTCCATCATCTTTTTTGATGGATCAGTTGCCGGGAGAATGATGCAGGTAGACGCTGTGCCGGATAAGCACGCCCTGCACTGTTGTCTCAGATTTAGGAGCCTAGCACCTGCTCCCAACGGTCATCATATTCCCATCAAGATGAATAAATGTGTTGCCAGCACCACCCGCCTTGAAGAACATCTTGTTGAGATGAAAGCCTTGGATAGATGTCGGGGGGGGGGGCAAGTTTGCAGCGGACAGTGCTTGGGAGAAATAGTCGGGTGACTTGGCGAGAGCTCTCCAAAGCTCTCATGGGTAAAATATAATAGTCCATTATGGCCTTAGCTACTAAAACAGCCCTGGTGTCTGACTCTGCCCAGGCAAAACACAAATCAAAGAGGCTGATTCCACACATTTTCCACTTTGGGGGTATTTTTATTTTATTTTTGTAGCCATGGCAACAAATGCAGTGGGAAATTGCAAGTTTCAAGACACACTAAGTCAGCAAGCATCTTATAGCTTAGGGAGATGAAGAAAATGAAGGAGCTAAAGGAGCCAATAGAGAAAGAGAGCGGCAGAGCCATGCACAGGCAGACATGTGCCGATAGAAACCAGTACCAGTACCAGGAACCAGGAACTAGAGCTGCTTCCAAAATACTCCTCATAGGGAAGGGAGCGTCAGTCTCTTTCCAGTCCAGATCACTTTCACATATGTTCACCCATGCCTGTTCCAACCCATTTCCACATTAATCTGCCTTTTTAATTATTTTTAAAAAGTCAGCACAGAAAACTGCACTTAATTATGTATTTTCTCTCAAAACACCCAAATAGATTTTAACACATTTTTGAGCTGGGTTTTGGAATATTTGGAAAATAGCAAAGCCAGTGGATAGGTTAAGTTTCAGTTCAATGCATTCCTACAAGAAAGGTCACAGGGCCCCTTGAATGGGCTAGGATTTCCCCTGGCATTGAAGTACTGTATATTCATAAATCCATACAAGTGTAGACATGGCTGGCCTGCCCAAGAGGCAAGGTAAGGCAACTTCCTTGGATGGCAGGATCCACAGGGGCAACAGATCTTGATGTAAATATTTATTCCCCACCTTGTTCCTGATGTGGATCTTTACTCACCCCTTCTTTCCTGGCTGGGAAGGAATGCACAATTTTGAGGTTTGCCTCATGTGCCAAAAAGTTCTGGGGGTGGCCCTGAGTGTAGAGCTCTTTCCAATTAGGGATGAATGAATCAGTGAGTTGTATCCTAGTTCTACACAGAGTAGACACAATGAAATTCATGTGTGTAAGTGAGTCTACTATGACTGTGTCAAAGTTTGAACAAAATCTACCGGTATTGTCAGTTTCACATATGTTAATTCATAAGTTTATTTGATCTTGTTCATTTCATCCATAGGTCGGGGGGGGGGGATCCAGTCTTCCAGGCCTCTCTTTGAGGACCTCAGAACTTTTCATAGATCACACCATTGTGTCCCCCATGGTATTCTTGCAGAGATGTTCCTGGCAGTGATCTTGAGTAAGGTGATCCCACTTGGTGCCTTCGTAGAGGAACTGTGCGGTTGGTTCAGCCCTACAACTGATATCACCTGGAAGGCCCCAGCCAACACATCCCATGTCATCATCCACCTCCAGGCATGCTTCAGGTGGCTGTGGAATCGACCCCACACAACTGCTGCCTGCTTCTGGTGGCTCCAGGTGGGGTCAATGCCTTCCCCTCCCTTCCATCACTTTGCAGTCAAGAAGTGTCAGGGACTGGGCAGATGAGGAATGGTGGAGACTTCCCACAGGTATTCATGCCTTACAGAGTTGAAGGCCTTGGCCTGGTCAAGGGAGAGGATGTATCTGGACCATCGGCCCTGCTTCACAACCTCCAGCATCTCCCTGAAGGTGCACAAGAAGTCCATCATGTTTCTCCCTGGAATTTGTTTGTCTGACTCCAATGCAACACATCACTGACCTTGTTCATGCATTGCAGAAACAAATGAGCCTTCAGTTCTTGATGTCATAGAACAGAATCATAGAATGAAAGAATTGTAGAGTTGAAAAGGTCCCCAAGGCTCATCTGCCCAACCCCCCTGCAATGCAAGAATCTCAGCTAAAGCATCAATGACAGATGATCATCCAACCGCTGCTTAAAAACCACCAAGGAAGGAGAGTCCACAAATTCCCAAGGGAGACTGTTCCACTGTTGAACAGCTCCTACTGTCAGAAAGTTCTTCCTGATGTTTATTTGGAATCTCCTTTCTTGTAATGTGAAGCCACATTTGAGAAAACTACAGCATGAGAAAACAAGCTTGTTCCCTCCTCAATGTGATAGCCCTTGATATATTCAAAGATGGATATCATATCTCCTCTCAGTCTCCTCTTTCCCAGGCTAAACATACCCAGCTAGCAAACAACTTCAATGTTGTAGAATCATAGAATCATAGAATCATAGAGTTGGAAGAGACCACAAGGGCCATCCAGTCCAACCCCCTGCCAAGCAGGAAACACCATCAAAGCATTCCTGACAGGTGTGTATTTCAGCTGTGCCGAGAGTGGAATAATTGGAGCAACTTCTGCACTGGTACCCTGTTCAAAAGCTAGAATTTGCTCGTACTGCTCCTTGGCCTGGCTTTCTTTTACTAAATCAATCTTATTCTGTAGAATTAGAATGTGTTTCCGTTTCATGATTTCCATAGCAGCTAAGTGTTCTAAGTGTGGCTGAGGACATGACTCATCGCCAGTTATTAACAGCAGAGCTGTGTCCATGACAGCTGCTCTGTTTAACATAGTAGCCATCAAGATATCATGGCCAGGACAATCCACGAAAGAGACATGCCTAACTAGTTTAAAATTCCCTTTGGTCCCAGAAATATCTGTTGGGATTGGAATTTGTCAGGTGTACTGCTCCCAAAGGATTGGTAACATTCTGGTTGAGAACAACCTGGATCATCAAGTTTGTAAATCTTAGCTTTGGCATAGCCCAACTTGATAGTGATATTTCTCTCCAGTTCATTTTTGAATCAACTTCAGAAATAGATTTTACTACTGTGGACTTTCCATAAACTACATGTATTCCATAAGCTACATGTAAGCTACCTATATTAATTGTAGCTTGCCTGATGATGACTTCTGGTGACAGAGGTGTCAACTTATTTACATCTAAGGTACTCAGGGAGAGGTGTGACTGCCCCAGAGTCACTCCTGCCTCATCAACTGCCATCTTGAGGGAGTTGTCTTTGTCCTCAAGTCACTGTGCAAATTAGTCTCTTTGGGAGAAAACAGCCTCAGGCTGGAATGCAGGCTAATGGAGTCTGTATGAGGAGAGAAAGACTTTTGATTTCAGGTCTGTTTGGTGTAATTTTATATTACTAAGAAGCTGAACCTTTGCTTGGACAAGCACATAATTTTTTGCTACTATAGTAATCTATGCTATTACTGGTTCATCTAACCACAATGGACTCAGTTCATTCCTTTGTTGTATGTACCACAGCTAAAGATGGTAGCTAAGACTCCACCTCATAACTGCAAGACACCTTGTACCTTTGCCTACCTCTTCTGCCAACATGGCCTCCGGTGAAGGTGCCACCATGGACTCTGCCGAAGCCACCACCCCTGGCACAATCTCCTCCTCTGTGGCCTCCTCCACCACCACCACCGATGCAGCCTTTGCCAAAGTCACCACTTGTGCTGGTCCGAGGGTATCCGGGTAGTGAGGTCCAGGTCCAGTCTGGGATTTGAAGAGTCGATGAGTAGTCAGTCCAGAGGAGTCAAGGCAGGGAACAGAGCAGAGAACCAGGCAAGGACAGGAACATGGGCAGGATCAGGCAAACAGCAATGTTGCTCCCGCAACCTGGGGCGGGGTCCGGCAGCCTTTTATCTCAGATGAGGTAATGGCCGGTCCCGATCCCCTGACGACTCACCACCCTGTCTCGCCTGAAGGCAAGCACTCCTCCTGCGAGTACTCAGGTCTCTCCTCCTTTCAGACCTGGGTCTCTGCAGCTCAGGAGACGCCTGTGGGTTACTAGACCCAGAGGCCGCCTCAGCCTCTCCTGACCCAGCCGGTAGTGGAGCAGCTGACAGTGATGGCCCAGCTGACGGCAATGAGGTATTCTCTGCACCTGGAGCCAGGACAGGCTCAGGCCCCTGACTCGGCTCAGCTGGTGCTTGTTGCAGGGGAACCTGAGCAGACTGGGGCTCCTCAGGCTCAGGCCCCAGACTTGGTACAGACAATGTCTGGAGCAGAGGATCCTGTACAGACTGAGACTCCTCTGGTTCTGAGTCCGAGTCCGAATCCCAGGCCATCACACCACTGCAGGAACAATTTCTGCTGAAGCTGCCAGCATGGCATCTGTTGAAGCTGCTGCTGTTGTTGCATACTTCTGGAAGCCAGCTTCCAGATGCGCCACAATGGAAGGAGGAGAAAAGTGGTGACACACAGGGGCAAATGTAGGTTTTGCTTCAATTTGTGGTCCCTTGCTCTTGTGTGAGCCAACTACTTTGCACCACAGGGTGGGATGAAAAAATGCCCTTACTTTGGGTCCCATGCTCTGGTGCTGCCAGAGTCCAGGAGCCAAAACGGGACATCTGGGATTGGAGTCAGAAACTGGGATGGCTTAGGTCAATCCAGGATATCCCGCTTAAAATGGGACAGTTGTGTCCCATATCTTCCAGTGGTGGCTGATGTCCTTTGGGACTGGTATGGCAGAAGGCAGGGAGGTCAACCATAGGTGGAGCCAGAGCCAATGACAGACAAATCCAACTAATCCTAGCTTTGTTCTCACCCTCCTTCCTGCAGAGTTTTACAAGGACAACACTGAGACAAAATGTGAGGAACCTGGCACACAGTGCCTGTCCTGGCCCTTGTTGCCAGGCAAAGAACATGAACTCCCAGCTCAGCTTCTGCCAAAGACTTTAAAACATAAATCAGAGTGGTACATAAACAAGTGTCAGGGTTGGACTCAGATGCAGTTCAGCATGAAAGAAGCAGAGTTCTGTTGCCAGTGAAGTTAACTCTTTATTCAAGGAAACTACATACAACACAGCAACACTTCCCATCAGGTCTTGCCCCTATGGAGCAGTTGCCAAGACTGAAGGTCTCTGCCTTCCATCTTTTCTAAGGCTGCTCCTCTCCTGGATGTTTCCCAAGCAGTAACAAACTGCATATGTGCACTCTTGGCCTGCTCTCATTATTCTGAGCATTTATGGAGAGCAGGGGGGAGGGGAGCTTGTCAAAGCAGGAGAGGGAGACTCCCTGAATTCTTCAGCAGTTTACACACACACACACACACACACACACACACATGCTTCAGCCTTGGAGTCTGAACTGCTCCCTGTCACAGGCTGTTCTTGCTCACCAAACCCTGTAGCCTCTTTAGCATCCAGCACCACCAATTCCCTAGCTCTGAGTCTTCCTCCTCTGGGGTTTCCCTTGGGAGATCCCTGGCTGGTGCCTCCCACCACTGCTCTTTGTCCAGCCGGTCCCTGACAGCAAGACACAATTACAAGGTACAGCAAGTGTGCAAGAGGATAAGATACATAGCCAGGTACAAGCTAAGACATTGATCCATAAGTGGCGCACCCTCTGCATCTTCCTTTTGATGGATGGGGTAGGCACAGCTTTAGTGTGACAAATGTTACAAGACTGGATGAGCAAATGGCACCCCTCCAGGCGAATTCAGCTCATGAGGTCTGTTTACAACGATGCTGTTAGCTCCATGTCCTAGGAGAGGAAAGTGGTACTAGGTTAGCATTTGATTTACTCTCAGTAGCCTCTTCTTCAGAAGGAGCCTCACTGCTGACAGGGGAACACCAGGGGCAGTTCCATGGCTGGAGGGATCTAACTACACTGGTCACTGACACTGGAACTGAACACTCCTCTGCTAATGAGCTTGGTCCCTTCCTGGGATCCAGTTCTCCATCTTCGAAACTACTAGTCCCTTCCTTGGCTCTGACACTTGTTAGGGTCCTACTGACACCTTCCCCCACCCTACCAGGATCCTCCTCACAGTCATCCAGCTCCAGCTTTCTAAGCTCTTCCCATTTCCTCTTAGGATTAGACCACACACACACACACACACACACACACACACACACACGACACTTCCATAGGATTCATGACAGTGCCATCCTCTGAATGGGTTGTAAGCAAGAAGGCAGGCAGTTGGGAGAATGCTGAGGGCAGACTCAGGTTGGTGGCTATTGCCTCATTCACCCTGATGGATCAGCCTCCACAGATACCTTTCATAAATTAGGTAATTTAAAAATAACTGGGAAAAGGGGACTTGTACCCTTACATAAATATATTGCTCCACACAGCCATATGCGTCGGCACAATGACGAAAACAATATGGCTGTATTAACAGATACTACCTACCTTTTAATGGATCTCAGCTGCCAGGATTAGCTACCAGTAATGTACTTTGAGCTGTCAGGCAATATCACAAATTGTGAGTGCATTACAAGTTATAGGCATCAATTCTTTCTAAGTGAAAAGGCATTTCAAATTCAAAACACTTCACATCTAATGATGGGAAATTATCTTGATGGATCCCCTTCAGTTGGGAGGGAGGAAGTGGGAAAGAACCACAACTGATCAGGAAGTGGTGAATTGTGTACCCCACCCCCACCCCCAATCTACCCAGAGAAAGCTGAAAGGCATTATGTCTGGATGAAGCAGACTGGGAATCTAAAAGCAAATGGAAGAAGACATTTTGAGGCTGCTCTGGTTGTCAGAAAATGAATGAGTACATGGAGCTATTGCCCTATGGCCAGAGCATTCATAGGAATGACAAATGCTTCCAAAAATCCTCCTCATCTGAATTTCAGGGTTCATTTGGTTGTGATTCCTGCAGTGCAGGGGCTTGAACTAGATGTCCCTTGGGGTCCTTTCCAACTCTACAGTTCTATGATTCCATACTGAAGTTCCAAAGTACATATTCTTCTTCCCAAAGTGGAACCAATACATTCAACACTCCTTATGACATTTGAAGAAGGCTGCTGAATCAGGCCCAAGGCACATCTAGTCCAGTATCCTGTTCTCACAGTGGCCAGCCAAATAAATATGGGAAACCTACAAGCAGGACTTGAACGTAAAAGCACTCTCTTTAATTGTGATTTCCAGGAACAGGTAATCAGGGGAATTTGTCAGATAAGTGAAGGTAGAACCTAACCATTGTGACTGACAGCCATTGATATGTACTCAATGCTCTGTTCTTCCATTTTTATTTCCAATTTTGCTAATGTATATATTCTCCCTCCCTGCACAAACTAGAACTCATTTCAAGCAGAGTTCAAATCTTGAGTAAAGTGAGGCCCAAATCATAATGGAACATAGACTTCAGAATGATGGGAGTTTATATTCCAAATCCCTCACAGCTGAATTCCCCCATTGTATCTCAGAAAAGTTATTTGTCTTATCAATTCACGATCTCCCCACTCCCCTCCAAATCTCAGATCATCCTCTAGTGGTGCTTCAAAAAACAAAGAGTGGTCACCTTGCCAATTTGCATGTCCCTTCCCATCAGAGTTACATCCGGTGACATTTGAGAGTCCCTATACTGAAAAATTGCATCCTGGCAGATGAGTTGGGTCTTCCAGAAATTCATCCCATCAAAAGAAGAACTGCTTCTTAATGCTGAAAACATGTGGGCTAGACAATGCTACCATTCAGTGGATTTGTAACTGGCTGACTGACCGAACCCAAAGGGTGCTCATCAATGGCTCCTCTTCATCCTGGAGAGAAGTGACTAGTGGGGTGCCACAGGGTTCTGTCTTGGGCCCAGTCTTATTCAACATCTTTATCAATGACTTGGATGATGGGCTTGAGGGCATCCTGATCAAGTTTGCAGATGACACCAAATTGGGAGGGGTGGCTAATACCCCAGAGGACATGATCTCACTTCAAAATGACCTTAACAGATTAGAGAACTGGGCCAAGGCAAACAGGATGAATTTTAACAGGGAGAAATGTAAAGTACTACACTTGGGCAAAAAAAATTAAAGGCTTGAGAGGCACAAATACAGGATGGGTGACACCTGGCTTGAGAGCAGTACATGTGAAAAGGATCTAGGAGTCTTGGTAGACCACAAACTTGACATGAGTCAACAGTGTGGTGCAGCAGCTAAAAATGCCAATGCAATTCTGGGCTGCATCAATAGGAGTATAGCATCTAGATCAAGGGAAGTAATAGTACCATTGTATTCCGCTCTGGTCAGACCTCACCTGGAATACTGTGTCCAGTTCTGGGCACCACAGTTCAAGAAGGATACTGACAAGCTGGAACGTGTCCAGAGGAGGGCAACCAAAATGGTCAACGATGCCTTATGAGGAACGGCTTAGGGAGCTGGGTATGTTTAGCCTGGAGAAGAGAAGGTTAAGGGGTGATATGATAGCCATGTTCAAATATATAAAAGGATGTCATATAGAGGAGGGAGAAAGGTTGTTTTCTGCTGCTCCAGAGAAGCGGACACGGAGCAATGGATTCAAACTACAAGAAAGAAGATTCCACCTAAACATTAGGAAGAACTTCCTGACAGTAAGAGCTGTTCGACAGTGGAATTTGCTGCCAAGGAGTGTGGTGGAGTCTCCTTCTTTGGAGGTCTTTAAGCAGAGGCTTGACAGCCACCTGTCAGGAATGCTTTGATGGTGTTTCCTGCTTGGTAGGGGGTTGGACTGGATGGCCCTTGTGGTCTCTTCCAACTCTATGATTCTATGATGAAGCCAAAGAGTACAGCATTTACAAAGAAAGTAAACCTCCACCCCCACTGTACCCTGTAGTGGTGGTGGAAGGTCACCCTATAGCAGGGATCACAAACTTCCAGTAGGCACACATGGAGAAAGTGTCATGGACACATGTCTTGGGGGGAGGGGAGGCTGTCATAACCCAAAATGGCTGCCACACCTAAGAGAACAGAAAAAGAGACAAGATCACAAAATGGTGTGGCTATGCTCTCCTCCAACAATGGGTCACTGTGGCTGCTCACCAAGGGGAGCTCTTTGGACATCTCTACTCTTCAGGAGAGAAGGTAGGGAGGGTGTTGGTGTTTTGTCATAACACAAGGGAGGGTGGCTGTGGGTGCTGAGTCCTGTCATATAATGAAATGTGAGCATCTTTGAAGGGAAGTGTTGTTCAATGTAGGAGAGGCAGAGTCACTGCAAACAGAAACAAGCAAACATTCTCTCATGCATTCTGCATTTTTCAGGTGATATTATTCCGCAGGTTCCAAAGGAAATACTAGTGAGCACATGGTTGCCTGTGAGGACTCTGTTGGCAACCCCTGTCATAAAACAATCATCACCAACCTGGCATCCTGTAGGTGTTTTGTAATACAACACCCATCAGCCCAAGGAATTACAGCTGTAGTGGCTGGACTTATGAGAGTTGTAGCCAAAACATCTAGAGGGTGCCAGGTTGGCAAGGGCTGCTTTGAAGAAACAGAATGTCTAAGAACCAAAATAATGAGTCGGACAAGCTGATTGACAGTCTTTCTGCACTTTCTTGTTTTTTGCTTGAAAACCAAACTGGTTACTGCTGCATTTCTGGTCTGGGTCAGGAGCCCTGGGGGGAAATGGCACCATCCCACCTGTCAGGAGGGATTTCAATATGAAATAGTATTTTCTAAGGCAGTGGGGGGCGGGGGGACAGCCCTATGAGATTTCCTCATTAGTCAGGGAGCATTTGCATGCCTATGGCTGAAGGCAAAGGATGACCTTAAGTTGCATTATCACAAGGAACATGATGTTTCACTTGGGGCAGGAGAAGGCAGCAGGAAATTAAAGCTGTAGACATTAGGAACTGGGGCTTTGATGGCCCTCTCCTAGCCAACATGGCATGCATAATAAATGGTACTAAAATAACAGGGTTGCAGGTTGGAACCATAGCTAGGAAACTGTTTCTTTCCTGAAAGCCACAATCAGGACTATATTAAGGACGCAAAATACTGATAGGTCAAGGCCACAAACTACTTGTGTGCTGTAGTTGCAATTTAAAATGGAGATGTTTCCATAAAGTGCTCTAGGGATGTGTTTGTGTTTACAAGCAAGTGGTGTATAAATTTTATGAATAAAATAAATCAATATCCCATACCCTCAACCTGGTCTCCCTATCCAAGCTGCAAGGCTCTTTCCTCTCGCTATGTATAGCCTCCTCAAAGTGTATGTTTAACAACTCAGAACCAGTTCTCACTATCTCACTCCCTATCTCCCAACCTGAAACATGTTTAACATCTCAACTAAAATCCTATCCCTCTTCTCAAATCCAGCCCTATCTCTCATCTTAAATCCAGCCCCCCCTCTCTCTTTCTGAAACTGCTCCTTTTATTCTTCCCCAAAAAGTGCTGTTCCTCTCCCCTCTGTGGCCAGCTGACTCTGTAGCCAATCAATGAGAGGCTCCAGCACTCTGGTGGAGTTTCAGAGGAACTGCATCACCAAACTGTAGTCCGGCTCTGCTGTCCATCACAGATCCACTCTAAATCAACAGCCTTTTGTGTACACAGGTTGCTTTCAGCCAGATGAATGACCAATGGTCAAGTGAGCAGAAGTACTGAGCGCATTTGGAAAGCACTGGTCTAAAATTGCACCACAGCATCGCAGCCTGGAAATCCAGGAAAACATGTGCCCAGGAACAGTGGCTCATGGCACCGGGGGGGGCAGAGAGCAGGTGGGGGCGTGTCACGTTGCCTGCAGGGGCATGGCCACCCAGCGTGGGGGGGGCAGCTGCAATGGCACCCCACCAGGATCGTGCTGCCTCCCCCCCCTCTTCCTCCACCAGTGCACAGGAAAACATGCGCCCAAGGCTGAAGGCATAGCTGGTGAGACCACAGCATACTGTTCTGCCCAGTGCACTATATGGTGCCTGATGATCCAACCTGCTGTAGCCTGAAAATTAAGCAGAATTACTGACAGTAGTGTGCTCCCAAAGAAAGACGGACATGGCCCTGAAATGCACCCAGTCACCAACGACTCACAGTCATTACCAGCTCATCACTAACCCCCAGGAAGCAGCGGAAGTAACAGCCCCAATGTGAAATAACTGAGTCCATACTCTTTAGGGCAGGCATCCCCAAACTGCGGTCCTCCAGATGTTTTGGCCTACAACTCCCATGATCCCTAGCTAACAGGACCAGTGGTCAGGGATGATGGGAATTGTAGTCCAAAACATCTGGAGGGCCAAAGTTTGGGGATGCCTGCTTTAGGGGATAGCCCCAAGCTCCCCATGGCTGCTCTTAGCACCCAGCCACCTGATCAGCCATGATCCATCCTGGTGAATGAACAGCTGGCTGCCTACAGTAAGCCAAAAGCTCAGAATCCCCCCGCATGTCCTAGACATGGGAGAGTTGGATGGTATGGTATGGCATCTTTATTACGGCCATTGGCCCATCACATAAAAACAATGTGCAAAGAAACAACAATTTAAACAATTCCGGCCCAATGGGAGTTTCAATAACATCGATCGACTCCTAGCTATTCAGGTAGTTGTTACAGTTCTAATTTGTCAACCATTCCAAAGTATAAAGTTTAGGACTTGAATGGATTTTCTAAGTCAGACAGGGATCCATTTTTCTTTTTTAGCGATAGAACACTGATCAAATATCTAGCAACTGCGAGTGTTCTGTTTGCATCTTCATCATTCAGTAGGAATTTCAAATTGGCTCCATTAGATACCTCAGCGGATCTCGCTATATAAGGAGTGAGAAACTTACTCCTGGAGAAGGAATGGAGTGGACAGCAGAAAAGTATATGTTGTAACGATTCTGGTGATCCACATCCGCAGTCACATAGAATTGATATCTGACCATTTGAGAGTCTATTGCCCATCACATTGGATGGGAAGGCATTGAATCTAGCCTTAACAAAGGCGTATCTGTGTGCTGATACAGTTAAAGAAGTTAGGTACAGAAGGAGTTTTGAGGGGGGTAGTAAACCAAGGTTTGAAGGTGAGCAGGTGCCGTTGCCTGTCACTATCTGGGATTGTAAGTCCAACTCCCCTAATTTGTGGGTTATTATTCTTTTAGCAGAGGCTAGATCCAACTTTCGTAGTTCTGAAGGAGAAATTCCCAGAGACATAATTTTCAGTTGTAGTGTTTTTGCCCATGGGCTGCGAAAATCATCCCTCCACATGCATTGAGTCAGAGACAGATTTGGTAAGTTATGCCAGAGCGATAACTACTGGCAAAGGATCTGTTTCCAGAGGGTATTTTCTAAGGATAACATATTCAGTGCCATACGGATGGCTGTGTTACTTACACACCTGGGTAATTTCAGTAACCTTCTTAGGAATTGGTTTTGGAGGACCTCTAGATGGGTTAGATCAGGGGTGTCAAACTCCGGCCCTCCAGATGTTTTGGAACTACAATTCCCATCAGCCCTAGCTAACAGGACCAGTGGTCAGGGATGATGGGAATTGTAGTCTCAAAACATCTGGAGGGCCGGAGTTTGACACCCCTGGGTTAGATTGACAAAGGTCCATGGGAGAGTTGGAATAAGATCCTAGTGCCCCTATCCCATTGGTCAGTCTCTGAACGGCACATGAACTCTGAATTTGTACAGCTGACATCAACAAAACACAAAGCCATGGGGAGGAGTTGGTTTTGAAGCTGTGACATATTCACTCACCCTCAGAGAGCCAAAAGGGCCAGTGTGAATGCCGCCTGGAAAAAGAGAGGCTTCATAAGGGGACCAACAAACAGAAATTTTGCCTTCCCCAACTTGCAATGACACTGCATACCCCAAAGGAAGCACCAGGATCTGAGAAAACCCTAAACTTTTTTAAAAGGAGATTGCAGCCAGGTGTGTGAGGAGAGTATTAGTGGCTTGGTCATGCAAATGCGTCCTCCACAGGTGGCTAAGAACTAAGGGCTCACTAGGCCAGGGGTGTGTGCCTCCCTCAGATGTTATATATTGTACATAGGACTCCCCTATCAACACATAAGAGTGGTATGTGACCGGGGCAATAGTGCAACACTCCCTGTGTTGCAAAGTCATTGCCAATTACCAGAGGACATCCAGGAATGGAAGGGATGCAACATCAGCTAACAGCGCCAAGATCTGGAATCTGTCTTCCTGGAAATGAGACAGGGCATCTGTGATGTTGTTGTTTAAAACTTGGGACAAGACAATATGGAAACGATATATTATCCAGCAAACAAAGCAGAACAAATTCCTGGACCAAAACCATAACCTATTTTTTAGTGCAACACTTGTTTGTTGAGTATACGCACTACCGCCTCATTATCACACCAGAACGTGAATTCTCAATGTGCGTTGACTTAGCCACTAATTGAAAGAACATAGCCCTAATAGTGTCAAATTTAACCAATGGGAGACTTGAAGTCCAGGCCACTGAAATCAAATTCAATGCCCAAATATGACAGCCTGCTTGAGGGACCATAGGTCTTTCTTTTGCAATTAAAGGCCTCACTAGCCACATGATGACCCAGCACTGATATATGAAAACCTTGGGTAAGATCCACCCAGAGGTAAACTGAAACCCAACAAGTAGAGTATGCAATTCAAAAGGGGTGACAAGTGCTAGGGAACACTGGGTTGCAATCCAAGCATAGGGGGCTCACCCCCCCCCCACCCAAAATGGCTCACTTCTGTCCTGGTGAAGAGGTGGAACCAACTTTCTTAATTCCGGAAGGGTTGGCTGCCAGACACCACGAAAGAAACCCTGTGCTGCAACATCCCAAGGGCAAGATGCCTTAGCACAAGACCCACATAGGACTCACACTCATGTGCATTCCTGCAACTGAACTTCTCCACTATAACATATGAAGTGGATGCAAGGTAAAACGATGACGATGATTATTTTACTATGTCAGTAATTTTCAGTTGACTCTGCTAAGATACAGTATTGTAGGATTTTCATCTAATCCAAACCCTGCAATGTAGTAATATTTTGCCCAAAATAGGGCACAAACCTACAAACCCTGAGATCATAGAATCAAGGAACTGTAAAGTTGGAAGGATCATCTAGTCCAACCCCTTACCATGCAGGAATATGCAGGTGTCCCATACGATGATCAAACTTGCAACCTTGGTGATATCAGCACCACCCTCTAATCAAATGAGCTATCTAGGTTGACATTGATCAAGAGTCTCATGATCTACTGACTGAGCTATGCCTCACTTAAAATGAAGTAGTTGAAAAAGGAATAGTTCAGAAGGAGGCAGCACCAGAGGGCATAGAACATGGAGCCAGATGGGACTCCAGTCCAACCCCCTGCAATGCAGGAATATGCAGCTGTCCCATATGGGGATCAAACTTGCAACCTTGGCATTATAAGATCCATGCTCTAACCAGCTGAGCTATCCAGGCAGACAAAGAAGTGGAACCATAGAATTGTAGATACACAATTGTGATTCATGATATATCGCCAGCTCAAATATTATGAAACAGGTATAACGATGTGAACTTCAAACCAGTTTTTGTACAATATATCAATATATTGCCCAGCCCAAGTTGGAAGGCACCACAAGGGCCATTCAGTAGAACCCCCTGCCATGCAGGAATCTCATTACGTGGTCCCACACCCAATTTTAAACCATACCGTATCCTGCTTAGCTTGCTGAGCCACTAGAAGGGTATGACCAGTCTGGTGCTGGAAGAAGGCTTGTGTGTGCATCATAGGCATGGCAAGGGTGCCCAGGGCAGCCAATGTATTTTTGGCATCTCTAAATGTGCCTAGAGATGTAGAACCACTTCTTGCCCTAGCTGAGGCAAAGGAGTACCAGTGGCACACAACTTGCTCACTAATCTTAGGAAAGGACCTGCCACATGTTGGTACTATATGAACCTACCCAGCTGCCATGGCAGTAGGCAGAGGAGAAACTGTAGGAGTGGCTGCTGGCATGGAACAACCTTCCTACGTGCTGGACCTGCACTTGCTTTTTAGGAGCCGTATCTGTTGAGCAAACTCAAGGAAATACTGATGTTAGAATAACAACACCAAACAAATAGCCAACAAAGAAAACCAGGCCGCCCAATCAGGTGTGCTTTCCAGCTCCTGACTCATCAAATCATTCCAAACACCAGCATTTCAATTGCAAGTAAGGGCATATTTGTGCCTCTTCTTTTATTTTCAATCACTCATGTAACTCAAATCATACCCATTAGATAATTCAGGGTAAATAGTGTCTACACCCAAACAGAAACCATAAATCTGCCCTGAGGTACATTGCCACTCTGCCACAGTAGGAGAGTTGAACCCGTGACCTTTTGCCTGTTTCACTAAGGTGTGGGTCTGTTGTGTTCAAGGACACCCAGCTGAGCCCCTGCACATTACCCAGAATTGCGGCACACCAACGGCAGCTGGTGCGCAAGGAAGGTGATGCTCAGTTCCGCTGAAGCCAAAGTTTCCAGTGTGGCTGGGGTGTTCAAGGTAGCTCAGGGCATTCCTTGAAGTGCTTGCAGATGCAGAGCAACTGTCTGCCCTGGACTGGGCAGAACAGCAACAGCAGCACAAAGCTGCTCCACCCACTCACTAATCCTAGAAAGGACCTGCAACATGGTGTCGCCATCTGAAAACTTCCCAGGAACTGTGGCAGCAGGTGAAAGAGCAGCTGTAAGAGTAGCCACTGACATGAGACAACCCCTCCTACCTTGCTTAGGATGTGGGGATAGGGAGACCTTCCTTGCTGTGTGTGCTCACTTTCTTGGAGCCATATCTATTGAGAGAACTTAAGGAGGTACTGGTGTTAAAAACAAAGCCAAACAAACTAACAAGAAAATTGGACTGCTCCATAATGTGGGCTTTTCCAAGCCCCACTTCAAGGTCTAAATTCTGTGACCCACTATCATCATAATCATCAGCATTAAATCATCCAGCAACATTCAAAAAACAGGGCATAACACAATGGCAATTCTGCCCCTGTTCCTATATTTACACTCACCCACATAACTCAGTCATGCCAGTTAAATACCTCAGGGTAATAAAATAACTCAGAGTGGCTGGGGAAATCCAGTCAAATGGGCAGGGTATAAATAATAAAATTATTTTTAGTAGTATTATATGGTCTACAGTCAAACAGAAACCATAAATCCACCCCAAAGTATCTTGTCACTCAGCCAGAGCGGGTCATGTTGAACCTAGAACCTTTTGCCTGTATTCAGGGGTAGATATTTGTGCTTACAGCCCCCCCCCCAACTGTGCACCTGCAAGTGTCCCATAACTGAATTTCAATAGCAATTTTTACTGCCAATTTCTTTCTATATATATAAAACTGTCTCTCTGGATATATAAAACTATAAATGTTAATTAATTCATTTTATAATTATCAATGATAGCATATAATAATCAATTGCCAAAAATGTATTTTTTCTTGCATTTTCCCCTTACTACTATTGTTCAATATTTATTTATTATAATGAATTGCTAGGTATTTGTGCATTCACTGTAATAGCCTTTTACCAAATGACAAGGGTGCATAATGCTAGCAGGCTGATGAGCCTCACTACGCAAAACTACCCCAGGCTACACATGCACACACATTTAAATCTGTATGTTGTAAGGCCGCAATCTGTGGCCTTTTAAACTGTGTGGGGTTGGGGGGTGTTTTTGTATGTTAATATGCTGCACATTTTTGTGTTTTTATATAGGAAACCAACCTGTGAATCTCAGATGAAGGGTGGTATAGAAGTTTAGCAAATACATTAATTAAATTCTGACTGAACATTGGATGAACTTTCTGATGATGAGAGCTCTTTGGTAGAGGAGCAAACTCCCTCAGAATATACAGGTGAAACTCAAAAAATTAGTTAAAGGTAGATAGCCGTGTTGGTCTGTCATAGTCAAAACAAAAAAAAATAAAAAAAAATCCTTCCAGTAGCACCTTAGAGACCAACTAAGTTTGTTCTTGGTATGAGCTTTCGTGTGCATGCACACTTCTTCAGATACACACTGTATCTGAAGAATGCACACACAATAATGCATGCACACGAAAGCTCATACCAAGAACAAACTTAGTTGGTCTCTAAGGTGCTACTGGAAGGATTTTTTTTATTTTTTTTTGTTTTGAAAAATTAGAATATCGTGGAAAAGTCCATTTATGTAAGCAATTGTTTTCATTAGCTACTGGAGTTTAATATATGAGATAGACTCATGACATGCAAAATGAGATATGTTAAGCCTTTGTTTGTTATAATTGTGATGATTATGGCATGCAGCTGATGAAAACCCCAAAGTTGAAATTGTTAATTTGGGGTTCTCATCAGCTGTACGCCATAATAATCACAATTATGACAAATAAAGGCTTGACATATCTCAAATGGAATGTCATGAGTCTATCTCATATATTAGTTTCACCTTTTAAGTTGAATTACTGAAAGAAATGACCCTTTCCACAATATTCTAATTTTTCGAGTTTCACCTGTAGTTGGCTCTCTTTCACTGGAGTTTTTTTTTAAAATTAATGTTGGATGGCCACCTGTCAGGGATTCTTCAGCTGCAATTCCTGCATTGCAGGGAGTTGGCGTGGATGACTCTTGGGGTCCTTTCATACTCTACAATTCTATTATTTATTTATTTATTTATTGCCTTTCTTTCATAATGGAACTCAAGGCAGTACATGCATTGGATAACAGGTACTTCCTGCCAGGACCAGGCCTGCTTAGCTTCATCAAGGTGGTAGCTTCACATGCCTTCAAACCATACCCTGGGAGCAGGATATCCCTAGCATTGGTTGGGAGTAAACTATTCTCAGCATACACTGACCAGGCTACATAGGAATGGTCTATAGAGGGATAGGAAGGATAATCATACCTCCCTGGTATCCCTGGCATAAGGAGAGGAAGTGGTTGTGGAAGCCAAATGGTTCCATTGGTTCCATCCTGATGATGGCATAATAGCCATTAGGAAATAAACAGAGAACATTATTTTGGCAAGGAATATTGACAGAAGGGCCTGTTGTGCCACAGGTGCCATATCTTGAGACATATCATTTTCTCTTTGTCTCCCAATAACTGAAATTTGCTATGTAGTAAAAGAACAACCCTCCGAGTCACACAGATGTTTGAGAAGGCATTACGAAATGGCTGATCAGCCTCCAAAGTAGGCCTTGATCTATTCTCCTTCAGTATTCTCTGACTGGGCCCACCACTAATTATACTTGCATTTCTTCAAATTAGGTGCCTTTGATATGTTGTCAGTGGTTTTTAATGAGGGAGTCTGGCAGCGTGCATTCCCCCTCTGGCCACTGGCAGATCATATCTTGCAAGGAGATAGTGTGAATTAGATAATTATACTTAACATGAACTAAGCCAAAATAAAATCTACATTGGGATGACTGACCATATATATATGGCTATATTTTTGCTCCACTGGTATTGTCTATCTGCTGAAATACCTCATTTTTTATTTTTATTTTTAAAATAAACTTTCCCCAACCTGGCACTAGTGTTTTTTATTTTTAAAGAATGAACTTTGTCTGCATTTTCATGTGGATTTCTCCCAAGAAATTTTGATATGCAATTTTGCCTAATAGACATATTTTTGCAAAATAGTTTCCTAAATATAGTGCATTTTTGTATGCTATTTTCACACATACAAACATTCATTTTTGTGCACATTATTTGGCTAGAGAGCTGTATTTCAAAAATTCAGAGAAGTGTGAATTTCAAACGATGGCTATGTTTCAGTTTGCATATTGTTTCAGAAAACACATATTGGGTAGGTTTGCCTTTAAAAATGAATTGGCTTTCTACCTTGTACCCTCAACATGTGTTAGACCAGCTCCATTCATCGTTTACCATCTGAATTTCCCCATTGACTCTGGGCTTCAGAGACAACTTTCTGCAGTAGAAGCAATGCATCAGAAAACCTGAATTGTTTCTTGTTTCTTATTTCTAAATCTCAGCATAGAGTGTTGAACATTTGTAGTCTTTCTTGATTGCAGGTAGGTTTTTACAACCTTTCAAACACTTTAGGATAAATTGCCCAAAATGCAAGGGTACAAGGTCAGCATCACCTACAGCCACAGACAACTTCTTGAAACCTGCTTACCTATAGATTATCTCCCATTTCACACCTAAAACTGCTGTATCACACTCTCAAGTCCACCCATACATTATTCAAGGAAGGTATTTCTAGTGGTGTGTTGAAGCAAAGCAAAATGTTCTGGTAGGCCTGCAAACACCATCTTGGTAGTCAAGATAATCCGAGAACTAATTGGCAGTTGTTTCAAGAATGAGCTCATATATGTTTATGTTTCTTTGCTTTGATATATGCTAATTGGTTGCTTTGATTCTGTGCTTATCTATGGATCTTGGGATGCTGGGTTCTTGGCCCAGAGAGGAGAGAAGTTTTGGATAGCTATAGCCTCACCAGCGAGGTGTGATGGGAGGTTCTGGGCAAACTGACATATACTGCTTTGTGCACTGAGACTGTATGAATGTTTGCTTTGGTGCGGACAAGTCGTGATGACTTCTCACTGTTGCAGTGTTGATCCCACCTCTGTAACGGCAGTAAGGCTCTGTACACTGTGTTGTAAGTTTAAACCTTTCTTTAGTAAGGCACTAGAGCTGACCATTCTGGTGCTGTTGACATCCTTCATATCCCTGCACCAAGCCACTTGCTCAGGCCCTCCTTTGGGCTTGCAGTTCAGAACAAGTGGTTTTTCAAAAATGAAAATGAACAAGAACAATTTATTTTATAAGGGGTAGCAGTGGTAGTCTAATGCAATCCACAGCGTTGAACAGTCTCATGTCAGGTTTAGAGGCCAACACTGTGGCATAAGCTGTCAGGGAGCAGAATTAGGTATGGACAAATTTTCTCTTCACACACTCTTTCTTAAAATGTTTCATAAGGACATGGGACACTTCCTTATACTGAGTCAGAATCTACCTCAGCATTGACTACACTGTGTGGCAACAACTCTCTAGGATTTCGGGCAATATTTTCTCCCAGGCCTGATGTATGTTCATACATTGAAAAAATACAACTCCTCCACAAGACAATATAGTTTGTTTTCAATATCTAGGAAGATAATTTCAGAAACCTCCCTATGTTCTAGTGAGTGTCAGGGTTGAACTGTGGGTGGCTATTTAAAATGAGCTGGGAACCAGAAGCCAGTTGGTGGGACTAGTGAACAAACCAGGTGGTACAATGTAGGAACAAGGCAATAGATGGAATGAGCACCAGGTGAGAACCTGATGATAAACCATGAGATAGGACTTAGAGGCTAGGATCAAAGACTAGCCAAGGATACAAGAATATAGAAGAAGCCCACCTCCTTCTTCCTGTGTAACAGGATCCAATGGCCAGCCTGGATGTGCAAAGTCAGTCCCAGTCCTGAAAGTACTTTGCTGGGAAGCTGCCACATGCAGTTCCATGGTTCAACACATGGAGCAGCTGTACACAGTTTCAGAACTCCTGACACTAAGCCATGGATAGCCAACTAGGTGCCCTTCATTTGCTGCTGGACTACAAGTCCCATAATGCCTGAACATTCCCCATACTGGCTGGGGCTGATGTCCAACAACCACATCTGAAAGGAAGCACATTTGCTACCCCTACAGTAAAGCTGATCAAATATCTCCTTGACAGAAGTTAATGCTAAAACAGTCGTGCTAAAAACAAAGGTAAAATCACTTCTACAAGTTGGAGGAAGATTAGTTTTTGAAAGGCACCTGTCTTCTCAGCCCATAGGGAGCAGCATTGGGGACAAAATGCCAGCTACCTTGACAGAGGGCTAGATCTAATAAGTGCAGATGCAAACCATACAACCATCACCTTCAAGCTCTCTTCTTTACCCATCCATGCTATCTGCTCCATTCAGCCATGTTAGGGCTCTGCAGGCAGAAGAGCAATGTGTCTTGCTCAGCTGATCAGCAACTATTCTTTTCCAACATGAAGGTTATTAATGGCTATAATCCATCAAGTAATGGTCCCAAGGAAATGAATTTCCTGACAAGTAACCTTGCCATATATGAAAACTTAGGTGGCTGTTGACATTGCTATAGAGAATTTCAGCAAGACAGCAGTTGAACAATGGCACTGGAGAAGTCTTCCAGAGGATTATATATATATATATATATATATATATATATATATATATATATATATATATATATATATATATATATCAGCTGCTTGGAATGTGATGGGAAAGTTCCAAAGGGCAGGTGCCACAACACTAAAGGCTTGATTCCTACACTGTATGGATCAGACCTCTTGGTGATGTGGTGATCTTGGAGGAGGCCCTCTCTTGCAGAGTTGGTTATATAAAGGATGAGTAAAATGCTGCGTATCCTGTCATTGCCATGAGCATTTGGATTTAGGGATGAGGGACAAATTCAGGTCAGTTTGCATCTGGATATGAACTTGCCTAATTAGCACTTCCTTAAAAAAATGTGTGAACTGAGCTATCCTTAAAAATATCACACGTCTCTGAATTTTGTCATTCCCCAATCTTCCCCCCCCCAAAAAAAAAAAAGTGTATAGGAAGGGAAACATGTATTCTATCTTTTTGAAGATAGAATTTAAAAACAACATTAGGGAAGTTGTTTGCAAAAAAAAAAGAACAAAGTTGGGGGTGGATATATTAGTCAAACTGCATATGCTGATTAAGCTTGGTGTGGACTTTTTTTCTTTTCATTTTATATGCATACTATTGCAGAAATATACGGCAAACTTAGCTTAAGATTGGAAAATGAGAAATGGAGAGGAACAGAAACTGACATGTGGCATCTATCCCTACGTGAATATGCATTCTATTTTAATGTCTGAGATCCAAGTTAGGATGGCAGGTGGCATTATTTATTAATTTATGTGTACTCTCAGACACCTTCATAAATAAGTTCTCTGGGGCGTCATATAAATCAATTAAAAATCTTAACATTTCTGCAGTTAAGAATTCCCTCGATAAATCTGTTAAAATATCCAAATAAATGCCACTGACTCATGTGGTTCCCAGGTGGTCAACCACCCAGTCATTGACCACAATCAATGGTCCGTGCTTCTCATCTGAGCTGAAAGTCAGCTGTCACCTAATTTTCTACATTTAAAAAAGAAAAAGAACCACAGTTTTCAATCTTTCCATGTTTTCCAAGCTCAACTGCATGTTTGTGCGTGATTTAACAAGAGCCTCCCAGCTCTCTGTAGTTTTCCAATACCATGGTATTTCCTGGAGTGTCCATGATAGCCATCCTATGTAGCAGTTTGGACAAAACATATGGTGAGCTGTTCCTATTTTTGGAGTTTAAAACTGCCAAATTCTCATCTCTAAGAGCAGCCTTTCTCAACCTTGTGTCCCCAGATGTTTTTGGCCTACAACTCCCATCATCCCTGACCACTGGTCCTGCTACCTAGGGATGATGGGAGTTGTAGGCCAAAAACATCTGGGGACCCAAGGTTGAGAACCACTGTCTAAGAGCCAGGCAATTTGCTACCTTCCAGATGTTGGTGAACTACAATTCCCACAGTCCCTGACCATTGGCCATATTGGCTTGCACTGATGGGCACTGTAGCTCTGAAGGGTCCAACATTGGCTGCTCCTGCCTAAGAGCGCCATTGTGGACCTAAGATGGAACAACTTGATATGCTTGAATTCTTCCTTATGCTTTCAACCTCCACCCACCATTCTGCATCTTTTTGCTACTGACACACTCTGATTTCTACACTGTAATTAAAGTAATGAGGTTGGGTGTCAGAGAGCTGCACTGATGCAAACCTTTGTGAGGAAGGAAAGCATTTGAATTGTTTCCTTAATGTCTGCTTGCGCTCTGTTAACTCTGCATAAAGTTTAAAGACCTCTGCTTCATTTACGATTTCTTCAGCATCTCTTAAGTTGTAATTGCTTCCCCCCCCCCTTTTTCTTTTTGTCTCTATCTCTTTCTGACCTGGCACCCAGCCAAAATCAATTTGGAAGGCAAAAGCAGCTGATGGTGCACTTCAGAATTTATTTTTGGTGCAAGTTCCAGTTTGATGTGGACCATATCATAGCTCAGAGCTGGTATACTTTTAGATTTTTAGTCCAGAGAGAAATGAGTTGGAAATCTTCATTTGGGCATGAATCCCTGTAGGGTGGTCCTGGGACAGACACTGTCTATCCTTGTAACCTCAAAGCATTGTTGTGAAGCATTTTATAATGTGGGGGCTGGAAAACCAGGTTCATCCACCTGAGCATCTTGGAGCAAAGGCAAAATGATTGTTTTGCCCCTGCCACAACTGCTGCACTATACCAACCATTCTTCTGTACTTGGACCTAATTTCCACTCAAGTAGTAAATCTCTGTCCAGATCATAAAATTTCATACCACAGATGCGAGAATCATATAATCAGATAGTCTTCCATTGAAAAGCAAATCCCTGCTCATAGAAAGCAACGGTTTATAAAATTCAGCCTTTCATTTGGTCCATATTAATATATTTTCACTGTGTAATGTTACCTGTATTCCAATTATTCTCCCTTGATCATCTTTAAATAGTTACTTTGGGTCGAACTTGGGTTTAATATACATCAGTACCCCTCTCTTTTTAGTTTTATCTGAGGATATAAATTCCAGTCCCAATCCTTTATTTATCAATACACTTCTATGTTGAGTGTGGCTTTCTCCTGATTGAAGTGCAGAGTGTTTGAGGACTGGGACATTCACAGAGAAACCAAAATGTTTGTTTACAAGGCTATTGTACTACCAACCTTACTGTATGCTTGTGAAACATGGACCACTTATAAACGCCATCTCCAACTCCTCAAAAGATTCCATCAACGGTGTCTCTGAAAAATGTTACACATCACTTGGAAAGACAGGTGAACTAATATCAGTGTACTGGAAGAAGCAAAGATCACCAGTGTTGAAGCAATGATTCTTCAACATCAACTTCATTGGACTGGTCATGTTGTGTGAATGCCTGATTATCACCTTCCAAAGCAACTACTCTAGTCCGAACTTAAAAAAATGAAAGTGTAATGCTGGTGGTCAACAAAAGAGGTTTAAAGACTGTCTCAAGGCATTTTAAAAAAATGTAGTATAAACACCAACAATTGGAAGACACTTGCCTGTGAGCGCTCTAATTGGAGAACAGTCTTTACCAAATGTGTCATGGGCTTTGAAGACACTCAAACTCAGGATGCAAGGGAGAAACGTGCTAAGAGGAAGGCACGCTTGGCAAATCCACACTGTGATCAACTCCTGCCCGGAAACCAATGTCCCCACTGTGGAAGGAGTGGGGATCCAGAATTGGCTTCCACAGTCACTTACGGACTCATTGTTAAAACCATGTTTATGGAAGACAATCTTACTTGGCTACGTGTGATCGCCAAAGAAGAAAAAATAATTACCAGTCCAAATCCTTTATCAATACACTTCTATGTTGTCTTGAGACATGTGTTTCCTGCAAACATATTATATCCAAATTTTCTTTCAATAAAACATGTTCTATTTTATTTCTTTTAACTTTGTTATTTAGCCCGTTTACATTCCAAGTCAAAAAAGTTAATTCCATCTTCAGTGTTTTTTTTATAAAAAAGATTATATCCTCAATTTAAGCATACAATTCTTTCTGTTCTTCCTCTTCCTCCTCTCCTTTTTCCTCACCTTCCTCCTCTCTCCTTTTTATAGCTCTTTTCCCTCCAAGTTCCTTTTTATATTTCCTCAAAAAAAAAAAAAAAAAAAACACTTCTGATGTCCTGGCATGTTTGTTTTTTCCCTTTATATGTCAATTAAATGCCTTCAGGGTATTCCCATTTAAATGGGATGGCTTTGTTTCTCAGGGCATCTGTCAAAAACAATTAATTACTTATTTTTTCAATAGTCTCATTGGTATCTTTTGACCTTTAGCTCATCTATCTGGAGTTGTTTCTGATAATGCATCTGCAGGACTCGATCCTTTACCGCCCTTTAGGTCAGAATCTATGCCTTGTTCCAGGCCACAGGAAATTCCCCCAATGGCCAGGGAATGACCACGGCAAGGCAGCGTGGATGGAGGCAGGAGCATGAGGGGCTACAAATGTCATCCTCCTGGAATGCTGTGAATGTCCAATGCTGAGACATCTTTCCAAACTCAGCCCAACAGGAACTGTCCAGCTTCCTGATTTGTCCTGATTTCCATTGTCCTGATTTTCTTTGCACTGATTTTCCTTGCCCTGCCTTGCCTTGCCCTGATTCACCCTGCCCTGATTTCCCTTCCCTTATTTGTTGTGTCCTGATTTGCTCTGTCCTGTCCTGATTTCCTTTACACTGATTGCTTTGCATTTATATGCCTAGCCCTGCCTTGCCATGCCCAGACTTGGCATGCCCTGGTTTGCCTTGCCTTGATATGGTATGTTCTGAGTTGCCTTCTTCTGATTTGCCTTGCCCTGATATGCCTTGCCCTGCCTTGTCCAGTTTACCTTGTCCTAATTTGGCCTGCCCTGATTACCTTTGTGCTGATTTCCTTCCACTGGTTCCCTAGCCTTGCCCTGCCTTGCCTTGATTTGCCATGTCCTAACTTGGCATGCCCTGGTTTGCCTTGCCTTGCCTTGATATGGTATGCCCTGATTAATATTGTCCTGATCTGCCCTGTTCTAATTTGCATGGCCCTGATTTACTCTGCCCAGCCCAGCCCAGCTCAGCCCTCTAGTATTTGTTAACATTTCCCCTACAGGCCCAAACCTCCAGCAGAACAGAATAACTCCAGCAATTTCCCATGGGTAATGAATCTTTTTTTTTTTTTTTTTTTTAAATAAACTTTAGTGATTCAAGTTCAAAATCTCACAAAAGCGAAAGAAAAAAACACAAAAACCACAAACCCATTAAAAAGACAACCCTTGTCCCACCCTCCCCACTCCCCCTCACTCGTGCACGATTTTACATGTTCCATATTCTACTGTACACTTTACATTGTGTTATTACATCCAATATCCTTATCCAATATTATATTTTCTTTCTTACTCCCCCTGCACGATTTATTCCAAATCTACCAAAATATCAATTCCAGAGCAAGATTCGACCATATATTCTTTCACTCTTTCCCATTATTTTATTATTTCTTGATTGGAACGGCCTCTAATATTTGCTGTTAATTTAGCCATTTCTACCATCTCACACATTTTAATTCTCCATTCTGAAATTGTTGGGGTTTTATCCCCCTTCCAATTTTTTGCAATTAATAACCTCGCTGCCGCTGTGGCATATAGGAATATGTTAATATTGCTTTTAGGGATTTCATCCAATACCATACCCAATAAGAATCCTTCTGGTTTCTTAGCAAATGTAATTGTGAATATCTTTTTTAACTCTTCATATATTCCATTCCAAAATTCTTTTATAACCTTACATCTCCACCATAAATGATAGAAGGTGCTCACTTCCTTTTTACATTTCCAGCACAGATTAGATTGATTCTTATAAATTTTTGACAGCTTCTCTGGCATGATATACCAATGGTACATCATTTTAATCAAATTTTCTTTTATGGTTACACAGGCTGTAAAATGTAAATCCCTCCTCCATAGCCTCTCCCATTTCTCGAATTCGATTACATGACCAATATCTCTTGCCCATTTTATCATAGCCTCTTTTGTAGTTTCATCCTTCAATTCCCATTCCAGCAACAACCTATACATTCTGGATATTATCTTCTTCTTCAGTTGTATTAGTTCACTTTGCAATTTGGATGGGTTTTGTTCAAATCCTTTTTATCCTGTTTGAATCTATTTACTAATTGATGATATTGAATCCAGGTACTACAATACTGTTTTACTTCCTCATATGGTTTTAATTTGACATCTCCTTCCTCCTCAATTGTTAATTGTTGATATGTGGGCCATTTTATTTCAGTATTACTTCTCTTCACTGACATTGCCTCCATTGGTGACATCCACTTGGGGATTTTCGGCTGTAAGAGCCATTTATACTTTATCCATATTTTATATAGGGATTTCCTTATTGGATGATTTAAGAATTCTTTATTACCTTATCATAAATCAAATATGCATGCCATCCATATCGGTTGAATCTTTATGTCAGGCTTGGCTTAGAACCTCTGAATATTAGGCCTTGTATTGTCTTCTTGGGAAATGTTTAATCACATTGACTTAGTCAAAAGGCCACTGCCCTTCTGCTGATTTGGAGCAATTCAATAATACAGCAAAATGAATAAGTACAGATTCAAATGTCACCCATCAACTATCAAAGGGCAGATAATGCAGGGATGGGAAACATGGAGTACAACTCCCATCAGCTCTGGCCATTTGCCAGGGGTGCCATTGTGGGGCAATGAGGGGGCTGGTCTCCCCCACAAAAATTCTACAGTGATCCTCAAAAGGCCGCAACACAGTGAAGCATCTTCACATTGGCACATCTTTTTGAGGATCACCAGTCGCCTTCCAGGAAGGTGTTATGGTGCTCTTGGCCAGGGACCCTAGATTAGATATGTTCCGGGAACTGATATTGTCCTTACAACCTTATTTGACCCATAAGAAAATGCCACGCCAATTTCTACCCCTCAATAAATCTAAACCCTGGTTTGACCAAGAATGTATGGCTATGAAACGTCTCCTGTTGGAAAAGTACAGGAACTATAGATCAACGAACTTACCCTTGCTCCCGCTAGATTGGTTTGAGACAAAACATAGTTATAAAGCTTTGATTAATAAGAAAAAGATCCAGGCCCAAAGGGAGGAATGGCAGCGCTTGATAGAGGCCTCCCAAAGGAAAGATTCTGCCCTGTTTTGGAAAATAATTGCAAAAAGTTGGAAAGATTCCCCGATTGAAATTGAATATTCTATACCCGCTGGAGCATGGGAGGCCTATTTTCTCTCATTATATTCACCAAACCAACTGGCCCAGGCCCTGCTTCCTGTTTTGGGTGAAACTGGCAATGAATGGCCCCCTGTAACCCCCGAAGAAATCACTGGCCGCATTCAATCTCTTAAATCTGGAAAAGCCCCGGGTGCTGATAATATCTCACCAGAAATTCTCAAGGCAAATGTTGAATGGTGGGCCCCTGTGCTAGCCGCTTTGTTTACTAGCATAAATCAAACGGCTATCATTCCCGAGGATTGGGGTTTAGCAATTATCATTCCAAAATTTAAGAAAGGAAACAGAACTGAGCCTGCTAATTATAGACCAATCAGTCTATTAAGTATTATCAGTAAATTGTACGCTGCCCATTTATGTGATAAATTGGTTGAGTGGATGGAACGAGAGCACATCCTGTCAGAAGTACAAGCTGGTTTCAGAGCAAAGCGATCAACTATAGACCAGGCTCTGATACTTCAACACCTGCCGGACAAATACTCTAGAAAAGGGGGGTCTTTATATGCAGCTTTTATAGATTTCAAATCCGCCTTTGATCTAATACCAAGGGACAGACTTTGGGAAAAGCTTCGTGCCACAAACATAGATAAACGCTTACTGCGCCTTATTCGTGGTCTATACGAAAACACCAGGGTCAGGGTAAGATGCGATCAATTGGGCCATCTAACCAAAGAAATTCAAACCTGCTATGGGGTTAAACAGGGGTGCGTCCTCGCGCCAACACTATTCAATTTTTATATTAACTCCCTGGCAGAAAATATGGTGAAAGAAAATGCCCACCCTCCCAAATTGGCAGACATGCCCCTCCCGGTGCTTTTGTATGCGGACAACGCAGTTCTACTCTCTTTTTCCTGCGTTGGTTTAAGGAAACTCCTGAGATCACTGACCAATTAATGCCAAGCTGAACAACTATCAATAAATTATACCAAATCTAAAATTGTGGTCTTTTCAAAAAAGAAGAAAACACAAATGGAGAATTGATAGCCAACCTATTGATCAGGTAGCAACCTTTAAATATTTGGGAATAACTTTTCAGGAAACGGGCTCATGGCTCCATCAGATGAAAAATGCCATCACCAACGCAGGAAGGGCTAATAAAGCCCTAATAAGATTCTTTTACGGGAAAGGGGGTCAATATGTTCCGGCAGCCTCTCAGGCTTTTGCTGCAAAAATACTACCGCAACTCACTTATGGATCCCAGGTCTGCAGCTTTAAAAATTTTGTGCCTATGGAGGCATTCCAAACTAAATTCTATCGTTGTCTATTGGGGATTCCCCCCTGTGTATCTAATATAGCTGTCCGCTTAGAAGTTGGGCAACTATCCATTAATGCGCTGATGTGGACTCTAAAGATACACTATTGGTTAAAACTTATCTTTTTCCCGGCTGGGTTGGCACCTTTAACACTGTTAGACACCTTTCATTCTAACTGGAAAGCTTCCCTGTTCGAAAAGATAAGAAGCCTGGGATTTTCTCCGCAGATCCTGATAGCGGCAGGATATGAAAGAGCCAGAAGTCAAGTGATCCAACGTATTAGGGATGTAGAGCTCCAGTGTCATATGGGCAAAATGGACAAATATGCCACAATAAGAGACTTTGGGAGAGGGTTCTCACCCGCAAATTACCTGGCCAAATTACAAATACCCAAGTATAGACATTCCTTTACCCTGGCCAGATTTAACGTGCTGCCCTCTGCTCTGCTGTTAGGCAGGTACGAGGGTAAACCGTATGAGTCACGTGTTTGCCCATGTGGCTCATCGGAAGTGGAAACAAATCTGCACGTGTTGCTGCACTGCAGCCTCTACGAGGATTTACGCCTGACCTTTATTACCCCAGTCCTAAAAAAGCTTAAAAATGAGCCAGAACTCCAATGTCTGAGAGCCTTGGTAGAAGACAAGGACCCTGATATTACGACCAATGTTGCCAAATTCTGTGTGTCTGCCATTAGACGCAGGAAACAAGAGTTTGCCAATGACAATACGCAGGCGAAGGCGAATATTTAATTTTATTTACGCTCTCCAATTTTAAAATGTTTTTATGGTACAATTTGTATTGAAATTGTCCTCTGTTTATTTTTGTGTATGTTTTGTTGACTAGCTGTATGAATCGATTTGGTCTGTGACCGTTCAATAAATTTGTACTTGTACTTGGCCAGGGACATGGCAGGGCAAGGCATCTTTGCCCCAGTGTGTCACTTTCACAAAGGTAAGGCAATTTTCGGTGGGTGGGTGGGTGGGTGGTGGTGGGCTCAGTTGGCCTGGCCAGGTGGGTGGTGGTGTGCATGTGACATCATACAATGTGACGGGCTCCCCAATGTTGGGGAAAACTTGGTGTGTCTGCCATTGGCCATTCTGGCTAGGGCTGATGAGAGTTGGACTCCAAACACATCTGATGGGCCACAGATTCCACACCTCTGTGCTATGTTTGGCTACATAACTGCCACACAGTGTGGCCAAAACTCTGAAAATAAAATATCTGAGCAATCATTCTGTCTCCAGCCATTCAGTTTGGAAAGGATTGCTTCTCCGGGATAAGAAGCCTGTCTTCTACTTCTAGGTGGCCATAACCCTTGAATGTTAATTGCCAGCCATGCTCCACAGGAGACTGCAGGGGAGGGCCAAAGTTGTGCAAGATGCATGAAAAAAAGGAGGGAGGGAAAAAGAAAAAAAGAGAAAAGACTCTGGGATGAAGGAAAAAAATGAGAGTTGGGGATGTTGATCTGAAAAGGAAAGGGAGACCCAATGCGGATCCGGCCTTTGTGAGATACTGAGAGAGTTTCTCTAATGGTCTTTGCAAGTCATTATTTCCTTTACATATTCTCATCTCTCCGACAAAAGAGAACACATAAATCACTTCTCCTTGTCCCAGTTTGACCCCACAACCTCTGTAAGATAATGAGGAGCTGCACCTATCTCCCCCACCCTCACTGCCAAGATTTATATCAAAGGACATTAATTCTCCACGATAACATCTCTATTTTTTAAATGCAAATGCCCCCTGATCCTTCCCTGAAATCTGCTCAGTGGGCTGCTTTTAACTCAGTGTGTCTGAAATTTCCTTAGAAATTGGTGAAATTGGCTTGGCTGTCTCACAAGTTGGTGGATGCTCCTGGGAGCAGATTCTAATGCAGAAGATTTCACTACATGGGGGCTGAACTAGATTGCAGACAGACTCTAAGAGACTTTGCACACATATTTCACACAGCACATTTTCTCCTGAGATATGCATTCAGGAAAACAGCCACGTCCAGCATCATGCACTGCTGAACACAGAAAATGAGTGATTTGCTAAGGTTAGCACTGGTCTGACTTCGAATACAAACTTGCTCTGTACATAATGCTCCCTGGTGCCTTGAACGGTAGTGTCCTAGGCACCAGGGCCCTGGGAATTGTACTTTGGGGTGCTCTGGGAATTGTATATACCATGACTCCTTATATCTGAGACACTGTTGTGAACATGCACAGCACCAGCCTAAGCACATGGAGTTCTACGACGTAACAGTTCCCAAAGTTCCTGATGCCAGCAGTAAGAATTGAAAATGCTATGTTTCCCAGAGTTCCTGGCCCTCAGAATGCTTTTGGGTGAGGGGGGAACAGAGGCATTTTGGTATATCCCAGGAATAAGGAACCTCAGGCCTGGGGCCCAAATGCAGCCCTCTAGGTTTCTCTATCTGGTGATTAAACATGCCTCACCTGCCCTGCTTTACACCCTCCTTGAGTGTTTTGCCTGTCTGGAATGTGTTCTTTAACTCATATAATGCCTCTAGCTCAGCTGGATGAGGATAGATAGGGCTGTATGAGTAAGTGTAGAAACACTTTCACTTGCATCCACTCATTTTTGCCTTTGGCACCCACTCATCACTGGCATGCACATTTTGAATAAATGCCCAGAAGAAAATGAAACCCTCTGGCTAAAACAGGTTCCCCTCCCCAACTTATCCCACTGGTTAGCATTGTGAAATTAGGATCTTAGATTGACAAGTATGTTTATTCCCAGGCCATGTTACTTTTGCACACAGACCCTCATAAACACATCCTGTTCAATTCTGCTGCCACGGTCATCTTCATTTTATTTTATTTTAAAGATCCATCCCAAAATCCACCTAGGATTTTTCGTGTGTTTTCTTTCAAAATATGCATTTTAAAATGTGCAATTTTTTAAAGCTAAGTACTGCAGTACAACACTGAGAGGGAAATATGAAATCATTGCAATACACATACTAGTCTAAGAGCTATGGATTGGGTTCAGTTTACATTTGGAATCTGAAAAGATCAAATTCCTCAAGCATCCCTAATTATGACTAGGAAGCTCTCTGGAGGGGAAAGCCTGGAGCCCGGGCTAGCTAATGAATTCCTTGTCCTCTCCTCTATGCATCTCCACCCAACAGCTCCTGTTCATTCTCAAGGTGTTCTGTCCTAATGAAAACAAGGTCACGCTTGCTCAGCAGCTGATGGACAAGAAAGGAACAGGTGGAGAAGCTGTGCAGTTGTGTAGGTTTTTATTCTGACATCCTTAATGGAATACAGATTTCAGCATTGCTGAAAGAGCTTATGCTTGAATAGCGAGAGGAGAATTATCCCATTGTCAGACATGGCTCAGGAATCATCAGGCGCGTAGTGCAAATATTTTGTTCTCAATGGAATGCAGGGGGGAAAAACAAGGAAATGTTGAAGATTGAAGATTGAAAACACGGCACCTTCTCCCCATACATGAGAGATAAAGCGACCACATCTGATAAGTAACTGCATCTGAAAAGAACACTTGGATTCACAGACTAGTCTGGCCCATGATAGCTAAACTTGACACACAAACACACACACCCAAAATTACTGCAGTTTGAGTAGGATGCAAAATTAATATTTTAGTCATGAACCACTGGATTATTCTTATTCCAAATATTTCATGCAGGGGAACCTTATTCAGTCAAGCAACCACATTCCCTTGTGGGGCTGCACACCAGTTTCAGGTGTGGCCACACACACATCTCCATCCATGCAAACAAGAGGCATTATCACAGTTCAAGGGCACATTCCAGCTAGGTGAACTTACTAGCAAAAGGTATGGAGCAGGGCCAGTGAGGTGGGTAGCCTGATTAGAGTTCCAAGGGCCATATATAGAGGCCTGTAGGTCTACATTCAGTTCCTGGATCCTAGTTGCCTATTTCTGATTTAATATATGGTGAGTTCACTCTGTGATGCATTACACTCACATTGTAGACCAGACTAACTAGAACCCTATTTGGCAGTTCAAATCCCTCACATGATGAGGGAAATCGATCACAAGCATTCTAGTTCTAGCCCTTCTTCTTTTTCCAAATAATTTTTATTTATTTATTGGTTTTCCAAATTATTACAGATCAAATTACTTTAATACAATTTCTTTTTTTAAAAAAATCAGGTTTCCTGCTCCTGTTGCAAACATATGTCCATCACTTCCTTCTGTAGCCACTTCATCTCTTCTTTAATATCCACTTGATCCTTCACTTGATGTTAGTCTATTCTCGCAGCTGACTATTATTCTGTCCTTACATACAGCATCTCTGTTAATTCTCATAAATATAAAATCCATTTATTCTGTGAACCACCCTGAAAGTGTTGCTGTGTAATGCCAGGTCAATGATGAACAAGACCACTGCCATCCACCACCTGATTGTGGATGGAGGATTTGACCTGGCATGTATGACAGAGACTTGGTTGGATGGAGCAGATGGGCCTGTCCTTGCCACTGCTTGTCCACCAGGTTTCTCTTATGCACAGCAACCCAGGCCATCTGGGCAGGGAGGGGGGGTTGCAGTGATTTTTAGGAAGTCATTAGTTTGCACCAGGCATCCTATTGGAAAGACCGAGTTTTCTGAGTGCATGTTCTGGAAGTTGGGCAATAGGGGCAGTACAGGATTCCTTTTGGTATACCGACCTCCCCGCTGCACGAGGGTTCCCTGGCCGAGCTGCTTCAGGTCATGGCGGACGTGCTCCTGGAGACACCTAACTTGGTTGTCTTAGGAGATTTTAACATCCATGCCGACATGACCTTACAAGGGGCCGCTCGGGACTTCGTGGAAAGCATGGCCTCCATGGGGCTGTCCCTGAATAACTTTGGCCCAACTCATAGCCATGGAAATGCCTTAGACCTGGTGTTTACCTCTATGGATGTCGGTGATCTGACACTAAGTAAAAGCGAAACAAAAGAAGTGCCATGGTCAGATCACTTCCTGGTACAACTGGACTTCTCCGTGACCCTTCCCCTCTGCCGGGAGGTGGGACCGATTCGGATAATAATAATAATAATAATTTATTATTTATACCCCGCCCATCCGGCTGGGTTTCCCCAGCCACTCTGGGCGGCTTTCAACAGAGCATTAAAATACAATAATCTATCAAACATTAAAAGCCTCCCTAAACAGGGCTGCCTTCAGATGTCTTCTAAAGGTCTGATAGTTGTTGTTCTCTTTGACATCTGAAGGGAGGGCGTTCCACAGGGCGGGTGCCACTACCGAGAAGGCCCTCTGCCTGGTTCCCTGTAACTTGGCTTCTCATAGTGAGGGAACCGCCAGAAGGCCCTCGGCACTGGACCTCAGTGTCCGGGCTGAACGAAGGGGGTGGAGATGCTCCTTCAGGTATACAGGACCGAGGCCATTTAGGGCTTTAAAGGTCAGCACCAACACTTTGAATTGTGCTCGGAAACGTACTGGGAGCCAGTGTAGGTCTTTCAAGACCGGTGTTATGTGGTCTCGGCAGCCGCTCCCAGTCACCAGTCTAGCTGCCGAATTCTGGATTAGTTGTAGTTTCCGGGTCACCCTCAAAGTTAGCCCCACGTAGAGCGCATTGCAGTAGTCCAAGCGGGAGATAACTAGAGCATGCACCACTCTGGCGAGACAGTCCGCGGGCAGGTAGGGTCTCAGTCTGCATACCAGATGGAGCTGGTAGACAGCTGCCCTGGATACAGAATTAACCTGCGCCTCCATGGACAGCTGTGAGTCCAAAATGACTCCCAGGCTGCGCACCTGGTCCTTCAGGGGCACAGTTACCCCATTCAGGACCAGGGAGTCCTCCACACCTGCCCGCCTCCTGTCCCCCAAAAACAGCACTTCTGTCTTGTCAGGATTCAATCTCAATCTGTTAACCGCCATGCATCCTCCAACTGCCTCCAGACACTCACACAGGACCTTCACCGCCTTCACTGGTTCTGATTTGAAAGAGAGGTAGAGCTGGGTATCATCTGCATACTGCTGAACACCCAGTCCAAACCCCCTGATGATCTCTCCCAGCGGCTGCATATAGATGTTAAAAAGCATGGGGGAGAGGACATTATTATTATTATTGTTATTATTATTATTAAATTGATGCCAATACATCTAAACCCACTATGAGCAATGCTAAATTCTGATTGTGATATTAGTTACTCATGAATAATTGTGGGTAGGTTAACTGGAAGAATGGCAGATTTTGCATAATTTATCTCCAGTCCTACAACTGCATGACATGCATTCAATTGTTTTTTAAGTGGTTGGAGCGCATTAAGAGGGTCTCGGAGAATAACCAGAGTGTCATCAGCAAACATATTTATTCTCTGCTCAATATTTCTAATTTCCACACCTTCAATTGTTACATCTACCCACAATTGAATGGCAAGCTCCTCTATCACCACTGCAAAAAGCAGTGGCAACAGCAGGCAGCTTTGACGAGTGCCCCTATTGAGGTGTATGGGTTTGGTGTTATACCAATTTAATGTAATGATGGCATTAGACATTAATCATTGATTAATGATATGAAGGAATTGCTTACCGAATTGCAATTTAGCTATTAAATATTTTTAAAATGGCCACTGAATTCTGTCAAAGGCCTTGAAGGCATCCAGAGAAATTAAAGCAATAGGGGAGTTTTGTATGTGGAACTCATGAATTACATTAAGAATTTGTCTCACTGAATCCAAAATATTTTCATGAAACCTATTTGGTCAGTTGAAATATATTGTCGGCCCCCGCTACTTAATGGATCCAATTGGTTTCCAGAGAGTGGTAGGGGATGTTTTATCCCATGTTGATGGCCTTTCAGCTGATTCCCTGGTGGCCCTCTTCCCGCTGCGTGCAAGATAGCAAGACATGCAGCTGTAAATAAAGGAAAGACTTTAGAAGTTTTAAATTTCGGCATTTTGACAGCTAACCCCCCCCCCCCCGGACTCGGGCAGGGCGAAGGGGGGGGGAGAAATAGAACTGATTTACCCTGCAAGACAAAGTTATAAAGTTATAAACTTTAAAACCCACTGCCACCCTCTGGATTAAGGAGACTCCGGGTCAGAGCGGGGGTAAAAGACAGAGACTGGCAGGGGGGAAAACCCAGAATTAAATTTAAGATTTTAACAGATGATAAGAAAAGAGGGGGATTTTCCCTGCCAGAGCTGAATATATACTTTGAGGCGGCGGCCTTCTGCTGGTTGAAAGATTGGTTTTTGTTAGAGAACACGGATGTACTAGACCTGGAAGGACATGATAATGTTTTTGGTTGGCATGCATATTTGTGGTATGATAAAATTAAGGCCCACAAAGGTTTTAAAACACACATAATTAGGAAGGCATTGTACAGAGTCTGGATGAAATATAAGGACTTGCTAGAAAGGAAAACACCCAGATGGATTTCACCATTAGAGGCTAAGGCCCATAAGAAGGTAAACATGGAAAGCAAATGGCCAAAGTACAGAGGCATCTTAACACAAGAAGGAGAAAGTGTCAGGTTGAAACCCTTTGAACAATTAAAGGCAGAGGTGAGGGACTGGTTACATTACCATCAAATTAACGAAACCTACAGAATGGACAAAAAATTAGGCTTTCAGCTGGAAAAGTCGAAACTGGAAACGGAACTATTAGAACCGAAATTGAAAAATTTGTCCAGAATGTATAACTTGCTACTGGAATGGCATACGCAAGATGAATTCGTTAAATCTGCAATGATAGACTGGGCCAAAGATGTAGGACATAACATTATGATGGCTGACTGGGAAAGACTATGGAGGAAAGGGATAAAATTCACTGCTTGTAATTTGTTAAGAGAAAACATTATGAAAATGATATATAGATGGTATCTCACCCCAGTCAAGCTTGCTAAAATCTATCATTTGCAGGACAATAAATGTTGGAAGTGTGAGAATGTTGAAGGCACATTTTACCATATGTGGTGGACCTGCCCAAGGATGAAGGCCTTCTGGGAAATGATATATAATGAAATGAAAAGAGTGTTGAAAAACACATTTGTGAAAAAACCAGAGGCCTTCTTACTTGGAATGGTCAACCAGGAGATACTGAAGGAAGATCACACCTTTTTCATGTATGCCACAACAGCAGCAAGAATATTGATTGCAAAATATTGGAAGACAAAGGACTTACCAGATGAATGGCAGATGAAAGAATGGCAGATGAAAATGATGGACTACATGGAACTTGCCGAGATGACTGCGAGACTCCGCGACCAGAGGGAAGAAGCGGTGGAAAAAGAATGGAAGAAATTTAGAGAATATCTTAAAAATTATTGTAAAATTTAGAGTTAAGATAATGCCGAAAGAATAGTAATTTACAGATTAGAACTTAGAATGATTAAGTGGAAGTATCCTATATAATAAAGAGCCTGTGTCCGTCCGTACCACTTTCCGTCCGTCAGAGGAAATCTCCACTGCGCGTGCGTTCCAGTGACAGAGGGATTGGAGGACGCACACCAATAGGAGCGGGGGCAGTGGCGCGAAGCGCCGCTGCCCGCAGCCTCCTCCTGTCGGCCATCTTATCGCGCTGCGCGCTGCCGGGGTGCCCCTGTCCGCCTGCGCTCACCTCCAAGGCTGCCCCCGCTCGGCAGGCTCTGGCTGCGGCTCCGATGGGATGCGCGGCGCCCCGGCTCGCCGCCGGGCTCGCCCTGCCCAGGCCCTGGCCCTCCTTCCCCAACCGCCTCCCCACACCGACCCCGAGCACAACTTCCCCGCAGCGGCTCAGCTCAGCCCAGCGCCGTCCGTCCGATCCATTCTCCTCCTCCCTCACGGCCCCTCCCTCGCTAACGCAGCCGCCACGGCCGCCAACATTGGACGGCGGCGACACGACTCGCCCTCTGCGCCACAGGCGCAGCGACACCCGCTCGCTCCTTCCCGCGTCTGGATGGGGCGGCCGCCGACTTGCGGGTGCGGCGGCGGGAGGAGCGGCGGCGGCCGGCGCTCTCGGGCGGAGGTGGGATGCGGGGGCCCCGCCCCCTGCCCGCCTCGCGCTGCCTCCCGGTCGCCGGGGATGGGGGGGAGGTGTGGGGGGAGGGAGAGAGAGAGGCGACCTATTTGTGGAGGCGGGGGAAGGGGGTGGGTGGGGGGAGGTGGGTGTGTGAGAGAGAGACAGAGAGGAGTGTGTGTGTGTCGGAAGGAGAGAGAGAGGCGAGCTGTGGGGGGAGGTGTGTGTGGGGAGATGGGTGTCTGGGGGCGAAGGGGGAGGGAGGGAGAGGCGACCTGTGTGGGGAGGTGGGGGAGATGGGTGGGGGGGGATGGGTGGGGGGGAGGGAGAGGGAGGCAAACTGTGGAGGTGTGGGAAGTGGTGGGTGGGTGAGGGTTCCCCGATCCTCCACAGCGCCTCCTGCGGCGGCTTCAGGAAGCTCCCATAGCCGGCTGCGATTCCTCTTCCTCCGCCCAGGCTAAGCAATCCCTTAGGGAAAAGGGACCGGACAAAACAAAAAAAAACCCCGATGGGAGGGAGGAGGGGGGGGAGAGAGAGGTAGAGGGCCTAGAGCGGGCCCAGCCAAAGAGGAGCAGTAGAGAGTGGGGGAGGGAGCGGGGAGAGAGGTGGGAAAGGGGGTAGAGTCGCAAGGGAGAGGGAGATAGGAAAAGGGAAGAGTGACAACATGCACGAACACTCAGAGGTAAATAGTGATGGGTTCTGGGTAGGGAAAGGGCTATAAGGGAGGATAGAGGTAGGAAAAGTGTAGAGCGGACAGAGGTAGAAAAGGAGTAGAAGAACCTCAGAGGTAGGAAAGGAGTAGAGGTGCCACGGTGGTAACAAAGGGGTACATGGGCCACAGAGGTAGGAAAGGGGTAGAGGGACCTCAGTCTGCTTTCACAAATGTTTCACCACATATCTTCTAGCGAGGAGATGGCGGCGGTGACCAAGGGAGACGCGGCCACTGCAGGGGGGCATGGCGGCCTGGCCCACGCCGCCCACCTCGGCAGGAGGCCAACCACCCTCTCAGCCCTCGCGTGGGTATCTAGAGCCCGTTCGGGCTTAATTCACTAGTGATATATGAATAGATAAGCCGAGGATAGAACTTAAGGAATAGAAATTTAAGTGATATAAGTGATAAGGTTTGAAAAGATAATAATGAGTTAAGATAAGGAAATAGAATTAAGATAGTAAAAACAGATAGAATACTAGAAATATAGCATTAAACGATGAGAGGAAATTGCTAAAGAGAATAAATATATATATTGAAACGCAGAGGGGAAGACAGGAGGAAGTCAAACCAAAATGTAAAGGAAAGAAGAAGGGAATTTATGATTTTGTGTTTGTGTATTTGTAGTTTTGTAGTAGTGAATTTTTTGTGTGTTATGTATTGTTTTTTATATTAATTATGTGTAAAACCCAATAAATATGAATTTTTTTAAAAAAAACAAAGTGTGAGTAGATAAATAGGTACGACTCTGGCAGGAAGGTAAACGGTGTTTCACCAGAAGCAGCTTAGTCATGCTGGCCACATGACCTGGAAGCTGTCTGCGGACAAACGTCGGCTCCCTTGGCCAGTAAAGCGAGATGAGCGCCGCAACCCCAGAGTCGTCCGCGACTGGACCTAATGGTCAGGGGTACCTTTACCTTTAAGGGGTTAACAGCAAATCAAAGGAGTGCCTTATTCTCCCATAATTTGAGCACTGGACAGATTAGTAAAGATTATTTTCATAATTATTTTTAAACAAATTAATATTTTTCATACGGTAGTTAGCTCCATACCCAAATATCTAGCTTTTTTTACAATCTATAGTCACACCTGCTCTTCTAACTCTTTTTATTCGTGGTCTTGCATGTTTTTTGTCATGAGTTTAGTTTTTTCCAAGTTCAATTTGAATGCAGATACCTTCCCAAACTCATTTATTTTTTCTATCACTTTAGCTATGCTTGTCTCTGGTTTCTCTATTGTAATTAGGATATCATCTGCGAAAGCCCTAACTTAAAATTTTTCTTTTCCCAGTGTTATTCCTGTAATCTCATCTTCCTCTCTAATTTCAATTAATAATATCTCTAATGACAATATAAACAGCAACGGTGATAGAGGGCATCCTTGCCTGGTGCCCTTCTCCAGGCGTTCTGTCTTATCTCCATTGATTATAAGGTTTGCATATTGCTTCTCGTATATCGCACTAATTCGCCTACAATAATTTTCTCCTAATGCTGATATCTCTAACACCTTTTGCAGAAAAGCTCTTGATAAGTTGTCAAATGCCTTCTCGGCATCGATCAATATAAATCTTGCTCTTTTATTTGGTTTTAATTCAAGGTATTCTATTAGATCAATAACAATCCTCATAGTGGTGAAGAAATAGAGAAATATCTCCCAACGGACAGCGTTTCCGGACATATGAATTGATTCTATGCAGTCCCAATTGAAGGAGTATTCTGACTCGATACTAGCTTGGAAAACACGTAAATTTTTTCGTGACACACAGGATTATGATTTAGATCAGGTTTACCACTGGTTTGAGTGGCTGGGGAGACCCGGCCAGATGGGCGGGGTACAAATAAAAGAATTATTATTATTATTATTATTATTATTATTATTATTATTATTATTATTATTATTTGATAAAATTATACTCCTTGTCAGCCACAGCATCCAGCGGGCAACAGTTCTATCAGTCATTCTAGTATTACTCCACAGTCAGATATGGAAGACCCACTTGTTTCATCACGTCCCCTGCAACACAGACAGAATATTTCTCGTGCCAAAGGGGTTTATCGCAGAGGTTTTTGCCACCGTGCAAGGAGGAAACTTTAATTGTGCTTTACTCCTTCCGCACTACAATTGCCCTTCTGGCCCTATATAAATTGAAATCTCGCCTCTTTCATCCTTTTCATGTTGGTTAATTATATTTTTATATCATTTATATTATCCATGTATTCATTTTGTATCATATTTGTATATGTTTGTATAACTCAGCTTTGGGCGTTTCCCACCTCTAGCTTTAAGTTTGTATACACCTTTATTGTACTGTTATTGGCTACACCTGCATATGGCTTTAAAACTCTGTGATAGCTTTCTAGGCATTGGCAGTGTTTACATATTATTATGAGCACTGTCCCTAGTATGCTTTCTGTGCCACGATATGGGGTATGTTTTCCAATTTTTCCATTCTTCCATTATTTATAGTTATATTTAAATTTCTTCATATTCATTGTGTTATTTAGTCCTTTGTTAGCATATATACTGTATTGTCACGCTTATTGTTTTGCAGCCTTAAATTTATCATACATCATTTGCTGAAGAAGTGACATCGAAACAGTGAACTTTATCTGGAAACGCTGTCCATTGGGAGATATTTCACTAGTGTCTTCACCACTTCGGCTTCGCTGGAATACTATACTTGTTGTGCTATATTAATAGAGACTATTTACATGCATTATATATTGTCATATTGTCAGGATGTATTTCCCTTTGAATGTTATATTGATTATTTATATTACAAAAGCTCGTTAGAGCCCTTACTACATTATTCTTGGTCTTGTGTTGCTCTGTTTTTTGATTCTCATTCGAGTTGCAACGCAGGGGTTCCCTTTTGACTTACTTGATGTTCCCATATAAGGCAGTTAGAATCATAGAATCATAGAGTTGGAAGAGACCACAAGGGCCATCCAGTCCAACCCCCTGCCAAGCAGGAAACACCATCAAAGTTCCTTTTCCCCTTCCCATATAAGGCGCATCCTGGGTACAATGTTAAGGCATAAGCAAAACAAAGCAAGGTCTCCTTTCTTATAAGACATAGAATCATAGAATCATAAAATCATAAAGTTGGAAGAGACCACAAGGGCCATCCAGTCCAACCCCCTGCCAAGCAGGAAACACCATCAAAGCATTCCTGACAGGTGGCTGTCAAGCCTCTGCTTAAAGACCTCCAAAGAAGGAGACTCCACCACACTCCTTGGCAGCAAATTCCACTGTCGAACAGCTCTTACTGTCAGGAAGTTGTTCCTAATGTTTAGGTGGAATCTTCTTTCTTGTAGTTTGAATCCATTGCTCCGACCGTGTCCTCTTCTCAGGAGCAGCAGAAAACAACTTTTCTCCTTCCTCTATATGACATCCTTTTATATATTTGAACATGACTATCATATCACCCCCCAACCTTCTCTTCTCCAGGCTAAACATACCCAGCTCCATAAGCCGTTCCTCATAAGGCATCATTTCCCGGCCTTTGACCATTTTGGTTGCCCTCCTCTGGACACATTCCAGCTTGTCAGTATCCTTCTTGAACTGTGGTGCCCAGAACTGGACACAATATTCCAGGTAAGTTCTGACCAGAGCAGAATACAGTGGTACTATTACTTCCCTTGATCTAGATGCTATACTCCTATTGATGCAGCCCAGAATTGCATTGGCTTTTTTAGCTGCTGCATCACACTCTTGACTCATGTCAAGTTTGTGGTCTACCAAGACTCCTAGATCCTTTTCACATGTACTGCTCTCAAGCCAAGTGTCACCCATCCTGTATTTGTGCCTTTCATTTATTTATTTTTTGCCCAAGTGTAGTACTTTACATTTCTCCCTGTTAAAATTCATCTTGTTTGCTTTGGCCTAATTCTCTAATCTGTTAAGGTCATTTTGAAGTATGATCCTGTCCTCTGGGGTATTAGCCACCCCTCCCAATTTGGTGTCATCTGCAAACTTGATCAGGATGCCCTCAAGCCCATCATCCAAATCATTGATAAAGATGTTGAATAAGACTGGGCCCAAGACAGAACCCTGTGGCACCCCACTAGTCACTTCTCTCCAGGATGAAGAGGAGCCATTGATGAGCACCTTTTGGTTTCGGTCAGTCAGCCAGTTACAAATCCACTGAATGGTAGCATTGTCTAGCCCACATTTTCCCAGCTTCTTTACAAAATATCATGGGGCATCTTGTCAACGGACATGCTGAAATCAAGATAGGCTACATCCACAGTGTTCCCTTCATCTACCAGGCTTGTCATTCTGTCAAAAAATGAGATCAGATTAGTCTGACATGACTTATTTTTCAGAAACCCATGCTGACTTTAGTGATCACAGCATTCCTTTCTAGGTGCTCACAGACCGTTTGCTTAATGATCTGCTCTAGAATCTTTCCTGGTATTGATGTCAGGCTGACTGGGCGGTAATTGTTTGGGTCCTCTCTTTCCCCCCTTTTGAAAATAGGGACAACATTTGCCCTCCTCCAGTCTGCTGGGACTTCGCCTGTTCTCCAGGAATTCTCAAAGATTACTGCCAGTGGTTCTGAAATCACCTCTGTCAATTCTTTTAATACTCTGGGATGTAGTTCATCTGGCCCTGGAGACGTGAATACATCTAATCTAGCCAAGTGTTCTTGTACTACCTCCTTACTTATTCTGGGCTGTGTTTTCCCTGCTGAATCATCTGCTCCATATTCTTCAGGTCGGTCATTGGTTTCTTTTTTGGAGAAGACTGAGGCAAAGGAGGTATTGAGGAGTTCTGCCCTTTCTGTGTCCCCTGTTCGCATTTCACCATCTTCTCCTCTAAGTGACCCCACTGTTTTTCTTCCTTTTGCTACGGACATACCCATAAAAGCCCTTTTTATTGCTTTTAACCTCTCTAGCAAGCCTGAGTTCATTCTGTGCTTTAGCTTTTCTGACTTTGTCTCTACACATGCTGGCTATTTGTTTTAATTCCTCTCTGGTTGTTTCCCCCTTTTTACTTTTTTTGTACATATCCCTTTTAAATCTTAACTCAGTTAAAAGTTCTTTAGATAGCCACCCTGGCTTCTTTAGGCACCTTCCATGTTTTCGTCTCATTGGTACTGCTTGAAGTTGTGCTTTTAATATCTCCCTTTTAACAAACTCCCGTCCATCATGAACTCCCTTCCTTTTTAGTATTACTGACCATGGGATCACACCCAGCGTTTCCCTAAGTTTTCTGAAGTCGGCTTTCTTAAAGTCTAGAATTTGAGTCTTAGTATGCTTGGTTGCTCCTTTCTGCTGTATAATAAACTCCAGAAGAGCATGATCACTCCCACCTAATGATCCTGCCACTTCTACCCCACTAACCAGGTCATCACTATTGGTTAGGACCAGATCTAAAATGGCTGATCCTCTTGTTGCTTTTCACACTTTCTGGACAATGATATTGTCTGCAAGGCCAGTGAATAATCTGTTCGACCTTATGCTCTTGGCTGAGTTTGACATCCAACAAATATCAGGATAGTTGAAATCCCCCATTACTACTATCCCACTTCCTTTTGAATACTTGGTCATGGGTTCCAGGAAGGCATCATCTGTCTCCTCAGTTTGGCTTGGGGATCTATAGTAAACTCCCACAATGAGATCACTGTTATTTTTCTCTCCCTTTATTTTGACCCAGATACTCTCAATTTGGCTTTGAAGTTTTAAATCATGGATCTCTTCACAGGTATACACATCCCTGACATATAACGCCACTCCTCCTCCTTTCCTGTTTGGTCTATTTCTCTTAAATAGATTGTATCCCTCTATTACTACATTCCAATCATGAGACTCATCCCACCAGGTTTCAGTGACGCCTATTATGTCGTATAACCTTCTGTACAGAGAGTATTGTAACATCCTGTGGAAACATCTTATCTTGTGGCCTTGACACAGGATATTCCTCACCAGACTGTAAAGCTGCAAACATAGCTAAAGATTGTAAACCTCAGTAAACAAAGCGAAACAAGTAAGAGACACAGAAAATGTTTTCAAGCAAGGCACAATGTTGACAATAGGCACTTAATAAAGTAAAACTTTATGTATGTCTTTTCCTTGAATACGCTTGCCACAACCCAACAGACTCTTGTGATTAAACATCTAACATTTTTATATTATTTTTTCTTGCATTTCTAGGTTCCTCTCTATGTAATCCAATAAATTCATTCATAGGGCTGTGTGGTGTATTTTCCTCAGTGATATCACTGAAAGTCTTAACTACCTTGTTTGAAGTACAAATGGCTCCAGCTTGTAAGCTCAGTGGAAGACGGGGGAGATTTACTATGAAACTAATGAAGTTTAAGATTCAGGGCCCCTAATCCCAGAGAGGCCCCAGAAGTGACTTTAGTCATGCATGTGTATAACATTTCCCTAATTTTCACCCCCCCAATAACTCAAAAACTATATGGCATAGGAATTTTTTATTCTCAACAGTGACTTTGATGTGTGAGTTAATTCAGTAAGCAAGTTCTCGCAGAGAGCTATCGTTGCGGTGTGGGCAGAGACAGCCACTTCCTGGTTGGGGGAAGGGCTTGCTGGCCACAGCTTTACTGACCGGACTGTTGCTGGGTAAATTTGCATGTTGCAAATTTTTGATGGACAGCCCAGCGTCCTATTTAAGATCCTGTGGGCGGATCTTTGACCACTCTGGCTGGAGCTTCGGATCTCCCAACCCCCCCTCCCTGGTATAGGCTGGTGTGTTGACCTTGCTGTGCCTGTTATGGGGTCGTCTCCGCTTAGGAAGAGGCCTGGTAGGAATTTTGTCCAATTGGCGAATTGGCACCTGCCTATTGGTTTTTGCCTACTATACAGCAATTAGTCACAACTTGTAAGGTTGGCGGTCAGGCATTGGTTCGGTAGTATAGGTGGGCGATGCCCACCAAGTGGTGATGTCGGTGTTGGGAATTCCGTTAAAGGAAGCCAGGGGCTCTACATTGCTGTCCGAACCTGTGGGTTGCTGGGCCTTGCAAGGAGCCCCTGTGAACCCCTGGGGAGGGGGAGTCACTGATTTCACCAGGCTCCGTTAACTCTCCCCAGCTAATGGTTTCCCTGCGCTGACAAGTAGTTAGCTCTGTCCAGCGGGACAGCTAGTCTTGCTGACTAGGAGTCAGCTTTGTCCAGGAGGACAATGTGAACCAATGCCTACTCAACCACTCACGTGATTTGTATTCAATAAAAAGTTGTGGCCAAAAATATGCCCAAAAACCCAAACCAAAATTTATGTTTCATGTGTGAGTTATTGGTAGGAATGACTGGGGGCCCTACACACGCAACAGCAATTTTAATCAAAATCTGAGATGTAGTAGTTAATTTTTTAAAATATATATGTGTGTGTGTGTGTGTGTGTGTGGTGATCTGTCGTTGAACAACCCCAATGAAGAAAATAACAGTGGTTACCAATACCTTGTTGCTGGTTGTGAAGCCCCCCCCCCAACAGTTCAAGCTTCAGGGCCCGAAAAATATAGGTTCGCCACTGGTGATAGAACATCTGCACCAACATGCGGAAGGTTCTGTGCTCAATCCCTCATGACTCCACGTAACACCAGGAAAAGCCCCTGCCTGAACCCAGGAGAGTCACTACCAGTCAGAGCCGAAAATATTGAGATACTTGGGTCAAAGATCTAACTCAGTATAAAACAGCTTATTCTGTTTCTATGATCATCATTTCTCTCTCTCTCTCTCTCTCTCTCTCTCTCTCTCTCTCTCTCTCTCTCTCATCGCCCACAATGGTTTGGAATGCAAATTTGATGCTTTGGGTTTAGCATTCAATAATAATAATAAATTTTTATTTGTACCCCGCCCTCCCCCGCCGGAGCTGGGCTCAGGGTGGCTAACATCATAAAACTAACACAGTATACAAAGAAGATAAGAACATAAAAACAGGCACTCAATTAATTAAAATACATCTTAAAATTAGTTCAGAGCAAATTAAAATCTGGACAGATGGCAGTCCACAGGTAAAATTGAGAGTGGTTAATATTATCCAGGGCCAAATGTTACCACTGGTCTTATAAAGGACCGATGAGCGGGCTAGGAGGCCTCTTTAATGCTTGTTCTTATACAGAAAGAGAAGAATCAGACTGAACCCTGACCAAAGGCCTGGTGGAACAGCTCTGTTTTGCAGGCCCTACAGAAAGATGTCAAATCCCACAGGGCCCTGGTATCTTGTGAGAGAGCGTTCCACCAGGCTGGGGCCACGGCCAAAAAGGCCCTGGCTCTGGTCAAGGCCAGTCTAATCTTCCTGGGGCCTGGGGTGTACAGGGTGTTATTATTGCAGACCTTAAGGTCCTCCGTGGGGCATACCAGAAGAGGCGGTCCCGTAGGTACAAGGTGATTAGGCTGCTTTTAAGGTGCATGCACAAAGGCTATTTAATGTTAGGTCCTTATTACTCATGCAGCTCTCCTTGATCCATATGAAACTGCAAAACCAGTACTTGATATGATTCATGCTGACTTCTCATGCTCAGAATACCATTTAACCTTTCAAGCTGAAGAAGATCTACTTGGAGAGACAGTGCTTTAAAAAGGACAAAGAACATGTCAGAATGAATAATAGTCAACAAATGCACAACTCCAAGTTATACAAATATGTGAGAATCCATAAAACACATTTTATAAATGCAAAAATTAAAAACAACCAGCCATGCTATAATAACTGCTTTGGCAATGCCACTTCATCTAGCCTCTCATGCACCTGCAAAATCTGCACTAGAGGGTTCCCTGGCCTTCCAAGACAGATTTTAGGAGCCTGCAGAGGTGGTAGGGAGAATGAGAATCCCTGTTGCATGAGTGGACACCTACTCACTATTGGCTGGCTCTCATACTACCGTATATAGTTATGAAAAAGAACACACAACTGCTTTATACAGGTACTTGAGTCAGACCTTGCTTCATCTAGCCCAGTATTGTCTACACTTCCTGCCAGCAACTCTCCAGGATTTCCAGCAGGAACTATTTCTTAGCCCTACCCTGAGATGCCAAGGACTGAACCTGGGACCTTTGGCTTGAAAAGCGGATGCTTTGAGCTATGGCCCTTTTCACTAATTATCATTTACCACACCTTGTTTTTCCTTTTTGGGTTTGATTTCCCTTTGGTTTCTTTCTGACTTGGAAATGGTAGTTGATTTGTAATATAGCCTAACATTGTGAGCTAGACAGATTTCTATTGTCAAACCAGTGAAGTGTTACTTAACCCCAGGCATCTCAATCTCCAAATTCTCTTTTTTAGTGAATAAACAGTAACCAAGACCTTAAAGACGCCCATCAAAGTGGACCTTGAGATTCATCCACAATTCACAATCTCATCCATGCAGTGTTGCAGTCATTTTAATCCCCCCATCCTGTCACTAGCTGGTAGAGTCTGCTTCTGCAAGAAGTAATTGATTCTCTTCCCCCATTTACAGCTCTAATTAAACACACACTGAATTAAACTCGAATTCATGGGAAACAATTAGCTCACTCTTTTGTCTCCCTTGTCTATAATATGAGGCAGCCAGGTATCACATTCTACAAATCTCCATCAATGGTTCTTTGTGGAAGAAATTAGGTTTGAAGAAGTCTTCTGCAGTATCTAAAGCTCTGAATTTCTTGGGCAGTGGTGTGCCACTAGAACAGAGATGCATACTAAAGAGATTAAAACTTCCCATCAGAATACCAAGCGTATCTAATGTTACTCATCCTCAGGGTAAACCTATTGAAATTAATGGATGCAATCAACATAGGTGCATTAATTCCAGTGAGCTTACTATGAGTAGAACTTAATAGGATACAGCCCCAAGATTTGAGAGTTGGGCACAGTGAAGTTAAGGTGAGTATCTTTATTCCCCCTTTTTAACAAAATAGCTTTATATGCATACAAAGTTAGAAGTCTAATAATTGCCTTGCTAGATTAGACCAAGCATGAGGGAGAGTAGGCATGTGAGAGAAATTACCTAATTTATGCTTCCCCAAACAACACCCAAGCCAAAACATAGCAAGTCTCTGAAATTCACAACTTCTCTGAATTTTGCAGTTGTGCATCCAATCAGTGTGCACAAAAAGCATATTAGCAAAAACAACGTAAAAATGCATTACATTAGGGGGACTGATTGGAAGGGTGCATGTCTGCCCTGTTGCAAAGCAAGGGTGAGGCAGGGATTGAAGGACTCATGGCTGTTGCATCCTTCTCACTCTGCCATCCCTGAGCCACTCTGTGAACCTAGCAAAGCAGATCAGGGATGCCATTGCATCAGTGGTGAGGGCTGGGCTGGCATGCCCCATGCCCCCCAGCATGCACGTGTGTTCACACCCTGGGTGCCATGAAGACACACTTCCCTGCTAGCTAGGAGAGACCCCTCCCTGAAATTCTGGAGAACCACTGCCATTCAGTGTAGCCATTGCTGAGTGTGTGGATCATTGGTATATGGAGTACTGGTCTCAGTATAAGGCAGCTCCATTGAGTACAATGTGACTTAGAATTAGGGCTCAAGAGATCCAACAAAGTTCTACTCAGAGTACACCCACCGAAATGAATAAACCTATGTTAACCATTGCTATTTATTTCAATGGGTCTACTCCAAGTAGGACTGATATTGTATGCTACTCAATGTCTGTTGGATGGTTTGACTCTCCAACGTTTCAAATGTTCATGTCTGGATTGACATTTTGATGGCGGATGTACCTTCAGTCATCACTTTCTTCCCTGGAAGCGTGACTCCATATGCCACTTTTTATTATTTTCATCTTTTAACATATTTCAACCAAATAAAAACTTGACAATACATCCTATAACTGTCGACTCTCGACTTCCTTCCCTCCCTTCAGCAGGTATATAGAATCATAGAATCATAGAGTTGGAAGAGACCACAAGGGCCATCCAGTCCAACCCCCTGCCAAGCAGGAAACACCATCAAAGCATTCCTGACAGGTGGCTGTCAAGCCTCTGCTTAAAGACCTCCAAAAAAGGAGACTCCACCACACTCCTTGGCAGCAAATTCCACTGTCGAACAGCTCTTACTGTCAAGAAATTCTTCCTAATGTTTAGGTGGAATCTTCTTTCTTGTAGTTTGAATCCATTGCTCCGTGTCCGCTTCTCTGGAGCAGCAGAAAACAACCTTTCTCCCTCCTCTATATGACATCCTTTTATATATTTGAACATGGCTATCATATCACCCCTTAACCTTCTCTTCTCCAGGCTAAACATACCCAGCTCCCTAAGCCGTTCCTCATAAGGCATCGTTTCCAGGCCTTTGACCATTTTGGTTGCCCTCCTCTGGACACGTTCCAGCTTGTCAATATCCTTCTTGAACTGTGGTGCCCAGAACTGGACACAGTATTCCAGGTGAGGTCTGACCAGAGCGGAATACAGTGGTACTATTACTTCCCTTGATCTAGATGCTATACTCCTATTGATGCAGCCCAATTGATGCAGGCATATCATTTCAGTTTTTTTGCACACTTTATTCTTTACCTAAAGTCCTTGTTGTAGGATTTATTTCAATCCTGCTAGAGTCTATAGATGTTTACAATTGTCATTTAAATAAACCAAAAATTTACTCCAATCTCTGTGGAATTTCGAATCGTCTTGGTCCCGAATTCCCCAGGTCAGCTTGGCCATCTCCGCATACTCCAACATCTTCGCCGCCACTCCACAATGGTAGGTAAATCCACTCATAATTCAAGCTACCATTGGAGATCTGTCTCCCCATCATCCAGCCATCTGAAATTACTGAAGTAGGTCAATTAAGACAGTGCTCTGAAGAGCCTGCATCTGTCTCTTTCTCTTCATCACCATTGGCAAATGCAGCTGCCTCCATCTCCATCCCTTAATTTAAAGTTCTTGGAACGGAAGTTTAAAAAAAAGCCTTGCTCTGGTTTGGCAGCTGGAAGAATCGATGCTGCTGAGGTCCTTGAAAACAGACAGCTGGCTGACAGTGGCAAAGGATGATTCGTCAGTAGGAACAAAATTGTTATGGCATTGAACAGAGGGAGGCAGCCTTCCACAGGACAGCAACATCAGGGTCCTAGAGGAGATGGATGTCTGGGTGTGCAGAGTTGGGAATAAGCAGAGCTTTGCCGAATGAACAATTCTTGTACTGTAGCAGTTTCTGGGAATTGCAGGTGGGGAGAATACAGTTGCACCCAGGTTCTGCTTGCAGACTTCTGAAAGATGCATTTGGTTGGACACTGTGAGAACAAGATGCTGGACTTCGTGGGTCTTTAACCTTCCCCAGCAGAGCTCTTCATAAGTTCTTATGCCCAGGTCCACTTAGCAGAATGGACCCCAAATGCAGCAATTTTGGTGTAGTGAATCCCCCCCCACTAACCACCAATTAATAAAGTGGCAGATTCACCCCACTAACTGCCTCCAATTAAATATAGCACACCCATCGCATAGTCCACCAATCTTATGGGGGTCTTGTGTGAGGGAAAACTTCGTGATTTAGAGTTTTAGACAGAAGCTGAATAAACAAGAAACATTTTATTTACAAAAAGAAGTTTGTGAAACAAAATTGGGTCAGGAGATGCGTTCTTTCAGGTATAAGTTAACATATTACCTGAACTAAATATAAAGATGTTATAGACTTACCGTGTTTCCCCTAAAATAAGACATCGTCTTATATTCCCCCCCCCCCTCAAAAAAACACAGTATGGCTTATTTTCAGGGGATGTCTTATTTTTATTAGGCCTCCGTCTGTCCACCTACCGGTACCTCTCCTCTGTGGTGGGGCATTCTCTTTCCTCCTCCCCGGCGTGGCGGCGCAGTGAGATCAGGGTTCCCCCCCCCCAAAAAAAAAACCTGTTATTTGGTTTATTTGCTCTGGTGGTCCTTGGGGCAAAGATAAGAAACGGGAGGAGGGAGGGAAGGAGAGAAACTTCGGCGCATTTACCGGTATTTATCTCCTCGCAGTTGACCGCGCTTCTTGCTCCCTCAGTCGTTGGGGAGGGGGGGCTGTGGCAGGCTCTCGCTCGCTGGTTCCCTGCATGCCAGGAGAAGGCAGGGCAGGACTCAGGCGAGAAGCATCTGTTTGTGCACGCCTCTCGCTCGCTGGCTCCCTGCATGCTGGCTCCCTGCGAGGGGGCGTGAGAGGGGCTGAGGAGGAGGCGGGGCCGGGCCAGGGGCAATGGAGGCATCTCCTCTGAACCGGCGGCAGCGGGGCCCCTGAGGCGACAACGGGTGAGTTGCCTGCTCTGTGCCTCAGAGCTGACCGGCCTCCGGCTCTCCCCTTGGCAGGAGGTGAGGAGGGCATTCTCTGGAGGGGCCTGGCGAGCACGGGGAGAGAAAGAGAGGACGCAGGACAGCAGACTCTCCTTTGCTTTCAAAGCCCCCATCCCCTCCGCCATCCCTACTGGCTCCGGAGGGCAGATGCTGCTTGGCGCGGGGAGGGCAGTCTCTGAGGGCATTGTGGGGGCTTTTGGCACGCTCCAGAACTGCGTCTATCACTATGGCTTATTTTTGGGGTACAGCTTATATTTTGCAAATGCGTAGAAATCCTGCTACGGTTTATTTTATGGCTACATCTTATTTTAGGGGAAACATGGTAAACACAGCAGTATATCATTCTTAAACTTCAGTTGCTAAAAATCAGTTGTTACACTTCAGGTAGATGTTGAGGTTTCTATAATGGGTGGTAAAATGCTTAACTCGGTTTCTGTTACTTCAGTTTCGTTCCCTTACTTAGTTTATGACAGGTGTTACAGTTAAATACTTTTGACACAACACAGCTTCCTTCACAGCTTAATACTTTGGTTCAGGAGTGAGGGGCACTTTTTGTCAGTTACCCACTCTCTTAGCAATCCCACTCCTGAGGTATTCCATTTTGGTGTAACAGACCCAATGTGCACCCCTCCTACAATGAGGGAAAAACTCAAGAAATGTTAAATCACGCAGTATGGTAGTACCCTGCCATTGCTCGGACCACCCCTGGGCGCACCACCGGCCTTTAAAGTAAATTCCCCATGAACCAGCTGCGTCTGAATGTATCTGGAAATCTGTTTTGCCATAAGGATATACCATTATATCCTTCCAAAAATTCCAACCATGTGTGGAGGTCCTTCCTGACCCCACTAGGTATTCTCACATGATGGTGAGGAGACTGCAAACCTGCTGACAACCTTGCTACGCGTAAACAGAATGGACGGCCAGGGGACACCACGCGGCAGGCAAAATTCAAATGCCCCAATAGGGACTGAATCTGCCTCAACGTCAATTTCCCTCTGGACAGCGTATCATTAATGAAGATACGCAAAGCAACCAACTTGTCCAAAGGCAAAGCAGAAGTTTGCGTAATTGTCTCCAGCTGGATACCCAGATATGAGAGCCTGGTAGGGCCCTCTGTTTTGGCAGCCGCCAAAGGAATGCCCAACTCCTGAGTCAGGGCATAAAAGGCATGTAGAAGCTGGGTACACTCATCCGACCCAGCTGGTGCCCCTAGGATAAATTATCCAGGTAATGGGCCACACCCCTCATGTCAGACTTCCTGCGCAAAGCCCAGTCCAAAAGTTGCTGAAAGCCTCAAAAGCTGCGCACAATATGGAACAGCCCATAGGCATGGGCTTATCCACATAATACTTTCCCTCAAATTTAAACCCAAGGAGTTTAAAATATTGGGGGTGAACTGGTAGTAAGCGAAAAGCAGCTTCAATATCGCATTTGGCCATCAAAGCTCCCTTACCCAAACTCCTTATCATTTTGACCGCTTGGTCAAAAGTGGCATACTTAACAGAAGCTAATTCCTCAGGAATAGCATGATTCACGGAAATCCAATGAGGGTAAGACAGGTTATGAATTAGCCTGAACTCACCCGGGGCCCTCTTGGGCACCACCCCAGCCGATAAATGAAGATCCCGGAAAGGAGGGGTTGTGAATGGGCCCGCAATCCTGCCCAAAGCCAACTCCTTCCCTATTTTGCGCCTGGCCACCTCAGGCAACTCTCTTACAGATTTCTGGTTTTCCACTTTCATTGACCTGGGAGGGAACCCACTGGAATACAAAAACCTTCAGAAAACCCTTTCCAAATATATTCAGCAGCTGAACGATCAGGATAATATAATAACCACTCCTTCAAGGGGGATACCTTTATGGGAGTTCAAGCCAGAGAGAGCAAACTCTCATTTACCATCACCCTGCTGTGGGGAGGCGGACTTTGATTCCCGCTTTCCCCTTTTTTCCTGGGCACAAAATGGCCGCTTGAAACCACAAGATGCAGCAGCAGGTTTCTTGAACACTTCTCACAAGATGCAGCAGGGTGGTTTCTCGAACACTTCTCACAAGTGTGAGCACATTTGCACACCTGCCAATGGCAGGACCCCCTGTTAAACTCGCAGCAGTAATAAACCCACTTAGTGGGTTTCTAGGGTTCCGTTTAGACACTGCCGCCTCAGAGGACTGAGCCTTAACATGCGGCGCCACATAAGTACCCCAAACATCAAGATCTTTTCGGTCCCAACTCGCAGTATGGACCCTATGGGCCCTGGTGCGAAATTGTCGGTCATAAGCAATGGCTGCTGCTTCACCAGCCATTGTACAGGCCAAACGTACAATTGATAGGTACACCCATAGATGAAGGCTTCTCTTGCGGTACGCAGAATAAACTACCCCCGCAAATACTTGAAAGGCATTCAGCCATTCATCAAAGGACAGGACAGGCTTGCTGGCCTTCTTCCTAGATAAGGCCCCTGCCTTATCTTTGACCTGGGAATCTTCCCTAGGAGGTAGTAACTTTGCAATTTCCACAAATTTACCATTCAGAATCCTATTGCGGATCCTGGAGGATAAATGTCTGCTGGGAACTAAGTCCAGAGCCAAATTAGTAGAGACCGAGGGAACTTTAACTGAGACCCCATTCACACACTCCAAAGGCTCTATGTGCATTAGCTCTCCTTAGCCACGCCCACCGGGGAAGACCCATGCATCTTTTCGTGTGACCCCAATAAAGTGTGGGGGAAGCATCCTCCTCATTGCTCAAATCAGATGACGTACCCAAAGAGGAGGATGAATCAGTACTCCTGTGCTTCTTCGCTTTGTGCCAAGAGCGGCCGCTCTTGCGCTTCTTCCCTCCGCATGGCGGGACCGCAGGCATCACCAAATTGTCATCCAATGACTGAACACTGACTGCCTCCATGGCTGGCATGGAGCGCACCTGCACAGAAGGAGAAACAGAAGACAGTGAGGAACCCTGCTGAGAAGTAGGGGACCTACCACCCGGCTGCACAATTGGAAGCGAGCTGCTTGGCTGTACTAGCGGAGCTGACCGGGAGACAGAAGCTCCCCCACGTGGGGCCTGGGATACACCAGAACCACTACTTCCTGCTGCTTCGGGGCTAACTGGAACTACTGCAGCCAGCTGCTGTTGTTGGATCTGTGAAAAAAGTAGTTCTGACTGCTCCATTGGCTCACTGGCCTCACTGGCATCTGAGGGGGCTTGAATCTCAAACATGATAGGAGCGGCCGAAAGGCCAAGTTGGGAAGCTGGCAGCTCAGAAAAGCACCACGTTAAATTATCCAATTCTGCATTGATCCTGCTAACCGCTGCAGGATCAGAGCCCACGCTAGCCAACAGCGTGGACATACGATCCAGCGTATCATGAGGGATAATTTGCTGCGAAGAAGAGGGAGGAGCGGAGATGAACTCCTCGTAGCCCTCACTCCCTGTTGACCTAAAACAGGCACTCGTTTACCTGGCATGGTAAACAGCATAAACAGAGAGGCCAAGCACAATCAGCAACTCAAAGTTGGGGTGCTTAAAACCAAAATGGCACCCACTGGAAACCAATGTTCGCGCTAAAACAAAATGGCTGCCAAGCATCGTCCTTGAGGAAGAGAAGCTCCCGCCCAAATATGGTGATCCCGCCCAAATGCGCTACTGCAGTAACGAAGCCCAGCGGGAAATAGTAAGCAAAATAGGTTCAATAGCGTCATAAAAAACAAGAACCTCCTGCCAAATTGGGAATTTCCACCCAATGCACTGCTGGAATTAATGAGGCCTCGTGTGCAAAACTGTATAAACGAGCTCAGTCACAGCCTTACAGAAAGGCAGACTCAAGCCCAAAATGGTGATTCCAGCCGAAAAATAGGTTCAAAAGCGGCCTTGAAGAAAAGAACCTCCAGCCAAATTGGCAATTTTCACCCAATGCACCCCTGTAATTAACGAGACCTTGCGCACCAAACTGTATAAACGAGCTCAGTCACAGCCTTACGAGCTCAGTCACAGCCTTACCGAAAGGCAAACTCAAGCCCAAAATGGTGGTTCCTGCCAAAATGCGCTGCTGCAATTAACGAGGCCATGAAAACAGCAACAACACGGGTACAATGCCAAGGTTTTTTACCTATTCTTCCACAAACCCCTTCTTAAAACCACTCCCAAACTATCCCGAGGGAAAAAATTGAAGGCAGAAAGCCCGATAAATAGGGGTATATTGGCAATCACCGTTATCTTCAAGGACGCCCCATTAAATACGCCCCTCAGAAATTCTCACAACCGTAAGGACCTTGTTAACTAAGGAATGACCGGTAAGGCCAAAAGGCCCCCGGAACGGGGGGGTAACCCCCAATAAATTAACTGTGCGAACCGGTGGGGAAAGGGAAAAACAAGGGAAGCTGGAAATTAAGGGAAATAAGGAAAAGAAGAGGTAAATTGGGGAATTGGTCACCGTAAGACGATCGAGATCTCTCAGAGCAACAGCGGTCCACGTTCCAATGTCCGTGTTCCAATGCAAAAGGCCCCAAGAGGAAGCTCAGCAGCCTCGCATGGGCTTAAATAGGTCCCGCATTGCTGCATTTTATGATGCCCCATTGGTCAGATTGCTCCCCCAGCAACCCAGGACTGACCTATCAGGGGTTGTGGCCTGGTTTCCAATTACCCCCATGACACAGGGTCAGGTAGCCGGTTGCACCGCAACTCATGCCCTCTTTTAATGGAGGACCCGATTAAACTGTCATTTTACTACCCAAGTGGAAAAACAGGCAGTACAGAAGTAAACAGGGTGAGGAGGAATAATATTTATCAAACCAATGGGCTGCAACTAGCTAAATTTGACTCAGAGTAAACCTTCTGAAATTAATGTACCAAAGTCACAGAGCTATAGGAAGCCAGCACAATTTATGCCAGGGTAACTTGCCCTGCTGCAAACTACTTACAGGAGTGGGGTAAATGCTGGCTGAGCTGACACAAGGTCTGGCCCGGGGGTGGGGGGAGTCTTTAAAATAGAGTTTGACTTATACCACCGTTTACCCTAGGGAAAATTCCTCTGGGTTGATAGATCACATGACAAAGCAGAATGCATATTCTCCAGCATTCCTCAGATGAAAATAGGGACTTTTCTCATTCCCCCCATACCTGACCCTCCTCAACCCCCCAGGAGCATTTCTTTTCAGAAGAATGAGTGCCCCAACCACTACACTAACAGGACACATGCCCCACCATCTTGAGAACACCCCATAATCCTTATTTTATTTTATTCTTTGATAGATTTACAAAGAGAAACACACACACACACAAATAAATACATTTTAGAAAGGGGCAAGATTAGTTACGGACAAAGCATTTTTTAAAAAAAATTCTTCTTTATTGAAAACTCAATTACAACCAAGCACAAATATTATGATTACAATATTATTACAACATTATAATTGAATACAATTAGCAATATCAATACAGCTACCGATACCAACAAATACCAACACAATACAAAAAACAAAACAAAACAATATATAAAAACAAAATACAAAAAACAAAACAAAACAATATATATATAAAATCCTTGTGCTCTGCTCCACTCTGCCTTTCTCCACATCCTGGGCAGCCCTGTCCTCTGCCTGCACCTCAGAACTGGCACATTTTGCGGGGTGGGCCTTGGTGGCAGCAGACTCTCCTCCTTGCCCATTCTGCAGCAGTTGCTACAAGTTGCCCAAAGGATGAGGACAGCAGTGGCCATGGAGAGGACATGGAGCAGCAACTGAAAGCTATCTTGCAGCTGCAGCTGCCCAGGACAAGTGCCAGCAACTGGAAGCTCCCTCGCAGCTGCAGCTGCCCAGGACAAGTGCCAGCTCATCCTCCTTCCTGAGCTCAGCAGTGGTAGCACTGATGGAGGAAATAGGGACATTCCAGGATCAAATCAGAAGCCAGGATAACTTTCGTAATTTGAGGACTGTCCCTGGAAAATTGGGACACTTGGAGGTTATGTGATGGGAGGCATCACCATCTGACCCATCCCACCCTACCCCCAGAATGCTCCCTTTCCAGGACTTATGCTGGTCTTGGCAGAGCCCTGGCTGAGCTGGGATGGAACACTTTAGGCATTGTAGCCCTGGCTGAGCCCAGATTCAGCCAGAGATCTGCCTATTCCAAACTCTACCAATCCAGGCATATCATTGGTTTGGCTTCCTCCCTCAGTCATATCCATTCATTTGAATGGGCCTACTCTGAGTATGACAAATGATGGATGCATGTAACACCTGTGCTGAAAAAGCAGCACTGGTCGCCAAGTTGTTTATAAAAAATTTTCAAATTCCTTAACACCCAACCATTCATCACATGGTCCCAGGGTGGGTTACAACAATATAATATATACTTATAAAACAAGTGAAACTATTACAATTATTTTTTTAAAAAAAACAAGTAAAACATACAAAACCATTATAATAACCAGAACAGTACAAATTCAGGAAAAGCAGTGGGTCCCACAAAACATCTTAACTGTCAAATACTTGGGTAAAGAGATAGATCTTCAGCATATGGTGAAAGCATATGCAACAAAGATGCTAGAAACCCCTCTGTGAGGGACATGCCATAATTTAGGGCAGTGTTTCTGAAATCTGGATCCCCAGCGGTTGTTGAACTACAACTCCCATCAACCTTAATGAGCAGGACCAGTGGTCAGGGATTATGGGAGTTGTAGTCCAACAACAGCTGGGGACCCAAGTTTGAGAAACACAGGTTTAGGGTTCCCAAAAAGAAAACCCTGTTCCAGGCTGCTGTTCCCTGCAATTCTGATGGTAGCAAATTTACCAAAGAAGCCTACTCTATCTCAGCACTGAATAACATCAGTAGGCATGGAGTCAGTCTTTCAGATATTTGTGGCCCAATTAATTTAGTTGCCACTGGGACAAGTTTAGACTTAGGAAGCCCTCGACTTGGGACCTGTTTACCTGAGGGAACACCATCCTTTGCCCATATAGACCAGCCCAGCTACTGAAATCTCAGAATGAGGCCAGACTGGTTTTGCCACAGCTTGCAGAAATACATGTGGTGGTAGGGTTGCCATATTTCAAAAAGTGACAATCCGGACACAAAGGTTTTTGGCAAAGTTGTTGACTTTTTTATTTTTGGCCAAAGTTGTTAATATTTTGTTTGAGATTCTACAAGAAAAAGCTTAAGATTTGAGTTATTTTTAAGGAAATTCAGCAAAATCTACACTTCCGACATGGGTTGCCATATGGCCAGACTCTGTTTCCGAGGGCTGATTCCCAGTTGTGTCTGGGAATTTCTGAACGTATGGCAGCCCTATGTGGTGGAAAATAGGGGGCTGGCCTTCTCTGTTGTAGTGTCTAGTTCATGAAAATATCTTCACTGGAAAGAAGGCTGGAACCAATCTTGAGTTTTCTCTGCATTCTGAATGCACATTGATTCAACCAGGTCTTTGTGGGTCAACAATATCTGGCCTTGAGAGCTGTTCTGGTTGCTGAATTTATGGCTGCATTTTAATTTTGATTTATTGTAACATGTGCCTATTCATTTTTCATATTGTGCACTGCTTTTAAAGTTGTAAACCACCTTGGGATTGCTATAGAAGCAGGGGTAGGCAACCTAAGGCCCATGAGCTGGATGCGGCCCAATCGCCTTCTCAATCCGGCTCATGGACGGTCCGGGAATCAGCATGTTTTTACATGAGTAGAATGTGTCCTTTTATTTAAAATGCATCTCTGGGTTATTTGTGGGGCCTGCCTGGTGTTTTTACAGAATGTGTGCTTTTATTTAAAATTCCTCTTTGGGTTATTTGTGGGGCATAGGAATTCGTTCATTCCCCCCCCCCAAAAAAAATAGTCTGGCCCACCACATGGTCTGAGGGACGGTGGACTGGCCCACGGCTGAAAAAGGTTGCTGACCCCTGCTATAGAAATAAATAAATATATAAATAAAATAGTCCAACAACATCTAGAAGGTGATAGTTTCCCCATCCCTGATGTTCTGCTCTCTTCAGACTTGGTCACACCTTACAATGAACACAGGGCACAGCTGTCCCTATAGAGGTACAAGTGTTAAATTATTCATTGCATGGAGAAAATGGATAGAGAATATCTGCTCACCTGGGACTCCAGGTGGGCAGCCGTTGCCTCATGGGGCAGCTGCAGTGGGTCAAGGGAGACTTCCATCTTTTGGTGCAACTGGGGTCTTAGGTAAGGGTGGGTAGTGCCCACCTAGCCAATCAGAGGCAGGGGCTTTAGGGCTGTGATCAGCCCGCCCCTAGCCTATTTAAGGGGGTGGCCAAGTGCAGGCCATCCTGTTGGCCGACCATCCTAGGATTTTCCATCCAGCTAGTCCTTAGGGGCCTGTCTGCCTACAGACTATGCTATGGTTTATTAGGTCACTGTATTTGGGGCCAAGGCAGAATTTTCTCCTGTAAGCAAATTGGTTTGGTTACAGGTTTTTGCTTACCTCATAGCTGTTAAAACTTTGGAAGCCGTCTGAACCTTCGCCTGTTGCACAGCTTAGCAGAGTATAGCAGAGTACTGCAGCGATTGTTGAGCAACTCTTGAGATTGCCCAGCTGGACGACAAGCAGGAACAAAATCTCCTGACTAGTAACTCGGTTCTTGTTTTTTTATTATTTACAGCAGCAAACATACAAGCTATTCACAAGTTACTATTTACAACATGACCTCTTCACTCTCAGCAACTCCTTGGCACTAACCACACCACACTAACACTCTCCACACCACCAGTGTTGCTGGGTCGCCTTATCTCTAGGCAGATTCCTTTCATGTTCTGTCTTCCCACGCTGTGGAGACTCTAATTGCAAACTTGCAATAAAGGTAAAGGGACCCCTGACCATTAGGTCCAGTCGTGTCCGACTCTGGGGTTGCGGCGCTCATCTCACTTTATTGGCCGAGAGCCGGCGTACAGCTTCCGGGTCATGTGGCCAGCATGACAAAGCCGCTTCTGGCGAACCAGAGCAGTGCACGGAAACGCCATTTACCTTCCCGCCGGAGCGGTGCTTATTTATCTACTTGCACTTTGACGTGCTTTTGAACTGCTAGGTGGGCAGGAGCTGGGACCAAGCAACGGGAGCTCACCCCGTTGCGGGGATTCGAACCACTGACCTTCTGATCAGCAAGCCCTAGGCTCTGTGGTTTAACCCACAGAGCCACCCGCGTCCCGCAAACTTGCAAAGCTGCCTGCAAATCATGGATTCCAACAATAGCAACTGCCACAACTCTGGTGGATAAGGCATTGGGCTGGATCCTTAGTCACAGTGGCACCCCACTGGAGGAGTCCAGGAGGGGTGACTCTGGCCAGCAGTCCACTGGGGGACCAATGGGGACCAATACACCTCTCCCAATGGTGGCTTGTGCAGGGTTTTGGAATCCATTCCATGTTAGGAGTGACTCCCCAGCACAAGTTTGACCCCACCAGGTTCCTAGCAGGTAGCCAAATCAATAAAGCTGTGGCCTAATTAAACCCAATACTAGTCTCCTGTGTCATTTTTGTGGCTCTCCCTTCAGTCAGTGTGCACCTATGCGGTAAAGGTTTTCTCTTTCTGTCATAGCACTAGAACTGACAACCAACTGAAGCTGAACATTGGAAGATTCAGGACAGATGAAAGGAAGTCCTTCACACAGCACACAGTTAAAACTATGGAACTTTCTCCCACAGGAGATAGTGGTGGCCATCAACTTGAATGGCTTTAAAAGAAGATTAGACTAACAATTAGATTAAATGAAGGAGAGGGCTATCGGTGGCTACTAGTCATGATGACTATAGTCTTCCTCCAAAGTCAAATGCAGTGACACTTCTGAATACTTGCTGCTGGGAGCCATAGAATGGGAGAGTGTTCTCTTGTGCTTGAATTCTGCTTGTTGGTTTCCCACAGGCATCTGGCTGGCTACTGGATGATGAAGCAGATGGGGCATGGCCTGATCCAGGAGGCTCTTATATTATTATGAGTGAGTGTACACTGGTACAGCTTAATTATCGTGAACAAAGCTACATGGACTGCACATGGACTCATTGAACATTATGCGTGAGTAACTGTACAAGTGTATAGCTCAACTCTCTGGGCACAAGTGTACACAGATTATACACTTGTTGAGTATAACCCCTTTAATCCCTGCTTTCACCCTATAATGTTAAACATGTTCCATCCGCACCCACTATTCATGCCTCTTCAGACACTTAATTTATCTTGTGCTTTGGGCAGCCCACAGAACTGGACAGCCATCCATTTCCTTGTGACTTTTTTCATGATGTCTTTGTGTCACTGGTAAATATTCTATCATAATTTATGGTGCCAAAGCTCTCTACAACACACACACACACACACACACACACACACACACACACACACTAATTATACAGTGTTGCTAACCCCCTTCCTATTAACTCTTTTAAACCCTAGCACTAATTTATACCTTGCTTTCCCCCTTTTTATTCCCCAACATATTTCTTATTTTAATGCCCAATCTCTTCCACATCAATATTCTTTTAGCATGGGTAAGTGAAAAACAACCCCCAGAGAGTAAGTGTTTTATCTGGACTTTTGAAAAGGTCTTGCACCCACCCACACCCACACACTGCTTGTTACACCAGGAAGAAATAGTGGTATGCCACTGCAGAGGTGCTTTATAGCAAATGCTGGGTGTTGGCTTGTCAGTGTCACTGCTGGTGGGATATTTACAGTCTGTTGGCTCGTGAATATCATAAAGTCAACCCATGTTCTCATCAGGCTAAATTACTAGGCTAAGCTAATATGACTCTTTAATACACCACTAATTTATCAGGGCAGTGCTGCCATTTACTTTATGAAGCTATATTCATAAAGCACATCAATGTGTCCCGCAAAAAGGGGGAAATAAATAGAATGAGAAACAAATAGCACCGTGTTTAACAAACCATTTAGGCAATGACGGTAAAAGAGAGTCATAAATCCCCCCTCTGAATGTTTTAGTCACTTTTGGAAGTCACAAGTCAGAAACAGGCAGTGTTGTGTGTTTCTAGGGCAGGGAATGGAACCTACATCCCTGCAGAGGTTGCTGGACTCTCTTTAGCCACAGTCAGTAGATCAGCAGTGGTGGGAGTTGGATTCAAGCCATACCTGGAAAGCCACAGGTTGCTCATCCTTCTCCCAAAGGGATGGTCCATTGTCCTTCTCAAAAAAGATCTTTAAATTGTGCCTTGCAGGGGTCAGCAAACTTTTTTCGCAGGGGACTGGTCCACTGTCCCTCAGACCTTGTCGGGGGCCGGACTATATATTTTGGGGGGAAATCCCCCCATCGACTCTCCCCTCCCTTCACCACAGCACCAGACGAGCCCTGGTGGCTGCTTACCAGTGCCTTGCAAGCCGCAGGGGGTGGCGTTGGCAGTGGCAGAGGGACGATGAGCAGCGAGAAAGGGCTGGCTCTGGAGAGGGGCTGCTCTGTTTTAAATGACACTCAGCCAACTGCGGCTCCTGTGCCTTGCGAGCGGCAGGGGCTGGCAGAGGGATGATGAGTGGCGTGAAAGGGCAGGCTCCGAAGAGGGGCTGCTTAAAATGGCACTTAGCCAACCGTGGCTCAACAAAGCCCAGCCCCCTTCCTCCTCTAGGCAGGGCAGGGCGAAGCCAGGAGGAGGGAGGGAGGAGGCGCCGCTGCGGTGTGTGTGAGGGAGGGGCGGGAATGGTGCAGCCTGAATGATCAGAATCCCCACACTGATCCACGTGGCGATTCCTGGACCATCTGCAGGCTGGATCCAGAAGGTAATAGGGCCGGATCTGGCACCTGGGGCTTAGTTTGCTGACCCATGCCTTAGGGACATAGTGTGATTGGAACAAGTGTGATTGGAATGCTCAAGGAAGGAAAGAAGGAAGGAAGATCAGACCACAACTCCTGTCATTCCCAGCCAGCATTGTACAATGGCAATGAAGACTGGTCCATTAGGGTCAATGGAGGCACTGCTCCACCAATCTCATCCATTACTGCCACACCAAATTACCGGTAAGTCTGTCCTCAATCGCCTGCCTTCAAACTTACAACCAAAGCATGGGGTGAAACTGGTTGTCAGCTTCGTCCTCCTTAATCTCAATGTTGCCCTTGTAGAACTCTGTAGGGTGGAAGATGGGGCAAAACTAGAATTAGTTGGCTGTCTGTCATGAGCTCTAGCTTTCCCTGCTGTTGGCTTCCTACCTTACATCCCACCAGTTTCAACAGCCACCAGCAACGACTGCTCACTGGTAAGGAATAAGGGGACTTATAGACTGGAAACATCTGGAGAGCCTCATGTTCACCACCTCTGTATTGTTAAAGATTTGGGGTAAATCCCAGAAATTAATAAATGCCAGGGTTTTGATTAATTGGGGTATGAGTGCAGAACTGTGGGAGAATTCAGGGAATTCCTAGGCTGGCTTATGCAAACCACCCTGGCTGGCTTAGCAAAGAACAAACCTGTTAACATGACAAAAAGGTGTTGATGGACCATTGGAGAGAGGAATCCTTTAGCCTGGGGAGTGAGCTGTTACCAAGGTGATAGGGTGTGAGTTTGAGGGGACAGGAAAAGGGAGTTTTTGAGCAAGGGTTGTTAGAAGAGAGGAGGAAGAGGAGCAGGGATCCATCTTTGGATGGTTCTGGCTGCAGGCTGCTTATGCTGCTCTCTCATGAAATGATCATCCTGTGAGATCTGGACTCCCTCCATGCAGACTGAAGGTGTAAATAGCTGAATAAACCATATATCTTAAAGCACAACAGTCTCCGCCATGTCTTCTGTTCTCCAAAGGGACACAGACCCTGTGAGTGTGCCTGGGACCCCACGGGCTCTTGCCACCGCTTTGCAGAGAGAGAGGCAGGCACCCGACTTTTGTAACAGTATTAATGATTTTTATTACAGGCACTTGGATGTACTGTAGAGCTGGGGAAAGATTGGGAAAGGGAAACCAAAATGATCAAGGGGACGGAGCAAGTCCCTTATGCAGAAAAGGCAAGTAAGTGGGACATAAAATTATTCATTGTGTGAGGAGAAAGTGGGTGAGGAAAGTTTTTTCTCCTTCTTTCACATTATCAGAACTTGGAGCTATTCAGCAAGGCTAAATGTTTGAAGATCCAGGATAGGCAAAAGAAAGTACTTATTAACACAGTGCATAGTTAAACTATGGAACTTGCTTTCTCAAGATGCCATGAAGGCCATCAATTTAGATGGCTAAAAGAGAATTAGACTAATTCACAGAGAACAAGGTAAGCACTGACTACTAGCCACTCTGGCTGTGTTCTACTTCCACTGTTGAAAGCAATATATCTGAACAACCATTGCTGGAATTACAAGCAATGAGAGTGCCATTGCATTCATGTCTTGCTTGTGAGCATCTCATAGGCATCTGGTTGGACATGGGGGAACAGGAAGCTAGATTAAATGAACCTTTGGCATGATCCAGCAGGGCTTTTCTTATGTTCTTATGTCCACAGTAGAATTTGACACTTCCCTGGCTAGATCCCAATACCCAGAGCCTAAGGAGCCACCCAACAGATGCCTGCAGCGCAAGCAATGCAGAAAATTTGATAATTTTGTCCTCTAAAAGCTTTTGGTTTCTTTTGACAGGTCTGGAGTGTTTAAAGATGGGAAAGTGAAGGAGATAAATAGATTATTGATTAAACAGGCTTGTAATTCCTTAGTGAATTGGAATTAGCTGCTTCACTGAGATCAGGCCTCTGCCATAAATCTCTCAGTGAATCAATGGTGGTGGGGGAACATCTTGTGGGAAAGATGCCCATGTTGCTATGGATAGAATAGAATATTTTATTGTCATTGTCCCCTTCGGGGGACATGTGGGGTGAGGGAATGGGAGCCTAGCTGGGGGCAGAGGAAGGAAGAAGTGAGCAAATAAATGAACAATACAGTTTTTGGTCCAGTGGCCCAAGTAAGTAAATAATTGTTCCAATTGCTTCAGAGTTTGACTCAAGAGCATATCCTTGTGATATGGATGTATCAAAGCCACTTGCTTTCCCATGCCATGCTAATGGAGGGTATTGTCACCAGCACTGCAATTAATTGTCTTGGTATGAATCAGTGGAGCGAGGTTAGTCAATATGGTCCTCCAACTACAGCCCTCATCACCCCCAAACAGCTTGGTCAATGAATAGGGATGATGGAAGTCATTAGATGTCCTTGTTGCAGAGAAAGGATAGTCAGCAAGGTGCCCTCCAAATGTTGTTTGATTAATACTCCCATAAGCCCTACCAGTTTGGCCAATGATCAGGGATGATAGAGATTGAAGTCGAAAAACATATGGAGGGTGCCACCTATCAATCACCTGGTGTCATAGTTTCATCAGGTGATGCTGTGCTTTGAAGCCCTGAATATTAGGACTGTTTGAAAGCCTGATTTCTGAGTTTAAAGGAGAAGCGCAGGAGGATAGCAACTCACCAGTCAGAAAGTCAGGCTTGGGCTCTGGAAAGGAAGTTAGTTATAAAAGACCTAACCAAGCCAAATAGGAAATAGCAGTGGTGGCTGGTGGCCCCTGGGGCTGGTAGGGCAGAAGGCATGACACCCAACAGTAGGTGGAGCTATAGGCAATGACAGAAATAGTTTTGTCCCTATCCTCCTTCCTGTTGAGTTCTACAAGGGCAATACTGAGACTATATAGGTGGAAGCTGACAGCATTGGACTGGCTGTAAGTAACAAGGCAGGCAAGTTGGGAATGGCTGGGGGGACCCGGCCAGATGGGCGGGGTACAAATAATAAATTATTATTATATTATTATTATTATTATAAAGGAAGACTGAGATTGGTGGGCCAGTGCCCCATTCAGCTTAATGGACTAGTCCCTCTGCATCTGAGTCTAGCCCCTAATCATGCAAATGAGGGGAGCACCTAAAATTTCATCTCACCCTGTGAGATGTGACAACCCTAACAAGCATCACTCTTATTTTATTTTGTTAGAGCTGTAACATGTTTCAAGGGTAACCTTTCCATAACTGCAGAGGTCAAGGCATAATGTGGGCTGCAAGACCTTGCACTGGTGCCTGACAAATTAAAAGTATGCAAGCCAAGCACAGATCAGCAGGGACTTGAGAGAGGAGTAGAGGACATTTGTCAGCTTACAGAGCGGTCTGTCTCATCAGTAGCAAGGAAGTTTGCTTTGGATCCCATGTTTAGAAATGTCAGCAGGGGGCTAATGGCTGGGAAATGGCTGTGCCTGGGTGAAGATGAAGCACTAGGGGAAGCTTATCCCATCATTCAGTGAAAGTTAAGCCAGCCTGGTGCCTCTCCTAACTGGATCATAACTTTTCAAGTTGAGCCATTTCCATTTCCCACAGTCATTCTGGCAGGGAATTGAATTTACTCCCTGCTGATTCAGTTCCAAACTCGGGGGGGGGGGGGTGGAGAGAGAGAGAAAAATGTGCAGAGGTGGATTTCATGGATGATTTATTGCCTGAGGTTTCCAGAAGTAAGGAGATGCCTTCAGTTGATGGTGGAAAGGTATTCTTGTGGGATATGTTACAACTTGGGAGGAAGATGCTGAAGACAACAGTAATGGTTGAGCCAAATCAGAGAGGGAGGGAACTTTTCACAAAATCATTTTCCCCTTAATGAAAAGCCCTTGCTCACATTTCAGCAATCTTCACCATTCCAAAGAGGGGTAAAAGTGTATACCTCTTCTATCATCATCCTGGTGGCTGTTGGATGTCACCTATTATTCCCCAACCCACTTAGGAATTTAGGGGAACATTTTCTATTCCAGGACCACATTCTGTCACAGGGAATCTTTGGAGAGTGGGGTGTCATTTGGCAGGAGTTAAGTGGAGTTACAGGCAAAAGTGAGTGGAGCTGGAAGCAATAGTGGGGAGAGCAATGTATATGCCTTATAATTTTGTACCATGGACCATATTCCAGTCATATGAAACCCAGAGGACTCTCCAGACGTATACATTGCTCCAGGCACTCAAAAGCAGTCAGGCAAAAACAGAATGTGACCAGTGAGAGCTTTGGCTATAGAGAAGGGGTAGCTTATAAAAATTTAAAATCACAATACTATCATCTATCTATCTATCTATCTATCTATCTATCTATCTATCTATCTATCTATCATCATCATCTATCTATCTATCTATCTATCTATCTATCTATCTATCTATCTATCTATCTATCTATCTATCATCTATCTATCTATCTATCTATCTATCTCTATCTATCTATCTATCTATCTATCTATCTAATCAGCTATAGAAATATATAACATAGGCAACACATTAAGAAGACTCCCTTAAAATCCAATGAAATTCCCATGACCCAATCAGCCAATTTCAGTTTCTCAGTTTCTCACTTTTCCCAAGCTTAAATTCAGTTCTTTACATTTCCACAGCAATTTCTTCTTCTTCTTCTTCTTCTTCTTCTTCTTCTTCTTCTTCTTCTTCTTCTTCTTCTTCTTCTTTTCAAAAAAAATTATTCATTTTCCAACACAAATAATAAACAATACAATACACATAAACATAAACAATAAAAAGAAACAAACAAGAACAGAAACAACATCTATAAATCTTATATCTATATTTCACTTCACATTCCTAGGGTGACTTCCTCATGCCCCCTATCTGCGTTTCACTGTAACTCCTCCTTAGCAGTTATCCAATTTCCTCAATATAATCATATAAAAATCATTTTCAATTCTATTCTCTAAAATACTTCTGTTATTTCTAAATACTCATTTACTTCTACACACAATCTATTTGTACTCCTAAACCTATTTTTGCTTCCAAAATAAATTCCTAATTATCAATATTACAATTTTTAAAAAATAAATTCTAAATTTCTTCCAATCTTCTTCCACCATCTCTTCTTTCTGGTCGCGGATTCGTCCCGTCAGCTCGGCTAGTTCCATAAAGTCCATCATTTTCATTTGCCATTCTTCTATCGCTGGTATCTCTTGTGTTTTCCAATTTTTGGCCAATAATATTCTTGCAGCTGTTGTGGCATACAGAAAAAAATCTAACATCTTTTTTGGGAATTTCTTCCCCTATTATTCCAAGTAAAAAGGCATCTGGTTTCTTAATAAAGGTGTTTTTCAACACTTTTTAAAACTCATTATAAATCTTCTCCCAGAAGTCCTTCACCTTGGGGCAAGTCCACCACAAATGGTAGAAGGTTCCTACGCCTGCTTTACATTTCCAACATTTGTTATCATGTGTGTGATAATTTTTTGCAAGTTTCACCGGTGTTAAGTAGCATCTACACATCATTTTCATCTTATTTTCTCTCAACACATTACATGCAGTAAACGTAACTCATTTTTTCCATAACATTTCCCAATCTTCTAACATTATATTGTGCCCCCATCCTTAGCCCAAACAATCATCACCGATTTAACCTGTTGATCTTCCGTATGCCACTCCAGCAATAATTTATAAATCTTGGAAAGAATTTTTGTATTTGTGTCTAATAATTCCGTTTCCAACTTGGATTTCTCTGAACTAAAACCTGCATTTTTTTCTGTCTTAAACATTTCATTGATCTGGTAATATTGTAACCAATCAACCAATTTATCTTTAAGCTGATCATATGTTTTTAACTTAAATCCATCTTCATCTTCCACCAACAAATCCACATATTTCAGCCAATTACTTTCCATATTTATTTTTTCTGAGCCTTGGCCTCCAAAGGGGATAACGACCTAGGTGTTTTTCTTTCTAGGAGATCTTTATATCTGATCCAAACATTATACAATGCTTTTCTAATTATATGGTTTTTAAAACCTTTGTGGGCCATCATCTTGTCGTACCATAAATATGCATGCCAACCAAATACATTATCGTAGCCTTCCAGATCTAAAACATCTGTATTTTCTAGCATAATCCATTCTTTAATCCAACAAAGCGCTGCTGCTTCAAGGTATATTTTTAAGTCTGGCAGGGGAAAAACCCCTCTCTCTTTGGAATCTGTTAGTATTTTAAACTTTATTCTAGGTTTTTCCCCCTGCCAGATAAATTTCGATAATACTTTTTGCCACTCTTTGAAACATTTCACATTGCCAATAATAGGGATTGCTTGAAATAAAAACAATACATTCATCTTAACCACTGATATTCGGCCCTGCAATGACAGTTTGAAATTTGACTATACATCTAGATCTCTCTTAATCTCCTTCCACACATTTTCATAATTGTCCTTATATAAATTCAAATTCTTAGATGTCAAATTTACACCCAGATATTTCACTTTCTTAACAAAATTCAAATCAGTCATTTCCTCTAGACTCTTTCTTTCCTCTATTGTTAAATTTTTGTCCAAAACTTTGGTTTTAGTTTTATTTAATTTAAAACCTGCAACTTGTCCGAACTCTTGTATTATTTCCAGTGCTTTCAATGCACTGGATTCTGGGTCTTGTAAAGTCAGAACCAAATAATCAGCAAAGGCTTTTAACTTATATTGTTTGGATCCTACTACTATACCTTTTAGGGATGCGGGTGGCACTGTGGGTTAAACCACAGAGCTTAGGCTTTCCGATCAGAAGGTCAGCGGTTCGAATCCCCATGGCGGGGTGAGCTCCCATTGATTGGTCCCTGCTCCTGCCAACCTAGCAGTTCAAAAGCATGTCAAAGTGCAATTAGATCAATAGGTACCGCTGCAGCAGGAAGGTAAACAGCGTTTCCATGCGCTGCTCTGGTTCGCCAGAAGCGGCTTAGTCATGCTGGCCACATGACCTGGAATCTGTACGCTGGCTCCCTCGGCCAATAAAGTGAGATGAGCGCCGCAACCCCAGAGTCGGTCACGACTGGACCTAATGGTCAGGGGTCCCTGTACCTTTTACTATACCTTTTACCTCATCTTCCTTTCTTATCATGTTCAGCAGTACCTCCAGGACTGAAATAAAAAGTAGGGGGGAGAGTGGGCATCCTTGCCTGGGTCCTTTTTCAATTCTAATTTCTTCCAATACCACATTATTAACTATAATTTTAGCCTTTTGTTCAAAATAGATCGCCTTAATGCCATTTAAGAAATCTTGTCCAACCTCCATATTTTCTAGGTTTCTCCTCAAAAAACTCCAAGATATATTATCGAAGGCCTTCTCTGCATCTATAAACATCAATATGGCTTTAGAATTTTTTTTTACTTCCAGTCTTTCTAAAAGATCAATAACATTTCTTAAGTTATCTTTCATATGTCTCCCAGGCAGAAAACCTGCCTGGTCTTTGTGTATATAATCCTTCAAAACCTTCTTTAATCTGGAAGTCAGTATATTTGCAAAAAATTTGTAATCCACATTCAGAAGGGAGATTGGACGGTAATGCTTTACGTTAGTTCTATCTTGATCTGGTTTTGGTATCAAAGTTATATAGGCCTCCTTCCAGGTCACAGGAGCTTTGTCTTCCCTCAATATCTTATTGCAAATGTCCATCAAAGGTTGAATAAGCCATTCTTTCAAAGGCTTATAATACTTTGCAGTCAATCCATCTGGGCCTGGGGCCTTGCCGATCTGCATTTAACTTATCGCCATTTCCACCTCTTGTCTTGTTATCAAGCCATTGAGTAGGATCTTTTTAATGTCAGGAATTTTCTGCAGTCCATTCAGTCTCACAAATTGCTCTATCCTGTCCTTGTCCTCTTTATCTCTCTTGTAAAGCTGCTTGTAGTATTTCTGGAAACATCTTCTTATTTCCGCAGGATTCTCCACCGATTTACCTTCGGCCACAATATTTGTGTTTGTACTTTGTTTCTGCCTCTTCTTCAACTGCCAAGCTGGTAATTTTCCACACTTATTTGCCGATTCAAAATTCCTTTGTTTCATCATTTTGATTTTCCATTCTATTTCTTGATTAATTAATTGCGTGTATTGTGATTGTAGAGCTTTAATTTCCTTTTGAATCTGTAGATCTTTTGGTTTACTTCTTAATTTCTTTTCTTTCTCTTTTAATTGAGACAGAATATTATCCTTCTTCTCATTTTGGGCCTTCTTCCTGATTGATTTTTGTTGTATAAGAAATCCTCTCATTACCACCTTGCTTGCGTCCCATACGACTCTTAATTCTGTTTCCGGTTTCATATTTAATTCAAACTAATCTTTTAAAGTCTTTTGTGTTATTCACAATTTGTTCGTTCCTCAGCAAGGTGTCATTCATCCTCCACCTAAAAGATCCCTGCAGAAATAATTTTAATTCCATCATGACAGCATTGTGATCCGAGCATGTCTTTAGGTAGATTTCAGTTTTACTTACTCGAGGCATGAGGTCTCTAGATATCCATAAATAATCCAGCCTGCTAAACGATTGATTAGAGTCTGATTAGAACGTAAAGTCTTTTCAGTTGGATTACTCAATCTCCAAATGTCAAACAGGTCAAAGTTGTCCACCATTTTGAAAAATGTCTTAGGTAATCTGCCTTCATTAGAGAATTTTTGTCTTTGTGTCCTATCCATCAATGTTGAGATGACTCCATTCAAGTCCCCCATAAGTAAAATTTTGTAATCCATATAGTCTAGAAGCCTTGTCTCAATATTCTTGAAGAATAGGGAGATCACCAGGGAGTGATCTCTTTTAAATCAGAATCAGTGAAGGTGGTGAATGTCCTGTGTGAGTGTCTGAGTGTCTGGAGGCGGTTGGAGGATGAATGGCAGCTAATGGATTGAGGTCGAACCCTGACAAGAAAGAAGTACTGTTTGGGGAAAGCAGGGTGTTTTGTTGCCTTCACCTCTTGGCATAAATCAAATGCCCAGCATACTTCTTAAATGTGCCTCTTGCATGTGGGAGTTGCCCTGATAGATAACACTCAAGACACAGGAGCACTCCAGGCAATTAGCTCTTTATTGCCGGCATTAAGTGTAACTGTTGCTATATATACAGAATAGTCCATTTAGGCTACGGGTCCCAGCATCTGGACATCTCATACAGCTTACAGCAGCATATAGCATCAGCCTATAGCAGCAGCAGTTGTAGGAAGGTAAAAAGGTAAATAGTAAAGGACCCCTGGACATTAAGTCCAGTCAAAGGTGACTATGGGGTGCAGGGTTCATCTTGCTTCAGGCTGAGGGAGCCAGTGTTTGTCCACAGACAGCTTCCCAGGTAATGTGGTTAGCATGACTAAACCGCTACTGGCACAACGGGACATGGTGACAAGTGCCAGAGTGCACAGAAAAGCTGTTTATTTTCCCGCCACAGCGGTACCTATTTATCTGCTTGCACTGATATGCTTTTAAACTGCTAGGTTGGCAGAAGCTAGGACAGAGCAATGGGAGCTCACCACTGACACAAGGATATGAACCGCCAATCGGATCGGCAAGCCCTAGAGGCTCAGTGGTTTAGTGAGAGAGACTAACACACACATTCTTGTTGACTCTTACTCTAGCTATTTCTCCAGCTATTTCTCTAACTGTTTCTCTAGCTGTGTCCTAGAGTTACTAGATTAACCCAGTCAGATTGGTAGCATATAATAATAATAATAATAATAATAATAATAATAATTTATTATTTGTACCCCGCCCATCTGACCGGGTCCCCCCAGCCACTCTGGGCGGCCTCCAAAAAACACTAAAATACATTGAAATATTACAGATTAAAAACTTCCCTAAACAGGGCTGCCTTCAGGTGTTTTCTAAAGGTCATGTAGTTGTTGATCGCTTTGACCTCTGAAGGGAGGACGTTCCACAGGGCGGGCGCCACTACCGAGAAGGCCCTCTGCCTGGTTCCCTGTAGCTTTGCTTCTCGCAGTGAGGGAACCACCAGAAGGCCCTCGGCGCTGGATCTCAGTGTCTGGGCTGAACAGTGGGGGTGGAGACGCTCCTTCAGGTATACAGGACCGAGGCCGTTTAGGGCTTTAAAGGTCAGCACCAACACTTTGAATTGTGCTCGGAAACGTACTGGGAGCCAATGTAGATCTCTCAGGACCGGTGTTATGTGGTCATGGCGGCCACTCCCAGTCACCAGTCTAGCTGCCGCATTCTGGATCAATTGCAGTTTCCGGGTCACCTTCAAAGGTAGCCCCACGTAGAGCGCATTGCAGTAGTCCAAGCGGGAGATAACCAGAGCATGCACCACTCTGGCAAGACAGTCTGCGGACAGGTAGGGTCTCAGCCTGCGCACCAGATGGAGTTGGTAGACAGCTGCCCTGGACACAGAATTAATCTGCACTTCCATGGACAGCTGTGAGTCTAAAATGACTCCCAGGCTGCGTACCTGGTCCTTCAGGGGCACAGTTATGCCATTCAGGACCAGGGAGTCCCCCACACCCATCCGCCCCCTGTCCCCCAAAAACAGTACTTCTGTCTTGTCAGGATTCAACCTCAATCTGTTAGCCGCCATCCATCCTCCAACCGCCTCCAGGCACTCACACAGGACCTTCATTGCCTTCACTGGTTCTGATTTGAAAGAGAGGTAGAGCTGGGTATCATCCGCATACTGATGAACACCCAGCCCAAACGCTCTGATGATCTTTCCCAGCGGCTTCATATAGATATTAAAAAGCATGGGGGAGAGGACGGAACCCTGAGGCACCCCACAAACGAGAGCCCAGGGGTCTGAACACTCATCCCCCACCACCACTTTCTGAACACGGCCCAGGAGGAAGGAGCGGAACCACTGTATAACAGTGCCCCCAGCTCCCAACCCCTCTAGACGGTCCAGAAGGATGTTATGGTCAATGGTGTCAAAGGCCGCTGAGAGGTCCAGCAGAACTAGGAAACAGCTCTCACCTTTGTCCCTAGCCCGCCGGAGATCATCGACCAGCGCGACCAAGGCAGTTTCAGTCCCATGATGAGGCCTGAATCCCGATTGGAAGGGATCCAAATGGTCCGCATCCTCCAGGCGTGCTTGGAGTTGTTCAGCAACCACCCGCTCAATGACCTTGCCCAAGAATGGTAGATTTGAGACTGGGCGATAGTTGGCCATAATGGCCGGGTCTAAAGATGGTTTTTTAAGAAGCGGTTTAATGATCGCCTCTTTCAGCGGGTCTGGGAAGACTCCCTCACAGAGGGAAGCATTCACCACCCCGCGGAGCCCATCGCCCAGCCCTTCCCGGCTAGCTTTTATTAGCCAGGATGGGCAAGGATCAAGAAGACAGGTGGTCGGTTTCACTCGTCCAAGCAGCCTGTCCACATCCTCAGAGGTAACAGATTGGAATTGATCCCATGAAACATGACTAGACAGAGCTCTAGCACTCTCCCGCCCCGGCTCTGCTCCCACGGTGGAGTCTACCTCCTTCCGAATCTGAGCGACTTTATCTGCAAAAAACTTAGCAAAAGCATATACCATCTTCCCCCCTTTTTAAGACACCATCTTATAATTTTCCCCCTCAAAAAAACACAGGGTGGCTTATTTTCGGGGGGATGTCTTATTTTTATTACGTCAGTATGGTACGGTACAGCCTCCCCCTGCACGCTGAGCAGGCAGGGCAGAACTCCGCAAGAGGCGCGTTTCACCCCCACGCCTCTCGCTGGTTCGCTGGCTCCCTGCGCACGGGGAACAGGCGAGGCAGGAAGAGGCATCTCCCCCCCGCGCCTCGCCCTGCGCGCTAAGCAGGTGGGGCAGAACTCCGCAAGAGGCGCGTTTCCCCCCTGTGCCTCACACTGGTTTGCTGGCTCCCTGCACACGCAGGAGGGGCTGAGGAGGCGACGGGAACAATGGCGGCACCATGGCTTACTTTTGGGGTACGTCTTACTTCTCACAAAGGTAAAAAAACCCTGCCATGGCTTACTTTATGACTACGTATTAAAAAAGGGGAAACAGGGTAAGTTGTTGTTGTTGTTGTTGTTGTTGTTGTTGTTGTTGTTGTTATACATAGCTTTTGCAACAAATTTTGCAAATGCATTTTCACATGTCATTTTGCCTAATAAATGGAATTGGGCTTGTTAATTCAATATCTACTAGTAAAACCAGATCCTTAGTTATCCTTATAAGGATGCATTTGTAAGCTATTTAACGGACGCGGGTGGCACTGTGGTCTAAACCATAGAGCCTAGGGCTTGCCGATCAGAAGGTCGGAGGTTCGAACCCCTGCAACGGGGTGAGCTCCCGTTGTTCAGTCCCAGCTCCTGCCCACCTAGCAGTTCAAAAGCACATCAAAGTGCAAGTAGATAAATACTTGCCTCCGGCAGGAAGGTAAACGGCGTTTCCATGCACTGCTCTGGTTCACCAGAAGCGGCTTAGTCATGCTGGCCACATGACCCGGAAGCTGTCTGCAGACAAACGCTGGCTCCCTCGGCCTATAGAGCGAGATTAGCGTGCAACCCCAGAGTCGTCCGCAACTGGACCTAACAGTCAGGGGTACCTTTACCTTTACCTTTAAGCTATTTAACATGAGCTAGAATAATAAAAATTAAAATTAAAATCCCAAGCAAGCTGTTATCTTGTTTCAGACTACAGGTGATAAATTAGCTAAGTTGCCATTCAGCAGTTTCATGCTGTGGTCACCATTTGAAGTTCCTTTGCTCAAGAATCACTACTTGAGGATCAGCAGTTGTCATGAAACTCTGATAAGTATCTTGTTCAAGCACAGAGACAGACTCTGAACTATCTCCTGACCATTAGCTCTCATCAGCAGACCAGAAAGAGCTGCACTTCAGCAGTGGAGCATCTGCTTTGCACATTCCAGGTTCAACCCCTGGCTTGGTTAGAAGACTGTATTGTGAATTTCAAGGGATGGGGTCCCCCCCCCGTTTGCATGTTGGTTTGTGTACAAATTGGGTAGTTTCTCATTAAAATGCAAACAAAATCTGGTTACTCCTCCATCCCCATTCGAAGATAATACTTAGCAGGCAAAAGCCTGCTGGAGGAAAATGTCTTTAGGAATCATATGAAAGAAAGACAGCCAAAGAGGGGACTATGATTCACAGAGCAAAGTATTTTTGAATATTGGTGCATTCACTGAAAATGCCCTGTAGCACCTTAGAGACCAACTAAGTTTGTTCTTGGTATAAGCTTTTGTGTGCATGCACACTTCTTCAGATCTGAGAGTAGTAGTAGTAGTAGTAGAAGAAGCAGCAGCAGCAGCCCAGACACAGGGCTTTAAAGCCCAGATCTGTTTCTAGAAACATAGCACAAAAGGCAGCCTGGATGAGCCCACTGAGAGGTATTTCTTTCCCCTTTTTGTTCTCTTTCTCCCCTTTAAATAATGTTGTTTGAGCTGATTTCAACCATGCAATTCATATATATATATATATATATATATATATATATATATATATATATATAGGCAGTTTATTTTTAGATCTGAAATGGCATACTGAGAGTGATGTTGTCTCTTTGCCCAGCTCTGGAAAGTGTGTGTGTGTGTGTGTGTGTGTGTGTGGATTCGACAAGGACTGTTTTGAAATTAAGCCACTGGTAAAGATTGAGGTCAAAACACATCTGTCTGTTGGAACAGACTGTGGACACCGCTGGTTGAAGTTTTAGATACATGTCTATTTTCAGTGGATTAGAACAGATAGAATACCCTGCAATGGGATGTTTCTGTGAACCTAAATAGCTGGGAGGCAGGGGCAGGCCGTGGTTCAAATTTGCATAACATTTCCATATGCCAGTGTATAGATGCATCAGTGAGGCTGGGCATTTCATCACTCAGTAAGCAATGTAAAATGAAAATAAGAATTCCTGGTTGTGAAAGTTTTGGCAAAAAGACATGTAGAATGATCAGCTATTAAAGAATGAGAGGAGAAATTATGAGAATTGCTGTTTATGGAAATTGACAGATTATCAGAGATTCAGAGAACAAAAAATGCATGATAGCTTTCAAAAAGATTTTAAAAAATTACTGAGTATCGTGAAAGTAAATGCTTGGTGTCAGAAGCAAATTATCAATTAACTAGTGATTTGAAGCCCGTTAAAATAATCGGCGCTAGAACATATGTGGTCACCTTCACCATGACCTCGGACCACAACTCCCATCGCGCCCCCCCCCGCCCCTATGATGCCCTTCTGGCCGTCCCCGGTAGCCAGGGCTTGTGCTCCAAAACACCTGGCAAGACCCAGCTGGGTGAAGGCTGCAGGCCGACCCTGCACGGTCAGCCTCCTTGTTCTTTAAGAAGGGCGGCGTCTCCTCCGATTGCGGAAGGGAGCACATGGGATAGGGGCCAGGGGCGCCGGAGAGGGAGGCAAGTAGGCAGGCAGGCAGGCATTCCCACCCAGGCGGGGAATCTACAAAACTCGACCCGCAGCACAGGTGGCCTTCCTGCAGGTAAGCTGGCGCTTGGAAACCGGCTGCCCGAGGGGTGGGGGGACCCCGTTTCCAGGCTGCTCGGTTCCGGAAGCGGCTTTTGGAAAAGAAACTGGGCTCATCGAGTCCTCACCTCGGGCCTCCCAGGGCAGGAATAGTCTACCTGCGAGGAGCTTCCGCCCTCCAGTGCTCCTCGGGGGCGCCGCGGAGGCAGCAGCTGCTCCCCTGGCAAAGTCCCCCTCCATCGGGGCCGTGTCGCCTTCCCTTGGCCAAGGCCGCTCCTCCCAGCCCCGCGAAGGGAGCCCGCCCGGCCCGCTTCCCTTCCGGGGCCGTCCGATCCGAGCAGCCCCTTCCCACTGACCGCACTTACCCGACCGCGCGCCCGGCTCCGCTCCGCCTTTCCTGCTCCCTTCCCCCTGAGGAGGAGAGGGAGAGGGAAAACGCCGTCGGAGGGGCGGGTAGGCCTCGGGTGAAGCCGGGGGCTCGCGTGATCGGCGTGGCCGCTGCCGAGACAGGTGAGCGCGCCCGCCCGGAGGCGGCGGCGGGAAGCAGGGGACCCTCCGTCGCCGTTTCTGCTGCCGCCGCCGCCGAGCTCCTGCAGCCAGAGCAGAGCGGGCCCGGGTGCCTCTCTCAGCGGGGACGGCGGGACGCTTCCCCCTTGGCTCTCTCTTTCTCCCCTCCCGCCTGGCTGCCTGAAGTCTCTGCGCTCCCCAGTGCCAGGCAGGCGGGCAGGGCGAGCCGCGGCTGTGGCGGCTCCCCCCGCTGCCACCGCCGCCAGGGAGGTGTCCGGGGTCGGCGAGCCGCTTCGCCTCACGAAGCAAGCAAGCAGCTTAACCACCTACTTGCTTGCTTCGCGCGCCCAGCGTTCGGCCGGCCCTGATTGGTGAACGCGTCTCTGTGCTCCAATCCCTGCGTCCGTGTGGGACATGCGCAGTAGCGCAATTCCGTGACACACGGAACGGACGCAGGGACACAGCAACTTTATTATATAGGATAATGCAATAATTCCATTAACTGCATTATAAATGGGCTGTCCTGGGGGACTGGCACATTGAATACCCCTTGATCCAAGGGTCTCATGGGGGTATAGGCTGAAATGTGAGTTCCAATTTCCACTTATCACTAAGATAAAGTGAAGCTTAGTGAAGCTTTAGCCAATTCCACTCTCTCCCCCAAGCAATTCTGGACACATCATATCTGAATAAAAGTCTTTCTCAAGGCCTTCTTTCTGTACTTGCTCTTTACTAGGGTCATCTCCTGAGACAGCTGGCATGCCCAGAATTCAGTCTGGTCCCAGTGTCCCAGGTGGGATGAGGTTGAGGCCCAGAGCTAGCCCAGCCATTAGGCAGGGTGAGGCAACTGCTTCAGGCAGCAGAAGCCTCCCAGGTGGTGCCAATTTTGGGAAAGGTGGTGTCCATTTTGGGTGAGATCTCACCTGAAATCTAAAGAGATCTTTCACTTTCTCTAGACTTTTGGGTAGTTAGGGATTCTTTTACTTTGTAGGACCAAGGTGTGTGTACGTAGTGAATGATTTGTGCTGTCCACATATTTGTAACCACACTGTCTAACACAATACCCATATACTCTATTTTTTCCTACTTTTTCATGTGACAATTCTTTATCAGGCATAAGGTTTAAATAAATACACACATTTTAAGTGGATATATGTCTGGACTTAGAATCAGAATTAATAGAGTAATACCCCAAGGATCATCTAGTCCAACCCCATTCACAAGGTTCCATTCCTCTCAAGAATGTATATTGGGTGCACACAGTGGACACATGTGTGGGTTCAGATGTACATCTTGTAACATCTCAAAATACTGATTTGTTAACACAGTTTAAAACTTTTTGTTTGAGCTGGGAACTGCAGCAGAACAGCTGAGTAACAAAATGGATATCTAAGAAAATGCTCCTAACCACCCTCTGTCAATTGCAGAGGTGTGTGATTAGGATGACATGAAGGTATCTCCCCACTTGCCTCAGCTAGTAGAGGTGCACCTTTGGTGGTGATGTTGGAGGACAGAGAGTAGAGTAGCAACTGTTTGTGGTGTAGGGCTATTTTCTATAAAACATCTCTCAGTCCTCCATCCAGGCAAGCAAGGTGCATTGTCAGAGTGCAAGGACACATTCCAACCAAGCAAAAACAATTGGCTGTAAAGCAGAACCAGTGAAAGTTGTAACCTTGGACAGGAGGAGGCAGTAATCAGGAATGGGTGTCAGCAAAAACCCACACAATGACAGTGAAATTAACTCTTTATTCAAAGAAACAAGACTGCTCAGGAGGCCACGCCTAGTGAGCACAGCAACTCTTCCCTGTGGATCTTGTCCCAAAGAGGCACTTTCCCACAGTTCCCTAAATCTCCTCCTCTCCTGAGCAATATTAGACTAGGCAAGATTAAATGTCCTTCCACTAGCAGATTGGATGGCCCAGCACAAAGGAATTCCTAAGGACAGAGTTTGTGGTTGCAGTTCTGTGTCAACAGAAGATACAACTCATGTGCTCCTTGAATTCCCTTTTTATACTGATCTTAGAAACAACTATATTCACCCATTGTTAAGATCGCAGAAGGAAAAGACTTGCTTTTTGCTGTCTGATGCAGAGAAGTATCTATCCTTCAGAATATCTAAATTTCTTGCTAAGGCTCTACAAATCCGTGCTATTAAACTTAAAGGGGGTATATGAAATGATTTATCCTTTAAAAGTTAAGGAGCAGAAAAGTAAATCTCTGTTATTATTATTATTTTCATTTTCATGTGTATAAAGGCTGTCTGCTAAAACACAATAAACTGACTTGACTTGAATCCCCTGGCTCCGAGTCTTCTTTCACTTGGGGGTTTCCTTGGGGGATCCTCAGCTGGTGTCTCCCACAACTCCTCTGCATCCAGCCAGTCCATGGCAGGGAGGAGGAATTCTAGTGGTCATACAGACAGACCTAGAGGGCCACCTGTGCCTGAAGATTCCCTCCCCTACTCTGTGCTACCCCATGCTAATTCTCTTTCTGTGTCTCTACCAATGCATTCAGGTGGGTAGGACACAGGTAGAGGGTGTGGCTTGGGAAGAGTCCCAAGGGCTGGATTAGGAGGACTGGAGGGTGGGGGGGTACATGTCACCCCTGACCCTGAGACTCCCCAGCCCTGTTTTACTGACTTTACTCACTCCAACTGATAAGGGAGTACTAGAGGACAGCAGTTGGGATGGGAGGAAGAAGACTAGCCTAGCTTTTTGCAAAATCATTACACTGACCATTAACAAAGAAGTGATACTGACATAAACATCCTAGCATGTTTAAACTATTTAATTTTGTTTCATTTTTTAGCAGATAAAGAAAACACACACACACACACACACACACACACACACACACACAATGAAGATACTGGAAGCATCAGTGGTAATAATAAAATAAACCATAAACAAAAAGGATATAGCAATTACTGTTCTCTAAATTGTTTCCAATGATGTATATGGATGAATATTTTCTTGTGTCTTATTACACCAATACATAACAAAACTGCTTCATTTTTCAATGAATAAATTACCAACTTGCCTGCCTTCGCTCACTCTTAAAATATTAATCATTTTTATCACATGGTCCAATTTCCTTGGACTCTCCAACCTTCTGATGTAGGGATAAACAAAAATAAAATTCCGTTCTGGTTGCTTCTAGAATTTTACTTTTGACTATATGTGCAGCGCACAAACTTGTTATTACAAACAGAAGCTTATGGAAAGCTTGACCTATTGCTCGATATAAAAAAACAAAACAAAGTGATGCACCAACAAGCACAAAACAACCCCTCTGCAGTGCCACAAATCCAACAATGGTGTAACGTTGGAAAATGTTGACCACTTTTCCTATCTAGGCAGTTATCTTTCCACAAGGGCTGACATCAATGCCGAAGTCCAGCATCACCTGAGCTCTGGGAGCGCACCTTTCTCCCAATTGAAGAACAGAATGTTTGACATTCCAGGACATTCACAGGGAAACCAAAATGCTCATTTACAAAGCTATTGTAATACCAACTTTACTGCATACTTATGAAACATGGACCACCTATAAATGCCATCTCCAACTCTTCGAAAGATTCCATCAACGATGTCTCTGAAAAATGCCAGTGTACTGAAAGAAGCAAAGATCACCAATGTTGAAGCAATGGTTCTTCAACATCAATTTCGTTGGACTGGTCATGTTGTTCGGATGCCTGGTTATCGTCTTTCAAAGCAACTACTCTATTCCCAACTTAAGAATGGAAAGTTGGTGGACCAAAAAAAGAGGCTTAAATATGCTCTGAATACAAATCTTTTAAAATGTAGTAGAAGCACAGATAACTAGGAAACACTGGCCCGTGAGCGCTCCAATTGGAGAACAGCCTTTACCAAAGGTGTCATGGACTTTGAAGAAGCATGAACTCAGGGAGAAAAGGGGAAACGAGCTAAGAGGAAGGTCCATTTGGCAAACCCTTACTGTTGTGTATTGATTCAAAGGTTATCATATCTGTATTACTATTGTCTGTAAAGTAACTGCCTTCCTGTCCCAGAAGGAACAGCTACTATTGGTTCATTCAAGCTGCTGCATTTGGATCTTCAGTCTTATTGGTTCCCACCAAAAAGCAGCAGTGTGATTGCTTGAGCTTGTTCCCTCCAAAATGTATCCTTGTATAGCAAGTCCCCTGTCCCTATAAATGTAGCTTCCCTGCCCTCAGTTCCCTCAGTCTTGTCTTGTTGCCTGATTAAATAAGTTGTTACATGAAGACACTGTCTCCTGCCTGCTATGTCAGAGAGCTGAAATCACTTGCTGAAATCATTAACCCACGCTACAACACTTACCATGATCAACTCTTGCCCGGAAACCTATGTCCCCACTGTGGAAAGATGTGTGTATCCAGAATTGGCTCCACAATCAATTACGGATTCACTGTTAAAACCGTTTTCATGGATGACACTCTTACTCAGCTAGTGATCACAGAAGGAGTAGGGATAAACATTCCATCACCACTAACCCCAATTGTAACCTACTGTTATATGAACTGTTAATAAATGTGTTGTCAATTCAATATCTACTGGTGAATCCAGATCCTGCATTGATAAGCTATTTAACATGTGGTGGGCTTCATGTGATAAATTAGCTAAGTTGCCATTCGGCAGTTTCATGCTGTGGTCTCCCTTTGAAGTTCCTTTGCTCCAGAATAACTACAGTACAGTAGTATGATGTCTAAGAGGTTGTAATGAAATTCTGTTAAGTACTTGTATCTTGTTCAAGCACAGAGATAGACTCTGAACTATCTCATAACCATTAGCTCTCATCAGCAGACCAGAAAGAGCTGCACTTCAGCAGTGGAGCATCTGCCTTATGCAGAAAAAGTTCAAGGTTCAACCCCGAACATCTCCAGATGCAACTGTGAAAGTGCTCTGCCTGGAATCCTGGAAAGCCACTGCCAGCCAGTGTAGACAATACTGACATAGGGGGACCAATGTGTACAGCAGCTCCTAATGTTCTTAGGCTCTGTTCTGTGCTCTTAACGTGATCTGCCTAGCACAGGGGTTGCTGGCTTGTCTCCATGATATTGCATTAAAGTCTCCTTTTGAAGTGATGAAAAACTCAAAAAAGAACAACGAAATAACTCCCCAGATACTGTATTATAAGGGATACTAATGAAAACCCCAAAACATCAAAATCCATGTGAATAAATGAAATAAAGGGCACATCCATGCCTGCATTTGCCCTGCCGCTTTCCCACAGAGAAACCATTAACAGAACATCAATAGGGTTTTCTGTGGATTGCTGTCTGTTCCGATTCAGTGATAAAGAGCTTGCTTTTCATGTGAAAGCTATGGGGCAAATGCAAAAACGCTTGGACCTGTGCCTAGAAAGCACAGGACAAGTGGAGAACTGCTCTGACCCATGCTTTCTAGGCACAGGACAAGTGGATGTGTGGACAAGCCCACAGTCTCTCAATCCACTCCACTTCATGAAATGAGGGCAATGTACTGCTCAAACCACATAAATGAACTCCCACTTCCCAGCAGCCTTCACAGCTGCTATTTATGCCAGCTCTGCCTCCCAATATATACATATCCTCCTCCTCTTCCTGCAGTGCCAACCCCCCCCCCCCCGCACCTTGACAGTGCAGTTCAGGGGGACTGCATAAAAACTGAGGGGAGTGTCCTTATTTGACCCTGAGGCTCTTCCTTTCTTCGCCTGCAGTTCTAATTAGCTCACTAGGAGTGGTGTTCATTAACTGCTGTTGCTTTTTCCTTGATTGGCATTTAGTGTGACAGATGAGTGGATTTTAAGAATGTTAAGGATAAGTGCTTTGAGGGTGGGTTTTTTTTGGGGGGGGTTTTACAATCAAGCAGTGTATAAATTTTATGAAAAAAATAAACAAATCATTGGGTTAAGTGCACTTTTTAATATAGGCAGGTTCTCGGTGCAGGGGGCGGGGGGTTGTGGCCTGCCATATGCACCCTGGTGAACAGGAAACTGATACAGGAATGGGAACTTAAGGCTGAAAAAAAGGAAAAACTGAAATTGACAGATTTGTCAATTTCTGATGAACACAAAACACCAGCCAGCCACTTCCTCTTCAGGATAATCTCCCCAAATAGCAAATGTTGCTGACTATGTTTTCACTTGTAGCAAAACTTTATCCAAGACTGCAGGATAGCCTCATGGAAACTGAGATTTGTCTATCCCTAGTTGGCAGATAGAGGGGGAGTTCTTTGAACAAAAAATGCTAAGTTTAATTGTGAATCTCCTTTTGAAAAGAGTTCACAAAACATGAGTTGGTGCAAAATACCACAGCTAGACAAACACCTGTTGTTTTTTTGTTTTTGTCTTTGTTGTTGCTGTTGCTGTTTTGTTGCTATTTTGTTGTTGTTTCCATCAGGTCACTTTGTTACTGTAGTTTCTCTCTGGAACTGACAAAAGGCCCAACAAAATATTTTACCCATTTCCTCTTCAATACAGCAATTTAACTTAGATTTAAGTGATAGGGGTATTTCTCCCTTTCCTCCCCCCCCCTAAATTAAAACCATACTTTAAGTTAACTGAAATAACTCATTCTGTGAAGCCAACAATAGGAATGAAAGAAAATAATGAAAGAAAAGCCTTCAACCACTGCAGATTTAACACATTTCTGAAGCAAGCTTGGGAACAATTTTTCTTCAGAAATTGTTTGCAGTTTGCCACCAGCTGAACAGAATTTCAATGTGGACAATCCAATGTCCATCAGCCAAATTGTAGCAAAGTCTTCAGGACCTATTACTTCCCTCTTTTCAAAAGAGACCAACATTTGACCATCTCTGTCAGTATCATAGTAAGTGCCAAGCTCTGTTTGAAAATCTGGCTTTTCTGTATTATTATTCTGTGTTAACTATTTGCCTTTCAACTCCTGTCTACATTTTTCCTGGGAGCAGAGGGTGGGATTTCACTGGTGAGGCCACTTATACCTGTAAGAACATTTTGCAAGATTTGTGCAATCTTAACTTTTACAGCTGAGATGCAATTTGTCAGGCCTGGAGATGTGTGGAATCACAGGGAACATTGCAGATGGAATAGGATCTGAAGAAACTGACTTATGTCAAGTCACATAAGCTCTTCAGAGTTTCTGACTTTCTTAGATACCAGGGATTGAACCTGTGAACCTGAGGATGCCAGTAACTGAACCCATGACCTGCATGCTGATCAGATGCTTTACCATTCCCAATCTAAGTCAGTTTGTAAACTTTTTGCATCCAATTGTGCAGGACTGGGGACAGGTGTGTCGAGTTGTGCCCAACATTGGGGGCTGTGTCACATGTGCATGATGTCACATGCATGACGCCCCCCAACCCAGCCAGACCCACTCAGCCTACCATCCACCGGGCACATTTTCGGGTGGTGGGGGAATCAGGCTGGCTCCAGCATGTGAGGGAGCTGCCAAGGAAATGAAATTGAATCCCAGCCCCCAACTGTGACAATGTTAGTAGTTTGGGTCCTGGTGGCTGTAACCCCCCCCCAAAAAAAAAAGTCTAGCAGCTCCCACAGAACAACAGGCAAGAGGACCTCTACTACCATAAGCAAGCAAAAGGTTTTGCTTCTGCAATCAGCCTCATATAATAGAGTTGTGGCCAGACTCCAAGACCACCCCAAGCTCATCTCTTACATATTGGCTGGAAATGACAGCCATTGTGAAAAGACTGCTGAAAAGTAAATCAAACCTTTTAAAAGATGCATAATTGCTGAAAGTAAAGATCATCTTCTGCTGGGGGGCTAGGAGGGGGGCTGTACTGGTAAAGGCAACTGTCTAGACAATGACAGCAAGCTCTGGAAGAGGGAGAGGGGAGCGCCCAGCAGCATTCCAAGTCCCCTGGGAACAAGCACTCTGAGGCAGAGCCAAAGTGCTTTTGAGTCTGCCTTATCCTTGTTAATAGCACATGCCAAGTGCTTGCCAGCCTAAGCTTAAATCTCAAGAAGGGGGAGATAATCACCAGAGGAAAGGCTGTAGTGCCAGAGAGTTTGCTAGGACAATCAGCAAGCAAACAATCCTAGAACAGATTTATGTAATCTTCCAGGACTCCCAAACAAAAGGCAGCTGGGGAAGATCAATAGCTAGGACTGGAAAGCCAGTTCTTCTTGTGGTCAGCTTTGCTTGATCATCACCTAGGGAGAGCTGGTCTGCTCGTGGGACTGAGTCTCCAAAAGTGTCCCTGTATTGCTATAGAACTTTCTGGAGGGCTAGCTTGTAGTTGGGTCCAGAGTGAGTTAGTACGTGGTCATTTGGAGGAAGGACCTTAGAGTGGGGAACATAGCAAACAACTGAAATCTATGGCAGCAAACCTTTTATTTATTATTAATTTTTAACATTTTTTATGAAAGATTTCTTGGTTTTCAAAAGTATGTGAAATGTCTTTTTTCAAGTTACATTTTCTAGAGATCAATTTCATTTGTTGAGACATCAGTGTTACATTGGAAGAAAAAGGGGAAAGAGGTGGAGGGGGTCATAGTGGGTAGGGGTGGGGTCGGGTGGCGATGTTTCTATTTTTCTTAATGTATGTGTCGGGTTTTGTGTCAGCATCACTTGTGCAGGTTCTCTTTACTATTCGCTTGTGTTCCTTTGGTGGTGAGAGAGGATGGGGTTGGCCTAGGGTGTGGTTGTTTGTGATTGGCTGTGGTGAACTTTGTTTTCATGTGTGAGTGGCAGCAAACCTTTTAAGATCTGTTTAGAACTGCTAATATCTACCACTGCCTCTTGTGGTGAGCTGTGTAAGTATATACTTTGCCAGTATATACAGCAAAGTGGGAAACAAGTCCAGGGAGTTGAATGCACACACACACACACACACACACACACACACACACACACACACCAGTCTGTCTATCACCCCGATGAATGAGGCTAAATTAGAGGGAGTTTGAGCCAAAAATGAGCTCTCCCTGCACTCAAAGAAACTCATATAGACCTCCAAGAGCCCTTTGCCAGTTAAGAAGGAAAGGGGCCCAAGAACAAGGTATAGTGAAGCAAAGCGGTCAGTGGACCTGATCTTTGTTAAAGTACTGTTGCAACATGGTCCCCCCTCCCATTTCTGTGATAGGCAGAAGAGATACCTGAACAAATATAAGTTACAGGTTTTATACTCTTGGTGGCAGTGTTACATTTCCCATGCCCACCCTCCCTCTGTGTCAGACCTACATCATGTACAGGTAAGAAAGGTAAGTTATGGATTGCCTGGGGCTGATGGGTTATGGCGCTGGGTGGGTTGCAATAATTGCACCCTATAGGCATGTTAAGAGATAAGTCCAGTCCTTATGATTGAGTTAACTTGTCGACAATTCTATCCTAGGTGCACAGAACAGAGAATAACTGGTGGCTGCGATTAGCAATAGGGCTTCAGGCTTTTTACACTTGCAGGAGATAAGCATGCTGACAATTGGATACAATTGGATAGATACAGAGCAAATCCAGTCCCACCCAAGGAAATGCAGTTTACATAAAGAAAGAAGCTACAATTTCCATAAGATATTCACTAAGTGCCAAGAAACACACACAGCCTTGAAACCTCTTGGGACTTGGAGAGACCATTTTAGAATCTGAAATGCATGTAATCTTGAAATAAAGCTTTCTTTTATTGCACAACATGGGCGAGCTGCTTCTTTATCTGATGACAATAGTGTGAAATTACCAGGGACAGTGGGGACCCTGCAGGTGTATGAGATTTCCCGCTGCTTCAGTGGATGGACCTTGTTACACAGTTCCCTTGAAGCCTGCTCAGGGCTGTGTGAAAAGAAGTGAAGTGGGGTTTCAGTCCATGAAAGATGCGGATAAACGGGTGTTGGGATATTCAGGTGACAAATTCCTATATCACCCCCGATCCATTCCACTGTTCCCAGGCCACACCACCCACCCCCTGTTCTGGACCCTCCACAATGCCTTTAGTCTGCCTATAATGTGTCCTTGAAATGTGATAATGCCTCTTGCTTGCCTAGGTAGAGGGTTGAGGTATTTAGATGTGTAGAAACCTCTGACTTCTACATGCTGGAATTTGGCCTACAATACAAAGGTAGGACTTGCTTCCATGGTTCCACCATAGGCATGCAGCCCCTAGAACAGTGGCGTAGCAACCTGCCAGTGCCTGGGGCAGACCAAAGTTTTTAGGAAGTCAAAGTTGATTAGCTTTTTTTAGAGCAGCCACCAATTTCAGGGATGGGGGTGGGAAGTGGCTCTGAACCCCTGCAGCCAAGGAACCTCAGTGACACCTGCAAGCTCCTGTGCCACCCAGAAACAAAAACCCCAATGCACAGCAGGCAACACTGCTGACCTCTCCCTTGCTGCCCTACAGAACACCATGGCACCCGGTGTGGACCGTCCCCCCGCCCCTGGCAACCTATGCTACTGCCATAGAAGGTTGTCCATGAAACAATGTGGCCTGCAGTGTGAAAAGATTCCTCACTCTTTGTATATAAGAGAAGGCTGGAGACCTGCTTTCCCCACCCCCAGCATTGGATTTTGCTCTGCAATAAATAAACTAAATAAGCAGCAAAACACTACATTATATAAAAAAAATCTGGATCCTGCAACTTGCTTATTTCATGCCAGGCACCCAGAAAGTATTTCTGCCAGTTATGGGAAACACAGCCAGCAATGGCAGTGGCATCACATAGTTCACCTGGCATTCATCAGCTGCCTTCCACAACAGATGGCAGGCTGGGGGCAAGATGAGTTCTGGCTCCAGGCTTGAGACCTCTGCCAGTTATACTAGTAGCAGATGCAGGGGAGAAAAAGTGGGGGAGGGGAGTGAAAGAGCACTGCAGGCTTCTCCTTTTAGCCAGAGATAATTAGTTTGCATAGGCAGCAAAGGTGCTTGTGTCTGGACAGTCAAACAAAAAGGGGATTAAGCCAGATTGCCTCTAATCAAGCGGTTGGCTAAACAAAGTCTCCTAAGCCTGACTGGCTATCCTGTATCATTCTCCCTGACTTCTCATGGCTGCATGCTGCTCTGATATCCATGAAGGGATACTGGTAGCAGGCCTGCAGCTGCTCTGCTCTGGCTTTTCTTATTTGTCCAGATCACTGAGTGCAGCGTAGGTCTTCTTTGCCCTGGCTGAAGAATGAGCTATGGACTGAAAGGAAAACTCTGAGGAGTTCGACCTTGTATTCCGTGATACCAGAATATTTGTCTTGAGAGTCAATGCTAGTGTCTTTATTTAAGGGGTGGAGAACCTTTTTCACACTAAGGACTGCATTTTTTTCTAGGGGGTGGGCACAGGTCTGTGGTGCATGGGGATAGATGCAAAAGTCAGTGGAGCAATTAGTGTCAATGTTACTTTTTACAGTAGACAAGTTCACACACACACACACACACACACACACACACTTCTCTCACCCATCCAGCAGGCAAGAGGCATGATCAGAGTTCATAGTCACATTCCAGCCAAGTAAAAATTCTCCAGGAGGATGCAAAGTGGAGTCAGTGAGGGGTGTGATCTGGAGAGAGGGGGTGTGGCTGAAAAGAAGACTCTAGTCTGGGGAGAGTCAGAGAGGTCTGGGGGCATGCATTGTGTGCCAGGGACTGAGGTTCCTCATCCCTGCCTTATGCAGTAGCAGCAACCACAGCAGAAAGAGACATGAGACACCAGGTTGGATTACTTTAGGACCCAAAGATAGACAAATCTGTCTGTTTCAGTCTATTTCAGTTTCTCATTTTGCACCTTTAAGTGCATTTCAGCAAAATTCAGTATCAGCTTCCATTTCATTAAAAAAAATACCCCCATAAAAATTTCTTGGCATCCAAGTGTGCATTTCTCTGAATATGCACATTTTTATATGCATGTTTGCCTAACACATACATTTATTTGTTATTTTCATTAATGTTTTCACTTTTATGCATACTTTCTCCCAATGCACACTTTGGAGGATTGCACATTAAATAAATAAATAAACAAATAAACAAATTATTATTATTATTATTATTATTATTATTATTATTATTATTATTATTTCTTGGCTGAAGACTGCATTACAAAATTCAGAGAAATGTGAATTGGGAAGGATAACTACCGGTATATGTCAGATTGCATATTGGTTCAGGAAATGCAAATTTGATAGATTTGCATTAAAATGTCATCCAAACCAAACCAAATAACTCCCTTATACCTAACCACAGCTATATTGCATTATAAAATGTGTATTTTGCTTTGCAGATAATCCTTAGTAGATTAATAATTCAAGGAAATAATAAATAGGAAATAACTTGTCAAAGCTCAGTAATAGAACATCTGCTTTTCAAGCAGACAGTTCCAAATTCAATCCCTGGTATCTTCAGGTAGGTCTGGGAATGTCCCCTACATGAAATGAGCAATGCTGAACTAGATGGATTAATGATCTGACTCAGTATAATGCAGCTTACTATTATACTGGGAAACAACTAAAGCCTGAGATACACGAATATTTACCATAAAGAACCCAGTTTGCCTGCAATTACTGAGAACAGCACAGAAAAGTTTAGGAGCAATGATAAAAACTGCCTATGACCCAACAGCACAAATAGTGCAAGGGATTTGCTCACTGCTTATACTGATTTCTACTTGCAAAACATCTTCTCCTGTGCTTGCAATGCAAGGTCTAGCAGTCCCTGCAGGCAAAGGAACTCCTTTTAGCACCCCTGGAGCCAATCCACCTACACATCACTCCCGTAGCAAAAATGCCTTTAGGGGCACCCACAGTCATTCTCTCCTCTTCCCTTGGACAGATGTGTCTAGATTGCAGTTAGTGACATGTTATCCATTTACAATTCCAGGTGCACAAAACAATTCAAACCTGATTAGGACAATGACTGACCCTTGATCAAAGAAAGTGGATTGACCATGTGAATGTTAACCAGTCAATTAATGAAATGTTGTTGCTATTGTTCAGTCGTTCAGTCGTGTCCGACTCTTCGTGACCCCATGGACCAGAGCACGCCAGGCACGCCTATCCTTCACTGCCTCTCGCAGTTTGGCCAAACTCATGTTAGTAGCTTCGAGAACACTGTCCAACCATCTCATCTTCTGTCGTCCCCTTCTCCTTGTGCCCTCAATCCTTCCCAACATCAGGGTCTTTTCTAGGGAGTCTTCTCTTCTCATGAGGTGGCCAAAGTACTGGAGCCTCAACTTCAGGATCTGTCCTTCTAATGAGCACTCAGGGTTGATTTCTTTAAGAATGGATAGGTTTGATCTTCTTGCAGTCCATGGGACTCTCAAAAGTCTCCTGCAGCACCATAATTCAAAAGCATCAATTCTTCGGCGATCAGCCTTCTTTATGGTCCAGCTCTCACTTCCGTACATTACTACTGGGAAAACCATAGCTTTAACTATACGGACCTTTGTTGGCAAGGTGATGTCTTTGCTTTTTAAGGTGCTGTCTAGGTTTGTCATTGCTTTTCTCCCAAGAAGCAGGCGTCTTCTAATTTCGTGACTGCTGTCACCATCTGCAGTGATCATGGAACCCAAGAAAGTGAAATCTCTCACTGCCTCCATTTCTTCCCCTTCTATTTGCCAGGAGGTGATGGGACCAGTGGCCATGATCTTAGTTTTTTTGATGTTGAGCTTCAGACCATATTTTGCGCTCTCCTCTTTCACCCTCATTAAAAGGTTCTTTAATTCCTCCTCACTTTCTGCCATCAAGGTTGTATCATCAGCATATCTGAGGTTGTTTATATTTCTTCCGGCAATCTTAATTCCGGTTTGGGATTCATCCAGTCCAGCCTTTCGCATGATGAATTCTGCATATAAGTTAAATAAGCAGGGAGACAATATACAGCCTTGTCGTACTCCTTTCCCAATTTTGAACCAATCAGTTATTCCATATCCAGTTCTAACTGTAGCTTCTTGTCCCACGTAGAGATTTCTCAGTAGACGGATGAGGTGATCAGGCACTCACATTTCTTTAAGAACTTGCCATAGTTTGCTGTGGTCGACACAGTCAAAAGCTTTTGCGTAGTCAATGAAGCAGAAGTAAATGTTTTTCTGGAACTCTCTAGCTTTCTCCATAATCCAGCACATGTTTGCAATTTGGTCTCTGGTTCCTCTGCCCCTTCAAAATCCAGCTTGCACTTCTGGGAGTTCTCGGTCCACATACTGCTTAAGCCTGCCTTGTAGAATTTTTAGCAAAACCTTGCTAGCGTGTGAAATGAGCGCAATTGTGCGGTAGTTAGAGCATTCTTTGGCACTGCCTTTCTTTGGGATTGGGATGTAGACTGATCTTCTCCAATCCTCTGGCCACTGCTGAGTTTTCCAAACTTGCTGGCATATTGTGTGTAGCACCTTAACAGCATCATCTTTTAAAATTTTAAATAGTTCAGCTGGAATATCATCACTTCCACTGGCCTTGTTGTTAGCAAGGCTTTCTAAGGCCCATTTGACTTCACTCTCCAGGATGTCTGGCTCAAGGTCAGCAACCACACTACCTGGGGTGTATGAGACCTCCATATCTTTCTGGTATAATTCCTCTGTGTATTCTTGCCACCTCTTCTTGATGTCTTCTGCTTCTGTTAGGTCCTTTCCACTTTTGTCCTTAATTGTGGTAATCTTTGTACGAAATGTTCTTTTCATATCTCCAATTTTCTTGAACAGATCTCTGGTTTTTCCCATTCTGTTGTTTTCCTCTATTTCTTTGCATTGCTCATTTAAAAAGGCCCTCTTGTCTCTCCTTGATATTTTTTGGAAATCTGCATTCAATTTCCTGTATCTTTCGCTATCTCCCTCACATTTTGCTTGCCTTTTCTCCCCCGCTATTTGTAAGGCCTCATTGGACAGCCACTTTGCTTTCTTGCATTTCTTTTTCATTGGGATGGTTTTTGTTGCTGCCTCCTGTATAATGTTACGAGCCTCCATCCACAGTTCTTCAGGCACTCTATCCACCAAATCTAAATCCTTAAACCTGTTCTTCACTTCAACTGTGTATTCATAAGGAATTTGATTTAGATTGTATCTTACTGGCCCAGTGGTTTTTCCTACTTTCTTCAGTTTAAGCTGGAATTTTGCTATAAGAAGCTGATGATCTGAGCCACAGTCAGCTCCAGGTCTTGTTTTTGCTGAGTGTATAGAGCTTCTCCATCTTTGGCTGCAGAGAATATAATCAATCTGATTTCGATGTTGCCCATCTGGTGATGTCCATGTGTAGAGTCGTCTCTTGTGTTGTTGGAAAAGAGTGTTTGTGATGACCAGTTTGTTCTCTTGACAGAACTCTATTAGCCTTTGCCCTGCTTCATTTTGAACTCCAAGGCCAAACTTGCCAGTTGTTCCTTTTATCTCTTGACTACCTACTTTAGCATTCCAATCCCCTATAATGAGAAGAACATCCTTCCTTGGTGTCATTTCTATAAGGTGTTGTAAGTCTTCATAGAATTGGTCGATTTCAGTTTCTTCAGCACTGGTAGTTGGTGCATAAACTTGGATTACTGTGATGTTAAAAGGTCTGCCTTGGATTTGTATCGAGATCATTCTATCATTTTTGAGATTGCATCCCAGTACAGCTTTCGCCACTCTTTTGTTAACTATGAGGGCCACTCCATTTCTTTTACGGGATTCCTGCCCACAGTAGTAGATATGATAGTCATCCGAACTGAATTCGCCCATTCCCGTCCATTTCAGTTCACTGATGCCCAGGATGTCAATGTTTATTCTTGCCATCTCATTTTTTACCACATCCAGCTTACCAAGGTTCATGGTTCTTACATTCCAGGTTCCTATGCAATACTTTTCTTTACAGCATTGGACTTTCCTTTCGCTTCCAGGCATATCTGCAACTGAGCGTCCTTTCGGGTTTGGCCCAGCCGCTTCATCAGCTCTGAATCTACTTGTACTTGTCCTCCGCTCTTCCCCAGTAGCATGTTGGACGCCTTCCGACCTGAGGGGCTCATCTTCCAGCGTCATATCTTTTATATGCCTGTTGTCTTTGTCCATGGAGTTTTCTTGGCAGGGATACTGGAGTGGCTTGCCAGTTCCTACTCCAGGTGGATCACGTTTGGTCCAAACTCTCCACTACGACCTGTCTATCTTGAACTGTCCATAGCTTCCCTGAGTAATTCAAGCCCCTTCGCCACGACAAGGCAGTGATCCATGAAGGGGAATTAATGAAATGCCTGTAATCTATTCCACTGTCATTGATCTGCATAGGAATAAACCAATCATTCTCAAGGGACGGGGGCATTTTTCTTTTTAGATGATGCATGCATGTCTCATAGCAGAGGTGGTTTTCTCAGGGTGGAACTCATCCATTCCACTCCATGTGTGTTCACCCCTGCAATTTCCCCAAATACAGGAAACTTGACTGCACATCCACACAAAAAATGAATGTCCCATGCCTTAAAAGATTTCAAGTGACCCCATTTCATGGCTTCTTCTTGCTTTGCATGTGTTCAAGGCAAACGTTAGGCTTCTCAGTGTAATTTAGAGTCTAGAAATTGAAATAGAGATTATCCCATCATTGCTTGCTGGTCAGGGAGAAAAAAATGACTGCACCTGGTACTCATGGGGTTGGAGAGAATAGCAAGAGCAGAAAATAAAAAAAGCCAACCAACCACCAAACAAAGAAAGTAATCAAGCAGCTTTTCATTTGGTGTATTATCTCTAGTATCTTTGCTATTTGGGTCAATTAATTATCTCATTTTTATATTTAAAAAATTGCAGGTGTTTCTTGTACCTACTGTCCCACATCCTTACCTAAACCCCTATCTTGTTCCTGAATTATTTGGCAAGTTGTTAAGTTTCCAAGTGGTTCTCCACCACACATACACAATGCCATTCTTCTGACCAGTCCATATCACAGCAAGGCATATTGGTTGCAGTATGTTTGGTTGCAGCACCAAATATAACTCCAAGTAAATATAACTCAGTGCCTGGAGGGCAGCGACTGAGGAGGGAGCACAAGGGCTTCTGCCTCTTGGATTTGTGTGACTGTCCAGGCTTGTGTGTGTGTGTGTGTGTGTGTGTGTGTGTGTGTGTGTGTGTTTGTTTCTGGCTTGTGTGTGTGAGTTGGTTTCTGGCTTGTGTGTGTGTGTGTTTGTCAGATGACTAGCTGTGGGTGGAGCTAATCAGTGCCTGGAGGGCAGCAACTGAGGAGGGAGCACAAGGTGAGCTGAGCTTGTAGGCTTTGTGGGTTTGTCTTTTTGGGGCTGTGTGTGATTAAGTTTGTGTGCTTATTTGTTTGTGTGTTTCTTTCCTAGGGCTTCTGCCTCTTGGATTTGTGTGACTGTCCAGACTTGTGTGTGTGAGTTTGTTTCTGGCTTGTGTGTGTGTGTGTGTTTGTCAGGTGACTAGCTGTGGGCGGAGCTAATCAGTGCCTGGAGGGCAGCGACTGAGGAGGGGGCAAAAGTTGAGCTGAGCTTGTAGGGCGGAGCTAATCAGTGCCTGGAGGGCAGCGACTGAGGAAGGGAGCACAAGGTGAGCTGAGCTTGTAGGTTTTGTGGGTTTGTCTTTTTGGGGCTGTGTGTGATTAAGTTTGCGTGCTTATTTGTTTCCTTATTTGTTTGTGTGTTTCTTTCCTAGGGCTTCTGCCTCTTGGATTTGTGTGACTGTCCAGGCTTGTGTGTGTGTGTTTGTTTCTGGCTTGTGTATGTGAGTTTGTTTCTGGCTTGTGTGTGTGTGTTTGTCAGGTGACTAGCTGTGGGCGGAGCTAATCAGTGACTGGAGGGCAGTGGCGCGTGCAGTTTGACCCATCTTTTAGATAGAGGGGAGCTACTCTCAAACGTTTATTGGGGGAAACCTAGGCTTCTTTTTTTGTGTGTCCTGACTTCAAGCTTCAAGATGGAGGGTGAGGGAACAACTGTAGTCGCCTGCAATTCCTGCGCAATGTTTGCCTCCTTGCCAAAGGATGTAGGCAACTACACCTGCAGCAACTGCAAGTTGGTTGCCCTACTAGAAGACAAGGTCCAGCAACATCAGGCCCGTGTATCTACGCTCCAGAAAATTAAAGAGCTGGAGCTTTTCTTGGATGCAGCAGAGCACACTGTCTGCACCAAGCAGGAGACAGGGCACATCCCTGAGGAGGAGATCAGTTCCCCAACACAGGAGCCAGATGTATGGAGGAACGTGACTCACAGGAGGCCCAGGGATCGCTCTGAGTATTTAGAACTACACAATCGATTTGAAGTGCTCTCCCTTAACATGGAAGATGAAGAACAGACTCCATTGGAAGATTTCTCCCTCATCACGGTTGATGAGGTATATGAAGACGAGCAGCAAAGTCAGTCCTCCGGGAATGTGCAGGTGACCTTGGAAGGGACAGCATATGTAAGAATCCCGACCAAGCCTATGAGGAGGCGTGTAGTGGTGATAGGGGATTCCCTACTGAGGGGTACAGAAGCAGTGATCTGTGGGCCTGACAAGAGGTCTCGAGAGGTGTGCTGTCTCCCTGGGGCCAAGATCCATGATGTAACAGAATGGCTGCAAGGAATCATAAAACCCACTGACAGAAACCCCTTCCCTTTAGTCCATGTGGGAACCAATGACACTGCAAGCCATAGCCTCCAGAAGATCAAAAGTGATTATGAGGCTCTGGGCAAGAAGTTGAAGAAATTAAATGCACAAATTGTCATCTCATCTCTCCTCCCAGTGGAACGACGTGGCCCAGGGAGAGAGGGGAAAATAGGGGAAGTGAACAACTGGCTTCGCAAATGGTGCCAGCAGGAACGGTTTGGATTCTTAGATCACGGTCTGCAGTTTCTTGAAGATGGACTTCTGGCAAGTGATGGGCTGCACCTCACAAGGGTTGGGAGGAATGTTTTTGCCAACAATCTCAAAAACCTCATCAGGAGGGCTTTAAACTGACTTATGTGGGGGAGGGAGACACTGGTCCTGAAGGTAGGAGTCTATCAAATGCTGAAGATGATCATCCAAATGTTAAGGACCAATGGAGCAAACAGCACACAGATCTAGTGGTGGGAGGAAAAAATCCTTAAGTAGGAGACTCGGGGAAATGATCAATGGTCTTAAATGTCTGTATACAAATACACAGAGCATGGAAAATAAACAAGATGAACTTGAGCTCTTGGTACAGCAAACTAAATACGACATAATAGGCATAACTGAAACCTGGTGGGATGAGTCTCATGATTGGAACGTAGTAATAGAGGGATACAATCTATTTCAGAGAAATAGACCAAACAGGAAAGGAGGAGGAGTGGCGTTATATGTTAGGGATGTGTATACCTGTGAAGAGATCCATGATTTAAAACTTCAAAGCCAAATTGAGAGTATCTGGGTCAAAATAAAGGGAGAGAAAAATAACAGTGATCTCATTGTGGGAGTTTACTATAGATCCCCAAGCCAAACTGAGGACACAGATGATGCCTTCCTGGAACAGATGACCAAGTATTCAAAAGGAAGTGGGATAGTAGTAATGGGGGATTTCAACTATCCTGATATTTGTTGGATGTCAAACTCAGCCAAGAGCATAAGGTCGAACAGATTCCTCACTGGTCTTGCAGACAAATTCATTGTCCAGAAAGTGGGAGAAGCAACAAGAGAATCAGCCATTTTAGATCTGGTCCTAACCAATAGTGATGACCTGGTTAGTGGGGTAGAAGTGGCAGGATCATTAGGTGGGAGTGATCATGCCCTTCTGGAGTTTATTATACAGCAGAAAGGAGCAACCAAGCATACTAAGACTCAAATTCTAGACTTTAAGAAAGCCGACTTCAGAAAACTTAGGGAAACGCTGGGTGTGATCCCATGGTCAGTAATGCTAAAAGGGAAGGGAGTTCATGATGGACGGGAGTTTGTTAAAAGGGAGATATTAAAAGCACAACTTCAAGCAGTACCAATGAGACGAAAACATGGAAGGTGCCTAAAGAAGCCAGGGTGGCTATCTAAAGAACTTTTAACTGAGTTAAGATTTAAAAGGGATATGTACAAAAAATGGAAAAAGGGGGAAACCACCAGAGAGGAATTCAAACAAATAGCCAGCACATGTAGAGACAAAGTCAGAAAAGCTAATGCACAGAATGAACTCAGGCTTGCTAGAGAGGTTAAAAGCAATAAAAAGGGGTTTTAAGGGTATGTCCGTAGCAAAAGGAAGAACAAGGAAACAGTGGGGTCACTTAGAGGAGAAGAAGGTGAAATGCGAACAGGGGGCGCAGAAAGGGCAGAACTCCTCAATACCTTCTTTGCCTCAGTCTTCTCCAAAAAAGAAAACAATGCCCGACCTGAAGAATATGGAGCAGATGATTCAGCAGGGGAAACACAGCCCAGAATAAGTAAGGAGGTAGTACAAGAACACTTGGCTAGTTTAGATGTATTCAAGTCTCCAGGGCCAGATGAACTACATCCCAGAGTATTAAAAGAACTGGCAGAGGTGATTTCAGAACCACTGGCAGTAATCTTTGAGAATTCCTGGAAAACAGGCGAAGTCCCAGCAGACTGGAGGAGGGCAAATGTTGTCCCTATTTTCAAAAAGGGGAAAAGAGAGGACCCAAACAATTACCGCCCAGTCAGCCTGACATCAATACCATGAAAGATTCTAGAGCAGATCGTTAAGCAAACGGTCTGTGAGCACCTAGAAAGGAACGCTGTGATCACTAAAAGCCAGCATGGGTTTCTGAAAAATAAGTCATGTCAGACTAATCTGATCTCATTTTTTGACAGAATTACAAGCCTGGTCGACGAAGGGAGCACTGTGGATGTAGCCTATCTTGATTTCAGCAAGGCCTTTGACAAGGTGCCCCATGATATTCTTGTAAAGAAGCTGGTAAAATGCGGGCTAGACAATGCTACCATTCACTGGATTTGTAACTGGCTGACTGACCGAACCCAAAGGGTGCTCATCAATGGCTCCTCTTCATCCTGGAGAGAAGTGACTAGTGGGGTGCCACAGGGTTCTGTCCTGGACCCAGTCTTATTCAACATCTTTATCAATGACTTGGATGATGGGCTTGAGGGCATCCTGATCAAGTTTGCAGATGACACCAAATTGGGAGGGGTGGCTAATACCCCAGAGGACAGGGTCACACTTCAAAATGACCTGAACAGATTAGAGAACTGGGCCAAGGCAAACAGGATGAATTTTAACAGGGAGAAATGTAAAGTACTACACTTGGGCAAAAAAATGAAAGGCACAAATACAGGATGGGTGACACCTGGCTTGAGAGCAGTACATGTGAAAAGGATCTAGGAGTCTTGGTAGACCACAAACTTGACATGAGTCAACAGTGTGGTGCAGCAGCTAAAAATGCCAATGCAATTCTGGGCTGCATCAATAGGAGTATAGCATCTAGATCAAGGGAAGTAATAGTACCATTGTATTCCGCTCTGGTCAGACCTCACCTGGAATACTGTGTCCAGTTCTGGGCACCACAGTTCAAGAAGGATACTGACAAGCTGGAACGTGTCCAGAGGAGGGCAACCAAAATGGTCAAAGGCCTGGAAACGATGCCTTATGAGGAACGGCTTAGGGAGCTGGGTATGTTTAGCCTGGAGAAGAGAAGGTTGGGGGGGTGATATGATAGCCATGTTCAAATATATAAAAGGATGTCATATAGAGGAGGGAGAAAGGTTGTTTTCTGCTGCTCCAGAGAAGCGGACATGGAGCAATGGATTCAAACTACAAGAAAGAAGATTCCACCTAAACATTAGGAAGAATTTCTTGACAGTAAGAGCTGTTCGACAGTGGAATTTGCTGCCAAGGAGTGTGGTGGAGTCTCCTTCTTTGGAGGTCTTTAAGCAGTGGCTTGACAGCCACCTGTCAGGAATGCTTTGATGGTGTTTCCTGCTTGGCAGGGGGTTGGACTGGATAGCCCTTGTGGTCTCTTCCAACTCTTCTATGTTTCTATGATTCTATGATTCTATAAACAACTTGCTCTGATGAGGGATAGAAGTGAGTTTGTATGAATCTCTTCCTGAAGCCCACCTTTCCCAAACTCCACCCACTTGACCTGAAGCCTATGGTTTTTAAAGGGCCAACCCTTTGGCCTGAAAATGAGCACTTCTTTGCTGTTCGGTAGCCTTCAATTTCGTTTAATCTCTACGGATAGGCAGGATATCGTGGAAAACACTTAATTCCTCAGGTGACTCAGGCTTGGGAAATGACATTTGTGATGGCCCCAGTTCAGTCTGTGGGCTACAGACAATCAGCCGTGAGTTCTGTGGGCTCCAAAGTATCAGTCTTAGGTTCTGTGGAATATGAGAAGCCCCATTAATTTCAGTGCATATACTCTGAGTAAAACTTAGTTGGATACAACCCAACATTACATGAATTCTCCAAGAAAAGTTGGAAATGCCAAGCCATTTCTGATTTTAGCTGAATGGTGTTTACCGGTAGTTACTAATACCATTCATGATGCAATTCCAAATTCCACTCCTTGTGAACGCAGGTTAGCACTTTTAATTTATATTGTAATGAAAATTAGAAACTTCTGTCATATAATGGAAAAATAGAGGACAGTCTTAGAATTTTAAAATTGATAGTTTGCAAATATGGATAATACCTGCCTTATTTGCATTCCATTATACTGTGCTGTTCTTAGGTGAGTATATAATTTTTTAGCACCTCTTGCTAATTCTTCTCTAGAAGGCCTTTTCTTTTTCCCTAAAACACACACATGAAACAATTTACAGTAGATTTCATAACCAAAAGAAGCTGAGGAGGTTCTATTTGAGGTACAGTGGTACCTTGGGTTACAAACGCTTCGGGTTACAAACGCTTCAGGTTACAAACTCTGCTAACCCAGAAGTAGTACCTCGGGTTAAGAAATTTACCTCAGGATGAGAACAGAAATTGTGCAGCGGCGGCACAGCAGCAGCGGGAGGCCCCATTAGCTAAAGTGGTACCTCAGGTGAAGAACGGTTTCAGGTGAAGAATGGACCTCCGGAATGAATTAAGTTCGTAACCAGAGGTACCACTGTAATTGAATAGAATGGAAGCTACAGTTGCTACATTCCTAAAAGAGACTTATTTATTTATTTATTTATTTGGGGGCGTTAAAACATGAATTTTAAATTAGGGAATAAACAGTTGGGGAGGAAATGGATGGAAATGCTGGCTGAAGTTACCCTGTTTCCCCTATTTTAAGACGTAGTCATAAAATAAGCCATAGCAGGATTTTTTCGCATTTGCGAAATATAAGCCGTACCCCAAAAATAAGCCATAGTGATAGGCGCAGTTCTGGAGGGCGCCAAGGAAAAGGTGGTGCTGGGCTTACCTAATAAAAATAAAACATCCCCTCAAAATAAGCCATAGTGCGTTTTCTTGAGGGAAAAAATATATAAGACGGTGTCTTAAAATAGGGGAAACACGGTACTAATATCCTTCTCTCATACAAAAATCTCATTGAGAATTGGGGGTGGGGGTGGGGAGGTTTTTATGGCTAGGGGACTGTAGCAAAACATAACATCACCTCCTGGGATATTAGGGATGGAGGATATAAGTATTAGTGAAAAAACTTTATAACTGTATAACACGATTATGGGCAGCCTGAGGAAGCTCTATTCACATCCGGCCTGCCCATAAAAAGCAAGGCAAGAGTGAAAGATTAGGGTGTCTTCTGTTTCCAGGAAGTTTTCTTGTTATAACACTTTTGTGGGTAAGCTGGGAGTTTGTTTGGACCCTGGGTGAGAACCTGGAGGCTGAGAGGTGTGTTAGAAGGAAAATGAATTTATATTGATTTTTATATATTAGTAACTTTGTATATATTTTTATATATGGTAACTTTGTATTTATATAACATTATTATATGTAACTGTATTTTTTGTAATATTTTGATTAAGTTGTTTCATTTTCTATACACTTAGAAATATTTTTAATATATTAAGCATTACAGCGGTACCTTGTGTTACGGACAGGATCCATTCTGGAGACCCGTCCGTAATGTGAAAAGCCCACAACTTGAAGTGCCGTGTCTGCGCAGGTCCGTGGCATGATTTGGCGCTTCTGCGCATGTGAGAGCAGCGAAACCCAGAAAGAACTCATTCCAGTACTTCTGGGTTGCCGCGGGACCAAGATGAAAACACACAACCTGAAGCGGATGTAACATGAGGTATGACTGTACAGTCATACCTCAGGTTGCATACGCTCCGTGTTGCGTACATTCAGGATATGCACCGCAACGATCCGAAAGTCCTCCGCAGAAGTGTTCTGCACATTTTGTGCAGGCGCAGAAGTGCTCAAATCGCGCTTCTTCTGGGTTTTTGGTTTTTTTTTACGTGCGTTCATGATACGCACACCCGGGTTACGTAGTGCGACCCCGGAACGGATTGCATGTGTAACCTGGGGTTCCACTGTATAAAAATTAAATCAGAAATCATCAGCTTAGTCTGATCTAGGTTCAACAACTTCCAAATGGAGAGAGAACCTATTGAAGATAACGAATTATCTCATCCTGGGTTTCTTCATGCTGATAAACATTTATAAATGTTGAATCATTTTGAATCCCTGTAGTAGAGCCAAATTCACCCCTGGAATGTAACAAGGGGGAGAGGGACCCCAAAGCACGCTTATCTTAAACCTAGTTCTCATTGAGGTGGTAAACCTGTTCTTGGTGTATACTATGTTTGACTTTAGATGCGGATTCACACAGCAGAATGTTGCTCCACTGGAAATAAATAAATCCCTTGCAGATAAAAAAAAAAAAGCCTAGCATGTCAAGACTAGAACCCTTTGCCTTGGACTGCTAGTTTTCTGAGTGCTAGGGATTTTGTGTCTATGTCTATGGAAGAGCATTGAATGATGTTAGTACTCAGTGACATTCTAAAAGTCACAACTTTGCCACCGGTGTGAGAACTAGACCTGCAAATCAATGCTGAAACGCCCTGGGTTTGAAACACAGCAGCTGTTGAGCAATCAGGCCTCAAAGCGAGTGGTTCATGGCCAGCAGTGAAAAACATTTTTATCAAATGACAAACTTATCAGAGAGAGTGATGGCTTGGTTGACACTTCATTGCATGAGCTGTATTTCAGAAAGAACTATGCAGCAGTGGTCAGGAAGACTTCTACCTCCTTGTCTGTTTCCCCTTATTGATATACGAGTACTAGTTAATTTTTCTTATTCTGCAGCTCTGTACAACAAAGGTCCATGATACAGACTAATGTAATTTCAGGCTAGGAGGGATTTTATCAAGATGTGAAGTGAAATATACTGAATATTCTTTTCTAACCAATTTCATAGTCATGTAATCTTATTGCAGTAGAAATATGGTGTATGGTTTTTTTAAAAAACAAACAAACAAACAAACATGCACCAGCAATTTGCTGGGTACTTTGGTGAGAAGGCTGGGAAGGGAATCCTGAGCACACACAATGTTCGCCAGTTTCCAAAAGAATCATTAGTGGAGAAGGCAGCTCTCCAGGATTGGCTGGACACCAAGGAGTGCTGGCTAGATTCTGATGAGTGGGCACCAGGAGAAGCGGGGTTGGAGACTGACTTGGAATAAGGTAATCTGTGAAGTGGGGAACATGTAACAGCTGCGAGATAAGAGTCAGAGGAACGAAAAGCTACAGGATTGGATAGTGATGAACAAGTGCGGGAGAAGGGAGAGGGGACAGGCTGGTGTCAAGGGCTTCTATACCTTCTCCTCCTGCCTCCACCTCTGCTGCTCCACTGTCTCCAAGGTCCAGAAGAGGGTTGAAGTGGGAGGAGACAGTGCTGGATTATGAAACAAGCAACAACGGATCAAAATAATATTGAGTTGATCTTGAACAAAAATTATAATCAAGTTCAATGTTACCCACGAGAGTGTGCACATGAGAGGGCCCCCAAGATTTTGATTGCCTAGGGGCCTCCACAGGGTTTAATCTGGCACTGGGGGGAGCAGAGGGTTACACACTGGTGGACTTGGTGGAGTCTTCAACTATTTGTGCACAGCTTGGAGGAGATACATAAGCTGAGGTTGGGGGCAGGACCTTTCTGTTGCAGCAACTGTCTAACTAGGTACACACCTAGCAGTAGCTGAGATGCATGGGACTGATGGACATGCCTTTTCCTAACTTGTAAGTGTACTTTTGACAATAAAGAGTCAATCCATTAGCCGCCATCCATCCTCCAGAATAACCAGAAGCCAATTTGTCTACAAAGCAGTTATTAAAATGACAAAGGTCATTCACTGCCTTCATTCTCCCTTGGTAGCTGAAACAGCCCTCTCTTTGAGTAAGACCAAAATCATAAAGAGTTAATTCATCACTCTGGGCATTTCAGTGCCTTGACAGCATCCTAGAGAACACATGCAAGGGCTGAGGAGACCACACACACCTGAGAGTGCTCTGCTCTGATGCCACCTCAGTTGCCCCACCTGCAGATGCCTACCCCCCCGAGCACCCCCCAGAGCTATGAGCACCTTGGGAGAGCTCAATTTGGCACTGCTGGACCCCTGGATATCCAAATACCCTTTGTATCTTTTGGGGGCTACACATCACCCTCATGTTTTCCCCAGAAACTCCTACAGCCATGGATCACTCTGTCTGAGTCGAATCCGCCATCATCTGCAGTAACCCAGAAGTTCCACCACGGTAGCCTGGAAAACCTGTGCTGAAAGTCAGCTCTCACCTAATTTTCTATACTTAAAAAAGGGGGGGGAAGAGCCATAGTTCTCCATCTCTCCATATTTTCCACGCCCCACTGCATCTTTGAATGATTTAACAAAAGCCTCCCAGCTCTCTGTAGTTTTCCAATGCCATAGTTTTTCCTGGATAGATAACCACCCTACTTGTCTGCCCATCCTACAAGTCATTTGGTAACTAGAAGGTGTACACTATAGGGAGAAGTCTTGCCCACCTATTGCTGCTCAGAGGAGGTGTGAGCCCTTCCCTCACATATTGTTGATCCATTTAGGGGAGGATATTTCATCCAATAGACTGAAATCAATATACTTATCAGCATCACAAAAGACCTGGGTTGGGTTTATATCAATGACACCAACATATTGATATTGATACAATCTATTTAAGAGAAATAGACCAAACAGGAAAGGAGGAGGAGTGGCGTTATATGTCAGGGATGTGTATACCTGTGAAGAGATCCATGATTTAAAACTCCAAAGCCAAATTGAGAGTATCTGGGTCAAAATTAAGGGAGAGAAAAATAACAGTGATCTCATGGTGGGAGTTTACTATAGATCCCCAAGCCAAACTGAGGACATAGATGATGCCTTCCTGGAACAGATGACCAAGCATTCAAAAGGAAATGAGATAGTAGTAATGGGGGATTTCAACTATCCTGATATTTGTTGGATGTCAAACTCAGCCAAGAGCATAAGGTCGAACAGATTCCTCACGGGCCTTGCAGACAATTTCATTGTCCAGAAAGTGGGAGAAGCAACAAGAGGATCAGCCATTTTAGATCTGGTTCTAACCAATAGTGATGACCTGGTTAGTGGGGTAGAAGTGGTAGGATCATTAGGTGGGAGTGATCATGCTCTTCTGGAGTTTATTATACATCAGAAAGGAGCAACCAAGCATACTAAGACTCAAATTCTAGACTTTAAGAAAGCCGACTTCAGAAAACTTAGGGAAATGCTGGGTGTGATCCCATGGTCAGTAATACTAAAAGGGAAGGGAGTTCATGATGGATGGGAGTTTGTTAAAAGGGAGATATTAAAAGCACAACTTCAAGCAGTACCAATGAGACGAAAACATGGAAGGTGCCTAAAGAAGCCAGGGTGGCTATCTAATGAACTTTTAACTGAGTTAAGATTTAAAAGGGATATGTACAAGAAATGGAAAAAGGGGGAAACCACCAGAGAGGAATTCAAACAAATAGCCAGCACATGTAGAGACAAAGTCAGAAAAGCTAAAGCACAGAATGAACTCAGGCTTGCTAGAGAGGTTAAAAGCAATAAAAAGAGTTTTTATGGGTATGTCCGTAGCAAAAGGAAGAACAAGGAAACAGTGGGGTCACTTAGAGGAGAAGAAGGTGAAATGCGAACAGGGGACGCAGAAAGGGCAGAACTCCTCAATACCTTCTTTGCCTCAGTCTTCTCCAAAAAAGAAAACAATGCCCGACCTGAAGAATATGGAGCAGATGATTCAGCAGGGGAAACACAGCCCAGAATAAGTAAGGAGGTAGTACAAGAACACTTGGCTAGTTTAGATGTATTCAAGTCTCCAGGGCCAGATGAACTACATCCCAGAGTATTAAAAGAACTGGCAGAGGTAATTTCAGAACCACTGGCAGTAATCTTTGAGAATTCTTGGAAAACAGGTGAAGTCCCAGCAGACTGGAGGAGGGCAAATGTTGTCCCTATTTTCAAAAAGGGGAAAAGAGAGGACCCAAACAATTACCGCCCAGTCAGCCTGACATCAATACCAGGAAAGATTCTAGAGCAGATCATTAAGCAAACGGTCTGTGAGCACCTAGAAAGGAACGCTGTGATCACTAAAAGTCAGCATGGGTTTCTGAAAAATAAGTCATGTCAGACTAATCTGATCTCATTTTTTGACAGAATTACAAGCCTGGTAGACGAAGGGAACACTGTGGATGTAGCCTATCTTGATTTCAGCAAGGCCTTTGACAAGGTGCCCCATGATATTCTTGTAAAGAAGCTGGTAAAATGCGGGCTAGACAATGCTACCATTCAGTGGATTTGTAACTGGCTGACTGACCGAACCCAAAGGGTGCTCATCAATGGCTCCTCTTCATCCTGGAGAGAAGTGACTAGTGGGGTGCCACAGGGTTCTGTCTTGGGCCCAGTCTTATTCAACATCTTTATCAATGACTTGGATGATGGGCTTGAGGGCATCCTGATCAAGTTTGCAGATGACACCAAATTGGGAGGGGTGGCTAATACCCTAGAGGACAGGATCACACTTCAAAATGACCTTAACAGATTAGAGAACTGGGCCAAGGCAAACAGGATGAATTTTAACAGGGAGAAATGTAAAGTACTACACTTGGGCAAAAAAAATGAAAGGCACAGATACAGGATGGGTGATACCTGGCTTGAGAGCAGTACAAGTGAAAAGGATCTAGGAGTCTTGGTAGACCACAAACTTGACATGAGTCAACAGTGTGATGCAGCAGCTAAAAAAGCCAATGCAATTCTGGGCTGCATCAATAGGAGTATAGCATCTAGATCAAGGGAAGTAATAGTACCACTGTATTCCGCTCTGGTCAGACCTCACCTGGAATACTGTGTCCAGTTCTGGGCACCACAGTTCAAGAAGGATATTGACAAGCTGGAACGTGTCCAGAGGAGGGCAACCAAAATGGTCAAAGGCCTGGAAACGATGCCTTATGAGGAACGGCTTAGGGAGCTGGGTATGTTTAGCCTGGAGAAGAGAAGGTTAAGGGGTGATATGATAGCCATGTTCAAATATATAAAAGGATGTCATATAGAGGAGGGAGAAAGGTTGTTTTCTGCTGCTCCAGAGAAGCGGACACGGAGCAATGGATTCAAACTACAAGAAAGAAGATTCCACCTAAACATTAGGAAGAACTTCCTGACAGTAAGAGCTGTTCGACAGTGGAATTTGCTGCCAAGGAGTGTGGTGGAGTCTCCTTCTTTGGAGGTCTTTAAGCAGAGGCTTGACAGCCACCTGTCAGGAATGCTTTGATGGTGTTTCCTGCTTGGCAGGGGGTTGGACTGGATGGCCCTTGTGGTCTCTTCCAACTCTATGATTCTATGATTCTATGATTCTATGATTCTATGATAGTCTGTGCTCCTTGAACATCATGTTTAGAGGGGGGCTCACCACCCTAGCAGGGTGGACAGGGCTTGCAGGAAGGTTAATTGGCTCATTAAAGGCCATGTTTTGGGTTATGATGGAACTTATTCACTTTGATCTCCCTCATCTGTTTCACAATGATGCTGTGTGTCTTTGTGTGGCACGATGCAAGCTCTTCCTTGAGGATCTGTAAAAAGCTCTTTTTGAGCTTCTGTTTGTTTTGAGGAGGAGGTGTACTAGCTAGAGCTAATTGCTTCCAGTGGCTGTTGGTTAGGGCAAGAAAGTCAGGGCATAGGCAAACTCAGCCCTCCATATGTTTTGGGACTACAACCCCCATCATCCCTGACCACTGGTCCTGTTAGCTAGGGATGATGGGAGTTGTAGTCCCAAAACATCTGGAGGGCCGAGTTTGCCTATGCCTGAGTTAAGGGGTAATCAAACGAGGTAGTGTTGGGTTAAGGGCACTCTTCATCACCTTTCATTCTGTGTGGGTAATTGGGGGTGCTCTTATTCTTGGCATGCATCCTGTGGTGAATGCTGAACTGGCGGGACCACAGTGCACATCCCAAGACCAGATTCCAATGGTATTCAGAGCAAGGAGGCTCCTCCAATCCATTCTTCCAATACCACAGGTGAAGCCTGTCAACTTTCTCAGGTCTTATGTTTTATTGATTGATGCCCCAATCACTCATATGCTCTCTGTTGCAAAATACCTTTAAAGGGTTTCCAATACAATTGTTTCTTAACAAATGTTAAAATAAAAGCAAATTCTATTTAAAGAGAAAGAGAAAATACACACATGCAGGTTTGGCTTGTGCTTACTGAATGGACTTTCAGTGTAAGGGATACTGCAAAAAACCTGTTAAGACATTTCCCCAGCATTTGTTTTAAAGCAGGGCTGGAGAATTTTTTTAATTCCAAGAGGCACATTCCCTCCTGGGAAACTTTCCAGGGGCCACAGGCCAGTGATGGGAGAGGCCCGAGGCAAAAGTGAGGGGAGCATCAGAAGTATCTCTCATCTTTGTACAGTTTGTACAAATCTTTCTACAAGCAAGAGTCATTATTACAGTTCACAGAAACATTCTAGCTTGGAATAAATATGACGGAGGGTGTGGAGCTGAACCATTGGGGGTCAGGATGGGGTAGAAATCTGGTACAATTACCATTCAATGGCAAACTCACATGCCTCATACTTCCCAAAACAATATGTGCACTGAACCTAAGATGTCATTTGGGGTCCTTCTGCACTTTTCTGAATTTGCAATGCATCTCTTCAGCTCTGTAATGTGTACAAAATTGCAAATACTAGGGTAAAGTGTGCAGACAAATGCATATATTAGTGAACATAGCATACAAAAATGAATTATGTTGTGAAAATTCCTTTGTAGAGTTGCTTACAAAAATGTGAAAGTCAGGAGATATTTTTCACTAAAATGTGTATGAATTTTCATAAGAACTTTTGTTTTCTTTAATGCAAACTGTTGTAGAAATGTGCAGAATTGAACTTAAGTTTGGGGAAATGAAAAATAGAGAGAAACTGAAATTGGCAAATTTGCCCATCCCTAATTGAGGGGTGTAGGTTGGGGTTAGTGGGGTGTCCTCAGAAGTGAGGAGAGTCTAGAGGGCAATATTGAAAAGCCTGGGATGCCCCCCCCATTTTAAAGTCTAAAAAACACAACACAAAACCCTCACTAGCACTGAGTCCCCTCTTTCTTTATAGAAATCTAAATGTTTTTTTGAAGTGAGGTGGTATGGTATAAGACTCCTGAAAATGGCTTCCATGTTAATGGTTGGTGGGACAGCTGATCTTTTATTTTTTGGGGGGGGGATTAACTCACAGTGTTGGCGCTAAATGTAAACCACTGTAATAAGTTCAGTAGCTGTGGCTTTAAACTTGTAACATGAATCTAGACCGTAATCAGTGATACCTTTATGTAGCAGCAGCAAGACGCGTACACGTTAGCTCAGTGAAGTTGAGTTTATTTAAAGAACACAAAGAAAACAACCAAGCCTTCAGACTGGAGCTCCCTGCACTAACGGCATCTCACTACTCTGTTGATGACTCAGCTGCCTCTACAGCGTGCTTCCTCCTGCCTTTATCACCACGTGAGAACACCACCCTCTGACGTCTCTTAATTGACGTCAACTTCCCCTCTCTTGTAACCCACCCCTCCTACGCTCCTGCACGCTGAGGGGTGGGGTATCATGCTCTGAAGAACTATATTCCGACACATCCTATGTCTCTCTGGGCTGAAAACTCTCTCCTGCACTTTCTGCTGCAATTCTCTTATCAAGTCAGACGTGCTCACTAGTTTGCTCTAGCCTGACACTTTATCACCCAAGCCACCAGCCTGGACCCCTCCATCATGTTTTTTCTCAGTCTCTGACTTCATCAAATCCTTGTTCACTTGTTTTCACTTTTGAGCAAATTATATATCACCCCCTTGCAGCTTTTTTGGTTGTGGATCCTTTCATCTCTCATCGTAATGTTCAATAATGGTTTTTCTATTTGCTGTGCCTTTTCACTGGCTTTCCCTTTTGAAAGCAAGATCTGACCTTTCCTTTTGTATTCTCCGTTAGCTGAAAAACATGTTGTTCATGAATTTAATTGACACACACACACACACACACAGTTTGGCAACTTTATTTATATGTGGATGCATACATGCATTTTTATTTGCTTGGTTTCCTGCTCTAATTCCTGCATCTTTTGGGAAGCAAAAATTTTTCTGTGCTTGTTTCCAATTATTATTGAATCCTTGACCATTTCAGTGGAAGACAGAGCATAGGGGATACATCCAATTAAGTTATGTGCAGAACAGACCCATTGAAATTAATCAACCTAGTTTAATCACACCATTAATTCCAATAAGACTACTCTGAGCAGGACTACAATTGACTGCAACCCTTAGTCGTGTTTCTTCATTTCAGTGGGTCCACGCTGAGTAGTGGTGGCCAAATCTGTCAGTTGCAGTTTCTCTGTTTGTCTTTCTTTCAGTGTTAAGTTCTCCATATCACTTTCCTTTAAAAAACACACACACACACACACACAAAAACTCCTCATGAAAAATCACCAGCATTTTAGTGCAGATGTCTCCTAATACACATTTTTGTATGCCGTTTTCCCCAATATACATATTTTTGGAAAGTATTCCCCCCCAATATAATACATTTTTGTATCTTCATAATAAATACAGTCCCTGAATGTTGCAATGCAATTCTCAGCAGCTGTTATTGATCAAGATGTGCACTGAGAGAAATATACATCTGAATATTATTATAAGGAGAAATCTGTATTAAAACACATCTTTTAAAACACATTTTACTGTATACCATGTTTCCCCCTTTTTAAGACACCGTCTTATAATTTTTCCCCCTCAAAAAAACACAGGGGGGCTTATTTTCGGGGGGATGTCTTATTTTTATTACGTCAGTATGGTATGGCACAGCCTCCCCCTGCGGCGGCACCACGGCTTACTTTTGGGGTACGTCTTACTTCTCACAAAGGTAAAAAAAACCTGCCATGGCTTACTTTATGACTACATATTAAAAAAGGGGAAACAGGGTATATAGGAATGATTTTTATAAAGCAAATAAAGTAACTTCACTTTAATGTGAAAACAGGACTGAATTATACATAGCAACAAAATGTTACAGTTCGGAATGCAATAGCACTATCCCATACTCTCTCCCCTTGGGTTTCCCATTTTCCTCCCTCCCAAAAGCCATTCTGTGGCCTCATTGGATGCTTTTAGAGATCCCTAGGGTTTTTTCTCATAAAGATTTTTTATACTATTGTGCAGGACTACGTAAGCCTTGGGTTGTGCCCAAGGCTAGTCCTACTAAAAGTAGACCCTGGAAAATAATGGCTATAAGTCACTTGGATCCTTTGGACTTCATTGCTTGCAGTGTGGTAGGATTAATCCACTCTGGAGACTTTCCTATGTCTGTAAATTCCATTCACTTTGTCCAAAAGGGGGAAACGTTGCAGTCATTTTAAAATGCTCCATTATAGTGAACGGGGGAACACAGAGATAAATTTTACAGATAGTGGTTCAGAACCCAAATTACACACTGAAGTGGAGAGAGCGTAGGGTGTCTTAAGTGGCAGGTCATAATTTTTTTAAAATGGTCCATGCACACTCACACTATAAGCCACAGTTTGTATGTGAAATGATCCTGTTTAAAGGAAACAAACGATGTAGGTTTAGGAATCACTCCCCCTTAACACAACTTTTCTCAGTCATCCCTCACAATAGCATTGACTTTAGAGACTACTTTCTATTTTGTCTGGGTGAGTCCTAATGTCTTCATAGCACTTTTTATATGGATCCCAAATCCAATATATTTAATCCAATCCAATATTCAACAAGATGACAGCTTCACTATGCATTCTCATTAAATCCTTCCCATCAGCTCTTTTTTGCTTACCCTTCCATTCTGGTCTCTATATTGGCATGTCAGTATTTTTAGATAGTTCACTGGGAAATTTACAGTGCACATTCAAGTCAAGAAATAATATTCTACAACGCCATGGCTCTGTTCTTAAATAAGACGTTCATGACTTTCCCTTCAGGCACATACATTAGTATTACAATGCAACCCTCCCATTCAGGTTTATTTTTAACTTCTCTCTGTCCCCCCCCCCCGCCCATGTAATCTCCGATACTCACTTTAGGGGGGGCGGGAAATAGCACTATATCAAAAGGAGATATTAAACTCAAGCGTTTGGCAAATGGTTGAAAGTAAGCACTCAGCTACAGGAAAAAAAACAACCCTAGAGGTTTCTTTTGTAAAGTTCCACCTTGGCTATTCACTCCAATGTAGCATTTTGGAATTTCATTATTTCTTTATTTATTTGTAACATGGAGTTGTTTCATTCTGACAGATATGAGCTGGCCTCTCACCAGTTTGCTTCCTTGAAGCGAAGCTTCTGGGAGCCTTGTGTCCTGAAGCAACAGTGAGATTTCATCTAGTTCAACAGTGTCACACCATTTTTAGCTTTGTGTTTCATCAAATGCTCATGAACTTTTTTCAGCAAAACATTTTGAAGAGTGCAAAAGAGTTCACAGAAAAATAGACCTTGTACTGTTTTGTCACCGCGACGGGGTGAGCTCCTGTTGCTTGGTCCCTGCTCTTGCCAACCTAGCAGTTCGAAAGCACGTCAAAGTGCAAGTAGATAAATAGGTACCACTCTGGAGGGAAGGTAAACGGTGTTTCCGTGTGCTGCTCTGGTTCACCAGAAGCGGCTTAGTCATGCTGGCCACATGACCTGGAAGCTGTACGCCGGCTCCCTCGGCCAAGGCAGGAGCAGGAGGAGAAGGAGCAGGCCACTGAAGCTGCATGATGCTTGGCTCCGCACTTGGCCTCCTCAGCCTCCGTTGAACATTGGGGGGTGGCCCCCTCCCAAAAAATATTCAGGGGACCCAAAAGGGCTCAACTCCCAGGAGATGGTGCCGCTGCATCAGAGTCTGCTGTTATAGTAACCTAGGCTCTGGACCACACCCACATCCCAGATGTGTGCACTGTGCATTCGGGCAACAATCAAACAACATCACTCACTGCATTCAGACAACCACTCTCTTACCTATAGGCAGATATCTAACAGGACAAACTGATGCAGGCAAAAACAAAAAAACCAAAACCCAACCACAAACTCTTGCTAGCTGGGATAGAAGATCAGACAGAGGTCACGATCATGCCACCACCCCCCTCCTTCCTTACTTCCCCTGTATGTTCCATCACCTCATCTAGCTCAGTTCCCAATGAATGCAGTTGGACAGCCCCCACATCCTCACTAGTTAAAAAGAGAATCTAAGACAAAGGTGAGGAGCTTTCTTCCAGCCCAAAAGCTGCATTTCCTCTTGGGCAGCTTTCTGAGGGCCACATGCCAATGGTGAGTTGGGCCAAACATAAAAGTGTGCAGGACTATGGATGCACATGCTACCTTTGTACAGTAAACCTTTCACACTCTATCCTTCCTCCAAACAAGCAAGAGGCCTTATTAAACACAGTCCAGCCAGGCAGAAACACAAAAGGAAGAGGGGAAGGGTAAAATAGGATCAAGGGGTATAATCTCAGGAGAATCCCAATGGACACAAAGTAAGTTCCACACCCTTGGATCCAGGGGCCTACTGGACTCTTCCAATTCTATGATTTGAGGAGTGGACTTTGGACTTAACTTCTAGTGTCCTTGGGTGGTGGAAGTCACATTTACTCACTTCCTGATTCAACCCTTTCACCTTCCAACTTAATGCAGGCATCCCATTCATTCCCTTCCCCTGCAACCACCATGAATGGCTTGCTCAAGACAATCATCCATGGTAGTGGCTAATAATAAATAAGCCTCATGATACCTTGCATGAGCTATTTCTAAGAGCTTGTTGGTGTTCCATTTGTCTATACTTAAAGTATTTCCTGAGTCTAAATCATTGCTTTTCCACAGCCCTTAGGGATACCTTAAGCATGAAAGACACTATTAAAAAAACAGCAAGAAAACCTCTTTCAATCCTATTCTAGTCTAAAACAGCATTTTAAAGTCCTTTTATCACAGAATGAGGCAGACATCAAATTGTGCCCTGGAACACCAATTTAAAGTTTTCATCAAAGAACCCAACAATGTGTGTTTGGTATATTTTAACATAATTCAAGAGCACTAAAAGCATACAGCTGACTTTAGGGGGAGAAGACAGGAGCTGGGTGTGTGAGAGAGATGTTGTAGCATATTCCACCCCCACCTCCATTTGAGTTTCAGTACATTACATGATTGGTCTGAGATCTTACGAACAAAGGAAAGAGATAGAACTAACAGAGCCTGTCTTGGGTTGTTTGAACTTAGTAAAATAAGAGCTTATTGCAGTTGTTTTGGTTCAGAAAGGTCCCTCCCACATCTCCCCCATAATGTGTGAGGCCAGCCAAATACCTGAAGAACAAAAGAGGCAGAAAAAACCTTATAGGGCTTAATGGTTTCAAGACCAAAGCTGGATCATTGAACAATACATGATTGCAAAGAAGGAAGGATGCAGGGTCTGAACTGGTGTTGCAGCAAACAGGCAAAAGACAGCACCAGAACTCATCAAATACTTATAATATTCCTCTGTTATGATCCCAAAAGACACACCCACATTGTCAAAAGCACTAGTACCCAGCCTCTGCCTTGTGCCAAAGATAGGGAGATCTGGGGAGTCCAAAAATTGCACATTCTGATATGATCCATGTCCCCCAAAGGCAAATTGTAATGAAGCTTTCTTTGGGTTTTGAGATTTAATGCATTAACAGAGCACTTACAACAACAACAACAACAACAACAACAACAACAACAACAACAACAACAACAACTTATTCTCAGCCCTTCACCATAAGGTCCAAGGACATGTTGTAACAACTTCACCATAAGGTCCAAAGGCATGTTGTAACAACATACAATACTGACAAAAAGCTTTAAAACAAATCAGTCACAATACTAGGGTGTGTCCTTAAAAAGTATTCATCACATGTGTTTATTTAGCATATGACAGAAACCACATAATGAGGGTGCCACATGCACTTGTGAGAAAAGGAATTCCACAGCAGAATGCACTCTCCCAGGCTGCCACCACCCTAGACCTTTTAACTCATGAGAGGATCTGTAGGGAAGGTGGAGGTTTTTCAAATATCTGGGACGTACCGGTAAATCACTTTGCGCTTTAAATGATCTGACTGTATGGGAGAGGGAGCATATCTAAAGCCTTGCCTTGCCAGGATTGAACTAACAAATAGGAAATTTGTGGTTAGGATTAAAGGTAAAGGTAAAGGGACCCCTGACCGTTAAGTCCAGTCGTGACCGACTCTGGGGTTGCGGTGCTCAGCTCACTTTACTGGCCAAGGGAGCCAGAGTACAGCTACCAGGTCATGTGACCAGCATGACTAAGTTCTGGTGAACCAGAGCAGCGCATGGAAACGCTGTTTACCTTCCCGCTGGGGAAGGTATTTATCTACTTGCACTTTGACATGCTTTTGAACTGCTAGGTTGGCAGGAGCAGGGACCAAGCAACGGGAGCTCACCCCTTCGCGGGGATTCAAACCGCCGACCTTCTGATCGGCAAGCCCTAGGCTCTGTGGTTTAGACCACAGTGCCACCTGTGTCCCACGTTGTTAGGGTTATCGCTCTACAATTTCCCCCTCCCAGTGGTCCCAATGGTGAAGTCAAAATCTTCCTTCTATGCATACCCTGTTTCCCCTTTTTTTAATACGTAGTCATAAAGTAAGCCATGGCAGGTTTTTTTAATCTTTGTAAGAAGTAAGATGTACCCCAAAAATAAGCCGTGGTGCCGCCATTGTTCCCATCGCCTCCTCAGCCCCTCCTGCTTAGCGCGTGCGTTGGGGGGGGAGACGCCTCTTCCTGCCCCGCCTGTTCCCCATGTGCAGGGAGCCAGCGAACCAGCGAGAGGCGCGCGCGGGGGGGGGAAACGCGCCTCTTGCAGAGTTCTGCCCCGCCTGCTCAGCGCGCAGGGGGAGGCTGTACCGTACCATACTGACGTAATAAAAATAAGACATCCCCCCGAAAATAAGCCACCCTGTGTTTTTTTGAGGAAAAAAAATTATAAGACGGTGTCTTAAAAAGGGGGAAAGACGGTACCTGCTGAGTGGAGGACTTTGGGCTTTACATTTTTAGCGGCACCCTGTGCAACACCAAAACTCAGCCCCCCCCTCATGTTCCATTGCAAGATCACAATGAACTTTGGCCGTGGCCTCACCCTGCCTAAGGCTGGGCCAGTTCTGCATTGCTCTCCTCTATATAAAAACCCTCCAGGTATTTGAAGAGTGCTTTCATGACCCTGCAGTAAATGATGCATCAGTCATTATCTCACTTTTGGGTAACAACTTTGGCATTTTTCTGAGGAAATTGAAAATATGAGGCTCTCCCTTTGCCTTCTCTTTCCCTCTCTATTCCCAGAAGGTTTCAGTCTCCTATTATTATTTTTAATGGACCCTCCTTCCGCATGGATGTATACATGCAATGGAGCCAATCTACATATGGTCTTCTTCTGAATGAAAATACCAAATAATTGACTAGGAGTTCTTTCCCTTCATCTTTCTTTTTTTTCAGGTTAAGCTAGTGGGAGAGCCTCCTTTCAGCTTCCATTATCCACTCTATGAAAGCTGAGCTGAGAGAGAAATGTTGTGAGGTGAGCAGGGGTAAGACAGCTAAACAAGAAAGAAAATGGTCCATCTGAGAGGGAGAAATTGGCAAACGAGACACTTTGGATTCCAGACTGGCTCTCTCTCTCCCCCCTCCCTCTCTCTCTCCCTCTCTCTCTCTGTTTGCCCCCCCCCCATTAAAAAAGAAGGGTGGTGCAGGTGAGTAATGATTCAGTTAGGCCTGCAGACCTGGCACTGCAGCTGGAGCAACATTTTATTGTGCATCAGTAAAGAAATATGACATTTATCACTTTGGAAAGAGCTGTGCCACTTTCCTCCCCAAGACCAAATTTGAGAATCCTTATATTGAGGATCTGAGAGCCAGAGGAAAGAGAGCTTAATGACTTCCAGGGGTTGGGTATTCAGGTGCTGGAAACTGGCACTTGTGCCATGGGTTGAGCAAAGCCCAGAGGGATTGGGATGGATAAATCTGACATTTGGTTTCTCTAAGTTCTTTACTTTTACAATTTGTCACATTTCTGCACCAACATTTTTTTAAAGTTCATGAAAATTTGTTCTTATTTCAGAGCATTCCCCCTCATATAATGTAGTTTTTGTATGTTACTTTCACTGATATGTGTATTTCTGTGACACTTTCCCCTAGTAAACTGCCCTTGAAACTGTCCCAGAAACTCCAGCGGGTGCAGAATGCTGCAGCGAGGCTCCTCACGGGGTCCTTGCCATGGGAGCATATTCACCCAGTGCTTTACCAACTGCACTGGCTCCTGGTGGAGTACCGGGTCAGGTTCAAGGCGCTGGTTTTGACCTTTAAAGCCCTATGCTGCCTAGGACCCTCATACTTCCGGACTGCCTCTCCTGGTATGTCCCACAGAGGACCTTAAGGTCCATGAATAATAATAGTTTAAGGGTCCCGGGCTCAAAAGAAGTCAGACTATCCTCCACCAGGGCCAGGGCTTTTTCAGTGATGGCTCCGACCTGGTGGAATGCTCTGTCCCACGAAACTAGGGCCCTGCAGGACCTGATCTCCTTCCGCAGGGCCTGTAAGACAGAGCTATTCCATCTGGCCTTCAAAGCCTGATTCGTCATTCCTTTTTCCCCTTCCCTTCCCTTCCCTTCCTTTTTTTTTTTTTTTTGAAGAAACCTTTTCTGAGACCCTACATTTAAACCCTTCCCTGGTCTCCTTACTGGCCCTAGCAGAAATAACTTGGCCAGTTAGCCCTGGTGATGTTCATTTATGTTGTATTTGATGCTGTTTTTAACTTTTTCTTTTTTCTTTTTAAGCCATTTTTAATCAATGTTTTATATTTGTTGTTAGCTGCCCTGAGCCTGGTTTTTAATCGGGAAGGGCGGGGTATAAATAATTTATTATTATTATTATTAGTAGTAGTAGTAGTAGTAGTAGTAATATAAGTATTCATATGCATATTGTTTGGTTAGAACTACATCGTGCAAATTTCTAAGTATGGCTGTGTTTCAGTTCACAGATTGCTTTGGGAAATATTAATTTAGTCTGCATTAAAAAGCAAATTGAACCAAATTTCTCTCCCACCTCTTCAGAGGGAAAGTCTTGTTAAGTAGGTTACAGTGAGACAGAGCGGGGGAAGGAGAGGGGAGAGAGAGTCTTATAGCACCTTAAAAATTATTTCAAAAAATAGCATAAGCTTTGGTGGTAAGACAGACCTCAGATGACTTATGACAGGTTAAGCCATTTATAACAGAAAGTTCCAGATGAAACCCATTTTGTATCCGATGACCAGTGAAGCAAGTTTTGTGAACAAGTGTGTTCTATTTCCAAGGGGCTATTCTGAGGGACTATATTTACCTTGGAGCCTGTGTTTGAAGGCTCCCAGGCTTTGCTGGCCTTGGTGACAGTCATGAGTTCCTGATGAGATATAGTTGTCAAGTAACCACAAGGACGTCATGAAGGCTGGAGAGCAAAAAGGGTTTAAAACTATGTGACTGAGAGATAAGACAAACACAAATGTGTGTAAAGCCATCTGTCTGCCTCTGTCGCTGCCTGCTTTACTACTACAATCAACACTAAATGAACATAAATTAATTCAGTATATGTGCATGGACTATATCTATCTTTCTTTACTTCTGACCTTTCTGTTTCATCCTATTTTATAAACATACAGTAGAATTTTTTAATATAATGAAATGCTTACAATTGGAAGAACTACCCTTGTTTTGGGTTTGTCTTTTGGTCTATTGTTTGTTATTTAGATGTGTTTTGCAGAATGACACCCCAACTGGTAGACCTGAGAAGATATGAGTGATTCTGGCTTTATTGGGGACCTATGTAGGGTTGCCATATGTCAGATTTCCCCAGACACGTCCTCGTTTTCAGGCCTAAAATGCCAGACAAAATGTCCAGGTTCTTTTTGCATGGCATTCCCAGCCTTTTCCAACAGGGTCGGTTGCGGCAGAGAGAGGACTTGGCCAGCCAGGCCACCTCCACCTGCACTGGGAGGCCCTGGGGCCTGGTAGGCGCAACAAGCGAGGCGCCTCTGGTGGAGCTTCAAGGGTGTGGCTAAGGTGGGCGTGGCTAAGGCGGCGAGGTGAGGCAGGACCATCCACAAGCGAGCAGGCAGAGTCCTGGCTCTCCACTGGCTGCTGTTGCCGCTGCCCTCCATTGTAGTGACTGAGTGCTATGCACCAGATTCAAGACTGAGGTGGGCAGAGCGTTCCAGGAGCACCTCTCTTGCTCAGAGCAGCGGAGCCCCATGGGAGCCCTATGAGGGGCCATGGGGAGGGTGCAGGGCAGAGCCTACCACTTCCAACGTGCCTCCAGGAGCCCTGGTGGGGCCAAGAGCAGTGGGGGGGGGCACAGCTGAGGCTGGCCAAGGAGGGCGCCACTGGACAGGCACCCATGCCTGTGACGTCCCTCCCGGAGGGTCGCTTCAAAATCTGCAAAGCTGCTTGCAGTCCTTGAGGCAAAGCTGAGATGGAAGGTCAGGGAAGAGTGCCGCTGAACTGGGCTGCAACACCCCAGCTACTCTTGGGAGAAATGGAGGCCAGATTATAGAGGGACCTCGGTGCCTCTTCATTTCTGGCTAAACAGGGCCCCCATCACTGCAGGACCTTGTCAGTGGGCTGCTTCTTTCCCCAATCCTAAACCCCGCCAGATCCATGAGGGAGTGGAGAGAAAGGCGGCCCTTCTCCCTCCCTCCCCTGCCACTGGTGGGCAGCACTGAAGCGGGAACAAGGTTTATGAGGAGAGAGAGAGAGAAGCAGTGGAGGAGATGCATGCCTGGAAGAAGCGGACCATTTGGATCCCTTCCAGTCGGGATTCAGACCTCATCATGGGACTGAAACTGCCTTGGTCGCACTGGTCAATGATCTCCGGCGGGCTAGGGACAAAGGTGAGAGCTGTTTCCTAGTTCTGCTGGATCTCTCAGCGGCTTTTGACACCATCGACCATAACATCCTTCTGGACCGTCTAGAGGGGTTGGGAGCTGGGGGCACTGTTATACAGTGGTTCCACTCCTTCCTCTTGGGCCGTGTTCAGAAAGTGGTGGGGGGGGGATGAGTGTTCAGACCCCTGGGCTCTCACTTGTGGGGTACCTCAGGGTTCTGTCCTCTCTCCCATGCTTTTCAACATCTATATGCAGCCGCCGGGAGAGATCATCAGGGGGTTTGGACTGGGTGTTCATCAGTATGCAGATGATACCCAGTTCTACCTCTCTTTCAAATCAGAACCAGTGAAGGCGGTGAAGGTCCTGTGTGAGTGTCTGGAGGTGGTTGGAGGATGGATGGTGGCTAACAGATTGAGGTTGAATCCTGACAAGACAGAAGTACTGTTTTTGGGGGACAGGAGGCGGGCAGGTGTGGAGGACTCCCTGGTCCTGAATGGGGTAACTGTGCCCCTGAAGGACCAGGTGCGCAGCCTGGGAGTCATTCTGGACTCACAGCTGTCCATGGAGGCACAGGTTAATTCTGTATCCAGGGCAGCAGTCTACCAGCTCCATCTGGTACGCAGGCTGAGACCCTACCTGCCCACAGACTGCCTCATCAGAGTGGTACATGCTCTGGTTATCTCCCACTTGGATTACTGCAATACGCTCTACGTGGGGCTACCTTTGAAGGTGACCCAGAAACTACAACTAATCCAGAATGCGGCAGCTAGACTGGTGACTGGGAGCCGCCGCCAAGACCGCATAACACCGGTCTTGAAAGACCTACATTGGCTCCCAGTACAATTCCGAGCACAATTCAAAGTGTTTGTGCTGACCTTTAAAGCCCTAAATGGCTTCGGTCCAGTATACCTGAAGGAGCGTCTCCACCCCCATCGTTCTGCCTGGACACTGAGGTCCAGTGCCGAGGGCCTTCTGGCGGTTCCCTCACTACGAGAAGCCAGGTTACAGGGAACCAGGCAGAGGGCCTTCTCAGTTTTGGCACCCGCCCTGTGGAACGCCCTCCCACCAGATGTCAAAGAGAAAAACAACTACCAGACCTTTAGAAGACATCTGAAGGCAGCCCTGTTTAGGGAGGCGTTTAATGTTTAATAGTTAAAGGTAGATAGCCGTGTTGGTCTGTCATAGTCAAAACAAAATAAAATAAAAAAATTCCTTCCAGTAGCACCTTAGAGACCAACTAAGTTTGTTCTTGGTATGAGCTTTCGTGTGCATGCACACTTCTTCAGATACCAATTTAATGTTTAATAGATTATTGCATTTTAATGTTCTGTTCGAAGCCGCCAAGAGTGGCTGGGGAAATCCAGCCAGATGGGCGGGGAATAAATTATTATTATTATTATTATTATTATTATTATTATTATTATTAGGTGCCACCAACGCCTCTCAGGAGGCGGGGAAGAGGCAGAGAAAAGGCACACATGCTCCTTCGCTCAGTGTGTTTCCTAAGCTTGGCCACCGGACTTGCCACATGCCTCTGCTGCCCAGCCTCCCTCCCTCCCTGCCAGCTCTCCTATTCCACCAGCTGCCTCTACAAGACCCGGGAGGAGGGCGGTGGCAGGAACATGTCTGGTATGTGGGTCAAGAAGAAGAGTTTGAGGTGTCTCTGTCCACTTTCCTTGGGTCACGGTGCACATAGCCTGAGGCCTTGGGGGGGGGTGTCGCGAAGCATAATGGCGACTGGCAGGAAGTAACAAATAAATAATAAATAATAAACAAATACTGGCAGGAAGTAACAAACAAATAAAGGGGGTGTTTGTGGGTAAGTGGGTCTTCAAAATATGACAACCCTAAGTTCCAGCATGGGACCCAGGTGGCGCTGTGGGTTAAACCACAGAGCCTAGGGCTTGCTGATCAGAAGGTTGGCGGTTCGAATCCCTGCGACGGGGTGAGCTCCCGTTGCTTGGTCCCTGCTCCTGCCCACCTAGCAGTTCGAAAGCACGCCAAAGTGCAAGTAGATCAGTAGGTACCACTGCAGCAGGAAGGTAAACGGTGTTTCCGTGCACTGCTCTGGTTTTGCCAGAAGCGGCTTTGTCATGCTGGCCACATGACCTGGAAGCTGTATGCCGGCTCTCGGCCAATAAAGCGAGATGAGCGCTGCAACCCCAGCGTCGGACACGACTGGACCTAATGGTCAGGGGTCCCTTTACCTTTAAGTTCCAGCATAAAAGCTTTTTGCCCACATACAATAATTGTTGTTGTTGTTCAGTCGTTCAGTCGTGTCCGACTCTTCGTGACCCCATGGACCAGAGCACGCCAGGCACGCCTATCCTTCACTGCCTCTCGCAGTTTGGCCAAACTCATGTTAGTAGCTTCGAGAACACTGTCCAACCATCTCATCTTCTGTCGTCCCCTTCTCCTTGTGCCCTCAATCTTTCCCAGCATCAGGGTCTTTTCTAGGGAGTCTTCTCTTCTCATGAGGTGGCCAAAGTACTGGAGCCTCAACTTCAGGATCTGTCCTTCTAGTGAGCACTCAGGGCTGATTTCTTTAAGAATGGATAGGTTTGATCTTCTTGCAGTCCATGGGACTCTCAAGAGTCTCCTCCAGCACCATAATTCAAAAGCATCAATTCTTCGGCGATCAGCCTTCTTTATGGTCCAGCTCTCACTTCCGTACATTACTACTGGGAAAACCATAGCTTTAACTATACGGACCTTTGTTGGCAAGGTGATGTCTTTGCTTTTTAAGATGCTGTCTAGGTTTGTCATTGCTTTTCTCCCAAGAAGCAGGCGTCTTTTAATTTCGTGACTGCTGTCACCATCTGCAGTGATCATGGAACCCAAGAAAGTGAAATCTCTCACTGCCTCCATTTCTTCCCCTTCTATTTGCCAGGAGGTGATGGGACCAGTGGCCAAGATCTTAGTTTTTTTGATGTTGAGCTTCAGACCATACAATATCTTCAGCTTCAGATCATACAATAATAGAATCACAGAATTAGAAAGTTAGAAGTGATCCCAAAGGTCTAGATTCAAATTCATCAGATGCAGAAGAACAGACTAGTATGCAAAAGCTTATGCCAGGGGTAGGCAACCTAAGGCCCGGGGGCCAGATGCGGCCTAATTGCTTTCTCAATCCGGCCCGCGGACTGTCCCGAAATCAACGTGTTTTTACATGAGTAGAATGTGTCCTTTTATTTAAAATGCATCTCTGTGTTATTTGTGGGGCATAGGAATTTGTTCATTATTTTTTTTCAAAATATAGTCCGGCCCCCCACATGGTCTGAGGGACGGTGGACTGGCCCACTGCTGAAAAAGGTTGCTGACCCCTGGCTCATGCTATAAAAAGAAACAAACACGTTGGTCTTTAGGTTTCCACAGCACTTTTTGCAGACATACACACACACACACACACACAGAGAGAGAGAGAGAGAGAGAGAGAGAGAGAGAGAGAGAGAGAGAGAGAGAGAGATGGATAAGATAGCAATACCATGGAGGAAGCTAGGTTGAGGTTTTCTTCATGTAGGGAGGTATTTGCATTAAGATGGGAGACCACATCCCAATGCATCATCACCACCCACAGCCTGAAATGCAACAGCCATAGAAAATGCAATTGGATTCCACTTAATGTAGAAACTGATCATTTGCAGCCATAAAAATTGTTGTATATGGGTGTCTGCACACACACATGACACACACCTGCAATGAAGCATGCTGTTACTCAAGCACCTGCTTTTAGCATTGTGACACCAGTTTTCTGGGATTGCGTGCCAAGGCCCCAAGGCTCCACAGTTCCTTAGGGAAATGAATAACCACACATGGGCAATAACATTTTAAGTTTTGGCTTGAATAACGTCACAACTTTACTGGTTACAGAAGAGAATGGTTTGGCGTAGGCATTGGGTAAAGCCATTGCTATTCCACTTCAACCAGTCTGCTGGAAGTGCATCTAAAGGTAAACCACATATGGGGGGATGCCCTATGACCTACGTTAAATAGGGGTGCCCCCTGCAAGGCCTCCATTGGAGGAGTGGTATGGCCCTAGCTTCTGCCTGGAGGTCAGACAGAAGCCACTCCTCCCAGATGTAACTGATTTGTAGAAAAGACTTTACAACCAGAAAAAAAGAAACAATGCAAGTAGTTTTCACACTGAGATAGAAGAACAAGAAAATACATCAATCACAAAGATGCAATTCATAAACTGGAACATAAGTTGATACATGGCTAACACAGGTTCCCATTGAAGTGCTTTCACAACCCTCCATGCCCATGTTGCAGAGCATTATCTGAGGGGTGACTCCGTCATCCAAACGAAGCACCGTAGTGCGGAGTTGGCAGCCTGCCAAGCTGGCCGCCACGGGAGCGTGGGATGATGAGAGTGACCTACTGATGGCTCCGAACTGAACTCAGTTGGCCAGACTCTGTCAGGCAACCCAACTCTGTCAGAGCTGCTCTCTATTGCCCTGTTTGCAGACCCCATCCCAATTTCTCCTGCGGGTCAACAGTGGGCTGGTGGTTGTCTGGGGGACATGCATTATGTCACCAAGTGCAGTCTCTCTCCCGTGTTTTGTTTCTTTTTCTCCACAGGTGGGTCCTTGGGCATACCCCTTTGATGGCCTCTGCACCAGCGCACCAGTACACATCTGGCTGAAACAGTGGATGGACGAGCCATTGATACCGCGCTGGCGAGGACCTTTTGCCGTTTTCGCTGACCACATACTGTGATTGCTGGGGGGTTGCTCCTTGGATTCACCTTTGGTCTAGACTCTGACTTAGAATTGACTTTGTACCAACAGGACCCCTGTGTCAGGCTCTACCTGGAAAAAGAGCCTGTCCATGGCCAACAAGAAAACCACACTCCAGAAGCTGGTTTGCTTAACGCAGAAGAGGATTCTTCGACCCTAACCTCCAAATCTAAAAAGACTCCCCTATTATTAGCGCCTCCATCCAAATAGGGCAATGGCAAATACATTTTTGGATGTTCGTAGGGGGACTGGCACTGGTCTTATTGGCTAAATGGAATGGTGCCAACCCTGTACCAAATTTAGGTGACAATCTGTATATCAATCCTTCCCAACATAGCCCAAAAACATGACCACAAATCACTTACTTTTGCAATACCACCAACTGCCTCAGGAAGGTCTAAATGAGTTACATAAGTGTCAAGCTGATCGGTGCGAGTAATCTCGCACCTTTAGCTTGAAAGGGGGGGTGGCAGTGGCCCAAAGAGCCATAATGAATGTGATAATGTGAACCCCTATAAATCCTTGAATATGCTTCTATAGAAACGTTATAGTAACCTGTTGCTTTAAGGAACCGATGTTTTGGCAAGATGCCATCTCACACTGAGATAGAAGAACAAGCAAATACATCAATCACAAAGATGCAGTTCATAAGCTAGAACATAAGTTGATACATGGCTAACACAGGTTCCCATACATACACACTAACGAAATGTAACAGATCTCTGAGAATCAAGGTTTAGTTAGCAATGCTTATTGTGCATGCGTATTAAACTAGAATGATGAGGTAATTATGGATATGCGTACTAAACTGAAATGAGATAATGAAATATGATTGCTTAAATTGAAATCCTTTGTTTGAAATGTTATAAATACCCCTGCCTGGACCTTTGGGCAGGGTTACAGGTTTGCGAAAAGATTCGACTGTAACCTTATTGCTTTGCAATAAATAATAATGGACTCCTAGCTCCTCAAGTCTCTGAGTTCTATTGGCGTAGCTCAGAATATAGGCCATTTTGGCCACTACAACAATACCATTATTACGAGGTGCCCCTCTAGGACTCGTGGTGGTGAGGCCTTGCACAGCCTTCTGGGGGCTGCTCTAGGTCTTGTGTTGGTTTCGGTGGCCACCAGGCCTGGGACAGCCTTCGGGGGGGGGAGGCGCTCTAGGCCTTGTGCTATCTCTGGTGTGGTCTTTCAGAGGCCACGTTAGGCTTCATGCCCCCTCCGTCTGGAGACATAGCGTATGGTGAGCAGGAGGCCAAAGACAGAAAAGGTCAGAGAGGGGAGGGAAGGAGGGGGTGAACAGGCAGGCAAGGAAGGGGTCAATTGCAGGGAGGGGGTGAGGTATGGAGATGCAGAATGGTGCCCCCCCAAAAATTTTCTCGCAAAATGTTAGAGGGTATGTAATTTCCATTTTTAATTACCATTATTAACTATTTCAATACACCTGCACACACACGATTACTACAGTGGGTACCTCGGGTTACAAACACCTCGGGGTACAGACACTTCGGGTTACAGACTCTGCTAACCCGGAAGTAGTACCTCGGGTTAAGAACTTTACCTCAGAATGAGAACAGAAATCGCACGCTGGCGGCGCGGTGGCAGTGGGAGGCCCCATTAGCTAAAGTGGTACCTCAGGTTAAGAACGGTTTCAGGTTAAGAACGGACCTCTGGAAAGAATTAAGTTCATAACCAGAGGTACCACTTTACTGTTTTTCTTCCTCCCCCCTCCCCCCTCCTGGTCCACCTACAAATTTGTCCTCTTTTTTGCTCTTCGGAATATGGCAACCCTAGACAGTAGGGACTGGGGAATTTGCTGGTGCCTCCTCTCACATAGTCTACCTGATGCAGTAATGAATGCTTCTGTCAGTTTATTAGGAAAAAAAACACCTCTCCACAGTTTGGTTTTACAGATGTCAGTCCATGAACATTGCTTTCCTTTCTACCATGTCCTTATGTACATTTCCTTTCCCATTTTTCATCCCACTACCCAGTGCAAACTCCCAAACCAATCCCTTCCCATCTTTCCTCAGACATATGTTGGTAAATCATTTAAGTGAGTCTTGCCCCTGTCAGCTGTTGAAGAAGAGGAGACATAACTGCACCAGACAGCACTGCGGCTTCAAGGTCTGTGCTACCGGTAGAAAGCATTTCAAAATCCCCACAGTTCACGGGAAAGACAGGGAACCACTGACCATGAAATATCAGGCCAGAAAAGGAAGCAAATCTCCTTATCATGGAGTTAAAAGATATTCCAGGTGTATATGAGATCTGAGCACCTTGGTGGTTGCGAAGCCCAGCGTGCTAAGGAGGAAAGAAAATTGGAGGCTGCAATTAAGTGATTATGCAAATCCAAATGGGAATTGTGCTTTATTGTGTTTTCTATTCTTAGTGTGACATGATTATATGAGACATGCTGGAGACTCCAAGTTGCAGGAAGCAGCAACGCTGATCTAGGGAATGCCCATATGGGAATCACTTAAATCAGTCACTGGGTGTCACTCTTGAGCTACAGAAATGCCAGTGGAGGATCATTGATGGTTTTCGGCCTTTTGAAATGTCTTGGCACTTAAAGATGGTGGTGACAACTGGAAGGACACTGTTGACCTGGATTTCTCCACCTTGAAGTGTAATGGCTGGATTTGATAGCTTTTTCTATGCATGGCAGAGGAGACATCAACATCTGGGCATAAATTGAATAGTTCAATAGGAAAGAACCTTGGAAGCTATCGTGCACTGAGTTACACCATTGGTTCATCTAGCTTGGTATTTCTATACTGACCAGCACCAGATCTCAAGAGACTCAAACAGGAGTCTGTCTCAGTGCTACCTGGAAATGCTGGGGATTGAACCTGGGACCTTCTGCATGCAAAGCAGGTATTCTACACAGAGCTACAGACCCTCCTTGATCTAGTAGAGCCATTGATCTCAGAAGGCAGGCCCAGTGCCCCATAATTGTTGTTACTGCAGCTCATAGAAACAGTGTTGTTGTTGTTGTTTTTCTGGGGGTACTCAATGGTACACAGTACCAGCACCTTCCCCCTCCAACCCACAATGTTAAAAGTGTGGCACTCAGGGCTTTTCTTCTAGAATTTTTTTTCCCCTGGTACTGCGCACCCTTGGGTACCCCCAGAGAAAAAGCACGTGGCACTTATTGTAACAACTTTATGGTGAGTACTGGTACCTTTTTTCTATATAAAAAAAGCACTGCAAAGAAATACATGTTGTTGGGAAAGTGACATAAGAAGAATGCAGCTGGATCAGACTAAAACCCAATCTGGACCGGCATTCTGCTCTCAGAGTGGCCAATCTGATGTCCATGAGGAGCCCAAACCATTACATGATTTCAGCAGCCCACTCACTGGTGGACAGAAGGGGGCACTGGACAGGTTGCATGGTTCACACACCCCTGTCAACTCTCTGCCCCTTAGAAGCTGCTGCTTGAGACACCTGCTTCACTCTCACTCTGCCTTATAGCAGGACTGTCTCCCCCCCCCCCAAAAAAAAAATGATTCCCAGCAACTGATATTCAGCATCATACATCCTCTTGTAGACCATGATAGCCCTGAGTCATCACTAGGGAAGTACACACACACCTCACACCCACTCATTGGGGGTACTGGATTTTACTGGATCTGACCTGGACCAATTTGGCAGACAACTGATGTGGACACAAATCAAGCTTAAATTTAAATAGGGTTTTTTTAAAACACCTAATTAAACATATGATTGGGAGAGAGTAAGGCAAGGGAAGGAGGTGTATCCCTCACCTGACCTCATTGCAAGCAGGAGGGTTCTGTCCTGCTAGGTGCTGCTTCCCCAGCACATTCCCTATAGAGGAGGTGGCACTCGGACTAATTGTCTCTGCTTCTTTCTACCCAACATCCTGCCCTCTGAGAGCCCCAGAACTCTCCTGGTGGCTTGACCTAAGAAGGGCAGTCTGAGGCTTCCTCCACTGGCAAATCAAAGATCCCCCAATCTGCCTGATTCAGTTTGGGATCTAGTGAAATCTGGTGCACAGTCCAGTGATAACACTTCAATTTGGTAGTTCAATCTAGCAAGAGTGTTTGTAAGTTTATAAGGTACTATGGTAAGCAGGAGAACAGGTGACAAACAGGTGATTTACAGAGATGTGGCCAAGCAAACACCTATTCCCCCCTGTTTCTGCAGGGTGCATGGTGCGCCTTTGCAAGAAATGGGTTTTCAAGAGAATTTGAAGGAGGGGTGTATGTGATTTGGATGTGATTGGATTGTAGTTGTGGGGAATAAGAGCATGTGACCAAAAATCTAGCAGAAACCCACCATCCCCCCCCCCCAGTAATCACTGTTGTTCATTGTGCTTCTGATTACTTTGCACCAATTCTTCACTCTATAGGGCTGGCCCTACCATTAGGTAGAATGAGGCAGCTGCCTCAGGCAGCAGACCCTGGGGGGGGGGCAGCACTCCTCTGGCCATTTCCATTCAGTAGAGGCTGCTCCATTAGAGGAAATAGAGCACTGTCCCACCAACCCCAGTCAGCCCTCAACCATCCCCAAATACCAACTTCTTACTTATAAACAGACAAGATCTTTTATTTCCCTTCTCTTCCCCCCTCCCCTTTTTATGAAGATTACCCATTCTGGGACCCCACAGCTAATTCTCCCCTGGCCTCCTCACTGGCCCAAGTAGGACTAATTTAGCCAGCTAGCCCTAGTGACTATACAATGTTTATTGGATGGATTTTCCCCACATTGATTTTTGAACTTTGAATTTTATTGTTATTCATGCTTTATACTGTATTTTATGCTGCTTTTATGTTGTATTACAATTAAGTGTTTTAAATTTGTTGTTAGCCACCTTGAGCCCGGGTTTCTGAACTGGGAAGGGTGGGGTATAAATAAAAATTTATTATTATTATTAGTGGCCCACTGCCTGCGCAGCGAGCGTCTGGGGGTGCTGCCTGCGCGGCGAGCGGGGTGTGCATGGTGTGGCGATGTCACCCGCCCACATGGCTTACACCCGGTGCGCACCACACACCCTGGCATCTGCCTTCCTCCGCCAGTGTCTGGAGGATCATCTTGTCCTTTGCAGCCAGCAGGACTGAATGCTCGGCTCATCAGCTGATGAGTGGAGGGAACAATCCTGCTGGGTACAGCTTCACCAGTGCCTCCCATGTGGGGAAACACTCTGGCAGAAATGACCCCTCTACTCCCATGAGTCAGCTTTGACAGGTAGGCAGAACTGTTTATCCACCTGACAGCAACATGACCCCAGATGATTGACTGGTTGGTGGCCCTTCCCACCTGTTAAAGTTGGCCCATGGGGGTGGGGAGAGATAAAAATCTGTCCCACCAGGCCAAAGATGTTCCCTATCCCTGCCTTATATCCAGCTGATTACTGAATTCTGCAGGAAAGGGCCTCCTGCAGATACCTTCTCATCAGGACATTCTGGTCCATATGATTATTATTAGTACTACTACTATTATTATTTTTAAAAATTCTATACTGTGCTGAATCTTAGGATCAAGGGTTCGTGTGTGTTACACTATAACTGTAAGATTTGGTCCTTTACTTCCTCTGGAACTTCCTCTCATTACAAATCAGACAGGTGACTTCACTGTTTCCCTTTCAGTGATGTCCTTTCTTTTTCAACAAGTCATTTAAGTCATTTTTTTTTATTTTTTTTAAATCGCAGTCTGTATCTCCTATATATGGTTTTATTGTTGATGTTTTTATTGCTAAATCACTTTGGGATGTTTTACTGAGCCCCATGTTGGGCAAAAGAATTAGTTGAGATTCCTGCATTGCAGGGGGTTGGACTAGATGGCCCTTGTGGTCCTTTCCAACTTTACAGTTCTATGATTCTTCTGAAAATGAGTCATAAATGGAATAAATAAAATTAATAAAACATAAACCATAAAGCCAGCAATAGAAAACAACACCAGTAACAAAGGGTCTAAAAAGCATTAATGTTGTTACAAAAGCCCGGCACCTGTGTCACTTTGTAGGATAGAAGACAGTGTGGAGACTCTCGTGCTTTGAGAAATAGGGTTTATTTGCCTATTTTCACCCTTAGTCTGTATACAGGGGGTCCAGATCATACAGCATGATCCACAGCAGTTCTTCCCTTTCTTCCTCCCAGAATCCCCTTGCCCACCCAGCAGAGCAGTTACCCTGGCAGCCTCCCAAATCTCCAGTATCCAGTCTTCTATCACCTGGTGCTATAAGTGCCATTGTCTTGTTAATGGCCCACAATGGCTCTCTTAACAAGTTTGGCTCTTCACCTGGTGCTGAAAAGAGCACAACATAGGTTCCAGGTAGCCATTCTGCAGTGGACATTCTCCCTGACTAACTTTACAGCAACCCTGTGGTCCGACTGAGAGAAAGAAAAAGAGAACAACTGAGAGAATTCCAAGTGCACTCAGTGAACTTCATAAAATTTGAATTCAGGTCATTATATTCCTAGTCTTACTTTCAAACCAATATACTACATTGGCTATGGTAGGGATAAAGGTGAAATTCAATTCTTTTCACATTTTTGTATTAACCTCCAATATGCATTTTCTAAAACTAATAAGGGAAGCAAAATGTATCTATCCTTGAAAATGGGAACTTGTCTGAATTTTGTGGTGCATGAAAATGCACATGCAAAAAAAATGTGTATGTTAGAAGAAATGCACACTTAAATACTGATGAATATTATTGAGGACTTTAAAAGAAAAATGAAAACTGATGTAGCAAGATGAACTTAAGAATGGCTAAATGAGTGACGGAGAGAAACTGAAATGATTAGGTTCAATAATACCTGCTCTGCGGTCAATGTGAAGGTAAAATGGTAACTGAATTTGTGGCTTGTAGTGAATGAATTTAGACTGCAGATAAAACTTCATATTGCTGCTGCTGTTACTACTACTGAGCTGGGCTCTAACTTCACATGCTAACTTTCTATAATCAGGCAGTACATTTGTATGGAACAGCCTACTATCATGAAAAACCCCAACTGCTACATTTTATTTTTTACTGTCCTTGGCAAAATGTGGCATCATTTTCTCAGTGCCAGCATTGAATAAGAACTGTTAAGAACTTTCCTAAATATTTTCAGTTTTTCCTTTGGATGATCTGATTTCTGGTGTCAATTCTGTAAGATTTCAAATTGCTTTTCTTTCCCTTTAAACTTCTGGTGTACTGTACACACACATTTGCCCCATTATTATAGGACTGTGCCCCCCACCTCACTTTGGCTAGAAGTTCACTGAACTTTTTAAAGACCTTGGGGGTAACTTAAGGACCCCAGACCAGATGACCTATGCTCCCTTAAACCGCAGTCTGAAATCCCAGTTGGGACTGGTGATGTTCCTTGGATTACTAACCAAGATTAATTGAGCTCATAGGGATTTTAGCAAACCTTCCTTCTCTAGCTTTCTCCTCCTGAGAGTTGCTACTCTCTTATGAGAAATCAAAACTAGTTAACACCATCCCAAATACCCCATTAGAAATAATGAACCAGCAGTTCCATGCTGAATTTTCCCCAACTCTCCTATAAGGAAAGGAGAAATTGAGGACCAAACTAAGCAATCACAAGAAATAATTCACTATTATTTGGATAACAATACAGAGTAGAATCACATGGATACTCATAAATTAGTAAAGCAATGTAACCACACTTAAAATCATGCATCATTATTAAGAGAAGAATGAATATATTCACATTGCCACCAGAACTTCACAAGCTGGAGGGTAACAGGTCAGAGAATGCCATATAATTACAGATTAAATCCTTCAGCCTAATGCCAGAATGCAGATACCTCAGAAGGGCTAGATGTTCCTATTGACAGCCCTGATCCTCCACAGCATACAAAGAACAGATTCTTGTATGTTTCTGTTGGTGATGGGTCAGCGTCTTTCAACTTGCAATCAGTTTGATTTAGATTTAGTATGCAGTATGCAGCGGGTGGTGCTGTGGGTTAAACCACAGAGCCTAGGGCTTGCCGATCAGAAGGTTGGTGGTTCGAATCCCCACAATGGGGTGGGGTGAGCTCCCGTTGCTCATTCCCTGCTCCTGCCAACCTAGCAGTTCAAAAGCATGTCAAAGTGCAAGTAGATAAATAGGTACCACTGCAGCGGGAAGGTAAACGGCGTTTCCGTACACTGCTCTGGTTCACCAGAAGCTGCTTTGTCATGCTGGCCACATGACCTGTATGTTGGCTCCCTCAGCCAATAAAGTGAGATGAGCGCCGCAACCCCAGAGTCGGTCACAACTGGACCTAATGGTCAGGGGTCCCTTTACCTTCATGCAGTAGTATGGTTCTTGGAAACACATGCCAGTGCCCATGGGATAGGACAAGTACCTTTTTTCTGGTGGTACTAAGTGGTACACAGTACTGGCACTTCCCCCTGCCCCCTGCCCCCCCCAAATATTGTGTGGCTTCCAGCTACGAAACCTAGTCATCTCCCTCTCCCTCTCTGAAAACCTTGCACTTTCTGCAGCTGCTGCTCTCCAGGGCAGCCCTGAAGCCCATGGAAATCCAGGGCTCCAACTCGTCCTTGCTCTTGTAGTCTGGTCAGGGGCTGCAGGCATTTCCTGGGACTTTTCACCACTGAGATGATCACAAAAGCTGCTGCTCAGGGCCAAGGCCAGTGTAAATGGAAAGATGAGGACACCGAACAGCCGCAGAGGCTATCACTAGTGTGGGTGGGCAAATCCTGGGAGTGGAGGAGGCCCAAAGCCTGCTGGTCTAGCATGCAGGTGTGTAAAGCAGCAGTCAAAGCATCCCATTCCCTCCCATGCAGTAGCAACAACTGCTACTGGCTAGGAGCTTGCACTGTTTTGCCCACCCTGAGGTGGAACATGGTTAAAGACTACTCTCTCCCTCCATGAGTCATCCCCACCTTCTCTGTGTTGGCTCTGCCATCTCATTAGGTGGTGGGAGAGAGGGCAGCTTCAGGTGTTTTAGTAATGCCAAGAGGTTTCCATATCCTTGAGCATCGTCTCTCATGTCTCTGGCCCGAGAAGCATACTTCACGATAAAGATCTACTGCTGATCTACTGGAGTTTTTTTATTGAAGATTTCCTTCAACAAACAACAAAATAAACAGATAAACAAGGAAAAGTACATATAGCATCTCCACTTTCTGTAACTTCCCTCTAAATAGTCTGAAGGCATAATCTGAAACTGCAAAGCCAGAAATGCTTCACTAAATGAACTAACTGGTAAATCATATAAGTAATTCTCAAATCCGTGTGATAATTTAAGAAAACACAGCTGTGGAGAGAACAATGATTTCTGGATGGCCTGTAGATTTTGTTGAGCATAGAAAGCCCCTAGCTTATTTTTATATATATCTTCAAGTCAGAGCTGGGGACCAGTTCATAACAACTTGGGAAATTATATCAAAAGCTAACATTTGCTCTTCACAGTTTACTACCCAAGCATTTTCCCTATGTGATTGTAGATGATCCATAAAACATTTTTAGGGATTCTAAAATCTTCCATATTAAGAAGTTTAATATAATACATAAACAAAACCATTAAAATATAAAACTACTGGCATAATTCCAGGCTCTGCTCTAATACTAACTGCTAGAGTAAAGGTGGGCAAACCAAACAGTATTTTGAGGAATTTGTTTTGAATAGTTTCCAATTGACTTATCCTAGCCGAACCCCAAATTTCTCCTCCATAAATTGATTATGGTAGCACTTTAGCAATATACATTTTCAGGGCAAGAGCAATCATATCGTCACTTTTAGTTCTAGTAAAACTGAGACCTGCTTGTGAGGAACTCGACACCTTCAAAGCAAAGGCAGTCATAAGATGGGACCAAGTACACCTGTCAGAAAACCAAACCCCTAGGTAATTAAAGTTATTCAATTATTTGCCAATCCAGGAACCATTTATATTTAGAAGGCTGTGCCCCAAACACTACAACTTTTGTCTTAGTATAATTTACACTCAAATATTCATTATGGCAAATTATCCCAAAAATTTTAAAAATCACATCATATCCACTTGTGTTTGTGAAAATAGAACCCTTTCATTAGCATATAGCGAAATTGGTACTTTAAGGGATAAAACTGAGACAGAAAGGTATTCTGATTATTTGAGTTCCATTATCACAATGTTTACATATATATTGTTACAAAAGTCGGATGCCTACCCCTCTCTCTGCCGAGTGGTGGCAAGAGCCCATGGGGTTCCAGGTACTCTTACAGGGTCTGTAGTCTGTTGGAGAATTGAGACATGGAGGAGACTGTCCTTGGCTTTAAGAAATATGGTTTATTCACATATTTACACCTTCAGTCTGCATGAAGGGAGTCCAGATCTTGCAGCATGGTCATTTCAAGAGGGGTTTGTTCCCCCACAGCAATGCAGCACTCAGGTCCTCATCCTCCTGTTCCTAAGAACTAAGCCTCTTTTATTTAGTTGCATTTTAATGGTTAGTTCTTTTGACGCCTTGAAGTACCAATGATTAATCCCCCCAGGAGTTCCCCTGTCCATCAACCATTGTTGATGGACTAGGATTAAAGACTGGTACACACTTAGGACATTTACATAAGTTAATTCAGTGCTTTATTTCTAGGGGTATGCAGGGGTATGCATACCCCTAAACATTTTGTGAATCTTTACACTTTTGTCAATTTACTGTATTTATTTATCCCAATTTGAACTATAAAATGGTAATTTTCTTGAGTCAAGATGAGAGTACCCCTAAACATTTTTTTTATAGAAAAAACAACCACTGGGCTAATTAACTCTTCACATGCTAATTGCTGATACTCATAGGTAGGTACACACTTTCCAATACTCATGGATCTTGGTTACATTCCCAGAGTCTGACACACTATCTAGAGTTGCCATATTTCAAAAACGGAAAGAGTCTGGACACAAAAGTTGTTAAGTTTTTGGGTTTTTTTTAGTTTTGCCCAAAGTTTTGGAGTAGTTTTGGAGCTGTTTTTAAGGAAATTCACCAAAATATACACTTCCAATGTGGGTTGCCATATGATTTTCCCGGACATTTAAGCAATTTTCGACCGGGTGCTGTTACAGATGGCCAAATTCCAGATGTATGGCAACCCTAACACAATATTTACTCATAAACACTAAAGTGAGTTCTCACAGAGAGCTGCCATTGCGGGGTGGGCAGGAAGTCACTCCTCATGGTTTGGGGATAGGGTTTGAGGCTACAGCTTCCAGGACCTGCTTGTTGTTGGGCAGTTTTGAGTGTAGCAATTGGGGAGGACGTCCCAGTGTCCTTAAATAGATCCCCACGTGGATCAGGGGTCACTCTTTTCAGAGCTTCGGATCTCCCACCCACCCCCTTCCCTGGTATAGGTTGATGTTGGCCTTGCTGTGCCGGGTAGGGGTCGCTTCCGCTTAGGAGGGGCCTGGTAGGAATTTTGTCCATTTGGCAAATTGGCCGAGCCACTTGGTTTTTGCCTACTACACAGCAAATAGTCACAACTTGTAAGGTTGGCGGTTAGGCATTGGTTCTGTGGTATGAGTGGGCGGTGCCCCCAAGATATGATGTGGTATTGGGAATTCCGCAAAGGAATCCAGGGACTCATCATTGCTGTCCAAACCCGGTGGGTGCAGGGCCATGCAGGAGTCCCTGTGGACCCCTGGGGAGGGGGAGGCTCCGTGTGATCCGGCCCTGTTAACTCTCCCCAGCTAATGGTTTCCCTTCGCTGACAAGTGGTCAGCTCTGTCCCACTGCGACAGCTAGTCTTGCTGCTGACTAGGGTCAGCTCTGTCCCGTCGGACAGCGTGAACCAATGCCTACGCAACCACTCACGTGATTTGTATTCAATAAAGTTGTGGCCAAAATATGCCCAAAAACCCAAACCAAAATTATGTTTCCAGTGTGAGTTTATTGGGGGAGTGACTGGGTGCCCTACACACACAATTTAACACCCAAACCCCTTGCATAGCCCCATTTCTAATACACATTGAGACTGTCTTATAACATAGTCCACTAATAGCATACAAGTTCTAATTAAATCCTAAAATTCACTAAACCTAAAGATTTAGTACCACAGATCTATTACATCATTAATCAAAAGGGTAGCTATTAAGCAACCTTATCAGAGTGGCTGGGGAAACCCAGCCAGATGGGCGGGGTATAAATAATAAATTATTATTATTATTATTATTATTATTATTATTATTATTATTATTATTATTATTATTATTCAGTCCAACCCCCTGCAATGCAGGAATCTCAACTAAAGCATCTATGACAGATGGCTATTCAGCCTCTGCTTAAATTCCTCCAATGAAGGAGAGTCTGCTTTATTGCTATTAAATATAATCAAGAATATTCGCTTATTTTTTCAGCTTATCTAGTTAGGTATGACAAGGAAAACCACTGCAGAGGCAGAATGCTCTTCTCCAGGAGTGCATGGAATAAGGAAGGTCTTTTCTTCAGGGCAATTTCTTCTGAACTTTCACATTTCAACTAAATAATTTCAGCTGCCATTACCAACTTTGTTTCCTTCCCTGGAAATCACCAATATCCACAAAACCAAGCCGAGAGATATTGAGTGAAATGGCTGAACTAAAATTGTCCTTGCATGTGCACAAATACAAACACAATACTTTAATAACAGCAACAAGTTATGACTTTGGGAATTAACACTCTTCTTATCCTGCTGCTTTGCTTGCACACAGGGGTGTAGGAGGTGGGGGTGGGGGGGGCGAGTCACCCCAGGTTCCATCATGGAGGGGGTGACAAATTATCAAGGAACAATTACTGCCCTACTAGGGTGGTTCATAAAAAACTTTTTTTTAAAAAAATGCCTGCTCCAAAGGTCTTATCTTACTACACTAGGGATTATATAGCTATATATGAAATTTCATGCATATCAGTTAATATCTTGACCCTCCTCCACAAAAATAGCTGTTTACTTGGCTGTTTTTCTATGTCGTGAAGGCTGAAATTTCAATTCAGTGGAGCACTTACTGTTCCCAACCCTAACCCTGCGGAAAGCCATCTAATTAGACTTTAATTTGATTTTGACATGTTTTAGGAGGTAATTTAATTATTGTTTGATTTTATATCAATGCTATGTATCTGATGTTAGCCGCCCTGAGCCCGACTTTGGCCGGGGAGGGTGGGATATAAATAAAAGTTTATTTTTACTTATTATTATTCCTTTGTGAGAAAATATGAAATAACGTAAAACCATTTTTGCAGGCAAAAAACCCACAAAAAAACCCCAACAATGTGTGTGTGGGGGGACAAGAATTTTTCCGCACCGGGTACCACCTGACCTTCCTACAACTCTGCTTGCACACAGTCTCCCAAACACATTGGTAAACTTCCTGCAAAGTAGAGCTTCACACCTGGAGGTTTATCAGTTATCAGTTGGCTGGAAGAATCTTTGATAAAGTCATATGTCACCTCTTTGCCTCTCCACAATGAGATAGTTTTGTCATTTTATTGTGTTTTGCACTTCCACCACAGATTCTCTTACATCTTGAAGCTGTAATTGTAAAGTTGGTATATTCTATAATGAAAGCAAGGAGATCATTAGGGACTTAGTGCTTATACCGGTATCATGGGGATCAAATTTTGGTCCTTTTAAACAGAGTGCTATATTCTTGTGCTATATCCATATCTTTGTCCATATGTTTCTGGGTACTTCACTCCTTCAAATCAGTACATTTCCAAGGCTTCAATCAATCTTAATCTAGCCTTATGAGTACTTAGGAGCCAACTCCCAGGGCTGAGGTCCCTCATCTTGTGATCAATTATGTGGGATGGAGTTTACCTGGACCCTGCCCCCCCATATTTTATTCAAGTTGACACCCTTGTTACTACATGTTGTCCTGATCCATAATTCCTACTTGTCTTCAGTTGCACAGGGAGTTGATTCCTAAGAGGAGTTACCTTTAACCTGTAGCCACAGGGGGCGTGGGATTGTAGAAAGCAGAGAAATGTAATTTATTTTTAATTTTTGTACTATTTTAATTTCATAGGTAAAACAGTAAGGAGTCAGTATTTTCCCCAATTACTCAGTAAAACAACAACCTTGCTTCTGCTTTCCAATGCTGTTCTTCAGCAGCAAAACCACTGGGATAACTAACAATATTTTAAAATGGTATGGAGTAAGTTTTATTTTTATTAATAATTTTTATTAAAATTATTGTTAACGCTACACTTTTATTTAACCCCCCCAGTGAAAAACATAGTAGTCTGTCTGCATATAGGATCTGTGCCTATTGATCCCCACCATCACCACAATCCTTCTACTCCTTCCTTACAAGAAATTCAGAGCTGCAGTCCTGGACCCACTTATATGGGACTAATCCCAATTAAACACAAAAATGACTTACTTCAGATTCTGTTGTGTTGTAAATTATCTACACATTGTATTCTTAGTGACTGCCTGGGCTTCGGCTACTTATTGTGCAGTAAGAATTCAGGTCGAAGAATCACACGATTAAGTGCTCCCCGTGGCAAAACTCCCAGCACATAGAAAGCAAGCTTATAATGGAGATGGCCAACAGATCACCAGAGGAGTTTCCTATGGGTAATCTGTTCTCATCTAGCAGGGTTGACCCAAGACATTTTGGCACATGAGGCTTACCACAAAATTGTGCGCCACTTGCTGCCAGGGAAGAAGGGTTGAGTGAAAATCTACATCAGGAACAAGGAGGGAAATAAAAATCTACATTGGGATCTGCTGCCTCTGTGGATCCTGCCACCTGAGGCAGTTAGGTCACCTTGTGTCATGAGTGAGCAAGCCCTGCCAATTAGCAGTAGGGAAAAATTGTCAATTCTGGTGTGTCTCAGTTTCTGATTTTTCCAATCTTAACTCTAGTTTTCCACATTTACATTTCAATTTGCATTTTTTAAAAAGCTCTTATGTAAATTTATCAGCAACTGTTTCTTAGAGTCAGGTGACTAGCTGTGGGCGGAGCTAGTTAGTGCCTGGAGGGCAGCGACTGAGGAGGGAGTACAAGGGCTTGTGCTTGTTTTCTAGGGCTTCTGCCTCCTGGATTTCTGTGACTGTCCAGGCTTGTGTGTTTGTTTCTGGCCGTTTGTGTGCTCTCCCTGAGCACATGATCTGAGGGGGCGGGGCTTCCTGTGAGTCAGGTGAGTCAGGTGACTAGCTGTGGGCGGAGCTAGTCAGTGCCTGGAGGGCAGCGACTGAGGAGGGAGCACAAGGTGAGCTGAGCTTGTAGGTTTTGTGGGTTTGTCTTTTTGGGGCTGTGTGTGATTAAGTTTGTGTGCTTATTTGTTTCCTTATTTGTTTGTGTGCTTCTTTCCTAGGCGGCGGGGCTTCCTGTGAGTCAGGTGAGTCAGGTGACTAGCTGTGGGTGGAGCTAATCAGTGCCTGGAGGGCAGCGGCGCGCGCAGTTTGACCCATTTTTTAGATAGAGGGGAGCTAGTCTCAAACGTTTATTGGGGGAGACCTTGGCTTCTAGGCTGCTTTTTTTGTCCTGACTTCAAGCTTCAAGATGGAGGGTGAGGGAACAACTGTAGTCACCTGCAATTCCTGTGCAATGTTTGTCTTCTTGCCAAAGGTTGTAGGCAGCTACACCTGCAGCAACTGCAAGTTGAATGCCCTACTAGAAGGCAAGGTCCAGCAACTTCAGGCCCGTGTATCTACGCTCCAGAAAATTAAAGAGCTGGAGCTTTTCTTGGATGCAGCAGAGCACACTGTCTGCACCAAGCAGGAGACAGGGCACATCCCTGAGGAGATCAGTTCCCCAACACAGGAATAAGATGTATGGAGGAACGTGACTCACAGGAGGCCCAGGGATCGCTCTGAGTATTTAGAACTACACAATTGATTTGAATTGCTCTCCCTTAACATGGAAGATGAAGAACAGACTCCATTTGAAGATCTCTCCCTCATCACAGTTGATAAGGAATATGAAGACGAGCAGCAAGGTCAGTCCTCCGGGAATGTGCAGGTGACCTTGGAAGGGACAGCAAATGTAAGAACCAAGCCTTTGAGGAGGTGTGTAGTGGTGATAGGGGATTCCCTACTGAGGGGTACAGAAGCAGTGATCTGTGGGCCTGACAAGACGTCTCGAGAGGTGTGCTGTCTCCCCGGGGCCAAGATCCAAGATGTAACGGAACGGCTGCAAGGAATCATAAAACCCACTGACAAAAACCCCTTCCTTTTGGTCCATGTGGGAACCAATGACACTGCAAGCCATAGCCTCCAGAAGATCAAAAGTGATTATGAGGCTCTGGGCAGTAAGTTGAAGCAATTCAATGCACAAATTGTCATCTCATCTGTCCTCCCAGTTGAACGACGTGGCCCAGGGAGAGAGAGAATAATAGGGGAAGTGAACAACTGGCTTCGCAAATGGTGCCAGCAGGAACGGTTTGGATTCTTAGATCACGGTCTGCAGTTTCTTGAAGATGGACTTCTGGCAAGTGATGGGCTGCACCTCACAAGGGTTGGGAGGAATGTTTTTGCCAACAATCTCAAAAACCTCATCAGGAGGGCTTTAAACTGACTTATGTGGGGGAGGGAGACACTGGTCCTGAAGGTAGGAGTCTATCAAATGCTGAAGATGATCATCCAAATGTCAAGGACCAAATGGAGCAAACAGCACACAGACCTAGTGGTGGGAGGAAAAAATCCTTCAATAGGAGACTAGGGGGGATGATCAATGGTCTTCAATGTCTGTATACAAATGCACAGAGCATGGGAAATAAACAAGATGAACTTGAGCTCTTGGTACAGCAAACTAAATACGACATAATAGGCATCATTGAAACCTGGTGGGATGAGTCTCATGATTGGAATGTAGTAATAGAGGGATACAATCTATTTCAGAGAAATAGACCAAACAGGAAAGGAGGAGGAATGGCGTTATACGTCAGTGATGTGTATACCTGTAAGGAGATCCATGATTTAAAACTTCAAAGCCGAATTGAGAGTATCTGGGTCAAAATTAAGGGAGAGGAAAAAAACAGTGATCTCATTGTGGGAGTTTACTATAGATCCCCAAGCCAAACTGAGGACACAGATGATGCCTTCCTGGAACAGATGACCAAGCATTCAAAAGGAAGTGAGAAAGTAGTAATGGGGGATTTTAACTATCCTGATATTTGTTGGATGTCAAACTCAGCAAAGAGCATAAGGTCAAACAGATTCCTCACTGGCCTTGCAGACAATTTCATTGTTCAGAAAGTGGGAGAAGCAACAAGAGAACCAGCCATTTTAGATCTGGTCCTAACCAATAGTGATGACCTGGTTAGTGGGGTAGAAGTGGCAGGATCATTAGGTGGGAGTGATCATGCTCTTCTGGAGTTTATTATACAGCAGAAAGGAGCAACCAAGCATACCAAGACTCAAATTCTAGACTTTAAGAAAGCCGTTTTCAGAAAACTTAAGGAAATGCTGGGTGTGATCCCATGGTCAGTAATACTAAAAGGGAAGAGAGTTCATGATGGATGGGAGTTTGTTAAAAGGGAGATATTAAAAGCACAACTTCAAGCAGTACCAATGAGATGAATACATGGAAGGTGCCTAAAGAAGCCAGGGTGGCTATCTAAAGAACTTTTAACTGAGTTAAGATTTAAAAGGGATATGTACAAAAAATGGAAAAGGGGGGAAACCACCAGAGAGGAATTCAAACAAATAGCCAGCACGTGTAGAGACAAAGTCAGAAAAGCTAAAGCACAGAATGAACTCAGGCTTGCTAGAGAGGTTAAAAGCAATAAAAAGGGCTTTTATGGGTATGTCCGTAGCAAAAGGAAGAACAAGGAAACAGTGGGGTCACTTAGAGGAGAAGATGGTGAAATGCGATCAGGGGACACAGAAAGGGCAGAACTCCTCAATGCCGTCTTTGCCTCAGTCTTCTCCCAAAAAGAAAACAATGCCCGACCTGAAGAATATGGAGCAGGGAAAACACAGCCCAGAATAAGTAAGGAGGTAGTACAAGAACACTTGGCTAGTTTAGATGTATTCAAGTCTCCAGGGCCAGATGAACTACATCCAAGAGTATTAAAAGAACTGGCAGAGGTAATTTCAGAACCACTGGCAGTAATCTTTGAGAATTCCTGGAGAACAGGCGAAGTCCCAGCAGACTGGAGGAGGGCAAATGTTGTCCCTATTTTCAAAAAGGGGGAAAGAGAGGACCCAAACAATTACCACCCAGTCAGCCTGACATCAATACCAGGAAAGATTCTAGAGCAGATCATTAAGCAAACGGTCTGTGAGCACCTAGAAAGGAACGCTGTGATCACTAAAAGCCAGCATGGGTTTCTGAAAAATAAGTCATGTCAGACTAATCTGATCTCATTTTTTGACAGAATTACAAGCCTGGTAGACGAAGGGAACACTGTGGATGTAGCCTATCTTGATTTCAGCAAGGCCTTTGACAAGGTGCCCCATGATATTCTTGTAAAGAAGCTAGTAAAATGCGGGCTAGACAATGCTACCATTCAGTGGATTTGTAACTGGCTGACTGACCGAAACCAAAGGGTGCTCATCAATGGCTCCTCTTCATCCTGGAGAGAAGTGACTAGTGGGGTGCCACAGGGTTCTGTCTTGGGCCCAGTCTTATTCAACATCTTTATCAATGACTTGGATGATGGGCTTGAGGGCATCCTGATCAAGTTTGCAGATGACACCAAATTGGGAGGGGTGGCTAATACCCCAGAGGATATTCAAAATGACCTTAACAGATTAGAGAATTGGGCCAAAGCAAACAAGATGAATTTTAACAGGGAGCAATGTAAAGTACTGCACTTGGGCAAAAAAAATGAAAGGCACAAATACAGGATGGGTGACACCTGGCTTGAGAGCAGTACATGTGAAAAGGATCTAGGAGTCTTGGTAGACCATAAACTTGACATGAGTCAACAGTGTGATGCAGCAGCTAAAAAAGCCAATGCAATACTGGGCTGCATCAATAGGAGTATAGCATCTAGGTCAAGGGAAGTAATAGTACCATCGTATTCCGCTCTGGTCAGACCTCACCTGGAATACTTTGTCCAGTTCTGGGCACCACGGTTCAAAAAGGATACTGACAAGCTGGAACATGTCCAGAGGAGGGCAACCAAAATGGTCAAAGGCCTTGAAACGATGCCTTATGAGGAGCGGCTTAGGGAGCTGGGTATGTTTAGCCTGGAGAAGAGAAGGTTAAGGGGTGATATGATAGCCATGTTCAAATATATAAAACGATGTCATATAGAGGAGGGAGAAAAGTTGTTTTCTGCTGCTCCTGAGAAGAGGACACGGAGCAATGGATTCAAACTACAAGAAAGAAGATTCCACCTAAACATTAGGAAGAACTTCCTGACAGTAAGAGCTGTTAGGCAGTGGAATTTGCTGCCAAGGAGTATGGTGGAGTCTCCTTCTTTGGAGGTCTTTAAGCAGAGGCTTGACAGCCACCTGTCAGGAATGCTCTGATGGTGTTTCCTGCTTGGCAGGGGGTTGGACTGGATGGCCCTTGTGGTCTCTTCCAATTCTATGATGCTATGATTCTATGATTTTTGCATTTTTTTTGTCAGCACCTTTTTCCTAATGTATTTTTGTACATTCTTTTCATGAATATATGCATTTTTGTACACATTGCTTGCCTGGAGAATTGCATTGCAAAATTTGGAGTAGTGTGAATTTCAAAGGATAGCTGTGTTTTGGTTAATGTAATGTTTCACAAAGTGCAAGATGGATAGGGTCACCTGAACTGAATTCCTCCCTCATGGTCAAGTCGCTATGATACATTGGGCAACAGATATAGGACATAACATAGAACTGAGTGTGTGAGAAAAATTGTGGAAAAGAGATTTAAAATTTAAAGCTTGTTATACTGAAAGAAAATGCTATGAAGATGATATATAGGTGGTAAAGGTAAAGGTAAAGGGACCCCTGACCATCAGGTCAAGTCGTGTCCGACTCAGGGGTTGTGTGCTCATCTCGCTCTATAGGCCGAGGGAGCCGGCGTTTGTCCGAAGACAGCCTCCGGGTCATGTGGCGAGCATGACAAAGCTGCTTCTGGCGAACCAGAGCAGCACACGGAAACGCCGTTTACCTTCCCGCTGGAGCGGTCCCTATTTATCTACTTGCACTTTAACATGCTTTCAAACTGCTAGGTGGGCAGGAGCTGGGACCAAGCAACGGGAGCTCACCCCATCGCAGGGATTCGAACCGCTGACCTTCTGATCAGCAAGCCTGTGGTTTAACCCACAGCGCCACCTGGTCCCTATATAGGTGGTACCTAACACCAAATAAATTAGCAAAAATGTATAAATCAGAGTCAGGTACCTGCTGGAAGTGTCAAGAAGCAGAGGGTACTTTTTATCATATGTGATGGACATGTAAATTTGCGAAGGATTTCTGGGAGATGATATATAATGAAATGAAAAAAAAATGTTTAAGAAAACTTTTATAAAAAGACCAGAAACCTTCTTATTAGGAATATTAGGAATGCAGGTTCCTCCAAATCAAAAGAATTTATTTCTCTATGCAATTACAGTAGCCCGAATGGTATATGCTCAGAAATGGAAGTGGCAAATGAAATTGATGAAATATGTAGAATTAGCAAATTTAACTAATAGAATAAGACACCAGGAAAATAGAGTATTTAAGGAAGAGTGGGAAATGTTTGCAGAATATCTGAAGAATTATGTCAAACAGGTTAAAACATTAGCAGGATTAATATAAATTCAGCAGTTTAAAATATTGGATACAGGGGAAAGGGAGAAATATGAATATATTGATAAAGTACAGTCAGCTTAATAGATAAATAAATGGAACCATGGAAGGGGGAAAGGGAAGTTAAAACTGAATGTATGGATATATGCAATGAAATGTGAATTATGCTAATGGAAAATTTGTAAATCAAAGAAAAAAGGGGGGGAGAATTTCTCCCTCATTCCTATTCCCAAGTCTGAAAGGGGTTTCAATGTTGAAACTATCACTTTGAATTGAGCCTGGAATTTGACCAGGAGCCAGTGCAATAAAAACATCATATGTTTATTATCAGCATAATTATTCCCAGCAGGGATTCAACTAGGTTGTAACAGCTTTATGCACAGTTTGGATGACCAAGAATGAAAAGAACACATGAAAGAATGGAAGACATTTGCTGCTGAGGGATGAGAAATCAGCAGTTTGCAAATGGGATGCCTCCTGAAAAGATAATCACCCTGGAGTTATTTTTATTTGACTGCTACCAGAAACTGCCTGGCTTTGCTCAGGAATTGTAAGAAACCAAAACAATCAGAGCAGTTTTGAAAGATTCAGTCCACCATCTTGATTCAAATTGGTGTTTAGTGGTGTCCAAACACAAACAAGATTGGCCCAAATCATCACTTTCCAAAGGCTGCTCCTCTGTCAGGTTTGGTTTTGGAAGCACCAGGCTCTCTTCTGAAGAGAATTCCTCTTGTGAGGGCATGGCTGTTATGATGATATCTTAAGAGGTCTCTAAATCAGTACAGTTTGGAAAGATTCAGTTACAGGTAGGTAGCTGTGTTGGTCTGCCATAGTCGAAACAAAATAAAAAAATTCCTTCCAGTAGCACCTTAGAGACCAACTAAGTTTGTTCTTGGTATGAACTTTTGTGTGCATGCACACTTCTTCAGATACACTGAGACAGAAGTCACCAGACCCTTATATATAGTGTGAGGGTGGGTAGGGGTATTACTCAGAAGGGTGGTGGGAATGGGTGATTGGCTGATAGGTGAGGTAAACCTGTTGACGACTGTTAACGACTGCAATTGGTCTTGCAGGAAAAAGCAAGGGGTGAGATGGCTAAAATAGCTTTGTCATGTATAATGAGATAAGAATCCAATGTCTCTATTCAGACCAGGTCTCTCCATGGTTTTAAGTTTGGCAATCAGTTGCAATTCAGCAACTTCTCTTTCCAGTCTATTTCTGAAATTCCTTTGTAATAAGACAGCTACTTTGAGATCTTGTATAGAATGTCCTGGGAGATTCAAGTGTTCTCCTACTGGTTTCTCTGTCTTGTGATTCCTGATGTCAGATTTGTGTCCATTTATCCTTTGGTGTAGGGTTTGGCCTGTTTGTCCAATATAGAGAGCTGAAGGGCATTTGATGGCATACACAATGTTAGAAGATGAGCAATTAAATAGTCCTGAGATGGTATGTTTGATGTTGTTGGGTCCAGTGATGGTGTTGTCTGGGTGTATGTGGCAGCAATATATATATATATATATATATATATATATATATATATATATATATATATATATATATATGGGTCTCGTGACTTCTGTCTTAGTGTACCTGAAGAAGTGTGCATGCACACGAAAGCTCATATCAAGAACAAACTTAGTTGGTCTCTAAGGTGCTACCTCATGAGAAGAGAAGACTCCCTAGAAAAGACCCTGATGTTGGGAAAGGTTGAGGGCACAAGGAGAAGGGGACGGCAGAGGATGAGATGGTTGGACAGTTTTCTGGAAGCTACTAACATGAGTTTGGCCAAACTGCGAGAGGCTGTGAAGGATAGGCGTGCCTGGCTTGCTCTGGTCCATGGGGTCACGAAGAGTCGGACACGACTGAACGACTGAACAACAACAAGGTGCTACTGGAAGGATTTTTTTTTTATTTTGGAAAGATTCAGTTTGCCATCTTGATTGAAAATGGTGCCCCAAAGTATTCAAACATTGGCCAAATCCTGTTCCTCAGTCTTAGGAACTTTCAAAACAAATTTTGTGTCAATATTCTAAGAGGTACCCAAATCAGGATAGTTTGGAGATATTTGGTCTGCCATATTGGCTCAAAATGGTATCTCCAATGGTATCCAAACATCAACCAAAATTTTCCTTGATCCCAGAACACACCATGCCAAATTTAGTTAAAATCAGTGTAGTTTTTAATGGTACAGTCTACTGTCTTGATTCAAAATGGTGTTTTGTGGTATCCAAACTTAGATGAGAACATGCTCTTTGAGCTATGGAACGATTGTGCCAAATTAGGTGAGAATATCTTAAGAGGTGTCTGGATGAATAGAGATCAGACAGACAGACAAGCTACTTTCCAATTTGGTGCATAATTCTCAAACTGCATTGCAGAAAGTCATGCAAGCAGACTGTCTCCCTCAAAGAGATGAGAGAGGACAGGCAGTGGAACTTGGAGCTCCTCTGATGTCAGATAACCATCCTGTTAATGTGTGTAAGATGGCTTTCAACTCCAGTTGGCTCAGCTGTCACCCAAACAATGCTCTGGAGGAAGATAAAACTTCTGAGTCTTCATGGACTTCCTTCCCTTCGTCTTTTCCAAGGCACACTTAATGCTCGCATTGATTCTGTTACATCTTTCGGAGACTAGGGGCACAACAATACATCACAGCAAGGGCTATTCAATTACATGGTGCTGGAACAGGCACCTGCCAAATGGGAATATATTTTTGGACTAGTACAGGTGCTTGATCACCAATTACAGGAACGATTTATGATCTAAGAGGGACACTCTCCTTTCAAGGGATGGGGCAGTGGGTGTGAAAGAAGCATTTGTGCACAAAAAGCTAAGGGTGTTTTTTTAGAGTTACTCCTTGTAAAAGAGTGCCGGAGCACCAACCCAAAAAGGGGGGGGGGGAGAGAATTACACTTGCAGCCAAACAATTTGATACATTTTGTTTGTTACAGGGTGCCTAGAATAGTACCACTTTGAAATGCAGGTGAGACAATCACATGAACAAATGCCTCCCTATGGCAAAACTTAATGTACGCAGAAAACAAGGTAAAATAAGGTAGTGAAAATGGGGCCTTGTGAGCCAAATGCCTCCCAATCCTTTCTATCTGACCCTTGTAACTGTCACCAGGCTGTACACCCCTATCCCTGAGCCATACACTTCACTAGCCCTGCTTTGCACTCTGAGTGTTTATGCATGGCTAGAATGTGTGAAATCTGGTTATGCCTTTTGCTTGCCTGGACAGAGGCTGCGAAAGGGCAGGTGTAGAAACTAACCTGCTGTACAAAGGAGAAATTTGCAGTTGTTTCTCCACACAGTTTTGCCTCTGGCCCTGCCCATCACTGGTATGTGGCCCCAGAAGGTTGCCTAACAGGGAAATCTGTCCCTGGGGTGAAATGTCCTACCTACCTACCAAGTGAAAAGTCACCTTGATATTAAGAGTAAGCTGGCAGTAAATCACACAGTGCAAGCTGGAGTTAACTCTTTTTTTTTTTAAGCAAGAACATGATCTGCACAGACTGGGTGGGTGTCAAGCCTAATAAGCACAGCAGCTCATCACCAGTACATCTTGCTCCCTGGATCAGTTGCCAAGACTGAAAGTCCCCACCTCCCCACAGCCATTTAAGTCCACTCCTCTCCTGGATTTTTGCCAAGCAATCAGAAACTGCACCTGCGTGAAGCTAATCTATCCTCCACCCTCTTCCTGCCTCTGCTGGTTCTGGGAGACCAGTGAGGAGGGGAGCTTCTCACAGCAGGAGGGGGAGATACACATGACTCTTCACCAGCCTGACTAATCTCTGCCCCTTGGCCTCCCTCCTTCCCCATTCCTGCTTCAGTTTCTGCCTCTGATTCTCGACCTCTGCCACAGACTCCCTAGCTCATTAAGCCATGTTACCTGTTCGGCTTCCAATGTTTTCTCCTCCCAGTCTTCTTCCTTTGATCACTCATTGTCTCACCACCACTCCCCGGGCTCTTAGCCTTCTTCTCTTGGGTATTCTATAGTTGATTCCTCCCAACATTCCTCTGCGTTCCACCACTCCATGACACTTGACATACTCCCCACTTAACATTCCCAAGAACAGTTTATACCAAGGGTAGCAAACATGGACTCCACACTCCATATGTTGCTGGTTGCAACTCCAGGGATTGTTGCCATGAATAAAGGGAGTCCACAACATCTGGAAGGTACAATGTTGTCAATCCCTGAATTATGGAGTTAACCACATCTTTTGGATTGTTCCCAGACCAGTGGTCTACCTTTTCATCTTCCATATGTTTTAGATTACAATCCCCACCTGCCCTAGTTAGCTTGAGAGTTTGAGCTGGGAGGAGGGAAGTTGGAGCCCAGCACCATCTCGAGGACAACAAGACCCCATCCATCAGCCAAATAAAGAAAAGCCACCAACCAAAAACAAAAACACCAGCAAAAACACCAGCAAGAGAAGAGCAGCTTGGCTCCAATTGGACATAAGTGCCTTCATAGAGCTAATGTGGTGCTCTCCAGATCAGAATGGACTAAATCTCCTAAGAGGCCCTGCCAACATAGTCAAGGATGGTGGGAGCTAGAGGCCAGCAATATCCATAGGGTGCAGCTTCATTCTGATCTGGAAGAAGTGGTCTTCCTTGACCTTTTCCTTCGCTTCTGACTTTGCCAACACACCAAAGAAGAGTCAAGACAAATAAATATTTGGGAAACAGTTTATATTTATTAAATCTAACAAAAATTAACCAAATTAAATTTGTCTGGGCAGGTAATATTATTTAAAACAACAATTAATAAACCTCAACAAGTCAACATAATATGTATTAGAACTTTTTAGTTCAGTCAAGAAACGCAACGAAACGTGGCTGAACCCGACGCTGTGTAGAAGAGAGTGTATGGATAAGGAAGGGGATGGGGTGTTTCTTTCTACTGATTCACTGAAGTCTGTCTCTGCAGTTTGTACTTGAGCGAAACGTAAACAACTGGTGACTCCAGCGTGAAGGACTCTCACTCCATTGAGTTCTCAAATAGCACTGAGACACTTTAAAGCAAGAGTGTCATAGCTCATAATGACTGAAATCTGAGAGTGCTCCTGTTTGGGCTAACACGTAACAGAAATTTTGCTATGAAAAGAGGACTAAACTGACTGGAATATTTGGCTAAACATCATAAAGGAACTTTGCAAAATGATTTCACTCTCCCCTGACCTAACGGGAAAGAAGCGCCTGGTGGGTTCTTAGGAGTTTTTAGTAACTCCCTTAACAATAGAATGGGATTGTGCTCTACCTTTGTGTCGGGATTTGAATGAGATTGTGAATGGAACTACGAGGTTGGAACTGCTAGTTTTCACTAAAGGCAAGGCTGGGTCAATAGTGACATCTACTGGACATCAGGCTCAACTACCAGCTACAAATGTGTTAACAGCTGCTGCGTGTATCTAATTGACTTTAATTGACATTACCAACTGCATTGGATCTTAAAGCGATAAGACAGCTCCACCGGATTAACAGGCTTAAACGGTCAAACACCACTTTGTACTGCTCTAAGGGAGAATTTATTCTGTATTGCATTAAGGGAGAATTTATTGTCAGCTGAGAACTGTAATTTTCTTTTTCTTGTCTCTTCTTTTCTCTCTCTTTTCTTTCTCTTTCTTTCTTTTCTCTCCCTTATTTGTTTTACCTTTACTTCTACCTTTACTTCACCTCAGTGTGCTATTGTGAAAAATCAGAGTGGGCAATTGAGTAAAATGAATAGTAAAAAAACCAGCTCTATTGCAGAGCAGGAGGATCTCAGTGCCTGACACTGATTTAACAATGGATTTTAAGGAATTGGTATTGAGTCTGAGAAGAGATATTCAAGAATTGAAACAAGAGTTGAAACAGGAAATTAATGACAACACAAAGCATAGTGAAGAGCAATTTGAAAAGATGGGGGGGAATTAGATAAGAATGTTAAAGCTACAGAAATACTGTCGAAACAGATGGATGATTTGATGCAAAAAAAATGCAGAACTATCCACAGCAGTTCAGGATTTGAAGGGGAAGACTCAAACCTTAGAGGAGGCCACAAAAAAAGTGGCACGAGAAGGTAAAGAGATTAAAAAAGAGATAAATAATACAAAAAGGAGGTATCTGATACAAAGGCTGAGCAGGAGTCCATTATGGACTCCATAGCTCTGTTGCAGATGCAGAGGAAGGAAAAAACCTTGAGGCTGAGAGGACTATTAGAAGAGGCAGATGAAAAAATTGAGGAAAAAATCACATCAGAGTTAGCAAAATGGCTGGACATACAGGGATCAGAGTTAGCATTGGAAACAGAGTTGGTCTATAGAACCAACTCTAGAATTGCAAAGGCAAATAAGCTGCCACCCGACTGTTTGGTAACATTCAGATCAATGGAAATCAGGAACAGGATCTTGCAAACAAGCAATAGAAAGAAACTTGAAATAGATGGAAATGAAATATTCATATATAAAATTATTCCTTATCGACTGCTAAAAAAAGAGAGACCTATAAACCATTGGTAGAAGCTCTAAAAAAGGAGATTAAACATAGGTGGGAGTTCCCCGAAGGCATATAATTTCAAAAACCCGGGGGCTGACGTGGCTGAGCCAGTGGAAGAAGAAGAATCTAAATAAATAAAAATTGTTATATAAGGTTTTTTTTTACCTAACTAATAAAGAATAAAGCATGGATTTGAAAATAGTGTATTGGAATATTAACGGTCTAAATGACAAAAATAAAAGCAATAAAATATCGTACGAGTTAGAAAAGCAAAGAAATAACATCATATGTTTACAAGAAACTCATGTGACTACTAAACATCATAGAATATTAATCAATAGAAAATTGGGTCAGGAGTTTATTTCTTCTAGTAATAAAAAAAAGAGGGGTAGCCATGTATGTACACCCCAAATTAGAACCTAAATTCTTATATAGAGATGAACAAGGAATAACTCTTATTGTAGTAATTCAACACAAAGGGGAAAAATTGGTCCTAATTGGAATTTATGCACCAAATGAAAACAAAAAGGAATTTTACCAGGTGCTACAGGAGAAGCTACTAGACTTTCTAGGAGAAAAACTTATTATAATGGGCGACCTTAATGGTGTGGCCAAGCCCAAATTGGATAGAACTCTTTAAAAAACTGATAGCAAGCAAAGTAAACTACCACTCACGTTTTTTCAGATGACTGATACCATTGGTTTACATGACGCCTGGAGATTTAAACACTTTAATGATAAAGAATTTACACACTATTCCCACTCAAAAAAATCAGCGGGCAGGATCGATGCGATTTGGACCTCTAAAGAAATTCTATCGCAGATCCACACAGCAGAAATACTGCCAGGCACCTTGTTGGATCACAATCCAGTGCAGCTTATCTTAAGGACTAGATGCATGGGGGGGGGACAAGATGGAGGCTCAATGAGAACCTACTGAAAGATGAGGAGGTCTTGAATGCGGCAGAAAAAACATTGAAAGAATATTTTCATTTTAACCTTAACAAAGAAGTCAAAATTAAGACGGTGTGGGAAGCAAGTAAAGCTGTGCTTAGAGGCTTTTTTATTCAACAAGGTAGTTCCCCCCCCAAAAAAAAAAAAAACCGAGGAAAAAAAGCGACTAACTTTATGGGAAGAATTAAAAAGCAATGAGAGAGGACTGTTCAAAACCCCAGAAAATGAGGTCATTAAAGACAAAATAAAGCTCCTGCAAACTCAATATGCCATTATAATAAATGAAGAGATGGAGTGGAAGATTAAAGCCATGCGGCAAAAAAAAAAATTGAACATGGAAACAAGCCAGGTAGGCTTCTAGCCTGGCAATTAAAGGGGTAAAAAGAGCAGCACATTATTAACAAGATAAAAATTGTAGAAAATTGGATTATAGATCAAGCTAAAATGAATGAGGTATTATCAAGCGGGAAACTACCAAACTCATGGGAAGATAGCTATATTACATGAATCCCGAAGGCCGATACCGATTTAACTCAAATGTCAAATTACAGACCTATAGCATTGCTCAACACGGATGTAATTTTTTTGCAGATATCATGGCACAAAGATTCAAAACTGTTCTTCAGGAAATAATAAAGATCATGCTGGGTTTTTACCTAGACGTCATCTTCATAGTAATGTATGGCACATAATTAATATTATTGAATATTTAGATCTCAAAATTGATAAACCAGCCGTACTAATGCTTCTCGATGCAGAGAAGGCATTCGATAAAATATCATGGACATTTATGAAAGAGCTAATGAGACAGATGGACCTGGGCAACACTTTTTGCAAAGTAATAAATGCCATATATAAACAGCAGCAGGCCAATCTAATAATCAATGGGACAATCACTGGAAGTATCCCTATTAGTAAAGGCCCTGACAGGGGTGTCCTCTCTCCCCATTAATCTTTATATTGGTTATGGAGGTGTTAATAACCAGCTCAGAAACAATCCAAACATTAGGGGCATAAGAATTGGAGAAAGAAGCTATACGATAAAGTCTTATGCGGATGATCTGATCCTCACCACGGAAAATCCAAATGAAAGTATCCAACAAGCTATGGAGATAATTAATGAATTTGGGAGTCTGGCGGGGTTTAAATTAAGCAAAGTAAAGACTAAGCTGTTGGTTAAGAACCTAATGGATAAAGATATTGAGACCTTAGAAAGTACTACGGGACTAAAAACCTGCCAAAGAACAAAATATTTAGGTGTATGGATCAGCTCAAAAAACATAAATTTATATCAAGATAATTGTGCCCCAGTCTGGAACAACATTAAAAAAAGCCTGATCAAATGGAACAATCTCAAACTCTCATTTTTGGGCAGAGTTGGGACTATAAAAATGATGGTAATCCCCAAGCTTCTGTTTTTATTCCAGACATTACCAATACTGGGAGGGGAGGACAGTCTAAAAGAATGGCAGAGACACATTTCAGGGTACCTGTGGCAGGGAAAGCGGCCCAGAATAAAACATTTAAACATGATTGACATCAGAGTGAGAGGGGGATTGGCCCTGCCTGATCTAACCTTGTACTATGAAGCTGCCTGCCTTACTTGGCTTAAAGAGTGATGCTGCTTAGAGAACAAGAATTACTTGATTTAGAGGGTTTCAACTTAAGTTTCGGGTGGCATGCTTACTTGAACTATGAAAAACACAGGGTCCACAAAGAATTTTCTAGTCATATTATCAGAGGTTCTTTATTAAAGGTATGGCTAAAATATAAACATTTGCTGGAGCAGCGGGTCCCATGGTGGAACTCCCCTCTAGAGGCGTTGGCGATGAGGCAAGGAAAGACTGATGCTAACTGGCCAACGTATAGGGAGCTGTTGGAAGAAAAAGATAATGAATTACATTTAAAACCATATGAACAAATAAAGAGTCAAGTAAAGGGTTGGCTTCAGTATTATCAGATATTCGAGAGATTCAAGGTAGACAGAAAGAAGGGTTTTGAAAAGGAGTATTCAAGATTTGAATCGGAAGTTATAAATTCTAACATCAAAACTCTCTTGAAAGCCTATCGCCTTCTGTTAGATTGGATACTTATCGAAGAGGAGGTAAAGCCGGTGATGATCCGCTGGGCACAAGATGTAGGGCATAACATACTACTACTAAGATGGGAGAAACTGTGGAAAGAAAGTTGGAATTTCACATCTAGTAATGCTATTAGAGAAAATTCACTAAAAATGTTTTACAGATGGCACTCCACTCCACACAGGATTTGTAAGATGTACAAAACCGCTTCGAATACTTGTTAGAGGTGTGAGGAGGTGGGTGATTATTATCACATCTGGTGGCAGTGTAAAAAAATTAAATTATTTTGGAGTGAAATTCATTTCGAATTAGAAACTATCTTAACAACAAAGTTTACAAAATCTCCTGAAGCCTACCTTTTGGGGATTACTACCCCAGATATACCGAGTAAATTTAGAAACTTCTTTTTGTATTCTTCGGCCGCTGCGAGAATCCTGGTTGCGTCATATTGGAAAAGTGAAAAGCTACCAAGCAAAAAGGAATGGTTTTTTAAAGTCATAGATTATATTGAGTTGACTGTTCTATCGGAAAAAATAAAGTAAAACCCTAGAAGTAGGGTCGTGGAAGAGTGGGACAACTTCTTGGGCTACTTAAAAAAGAGGTGTGATCTAAACAGGCTACATGCTTTGCATTAGCTCCTGCAGAACAAACAACAAACGCTAGTGAAATGTCAATCTTTAAGTTAAACAGATATCAATCGAATGGATTATTAACAGTTGGTTTCAGTGCTAAAAATTGGGATATTATACAGTGATCCCTCGACTTACAAATGCCCCGACTTCCGTATTTTTTGACTTACGAGGGATCAAAGCAGCTGCCGCTTCCGAATTTTTTCGACTTCCAATCGGAAGCCACGGCCGCTTTAGATAGGGGTTTTTCGAGGTACGAAATTTTTTTGACGTATGGATGCGTTCTCCAACGCATTCCTATGGGAACTCGACTTAGGATTTTTTTGAGTTCCAACGCTCCCGTCAGAACGGATTATATTCGTAAGTCGAGGGTCCACTATATATGAGTTATCATGTGATGCAATGGAGTGTAAGCTTAGGGAAGTCAATATTTGTACAAAATCTACACAAAATTATGTAAATATATATAAAAACTGTTTTAGTTGGTATGTTTATTGATTAATATTTAGTCATCGGAGTTAAAGAGTACCATGAAGAAATGTGTGTAGACATGTGTAACAATTTTTTTATTTTTTTATTTATGTATACATTTATGTATTTTTGTGTTTGTTAGTTCTGCTCTTTTCTCTTTTGTGGTTTTCTTTTTTTCTTTTCTTTCTGTAAAATGAAAAATGAATAAATCGAAATTAAAACAACAACAACAACAACAACAACCGGTGACTCATCATCACTCAACCCACAACCAATCCTATCCGCTGCCATGCCGGTCGGTCACCCCACATCATTCTGTTGAGTTAGTTGTGCATTATTACTGAAGCTTATAAGTGCCGTGCTAAATTTATTTTTGTTACATTTTTAGTTCATTGATTCATTGTGATTATCCTCCTCTCTATGATATTGAGTTTGGTAAGTAATGTAAACATTATGATGCACGCTATTTGTTTGTATTTCTACATTAAGCCAAAGCTGCAAAATAGCAAAATTCAGTTAAAAAAAATCCATTCATACGAAATTCCTATCACGAAAAAAAGGTTTTAAGTGCTTATGATCACAATGTTACCGGTAAGTAAATAAACCAGAAAATAACACTTACAACTTTAAGTATCTTATTTTTCCTTCTTTTAATAATTTCAATGTGTGTGTGTGTGGGGGGGGGTGACAAGAAATTTTCTGCACCGGGTACCACCTGACCTTGCTACACCACTGAAAGTTTCCCCTTTTCCCCACCATAGTGTGGCAAGGGGACATAGCTGAGGCCTTGCCATGAGACAGATTCTCAGTACTTGCCATGAGGATCTCAATATGTTATACCTACACTCAATATGCCTATACACTTAACACACAAGGTACTCTATTTCCTAATATAATGATAAGTAATAAGAATAAGAAATATTGATTGTTTGCTTTCCAATAACATTTAGCTCAAGTAATCAGATTGCTGTACGCTGAATTCTCACTATACTTAGAGAAAAGATGATTTTAGGGTAAAGCTGTAAGCTCATTTAGCTGTGTTTGCAAAGTTCATTTAAGCTGTGTCTGCAAATTGCAATGAGGAACATTCTTCGTAGACACCAGGTCAGGATGACATGATGTCTTATGATGTCCTATGAAGCAGGATATGAAACTTGGTTGCCCTCCATATAGCTGTCCCAGGATGTCCCAGGATGTCTGATAAAAGGGGGATTTACACAACAAAGGTCAAGGGGAATTTTTAGCTTTGCTTTGCTGATAAAGCCGAATACACGGAAATCACTAATGAGCACTACCTAATATGGGACATGTAACCTAAATCAGAAGTAATCTTTATATGGCTATAGGAAGGGCTATGCCCAAGGTGATTGGTTTGATTTCCTTGCAATGTGATGTAAACTGTGATGTCAAATTGGGTATAAAATCAATGTAACCCTATGGTTCGGGGCCCAGTCCTTGGGAGACCACCACTGGGTCTCTGTTGCTTGCAACAATAAATTTTTTCCTACTTTCCTTTTCTCCAAACCTGCGTCTGTGGTTTCTGAGCTAGGCTCTTATTCAAGCCTGGTGCAACAATAGGAAAAGACCACATGTTTGGGAAGATAAAAAATGGTTTATTTCATAGAATCATAGAATCATAGAATCATAGAGTTGGAAGAGACCACAAGGGCCATCCAGTCCAACCCCCTGCCAAGCAGGAAACACCATCAAAGTATTTACAAACTCTTCAAAGGTCTAGTTCATGTGCTTTTCCATACACCAGTCAGAAAAGTTGCACAGACAGTAAAAGCTTGGCTTAGTTACAAGCAGTAAAAGTCCTAGGTTATTGGTGTTAGAAACTCAAGAGAGGCTGTTGAGAGCCATGGGTCTAAGCTAGGGCAACCAGCTCAAACCTCTTCACATGCTGAGCTTCTTGGGTAGATGGGTGGGAGGAACAATACCGGTAAGTTTGATTACCTACTTCCTCCCAAGGTAAGTGAAGTGACATAGCTAAGCTTGGCAGGACAGCTTACTTACATTAAGGAGTGTGAACTCCTTAAAGCATTAATTAGGCTTAAGCATGTTTGTTGTAGAAGGGACGTGGGTGGCACTGCGGTCTAAACCACTGGGCCTAGGGCTTGCTGATCAAAAGGTTGGCGGTTTGAATCCCACAAAGGGGTGAGCTCCCGTTGCTCTGTCCCAGCTCCTGCCAACCTAGCAGTTCGAAAGCACATCAAAGTGCAAGTAGATAAATAGGTACCGCTCTGGTGGGAAGGTAAACAGTGTTTCTGTGTGCTACTCTGGTTTGACAGAAGCGGCTTAGTCATGTTGGCCACATGACCCGGAAGCTGTCTGCAGACAAACGCCGGCTCCCTCGGCCTATAGAGCGAGATGAGCGTGCAACCCCAGAGTTGCCCGTGACTGGACCTAACAGTCAGGGGTAAAGGTAAAGGTAAAGGGACCCCTGACCATTTGGTCCAGTCGGGGACGACTCTGGGGTTGCGGCGCTCATCTCGCTTTATTGGCCGAGGGAGCCGGCATACAGCTTCCTGGTCATGTGGCCAGCATGGCTAAACGGTCAGGGGTACCTTTACCTTTACCTTTATGTTTGTTGTATGAGGCTGGTTATCCTTCACAACTAAATAAAATGATCCCACATGCATGTGAACACAGCTATTCATTAAAATCTCTACTTTTCAGATTTTTGTGATGCAGTTCTTCAATAAAAAGTGGACCAAAATGCATACATTAGGGGAACATACAGAATAATGCAGATTTTAGCAACATACTGTAATGCAACATTTTAGGGGAAATCAATTGCAAAAATAAATATATCCACCCAAACTGGGAGAAACTGAAATACACAGATTTGTCCATTCCTAGATTGCCTCTCCTCTCCTCAAAGAAGGTGCATCTTTGCCACACCCCAACTCATACCTTGAAGAAGACTGCACATGATAGATCTCATAGGAGGAGTTGGGGATGACTATGTGGTCTGGGTGGATAATCAGGCTTTCAAAGCCAGCTCCACTTATACCTTTGCTTAGTGCAGTACCCTCCCCCTCTCTCCCCCTATGCAGTATGCACATCCACTAATCACCTTTGGGGTGGCTAAGTAGGAATTTTAGGTGAGCCCCTGATTAAATCTTAGGGGAATCCCCTTTTCACCTATTCCATATTGCTGGGAGTATTCTGCAGGAATGGCCATTTTGACTGGTTTAATTAGCCTTTAGTGTGGCCAGGAAATGGAAATTTTTTACATCCTGTGGGATAGATACCTGTGCCATTATTGGGTTAAATGTACCGCTGGGGTGCCCAATGCTGGATTAGGTTTGGGGGTTGTAGTGGGGTGCCTCCCAAGTCTTCTTCATGGATATGCTAGCCAATCTCTCTCTCACTCCCCCACCCACAAGCAACATTGCTATCTGTGCATTACAATTACAGGTAGATAGCCGTGTTGGTCTGTCATAGTCAAAACAAAATAAAAAAATTCCTTCCAGTAGCACCTTAGAGACCAACTAGGTTTGTTCTTGGTATGAGCTTTCGTGTGCATGCACACTTCGAAGGAATTTTTTTATTTTGTTTTGTGCATTACAAGTCTTTGCAGTCTTTGCATTACAAGCCTTCACTGCATTAACAAAAAAAATGGTTGTGTGTAATGGGCCCTTACTTGCTATTCAAAAGGTGTACAGCTATTTGGCAACACAGAAGCAGTGTGGCTGTGGATTACTCAGGATTCTAGTGGTGTACACCAACTGGTCACTCAGTATTCTGGTGGGCAAGACTGAATTACTCAGTATTCTAGGGTTGCACTGTATCCCTGGTGCACTAACACTGGGAAGTTGTAGGTTGCACTCAATATTCTTGGACTGCACCGTAGGTCTTCAGGGCCGTAGCACTGTAGATGGTTTTTTGCAAGGATGAGAATATTTCAATATTTGCATACCTGTCCTTAAGAAAGGGCAAAGCTTATAACATTAATTCTGAGCCAAAAACAGAAAGGAAAGAGAAATTTCAGAGATGGGGAAATTATAATAACAAAAGAACACAGAAAGAAAAGGAAGGAGATCTAGGAGAAGACATTATCTCTATGTTATTTTCCAGGTGTATTTTTCTGGAATTAGGAATGTTATCGACAGGACCACTTCCACATTTTCTCCAGGTACAGCTATCCCAATATTTGATGTGGAGCTCTCCATCAATGAAGGCTCATCAATACCCCTTGTTGGGCCAGTCTAGCTCTAGCTAACTGAGCAAGTTCTGTTCGGCTCAGGTCCTGGTTGTCGGCTTTCCGTGGGCACCTGGTTGCTCACTGTGAGGTCAAGATGTTGTACTAGATGAGCCTTTGGCCTGCTCCAGTAAGGCTCTTCTTATGTTATTATATTTATTTTAAGTTGCATCTGATCTTCTCAAATGCAGCATCACTGATAGGACAGTGGGCACTTTTATGGTCTTGGATGCCCAACTTTGCCAGCTTCTGCTTCCAGCCATGTATAAGACACTCTCTAATATATTCTGGGCTGAGATGATTTACACATTTGAAGAACAACTTTTAACTGTGCAAAAGTATATGAGGTCAAGAGTCAAGGCGACAGAAAACACTTCATCTTGTAGAAGGCACAGTTCATCAGTCACTTCAGCAAGTGACCTACTCAAAAAGCTTTTAACATTCAATATATATATATATTAATAATCAGCACAGGAGTTGCAGCCTATTGTAATGATCCAGGAACTTTCTACCATGCTTTCTCTGCCTGCTGAATTATTTTGAAATTTAAAATGCACAGTTCTGCCTTTTTGAATGCATCATGTACATTTCCTTTGGGACAAGGACAGGGAGAGGTTAAAGTAAAACCTATGGATGAGAAGATTTCCTCCCTGCACCATTTTTTTATTATTCCTCTGATTTTCTTTGCCCTTCAACCTACTCCTCTTGCATTCATGTTTAACTATAAGAGTTTCTGAAATTAATTCCTAACTGGAGCAGGTTCTGTTTGTCACAGCTTTCAGCTCCTTTAGTTCATTTGTATATCTCCCAGGCCACACCATATATATATGTGTGTGTGTGTGTGTGTGTGTGTGTGTGTTATTTTATTAAATTTATATCCCACCTTTTCACCAAACAACTCAAAATGGTGTACGTGTTCTCCCCCTCACAACAACCCTATGAGGTTTGTTAGGCTGAGATATAGTGGCTGACCAAAGGTCACCCAGTCAGCTTCATGGCTGAGTGGAGATTTGAACCCTGGTATTTTAGGTTCTGGTCTGACATGCTAACCACTACACCACACTGGCTCTGCTGATGTACCATTTCTCATTGATAAAACATTGCAAAAATAATCTATAATAATACACCCATCCATCAAGATTCATTTTGTGCAGTGTTTACTGATCAGCACGTGTCTGCATGCCACATTGAGGATATTTAGGCTCACTCCACTCTCATTTTGGCCCCTGTGGATTTTGGTGACCACCTCCCCGTGCTCCTGAAACAGCTGTTTGTCTTTGGGCGGCAAGGAGGCATTGCTATTATTATTATTTTGCCAATATATTGGTCCAATTAGCAGGGTCTCCTAACCTTATACTACATTGATCTGGTGGTGGGCGGAATCAGTGCTTTTTTTCTAGAAAAATAGGTGCCGGTACAGTGCCTGGAGGGCAGCGACTGAGGAGGGAGCACAAGGGCTTATGCTTGTTTTCTAGGGCTTCTGCCTCTTGGATTTGTGTGACTGTCCAGGCTTGTGTGTCTGTTTCTGGCCGTTTGTGTGCTCTCCCTGAGCACATGATCTGAGGGGGCAGGGCTTCCTGTGAGTCAGGTGAGTCAGGTGACTAGCTGTGGGTGGAGCTAGTCAGTGCCTGGAGGGCAGCGACTGAGGAGGGAGCACAAGGTGAGCTGAGCTTGTAGGCTTTGTGAGTTTGTCTGTTTGGGGCTGTGTGTGATTAAGTTTGTGTGCTTATTTGTTTCCTTATTTGTTTGTGTGCTTCTTTCCTAGGGCTTGTGCTTGTTTTCTAGGGCTTCTACCTCTTGGATTTGTGTGACTGTCCAGGCTTGTGTGTTTGTTTCTGGCCATTTGTGTGCTCTCCCTGAGCACATGATCTGAGGGGGTGGGGCTTCCTGTGAGTCAGGTGAGTCAGGTGACTAGCTGTGGGCGGTGCTAGTCAGTGCCTGGAGGGGATTCCCTACTGAGGGGATTCCCTACTGAGGGGTACAGAATCAGTGGGCCTGACAAGATGTCTCGAGAGGTGTGCTGTCTCCCTGGGGCCAAGATCCAAGATGTAACAGAACGGCTACAAGGAATCATAAAACCCACTGACAAAAACCCCTTCCTTTTGGTCCATGTGGGAACCAATGACACTGCAAGCCATAGCCTCCAGAAGATCAAAAGTGATTATGAGGCTCTGGGCAGGAAGTTGAAGCAATAAAATGCACAAATTGTCATCTCATCTGTCCTCCCAGTTGAACGACGTGGCCCAGGGAGAGAGAGAAAAATAGGAGAAGTGAACAACTGGCTTCGCAAATGGTGCCAGCAGGAACGGTTTGGATTCTTAGATCACAGTCTGCAGTTTCTTGAAGATGGACTTCTGGCAAGTGATGGGCTGCACCTCACAAGGGTTGGGAGGAATGTTTTTGCCAACAATCTCAAAAACCTCACCAGGAGGGCTTTAAACTGACTTATGTGGGGGAGGGAGACAGTGGTCCTGAAGGTAGGAGTCTATCAAATGCTGAAGATGATCATCCAAATGTCAAGGACCAAATGGAGCAAACAGCATGCAGACCTAGTGGTGGGAGGAAAAAATCCTTAAATAGGAGACTAGGGGGAATGATCATCACTGAAACCTGGTGGGATGAGTCTCATGATTGGAATGTAGTAATAGAGGGATACAATCTATTTCAGAGAAATAGACCAAACAGGAAAGGAGGAGGAGTGGCGTTATATGTCAGGGATGTGTATACCTGTGAAGAGATCCATGATTTAAAACTTCAAAGCCAAATTGAGAGTATCTAGGTCAAAATTAAGGGGGAGAAAAATAACAGTGATCTCATTGTGGGAGTTTACTATAGATTCCCAAGCCAAACTGAGGACACAGATGATGCCTTCCTGGAACAGATGACCAAAAGGAAGTGAGATAGTAGTAATGGGGGATTTTAACTATCCTGATATTTGTTGGATGTCAAACTCAGCCAAGAGCATAAGGTCAAACAGATTCCTCACTGGCCTTGCAGACAATTTCATTGTCCAGAAAGTGGGAGAAGCAACAAGAGGATCAGCCATTTTAGATCTGGTCCTAACCAATAGTGATGACCTGGTTAGTGGGGTAGAAGTGGCAGGATCATTAGGTGGGAGTGATCATGCTCTTCTGGAGTTTATTATACAGCAGAAAGGAGCAACCAAGCATACTAAGACTCAAATTCTAGACTTTAAGAAAGCCGACTTCAGAAAACTTAGGGAAACGCTGGGTGTGATCCCATGGTCAGTAATACTAAAAGGGAAGGGAGTTCATGATGGATGGGAGTTTGTTAAAAGGGAGATATTAAAAGCACAACTTCAAGCAGTACCAATGAGATGAAAACATGGAAGGTGCCTAAAGAAGCCAGGGTGGCTATCTAAAGAACTTTTAACTGAGTTAAGATTTAAAAGGGATATGTACAAAAAATGGAAAAGGGGGGAAACCACCAGAGAGGAATTCAAACAAATAGCCAGCACGTGTAGAGACAAAGTCAGAAAAGTTAAAGCACAGAATGAACTCAGGCTTGCTAGAGAGGTTAAAAGCAATAAAAAGGGGTTTTATGGGTATGTCCGTAGCAAAAGGAAGAACAAGGAAACAGTGGGGTCACTTAGAGGAGAAGAAGGTGAAATGCGAACAGGGGACGCAGAAAGGGCAGAACTCCTCAATACCTTCTTTGCCTCAGTCTTCTCCAAAAAAGAAAACAATGCCCGACCTGAAGAATATGGAGCAGATGATTCAGCAGGGGAAACACAGCCCAGAATAAATAAGGAGGTAGTACAAGAACACTTGGCTAGTTTAGATGTATTCAAATCTCCAGGGCCAGATGAACTACATCCCAGAGTATTAAAAGAACTGGCAGAGGTGATTTCAGAACCACTGGCAGTAATCTTTGAGAATTCCTGGAAAACAGGCGAAGTCCCAGCAGACTGGAGGAGGGCAAATGTTATCCCTATTTTCAAAAGGGGGGAAAGAGAGGACCCAAACAATTACAACCCAGTCAGCCTGACATCAATACCAGGAAAGATTCTAGAGCAGATCGTTAAGCAAACGGTCTGTGAGCACCTAGAAAGGAACGCTGTGATCACTAAAAGCCAGCATGGGTTTCTGAAAAATAAGTCATGTCAGACTAATCTGATCTCATTTTTTGACAGAATTACAAGCCTGGTAGACAAAGGGAACACTGTGGGTGTAGCCTATCTTGATTTCAGCAAGGCCTTTGACAAGGTGCCCCATGATATTCTTGTAAAGAAGCTAGTAAAATGCGGGCTAGACAATGCTACCATTCAGTGGATTTTTAACTGGCTGACTGACCGAAACCAAAGGGTGCTCATCAATGGCTCCTCTTCATCCTGGAGAGAAGTGACTAGTGGGGGCCACAGGGTTCTGTCTTGGGCCCAGTCTTATTCAACATCTTTATCAATGACTTGGATGATGGGCTTGAGGGCATCCTGATCCAGTTTGCAGATGACACCAAATTGGGAGGGGTGGCTAATACCCCAGGGGACAGGATCACACTTCAAAATGACCTTAACAGATTAGAGAATTGGGCCAAAGCAAACAAGATGAATTTTCACAGGGAGAAATGTAAAGTACTGCACTTGTGGGGGGGGGGGCGTGGAATGAAAGGCACAAATACAGGATGGGTGACACCTGGCTTGAGAGCAGTACATGTGAAAAGGATCTAGGAGTCTTGGTAGACCACAAACTTGACATGAGTCAACAGTGTGATGCAGCAGCTAAAAAAGCCAATGCAATACTGGGCTGCATCAATAGGAGTATAGCATCTAGATCAAGGGAAGTAATAGTACCACTGTATTCCACTCTGGTCAGACCTCACCTGGAATACTGTGTCCAGTTCTGGGCAGCACAGTTCAAAAAGGATACTGACAAGCTGGAACGTGTCCAGAAGAGGGCAACCAAAATGGTCAAAGGCTTGGAAACGATGCCTTATGAGGAACGACTTAGGGAGCTGGGTATGTTTAGCCTGGAGAAGAGACGGTTAAGGGGTGATATGATAGCCATGTTCAAATATATAAAAGGATGTCCTATAGAGGAGGGAGAAAAGTTGTTTTCTGCTGCTCCTGAGAAGAGGACACGGAGCAATGGATTCAAACTATAAGAAAGAAGATTCCACCTAAACATTAGGAAGAACTTCCTGACAGTAAGAGCTGTTAGGCAATGGAATTTTCTTGCAAGGAGTGTGGTGGAGTCTCCTTCTTTGGAGGTCTTTAAGCAGAGGCTTGACAGTCACCTGTCAGGAATGCTCTGATGGTGTTTCCTGCTTGGCAGGGGGTTGGACTGGATGGCCCTTGTTGTCTCTTCCAACTCTATGATTCTATGATTCTACTTGCAATGAAGTTATTACAGTAAGTGTGACACTTTTTAACAAACAAACAAACATGTCTGTACTGTGTACCCTTGAGTATCTCCTGGAAAAAAGCACTAGGTTGAATACATACAGTGTTGAGAACCATATAGAATTTAATAGAATCATGTCCCAGGAGTGCCAACAGTGGGTGCCTGGTGCCATGGTTGCCATGTAGATTGCATGGCCCTGGCACCGAAATTTGTGGGTGCCTGGCCCCTTCATGGGGAATTTTGTGGGTGCTCAGACACCCAGGGCCCCATGGAGTTGGTACCTACAGTATACCCTGTGCTCCTAATGGCTAACCAGATGTCTCTAGGAAGCTCACAAGCAAGACATGAGCACAACAGCAGCTCTCCCCACTTGTACTTCCCAGCAACTGGTATTCAGTAGCATACCACTGCTGGCAGTGGAGATAGTACATAACCCCTGTGGTTAGTAGCCATTGATAGCCTTATATTCCATGAATTTGTATAATCCTCTTTTCAGAGCCATCCAAGTTAATGGGCATCACAAAATCCCTTAGGAGCAAATTCCATAGTTCATGTGTTATGTGAAGACCTATTTTATTTTGCCTGTCCTGAATCTTCCAACAATCAGCTTCATTGCATGACCCTCAGTTCCAGTATTATGTAAGAAGGGGACAAGTGGTCACAAATCAATTGAAGGAACCATAAGGTGTAGCTATTAGTGGGATCTTTCTTATTTAGCAAAGGCTGTGAGATTGAGGCTGTGATTCAAAAACCTCCCTGACCTCATTCTACAAGGACTGCCTGGCTTTGCTTTGTGGAATGTAACTGGTTTTCAATTCCTAAAAGTAAGGATATTCAAGACACTCTCTGTGGAGAGTTTCCATGGATATCTGAGACAATGAGGCAAATCAATCTTGTTTATTATAACCAGAACATTAAATGTAGCAGCTTTCCAAAAAACCTCCTTGCCCTAATCTGGGGACTTCTGCATTAATGCACATAAGACTTTATACTTGCACAAATTCACTTGCTTCGACTCCAGAGCTTTGTCAAAGCAGGAAACCTTTCTCTGGCTGCTTATGAATGCCTCACCATACTTCTCAATAGCATATTATGACTCCCCCCCCCACCCCAAATCAAATCTAAAAGCATAACTGAGTGGAATTAAATTAATACTGTCTGGTAACGTCAGCCTCGCCTGAGTAGTGCGGCAGGCTTAGCTTTTAAACCTCTCTCTCTCCCCCCAGCCTTTCTGAGCTTAAAGTTGGCTGTTGTACTGGTTTGGCTGGTGGAAAGGGTGGACGGGTGGGGGAAGGCAGATGAAGGAAAAGAGCCTGTATATGGGAACAGGAGGAATTACTAAGCAAGACCTAGGGTCCAAGGTGGAGAACATTTTTTCAGCATGAGGGCCACATTTGCTTCAGGGCAACCTTCTGAGGGCCACAGGCTGGTGGTGACTGGGAGAGGCACATTTGACTCATGAGTCTGAGATTTCTCACCTCTGACCAAGGGGTTTATGGTTGTGAATATTGTAAAAATACACACAGGTGTATTTTTTACCATATTCACAGCCATAAACCCTCTAGGTTAGAGGTGAGAAACCTCTGGCACATGAGTCAAGAACATAAGAAAAGATTGCTGGACCAGGCAGTGAAATATCTAGTTCAACATCTTGTTATCACAGTGGCTAACCAGATACCCCAAAGGGAAATGCACAAGCAGGACCCAAGCAGAATAGCTCTCTTGTGGTTTCTAGCAACAGCTATTCAGAAGCATTGCTGCGTCCAACTGTGGAGGCAGATAATAGTCATCATAGCTAGTAGCTACTGATAGCGCTCTCCTCCATGAATTTGTCTAACTCTCTATTGTTGTTGTTTAGTCATTTAGTCGTGTCCGACTCTTTGTGACCCCATGGACCAGAGCACGCCAGGCACTCCTGTCTTCCACTGTCTCCTGCAGTTTGGTCAAACTCATGTTGGTAGCTTTGAGAACACAGTCCAACCATCTCATCCTCTGTCGTCCCCTTCTCCTAATGCCCTCCATCTTTCCCAACATCAGGGTCTTTTCCAGGGAGTCTTCTCTTCTCATGAGGTGGCCAAAGTATTGGAGCCTCAGCTTCAGGATCTGTCCTTCCAGTGAGCACTCAGGGCTGATTTCCTTCAGAATGGATAGGTTTGATCTTCTTGCAGTCCATGGGACTCTCAAGAGTCTCCTCCAGCACCATAATCCAAAAGCATCAATTCTTCGGCGATCAGTCTTCTTTATGGTCCAGCTCTCACTTCCATACATCACTACTGGGAAAACCACAGCTTTAACTATACGGACCTTTGTCGGCAAGGTGATTCTCTGCTTTTTAAGATGCTGTCTAGGTTTGTCATTGCTTTTCTCCCAAGAAGCAGGCGTCTTTTAATTTTGTGACTGCTGTCACCATCTGCAGTGATCATGGAACCCAAGAGCAGGAACCGGTAAGTCACTCCAGTATCCCTGCCAGGAAAACTCCATGGACAAAGACAACCCTCTATTAAATCCATCCAAATTCATGGTCATCACTACCTCCTGTGGGAGTGAATCCCATAGTTTAACTATGCACTGTCAGATAACTTCTGACAAAGTGGGTTCCAGACCATGAAAGCTGATTTGAAGTTCAAAAGAGGGCAAGGAATCCTCTGGTGAACACCATCATCCATCAGTGGGCCTTGGTGGACAGTTGTCACTAAGCATTATTTATATTTCCCACAATGCTCAGAACAATACTAGGTCAATATGGGAAATTGAAAAGATAGCTACATCCTACCAAGTGGTGTTAGTTGGGGGGAAGGGCAGGTGTCAGCAGTTGGCCCTGTGAGGGTCCTGTAGCCCTGTGAGCTGCCCCCAGTCACAATCATATTTATTAATCTTTAACATGCTGCAGGACACTTAGTTCTCTCCCTCTCTTCCTTGTACTGTGTATCTTGTGTGAATTTTCTCAGCAGTTCACAGGAAGGAGAAAAGAAATGGAGGGGGGAAGAAGAACTACAGACTGAGTCAGCTGTCCCCCTGGGTGTTCGCTCACTGTAGCATGAGAAATATTAATGCTAAGCAGTTCTGTGTGCTGCAGGAAAGACAGGAGGAAGTGAGCAGATTACCCTGTCTTAAGGATATTATATCCACTGCAACTTCCAAGCACACAGAGAGATAGATAGGAAACATTTTAGCAGGTTGTGGGGTTTTGTGTGTGTGTGTGTGGTCTCTTATCTTCTTATAGTCATATTCTTTTTATTTTTTATTTTTAATAAGTTGTTGCAGTTTAAGTCAATCAGTCAAATTCTACTCTATTTGTCAGGATAAAAAAAATGCAAGTTTTTTTCTGAATGAAGGGGGGGGGGAACAAGGAAAAACTTTGGTTAAACTCCCTTCTTGTTGCATGTAATCAACTCACCTTGCCTATATCTGCTCACCCCCACTTTGAGGTTGGAGCCTGTCAGTGGGGGATTCAGTTCCAAGCTTAAGACTTGGCAGGCACTGATGCTCTTTCAACTGTTGTCTAAAGGGATTACAAGCTTTTGTAAAGCTTGCACTAATATGTCAGGGAAAGCAGTGGTGGGGAGGCACTTTTCCAAGCAAGCTTTTCCTGCTGAAAAGGCACAGCAATGATAACAGGTGAATAATAATGTTATTTATATTGTATTCATTCTGCCCAATTATTGCTAGGGTCTCTTTACATAGAAACATTCAATAAAAGGATACCACCACACACACACACAAGCAACCAAGCTAACTTTTACAATGACTTTGAAAAATAACAGGAGAAAAAACAGGAGGGGGAGACAATAGATTCTTAATTGCTTTTGAAATAATAGTGCAAAAGGCTTTATAAGCTTTTCTGAAGGTGACCCAGGATGGAACATTGGTGATATATCTGCATCTACAGTGTACCTATACCTATGTATAAGGATAGCATAAAAATATAAGTCTGCTGCATCAGCCGAAAGCTTGTCTCATCCAGCGTCATGTTATCATAGTGGCTGACCAGATGCTTATGGGAAACTGGCAAAAATGACCCAAGCACAGGAGCACTCTAATTCTGTGGCTTCCAGCAACATATTTAGAAGCATTATTGCCTCTTACCATGGATACATAGCTACCGTTATCCTCCACAAATTTGTCCAATCCTCTTTTAAAGCCATCCATGTTGGTGGCCATCACGGCCATCAGTGTAGGACTTCCATAGTTTGACTATGCACTGTGTGAAGCCAATGTGGTGTCTTCTAGACATTATTAGACTCAAACTCCCATCAGCACTAGCTAGCATGTCCAATGATCAAGAATTATGGGAGTATCTATATATATATAAATGTTCCCATTGCGTGCATGGTGGTCACAGCCTTGCTCCGTAACCGCTGGATCAAATAGCATCAAATTTGGACACAATTTCCATGACCATCAGAGAGTGATCTGGCATAATAATTTTTTTTAAAAAACCACACCTGACATACTAAAAATATAGAATAAAGGCAGAAAAATGACACTTGCATTAGACGTCACCAACAGCAGCTTCCAATAGAAAGCCGCATCGCAGGGCAGTGTCACAGACCTTGCGCGGACCACGGCCTGCCGCTGAACACCTCCCTGGCTGGGCCTGAGGCAAGAGCCGTTTCACAGGCCACGTGAGGGGAGCCAAGAGCTGTTTCACAGGCCGCATGAGGGGAGGGGACTCCGCGCTACTGCGGAGGGTCCAGCCCCTCACTCTCCCCGAGGCCCGGCTCTGACAAAGCCCCACATGCTTCTCCATATCGAGACCTAAGTGAGGCATTTACCTGGCGTCCTGCCGGCGCCGGGTTGTCCCTGTCAGGAAAGTCCCCGGCTCGCCTCAGCCATGCAAGCCCTCGCCAGCCCCGGACTCACTGCAGTGATTGTGCTTCCCGCTCGGGCGAAGGCCTCTGACGTGCGGGAAGGAGGCGAGGCTCCCCAGCCGGCTTCTCCCCGTGGCCTGCGGCGGCCCAGCAAGGCCCGTTCCTCCGCAGCGCCACCTCCTCTCTCCCTGCGTCCCTTCCTGGGGCCGCCGCCGCGGCACCGCTGCAGTAACCTGGCCAGCCACCGAGTGCACTCCCCTGTCGTCTTTCCACCTCGTGCCGGCTCCTTCGGCCGTGGTTGGGCTGAGGCGGCGGGAGTGGGTCGCCCCCGCAGTGGCCACCGGCGAGGCGAGGAGGAGGCGGAGGCGGACGCCGGTCGGTGAGCTGTGTCGCCCCAAGAGGAGAAACTCCCTTGGGGGAGGAGGAGGAGGAGAAGAGGAGCCCCCCTGGGGTAAGGCAGGGGCTACGGTGGGTGGGGATGCCGGCGGTCAGCCCTGCTGGGGCGGAGAAGGGTTTGGGCTGGTTCGGCCACCCAAATGAGGAAATCTCTCACAAATCCTTATGTTCCTCCAGGGAAGAAAGATGGACTCCAGGTGCCATCGGTTCTTCCTATGCATGTTTACCGAGGTTTAAGTTACCGGTACTCAAAAAATTAGGCAAGTCCCCCCACCTCTCCGTTATCTGAGAAAACACAGAATCTCAAAAAAGTACCCTTTTCCTGATGAATTTACAAACGTGTCAAAATCAATGGAAGCAGCAGAAATTCGTTTTACTTATTCCCCTGGTGTTTATTTGTTTACTTATTCCCCCCATCGATCAACAGTTCAAGTAATGAATTCCAAAAGGTATTTAAATAGGTAGCATATTCATTCATAAATGTAACTTCATTCATTTTCCCAGATGCATCAACCCAATTAATTGATTCAAAAAGGTATGGAAGATGAATTTGCTTATAATAAAGAATTCATTCATTGGTTTCCCCAGTATACCCAATGATCAACAACCCAGCCAATCAAATTGAACTAAATACAAATTGATTCCCCCCCCTCAAGTAAACTCACTTGATGTAATCCCCAAAAAACAAAAAAAAACAAACCTAACCTAAACTCAACATTACACCTAAGCATTACAAAAACATTGATGGCAAACATTATTGAAGCTACAATCATAACAGGACCATTCAGAAATGAAGATGTCCTCATTCCTCGAATACCAATAATACCATCAGATATACCATTCCAATTTAGAAGACTACAATTTCCAATAAGATTAGCATATGTAATGACTTATCCACAAATCCCAATTACAAACTTTGAACTGCTGCGGTATATAATTTAGAAACTGATTGCTTCTCTCATGGACAATTGTATGTTGCATGTTCTAGAGTTGGAAATCCACAAAACCTACATATCTACACAAACGATGGCAAAGCAAAAAATGTAGTCTACCATCAAGTCTTATGATACAAACACAGAGCAGGGCTGGCTAAGCTGTGGCTCTCCATATGTTGCTGCTCCAAAACTCCCTTCAGCCCTGATAATCAGCCAGGGTTGACGAGAGCTGAAGTCCAACCTTAACAGAGAATCAGGTGTCTCTAAGCACTCTCTGCAGTGAGCCAAATGCATCCTTTAGAGACAAGATATACCAATCTTCCCCAATCTCTCCTGATAACTTCCATACATCCCAGACTGTATGGCCTGGCTGATAAGAGTTGTTTTTTTGAAGGAGATTGGAGAAAGCTAAGAATTATGTGCAGGGGTGATTGCTGGGCCCAATCACTTAAAACTGGAGGTTTCTTCTTCTTCTTTGATTGTTCCTATATGTTAAATAAACACCTCTGAAGATGGGACTGTAGTCTGTATATATCTTTATTGTCATTGTACAAGTACAACGAAATTGGATTTATAATAATAATAATAATAATAATTAAATAATTTTAAAAAAATCATTTAACAGCAGTAAAAGCCATACGAAACACTTAATTACCTTTGAAGTCCTAAATGGCATACATTCAGGATACCTGTAGGAGCTCTTGCTCTCATGCTACCCTGCTTATTCCCTAAGGGTTGTAGCCAATGTTAGTCCTATTCAGAGTAGACCCATTAAAACTAATAGCAGAAAGTTAGGGACCTTAATTTCAATGGGTCAACTCAGAGTAGGAATTAGTTGAAGACAACCCTAAGATCAGAAGGAGAGAGCCTTCAATGTGTCCCACTTAGGGTGACTAGAATCCTGGAATTATAAAGTTGGAAGGGATCCGAAGGGCCATCTAGTCCAACCCCTGCAATGCAGGAATCTCATGATCCCCCATCCAGTTTGAAACCATACTGGATTCTGCTTAGCTTTGCAAATGGATGGAGACTTGGGTGGTGGAAATGAAAGGTGGGGTCTTTTCAGTGTTTGCACCAATGTTGTAAATACATTGCCCCATGAAACATGGATACACCATCACCACATGCTTTCTTTCACTGACTGGTAAAAGCATTTTTATTCCAGCAGGCTGTTGTCTGCTAAGTATTATCTGCCTTCTCTTTTTTTAAAACACTTATCTTTTACAACTTTAGCATTTTTTAATGTATTTTATGTATATTTATTGTTGGAGATGAGTGTAGTGTAGTGTAGTGTAGTGTAGTGTAGTGTATCGGGAGTCTATCAAAATAATTGGGATTTTAAATTGCTGTGAACCAGCCTGAGTGGGAGAGAAATTTTGATATAAAAAATATACCGGTACATGAAAATATTTCTGGGGTGGGGAATGATCATGAAAAATGCTAGCCTGTTTACTGCCCACCTCATCCTGATCTGCTGCTGCTTTGGTTCTGTCCAAATCGCAGCCAATCAGAGACCATGTTGCAAACATGATTGACCATGTTAGAATCAGCTACAGATGGAGGGCAAACAAAGCTAACTGTGGAGAGCAAATATGCTGCTTCCTCTTCAGCACGTCATATGAGTAATGGTGACAGCCATTTCCAGTGAGCAGCTCTGCATCCTGTTATCCCAATGCAAATCTCAGGACAATGTTTCTCTAAAAGATGGCACCAGCTTTCATGTGCACCTAGTTATCATTAGTAGATTGTGCAAATAAATAAATCCATCAACAACCCACAAAACCATCCTCTGGTCCAGTTGCTCCACCAGAAGTATATTGGTAAAAATGCTTAGGAGCATGAGGTCTTTTGAATCTTGGACCGGTGGGAAAGACTTCCGTCATTTAGAATAGATAATGTGTGGCAGGGCACCTTGGCTTATTATTGCTATGTAGTGATCCAAAAGCAAAGGTATGATGAAAAGAGAAAGAAGAGAGGTTTTGTGTCTTCATGGGGCCAAAATAACAGTCTAAGGAACATGAAAGCCACTCTCTTCTCCACTAATATATTTCGTCTGTGTTCCATCCTCTTTTCTGGCAACCGTAAACAGTATTTGTCATCCACAATGGGCTACTTTTCATTATAAAACTGATGCAGAAACTACATTTTTATTTCACATACATCAGTGACACTAGAGGAATAAGCGGGCAAGTGCGGGGAGGGGGGAGAGATGTATGGGGAGGGTGACAGAGGGACCCGGTACAAGCTTTGCATGTGGAATCTTAGTAATCATTCATAAGTCTGGTCTCCATGACAGAAGATGGCCTAATGGCTCATTAATTCCCACTGAGCCAATGATGATGTATCCTACTCTTTCAATCTGCAACTAAGCAATCCATTAAAAAAAACCAAAACTAATTTGCACATGGTTTAATGCATTCATTAAACTATTAGCAAATTAACAGTATGGGGAAAAACAATAACTGGATACCCAGCCCAACTTTCCATTTGGTCAGTGATGACTTTGAGACTACAAACATGAAGAATCAAATGAGAGAAACTAAATACAACATGAGGCAGTTAGTCCCTCTTAACTGACACTCTTAACTGAACAGACACTGAAGGGAGGGCTGATTCCGGAGCAGAACACACAAGCTCCACCCACCAGATACCAAACACTCTACTATTCAAATTAGGCCCCAGTGTTGTTGTTTTTACAGATATAACCATCATTCCAGCAAAGCATTCTTTATGACAATAATGGCAGCTGCTTGTTCTGACTTCGCTTATAAAGTAGTTTAATGAAAATGCTGACTGATCCCATTTCGGTTCAAAGAACAGGTTACTAAAAGTATTTACCCAAAATAATTCATCCCAGTTCTAGTCTTTATTAACCTGGAAATATCAACCCAAGCCTCAAAATTCTCTGTTTATGCTACGTACAGGCCACTTGGAGGATAAGATTATCAGTAGCTACAATCCACAATGGCTATGTTCTCCTTCCACTGTTTACCCCTGAATATTAGTGATTTTTACATTCAGAGGTAGTGATGGCAAACCAACATGGGTAGCCTTAAAAGAGGATTAGACAAATTCATGGAGGGTAAGGCTATCAATGGCTGCTAACCACTATGCTCTGCCTTCACTTTTGGAGGCACTATGCCTCTGAATATCAGTTGCAGGGAATCACAAACAGTGAGAGAATTTGCTCTCAGGGCTTCGCATAGGCATATTGTATGTAAGAAGAGGATGTTGAACTAGATAGGCTTTGGCCTAATCTAACGGAGTTCTTCTTCTGTTCTTCAAATAAACAGCTAGTGTAACTATTCCCTAAAAGGCTGTGTGTTTTCATGCATGCTTTTAGAACCAATAGGTTATATAAATTTTAAAAGGGAAAAGAAAAGAGAAGAAAAACATCTCTCTCTTTGAGCCCATGCCAAAAGCATCTTCATCGGATCCTTGATTGAGCTTTGATTTTTAGCAAGGCATGGTGAGCTTAACAATCAATTTCTCAAAGGTCTGAGGCATCATAAACACATATTGGATTGATACAGCATATATAATATGCCATTACAAGAATCAGCTTTCATAGATCCAACAACTCATTTAATTAATATGTTTTGTTTTTTAATTTTGTAAACCATCCTGCGATCCTCGGATAAAGGGTGGTATGGAAATTTAACAAAGAAATAAAAATAAAATAAATGTTTCTGAAATCAGCAATATCTGCACCAGGAATATGAAACATACTCCTGCTTCTTGATGGTTTCATTGACAGGTGGAGATCCTCTTCATCTATGAGAGATCATATATAGAAGTACAGAATCATAAAGCTGGTCTTGTAGGCTCAATTTCATGCTCAACATAGGAAATCCACAGCTAGGGTTTCTCCCACAGATGGTTTCTGCTTAAAGATCTCCATAAAGGGAGAGTCTACCACCTCATAGGTAAATGGTTCCATTGTCCAACTGTTGTTAGCATCAATAAGTGTCTTCTAAAGTTGAGCTGATGTCTGCCCTCCTGAAACTTAAGCCCACGAGAAATAGTTCTCCCCTCTGGAACCATAGAAGCTGTTGCTTTGCCTCTGGTTATGTTCACTACTCACTGGCATGTGGCCCTGGAAAATTGTCCACAAAGGAATGATAGGAAGCTGCCTTATAGCAAGTCAGACTCTTGGTCCACCTAGCTCAGTACTGTATTGGTTAAACCAACTGGCAGTGGATCTCTAGGGTGTCAGGCAAGGCATCTCTCCCAGACCTACCTGGAGATGCCAAGGATTAAACCTGGAACCTTTGGCATGCAAAGCAGATGCTCTACCACTGAGCTATGGCCCGTCCCAACGAATCTGGGCCTGCAAGCACAAATCACTGCTCAGGAGATAAAATTGCAGTGGGCTCTGGGGTTTGCTGATGCCACACTTCACATATTTTACATGATGTAGTAATGGATGTTCCTGCTTCTTTATTAGAAAACAACATCAACCACATTTCAGGCAGGGGCCTCTCCTAGTCCTACCTGGAGATGCTAAGGATTGAACCTGGGACCTTCTGCATCAAAGAAACTGTTCTATCATAGGAGTTCTAGAAACATAGGAATATGCCTTTATGCCGAGTCATACTAGCTCAGTGTTGCCTGCCCTTACTGGCAACAACTCTTCAGAGTTTCAGACTGAGCTTCCCATGCTTTCAATGCAAAGGACTGCAGGAGTGGATCTCTTTCTCTTCCCATTGAACATTGCTGGGGCAGTCATTGCTGCTTGACCGCAGCTTGAAACTGCTCTGCACCTGCATGCTAGCCAACTAGGCTTTGGGTCTCCTCCACTCCCGGACTTTGCCCTTCTACACTAGTGACAGCCTCCACAGCTGCTCGGTGTCCTCGTCTTTCCTTTCACACTGGCCTCGGCCCTGAGCAGCAGTTTTTGTAAAGCACTGAAGAGTCCCAGGAAATGCACACAGCCCCCCAACCAGACTATGAGAGCTGTAGCCCTGGACTCCCATGGATTCCCTGGTCGCCCTGGAGAGCAGCAGCTGCAGGAAATGCAAAGTTTTCAGAGAGGGAGAGGGAGACATTGTTTAAGGCAGACTGGGGCTTGTGGCTGGAGGCCACACAGTATTTTTTTGGGAGGGGGGTAGGACTGCCAATATTGTGTACCATTGAGTACTACCAGAAAAAAGGCACTGCTCATGCCATTCATAAGCCCTGCCTGGTTGAGTCCAGCCCATTTCTTCTTCCTCTGCACTTCCTCCCAGCACTGTGTATTTGAGATGTAGGTTAATTGGAAGAGGGGAGAATGGCAGAGAGGGAGGGCAGATCCCCACCAAGAATTTATGCAGTAATTTATATTTCGCTACTGCTAGCTTGGAGTTGACAAGCTGCATGCACACTCACAGTCTTCTCATATCTGAGAATGAGCATTCACACTTTACACCGTGGGCACCCTTCGTGGGATCGCACGAGGTGCTTCGGACCTCAGGGAACTTACCAGTTTGTGTGGGCTGGCCTGCCTCTCAGTGTTTTTCTTTGGGGGCTCACACCCAGCCTCAGTAGTCCAGTTACACTGCTGGGAGGTGGGGGCAGTCGCATAAATAGGGGGAGGAGCCAGCAGTAGCCAGGCAGTTGGCTCAGGAACTTTACCCACCCAACCCTCACTTTGTTAATGTTTTCTTGTTTACAGGTTAACTTTTTCTTCCTGTTTAGTGGGCACTGCTATGGTCTTTTGACTGGCTGCTGTTGAAGAGCCGGGAAGAAATTTTTCTGCATTGGCAGGTTTTGTCTTCCCCATAGCAATTTGTCACAACATTGGTGGTTTAAGGCCTTGGGCAGAATCCTTTAGTCTTTTCTTCCCTAAAATGGGGGGGGGGGTGAAGTGGTGACCCCCCCGCAGCGGCGATTCCAGGGTCCTCCTCTTAAAGGGGTTATATATATGGGTGTCATTGGCCATATACTGAAAGGTTGTCAGTGAGCTACCCTGCATGTGGGGATATGGGGTGAGCTGCCTGCATAGACATACATCTTGCAGAGCACCCCATATCCCATTTACCCTGATGAGCCCCAGTTCCCCCAGCTGGGGGGCTGGGAGGGATACACGCCCAATGCCTAAGCCATGGTCTTTCTACAGAGTTTAATAAAGCTGTGGCTTTATTGCCTAAGCCAAGGTCTTTCTACAGAGAGTTTACTAAAGCTGGGGGACTTCCGGTTAAATGCCGGAGCGGTCGGACGGGGGCAATCTCGGCTCCGAGATCCCCAGCACCGTAAGGGGGAGGGGAACCCGCAACCGTGCTGCGGACCCCTTGAAGAACCCCAGGAAGAGCGTCCTGGGGGCATGGTGATCCAGCGGAGGCTCTTCACATCTCCCCTGCTCCCCAGTAAGCTCTGAAAGAGCTGCCGAGAGAGAGCGGGGTTGAGACAGAGCCCTGTGGATACAGCGACTGCCTTTGCTGTGCGAAGCTGCATCTGCCAACCGCCCTGAGCGCTTAATTTCTCCGTTAAATTAAGGACTGGAAACATCGGAATTGTGAGTAAAAAGACAATTTGGACTTAATTGGAAGTAGCAAGGGATTTAAAATACGGAGGTCGGTCCCTTGTTGTTGAAACAGAAGGAAGCAGTGGGACATTGTAACCAACGCTGCTGTCAAAAGTGACAGATAAGAAGGAAACTTCTGTGACGGTTTTGGAAGGAAATAATTGTTGTAAATATTGAATGAAAGAAAGTTACCCTTTTTTCCCGAGGTCTTGGGAAATTTAGCAAGAAAAGTATGATATGGACTTTGGATTACAATATGTCGGATTGTTGTGACTATAAAGTTGTTTTTTGACCTTGAAAATGGCACAAGGAAGGCGTGCTGACTTCCTGAAAAAAGTACTAGACATGCTGTGTGAAATGCAACAGTCTGTCAGAGCTTCAAATTTGGCTTTGGACAACTTGGAGAAAAAGGAAAACAAAGTGCCAGTTTCACAGGAAACAGTGCTGGTGGAATGTGTGGAAGGGGAAAATCCCACCAGAGACTCTGATTTACAACAAATAATAGAAGAGAGAGAATTGACATCTGATTCAAAAGAACTGTCCTGCAGAGAGGTGCTCACAGAGGATATAAAGGATGGACCAGTCAAAGAGAAGAAAAAGATGGATAGGAAAATGCAAAAGAAGGAAAAAGATGCACAGACAGTAGGATTTGATCTGATCAAGGATGAAGTTATGAAGGACACCATACTGCAGAGCAAGAAAAAAGAGTGCCATATGGTTTTTATTGACTGTTGGAGCTGGACTGCCGTGAGGGTTGGGGTGGGTTGAAAAGGACATATTTGAACTTGGTTTTCTTTCTGGCTTAAAGGACTTATGATGTTCAGACTTGGACACTGGCATTAATGATTATATGTTAAAAATTAGGAGTTAAGTAGGGAGAAATTTAGCTAAAAATTTCGAGACCAGAGGGAGATAAGGGTGCAAAAAGTACAAAATCAGGAGTTCTAAACTAGGTTGGAGTAAGGGAATTTGATAAGGTTATAGGGAAGGATCAGAAGTACTATGATGCTGAGGTTTGGAAAAAGGAGTTGTTTTAAGTAAAATGATTTTTTTTTTTTAGGTTATTTTAAAGTTAGGAGCATGAAAACTGTTAGAGAGGATAGATAATGAAATCAACAGAGGGTGACTTGAGGAAGTCAATCGAATTATGAAACTGAGGAATGAAGGAAAGCCTGGCCCACATAATTGGGCCAGGCCCAAGCAATGATATTAAACACTGTTAGTAAGGTTAAATGTACAATGATTATGCCTACCCTTGTGATAGAGGGGGGTGAATGTTGCTTCCCACAGTGAGAGGGGGGAAGTATGGAAATTTAACCGGTATGTTATGTGCTTAAAAATTGTAAAAATCAGTAAAATTTTTGAAAAAAAGAGAGTTTAATAAAGCTGTGGCCAAATTTTAATTCCATAACATGTTGTCATAAGTCATTATTCATTTCTGGTGGTCCCTGGGGGCAAGGGCGGTCGCCGCCTGGTCACACAATGCATTCTTGCCCACCTGAAGTTTTAAACCCTCCCCTGTCACCTGGAGAGGGCCAAGGAAACCTGGAAAATCCAGGTCAGCCCTGGGCAGTTTGGTAACCCTAGGAGTTGGGCAATGGGTATGGATTGGTGTGCGGACAGGTGTGTAGGCCTAATTAGACCCATGGGATAGAAGTTCCCCACTGCTGCTCTAAGGGAGAATGTGTCCCAATACAAACACATACCTCAAATTTGCTGATTCACAGACAGAACAAAGTTGGAGAAAGAACGTATCTTCACCAAGCCACCCAGGCACTTGTTTGGCCAGTGCAGAGAACCAGCTGGACCTACACAATCATTAAAGAGAGAAGCGAAGCTGAAGATATTTTCTCTTCACTGAAAATTATCCAATCACTCTGTCTTTTAGGACTTTGTTGTAGCCAGGAGCCTTTTCTTTGGAGTGTTATAGTCTTCAAGAAATAGAGTCACAGACAGCCTCAGGGCTCCCTAGCTAAAATTGCTTCCATTTAGGGCTATTTATCAGCAGTTCCACACCATTTTTCAGCCACTCTTTTCAATAGTTCCAGGCCATGCAAATGCTTAGCCAGCTGGAAAAGGGCACCGACCAGTAGCAGAGAACAAATGCATAGGGAGAAAGGATTGAAGTGCACTAGCCTTGGTTGCTATGGGTCTCTTCCTTTCTTCCTTTCTAAAACGGTATCCATTTATTTTGCTCCTACCAGCTACATATAGAAAGGAAAGACAATAAGCATTGGTGCCTTGGACTTATATGGTCCCAAATGAACAGTCTTGATTGTGCTCTAAGAGTTCAAGTCAGTCCATTTCTGTGTCTGTATTCTAGTCTGCAGTCAAGTTGCATATACCTCATGCTCAAAGGTCTGGCCTCAGTAAGGAGGAAGCTGGGCAAGAGAGAATGGGAATTCATCAAAACAAGAGCTAGAGATGGCAATTCAGCTTCATTTTCATTTCAGGACAAGATTTAGTGGCATCCAGTAAACACATACTGTGTGAGGAGAGAAAGTGGTGGATTAGGGATGGAGGAGAATTTCATTTGATCTGAATTTTGATGTGAATCAGACTAAATGCTCTTCCACACCTCTGTTTGCCTGGCTGAATTGGACCAAATAGCAATTGGGTTTTCCATGGATTTCTGATTGTTCTGATTCAGCTGTAAAGAGTGGGTTTTTCAGAAGAAAGCTGTGAGGCAAATGCAAAACTGTTTGGACCCACGCCTAGAAAGTGCAGGACAAGCAGAAAATCACTTGGACCCATGCTTTCTAGGCATGGAGCAAGTAGAAGTGTCAACAAGCCCCAATTCTCACTTCTCTGGACTAATACATGAATTGCAATGCTATCACCTTTACGATACAACACTCCTCCAAATTTTGCAATGCAGTTCTTACCTCACAAACTTATGTCTTAGGAGGAGATTGGGAACTGCATACTTTGGAGGCCAATGCATACAAAAAGTGCATGCATAATGCATATTTTAGGGGGAAATAGAGACTGTTCAAGTGCAGCCCCCCATGTTTCTGTATTATTTTTAAATGCATAAATGGAATAAATATTAAACATATTCAAAACCAATATGGACTAGAAATAGATGGATCTGTTCATCTCTTAGAATAATTTGGTGGGTTAAGGATGACTTGAGGAGGACAGGAATCCTCTAATCCAGTGGCAGCGGTAGGTGATGCATTCCTTGGAGGCTGGATCTGTTGGTCCTGTGAATTCTGACACCTGAGGTGGTTACCTCACCTTGCCTCATGGATGGGTCAGCCCTGTGGGAGAGCCCATGAAAACCATGCAACAGAAAGATACAAAGCTGCCTTACACCAGGCAGATCAATCAGTCCATCTAACATAGTTATTGTTTACACTGACTGGCAGTGGCTCTCCAGGGTTTCTGAAGAGTGCCCTTTGGTGCCTGGCACCCACTGTGGCTGGTAGGACAAAAATCAAGGAAGCCAGGTAGAGGTGGAACTAGAGCCAATGATAGGCAGCAGGAGACTCAGAAGGTGGAAGTTAGCAGGCAGTACCACCCCACTTCCTGAACAGGTTGTAGGTAAGAAGGCAGGGAAGTTGGAGTCAGTTGAGGGGAGATTGCATTTGGTGGGACAGTTCCCCATTTGCCCCAGTGGATGAGCCTTCACTGGGAATGCCTCAGTCTGCCTTTCACTGCTCCATAAAGAAGTTTCTGTTCACATTTCATAAACCCAGTCCCCAAATCAGAAGCAATTTGGGAAGTGCTGAAAAGAGGAATGTGAAATGGAAGTGAAGGATTTGAAAGGTCACTATCTGGCAGACAACTGTACTCCTAAAGTGGCTAAGTCTTTTTTCCTCTAAAGACCCTTAAATATAGTTTCTCCCATTACTCCTTTCCATGACAGAGGGGATTTAGAAAAAGAGGCAGTGAGCTTTGAGTGGATCATAATGTCTCAGCACTTTTTTTTAAAAAAAGGAAGCTTTGAAGAGAGTGTGGGGAGTGAAATGGATTAATTTTAGTGCAGGGAGCGAATTCTGGTTTATTTTGATTTTGTTGTTCTTTACTATCAAGAGTAGATCCTGAAGTATGCAATAGGTTCTAAAATAGGTTGCAAAATGGAATTTTGCTGTTTAGAATTCCAGTCCCACTATTCCATTCCCTGTCCCAATTTTTGAACCCAACCCCATGGGCCTCAATAGTCAGTTCCTGTTGGGATATTTTGGTTCCATCCCACCAAAACTTATGAGTTGTCATGCTCCAGTGAATACCCAGTAGGCCCCAGTCCAAGAAGGTAGAAGTTTCTCACTAGAGTACTCACCAACACAGACAGGGTTTCACATTCAGCACAGCCCAAACAAACTAATGTCCAACACAGGGAATCAATCTAGTTCCAAAGAAGATCCAGAAGCTGGTCAGTAAACAGTTCAAGGTCAACTTCACAAGGAGTTCAGCTAGATACACCACACCAAGGAGGGAAAACAAGGAGCCAGAGACCTGTGTTGTTTTCAGCAACCAGAAGGCTCAAGAGGCAACACCCTAATAAGCTGTGTAGTCTCCTAGACCATGCCCCAGCTGCAACTGCAGGCAGTATGGGAGTTTCAGGTAGGGATAGAAAGATCTGCCATTTTCTGTTCTCTGAGCTTTTCTTTTTTTCAAGCTTAAATTCAAGTCTCCAAAGTTTGTAGAAAATTGCATTCTTAAAAAAAGTTCTCATGAAAACTTATTAGCATTTTAATGTGGGTTTATCTTAATGAACACCTTTTTATAAGACTAAGGTGCACATTTTTGCAAACAATTTCCCTTAATATAATAAACTTTTATGTTATTTTCACTAATATCTTCATTTTCATGCACACCTTCCCCTAATATTTGCATTTTCGTAAACATTGGTTGGAGAAATGCAGCACAAAATTCAGATAAGTGCAAACTTTTAATGGCACTGGTTCCCACTAGACTCCATCCGTTCCTCAAGGTAATCAAGCTATGGAGTGTCTGGTTTTGTCTTTGAGGACTCAGTGCCTGCAACAAGGTCAAGACTAGGAATGGTTTGAGTTTCCCTAAACATTTTCGTACTTTTCTCAGCCATGTGGTCTACCCCTGTCCCAAAGACTGCCTCTTTTTGTGCTTGAGTGGTGCTGTTTTGGCTACACTGAATCATAAAATTTTAGAGTTGGAAGGGACCCTGAGGGTCATCTACTCCAACCCCCTGCAATGCAGGAATCTCATCTAAATCTTACATGACAGATGGTTTTCCAACTGCTGTTTAAAAACTGACCAACAACACTCCCAGCTTCAGTGCTGATAGTAAGAGGGAATGATTTGTTGGTACAAGACTATGGATGAATGGGTCTTCTTCCTACTCATAGGGATGGATGGATCAGTTTATTTCTGTCCCATGCCAGTGTTTCATGTTGCCATTCTTAACTCCATCCTGTCCCATTTCTGCATTAATCTGCATTTTAAAAAACCCTAAACAAACATCATATTTAAATACATACATTTTATCACAAAATATATATTCCTAAAGTTTATCTCAATGTATGCATTTCTAAAAACATCCAACCCTAAAAACATCCCATTTTAAATGCACTTTTGTGGATAGTTTTAATCAAGAAGTGTATCACAAAATTTGGAGATGTATGAAATCAAAAGACTAATTACATTCTGATGTGCACATTAGTCTGTGAGGTGTAGATGAAGGTCATATTTCACTGGAATTCACAGAAATTGAATTACTCAAGCATTCCTAAATAGTACTCTCTCTCCTCTCCTCCTTCTGAAGGCATCCTTCTCTGATGTCTGGATGAACAAGGAAGAGGGAGTAGATCATGTGGAAAGAAGCAAGGTAATCAAGCACCGAACGTGTATGGCAGAATGGAACATACATAAAGAAAAATGTAGGTTGTTTCCTAGCTGTTAACCTGTTTGGACTCTAGTTCATTTAATTAGCAGCAGAAGCGTGAGGTGACAGGCTTGGCAGAGAATAGTAAAGGTGTGGGTGTTGTGGGGGAAGAATACTCCAGCTGGTAACCTCATTGCTGAATATCATCTGAGGAGCCATTTCTGCACTGCTAGATTTAGAGATGAAGCCAAGTGTCCATTCCCCTGTTGTTTATTTTCATCAGACTGGAGTGACATGATTGGGAGGAAGAGCAGGGTGGTCTAATCCTCTTTTAAGGCCATCCATGCTACTGACCTTCACTACTTCTTGTAGGAGCAGATCCCATAGTTTAACCAAGTAAATAATGTTTATTGTTATTTTCAAAGTCAGATTCAGCAAGAATAGCTCCTGAAACAAAATCTTTCCATTGCAAATTGGGGGTGGGGTGGGATTGAGAGGTCTTAGACATTGCCTGTTTGCAATTTTAGGCCCTGAAATGGCTTGGGTTAGAAGTTCCAAAGACCAGGCATCCATAAGGCAGAAGAAGTGATGGCCAATCTGTCCATGTTGGTTTATTTTGATTTCTTGTTTTTCCAACCTTTTTTCTTTTTGCAATATGTTTTTATTTTCAGAATAACAAGAAAAAAGAAAAGCAAAAACACTTGATAAAGAGTCATTACAATCAACAAGTCAATACAAATACTCCGCCGAGCTTGTGACTTCCCTCCCTCCCTACTCTGGTTTTCGTATCTTTTCCTCAATCTTCACCTTTCCTAAGTCTATCTCTGTCCTTTGTATATGATACTAGCTGACCCAGGCCACGCCTTGCTGTAGCTGATTTTATGCTTATTACCATCAGTAGCAGCCGCAGCCAAAATAAACCCCCACCTACCCCCGCCAGCGTCGTGTGCACTTTGCACGCGCTCAGGTGCCCTCTCGCAGCCTGTGGCAGAAAAAGCCGAGGAAGGAGGCCTCTGACGCCGTCTGAGGGAAAAGCACTATGGAAACGCACAGATAAAAAACACACATCGGGAGATCACTGAGGGACGATCACGGTGGCCATTTCCCGGAATGCCTTGCCTGTGGCCTTTTCAAGGGGAAAAGTGCTAGTAACCCTCTAGAGAGGATTTGATTCCATTTCCCAGAGTGCCTTGAGCGCGCGGTTGGTTGGGATAATAAGCCCACCGTTTCCCAGCATGCCTTGCGGTTTGGGCGAAAGAGCTTGGTTCACCCACAGGGAACCTTGACTCCATTTCCCAGCGTCCCTTGCTGGTCCGGCCTAGTTAACTGCGAGAGGAGGCGGCCTCCATTTCTCAGCATGCCTTTGACAAAAGAGATATTTACATTTCCCTGTTTCCCAGCCACTCGGGTATCAGGAAGCCCCTGACACAATCACCCCCTCCTTCCTTGCAGAGAAACAGTTTGCCAGTTTGGGAATGAAATTGGAGACAGGCCTGCCATTGCTAGAGGGCGAGGTTTTGCTGGTAATGTCATATGTGCGTGCCAATTTTTTGCTTTTGTAGCTGTAGTACCAGTATAGCCGTCGCTAGAGGGCGCTATTTTGCTGGTGATGTCATATGTGCGCGCCATTTTTTTTTTTGCATTTTTTCTTTATTTTAGGTATTACAGGTGTGGTTTTTCTGAATTTTTATTATGCCAGATTACTTTGAGATGGTAATGGAAACGCTGTGTCCAAATTTGATGCGATTTGGTCCAGCGGTTACGCAGCAAGGGTGTTTCGGACAAACGCGCAATGGGAACATTTATATATATATAGATGAGAGTGTTTTATTTATGGTCAGAGACATCTGTAAATGTTGCAAGTATTATGTCAAACATATTTACAATTATTTTTTAAATATTAAATAAATTTACTCCAGTTCATTTGGTACTTCTGGTCTCTTTGGTTCCTTATCCTTCCAGTCATTTTTGGCAATTCTGAATACTCCACCAGTTTTGTTCTCTATTCCTCGATTGTTGGCAAGTCCGTTGATTTCCAATTCTGCGCTAACAATATACTAGCTGCCGTGGTGGCATATAAAAAAAGTATAGAAACATAGAATCATAGAGTTGGAAGAGACAACAAGGGCCATCCAGTCCAACCCCCTGCCAAGCAGGAACACCATCAAAGCATTCTTGACAGATGGCTGTCAAGCCTCTGCTTAAAGACCTCCAAAGAAGGAGACTCCACCACACTCCTTGGCAGCAAATTCCACTGTTGAACAGCTCTTACTGTCAGGAAGTTCTTCCTAATGTTTAGGTGGAATCTTCTTTCTTGTAGTTTGAATCCATTGCTCGGTGTCCGCATCTCTGGAGCAGCAGAAAACAACCTTTCTCCCTCCTCTATATGACATCCTTTTATATATTTGTACATGGCTATCATATCACCCCTTAACCTTCTCTTCTCCGGGCTAAACATACCCAGCTCCCTAAGCCGTTCCTCATAAGGCATCGTTTCCAAGCCTTTGACCATTTTGGTTGCCCTCTTCTGGACACGTTCCAGCTTGTCAGTATCCTTCTTGAACTGTGGTGCCCAGAATTGGACACAGTATTCCAGGTGGGGTCTGACCAGAGCGGAATACAGTGGTACTATTACTTCCCTTGATCTAGATGCTATACTCCTATTGATGCAGCCCAGAATTGCATTGGCTTTTTTAGCTGCTGCATCACACTGTTGACTCATGTCAAGTTTATGGTCTACCAAGACTCCTAGATCCTTTTCACATGTACTGCTCTCAAGCCAGGTGTCACCCATCCTGTATTTGTGCCTTTCATTTTTTTTGCCCAAGTGTAGTACTTTACATTTCTCCCTGTTAAAATTCATCCTGTTTGCCTTGGCCCAGTTCTCTAATCTGCTAAGGTCATTTTGAAGTGTGATCCTGTCCTCTGGGGTATTAGCCACCCCTCCCAATTTGGTGTCATCTGCAAACTTGATCAGGATGCCCTCAAGCCCATCATCCAAGTCATTGATAAAGATGTTGAATAAGACTGGGCCCAAGACAGAACCCTGTGGCAGTGTGGCACCCCACTAGTCACTTCTCTCCAGGATGAAGGGGATCCATTAATGAACACCCTTTGGGTTTGGTCAGTCAGCCAGTTACAAATTCACTGAATGGTAGCATTGTCTAGCCCACATTTTACCAGCTTCTTTACAAGAATATCATGGGCCAGCTTGTCCAAGGCCTTGCTGAAATCAAGATAGGCTACATCCACGGTGTTCCCTTCATCTACCAGGCTTTTAATTCTGTCAAAAAATGAGATCAGATTGGTCCGACATGACTTATTTTTCAGAAACCCATGCTGAATTTTAGTGATCACAGCATTCCTTTCTAGGTGCTCACAGACCGTTTTCTTAATGATCTGCTCTAGAATCTTTCCTGGTATTGATGTCAGGCTGACTGGGCGATAATTATTTGGGTCTTCTCTTTCCCCCTTTTTGAAAATAGGGACAACATTTGCCCTCCTCCAGTCTGCTGGGACTTCGCCTGTTCTCCAGGAATTCTCAAAGATTACTGCCAGTGGTTCTGAAATCACCTCTGTCAGTTCTTTTAATACTCTTGGATGTAGTTCATCTGGCCCTGGAGACTTGAATACATCTAAACTAGCCAAGTGTTCTTGTACTATCTCCTTACTTATTCTGGGCTGTGTTTCCCCTGCTGTATCATCTGCTCCATATTCTTCAGGTCTGGTATTTTTTTCTTTTTTGGAGAAGACTGAGGCAAAGAAGGCATTGAGGAGTTCTGCCCTTTCTGTGTCCCCTGTTCGCATTTCACCATCTTCTCCTCTAAGTGACCCCACTGTTTCCTTGTTCTTCCTTTTGCTACAGATAAACCCATAAAACCCCTTTTTATTGCTTTTAACCTCTCTAGCAAGCCTGAGTTCATTCTGTGCTGTAGCTTTTCTGACTTTGTCTCTACATGTGCTGGCTATTTGTTTGAATTCCTCTCTGGTGATTTCCCCCTTTTTCCATTTTTTGTACATATCGCTTTTAAATCTTAACTCAGTTAAAAGTTCTTTAGATAGCCACCCTGGCTTCTTTAGGTACCTTCCATGTTTTTGTCTCATTTGTACTGCTTGAAGTTGTGCGTTTAATATCTCCCTTTTAACAAACTCCCATCCATCATGAACTCCCTTTCCTTTTAGTATTATTGACCATGGGATCACACCCAGCATTTCCCTAAGTTTTTTGAAGTCGGCTTTCTTAAAGTCTAGAATTTGGGTCTTAGTATGCTTGGTTGCTCCTTTCCGCTGTTTAATAAACTGCAGAAGAGCATGATCACTCCCACCTAATGATCCTGCCACTTCTACCCCACTAACCAGGTCATCACTATTGGTTAGGACCAGATCTAAAATGGTTGATCCTCTTGTTTCTTCTCCCACTTTCTGGACAATGAAATTGTCTGCAAGGCCAGTGAGGAATCTGTTTGACCTTGTGCTCTTGGCTGAGTTTGACATCCAACAAATATCAGAATAGTTGAAATCCCCCATTACTACTATCTCACTTCCTTTTGAATGCTTGGTCATCTGTTCCAGGAAGGCATCATCTGTGTCCTCAGTTTGGCTGGGGGGTCTATAGTAAACTCCCACAATGAGATCACTGTTATTTTTCTCTCCCTTTATTTTGACCCAGATACTCTCAATTTGGCTTTGAAGTTTTAAATCACGGATCTCTTCACAGGTATACACATCTCTGACATATAACGCCACTCTTCCTCCTTTCCTGTTTGGTTTATTTCTCTGAAATAGATTGTATCCCTCTATTACTACATTCCAATCATGAGACTCATCCCACCAGGTTTCAGTGATGCCTATTATGTCGTATTTAGTTTGCTGTACCAAGAGCTCAAGTTCATCTTGTTTATTTCCCATGCTCTGTGCATTAGTATACAGACATTGAAGACCATTGATCATTCCCCCTAGTCTCTTATTTAAGGATTTTTTCCTCCCACCACTAGGTCTGTGTGCTGATTGCTCCATTTGGTCCTTGACATTTGGATGATCATCTTCAGTACTTGATAGACTCCTACCATCAGGACCACTGTCTCCCTCCCCCACACAAGTCAGTTTAAAGCCCTCCTGATGAGGTTTTTGAGATTATTGGCAAAAACAATAATCTTTGGTCTTTTCTAGTAATCTCCCTTCCTATCAGTCCAAGCAAAAATGCTTCCGGTTTTTTGGGGAATGTATATTGTAACATTTTTTTTAACTCATTATAAATTGACTCCCAAAATATTTTAACTTTATCACATAACCACCACATGTGGAAGAAATCTCCATCTTTTACCTTACATTTCCAACATTTTTCGTTTTTCATTCTATACATTTTCACTAATTTGACCGGTCAGATACCAACAATACATCATTTTCATTATATTTTCCTTCAGTACCGTGCATGCTGTAAATTTTATATTTTGATTCCACAATTTAGACCACATTTCAAACTGAATATTATGTCCCAAATCAATTGCCCATTTTATCATTACATCTTTCACCTCTTCATCCATTAGTATACCATTCTAACAAAAAATTATACATTTTTGTCAAAAACTTTCCTTTTACTTCCAATAATTCCATTTGAATTTTAGATTTATTGTTCTCAAATCCACACTTTCTTTTATCATTATTGAATAAATCATACACTTGGTGATATTTTATCCAGTCCGTTAAACTATCTGCCACTTGTTCATGTGGTTTGATCCTTTCTCTGATTCTACTATCAAATCATCGTATGTAATTCAATTATTTTCCATATTAACTTTTTTAACAGTCAGAACTTCTGTTGGGGACAACCATCTTGGTGTTTTTCTCTCTAATAAATTTTTATACCTTTGCCATAATTCGAATATCAGTTTTCTAATCACATGAGTTACAAATCGTTTATGAATTTTCACCTTATCATGCCACAAATAAGAGTGCCACCCATATCGATTGTTGAAACCTTCCAGATCCAATATATCAGTATATTTTAATACTATCCATTCCTTTAACCAAATCAATCAGGATGCCTCATAATAGATCTTTATGTCTGGCATTCTGAATCCACCTCTCTCCTTTCTATCTACCAGCAACTTATGTTTATAACCACTTTATGTGGTTTCCCCTGCCAAACAAATTTTGATAAGATCTTTTACCAACCTTTGAGTTGTTCTGTACCCTTGATTATAGGCAGCATTTGGAAAAGGAATAAAATCTTAGGTAAAACATTCATTTTTATAACCGCTATATGCCCCCACAATGACAGACTCAATCTACACCAAATATCCAAATCCTTTTTTCTTTCCTTCCAAATTAATTCATAGTTATCATTGAATAGATTTATATTTTAGAGGTTAACCAAATTCCAATATATTTTGCTTTTTTGCCACCATAATTCCATATTTTCTTTGCAATTCATCATTTTCATTTTTGTTCATATTTTTTACCAGCATTTTTGTCTTTCCTTTATTTAATTTAAACCCCGCCAACCTCCCATATTCTTCCATCTCTTTCAACATTTCTCCCACACTGGTTTGTGGTTCTTCCAAGGTCACAATCAGGTCATCCGCAAAAGCTTTTAGTTTGTATTCTTTCGCACCAATGTTTTTCCAACCTTAAGTTCAGTTCTCCACTTCACCCTGGCAGATATGGTTTTATACACATTATTTGGCCAGAAAACTGCATTGCAAATTTGGCAGGATGGCTGAGTTTCAGGTCTTGTATTGCTCCAGAAAGTGCAAAGTACGTAGGTTCACCCATAAATACAATAATAATAATAATAATAATAATAATAATAATAATAATAATAATAATAATAAACTTTTATTTATATCCCGCCCTTCCCCGCCAAAACCGGGCTCAGGGCGGCTAACAATCAAATACAAATATAAAAACACAGATTAACAATACAGATATAAAATACACTTTAAAACTTAAAAATTTTGAATTTTAAAAGTTACACTCAAATTACCCCAAAAGCCAAACGGAACAGCTCCGTTTTACAAGCCCTGCGAAAGGGTGCTAACTCTTGCAGGGCCCTCGTTTCTTGTGGCAGATCATTCCACCATATCGGGGCCAGAACCGAAAAAGCCCTGGCCCTGGTGGCTGCCAACCTGACAATCTGAATCAACCCCCCCCCCCATGCATGAAGAACACTGGGGACATTCTTTCCAGGGGATTAGCATTTCAGCAACAGGCAGGTGTTGAAGCAACATATCTTTATTTACCAAGAAGATTTGTGATGTTCGGTGGTAAGTAGCAGCAAGCAAAAAAGCTTTTCCTGGAACTGAAATGGTTCTCTCCTCCCTCCCTCTCTCCACTGCTTGGCTCTTCCATTTAATTCCCTTAAATCTGTCATAATCAGACTGGGTTTTTGCCCATCAGCAGAGAGAATGACGGAAAGAGTGAACAGAAACATCTCGAGCTACTCCACTACTCCCTGATTTCCAAGCATTGCATCAAACTGGCATGAAGCCCCCTGGGAGGAGAAATTTACTATAAGTCATGTCAGGTCCAAGCACATTAGGCTTATGGATATGATAGGCTGAATACTGAAATTACCATTTGCACAAATGATCTTGCCATTCCTACAGGCCTACTGTGTCCCTTTAATACCCCAATCTTTCAATTATGAAGCAGAGATCAGTCAAGGCACTTTGGTAACTGGCTTTTTCATTTGTCTTTTCTTCATACTCTTGTATTACTATTCTCATTCCCTCCTCCTCCTCTTCTTTGCCAACTCTGGGAACAATATGTTAAGACTCCCGCTTTCTGCTGCATACACAAATGGGATAGGCATGTGAATGACAGTCCCATTGTATCAGTCCGTGGTTCCTGGTGCCCATTCTGCACTTCTGGTTGGGCAGAAGGCAAGGACACCCAACAGGAGATGCATTGAGAGCCAAAGACAGGCACAGCCAACTAATTCTGGTTTAGTCCTGTCCCCATCCCCCCGGTGCTGTATTCTACAAAGGCCATGCTGAGTCTTAGAAGGAGAAAAGTGACAAGCAGTGACACTTCCTAGAAAGGGTTGTAAATAGGGTTGCCAGCTTTGTTCTGGTAAAATACAGGCCAGGACCAGGCCAGACCATGTGGTTGGGTGGCAATTTATTTTTTCATCTGGTGCTGAAGTGACTTCAAAGCAACCCATTACAATCTACTGCAACCTGCCCTCCCTCTCACACACTTGTAAATCTGTCTGTGCTTGGCTTACCCAGAGCTTCAATACATGAGCTTTCACATACCCTTTCAAACACATGTATTTGGAGAGGTTCCCTAACTTGGCAGAGAGGGAGAAAGAAGACCTGAAATACAGAACAAAATTGTATCAATATGGGACTAGGATTTTAAATTGGAATACTGGACAATCCTGTATTGTATAGGACAGGTGACAACCCTAGAAGGTAGACAGATGTGGAGACTGGGTGAAAGCAGATTCAAGTTGGCAGGGCAGACTCTTCCGATATCAGGTTTGGCCCTTGCTGAGTGACCTTGGGCTGGTGTTCTCCCTCTCTTCTTGCTTCCTCCATCTCAGTCTACATGCTAGAAAGGCCCCTGATATATTCAAGTGGAGAATCTCCACTTTGCTTTCTTTTCCAGCTTGGTGACTTAGGATTTGGTGATGGGACCTGCCATCATATATTCCACTCCCATGCCCCAGTTGCATCCACTGACTTTCCTTACATTAACATGAGATCTCACAACTTAGTGGGCTATCCGTCATTCCTGTGGCTTGACACATCCGGGTAATCTATGCACACCCAAAACCTGCCGTGCATCAATATTTACTAATAGAGCTTCAGAGGTTGTTTTTGCAATAGAACAGAAAATGAAGAAAGTTCCATGACCTCAGCCAGGCAGTAAACAGAAATCACAGTTATCAAGCATCCTGCATGAAGCTTGGGGTAGAAATAGAAGAAAAGATTTAGGGAAACAAAAAGAAGAGATAAGAACGGAAGACAGGGAATATCATTGCTTTCAGTACAAGTAGGCTACACAAAGACAGGGAGCTGAGTCAGATCATTACCTATGCTGACCAGCAGCAGTTTCCAGGGTTCCAAACAGAGGACATAAGAACAGCATGGTGGATGAGACAATGGCCAAGCTAGTCAAACATTCTGTTCTCACAGTGGCCACCTACATGCAGGACCTGAGTGCAACATCACTCTTCCTTCTTGTGGGTTTGAGCAACTGATATACAGAAGCTTTGCTGACTCTGACCCTGGAGGCAAATCAGAGTCATCATTATTGGCCATTGTTGGACTTATCCTCCATGAATTTGTCCAATACTCTTTTAAAGCCATCCAAGTTGGTGGTCATCATTGCCTCCTGGTATCTGAAGAAGTGTGCATGCACACGAAAGCTCATACCAAGAACAAACTTAGTTGGTCTCTAAGGTGCTACTGGGAGGAATTTTTTTATTTTGTTTTGACTATGACAGACCAACACGGCTATCTACCTGTAAATGAATCATTGCCTCCTGTGGGAGCAAGTTCCACAGTTCAGCTATGTGAAGGGCTTCCCTTTATTTGTCCTGAATCTTGCAACACGTAGCTTCTTTGCATGGCCCCAGTGGATTATAGTATTATGAGAGAGGCAATTTGTGGAAAGAAGGCCAAGGGATAGGAGAATGAACAGATGCTATGATTCAAAGGGTATTTTGAGACTGTGTTGTGAGCAGAGGGAAAGAGAAAGCTGCTTTCAAGCAATGTTGGGGGAACCTAATGTTTGCTTTTTGCAAAGTTTAGGCTCTATAATTTTCAGGGCTAAAGAGATTCTTCCATGTGCTATTCCATGTAGAGCAAATAGGAATGCAGGGACAGAAGTCGTCTGCCAACATTCAGCTTCATTGAATGTCCCTGAGTTCCTGTGTTACGAGAGAGAGAGAGAGAGAGAGAGAGAGAGAGAGAGAGAACTTGCACGTAGCCTATCCCCTCTTGCCATGCCCCCTCTTACTTATCTTTTCTGTAAACTAAAAAGTCCCAAATGCTACATTTCCAGACCTACTTGGAGATGCTTGGGGACTGAACTCTGGACCTTCTTCCTGCAACAAAGATGATTTGTCATTGATTCACATACTTTCCATTTTAAATTGCCACTTTCCCTCCATTAAAAATCCTCCAAAGAACAAGGATGCTACCTTATAACATCTGGTTTAGGAAAATTTACCTAACCCACCCCACCTCCAAATAAATAAGTTGACAATTAACTGTGCGGACTCCCACCCATTACAGTAATTCATTCAAAAGATGTACAGTCTTTCATAGAAGCCTGTAGAGGCAAGTTTAGGCACTTCTCCTTTGGAATGGCACCCCCTACACTTTCTCCTCTTTAATTCTCACCTTGAGAACTTGGCTTCACTGCCACTGTCTCGAGTGAGCTGTTGCCTATAAAAAGCATGTGCTGGTTAATCTCAAAGGTGCTGCAGCACCTATTATCTTTACAGATGGGGAGCCGAACTTGGCTGCTCCTCTGGAATCACAAGGATTGAAGTTTCTGGGTTGTTATCATGCCGTTTGCCATGCTGTAAATTTTCTTACTTGACTTTTCTTTTTTAAAAAAAACAACAACAGCAACAACTTTGGGTCAAAGAATATATGTATGAATCTGATTTCCTCCATTAAAGGAAGCAATCAAAATTTCGGGGGACTTTCACAAAGGGTAATCTAATCCAGAAGAAGAGTAAGGACAGGAGGAGAAATAGGCATTCAAACATAGCAGCATCACAGAATCCTGTTATGATTTCAGTAGGGAATCCCCCACCCCATTTTAAGCCCATGGTGGATTTGATGAGAACCTCATTTCAGTGAATTTCTCCTGTGCCGTACATCTCTATTTTTCCATTTCATTTTCTCACCTCTTTTTCTTTCCATTCCATTACACATTGCCTTTTTGTCCTCAACCACATGCCCCCCTTGCATCTTGGTTGATCCATTTTCTCCTTGGCCTCCAAGCCATTCTGAGTACAGAAAAAGGAAAGGGGGAGGGGAACCCACTACACACCTAATCTCTTTTCTCTACAGGATAGCTAATAGCACTGTCATTTGCTTTTCAGCAGTGAAGTTGCTGTCTGACTCAGCATTGGGTTTTGCAGCAATGGTGAGAAACAGGGTGGAGAATGGGAGAGAAATAGCTAAGACTACTCACATTGCTATGGCCTTCTTGCAATGTGGGGTGGGGTGACAACACCATACAGAGGGCCTGAAAGCTGTGGCTGCCACACAGTCTGAGAAAGTTTAGCATGTTGATCATGTGGAAACATCCCCATTGTTCACTAAGAATCTCCATTTTTTCTACAATGAATGAAAACATTGAAGGCAAACTATCTGGTTTAATAGTCATTCATTCCGGAACAGTAACATAGCATTTGCTCTCAATGAGCCATTCTCAATGAGGAGATCTGCTGTGCCTTATTGTTGACATCTGTCTGTCTCAGGAGACAAAAGAAGAGTGCGCCTTTGAGGGCGAAGTCAAACTCAAACTTACAACACCTGCTGTAGCTGTAGGGACCTTACACCAATCAGGTTGAGCTTATAACTCACAACTGCTGTCCTAGGCAGCGTATTTGGAGGTCCTGGGCTGCCCAAACAACAAAGTCCTCCTCTTGGCCTTACTGATGCTGTCAAAAGGAAAGGAAAGCAATACATTTGACACCAAGTTGGCTGCAGGCAGTGGCGTATGAAGGGGGGCGGGGGGTGCACCACACCGGTTACCATTTGGGGGAAGGGTTCTATCGCTGCCGCCCCCCTGGGACACGCAACCCCACACTGTGTGCTACGCCCCCGTGGGCGACACGCCACACTCCTGGGGCATGCGCTAGCCATGCCCCCATCTGTTCTCCACTCCGGGGGCTGCAGCATGTTGCTCCGCCACTGGCTGCAGGAGTTGCTGGAAGAAGAGTTACAAGATGCCATCCAACCTCCTTAGGCACTCCAGATTTCTGTAGGGTGTAGGGTTTACTCCTTAGCTTTTTCTTCTCCCAAAGATGTCCCATAATTCTGGCTTCTAAACCCACAAAGAACATTTTTTCCCACCTCAAAAGTTTCCAAAATGGACCCTTTTCATGGGAGAGGAGTGGTTCTGTGACAGCAGGGGTAGTGACTTATCAGTTATATTGAGCAACCACCTACTTTCCTGTACTGTGACTTCATCAACCTTTGTCTCACAACCACAGGGTCATTTCAAGGACTTTGTCAAGTATTTCAGATCACTGCAAGCAGCCAGACCCCTTTAAATATCTTTGCTTCATTTCCTTAAACACTTCATTGGCTCTGAAGTTTATCAAGAGCATCTGTTAGCAATCTGGAGCAGAGCAGTAATGATGCAATTAGTAGCACATTTGGGGAGCATGGTTGACAGCAGTCCCATGACTGGAGAAGCAGCTTGTACATGGTATGTTTGGCAGTCTATATAAATGTTACGACCTTACTGAGTCCAGCACATGAGAGGTAGAAAGAGAGGTAGAAAGTTCTAGATTACCCCCCCCCCGTTGCTTTTATTCACAGGCAACTGGAAGTTTTTCAAGTTCATGGTTTCAATATCCTTAGACTTAGCTGCTGTGGGACATGTACTGAAAAGGAACTATCAGGAGATTAAAGCCTGCTCTAGATTGTTCCTAGATAAGCAGGGCTTGCTGACAGTGCAGATAGCAAGGCTCACTGGGATGGTCTAAAATTACCTAGTGCAGTTGACAAGGTTCACTCTCAGTGCCAACCAGCTGATTGGTGCAAAGATTGATCGCATTTGAAATTGTCACTTGACATCATAAGAGTGCCAGGTGATTGACAAGTGAGCAACCACACTCACCTGTCAATGTTGACTCGTGGGCCTGGGGGAGGTAAGGTTCCAGGTCTCCATCCCAGCTGAGGTTTTCTCCACTTTGCCTCTGATATCACCCACCACCATTACACACACCCTGGGAAGGAACATAGACTTTGCACTCAAAAAGGCTCCCCATCATTGAATACTCAAGACACACACACACACACACACCACACTATATATATATATATATATATATATATATATATATATATATATATATATATATGTTTTTTGGTGCTAAATGTCTGGGCTCAGTAAACACTAGGATTTAATTAGCACTTGTCTGTTAAAATGGGATGTTAGACCTGTTTGTCTTAAGGTAGAATCATAGAGTTGTAGAGTTGGACAGGATCATGAAGCTCATCTAGTTCACCCCATGCAATGCAGAAATCTTTTTGCCCAACAAAAACTCATGTTGATTTACCAGGATTAAGAAGTACCTAACACACAATTTAGGAAATTTGCCCAACATAATTATCTTCCCACATGCTAATTATGTTGGGCAAATTTCCTAAATTGTGTGTTAGGTACTTCTTAATCCTGGTAAATCAACATGAGTTTAAAGATAATGGAGTCACCCTAATTTCCTTTGATGTATTGGCCATTAGCGCATCAAAAGGGTGGGGCCTCTCCATGAGTTAGAAAAGGAAGAGACAATTAAAGCTTGGGGGGAACACTGTGATGCAAACTGACAGGAGAAAAATAGGACTTTTTGCTGGTGGGATTGCAAGGCTTCAGTGCAGAGTGGAATAGAAACCTCTTGGAAAGTGAGCCTGCAAAACCTCTCCATCTGAGGCTCAGGTTGTATATATGTGTAAATAAACTGTATACCACAAAGACACCACAGTCTCCACTGTGCCTCATTGTCCAAAAGAAAACACAGACCCTGGTAAGCATACTTGTTGCCCCTGGAATCTTGCACTGCTTGGAAAATGGGGTGGCATGTAACAATATGTAAAAGCACTACACATTTCTTCACATGTAATGACATTATTTTCCCTTGACTTTTCTGATGTGCTCATAATGAGAGCAGTTAGACCCTTTATGACCAGGGAAATTACATATTATTTCATTTCATTCTTCGTGAAATTTCCATCACCTTATTTCCAGTTTCTCCCTGTTACAGTTAGCGTCTCTGCTGTTTTACTTGCCTATTCATTCTCGCTTGTGTAGCAGGCCTTGTGAAGAGGTATCAGTGGAGGTGGTGGGGAACATTCATAATGGGTAAATGAAATGGCCCTATTTGCAAGAGGTGCTTTTATTGTCTCATTTAAATGCAAGTGGTTTGTCCCTGACAGCTGAATGTGGAGAAAAGAAACGACAGAAATTCCAGAGCAATGCCGCCATGCGGAGTCTCAAAAGCTTGAAAATGTTACAAGCAGCCTACTCCTGATCTGGCCTCTGCTGTGAAAAGGAGCACTTGAAATAAATAAATGAAACTTCCTGAACCAATAAAGTGAACTAAAGTTCACACATCTCAAAAATGTGTGATGTAGGTCTTCAACCAAAAGGTATGTGAAAAATGCAAATGTTAATGAACAGAATGTACAAAGCTCCATCACATTAGGGGAATATGTTTGCAGGCATGTATATATTTGTCCAAATTACATACAAAAGGACATATATTAGGACAGGCGTTGGCAACGTTATCCAGCCGTGGGCCGGATCGATCCCACGGAGCTCGTCCATGGGCCGGACATGCACAGCGCGATACCGGAAAACGTGTCTGCGCATGTCCCCCGGCACCGGAAATTGCTTCTGCTCATGCCCAGATGCCTGCACAGAAGCGATTTTCGGGTCAGGGCATTTCCCAGGTGCCGGAAATCGCTTTTGTGCATGCCCAGACACCTGCGCAGAAGCGATTTTTGGCATCTGGCTGAGTCTCCACGCCACGCCACGCCGGTTTAGCACAGCATGCGGGGGACTTGCCAAGCAGGCGGCTCGGTGACCGGGCAGCTCATGGGCCGGATGAACTGGTTTCATGGGCCGCATCCAGTCCATGGGCCGGAGGTTGCCGATGCCTGTATTAGGATCATCAGCTATTTTAGCTGTTTGTATTGTATGCTTGTAAATAACCTTGACAAATATGAAGGTGATTTATAAATTAATAACCACATTTTTTAAAATGTGCAAAATGCTTACTGACTTCTGTGCTGATTATTTTAAAAAGAAAATGAATTGGTTGATGTAAAATGGGGCAAACTGAACCTTGAAGCATGAAAAAAGAAAATGTAGAAAATCTGAAACAGATTTGTACACCCCTAGATGCCACTGAAATTTGGGGAGGTGAAGCTTGAAATATGAATTAACTGGCAGTTGAATTTTCATTGTGTTGCAAGTTCAGTTTCCTTCCTCTGGAATTCATATTCCATTCATCCTCTAAGTGTTTTAACAGTAAATTTTCAATTAGGAACAAATATTTATCTTATCTATCTTATCTATATTTATCTTACCTCAAAAAATTATGACAGGTTTAAAAAGATTCAGAAAAGGGCAACTAAAATGAACAAGTGGATGGGCATGAAATAAACAAAACAAAACAAATGTACAATAAGTTTAAGTCTCACAAAAAAGAGCCAGTATCTTCATATGTCTCCTTTTTCTGCTGATGCTGATATATATTCAGGGTGAGGAGCACAGATCCTTAATTCATGACTGCAGCTCCCATTATCCTTTACCATTGGCTGTCCTGGTTGAGGCTGATGGAAACTGGAGTCCATCAACATAAAAAGGATACATTTTGCTGCCCCTGTTGCATACGTGATCCATATTTCAGGGCCTAGAGACCCTCAATAAACAAGTTGAAGCGAACACAGAAGGTATTAAGCAATTAGGTGCACTGAAGCAAGAAATATCAGAAACTAAAGTACCGGTACAAGTGGAACAAGTAGAAGCTAGAGTTTCAGATCTGGAAACAATTTGGTTACATGGCTTGGAAAAACAACAAGAGGCGACCGATTCGGCAATCGCCTTTCTACAGATGAAAGAAAGAGAGATGAATCTATGCCTGAGAGGCTTACCAGAACTGGAACAAGGAGATGTGAAGAACTTTTTGGTCCAGGAATTTGCTGACTGCTGGGAACTTGAGAAAGAAGAAGTGCAATCAATGATAGTGAAGGTCTATAGATTTGGATTAAAATGAAGGAAAGAATCTAAAACAATCAATGATTGCATGGTGGAATTTCAAAGTAAAGAGCAAAGAGATAATATTCTAGGCTTCACTATAAGAAGAATCTGGAAGTTCACCAGCATAGAATTGTGCTATTTAAGGACATTCCAAAAAATTTCCTGGACCAGAGAGGAAGATACGCTGACTTGACAGGAGCATTGAAGAGGAAAGGAATTTTCTTCCGTTGGGAATTCCCACAAGGACTCTCTTTTAAGTATAAAGAAAGGAAGATAAGAATCAAATCAGTGGATGACAAAAGGAAATTCCTGGACAAGTTCGCAGCAGATTTTGAAGATCGAGCAGGACAGGACCCATTGGGAGCTACACCCTTCTTTGGCCCACAGGGGGCGGGACCAGGAGCAGGAGCAAGACCAGAAATAGAAGAGGAGCCAGCCGCAGGAGCAGGAGCAGGACCCATCTAACAAAATGGCCCTAAAGATTTTATCTTGGAATGTTCATGGCATGAATGTCAAGGCCAGAAGAAACCAGATAAATCATGTGTTAATAAAACAGAACTTGGACTTGATCTGTCTACAGGAGACCCATGTGGTCAGACTACATAGAAGGATTTTACAAAATAAGAAATTGGGCCAGGAATTTATATCATCAGCTAAAGTTAAGAAAAGAGGAGCTGTAATATATGCCAAGGAAAAATACAATCCAAAATTAATGTTTAAGGATGAAGAAGGAAGATACGTTGCAATACAAATATCCGTGCAAGGTGAAAAAAAATTGATTTTGGGAATTTATGCACCAAATGAAGGTAAAGTGGAGTTCTACAAGAAGCTACATGACATACTGCTGGACTATATGGATTACAAAAGAATAACTATGGGGGATTTTACTGGAACCGTCTCCACATTAATGGACAGATCTCAAAGAGAAAAATTGACAAATGAAGGAAGACTACCAAGGACTTTCTTTGACATGGTAGACAATCTTGATTGGATTGACACATGGAGACTTAAGAATCCAATGGATAAAGAGACAACTTTTTTCTCTCATTCTTCGCAGTCGTGGAGTAGGTTGGACTATATATGGGCATCTAGGGAGCTTGCTCCTAGGATACTCAAAGCAGAGATACATCCAAAAACCTGTTCTGACCACAATGCTGTACAATTGGATTTAAAATTGACTCTGCAGGGTTCTTTTAGATGGAGGATGAATGACTCTCTTTTGTGCAATGGTAGCATATGTGAGAAGGCCCAAAAGACCCTAAAGGACTACTTCGAACTTAACTTAAATTCACCTGTAGAAAAAAGGGTCATTTGGGACACAAGTAAGGCAGTAATGAGAGGATTCTTGATACAACAAAATGCCATAAGAAAGAAGACGCAAAATGTAAAAAAGGAGGATATTCAAACACAACCTAAGGACAAGGAGAGAAAGTTGAGAGGCAATCCAAGGAACTTGCAATTGCAAAAAGAGATAAAATTACTACAAGTACAATACTCTCAACTGATAAACCAGGAAATAGAATGGAAAAATCAAGTTGCTGAGGCAAAAGACCTTTGATTCAGCAAATAAATGTGGAAAATTGTTGGCCTGGCAATTGAAGAGGAGGCATAAACAAAATACTATAACAAATATCGTGGTGGATGGAGAAAATATAGAGAACCCTGCAGAGATTAGGAAAAGATTTCAGAAATACTATAAACAATTGTACAAAGAAGATATTCAAGACAAAGCTAAAATAAAACAGTTTTTGGATAAAAACGGAATGCATAAAATCCCTGAGGATAAAAAAGCCCCACTCAACTACCCGATCACAAGGATGGAAGTGGATACAGCAATAGACCAGATGAAGATAGGCAAGGCCCCAGGACCAGATGGACTAACTGCAAAGTATTATCAGAACTTAAAAGACTGGTTGATTCAACCTATGATGGAGGTTTGCAATGACATTCTGAGGGGAAGCAGGGCACCTGACTCTTGGAAGGAAGCTTATATTACACTGATACCTAAACCCGATGCTGATAAAGCTCAGATGAAGAACTACAGACCAATCTCCTTACTCAATGTGGATTTCAAAATATTTGCCAATATAATGGCTACTAGACTTAAGGGAGTCCTTAATGAAGTGATTCATCAAGATCAAGCTGGGTTTTTTAAGGTGAATGTATTGCCGAAAATGTTGTATTTATTCCAAGCTTTGCTGATTGTGGATAAGACGGATTGTTTTAAAAAGTGCCAAAAGGATATATCAAGATTTGTCTGGCAGGGGAAAAAAACCAGAATTAAGTTTAAAATCTTAACAGACTCTAAAGAAAGAGGGGGCTTTTCCCTGCCGGATCTGAATATTTATTTTGAGGCTGCGGCCTTTTGCTGGTTGAAAGAATGGGTTGTATTGGAAAACACAGACGTGCTGGACTTGGATGGATATGATAATGTGTTTGGATGGCATGCATATTTGTGATATGATAAAATTATGGCACACAAAGGCTTTAAAACACATAATTAGGAAAGCATTGTTTAAGGTTTGGATAAAATACAAAGATTTGTTAGAAAGGAAAACACCCAGATGCATATCACCATTAGAAGCAAAAGCCCCTAAGAAATGGAATATGGAAAGTAACTGGCCTATATACAATGATATTTTGATTCAGGAGGGAGATGTTGTCAGGTTAAAACCGTATGAACAGTTGAAAGGCAAATTATTTGATTGGCTTCATTATTGTCACACTCCTCCGGAATCCTCTTCTGCCAGGCATTCAAACAGAGTCCGAGTGATTGAGCCATAAAGCTTTATTTACTGCTAATTGGTTTACAACTCTAAGCACATCGTAAATACGTCTAACTCCATGGCTATCAGTTGCCGTAACTGCCGGATGTGGGGGTTTCCCGCCATTTACCAAAGCATTTCGGGAAACGGAAACAGCCTCTGCCTTTCCCCTTCCTCCTTCCTGGTGCGGAGGGATGGCTCTGAGATGCTGCTGAGAGCCCTCTCCCCGCTTCCCCTACTTCGGAGCTTCCCCCTGACGTGTCACTGGAATCTGTTTCCAAAACAGGCGCTGGTTCGCGGTACCCACTCAACGCAGGGGAGGGAGGGGGCCCTTCCAGTCCCCTGACAATTATCATCAAATTATTGAAGCCTTTAAAATTAATAAAAAAGTTGGCTTTCAAAAAGAGAAATCCAAGTTGGAAACAGAATTGTTAGAGCCTAAAACGAAAAATCTATCCAGAATGTATAATCTGTTGCTAGAGTGGCATACGCAGGATGAACTAATAAAATCTGCAATGATAGACTGGGCCAAAGATGTTGGACATAATATAATGATGGAGGACTGGGGAAGACTATGGAAGAAAGGAATTAAATTTACAGCATGTAATCTATTAAGAGAGAATATTATGAAAATGATCTATAGATGGTATCTGACCCCAGTCAAACTTGCTAAGATCTATCATTTGCAGGATAATAAATGTTGGAAGTGTAAACAGGTTGAAGGGACGTTTTACCATATGTGGTGGACATGCCCAAGAAGAAAAGCTTTCTGGGAAATGATTTATAATGAAATGAAAAAAGTGTTGAAAAACACATTTGTTAAGAAACCAGAAGCTTTTTTACTTGGAATTGTGAACCAGGAGGTCCCCAAGGAAGATAAAACATTTTTTATGTATGCCACAACAGCAGCTAGGATTTTGATTGCAAGATACTGGAAAACACAGGACTTACCAACGGTAGAAGAATGGCAGATGAAAATAATGGACTATATGGAACTCGCTGAACTGACAGGGAAACTCCACGACCAGAGGGAGGAGACGGTGGAAAAAGACTGGAAGAAATTTAAATTATACTTAAAGAACTATTGTAAGATTTAAAGAATGGAAAAAGCTGGAAGAAACGAGAGTATACAGAGTTGAAAATAGGTTTGAATAATTGTGACATTTGAATATAGATTAATACTATGATAAGTAAAGGATAAAAGTGTATTTAGTGTAAAAAATTGTGAACCAATTTTTATTGTGAACCATCTTTAAATAGTTAAAGATGGCAAGAAATTACCAAAGAGGATTGACATTAAAACGCAGCAGGGGAGACGAGAGGAAGTCACCCCAAATATGATTAGACATAAGGGATGGGAATCTATGATCTATGTTGTGATGTTGAATTTGTATTAATTGTGATGTATTTTGTATGTTTTCTTTTGTTTGTTGTTTATTTTTTGTTTGTTATAAAACCCAATAAATATAATTTGAAAAAAAGAAAGACAAGGGTCGGCCACCGTTGTGCTGGTGCACCTGTGTGTGACAGCAGTGGGGGGGGGCTGTGGAGAAGGAGGCAGATCCAGCCTCTACAGCCACCACTGCAGCAGTGGGCAATGTATTCAATGAATGCCTGATCTGCTCCTGTGGATCAGGGGGTTGCCTCACCCTTCCTCATTGATGGGCCAGGCCAGCAAACACCAATGCTGGCACCAGGTGTTGGAGGACGTACATCCCAACATCTGCACATAAAATGCAATGCGCATGGGACCTCTGTACACAACTGGGGCCCCCGAGGTAATCTGGGTTTTCAATTCTGCGATGGAGATGCATAAATATAGATTCTTTTCAGGCCATATTCGATAGACATGTAGTAGGATTCTAGTGTCCAGAATGGCTAGAATTCAGTTCAGGCTTTTATCAGTATTTGGGCAGAAGCATTTGGGAGAAAATACAACCTGAGATAATCAAAGTCCAGTTAGTTTCAGTGGGGATGCTTGTGCAATTCAGTCTTTATGACTTCTGATACAAATACCCGATTGGAATCTCCTGCTTGGATGTGTTGATTAGAACTTAGGATCATAGCAACATCAGAAACTGCCATGTACTGAATCAAACCCATTTGGCCATCTAGTATTGTCTACTATGCTGACAGGCGACAGCTTCTCCAAAGTTTCAGGGAGGGAATCTTTCTCAGCTGTACCTGGTGATGCTTGGAACTGAATTTGGGACCTTCTGCTTTCAAAGCACATGTTCTATCACTGAGCTATGCACCAGATTCCACACTTCCCAAAATAGTCTAAAGTGTTTTTTTAAAAAAATATATTTTAAATGCAAATATTCATGCCATTTTTAACACACATTTATAATTGCTGGTTAATGCAGAAATGGATTTAGGAGTGGACACATGCAAACCTGATATTCCACCCCTGCATTTTCCACATGGGCCCCTGATGGTTTGTAACAATGGATTAGTACATTTCATTTCCCTGTTCATGTGAGACTTGGAATCAACATCACTCTTTTCACTCTACGTACTATAGTCATAGCACTAAGTGGTCAGTGAAGACTTTAAAACATCATCCATATTGATCTGCTAAGTGACTACAGGGAAGAAAGGAATTAGAAAGGATACTATGGAAAGAGACATGGGAATAAAATTTGAGAGATGGCCCTTTTGAAGGATTTTGCTGTGCCCTTCCCCATTTAATTGATCGATCACATGAATTATAAATCCCACAACATAATGTGACTATAGCAAACAGCCACATCTGAGCAATTGAGGGGCTGACTCCAAGCCCAGGAGCAGGATACCGACATACAATAGTCATTGTTTAGATCTGGATTTGCTGGGGAACACTATGCTATGCACTGCTGCCTCATAGCTTCCAGTCATTTTCATGGACTTATGCAATGATTCCCTGCTGTCTGCTGGTGATGCTAATCTGGTTTCACTGCAGACTCAAGAGAGGGACTAAAAATCAAATCAATCATTATATTTGTTCTCCTTTCCCCCCTCTTCTGTGGAACTCTAGTTGGCCCACACAGGTCTCCAGCACATATCTAATTCATGAACTACTTTTAATGCCCTCAGATCATGTCACTGAAATGACTGGTTCTCCAGTTGAGGGATGGATTCTGATGGGCAAGTAACTTGTCATCACAAATCCAAGGGATAGCCAAATAATCCCACTATAACCTAACGTAATATGAGGTGTGAAGATAGGGTAAGATAGATAGCCAGTTCTTAAGGTTGAAAACAAATGAAGTTTCACCTGAATTAGAACTGGTGACCTCATCCAAGAGACCAACACCAGAACATGAGGGGTGTGCACCAACTCCATGTATAGTCCAAATTATGAGATGAATCATGGTGATGTAGGGGAGATCTGAGTCAGACTGTATTATTAACAAGAAGGCATAAGTCAGATCAGACACAAATTAAGCTTCCATGTCAGTCTAGTCCATTCAGAAAACAGACAACCTGTCCCTGAGAAACAAAATCAAGCTGACTGTGGGAACACCCAGAAATCAAGATGAAAGGGAACAGAGAACTGGGGGAATTCTTTCATTTTGACCAGCAATATTTTGTTTTCCCATGGCACTCCAATTACAGTGATTTGGGAGTGGGACTAAATACTGTGTTGTTGTTGTTTGGTGTTTTTTTTTGAAATAATTTTTATTGATTTTACAATTTTATAAGCACATTACATCTCGGTCAGGTTTTCCTTGCCTCCCCTCTCTCACCATGGGAGACTTAAATCTAACCCCCCCTCTCACAGAGGTATACACATTCCTCATGCCCCTGACCTTAATAGTATTATGCCTTAACTTTGCTTAGGCCTGGCCCAATTCCCAGGCCAGGCCATTCTTATCTCTGTTACATATCTCATGTGACTCCCTCACGTCCTCCCCATTGATTTCATATTTTATCATCTTGTCCTCTTATCAGGTTCATACTTCTTCTTTTAAATCATCATCGAATATACACGTTATTATAACTAAATTCACACCTCAGCATTTATCTACTTCTATTTCATCTACTTAATTCCCCTCTACCTCCCCTTAGTCTCCAGGCGTCTAGCCTTGTTATATCCTTTACTTATTCATATCATTAGCCGTGTCCATAATCATTGTCCTTAAAATCCAAAAAATGTCCCATTAATAACAAATAACGTCCTTCACCCCACTCCCAGTCTTTCCAAAGTCCAGAACCATGCATTCTCTTGTATGATTTGGCCTTTTTCTTGCTCCCTTCTCTGCTGCTCCCTCTGCTTTCTTTTTGGGTAATCCTTTCTTATTTTCACCTTCATCTTCCGTCTTTTCGTGACTCCAATTTTCTTACGCCGAAACACTTTTTTCCTGCAGCAGGGTCTTTTTAATCTTTTTTCCTCTTTGACCTTGGTGGGGATTTCTCCCTCCTCCTCGTGTTCAGCTGGCTTGACATCATTCTTGTTTTGAGCACCTCTTATCTTCGCTGTAAAGGCTCGAATTTCAAATCTCATTTCCTGTATTGCATCTAAAATTCTTCTCAGACTGACATCACGCTCATTTTCCGCCATGTTCAAGGACACAGCTTTTCACAGTCAAAAACAATCCACTTTCAAGTTCAAATCCAACAGTTCCAATTCAATTCCCACATTTTCTACCACTTTTCCCACTAGAAACCCCCAAGACCAGGGGTGGCAGGGAGATTGAATCTCTGTTACAAAGTTTTTCTTTTAAGTTGCACTTCAGTTGCATCGGTTACAAAGTTCCTGCATCTAATGTCTCAATAGCAAGGGACTGACCTCCGTGTTTGAAATCCCAAGCAGTTCTCTAATTGTATCCAAATTACTTTTTACTCACTTCTCAATGTCCAAATTTTGTTTCTTGGAGGAATCGGTGTGCTTAGAACGGCCGGTCACGCAGCTTCAACCCGACGGGGTTTTCGGATCCGATGAGCTCCGCCTCCCCTCGCTCTCTCTCTTGGAGCAGGGAAGGCATTCCGAGCTCCACCGGATCGCTGAGGTCCCGGGATGCTCGACCCGGGATTTTTGGGGGCCGCTGCGCTGTCGCGGTCTCCCCTTTTCCCGGTCGGGTCGGGGAATGTCAGAGCGACATGTCCCCCCGACCATCCGCTCCGGCACGCTGACCGGAAGTCTAAATACTGTGTTATTTTTAATCTGGATCTATGCCTTTCCACATGTAAGCCTATTGTATCCCCCAAAATCAACGAGGGGTGGAAGAAGCCCATTCCTCACCCATTATTCTTGAGGTAACAGAATAATTTGTGGGGAAGATAACATTTCTCCTACCTCAGTATTTATTGAGAATAAGGAATTGTTTTCTCTCACTTCTGCAATGCAAGTCAAATGAGTGATCTCTCTCTCCCTGGGAGAAGTCTGTTGGAGGGGCAGAAGCCCACCCACACCAATGATCCTTAAGGTAACAGGTACCTGGGTGGGGGGTGGGGAAGGGTTGCATCTTCCCCACCCCAGGGTTTACTAGGGATTCATGCCCTTTTCAGCTCCCTATTCTTATGGCACCCATTCCAAAATGTGTTATTGGAGAAGAACCACTACAACCATCATTCCCCTCATTAGGGGTGGCCATGCCTGCAAATTTCATCCATTTCTCAAAGAAAGTGAAGATTGTAGACCTTCCCTTTGTTTTGTTTTACTACCACTAGTACAATAATAAAAATTACAATAATAATGGTAAAAGTTTAAAAATGTCCTGCACCAAAACAAAACAAAAATACAACCTTGGGTAAATCTACCTACAATTTGGCTGTTTTAAATCCATTCTGGAGAAACCGCTGTGCCTGCATATTTCATCCACTTCTGTTCTGTGGAAAGGGGAAAAATAGCTGTATTTAGATTACTTGTTATAGTGAATTGGGTGTGTTGAGAGATCCATTTTAACCAAACTGCTTTTTGCTCAGTCAAAGTATGGCTTAAGCAATAAACCCTGTTATAGTCTTTGCTGCCCAGTCAGATCCAGTTATCAGGTTGGGAGGGTGGAACCAGGTCCTTTCCTAAGTCCTGAGTGGGAAACCTTTTTCAGCCAGAGTGCCACCTACCCTTCTAGACAATCATCCAGGGGCCACATGCCAGTGGTGGGCAGGGCCCGATGCAAATGTGGGTGGGTAGAGCAATAAATGCGAATATTATATTTGTACAGTCAACTAGGTTCTGCACACACTCCCACATCCTTCTCTATCTGCTATCCAGGCAAGCAGGAAGCAATATCAGAGTTCACGAACACATTTGAGAAGGGTGTTTATGGGAAGAGGGTGTGGCCTGGTGAGAGCCATGAAGGCCAGATAGAGTCTCTGAAGGGGCTGCATTTGGCCCCTGGATCTGAGATTCCTCATTACTGTTCTAAACTAAAGAAAGCCAAAAAGCAATCACTCCCAAATTCTCCAAATACTTAAAGCTTTTACTCACAAGGAAATCACTTCCAGTTTATTGCCTTTTTCAACGTGTCCCAGTTGCTAGTCCTGAGTGAGCATATTATAGCTACCCTATATTCTTTGTACAATGACTCTCAAGGTGAATATAGCTCTGCCCTCTGATACACTGCTGGGTCATCACTCAAGAACACAACTTACACTTATGCCAACGGAAATAGATTTTGCCCAGCAGGTAATTAATTTCCTCTGAGCAGTTTCTCACACCCAAAATTGGTCACCGTCTGCTCAATTAGAGGAGGCTTTTCACAAAGGGGAACATAATATGAATCATGGGGATTTCAACTCTGCTACAAAATGCCTGAAACAGTAACCAAGAAAGCATCACATTGCTATTTGGTGTTGATGACAGCTCACAGATTTTACTTAATATTGAAAAATACAGAATCCTGTCAATCTCAAGGTTTGATAGCCCCCATCATATTTCCCAAAGATAAACTCTTTGTTTAGGAAATGTCTTTGGGTTCAGTAACACCCAAAATATCCCTGCAGAAAATGCAATTGCAGATTAATGAAATTTGGAATTCCAAATTTGGAAATATACCATCATGCCTACTTATTGTTAAGTATCAAATATTTGAAACCTGTGGTTGGTCATAACTTCCCGACCTGAGCAACTTTAGAATACACATTTCTTCTTCTTCTTTGGTGATTATTTGTAGCCGAGTAAGATTGTCTTCCATGAACACAGTCTTAACAGTGAGTCCGTAAGTGACAGTGGATCCACATATTCTTCCACAGTGGGGACATAGGTTTCCAGACAGGAGTTGATCACTGTGTGGATTTGCCAAGCGTGCCTTCCTCTTAGCACATTTCTCTTTGAGTGTCTTCAAAGCCCATGGCACCTTTGGTAAAGGCTGTTCTCCAACTGGAGTGCTCACAGGCCAGTGTTTCCCAGTTGCTGATGTTTAACCAACATTTTTTTTAGATTTGCCTTGAGAGAGTCTTTAAACCTCTTTTGTTGACCATCAGCATCATGCTTTCTTTTTTTAAGTTTGGAATAGAGTAGTTACTTTGGAAGACAATAACCAGACATCCAAACAACATGACCAGTCCAATGAATTTGATGTTGAAGAATTGTTGCTTTGACATTGATGATCTTTGCTTCTTCCAGTACACAGGCATTAGTTCACCTGTCTTCCCAAGTGATTTGTAGAATTTTTCAGAGACACCATTGTGGAATCATGCGAGGAGTTGGAGATGGTGTTTATAAGTGGTCCATGTTTCACAAGCGTACAGTAAAGTTTGTAAACAAGCATTTCAATTTCCCTGTCCTCAAACACTCTGCATTTCAGTTGGAGAAAGCTGCATTCACAGAGCTCAGGCAATGCTGGATTTTGTCATCAATGTCGGCCATTGTGTTGGCTGGGGAATATTAGGATCAAAATACTTGAAAATTCAGGTGACTCTTGAAACAAGTCTGTTAGAAGGATATGGAGCATATTGTCTAATAAAAATAAATCTGATCCATTTTCACGTGCTAAACTCACTATGTAGGGAGATCCTATTTTTAAAAATTGGGTGAAAGATAGTAACATGGAAAAAATGGGTGGAGGCAGGGGTATTGATTTTGGACCAACTGATAGATGAGGAAGATGAATTTTATATGTATGCTGCTTTATGAGAAAAATATCACCTATCAGGTGTAGCCCAGTGGCAATATCTGCAGCTACAACATCTTCTAATAAATTTGTTTGGACTGACAGCTTTTTCAGATTCTGAGACACTTGAGACATTGAAACAATTGGATAATTTGTTTGAAACCAAAAAGATCATTTTTTATAGATATTTATTATCAATAAATAAGTTTGAATGGGATTAACTGCTCAAACCATCCCTTTCACTGTTCTGATATTTTGGGGCTTCTTATATTTATCTTGCATAGGAAACTGCTTTATACCATTTCAGGCTACCTGTACCTCCAGTCCAAAATTGTCTACTGTGGCTATGACTTTCCAGGGACTCAGGTGGAGAGAAATATTTCCCATCACCTTCTAACTGGAGATGCCAGGGATCAGGGGCGCCGACTTGGGCCCCAGAATCTGGATGCCCAGGCTTTGTGTGCACCACATTACATGATATCATGATGTCATGTCATGTCATGTCAATGCGTGCATATGCCCTATCACCGTGGGGGTGACTGAGCGCTTTATGAGAGGGGGCTGGGGGTGGGAAGCAGGGCTGGATAAAACTGCCCATAACTTCAAATGGAAAAGTCAAAACTGGAGACAGAACTGTTAGAGCCAAAAACAAAAAAATTGTCTAGAATGTACAATTTGTTGCTGAAATGGCATACACAGGATGAACTTGTGAAATCGGCAATGATAGATTGGGCTAAGGATGTTGGACATAACATAATGATGGCGGACTGGGAAAGACTCTGGAAGACAGGAATAAAATTTACTGCTTGCAATCTATTAAGAGAAAACATTATGAAGATGATCTATCGATGGTATTTGACCCCAGTAAAGCTTGCTAAAATCTATCATTTGCAAGACAATAAATGTTGGAAGTGTGGCAACACGGAAGGAACTTTTTATCACATGTGGTGGACCTGCCCAAGGTTGAAGGCCTTCTGGGAGATGATATATAATGAATTGAAAAAAGTGTTTAAAAACACATTTGTGAAGAAACCAGAGGCCTTCTTGCCTGGAATGGTCAACCAGGAGATACAGAAGGAAGACCACACTTTCTTTATGTATGCCACGACAGCAGCAAGAATCTTGATAGCAAAATATTGGAAGACAAAGGACTTACCGACCTTGGAAGAATGGCAGATGAAAGTGATGGACTATATGGAGCTCGCTGAACTGACTGGGAGACTCCGCGACCAGAGGGAGGAAGCAGTGGAAGAAGATTGGAAAAAATTTAAAGATTATCTTAAGAAATATTATAAAGTATAAAATGAAATAACGTCAAAGAAATAGCAATTTACAGAGTAAACGTAGAGAATTTGAATTAGAAGGAAAGTAGAGATAGAGCTAGAAATGTTTAAGAACTTTAAGGAATTTAGAATTTTTAGAATGTTTAAGATAAATATTAGAGATGTAAGCCTGCTTGGAAGTAAATATAAAAAAGAATTATGATTTAAGTTAAGGAAAGTAGAGCAAGTTATAAATTGTATGAGATAAATAAGCTAAAATTAGTAAATGAAATTGCCAAGGGAAATAATGGGAAAGTGAACCACAGGGGGAGGGACAGGAGGAAGTCCAAGGGCAATGTAAAGGGAATTAGAAAAAAGGAAAGATGATAAATGTAGTATTGTATTTTTATGTTTTGTATGTTGGTGTTAGTTTTGTGATTATGTGTTGTTGTTTTTTTTTGTGTATAAAATTTAATAAATATCATTTAAAAAAAAAAAAAAACTGCCCATAACTTCTGGTTTGTGGTGCTATTCGCCGAAAATGAGCAAGCTCTCAAGGGCGCAAACGGAAGGTGCTTTCTTTTTCACTGCTCAGACTGGAGTCTATTCTAGTCTGTGCTTTCTGGGAGCCAGGAATGGGGGAGTGGGAGGGAGGAGACTCTGGCAATGTTAGTGCGAGCTTCCTCCACCCCTTCGCTCCAACAGCCTCTGCCTCACCTGCTTTTCCAGCTGCAAAGTTGCCAGTTTCCTCATCCCTGCAAGCAGTTTACACGTTTCAGAGCCAGAACATGCTGGTCCCCATCCCACCCCACCCACCCCAGCTGCTGAGCTCTCAGCTCTATCCCAAATGCCCTTCTCTGAAGCTGCTATCACCCCATCAGGGAGGTGGCACTCAGGGCCCCAGGCTGCAACAGCGTTCCACTGGCACAAAACATGTTGTCAGCAAACCAAGTGATTTTATCTTAGCCCTGTATTGGATACAACCCTCTGTGTACTATCCCACTGAGTCCATCCCACTGAGCCATGATTCGTATCTGAATGTGGTTTCTCTTTGTGGGATATGGCCTCCTATAATAAAGAATCAGGCTTCAGACTTCGTCTTGATCTTCATGGCACAGAGTAGGCAATAAAGTTTGTGGGTCTTCTGCACCCCTTTCTAGTAGGATTTGGATTTTTGCACAAAATAATATAATAGGCAGTAGGAGGTGGGGAAGGGATAAGAAAACCAGCAAGTAGTAAATTAGTTTATTGTCTTTTTAGATGCTGAATCCCCTTAGGGGATCCCCAGCAAGACTGTTGCTTCTTTTTTATTGGAGTTCTGTATTGAGTTATAAACCCCTTTAAATGAGTTGAGATCATTAGGGAAGCTCGACTGATCACTGATGAAAAAATATAACAATTAAAACAAAGCCCAGGAAGAGGGGAAAGAAGGTAGATGGAGCATGGGCACATTAGAGCCAGAAATAATAATAATAATAATAATAATAATAATAATAATAATAATAATAATTTAATAATAATAATTTATTATTTGTACCCTGCCCATCTGGCCGGGTCCCCCCAGCCACTCTGGGCGGCTTCCAACAAACACTAAAATACATTAAAATATCACACATTAAAAACTTCCCTAAACAGTTTTTAGGGGGGGGAAAGAAAACGAACAAGATATTAACACTTAATAACAAATACTAATAATGGCACAGTATCAGGTCCTAATTAAAAGTTTCTGAAAAGGGGAGTGGGAAAGAGAAGAATTAATCTGGAGCATTTGTCAGGAGCAGCTTCCGATGGGGATTAAGGAGACCATTTTGGCTACAGGAAGAAAAGGCAGGAAGATACCACCAGGGGCATAGGAAGGGGGGTGCGGGGGATGCGGTTCACCCCGGGTGTCATCCTTCGGGGGGGTGACAAAATGACACATCGTGGGAGGGGTGGCACTTACTGCGGGGCCTGGCCTGCAGCGCGCCAGAGCCACGTGTCTCTCCTGGCAGTGATGCAGTGGCTCAGGCCCTACGCTGCCCAAAACGGATCACCGCGGTGCCCCCGTGGGTGGATCGCCCCGCCCCGACTGCACCAGGTGCTGAAGCAGCTAGATATACCCCTGATCACCACCAACAGGTACAGTAGAAGAAGCCATAGCAACGTGGGGAGGTCAGAGTGATAGAATAGGGCTGTGCTGGTACAGAAACATATGGAAGGTTCTGAAGGAGAAGTTTTATTTGATTTAAGCCAGGGGTGGACAGAGTCCTCTTCTTTCAGCCCGAGGACCACATTCCTACACAAGGAACCCTATGGCAGTCACATTCCAATAGTAGGTAAGACCAGAGGAACAAGACACACAAATGTAGGGGCTTTAAGAAACTCTAATCTATCATGGACTCCCTCCGCTTTGAATATTTCTGACCATATGATCTCACCCAGTAATTCCTTACTTTACATTTGTTGATGTGTACTTCTATACATCTTTCCATCCTGCACACAGGCAAGCAAAAGGCATCCAGTTGAAGGACACATTTCAGCTAGGCAAAAGCACTCAAAAGAGGGCACAGAGCAGGGCTGATAAGAGGTATCCTTGGTTTGTAGGTGTAGTCCAGTGAGAGTGCTGATGACCAGATAGACAAACCTGGAGGGCTATAAGTGGCCCCTGGCTTTAGGTTCCTCATCTCTGGGATAAGGTTAGGACGGTGTTGGTCAATGCCAAAAGCTTAGCCCTGGTGCTAAGCTCTAGGATGTGCCAGTTCTTGCATTACTGTGTTGTCACAACCAGCCCATACTTATTTCAAATTGATAGGAAAGCTTCACAATCACAAAAAGTTGGACAAACTTTGTCCAGACTTTAGCTGAAGGGGTGACCAACTCCCAGTCTTAGTGTTTGGTCTGGCACTCCAAGCAAATATTTTCCAACACACACACACAAACCCCGCAACAATTTTGAGAGAAGTAGCAAAAAAGAAGGGAGGGAAGGGAGGAGTAAAGTAAATACAACACTGGGGGTAGATGCTTAAACCTCTCTGCCCAGCCCAGCAGCTCAACGAAGATGAAAATCACTCATTTCCTAGTCATTATATCAATTATTTGATGAGTGACAAGGCAGAAATAACACCCTTCAGCTGATCTGCATGGATCAGCTGGCCCTTGACACCAGATATATTTGTTTTTAGGAGCTACCCTATTCTTTTGACTGCAAATTCTTTGGATTCATTTTAATAATGTATATTTATGTTGCAGTATTTTTTTTTATTCCAGGAAATGCACCAATATCTTATTAATGGGTGCAGTGAGTGGTCTTCAGCAAAGCACACAAGAATGACTATTTATGCATCATTGAGACAACAAAGTCCATGCTGTGGTACGTTTATGAAGGCTACTGTTGTGAGTTAGGGAAAAGAAATATTTCAATATTAAATTCATTGGTGTGAGGCAGGGGCATAGTGAGTGTGAGTGGGTGGGTGGGTGGGTGTTTGAGGGGGCCATTGCCCTGGGCACAGTTTCTTGGGGGGCACATAATGGTGCCCTGCCCCATCATGAGCTGTGGCCTCCTCAGCTGGAGGCCTCCTCCTCAGCTGTGGCCTCCTCCTCCAGCTGGAGAGCGGCTGAGAAGGATGCAGTAGGCATGTGTCCTGGCCCCTGCTTGCAAGGAGGGTGCCATGAGCTGTTGTGTCCTTCTCAGCCACCCCACATACACACCTGGAGGGTGCCAGTGGCATGCAACCCACTTTGCAACAGTGGGCAGGGGTAGCTCTGGCAGTGCACCCCCCCTGCCCCCTTGGTGTGCCTTGTATGTGCCCTTGTGTACACACCTGCCCATGTCGGGTGCAAGCGAGAAATGCTCCACTACTGCTGTGAGGGCTTGTTGCACATACCCCACATGTAGATCGACCTACACAATGCAAACAACTTACTGCAATCAGAAACCCCTTACCCAAACTTGATGAAAATGTACTGGAACTACACAATTGGAACTACACAAAAGATTTTGCAGGGGGTGTTCAGGGTTGATGGCATCCCTTCTGTGCCATCAACAGGCCTAAGTATTAGAATCTTTCCCCTCTTCTTCTTTTCCTTTTTGCACAACTCAGAAGGCAATGCCAAATTTTAATTATTGTTGCTTTTTGCTCTTTGTTATCTAATTAACTTTGACTTGCTGACTCTTCTGAGAGAAATGAGGGCTTGACCTGACTCCTGTATTGCACTTTGGAAAGATAGGAGGAAATACGGTCATTTCAGACAGGGCCTGTTTGGAACCACTGGCAGTCAGAGAGCTTTGCCCAAGCCATTAATCTTCAGTGCGCTGATGTGGAAGACCGAGAAGGATAAAGTAAAGGGGAGGGGAGCCCTTATGGGACAAAACATAAGACTTCCATGAACAACAGCCATAAATGCCCACCAATGCTTTTTGACTTTGGAATACATCTCACTGGCCTGCAATGGATTAAATGATTAAATGGAGCTAGGAAGTCTTAGGAGGAAAGCTATTTAGATCCCTTCTATTTGTTTTTGTTTTGCATGTGCAAAAAACAAAAAACAAAAAACACACACAAAAACCTCTCTATGCTTCGCCCTCTCAGTTAGGACAGTCTTCCCCAACCTGGTGCCCTACAGATGTTTTGGGCTAAAAAACCCACCACCCCTCAGCCCTTGGCCATGCTGTCTGGGGCTGGTGAGAGTTGTAGTCCAACAACATTTAGGCACCAGGTTGCAAAAGGGCTGATGTAGGAAATAGCTTATTACATGAGGAAACAGGAGGTAAACAGGCAAGACACAAAGGCATGGGTGTAAACTAGGGTCATGTTATTAGTCACAATAGATCTTATGATCAACATGGAGGGGTGGATCAGGAATGGTCTTGGTATTGATATACACCTGGAAAAAGCAAAAACAAAAACCGGCTGCTCTTTAGTTTCCTCCCATTAGTGTGAAGGAATTCACATACAAAAGGCCAAATGACAGGAGATTGAAAATATTTCAATTCTACCTTCTGGTTTGGCCAGCACAAGCAAGCAGGGATTAGAAGAGTAGATTTCTCTACTATGCAGTTTCCCCACTGCCACCATCACTTTAGGATTGCTCTGGAAATAAATGGCAAGAGTGTTAGGATGACCTTCTGAAGGACTTTATGTGCTGCTTTCCCTGTCTCAGCATCAGATGTGCTTCTGCCATAGATATCTCTGTGAATTTGACCCCAGGGCTGTGTCTGACAGTACAAAACTTCTCCTTCCAAGCTCGCTCCCTTCCCAATGTGACACATTTGCAGTGAGAAGCCTGGAAGGAAGAGTATATATTTACAACTTTATAACATGCATTCTTTTGCTATGCATTAATTTTACAGAATAAGTCTGCAACCCAAGGAAGACTTTTCTGAGAGGAAGACCCATTGAACACAGAAGATAATAACTCTAGGTAAACATGTATAGGACTGCACTGCAATACTGCATATATATTTCCTTTTAAAAAACAATTTTATTGAAGGTTTTTAATATATTGAGTACTAAAATCCAAACTTGTTTATAAAAAGATAATAAAAAGCAATATATAGGGTTGCCATATGTTGAAGAGCAAAAAAGAGGATGCTATGACAACTCTAATTTTGAATACCCTTCTATATGTAGGCTATAGAAGCTGTGATATACTGCTGAGGGGGGCAGGAGAAGAGAAGAGGAAAGCAAGTATTCAACCACAAGTTCTGTCTATGTCTCATCCAGAAAGTATAGTCAGAGATATTTTGGCAAATTTAAAAAATCCACCTGGACAGAAATTTTACCCCTGAAAAAGAGAGGATGTGTCCTGGAAAAAGAGGACACATGGCAACCCTAATATATCAAAAAGGAGGAAGAAGAAGAGAAAGAAAATATAAAATAGAATATTCATGATGCTTACAAAACACGATTATATAAAAAAGAGAAATAAATAAAATAACAGAGGAAAAATAACGAAAAGAATAGAAAAATAGATTAAAAGAACTCCCATCACCCTATCTGACAATTATCTGAAACAACAATTATTCAAAATGTTTAACATATGCACTTCAGAATGGTTTTTCCCCTCTGCAGGATGTAACTTTCCCCGAATTTCCCTCCCAAGTCCAGCCAGTCACTCTGACAGCACAATATGACTCTTCTAATGCAGACCCTCCAAATGTTCCTATTTTTCAGGGACATCTTTGATTTGATTCCAGGGTGTCTCGCTTTCCCTTAGAATGTCCCTATTTTGATTGGAGAAATGTTGGAGGGTATGGAGTTATCTGACCCCTGAGCCATATGAAGGCAATCCTGTATAGGGAAGTTTTGTTTAATGTTGTATTATTATTTTTATATATGTTAGAAGCTGCCCAGAGTGGCTGGGGCAACCCAGTAAGATGTGTGGGGTATAAATAGTAAAATTATCATTATGGAATGGGATGTCCCTATTTTCATCGGAGAAATGTTGAAGGGCATGCTAATGTCCTTCTAGTAATCCAAATTGATATTTCTCCAGTTTCTATATAAAATCCTTTTAAAGTTCCAGCAATTCTCAGTCAAGGCACAGTATAAATTTGTTGCCCAATTTATATTCATCCAATTCCCATTTCTTGTAGTTCCTTCCCCCCCCACCCTCAATTCTTCCATTGTGAGCGAAGAGACGCGTAGTTCTGCTGCCTTATCTGGCATCTCCTCCAGATCATTTTCCTCATAGGAGACCGTAGCTTGAGTTGCAGTATATCACCATCTACTGCTTGTGCATTTTCTCTGAAGTGAATTCCCATACTACCTCAACACAACCTTTTAGCCTTTTCATAGATCCATTTACCATTCCTTCCAATTTGTCACCTATAGAGTGCACTCCTTCTGTTGTTGGTGTTGGTTGTATGTTTTTCATTGTAGGGAATTCCCACACGACCTCACCAGAATCTTCTAGCATATTGGTTCCCAATTTGCTGAGGACCCCCAATTTTTCAAAAGCCAAGCCACAGACCCCCCCTACTTTTGAAAATTTTGATAACTCTATGGTAATTACCTGTACAAATCAATGTTTTGAAGAAAATGTGGGGCAGCCCCTAATATGCAATGGATTTTAGGAATACTAAAAAACAGACCATAAAATTTGTGATATTACTACAAAAATGACAAAGATTTAATGGAGGGGGGAGATAAATGTAATTTTATTAATGTATAGTACAAGTGATCAAATTATGACATGTCTGGCAGCTACTAAATAATAATTTATTTATACCCCACCCATCGGGCTGGATTGCCCCAGCCACTCTGGGCAGCTCCCAACAAAATGTTAAAAACACACTAAACCTAAATGTGTTGGGAGAAATCATGTCTCCTTTTGTCCCAAATAATCCCTTACACATCCGGTTCAATATTTCCTACTTTTATTCTGAAATCTGGTTCAACATCAAGCCAATTTCTATGCTTGTTCTTCATATAACAAAATGTTGAAATGTTTGTTCACAAAGATAAGTGGAACAAAAGGGTGTTTCAAAGCTTTTTCACCTAACTTCTTAGTGGTCCATTCTACATTCTTTGAAAAATGATTTCAATGAACCATCACACGTCATGTCAACAAGTGCATATTGCTCTTCCACAGTTAAGAGTTGTTAGCTGTACATCACCACATTGAAAAGGATTCCTTATCCATGAGTTTTCAGGATTTAGTGCAAGGAAATAATCTCTGAAGCTTGTTGCTAAATCATGCAGGTACCCAATGACCTAATGTTTCACTTCTGATATCAATTCTTTGTCAGTGGCCTCCAGAAATATCTCCAGAGTTGAGATGTTAGTGAGGCTACAACCTTCTATCTACTCAGCTACCCATATTTTTTAAATCACTGCCTCAATCTTACCTTCATTGTAAAAAATATTCACATCACTACCTTGAAGGCTTGTGTTGAGAGTGTTCAAGTATGTGAAAACGTCTGCTATGCAGGCTACCATACACAACCATGCAAAGTTGTTCAGCTGATCTCATGGAAATTTTGAATCTGTCAGAAAAAGTTGTACTTCATCATGTAACTCAAAGAGGTACAGTATTTATTTGGAGTGAAGTTTTTATTCTTGCTGATTATCCAATAGGAACAACCAACTTTTTAATTTATTAGGATTCTGCCATACATCTCTTTCCTCCCACCCCCAAATGTAGCCACATAGCTTCCCACAGAAAACAAGAAAACAAAACTCTCATGGGCTGCCTTTTGCACTAAACTAAACCATCAGAGGGTGAGCTGTTGTGCTAATCATAGTGGCAATTTGCTTAGCTATTTCCCCTGCTGGACTTCCAAGATGAGACATGAATCTGAGAACTCCAGTTGTGTTACCTAGAGTTCTATGAAGGAAAAAAGAGAGAAATAAATACAATCAATACAGTACAAAATATTCCCAGTGCCCTCTAATTATTGTCATTACACTGTTTGGGGGGGGGGGAGTGATGTAGCCCAGTGGTAGAGCAAGCTGTTTCCTGAAATGCCAGAAAGTCACTGACAGGTCTCATAGACATCATTTTGCTAGATGGTCCAATGGTATATAGCCCTATGCCCTAACCCTATGCTTTTTTTTCCTACTTAGGGTTCCATCAGAGGCTAATGAGAAGCAGCACCCTGCAGAATTGAACTCCCTTGAGGGCCAGTGTGGTGTAGTGGTTAAGAGCGGTGGACTCGTAATCTGGTGAACCGGGTTCGCGTCTCTGCTTCTCCACATGCAGCTGCTGGGTGACCTTGGGCTAGTGACACTTCTCTGAAGTCTCTCAACCTCACTCCCCTCACAGAGTGTTTGTCGTGGGGGATTTTGTTCCCTCTTCCTTACAGCATTCTGTTGTATCAGAAATCCTCTCATCTCTGCTTTACTTGTGTCCCAAATTACCCTCTTTTCCACAGCCGTAGCTAAATTAATTTCAAAATAGTCCTTTAGGGTATTTTGGGCCTTTCCAATAATTGCTTCATTTCTCAATAGTGAGTCATTCATTCTCCATCTGAACGAACCCTGGGAAGTCAATCTCAGATCCAGTTGTACTGCGTTGTGATCTGAACATGTTTTTGGGCAAATTTCCACCTTAATAATTTTAGGTGCTAGCTCCATATGTAGTCCAATCTGCTCCACGACATTTTTGCATCTGAAAAAAATGTGAACTCTCTTTCTGTTGGATTTTTCAATCTCCAAGTGTCAGTCAGGTCCAAGTTGTCCACCATATCAAAAAAGGTCTTAGGCAGTCATCCCTCATTTGTGAATTTTGTTCTTTGTGATCTATCCATCAAAGTCGAGACCGCCCCATTAAAATCACCCAGACATATCAATTTATAATCCATATAGTCCAGTAATGTGTCGTGAAGTTTTTTTTGTAGAATTCTGCTTTGCCTTCATTTGGTGCATAGAGTCCCAGTATCAATTTTTTTTTTGCCTTGCACTGATATTTCCACTGCAACATATCTTCCCTCTTCATCCTTAAAAACCATCTTTGGATTGTATTTATCCTTGGCATAAATTACTATGCCTCTCTTTTTCACTTTATCCGAAGAAATGAAATCTTGGCCTAGTCTTTTATTTTGTAGTACTCTTCTGTGTATTCTCATTACATGAGTCTCTTGTAGGCATATCAAGTCCAAATTTTGCTTTAATAATACATGATTTACCTGGTTCCGTTTGGCCTTCAAATTTAGGCCATGAACGTTCCACGTTAAAATTTTTAAAGCCATCTTTACTGTACTGCACTTGCTCCTGCTCCTGCTCCGGCATCCACACCTGCTCCTGGTTCTGCTCCTGGCCCAGCTCCCAACAGGGGGTCAATCCGGGACTTCAAGCCCAAAGATGACAATGGTCCTGCTCCTGGTCCTGCCCCTGGCCCAGCTCCCAAACAAGGATCAAACAGGAGATTTGAACCCAAGGGTGATGGTGGAATTTGTCCTCTCCTTTCTTCAAAGTCTGCAGCGTGCTTGTCCAGAAACTTCTTCTTGTCCTCCACTGATCTTATCCTTATCTTCCTTTCCTTATATTTGAAGGAGAGGCCTTGTGGAAATTCCCAATGGAAGAAAATCCCTTTCCTCTTGAGGGCCCCTGTCAGATCACCGTAGTTTCCTCTCAGTTCCAGAAAAAGTTTTGGAATATCTTTGAAGAATATTATTTGTTGCTGTTGCACCTCAAAGTTCTTACCGTAGTGAAGGCTCAAAATTTTATCTCTTTGCTCTTTATTCTGAAACACTATCATACAGTCATTAATAACCTTTGATTCTCTTTTGCCTTTAACTCCGAATCTATAGGCCTTAACAATTGTTGCAGCAACTTCCTCTTTTTCTAAATTCCAGAAACTTGCAAATTCTTGAATCAAAAAGTCCCTCAGGTTTCCCTGTTCCAATTCTGGCAGGCCCCTCAAGCGAAGATTTGCCTCTCTCTCTCGTCTGTAGTGTGGCAATTGAAATCTGTGCGGCCTCCTGCTGTCTTTCCAAATCTTGGACCCTTACTGTTTCCAAATTGGTAACTCTTTCCGACACCCCTGTCACTTGGGTTTTTGTCTCTTGCAGCTCCTGTTTCAAAACACCTAGGTCCTTGCCAATTTGTTTTATTCCATCTGTATTGGCTTTGACATCCTTACCCAATGAGGCCAGGGTTTCTGTATTTGAATTAAGGCTTGTAGTCAAATTTGCCAAGGTATTCAAAACTTGCTCTTCAAATTTACGGGAATCAGAGGCTTTCCTTATTTTCATTCTTGCAGCCACAGATCCTGCTGGTGTACCTTGTTGCTCCTCCATACCCAAAACAACTCCTGCAGCTGCAAACTCAAGGTCACCATGCGGGAAATACACTGTCTGGGAAATCAGTCTCCCCCCAAGGTCACAGTGCCAGTGAGTAGCTCAGCAAGCAATGCAGGATGCCAGTAAACAGTGAACAGCAAAGAAGGCAAAGTCCTATTTAAAATCCAAAAGACGTGGAAAGCAAGCATCTTTCATTCAAAGAGGCAGGTATGTTGCTAATTTGTCTCAAAGTACCCTTACTGTTGCAAATCGGAAACGAAAGTAACAAAATACTCAGTCTATTGTGACGTCACAATGGCTGCCTGCTGACTGAACCGGTCTCCCTATCCAGAGGGTGCACGGGGTTTTCTTTGCTCCTTAAAATTTTCACAATCAAAGTCTACAACACACACACACACCCCGGCCCCTGTCCTTCGGTGGGGGGGTTCGGAAATAAAGCTTGGAAGTTTAAAAGTTTTAAAGTCTTTCTGCGGCAGCAGTAATATTCCCTTTACTTTCACTTTGCCGCGTTCGGGGGGGGGGGCGGACCTCCTTTTTGAATCCCCCTTTTTGAATCCTCTTAAAATATCCAATTTATTTTTAAATTTTTGTACTCACAGAGTCCGATTGCTCATGTTCAAATTTAAAGGAGAAATTAAGCGCTCTTTACCTCCAGCAGTCGCAGCTTCGCATTGCAAGGGTAGTAGCTCGATCCACAGCACCCGCGCCTTCCACTCCGCCCACTCTCTGCAGCCCTTACTAGGGCTTACCAGGGAGCAAAGGAGGCACAACGGGTACCCGCCGAATCCCCACGTCTCCAGGTCGCTCTACCTGGAGCTCTTCTGGGGGGGGGCGTAGCGCGGTTACAGCTCCCCCTTCCCTTACAGCGCCGGATAAATTTTTCTCCCGGCTGACAGGTATGACGCTTAACCGGAAGTCCTCCTGGAGAGGTGTCCTTTGAACTGAAGGAATCTGATACCCATTCCTTCATCTGTTCTGCTCTGGATCTGGCTGGTGGGGCACATTTGTGGCTTATGTGGCTAAGAGAGGAAGCACACTCACCTGTGAGGCACCTATTGACATGTTCAAATGTGGGGTGATGATGAGGAGGGCTGATATTAGGACCCTAGTTAAGGGATTGCCTGCCACCCCTCAGCCTGTTCTCCAATGGTGGCACCCTCCCTCACAGTTTCATAGTGTGACAGAGTGGTTGCCTTATGAATCACAACATGCCAATACGCCAAATACTGACAATATGTTTAACTAGGGACCTGGGAGACCAGGGTTCAAATCCCTACTTGGCCATGAAACTCACTGGGTGGCTTTGAGTTAGTCACACACATTCAACATAGCTTACCTTGAGGAGATGTTGTGATGATAAAATGGAGAAGGGAAGAGCAACAAAGAAACAAATTCCTCAGCCAAGTAAGTGGCACTTACTAAACAGTACATAGTAGGCTAAAAGGGCACCACATGGACAATCAGTGATTAACACCCCACCCCCAAGTTCCTACTTGGCCCCTTCTGAGGGCCACATGCCAGTGGTGAGTAGAACAAAAGTGAAAAGTAGGCAGAGCAACTAATGTAATTTTTGTATTTGTACAGTATTTGTACAGTAGGCTAGTTTTCACACACAAACACCCCAACTCTCTGTTCTCCATCCAGAGAAGCAAGAGGCATTATAAGAGCTGATGGACACATTCCAGAAAGGGAAGACGACTTTCAGCGTGAAGCTGATCCAATGATGGGTGCAGCTTGGGGATAATTACACAGGCCAGATAAAGAGGTTTGGAGGCTTGTATTTGCCCCCCACCCCTTAGCTGTAGTCTGCTATCCCTGCAGATGGAGATTGACTTTAGGGTACAGGTGGAGGAAGCTCTGGTCTCAATATGCCGCAACACAAGGACTCCATTACAGGAATTAGATTAGATTTGAAGGAATATGCCATCTTTCTTTATTCCCACCCCCTTGACTCCAGCCTCCATCTACATGTGCTATTAAAAAACAGACATGAGTACATGGCAGGGAAGGGAAGGGAGTCCTAAATTTTTGACTTCAGGCTTAAGGTGTGCAAATGTCAAAGCCCAGCATTGATGGACCTCTTATCTGTTTCCTGGGCTCACTAGCTAAGGCAGCTTTCAGCAAGGTGAGGAGATGGGGTGGAATATGACAGGGTAGATGATCTGTCAGAAACAGGCCTGGACTAATTTGTTCAGATCCATTGAGAAAGCTGTCAGTCACTGAACCATTTTCAAGGCGCAGTTTAACTTAATTCCAGCTAGTACGCAGAAATCTTCCTAATGACAGGCTGTCAAGGGGACAGGGGAATATGGAGACAGGAAGCAAAGGCATCATGGAATAATCTAGGCACACACAGCCTCTCTCTGCCCCATATATTTCAGAAATTCAGACTTGGGATAACTTTGACAAGTGATGCCAAAACACATTTATGGGCACAAAATAAGGCTGGCTGGGGTTTTTGTGACTGGACAACACCCTTGACTCATAGAAGAAACAAAGTAGAAATGCACCCCAAAAGGGTAGGGAGATAAGCCCCAGGCTGTTCTTGAGGTTGGCCTGGAAGCTGCAGCTAGTACAAAATGCAGCCGCTCAACTGCTCACTGTGGCAGACTATCATTGCCAGGCTACTCTGCTGCTGCTGGACGAATTGCACTGATGGCCATTTAGCTACCAACATGTGTTTACAATGCTGGTGTATAAATCCCTATACAGCTTAGAACCAGGATACCCAAAAGATCACCCTGTAAACTCAATTGACCATTGTCCTCTGATGGACACCATCTCTTGCAGACACCATCTCATCACCAGGAGGTCTGTTCTGTACGTTAATAATAATAATTTAATAATAATTTATTATTTGTACCCCGCCCATCTGGCTGGGTCTCCCCAGCCACTCTGGGCGGCTTCCAGCAATATTAAAAACAAAACAAAACAATACATTAACATATTACAGATTAAAAACTTCCCTAAACAGGGCTGCCTTCAGGTATTTCCTAAATGTTAGATAGTTATTAATCACTTTGACCTCTGATGGGAGGGCGTTCCACAGGGCGGGCGCAACTACCGAGAAGGCCCTCTGCCTGGTTCCCTGTAGCTTTGCTTCTCGCAGTGAGGGAACCGCCAGAAGGCCCTCGGCGCTGGACCTCAGTGTCCGGGCTGAATGGTGGGGGTGGAGACGCTCCTTCAGGTATACAGGACCGAAGCCGTTTAGGGCTTTAAAGGTCAGCACCAACACTTTGAATTGTGCTCGGAAACGTACTGGGAGCCAATGTAGATCTCTCAGGACCGGTGTTATGTGGTCCCAGCGGCCACTCCCAGTCACCAGTCTAGCTGCCGCGTTCTGGATTAATTGCAGTTTCCGGGTCACCTTCAAAGGTAGCCCCACGTAGAGCGCATTGCAGTAGTCCAAGCGGGAGATAACTAGAGCATGCACCACTCTGGCGAGACAGTCTGCGGGCAGGTAGGGTCTCAGCCTGCGTACCAGATGGAGCTGGTAGACAGCTGTCCTGGATACAGAATTAACCTGCGCCTCCATGGACAGCTGTGAGTCCAAAGTGACTCCCAGGCTGCGCACCTGGTCCTTCAGGGGCACAGTTACCCCACTCAGGACCAGGGAGTCCTCCACACCCGCCCGCCTCCTGTCCCCCAAAAACAGCACTTCTGTCTTGTCAGGATTCAACCTCAATCTGTTAGCCGCCATCCATCCTCCAACCGCCTCCAGACACTCACACAGGACCTTCACCGCCTTCGCTGGTTCTGATTTGAAAGAGAGGTAGAGCTGGGTATCATCCGCATACTGATGAACACCCAGTCCAAACCCCCTGATGATCTCTCCCAGCGGCTGCATATAGATGTTAAAAAGCATGGGGGAGAGGACAGAACCCTGAGGTACCCCACAAGTGAGGGCCCAGGGGTCTGAGCACTCATCCCCCACCACCACTTTCTGAACACGGCCCAGAAGGAAGGAGCGGAACCACTGTATAACAGTGCCCCCAGCTCCCAAACCCTCTAGACGGTCCAGAAGGATGTTATGGTCAATGGTGTCAAAGGCCGCTGAGAGATCCAGCAGAACTAGGAAACAGCTCTCACCTTTGTCCCTAGCCCGCTGGAGATCATCGACCAGTGCGACCAAGGCAGTTTCAGTCCCATGAAACTGCCTTGGTCGCACTGGTCGATGATCTCCGGCGGGCTAGGGACAAAGGATAAGAATTGGGCCATTAATGTAGGAGCCCTTAACCATTGGAATTCCCCTTCATTGTGTATTAGACATTCACCATTTCCATACCCTCCACCATTTCTCCGATGAAAATAGGAACGTCCTATTCCATCATCATCATCATCATCATCATCATCATCATCATCATCATCATTTTACTATTTATAGCCCACCCATCTGACTGAGTTGCCCCAGCCACTCTGGGTGGCTTCCAGCATATATAAAAACATAAAAAACTTTCCTACACAGGACTGCCTTCAGATGGCTCAGGAGTCACATAGCTCCATACCCTCCAACATTTCTTTGATGAAAATAGGAGCATCCTAAGGAAAAGTGGAACATTCTGGGATCAAATCAGAAACGGGGATGGCTTCCGTAATTCCAGGACTGTCCCTGGAAAATAGGGGCACTTGGAGGGTCTGCATTTCTCTTGACTTATTGGTGTCTGTTGAAGACCTTCCTTTTTCAACAACCTTTTAAGTGGAGGTATTTATCCCAGCCTGTATCTGTATGGGATTGTGTGTGTGTGTATGTGTGTGTGTGTGGAGTGCTTTTAAAATGTTTGTAATAGAATCAAAGAGCTATTTATTCCAACCCCCTGCAAAGCAGGAATATTGTTTTTATATATGGAATTGTTTTTAATTGTTTTATCTATGGAGATAGATTTATGGTTTAGCATCCTCCTCTAGGCCAAATGAGGAGAATCTATTTTAGCCCAAGAAGCACTTTGTCCTCCAGGCAACCTTCCTGAGGCCACATCCATGGTACGCATATCCAGAGGCAAAGGTGGGCAGAGTAACAACTGAATTTTTTTATCATTGTACACAAGGCAAGTTTCTATATACACTCACACCACCCATCCAAATGCCATCAAGGCAGTCATAATAGGTGATCAGAGTAAAATGGCACATCCCAAGCAAAGCACTCCAAGGAGAGTATAAAGCAATACTGGTGCAGGGTGTGGCCTGAGGAGAGTCCTGAGGGTTAGGTAGAGAGTCTTTTGGTCCCTGGTTTTCAGGTCTTGCGCTACACATTTGCGGCAAGCAGGCTTCTGGTGCTTCTATAAGAAACATCCCTTAAACTCAAGGCCAGTTAGAGGTGTGGCCTGGGAAGGCTTCTGAGGGCCAGATAGAGAGGCCTGGAGGGCCACATTCATCCCTCCCACCAGCCAGAGGTTCCCCACCATGGTCTTAACACAAGGACAACCAGATATTTGGTCTTACATCCAGCTACAGTGCCCACCTGGGTATTTGGTGCAGCATCAGGCCAGTCTTGAGGGTTGGGGACGGGGGATTGCTGCAATCTATAGAGATTCTCTCTTTCGCTCTCCAGGCTCTCTGTTCAGTCAGAGGGGAACCTTGAGTGTGTGTTCCTGGTATTGACCAATCAGGACAGATTAGAGCATGGGTAGGCAAACTAAGGCCCGGGGGCCAGATCCGGCCCAATCGCCTTCTAAATCCGGCCTATGGACGGTCCGGGAATCAGCGTGTCTTTACATGAGTAGAATGTGTGCTTTTATTTAAAATGCATCTCTGGATTATTTGTGGGGCATAGGAATTCGTTCATCCCCCCCCCAATATAGTCCGGCCCCCCACAAGGTCTGAGGGACAGTGGACCGGCCCCCTGCTGAAAAAGTTTGCTGACCCCTGGATTAGAGATTCTGCTGGTACCATCTGCCTCACTGCCCAGCAGTCTCCCTGACAAAGCTGGTTGAGTGTTGAGGACTCCCAGAATGTTGGTTCTGGGGGACTTCAACATCCATGCCGAGGCAGCTGTCTCTGGGGTGGCTCAGGACTTCAGGGCTGCCATGACAATCATGGGGTTGTCCCATAATCTCACCAGCCCAATGCATGTGGTAGGCCACACTTGGTTTCTCAACTGGGTAGGAAGAGGGTGATCTGAAAGTGGGGGACATTGACACTACTCCCTTGTCATGGCCAGATCACTTCCTGTTAAGATTTAGGCTCCCAGCACCTTTTCCCCTCCACAGAGGGAGGGGACCCTCAGAGGCTAATGGATCCAGTGGGATTCCACATGGTTCTGAGGAATTTTCTGACTGATATGACTGGCACTCCTGTAGAAGCCCTGGCCAACCTCTGGAACAACCAAATGACTCTGGCCATTGACACGATCGCTCCTGGGTGCCCTCTCCTGTTTTGTGGAGTCCGTTTGGCTCTTTGGTATACTCCAGCGTTTAGGGTGATGAAACAAGCCAGAATGTAAGTGGAGGAAAAATCTGACTGAATGCAATCAAGCACTGGTGAGGGCTCATCATTGAGCCTACCTAGTGGCAGTGAAGGCTGAAAAGTGAATGCTGCCTCCATTGCATCCTTATTGTACTGTCTGGCAGAGCTTTTCTGGGTAGTGTGGGGCCTGTTACAGTTTCACCCAAAGGAGATAGCAGAACCTTGTTTGCAAAGCATTTGAGGATAAAATTGCTTGCATCCATTGGGATCCTGCCATCGCTGTTACAGCAGATGAATCTCAAGGGGTTTCCAGAGCACAGTCTTGTCCTGTTGTGTTGCATGAGTTTCAGTTAGTAAGGCTTGAGGCTGCTCAGAGTATTATTGATGCTGCACATTACCTCTGCCAGAGAAAAAACTCACGAGATTTTTTCCTGGCTCCCTCTGAAATCTGAAGCTTACCTTTGTGGGGAAGAGAGCTCATAAGCACATGGGTGGTGATGCATGATGGGGTATTGGGAACATGCTCCTTTGCTCTCCTCATCATCTGCCATGCAACCAAGGTCACATGCATGGTCTACACACTCCATTTCTTCAGAGAGACCTCCACACATTCATTGACTGCCATAGGCATTTGGCTCCTGATCTTTTAATTTCTTGCAACAGACTGGCCTCAGCAGCTCAGAACTGACTTTAAGTATCATCATCATCATCATCAGTTTATTTTCATATAGCTTCCACCAAGGCAATCAGAATAATGATTATATATGCCAAGTTATCTAAATAAATACCTCCCTCCTCCCTCCCTCCGTTTTTCTCTTCTCTAAGTAATTTCAAATCCATCAAACTGAGCTTCCTCAGCACCCAAGGGGAAAGTCAATATGACCTTCCCAGAGAAACCTGCAACTCAGGTGTGTGGGAATGTTTGGAATGTGGATGAGGATATATTACCGGTACTTAAGATATCCTTATCCTAACTTGTGTTTCCAAGTTCCAACTAAGTCAGCAGAGTTACATTCCCCTTTTAAATCACACAGCAGAAGGTTGCTCAGGTTTGTTTAAATCTCTGTAAAAGTAGTTTCCTGGTATTACCCCTTTATCCCTCGTCAAAATAAGACACAACACAAGTCTTCTATAAAAGCATGTAAAAACATTTACTCACAGACATCAAATGGTCACAATAAGATCCCAGATGAAGGCAGACTTAAGCTTAGAAAATATATGTACATGTGAAGACCCTCCATGTGGGAGAAGACTCCATTTGGGCCCTCTTGGCTGGAAGCCAAGAGCCCATCTCTGCTCTAAGATGTTGCTTGCATGAAGTCCCGATCCAAGAGAGGGAAAATGGCCACTGACCTGTGGTTTTGTCCTAACCTGCCCAGGTGAAGCCACTCCCACTTTCAGTTACTTAGAGGAAGTTGTCTCAGTCCAGGTAAACAGGAAGTTACGGCTGGAGGACTGAGACACCTTCATGTCCACTCTAGCAATGTTATATTTGACTGCTCTGTGTGTTTACATCCCACAAGGTGCAATTTGGGAGTTTGCCCTGAAGATCTGTCCCATGAGAGATTTCAGATTTATTTCCCATCCTTAGCAATTTTTGGAAAGTTCAATATCCCTTCATATTTTAGCTTCTGGTCCAGATCGATATAAGTCTGAAAAGTATTTGGTAAATTGTCTTCTAATCTCTAGCACTCTCCTGCCCCAGCCCTGCTCCCACAGTGGAGTCTACCTCTTTCTGAATCTGAGCGACTTTATCTGCAAAAATATTTGCAAAATCATTGTAGGAGATCTTGGGGTCCTTACCAGGCCCCGATGACACAGGTGGTTCCGCTAAATTGCGAACCACCTGAAAGAGTCTCCTGCTACTGTTTTCTGCAGATACAATAGAGCCGGTGAAGAAGGTCCTCTTCACTGTCGCTATTGCCACTTGGTAGGCTTAACGTTGAGCACTAACCCGTGTCCGGTCAGATTCAGAGTGGGTTTTCCACCACCAGTGCTCTAGCCATCTCAGTGATGATTGTTTCATCACCCTCAGCTCTGGGGGAAACCACGGGGCTGTCCGGGCTCCATGCAATTGGAGACGGCGCTTTGGAGCCAGGCAGTCGATAGCCCTGGTTAACTCCACATTCCAGTGGGCCACCAGGGAATCAGCTGAAAGGCCATCAATATGGGATAAACATCCCATACCACTCTGGAAACCATTTGGATCCATTAAGTGGTGGGGGCAGACCATCCGAATTGGTCCCACCTCCCTGCAGAGGGAAAGGGTTGCAGAGAAGTCCAGTTGTACCACCACCTCCTGAGGGAGTCATTTCCACTGATGAACAGTTCTTGCCGACATAAAGTTCTTCCTAATGTTTTAGTCAGAATCTCCTTTCTTGTAATTTGAACCCACTGGTTCGAGTCCTACCCTCTGGAACAGACCCTGGTCAGCTCAGAGCCCTGTGTTGGTGTGCATGTGTATGCACATGCGCGCAACCCCAAAGCTCACAAATTACACTATCCATTTAAAAATAACATTTCTTTCCTTTCCTTCTTTGAATTCCTGGACAGAAAAACAAACAGACAAGGCTTGTGTGTGACTGGAATGCAACATTGCTCCACCCACTTTTGTCTTTGGCCCCTCCTACCACTACCATGTAGCCCTCAGAATGTTCCCATGAGGGAACTGCACAACAAATGACATATAAGAATGTTCCATTCTTATTCAGTGGTAAATGCAGGGGACCAGCCATGTGCCACAACTGAGACCACATATGTGGTATATCTCCTAGCACAAGTGATTTAAGTACTGCCACATGGTACAGCAATGGCCACTAGTTTAGATGGATTTCAAATTCATGGAGAATAACATGGCTATTATCCATGATGATGGCTCATGATGACAAAATAGAAGCTCTTGGATCAGAGGCAGTATACCTCGAAATACCAGTTGCTGAGAGGAAAGAGTATTGTCTTCATGATCTGCTTCTGGGATTTTGAAGGCATCTTTCTTGCCACTGTTGACATTGGACCAAGCTGGGATAGCTCAGTTGGTAGAGCATGAGATTCTTAATCTCAGAGTCATGGGTTTGAGCCACGGGTTGAGCAAAAGATTCCTTCATTGAAGGGGGTTAGACTAGATTATCATTGTGTCCCCTTCCAACTCTATGATTCTATGACTAGATGAGCGCTTAGTCTGCTCTGACAAACCTTTTCTTATATGAAGTTCTGGGCACCAAAGTTTAAGAAGGATATCTGGAGGAAAATCCAAAGATGGTGAAGGCCTGGAAACAAAGTCCTTTGAGGAATGATTGGAGGAGTTACGTATATTTAACATGGAGAAGAGTGAATCTCACACATGATGTGGCAGATTTGTTCTCTGTTGCTTCTTAGAAACATAGGATGGGATGAGATCAATGCACATAATAGGCCTTCCCCCTCTCATTCCCCCATGCCCTTTAAATCTGTTCTAGAGTGTTAGTGCCACATTGAATTGAATTTGTACCTGGGACCTTCTGTATGTAATGAAGCTGCTCTACTGCTGAACTAAGGCTCTTTCCCCAAGGTAGGACCCAAAACAGTGGGTTCAAATTGCAAGAGAAAGGGGATTTAGACTAAACAGGGAGAATTTCTTGATGTCAGTAAAATTGACTGTCTTGGATGGTGGTAGGCTCTTCTTCACTGGAGATTTTAAAGTGAAATCTAGATAACTACCGTACTTATTGGGGTGTTATAGAAGTGGATTTCCTTCAATGGCAGAGAGCTGGACAACTTGAGATCATTTCCATTTTTGGAAAAATAGTAATAAAATGATGCACGGTACATGAATGTGCATTGAACCAACATTTAGTGGCTTGCTTTGGAGCAAATTACTGGAAATTTTTTGTTGTCATGTAGCAGCACTGTCTTTTATGCCCCTTATCATTGTGGCATCTCCATTAGCCAAAAAGATCAAGGGAGCTTCTTACATATCTTTTGTGACCCACAACAGCTATAGTTGTGCCACTTTCTCATTTGCAGCCTTGGGGGGGGGCAGCAGAAAAGGTACTTCTACCTGTCAGGCATGGGGAGAAGTAATCAAAAGAGCACAAAAGCCCTACTGGTCAGAAACTCCAACATTCCATCAGGAGCCTAACAAGAAATCTGATGAGTGTAAGCCAATAATTTTTCATTGTTATAAATAATAATATCTAAAACAAAAAATGTAAAGCACATGCCCCAGACCTGCTTTTGTGATCACAGCATTTCCTCCACCAACACCCCTCCCTTCTCCTTCAATTGCTTTGTGGATAAAAAAGAAAAGAAAAGAGGAAATATAATCATACAGAAATAGAAGTTGAATGGATACCCGCAGGGGTTGTATTTTTAGCAGCTCATCCGTTGGAAGAGAAGAAGCCCAGAGGTTGCAGGCTCTAATTATGAAGCTGGCTATGTGGAAAGCGGGACAATAGGATGCCTGGTGTGTGTGTGTGTGTGTGTGTAGGAAGATTTTCAGGCAACACAAAGATATACCTACTTAGGGATGTTTGAGGAATTGGAGCCATCTTCAAGTATTACATTTACAGGCATGTATACAGAGAAGGGGCAGCAACGGGGTCCAGCATACCAGTGCCGTGGTGACCCTTATTTGCCCATGGAACCTCCTTCATGTATTTTAGAACCCTGATTTCCAATCAGGGTGAGGAGACTCCATGAGTACAGAAGATTTTCTGCTTCAGAAGAGCCCAATCCACACCCAGGATGGTGGCAGGGGGAGGATCTGTCATGCTCATTCCCACTGCTTCCTCATGTTTTTCCATAATCATAAATGAAGAGGGCTTAGATCAAGAGTGGAAAACATCAAATCTGTAGGCTGAATGCTGCTCCCTAGCCTCTTTGTCTGGCCCTTGGGACTCTTCCCAAGCCACATCTCCACCCCATCACATCCCTTCTCCCCAGGCCACACACCTCACCAGACCTGCTTTTGCATCCTTTTTGTGTGTCTTTGCCTGGCTCTGATAATACCAGAGGACAGAGAGGAATTCACAAGAGTTTGCAACATGGGCGTACCCAGGGGAGCAGGGGGGGCAACTGCCCCCCCCAGCATAGCTGTCAACCCTCCCGTTTTATGCGGGAAACCCCCTTATTTAAAGCCATTTCCCGCTGCTCCTCCAGATTTCTGAGATCCCTTAAAATTCCCGCATTTCAAACGAAGCAGCTCCTATCCCTCCCCCCCCTTGCCAGTCAGGGACTGGGAAGACCTCGCCTCCGGCTCCTTGCAGAGAAAAGCCTCAAAGCGAGTGGGAGCTGTTTCCCCTGGCCCCTGCATCAGCCCCTATCCTCAGCCTCGCCTCCTGTCCTATAGCAGAGAGATCGGAGATAACACAGATCTGTGAGGTTAGCCTTTTTTTTAAGGGAAATTCCTTTATGCCGAATAGGATTACTTGTGAGAAAAGGGAAAGGTTGACAGCTATGATTCAGATTTGCTACCCCTCTGGTTTGTGTGTATCTGTGGGGGGCGGGTGTCGCTCTGAGGTGAGGTGAGTGTGTTTTTTGGAGGCTCATTGTGTGGGAAGGAAGGAACAGGGGGCAAAGGCTACACTGTTATTGCGTTTTGTGTGTTCTGCGTGTGGGGAAGGCTGAGCGCTGCGTGAGGCACCCCTAGCTCCCACTTTTGTCTCCTTAGTTTGCAGTATTTCATTAGATTTTGTCTGCTGTTGGTTCCTGTGTTCCCTAAACCTGGGGACTTAACTAGGGTGGGGTGGGGGGGGTTTCTGAATTCAGAGGCTTTGCTAAGTGACAGAATAATACGTTTAAAAAATTGGCTTTTGTTCACTTTAAAAAAAGTTTGCTTTCGTTGTTTTGCTCCCTGCTTAAGGTTTCAATTGGGATTGACCTTGTCCGGTGCCCTGGTATAAAGAGGGTTTAAAAAGAAACCATTATTGATGCACATGAAAGCTCATACCAAGAACAAACTTAGTTGGTCGAGGTGCTACTGGAAGGAATTTTTTAATTTTTAATTTTGTTTTGACTATGGCAGACCAACACAGCTACCTACCTGTTCCTAGATTTGTGTTCCCTGAGGACCATTTTGCTCACATGTGCATGCTCGACCCTCTTTGTTTACCTTGGATGCTGCTGGCTTGCTGCAGCCCTGCATAGCAGCCTTAGCCATCCAAGACTGAAGGGCCATAAGCTTTGCAGCTTTAGTATATTATTTTATAATTTCATCATACTTTCCTTGAGTTGTTCCTAATAAACCTTGCATTTTGTTATTTCTCCTTTGTGTTGTTATAAGAATTTTAAGGCATTTCTCTGCAAGAAGGGAGGAGGTGGAAAAAAAACCTTCCCATTGCCTCAGGAATTAAGTAATTACCATCTCAAAGGAACAACAACTCAAATATACTCTTTCTGTTTAGTTAAGGACAGGGGGGCAACCTAAGCAAAGTCTCCTCCTGAGTAAACTCATAGGGTACGGAGCAATGCCCTTAAGGGAGCCCTTCTGGAAAGCGGCTCCTGCCATGAGCTCTCAAGCTAACACAGGAAGAAATTCCAAAGGGAGCATTGACAGCTAAGCACCAGCCATATCCTTGTCCTCCAAACTCATTAAGGGTTAGGGTTAGGGTTAGACCTGGCCAGGCAAACTCATTGTTCTGGTCCCAAGAACACTCAGGTGAAGGGCCCAGTGATTACCAAACACATAAGATGAATACACCAGTGCTTACCATCAATTCAGTGCTTACCATTCATTTGCATTTCATTTCCTCCATGTTAATGCCATGTAACCCTCCCCTTCTCCACCCCTCTGGTGACAGTTTTACTGATGTAACTGTGATCTGGTGGTGGTGATGCTTAATGAGCTGCATTCTGGGAAACTGCAGGAAGTTTTAAAAGTTCTTGTCACCCCTTCTCCGCTGTTCAATCTTTGCCTTGAACCTGTTGCGCAATAAATGTTCTCCAATAAATGGTCTCCTTCTTTCTCAGCAAAGAACCACAGGCTTTGCCTGAAGGGCCAGGTGGCTGAGCAGCCTCGCACCTGGATTTTTTTCCATAACAGTTCCAACAAGTTAAACACCAGATTCCTGAGAAATTTCTCTTAAAAGGCCACTTCCTTAACAGAAGTGATTTTCGGCAATAAAGCCATCTTAAGTTGAGGCTGCACAATGTGCACATATGCCTTGTGGTGCATGTGATTCAGATTATTTTCTGGTTACAAAGTTGACATTTTTTCAGCAATATTGATACGGTACATAGTTGTGCACCGTATGTGTGTGTGGCTAGTTAATGCAAGCTGAGGGTTTTTTATGAATGCTGGACACTGTTTTGTTGCATATATATATAATTTTCTTAAAATTTTGGTTTCATTCGCCTTTTCCGTGCTAAAATGTCACAACCTGAATGACCATGGCTTGCCCCCCCCCCCCAGTTTTGATCCTGGGTATGCCCCTGGTTTGCAGAAGCAAACCTAATGTGCAAAGGCAAAATTAACCCTCATTGCTCCAAATATTTTTGCCTCTAGCCTCACCCAACACTGTCAGGTGGCCCTTAGAAGGTTGCCCCAAAGGGAGTCTGGCACTTGTGCTGAAAAAGTATCTCTACTCCACTCACACAATGACCAAAAACTCCAGAATGCATTGACGTGATCAGGGGCGGCGCTTCCATTTAGGCCAACTAGGCAGCTGCCTAGAGCGCCGAAATGGAGGGGGCGCAAAAACAGCCCCACGCCGACGGTCGGGCGCGCCCGATCCAGACCGCGTGTGCCCTGCCGCTCTCCACAGAAGGGGCGGATGCGGAGCGAGCGAGCGCCGCGTCGGGAACTCAGGAAGGGCGCTTGCGAGAGCGGCAGGGCGCGTGCGAGCTGGTCATTCAAAAATCGCGGCGGCGCGGGGCGCCCGGCGGCAGGGGGCGGGGCACCGTACGTCATGCGCAATGACATCATGTGGCCCCGCCCCCTCGCCTAGGGCGCGAAAAGCCCTAGCACCGGGCCTGGACGTGATTCAGTGGCATAGCATGCAGGGGCTATGTTATCCTGATGGTGCCCTAGGCTCAGGTTTTGTTGATTTTGTTGCATATACACTCTATCATTTTGTTCTTCTAACTATTCCCTAACCCTAACCCTAACCCCTGCCAAGTTTTAATCTGTTCTTTTGATGCTATGGCCTATCGGCTACACAAATAAAGTTTTATTCTATTCTATTCTATTCTTGGCATGCAGGGGGCCACAGGAGAAGTTGCCCTGGGCGCAAAATTGTTAAGGGCATAAAATATCAACACCGGGTGCTGCCTCAATACAGCTGTGTGCTTCCATCTCTGGGCTCCATTGAAAACAGCTTCTTCAGGCATACTAGGAAGTGACCTCTCCAGACAATGGAATATCTCTTATTTTCTTATCTCTGCATCTGCAATCTCCTGGTGACATGGACGCCCTTATGCGGCATATGTACTCCATCCATTTCCCTTGAGCTACCCACCACCCTCCGCACAGTCCTAGGCGCTAGTAACCCACGCTATGCCACTGATGTGATCCACCCATTGTACAAACCTTGGATTTTACATTTCTACAAAGTTTGCAATGTACTTCTTAGCTCCCTCCCACCCTTTCTCTCTATGCATTTACAATGCATATTTTGAGATAAAATACATTTAGAAATTTATCTTTTCCAAGAAAATGCATTTAGAAACTTATATTCTTTGAGGAAATATGTTCAAAAATGCATATTTATATTATGGTTGTGCACATATTGCCAGATTATCTGATTCTTCTTTTAACTGGAGATTTCAGAGACTGAAGCAGAGTAAGATTGGAAAGTAGAGAGGTGATTGCAACTCAACGGATTCTGTCTGAGAACCTGTGGGGCCAAGAAGAAAATGCAGACCCAGTCATTTAAAAAAAAAAAAAAAAACTACACCTCAGGCATCTGAAGATGATTCCATCTGTGAAAACACCACAGAAAATGCACATTTTATGTAAACATTAAAATGCATCGCCTGCCAGGTCCAGAGTCGTCTCTCTCTTAAATCTCTCCTTTATTGCTTTATTATGGGGGGAAAGTCTCATAAAACAGCTCTTGGTAGATGTTATAATGCCGCGTGGCAGCTGCGGCGAATGAGGCGCAGGAGCAAGGAGTTTGTGCAATAGGACATGTTAAGTGTGAGTTATAATATGTCAGGGGCCCCATGTTAATGATCAGAAGGACCTCTTCCAGCTCCCTTTAAGGTTAATCAAGTCGGCATTTGTGTCAGGTGTAATGTCTAATTAAAATGATGGAAGGGGCGCAAATGCCTTCTGGCAGAGGAGGCAAATGGCATGGAGATGCGTCGCTGGTGCCATATTGGTTTAGAAAATCAATAAGACGAGCTCATTTTATCCCCGTGTATCTGCACGTTTGCCATTCAATGGCTCATTTGAAAAGATGTCAACTGGCTTACAGGGAGGTTTACATGCAACCTTATTAAAAGGGCCAGCTGCATCAGAATCATCCAGGAAAAGGCAGTAAAGGCGGTGTGATGGGGGGCGGGGTGCAACTCTGATTTGAGCCTGGCTTGACCAAAACTCAAGGCTGGTAGCTAGAGCCAGCATTGAAATGTCTGTTCATTGTGATATTTCCTTGAGGAGCTCTAGCAGAGCCAGCTTTCATTAGCATAGAATCATGGAATTTTAGAGCTGAAAGCAAAGGAGCCTGGTCCCTAAGGATAAATGGGGTGCTACCCCACCACCATGCTTCCTGCTTACAGCCTGTCCAGGGGGTTACACTAACTGTGCCTTTTTCTTTCATAACCCCACTGTTGCCGCATTTGATGACATTCAATTTCCTCCTATGAATCTATGCATTATGTTTGAGCCGTCACATGCTGTAAAAACATACTTCCAGAAAAATAACAGACTATAGCACATATTTAGAACTCATTTTTATTTTATTTGACTCTGGGTATGTATGGGGGGGACACACATTTGCAGTCCCCTTAACTTGGAAAATCATGGGAGTAAAGTGACAAAGCATACAGACCTTTTCCTGCTGTTTTCATTGGGAAGTCACAGGGGCATAGAAACAGGCAAGTGCAGAAAAGGTTGGGAACAGCATCATTGTCCAATGACACCTAATGGTGTGAATGAAATTTAGTATGACACACCATTGTATTGGTCAAAAAGTCACAGTTCCACAATACAACAGGTACTGTAGTGTGAGAGGATTATTAGAAAATGTGGCAGAAGTGCAAGCATTCTAACAATATTCCCCACATCAGAATGCACTCTTTGTAGAACTTACCATGGAAGAGGATAGAGGTAGGGAGGGGGAGTGCACTAGAATTAGTTGGCCTCACCTTTTGTTGGCTCTGGCTCAATCTATGTTAGCCTCCCTACCTTCTGTCTTAATTGTTCCAAGGGTCAACAGCCACCACTGGATGAAAGGGGTCCTGAAGACTATCTGTTCCAACCCCTACATCAATGCAGGAGTCTTGCTTCACTGACAGATGGCTGCTCAGCTTCTGCTTAGATTCCTCCAAAAGCAGGATCTTAAGAGATTAATAGCTTTTCTAGGTTTTCTTCATTCCAACCCCGACTTCCCACCCACCCGCCAATGGGTTCTAATGAGCCTGCACATTGGGGAATCACCACATGCACACACATAATCTTGCTGGGAAATGGAATGTTTGATAATTTCTTTTTCTGATGGCGTTACAAGCCTGGTGGATCAGGGGAATGCTGTGGACATAATGTAACTTGATTTCAGTAAGGCTTTTGATAAAGTCCCCCATGATATTATCATGAGGAAGCTGGTAAAATGTGGGCTGAACAAGGTAACTGTTAGGTGGATTTGTAGCTGGTTGACTGACTGTACCCAAAGAGTACTCATTAATGATTCGTCATCCAGGGGAAAGGTGACAAATGGGGTGCCACCGGGTTTTCTGTCCCAGGCCTGTTGTTATTCAACATCTTTATAAATGACTTGGATGAAGGAATTGGGGGGATGCTCATCAAATTTGCAGATGACACCAAACTAGGAGGGGTAGCTAATGCCACAGAAGTCAGAATCAGGATTCAAAATGACCTTAACAGATTGGAGAACTGGGCCCAAGCTAACACAGCTAATAGTCCGGTGTTGCTAGCAATTGTTGCTCAGTGGAGGGAGAAACCAGCCAACCAGCTGAGTCTCAGGGGGGTACTTGCTTGAAGGCAGAGTCCGTATACAAAGTCCAGTCCAGTCCTAAGGTCAGGAGTATCTTAGTTCATGAAGTCAGATGATCAAGAAAGCCAAGGATCCAAGGTCATGAGAAGCAAGAAGCAGCAAGGTCTAGCCAGAAATGACAAAACAAATTTCAGTAGGGACAAATGTAAGGTTCTTCACTTAGGCAGGAAGAACCAGCTGCCCAAATATAAAATGGAGGAGACCTGTTTTGCCAGCAGTACATGTGCAAAGTGTCTTGGGGTCTTAGTAGACCACAAGCTTAACATGAGTCAACATTGTGATGCAGCAGCAAATGAAACTAATGCTATTCTAGGCTGTATCAACAGAAATATAATGTCCATATCAAGGGAAGTAATAGTAGCACTCTATTCTGCCTTGGTCATGCCACACCTGGAATACTGTGTCCAGTTCTAGGTACCACAATTTAAGAAAGATGTTGACAAGCTGGAAATTTTGCAGAGGAAGGCAACCAAGATGATAAAGAGTCTAGAAACCAAGTCTTACGAAGAATGGAAGAGGTATGGAGTGGAGCTGGGTATGTTTAGCATGGGAAAGAGGAGACTGAGAGCAGATATGACAGCCTTCTTCAAATATCTTAAGGTTTGTAACATGAAAGAGGGAACATGCCTTTTTTTTCTCCTGCTCTGGAGGGAAGGACTTAAACCAATGGCTTTACGTTATAGGAATGGAGATTCTGACTAAACATTTGGAAAAACTTTTTGACAGTAAGAGCTGTTCGGTGGTGGAACAGACTCCCACAAGAGGTGTGGACTCTCCTTCTTTGGAGGTTTTGAAGCAGAGAATGGATGGCCATCTGCCATGGATGCTTTTGCTGAGATTCCTGCTTTGCGGGGGGTCAGACTAGATGACCCTTGGGTCCCTTCCACCTCTAAGATTCTATGATTCTACTCTCACATAATAGCCTCTGTCATAGCATTTGGGATGAGAGCCAGGACTTTTATTGTATTACAATTTGAATACTATAGAATTCCAGTTGTAACATGATAATATATGGTATGAGAAATAAAAGAAGCAATAAAAATACAATTAAAAATCAATATGAATATTTAATATGATGGATGTGCCATCTCCTGTCTTCAGCCATAAATCCACAGAAGTACCGCAGACCACATTTTGAGAACTCCTGGTCTGTGTAATTGCAATTCAGTAAAATGCATATTTTCTCATTGCCTTCGTTTCCAGAGGAGAGCACAAGGACAGCTTGGCATCTGGCAAGTTATGTAAGTAAATCCATTTGGTCTGTGTCTCTCGGTTTTCTGATCTCAAACCCTGTCCTTATTTTTATCTATTAGCCCCATTTCTCAGATAGCAGGTGAGAAACGTCATCTACCAATAGGGATTCTATTCCATTTTTTCTCCTACTAAAATTCAGAGGTGGATTTGTGGTTCTGCCATTGAACTTAGACCCCACAGCATCCATTGTTAGATATGGGTAGATTTTCATGAAGTGTTGTTGCCAATTTTGTGCAGGAGGGGCATATGAACAAAACACCCAACTAGCATCCTGTTTCCCACAGTGGTCAACCAGATGTCCCCAGGAAATCTATTAATCGGGGCATGAAGGCAACTGCTCTCTCCAGTTGATGCTCCCCAAAGGATTCCTCATGAAGACATAGGAAGAGTTTGCTGGATCAGGTCAAAGGCTCATCTAGCCTAACATCCTGCTCAACCAAATACTTATGGGAAGCCAACAAGCAGGATCTGAGTGCAGCAGTGCACTCCCTTTTGTAATTCCTAGCAACATACTTCAGAGGCAATCTGAAGCATGTTGGACTAATGGTTTGGCTCAGCATAAGGAAGTTTCCTATGTCCTAAGTAAACTTTCCCAATGGAAGTTCTTGTAGTCCATAAGAACAGGAGCATAATCTTGCTGGATCAGTCCAATGGCTCATTTAGCCCACAATCTGTTTCTTACTGTGGCCAAGCAGATGCCCATAGTAAGCAGAACCTGAGTTACCGGTATGTAAGCAGAATCTTGCTGCCTCCAACTTGCTGCCTCCAACAGAGGAGCATCAGTAGTAGCCACTACATCTATGAATTTGTTGAACACCCTTTTAAAGCTCATCCAAGCTGGTGGCCATCACCACATCTCATAGCAACGAATTCAAGAGTTTAAATATGTTCTCTGTGAGAAAGTTATCCCCTGTATCTTATAAGGCATGTGTAAAAAGTACTTAGAAAGGTGACATGGTAAGGTGAAGTGATGATGTAATTCATGTGCATGGAATGCAAGAAGCTTCCAGAAATTTTGCTGCATAAGGTGAAACAGAAAATGATTCCCTGCCTCACCACATCAAATTGCAAGTCTAATCAAGGTATTGTGCCATCCAAGGCTAAATATTCCACAAACAACTCTCCCTCTCCCTGGCAGTCAAAATGCAATAATAAAAAGTTAATTCACAATGTTATGCCTTTTCATCAACTCCCTTCCTCTACTCAATGTTAGGACTGGCCCTGGCATATGTGACTAGATCTCCCAGCCATTCTAGGCACCATTTCACATTTTGGAGGGGCTTTCTAGAATTTGGTATGTGATGTCTGGGCATGTACAGTGAAATCTAGCTGATGTGCTTATTTTCTGCATGCTTCTGATCAGGTATGGGGACCCTCTGACCCTCCAGGTGGTGTTGGGCTGCAATGTCCATTGACCATGTTGGCTGTGACTTATTGGAGTTGGAGTCCAACAGATGCAACACCCAACTCCTGTTTAGGTATTGGGCAGCATGTCTTGCGCTACAGGTTCATCTTGACCGACTACTGGTGATTTTCTGTCTTTTCATTTCCATGAATTTTTCCACTGGATAATACAAGAAGATCACTCCATGCTAAGGAAACTGAAGCGAGAAAGAGAAGAAATATAAGAAGACAAAGGCTTCATTTGGGGTTTTATCTTCTGTTGTGGCCTTTGAGAAAGGCAGGCAATGACAGGATCTGGTTGAAGCTGTTCATGCTGAAATTAATTTATGTGTAACAGCAATTAAAAGAGAAAGTGAGAAGAAATGGAAATTAACAAATCCATCTTTTTTGCCAAGATTCCATTATGATTATAAAGGGGAGGGGGAGGAGAAATTAGTTTTGCTAGTGTCAGATACAATCTGGAACATATTTTAGAACAACCCGTCCCACCTGGCATCAGATGGGCATATGGAGATGCTTGTTAGATGACGCATTTGCCTTTATGATGAGTCAATTCTTTATCCTTAGTGATGATGATGTGGGAGGGGCCAGAGGTTGAAAACATTCTCAAAAGAAAAAAATGCCCACATGAAGACTTCATATTGTATAACAAAAAAATATTTATATGGAGTGCAAACTAAAACACAATTACCATGCAACGTAGGCTCAAGGGACAGCTGGTGGTCTCTTGCTGTTCTATTTGGTGGAAGTAGCCAATGGAAAACCTGCTATTATTCAGAGAGTTCAGGATTTCTATATACTGCTGAGCTCCTATGGACAGAGGTATGTCAAAAGGCCCTGTATCCCTGGCCCCAGATCTTTCATTCGTTTAGACAAATAGCCATAACCACTGAATCATTCAACCCACAAACATTTTTAAAGGGACAGGGTGTTACATCACACTCTGAGCTTATCCACACTTACCTTTTCTCCACTCTTTATAGGCATGGTCCATGATTAAAAGCTCCCTGTCTGAGTGTCCCCTCATTTTTGCCTCAAGCTTTCCATGTGAAAACCTACTCTTTAAAGTTCAATTGGAGCAAATGTCAATCCACAGAAAACCCAAATTGACGTTTGCTCTAATTGAGTTTTAAAGAGCTGTTTTCACAGGGATAGCAATCACACACACACACTCAGACATGGAGCATTAAAGCACTGACCTCGGCCTGAAAGAGTGGGGCAAAAGGTAAGTGTGCATAAGCCCTCTATTACTCCACGGCAAACAACCCTGCAGTTTCTTGTTAAAGAATCAGTTGGGTATAGTTGCCTGCCAGCCCTTCAGACTCTTCTCCAGCACCTTCTCCCTGCTTGGCTCTAGCTCAGCTGAACCTCCAATCAGGCCTTCTCTGCCCCACCCCAGCTGTTATATATATATATATATATATATATATATATATATATATACATATACACACACACACACACACACATACACACACACACACACACACACACACACACACACACACATATATATATATATATATATATATATATATATATATATGTCTTATCAGACAGTAAGGAGGAGAAATGACATTCCTTGTCTGCCTTTAGGTTTTCTTCTCAGCCATTCTCCACCAGCAATAACTCATCCAGACTTCCTTTTTGTGCTGCCTTTCTAGGCACTCCTTGTCTGAGCGGTGTCACCCGCCCGCACTTTCCCTGTAAAAACTCACTCTTTACCACTGAATTGAAGCAAATCTGAATCTCCCTTTGTTCTGATTCAGCATTAAAGAGTGGGTTTTCCTGGGGAAAGTGGTGTGGCAAAAAAGGGGGGCTCAAGACACAGAGCTTTAAAGTGTAGACCTGTGCCTAGAAAGCGCAAGGAAAAAGGTAAGTGTGGGTGAACCCTGATGATGTATCCACAGAGGACCAAAGCACAAGAGGATGGAGGAGGGGCGATTCCTGGTGTTCCTTCACAGAAAGAAAGAGCAAAATGGATTTATAGATTTATATAGGACACTGTGAGACTGTTGTCTTAGACAACTGTGTCTGTCTCTCTCCTTTATTGTTTTTAAAAAAGGAGTTACAGATGTTCACAAGCAGCTAGCTGGCACACAGGACCCTGCCACAGCTCCACTCAAAAAGTATAAATGCATAGAACAAGCCCCCCCCCCATATAGGCATAGCTTGATGGTGTGTCATTGCTTGGGATGGGGGAAATTCTATACAGGAAAAATGTGGCTGCCTCACAGCTCCACTCAGAGGTGGTCGTAAAAAGCAAGCAACAGAAAAGAGGTGATCCTTGAACCACATCTTATAAGCATTGCAAGTTAACTAAAAGATTCAACAATGTGCAGATTTCTTGCTGGACACCCAAACCATTCCTCAGATTGATTGGTGCATACTCTCCAACATTCCTCAGATGAAAATAGGGACATTTCTCACTCACTCCAACTGACCCTCCTCAACCCCCATGTTTGTTCTGTTTTTACTGATTTACTTGATTTAGAGGGAACTGCTTCCCCCTTAGCTGTGCCCATGTTGGCATCCAATGAAGTGTGGGCATGTTTAAGGGGATATGTTCCATGTTGGGGAGTCCAGGTCTGTGGAAACAGAAACTGAACAGGAAGCATTTATAGTCTCTTGTGCATCTTGGATTTTTGAAGGGGTATTTAGTGAGACATTTTATGGGCTACCATAGGATACTGGGAGGGGGGGGGGAATTACATAGTATCAGCACATGACCCACTATTTCTACCTTTAACAGCACTGGAATGTTGGGATCCTATTGGAAATTGTACTGGGTTATATGACAAGAAGGGGAGGAGATGGTCATATCTATCCATTTTGGTTTTACTCAGATTCTCATTATTCCAATCAGTTTTTCACATTTCTCCATCAGTTTGTGATTTTTAAGAAAATCACGAAAGCCCATCAGTAAATTTATCCTTATACACATTTAATATGCAATTTTTGAGTACTATGCACATTTTTGAAATGAAATTGCTCTAGTATGGTTGATTTTTGTATGCTATTGCCACTACCGGTAATAACAATGGAATGTTCTCCCCAGTGAGGTCCACCTGGCATCTTCATTGACATTTTTTCACCAACAGTAAAAGACCTCCCCCATCATCATCATCATCATCATCATCATCATCATCATCATAATAATACCCCACCCATTTGTCTGGGTTTACCCAGCCACTCTGAGCAGCTTACAGTACATATAAAAGCATAATAAAACATCAAACATGTTTGATAGACTAAGATGTTGTTTTGTTGCTATAGGTAAAGGTAAAGGAACCCCTGACCATTAGGTCCAGTTGTGACCGACTCTGGGGTTGCGGTGTTCATCTCGCATTATTGGCCGAGGGAGCCGGCGTACAGCTTCCAGGTCATGTGGCCAGCATGACTCAGCCTCTTCTGGTGAACCAGAGCAGCTCACGGAAACGCCGTTTACCTTCCCGCTGCAGCGGTACCTATTTATCTACTTGCACTTTGATGTGCTTTCGAACTGCTAGGTTGGCAGGAGCAGGGACCAAGCAACGGGAGCTCACCCCATCAAGGGGATTTGAACCACCGACCTTCTGATCGGCAAGCCCTAGGCTCTGTGGTTTAACCCACAGTGCCACCCGCATCCCTGTTTTTGTTGCTAGTATGCTGTTAATGCTTCCTGTGGCTCTTGTGGGTGTTGCTTTGTTCTGTTTTATGGTATAATATATGTATATGTATTTTTTAATTGTGTTGTAAGTTGCCTGGCGACATTAACAAGCAACGAATAATAATAGCAATAATAATTGCTCTTTACCCTAGCAAATGTATTCTTGTAGACATCACTGGGCTGGAGAACTGCTCTGCAAAATTCAAAGAAGTGAGGATTTCAAAGGATGGCTGTGTTTTGGTTCTCTTATTGTTTTGGAAAATTCAAATTAGGTAGATTCACCTTTAAATGTGAACTGGATCAAATTCTTCACCCACCCCTAAAGGGAGCCAGTGAAAATACAGCCAGGAGTCTTTTCCAGACTATTCTCCCCCCCCCTCCCCGATACTCTGGGCTGTGTTAAAAAAAATAGCCCTGCCAAGCCATCAACAAACAGAAGGGCATGTAAATGATTACAGCTACAGGAGGGGGGAATGGGGGGCGGCAGTCCCTGAAGATTTTCTAAGGAAGGGGGCAAACATTGTAACAGCATCCTGAGCAGGGGGGGGGAGGATTAGAAACAAGAAGCTCTTAACAAACACGAACATGTGTCTGCATCTATTAACATTTGCAGCGCGGATTTAATTCTCTGCAAGCGTTCCTGCCTACGCAGAACCCGGTGCACCGTGCGGAGCCTCTCGTTAAGTTTCACACAAACCATCTCTCCAGCACGTTCTCCTGGGGAATCTTCAAACAGATTCCATAATCTCACTGATAAATGACTCTTTTGCAAAATGCTATTTACATGCTGCCTCCACAAAAGGTGGCAAGTTCCATTCTGTCTCTTTCTCCTCCTCCTCCTAACACCTCTTAACTCTTCCCACGCCTGAAGGATTTCACATCAAGAAATAGTCAACAAGGGATCCTCAGGTTTAAGTCAGGATATTGCTCTGGCTTTCATCAGTGAATCAGATCCAAGAAAAGATAATCTGAATACAGTCTGCGTTGCCAACATACTGTCTGTTTCTAGTGTCAATCCTAATGTAGCCCAAAACGGTATAACCAACCGCCCCCACAGGAAGACCCCCAGTGGCTGGCTGGACAGGAAAATGCACATTGCAACATTTTGTTATAGGTCCTACTTGTACAAATAAACCTTCTGGTATTTCATACTCTCATTTGTAGTGCTGTTATGTTCACACCAACAATCATTGTCTGGTATTCCCCATCCACTCTACAGTACCCAATGCTGAAGGCTCTCTTCAATCTGCTTTATTCATTTCCTCTGCAAAAGCCTTTCTTGATCTGTTTTTCTTTCTTTCTTTCTTTCTTTCTTTCTTTCTTTCTTTCTTTCTTTCTTTCAAGCCACCTATCTTAAAGGTATGCAGTGGGGGGGGGGGGTACTGGTTGCATAGTTGGTGCTTACATGCTCATGTGCCAGCATGTAAATGCAACCAAGCCTTATGAGGAATGGTTGAGGGAGCTGTGAATTGTAATAAGAAATCAAGGCCTTTTATATGTATATTAAATGTTCATAAGTGTGCCAAGCAAACAAGGCCACATGTGTGTATTTCTTTGTCTCAGGAACAAAGGGGGGTTGCCCCTCCAGCTACTCAGCAGCCCTCCCTCTGCCTGAGTGATAATTCCTGGCATCCTGATACCTGAGTGCCAGACAGGTAGCCATTCCAGAGATAACAAACCCAGATGAAGACAAAAGGGTGTGATTAACTTGGCTGAGAAACAGGGAAATGTAAATACCTCTTTTGTTTCACTTGGTGGGTGTTTAGTGGAGGACAAGAGGGGGCAGGGTCCAGGATGCTCAGATTGCTGCCACCAGACCTCCCCTTTCATGATGTAACCATGATGTATCTGGGGGGGGGGGGTCTCGGGCTACACCCCTCCTATGGTGTATGCATGGTGTTTCTGGGGGGTGGTCTTGGTCCAGGGGGGGATTCAAAATGTCTATATAGGGGCGGGTGCACTTTTATTCTAGGTTGCTCCTTCATCCAGCATGTGGTGAGTGAGAAACCTGTTGCAACAGTATTTGTTAATAAAGATCAGGCTTACTAGCCGCCTTGCTTCCCATTAGAACTCTGGTCTGGTCTCTGTCTTTTCTGCGCAGGCAGGGGTTTCAAAATAATGTCCTGCTGAGGTTCAGGATTCCACCAGGAATCGAACCCTTTATCTAGATCAGTGATGGCTAACGTTGACACTCCAGATGTTTTGGGACTACAACTCCCATCATCCCTGACCACTGATCCTGTTAGCTAGGGATGATGGGAGTTGTAGTTCCAAAACATCTGGGGTGTCAAGGTTAGCCATCACTGATCTAGATAACTCTCTTAAATTCTTACAACAGGATGTTTACCTGGACAAGAGGATACTGAGAGGAGATATGATGACATCTTCAAATACCTATGGCGCTGTCACACGGAAGGTGGAGCAAGCTTATTTTCTCCTGCTCCAAATCATTGGTTGCAAGTTACAAAAAAGGAGAATAGCAGGGAAAACTTTCTGATGGTGAGAGCTGTTTGACAGTGGAAGAGATTCCCATGGGAGATGGTGGACTCTCCTTCACTGGAGGTTTTTAAGCAGAGGTTGGATGGCAACCTGTCATGTATGATGTAGTTAAGACTCCTGCATTGCAGGTGACCCTCACAATCCCTTCTAACTCTGCAATTCTATAATTCTATGAATCTATGTGCACTGGAGAGAAGGGTGCTCTCTTTCCCAGAGCAAGTAGATGGAATGAGGATAGCATTATATCTGCATCGGAGGGAAGCATAATTCCTCTGTGTGTGGTTGCACATTGCATCTGACAAGCTGGCTATGAAATGGGTCCAAAACATACCAGCCAGATTGCTAGCTGGAGTTCTGTTTAGAACTCACATAATCCCTGTCTGAAAAGAGCTGTACTAGTTGCCAGTTCAACAATGCCCAGTTCAAGGTGCAAGCATTAGTGTTTAAAGCCATAAATGGCTTTGTCACCATATATCTGAAATACCGTCTCTATCCCCCCTGAATGTCTCTTGAACCAGGCATCAAGGTCTTCAGAGGAGCCTCTCTTGAAAATCTGGCCACCATAGAAGTGCAGAGAATAGCAGCCAGGGAGAGGGATTCCGCTGTGGCAACCCCCAAATTGTGGAACTCTCTCCCCACAGAGCTGCATATGTAACTGTGCATACTGATGCTGTATCAATGCACCTCGCTCTACCACACTTCTGTTCCCATGTTCACCCTGTCCTTGTACTACGGTATGGCAACCCTACCTATCAGCTATCCAGGTAAGCCAAAAGTTCAAGGGCACATTCTAGACAGACAAAAACAGTCAAGGGGTATATGAAGCTGTGCTGCTGGTGGACATCGCCTGGTGAAAGGCAGTGTGGCTAGAAAGTATACCAAGGGCTGGAAAGAGATGTCTGGAAGACCACATTTCCCCCTCCCCACAACAGCCGCTGCCCAGGTCTGTAGTTTTCTTACAGTGATCTAGCCTACCAGGGGGTTCTTGCTTCACCTGAGATGTTCTTTGAACAGCTATATGAGGAGCATCCCTTTAGGTCACACACCCGCCTCTTTACCCCCCTCCCACCACCACCAAGGGTCATCCTGGTGAGTGAAGGAACATGATCATTATCCATTAATGGGCAAGTCAATTAAGAGTCTGTCATTGCAGAACGCTTTTTGATTACTCTAATTATCAAATAATTGTATTATCCCATTCAGTGGTGCGATGCAAAGCGAAAGAGCCCACCAGGGATGGGGCAGCCTTTCAGCTATTCGCATCCGCCACTGCTTTCTGAGTGTGTTTGTAGTGGCTCACAGATTCTTCTTCTCTGAGAATACAGGGAGTTCGGAACAGGTCCAGAGGTTTAGGTCAGGGGTCAGCAAACTTTTTCAGCAGGGAGTCGGTCCACTGTCCCTCAGACATTGTGGGGGACTGGGCTATATTTTGAAGGGGGGGAAATGAATGAATTCCTATGACCCACAAATAACCCAGAGATGCATTTTAAATAAAAGCACACATTCTACTCATGTAAGAACACCAGGCAGGCCTCACAAATAACCCAGAGATGCATTTTAAATAAAAGGACACATTCTACTCATGTAAAAACACGTTGATTCCTGGACCGTCCACTGGACAGATTTAGAAGGTGATTGGGCTGGTTCCGGCCCCTGGGCCTTAGTTTGCCTACCCATGGTTTAGGTGCTGTTTTCTTTAGGGGGGAAGGGAGGAATAAGAACATAAGAAAAGTTCTGCTGGATCAGGCCTGAGGCCCATAGAATAATACTTTTGTAGAGTTGGAAGGGGCCACGGTCATCTAGTCCAACCCTCTGCAATACGTGAATCTTTCACCCAGTGAGGGGCTTGAACCCACAACCCTGAGATTAAGAGTCTCACGCTGTACCAAATGTGCTATATTACCCCATCTCATCAAAAACATCTAGATCTCAACAGTGACCAACCAGATGCCCATGAGAATCCCACAAGCAGGACCTGAGCATCGCAGAGCACTCCCCCCCTTTTGATTCTCTGCAACTGAATCTGGGGGACTAATAGGGGGGTTTTGTGAAAATCTGGAGGGAGAGAGCGGGGGAGGGAGGGAGAGGGAGATGGAGAGGGAGAGGGAGAGAGAGAGAGATCTGGATAAATTTCAGAGTACAGATTGAGAAAGTAAGCATAATTTACAACAGGGGTAGCCCAATGTAGTTCACTCCAGATATTGTTGGACTATAACCCCCATTGGCCCCAGTCAACATGCTCAATTGTCAGGTGTTGTAGTCTAGCAACATCTGGAGTGCACTATGTTGGGTCAACCCAGTCATACAGTTATAAACAGAGAGAAATCTATATCTATCTATCATCTATCTATCTATATCTATCTATCATCTATTGAAACTCATTAACATTTCATGAAATGAAACCCAGGTAATTTTCAAAACAGTGGTGTAGCATGGTTTACCAGCACTCTGAGCGCAGCTGCATGTGTGTGTGTGTGTGTGTGTGGAGGGTGAATGGTGTCCACTGCGCCAAACCAGCCCTCACCACAACAGGGCTCCAGCCCTTTGAAACAGCTCCAGCCCTTTGGAATCATCGACAGTCATTATGTTTAGACTTCTTCTTCTTCTTCTTCTTCTTCTTCTTCTTCTTCTTCTTGGCTTACCCTGAGATGTGACCCAGGCTGGATCTACACTGACCTGTTTAACGTTATTAGAATGATATTAGATATATTGTTCTAAAACATCACAGGGCATGTTGTTGTTGTTGTTGTTGTTGTTTAGTCGTTTAGTGGTGTCCGACTCTTCATGACCCCATGGACCAGAGCACACCAGGCACTCCTGTCTTCCACTGCCTCCCGCAGTTTGGTCAGACTCATGATGGTAGCTTCGAGAACATTGTCCAACCATCTCATCCTCTGTCGTCCCCTTCTCCTTGTGCCCTCAATCTTTCCCAACATCAGGGTCTTTTCCAGGGAGTCTTCTCTAGTATATTACTGGTAAATTAAAAGCGTTTCATACCCTTTTTTCTCTGTAAAACCGCTGTTTCCTTACTGTCAGTTCCTGGTTGCTCTGCAGCACCCTCTGGTGTCACATTTTAATAACGCATTAATAACATTAAAATCAGAACATAATGTGTCCATCTATGTCAGGGATGTCCAACCGGTTGACTGCGATCCACGTGTGATTGCAATGGATCATGGGCTCATTTTCCTTCGCGGTGGAAAAAAAGCATCCATGCACCCTGCTCTGCTGGCTTTTTGGAAGCCCCTGTCAGCAGGCTGCGGCAAGTTCATATCAGCAGGAGACTTTGCAGATCCCTGGCCGTGCCGGTCTACCCATGCAATTGGGTGTTGTTAGACAATTCTTGGCACCCGTTCTCTGCTTTCCTGCGACGGCCCTAGCGGACATGGTCGATTTATGGCGTGCCCCCCCAAAAGCGGAAGATATATGGCGTTCCCCCCCAAAAAAGGCTTGCCCCTCCCATAAAAAAGCGCAACAACTTTGGCCTGCCCCACCCCCAAAAGGCTCCACAACTTTGGATTCCAACCCCCATAGGTAAATCACTGCCAGTTATTTATTCCGAGAGTACATCACAGTCTCTTGGGAGTTGGACGTCCCTGATCTACGTTATGAAACCCAATTGTTAACAAGATCCGCCTCTAGTCATTTATGAAATACCAAGTGTTCATTTATAGAAATGGTTTCCATTGTTTGTTAAAATTTGTAGAGATGGTTTTAATTGGTTTGGGGTTTATTTTATTTTTATATTGTTTACTGCTTCGATGACCTCAAGCCATGAAGCAGCTTATACTTTTGTAAAATAAAATGAAGTAAATAAATACAGTGTAGGATATTTAAAATGCAGTCAACCAACAATTCATGTTTTGTTAGATAGGCACATGATAGGAGCTGAAGCTCACAGCGTTTTCCTGTAAGTTTGCTAGAGAGAACTCTGGGAGAGACACTCCCACTGACGGGGAGGGCCTAGCTATATGTATTTTCTTACCTGTCTGGGCAAATCCTCTCTTTTTCGTCTCTTCCTCATCTCTTCATCACCAAGCCAGCAATATGAGAACATCTGCTCTGTCTGAGTTCCAAAGCTCAGACACCATATAAGCAAGGCTTCACATGTCTTTGTAACTGAATTACCATTTTAAGTCTGCTTGAACAAAGCTGCTGCATCTGTTAATCTTCAACAAGTATTCTGAATGAGTAAATGTTATTTTTACCTTTTACAAGACTGTTTGTGTGATTATTGTTTTAAGGGGGGGAATACTAAGAAAATCCAGTCTGCCTTAATGCATCCTGGATAACTTAAACTATAGCGCTAAAACTAGCCTATCTAAGCTTCCCTTTTAAGCTGCAAAGGGATGGCACTCTACTGATTTCACAAACATGAGGAAGGAAGGAAAATATCTAATAAATATATCCTTTCCTAGAATCTATTCACATCCCAACATAAAGATTGCACTCCAGATCTTCTGAATCTACAAGTAAAGATCATTTTCACCACTGACTTTGCAATCTTTAGTCTCCAACCATCTCATTTTTGTTACCAGCCACTCATAAGGATGGACTTTTCACAGATGACCTCCCATCCTTAGTCTACTCTTCAAGTCACTTCAACCCTGACTCCATATGTATTTGTGCCAACACAGGTAATTGCTTTTAGATAGGCGTAATTAAGAAGTGATTAGTACAGAGTTCCATTGCATATTACACCTTGGTCTCCATTTGAGCAGAGAAATTGCAAATTAAGGTAGTACTGCCTTTCAGAGAGGTGAATCATAAACAGTTGCATTCCTAAGAGCTGTGAAGTCTGTCTGTCTGTCTTTATTTTTATTTTTTAATTTATTTTCCAGAGCACATCTTCTGAATACCGCTTGTTGGAAACTGCAGGACAGATGCCATTGCACTTAAGCCCTGATAGCAGGCTTCCCAAAGGCAACTGGGTGACCACTGTGAGAACAGAAGCTGAATCTACACTGATCTAAAAAAAACACTAAGTGGGAAAAAGTTATATACTGTAGCTCTCAAGGCAGTTTTCCATTGACTGCTGTGCAGCGCCCCCTGGTGTCACATATTTATAACACTTCTATAACATTAGAACTCACAAGTGTAGATTAGTCCAGACTAGTGTTGGACTAGATGCATCATTGGCCTGATCCAGCAGGACTCTTCTTTCATTCTTACTTTTCTTTTTTACTTCTTTAACATTTTTCCTTCAACTGAACTTGAACTGAAGTGTTCACAAATTGCAATGACAACACACATACCTACCTTTACCCAAATGTTCAGGTCACTAAGCTGAATTATTATTTGGTGGGTTGGGGCATGGTGAGAGACTAACAGGTGAGGGGGGCAAAACTTTGTCCCACTTGCCAATAGCAGCTCTCACACTGTCCACTGCTCTTTCTTCAAAATGTCTTCCTATCTAGAAGACAGCTGAGTACAGAAAGGAAGTCCTGATTCTGCCCTTACTCTACTGTGGCTTTTGCCCTTACTCTGAATTGGCTTCAATATAATGCCATCAGAGATAGGGGATGGAGAAGAGAAGCAGGAAGCATAACTTCCTGTCCTTTCTGTAGCCTTCTCTGCTTTGGAGGGCACTTTGGAAGGAAGAAGAGTATGCAGCTAGGAGGCTCCAAGCAACACAGGAATAAGTAGCAGTGTTATTTTTTTAAAAAAAGTTGAATGGTTGTGCATATTTTCAGGGACTTCTTGCCACCAGTCACTGTAACCCCAAAAATCAGGTATAAAAAGCCTTCCACTTATTCTATATTAAGCCTATATTCTAGGCCAAGCTACATGTGGCATTAATGAAAGGTTTGGGTGGGGTTTTTTAAATGCAAATAATATCAGAGGGAAGGGTTAATACTTAATATGATCAGCGTAGGTTTGGTCAAGGGATTTAACCATTTCATCCCTTGCTGTATACATGAAGAAAAATCACTCTTTTGAAGCTGGCATTTGTTTTGGAGCTCTCTCTCTCTCTCTCTCTCTCTCTCTCTCTGTGTGTGTGTGTGTGTGTGTGTGTTGGAATCTACCACTGGTGCCAATGGAGGATTTCCTCCTAACTCAAACTCTAGCATCAGAGGAGGGATTTTCCTCCATATACTACTTCCAAGTCACCAGTCCCATAACTACAAAAACTGGTTTCTGCTGGACATGGGGGCATGGGGCCAGTCCAATTCTCCTCTAAAGGGCCTTACTAAGTTATTGTGGCTGGCTGAGAACCCACAGTTGGCAAAAGCAGAGGTGCCATGACTAATCAGTGACAGATAGGATTGTAAAGATGTTTAATCAAGCCCTAATTAAACAGTTCAGTCTCCAAGAAAGGCAAAAGAAAGTGGGGGGGGGATTCAACAACAGATCCTCAGAATGAGCCATGGAAATGCTAAAAATCATTAATAATGCAGAATCACCAAGATGCTCTTGTATGAACTAGAAATGCCAAATAATCAAAGGCTTTGTTTAATGAGCATAGATTTTTCTGTTACAAGTTTATTGTGAAAGGATCTGCAAAGGGAAGAGGTTCCTTCATCCACTAAGCTTCTGAGTTGTAGTTCAGTGATTGCAGCTTTGCTATTAACCATGTGTATTCAGCAGGAAAGGTTGCTGGCACTAGACTGCATGCCTTGTTCCTTCCTGGGTCCCATCATTCATTCTCCTCAATCTGCAGAAGTAAGTGTGATTTTAATTTTGACTCTACGGCAGCTGGGTTTCACACACTTGCACGCGCGCACACACAAACAGTGACAAAGTTTTCAACACAGAATACAATAAAAGCCAAACTAATCTAAATAAAACTAAAACAGGAAAGACAAAAGAAGAAGAAGAAGAAAAAGAAGAAGAAGAGGAAGATACCAGGTCTTCTATCAACTTAACCCTGGGTGCTAAGTAACTGGCAGATAGAGAATTTAATTTGTCTTTGCCTCTAGTCTCAAAAATAATTAGAAGAAGGAGGTTTGCTGACCTGATGTCCTGAATTAAGGGCTATTATGCAGTGCATGGGCCTGGTGAAGGTTCCTCACTCAAGATGTTCCTCCACACCCAAAAACTTCCTTGTCTCCAGGATGATGCATGTCTCCTTCCGAGTATGGGGGTTTGATCCCCAACCTCCCTTACCTCCAAAGGGGGTTTTGGTTACCAAGATTTGTACCTTGGTTATCTTAATCACCACATAATCATCTCTACTAACAGGAGCACCAGCTGTCAATGACTAGTCTGCCATCTTCCCAGGAAAAAGCTTTAGCTTTTCAGATGTTGTTAGGCTCCAGTTCCCATCACCCCTGGTCATTGGCCATGCTGGCTCAAACTGGTAGAAGTTGGAAACTAATCACATCTGGAGGGCACTGAGTTGGTAAAGCATGGACTGTGACTGCAGTCAATGTAGGTATTATCACATCTCCTAAACCATGGGAGCTTCTGTGGACCTTCGGATGTTGCTGGACTACAATTCCCACCATTCTTGACTATTTGCCATGCTGGAGCTGATGGGAATTAGAGTCCAACAACATCGGGTAGGGTGGAGTAAATTTTAGATAACAACATACAACTATGCAGTTGTCATATACCAAGTAGTACCGGTACCTCTACTCTACTTAGTGCAGTAGTGTCTGCTTTGACTGGTAGCAGCTATCAAGGGATGATTCACAAGAGAGTTTTTTCCAGCCCTAACTGGATACTTGAACCCGAGACCTTATATACAAAGCATGTCCTCTGCCATTGAGTTGCAACCTCCCAGCTCATTGTGCACATGCAGTTTGCTACACTTGGTTCCACTGCATTGCCTTTGTTTTTACTGGTGTGTTGTAGCACATAAGCAAAGAGATTAAAACACAGCACAGAGAGAGATCCTGACCATCAGGACTCCTTTCTTCTGTGTGATTTAATCCATGCACATACATGTGCAGGATAGAATACAGTTTGAAAAAAGCAACCAAGATACAACAGTGTGATCACATCAGGATTCAACCCAAATTGAATGTGCGCCCATGTTACTGGACTCCATCGACTTCAGCTTACTAGTGTGGCCCATGGTCAGGGATTTATTACATATTGGACCCCAGCTTCATCTGGAGGACCACATGTTCCCTCATCCTTTGCATAGACATTACAAGAAAAAGAAAGTGTGAACAGTGGTACACACTACTGAAGTTCCCATTTTTATTTTAAACTGTTCTTCAAGTTAAATCAGAAGGCAAGGTGGAGTAGAATAAAGGCCAGCAGGTACTCAAGTGCATAATAAGAGTGTGGGGTGAGGGAAATCTGTTCATCCCTACCTAAAAGGGGCCATGGGTCATGCACAAAGCATAGCAAGGCCTCCACACAAATTGCAAACTTCCAGAAAGGGTTACATCTTTGTCAAAAGACAACATCAAATTAGTTCCTCGCACCAGTCTGAAAGTCACTCATGTAAAATTTATAGCTTTTACTCTCCGCTTCATGTTGTTTGCGGTAGAAGTGGGAGGCGCAGGCAAACTTTGCAGTGGAATTGGCTGTGCTGACAGTGGCGCCCTGGTACATGGAATGACCTTGCTTGCGTGCCAAACTTCACACGGAACAATAATGAGAAGGCAGCAGAACTAATCAATTTGGAATGGGGCCCACTCGCCTCCGCCTCACTCATGCTGGCCAGCCACTTATCATTCAAGGAGTGTGGTGAGCTCCTCATACAAGGCTGCCCTTTCAACAAACATATGCGCACAATGACTTCTGTTACATAACCCAACAGGCAATTTAGCAGGTTCATAACCTTAAAAAAAATAAAAATCATGTGCAAAGTTAGATGTTATTTTATTCTTGTTATTGCTATTATTTCTGCGTCCTGCCTTGATTTCCCACGACATCCTGTTGCTTTTCCAGCTCTGTTCCCTTCTGCTTGTCATGTCGTTTGTTTGCTTTGTGTTGAGAATGTGGCAAATGCTCTGGAGTATCTCATTTGTGATGGAAGCTACTTCCCTTGCCATTCCCCACCACTCATAGGTGTGCTTTAGTGATAAGTGGATTCCCCCAATTCTCTTTCTTGATTGTCCTTCTGGTTTTGTCTGCTGGGCAATTCAATTTTCCTGGAATCCAGCTTATCTAGGAAACTTTCTAAAAATTAAGCCTGTGTTCTTTTACATTTGCGCATATGCGCACCCAGCTACCCCATTTTTATTTATTTATTTACTGAATTTCTATCTCAGCTTTACCCCATAGAGCTGAAGGTAGCATACATAGTTCTACCCTTCCTCACTTAACCCTTACAACAACCCTGTGAGATAGGTTACTCTGAGAGGCAGTGACTGGCCCAAGGTCACTCAGGGAGCTTCATGGCAAAGCGGACTTTTCAACCCTGGTCTCCCAAGTCCTAGTCTGACACCCTAACCACCCTAACACTGGGGATGGTCAAATCTGTCATTTTCAGTTTCTCTCAGTTTTTTAAATTAATTTTAAATTAAGTTTTCCATATTTCTTCAGCAATATGTGCTTTTGTAAATCATGAATTAAATGCAAATTTCTCCTCATAAACAAATGTATGTATGCAGTTTTGACTAATATATTTATTTTGCAACTTCCATTAATATTTCATGTTTATGTTATTCTTGTGGATGTATGTATTTCTATGTACACATTTCCCTAATATAATCTCTCTCTTTTTTTGTGCTCTTTGGAGAACTGCCAGATTCAGAGAAGTGTGAAATTCAAAGACAGCTGTGTTTTGGTTTGTGTATTGCTTTTAGAAATGTGAATTAGGGAGTTTCCAATTAAAACACCAAGAAAATCAAGTTTCTCCTCTCATCACTAGAAAATGCACACAGATAAGGTAGTCATAGTTCTTCTTGATGACATCTGTCTCAGGAGGCAATGGAAGAGTGTGCCTTTGGGGGTAAAGTGAAACCGTTGGAGAGTGATAACGCCTGCTGTGGCTTTAGAGACCGATACGGAAGAGACATGTTTTGTTGCAGCTGGGGCAGAAGAAAGCATGCGGTTGTGCTGCTTCAGGTGCGCCATGGCATTTCTTCTCTGGTCACTGCTGTGGATACATGACCTACCTATCTCCAGGCACTGTGACTGCCTGCAAAGGATTCCCATATGGTAGGGTTAATGCTGTAACACAGAATTGGTCTGTCAACAAGCCTAGTGCCGGAAGCCAACTCCCTGTAGAGGACATCCTGGGGGTCCTGTCATCTTCTATTCTGTGGACATCACCAAGCCAGCATAGACATCACTGAGAGAAGTGCTGGGAATGTGGGCTTGGAGAGCACATCTTGATTCGAGACTCTGTCTTGCCATGTGATGCCCAAAATATTCCTGATGCAGCACACATGGAAGGCATTAAGGTGTTGCTCCTGGCAGGTTGAAGTTGCCCACAACTGACTTCCATAAAACAGCAGGCTCAACATGCAGGTCTGGTAGGCCTTCATCTTGGTATTGGTTATTAGCATCACATTCTCCCACACCCTTTTGGAGAGGCAAGTCTTCCCAGTATGCTTGTGCAGCTCAGCATCGATGGAAACATTGTTTGGTTATGGTGGAGCCTATGTAGACGAAATCATCTACTATCTCAAGCATGGGGTCACCAATTCTGATGCATGGAGTGTTGGCAACGTCCTGACCCAGGATGTTGGTCTTCATTCATAGCTGGGGTTATTCAGAGCGGGGGCAGGGCGAGCCACCCACGGGGGCGCCATGGCAATCTGCGCATGGGGGCAGTGCAGCGAGCTGCCCATGGAGTCCGCCTGGCAGACGCAAGCCCCACGCTGCCATTTCGGGCAGCGTGTGGCCCCGAGCCACCACGTCACTCCCATTAGAGACACGTGGCTCGGGCGTGCTGCAGGCCAGGCCCCACAGTAAGTGCCGCCCCCCGCGGTGTGCCATTTTGTTACCCCTCTCAAGGATGACATCCGGGTCGGGCTGCACCCCCCGCACCCCCCTTCCTACGCCCCTGTCTTCATTAGGCTGATGGTGAGGCTGAACTCCATGCAGGCTTGGGCAAAATAGTTGATGAATCTTTGTAGAGGTATCTCAGAGTGTGCTGTCAAGGCTGGGTCATCTCTTGGTTAAGAACCTGCCATACATTTGTCTTGTTGTGGAGACATGCCAGGTTTTGCCATAAATACATCTTTGTTCAAAGTGTTTCACATAAAAAACATATACAACATTAATAACACAGTGGTACAGAATTTTTTTAAAATATGTTTTACTACAACAGTATAACACTAATAATAATAATAACAACAACAAACCATTAACAGTTCATTTAACATACATCAAAATTTGAGTGAGAATACATTGAGTAAAAATACACAAGAATTCACATCAAAAAGTAACTGCACATCCAAGTGATGCTGAGACAAAGACCCCTCACATACACTAAGTAAAGGAATATAAGCTCTACTACCCCACCCCCTTCCCACCCCTCTTTTCTTCCTAACCTTATACTGCATATCACTAATGTCTCACAACAAATGTAAATGATCTGTAGAAAACACAAAAAAGAGACAATGCACATACTTTTGTAAACAAAGAAAATATTTAATTAAAATTACTTTAAAATAAATACAGAATACACCACAAAAAAGGACAAATGGAAGAAAGTAACTCTGCATCAGATGATATTAGAGCCCAGTGACATCCCCCTCCCTCACCCCAAAATCTTTAAGTCACAAATGCAACGGCCAAGGAGTACATCACAGTTCTTCTTATGAAGAATCTCAGGGCTGGAGGGTGAGGTGAGTCCAGGGGTGTAGCAAGGGGGCGGGGGGGGGGTCCTCCCCGGGCAGCGCCCTGCTGGGGGTGACACTTTGGGATTAAAAAAAAAAAAATTCAATTTTTTTTTTTTTAAGGCTATTTTCGGCACTGCCGGGGTGGAGCTGCAGGGGCGGCCAGCTGGGCAGCGGCTTCGTGAGACTCTGCAGCCCACAGAGACTCCCGGTCGCCGCCCGCCCGGCACCCCTCCGTGTGCCGGCACGAGCAGCCACCGCCCGAAGGGGTGCCGGCACTGCTGGGCAGACTGCTCTGTGCAGCCCACAGAGACTCCCAAAGTCGCCGCCCGCCCAGCCCCCCTCCGTGCACCGACAAGAGCAGCCGCTGCATGAAGGGGTGCCGGCACTGCCGGGCGGCAGCTTCGGGACTCTCCCGAAGCCGCCGCCCGGCACCCCCGGGGGCAGGGCGTCGTGCTGTGCGTGTGCGTCATGATGTCACCCGGGGGTGCCTCTTGGCTTCCCACCCCAGGTAGCCAAGGGGCTAGAAACGCCCCTGGGTAAGTCTGGTGGAAACAGTCATACCCTGATGATAAGCACAGAGCCAACTTGATGTGACAATGCTGTTGTGTGGGGAGGCGTGTTACACTGCATCATGCCTGATGTAATTCCTGGGGTCCTGGATCCACCAAAGGTTAAAATCTAATGAAGGATTCCATTGTTGAACTAGCCAGGCAAGGGTCATAGCTGCCACCAAAAGTACCTTTAAGAATGGTCCTCAGTATAACAAAGGAAATTGTTCTGTGCCAGAGGACAAATGGGTGGGGCCCCTTCTTCACCTGGCTGGTAGTGAGAAAGACAAAAGCCAGAGTTGAGTGTGTGAGAACTGGGTTACCAGCAGGGTTGCTGGCTGAAGCAGGGAGTGAGTCATGCTTGATTTCTGCTTGAATCCCAGGCTGTGATTATGGGAGAAACAAGACCTCTTGGGGTGTTAACACTATCAGTTCATTGGGGTGTTAACGCTTGGGGCGCATTGCCACAAACCTGGAAGTGGCAGGGAAAGAGGGCAGAAGGGGGTGGGGCAGGCTTAATACACACTTCACCATTGTGCACGATGACCCAGAACACAACCCCTGTGCAAATCGGGGGTTGCCTGTATGTGTATGTGTAAACCATATATCATAAAGACACCACAGTCTCTGCTGTACCTCATTCCAAGGAAACAAATCCTGAGCAAGCACCTGGAACCCCTAGAATCTCACACCGCTTGAGGGTTGGGGTAGCATTCAACAATGCATATGGTTGCATCAATGGTTTTTCCATGCTATCTTTTACTGAGCCGCTTATGTACACTAGTGTAAGAATTCTTTCTGTGCAGTTTTTTAATAAAATAAATAGGCAGGTGTGCATACATGCACCAGCAAATGATGATATTGAGGCAACCATACATATATGAGCACATCAGTATGTTCTCTGTGGTATGAAAAATATTTTAAACTGATATTGATACACCACCTTTCAACTGAGTCATTCAGAAAGTGGCCCATGACACATTCTGATAACATAAAAAGGAACCTCTTCCCCCTTTCCACCCACCCTTTCACACACCGGCTGCCCTTAGTCCAAAATGAAGAATGTATAGCCATCCAAACATTGATGGACTCCAACTCCCATCAGCCCTAGTCATCATTTCCAATGATCAGTGGTGATGGGTGTCATGGTCCTGTAGTTGAATCTGGGCTTCACAGAGGCAGCTGTGCAATTTTTTCCTGTGCACCTGACAGCAGGCTACCTGAAGGTGCAACATCAGAACCGGCTGAACGGCCGGAGGAGTGTATTATGAGGAACTGCCAGGGGGCCTTCAGGCCTTTCCACCTGGTCCACATAACTCTCCCAACCTCTTTCATTGGCCCCTGAATCACACCTTCTGTGCTTTTGCCTGGATGGAGTATAAAGAAGGCTGTATGTATAAAAGAAATTACCGGTACAATGCAATGGTAAAATATACTGGTACATTTGTTGCTCTGTCCTCTTTTGCCTCGGGCTCACCACTACCATGTTAGCCCTTGAAAAGTTGACCAGAAGTGAATGTCACTGCCCACCACTAGCAAAGCAAGAGGGATTCCCTTGCATGCAAACTCCTAGGCTCTTAAAAGCAGTTGAAAAGCAGAGGAAAGCTGTTGCAAAATAAATTTTAAAAGCCTCTCTCAATTGCGCAGCACCCCTCCCAACCACTTTCAAGAAAGAAATCTATATCAGAGACTTTCGGAGACAAGCTCCCTGTCACAGGGAAAAGGCCTTCTTTGTATGCAAGTTGCAGCACCTCTTTCTCAAGATAACCTTTATTTCATGTACTGAATGTTAGCTCAGCTGAAAAAAGTGTGTGTGAGAGAAACCAAGATAACTCTTTCACCTGTGGAACATTATTAGAGTCCTCCCTCCCCCTTTCTAAGCCTCTGCTCCAAAAGGGGGATGAGTTTGGTCTGGCGCATGAGAATAGGGAAAGAACAAGCTAGGCAGGGAAAGAATCCTAAATTGCACCTCTGCTGTATCTCTCTCTCTCTCTCTCTCTCTCTCTCTCTCTCTCTCTCTCTCGTTCCTATCTCAGTCAATCTCTTTTTCACTCTCCGTCATTCACCAGTGATTTTTTCATTACACACTATTTCTTTCCCCCACTCTCTCTTAACACACACCAAGGTGGATTCCATTCTGACTCCAGTTACCTACTAGACCAGCTATTTTTGTGTTTGTTCTTCTTGTTGGTTTTATTTCAGCTGATAATTATGTATTTAGTGGTCCATATACACTAGGTGCTCTAAAGGAGGGATGAGGAACCTGTGGCTCTCCAGATGTTGAACTCCATCAAGCTCTGACCGTCAGCTATGCTGACTGGGGGAAAGTGGGACCTGGAGTCCAGCAATATGTGGAGTGCCACACATTACCCTGGTCTAGGTCAGGGGTGGTGAACCTTTGCCCCAGCTATCACTGAACTACAGCTGTCATCAGTCCTAACAAGTACAGCCAACAGTTAGGAATGATGGGATCCCCTGGGGGACTTCCAAAGCAGGACCTGCCTGCAGCTGAGCAAGCAGGGCAGGGCAGGGCAGGGACCAGGACCCTGGACAGGCAGGCTACATCGGAAACACCTGCTGCCCCAACTAGGCATGCTCCAGTTGCTGGGGCAGCTCTATAAAGCCTGCCTGTCTTGGAGGCAGGGTCATAACCAAAGGGATGGAATGAGAGCATGAGCCAGGCCTGTTGTGCTAAAAGTACATTTTTAACAGGGATGGGGTTTAACTTGGGATGTGTGTTGTTTTATATGGGGGTGAGGTTGTTTTGAATTGTTTTTAAATGTTATATGTTAATTTGAATTTTGTATTTGTAGTCTGGGGTATTGATTAGGGATGTTTGTTAGGGAATGTATTTTTTTATTAGTTTGCATGCTTTAGTATTGTTAATTGGTTTAATTATTTTTATTATATATTTTGTATTTTTTTTACATAGTACTTTATGTTGTAAACCACCCTGAGACCTACGGGTATAGGGCGGTATATAAATTCAATAAGTAATGAACAATAATCATAATAACATCCAGAGAGCCACAGGTTCCCCACCCCTGCTCTAGACAGTAAGACAATAACTTACAAAATAGTGACACTTCCAGGGCATTTTGTTATTAAAAACATGGTCATGTTCCTTTTCCTACACTTATTCCCTGCACATAAGTAATGCATTGAAAGGCAACCATCGTAAACAACAGGGTAATCATATCCATGATGAGTTTAGCCATTCTGCTAAATGCTAAGGCAGGGCTGGAGAACCAATGTTTTTGGACTCCTGCTGACATCATGCCTGACCACGGGCCCTGCTGGTTGGGTTCCCTTTCCCTAATGAATCTATAGGTGTCTCTGTGTGCAGGCATTATCTGCCCTCACTCTCTAATAGTGGTGTCAGAGAATTCCGATGAAAAAGATATTGGGATTGGAAATTGCTGGTGTTCACTCATTCATTCGATGTCTGCAATGTAAATCAATCCAGTGAATAGGATTGTTGCTGTTTTCAGCCTGCAAATGATATGTAATTATTATTATTATTATTTTATTATTATTATTATTATTGCATAAAATTTATACACCACTTGATTGTAAAAATTCTCTCCAACTAGTTTACCAAAAAGATTTTAAAAAATACCTAGAAGAAGAATTAACAACAATAATTTAAAACTTTCAAAAAATTAAAACAGCAAACAAATAACAGATTAAAACTCACATCAAATTTATAAATATCTAGGTAGGCTTTTTTAAACAAAAGTATTTTTAGCAGTACAGTGGAGGAGCCTTTCTAATACCATTAGGCAGGGAGTTCCAAAGTGTAGGTGCTGCCACACTAAATGATACACAGCTGATGACATTATTTTCTCCCCATCAAAATTTTTTCCCCTGCATTACATTTCTTTGGATTGAAATGAATGGTGTGAGATGACATAATGATAATGTAATTAATTACATAACATTTTGCCATAATGGGTGACAAAACAAATAACATAGTCTTTGTTGGAAGCCAAACTGCAGTGGAATGGAAGCAGCACTGCTTGTGATGAATTTGGAATGGCTTGGAAACCAATGCCTTCATACATCCCTATCCTCTAGACCTGACTATCCCTCCCATGTGTCCCTCCCATGTGTTAGGGGACAAATGCCTGTGGGACACTCTTGACACAATCACTTCTGTATGATCTCTCTCTCTCTCTCTCTCTCTCTCTCTCTCTCTCTCTCTCTCTCTCCCTCCCCAGTTACACCAGATATTACTTGAGGTTCCCATGAACCTGCACTTGCCCTTCACCTCTCTCCTTTTCCCTTTTCTTTTCCCCTTTTCATTCTGAGCTTTTTCATCTACCTTGCCTTTTTTAGTAGATACAAGTTGGAGCAGCTGTAACAATTTGGAATTAGTTGGCTTTGTATCTCATTGCTCTGGTCCCACTTATTGTTGGTCTCCCTGCTTTCCCAGCCACCACTGTCCTGTCTGAATTGCAATCTGTGAATGGGGAACCACTCAACCTAAATACATCTTGCATGGAAAGAGCCTAGATGCACATCTGTGTCACAAATGTCTCCACATGCTCACCTGCAGAAGAGAGGAGTTAGTATGCTCAGAATGACAATGCTCAATAGCTAGTGGTGGGAACTGAAGGTAGAATAAGGTGATAAGGGCCCCCTGAAATCAGCATGTTTGAGACATACTGCTGTTGGAGGGTGGGTATTGTTTCAGAACCAGTGGAAACCAAAATGTTGCAGGGTGGATTCTGGCCAACCATGATCCCTTGCAAAATATTGCATTCCATTCTCTCTTCTTGATTTTCTTCCTCGCATCCCTCACCCCACCCCACACAACAGTCGCTTAGCATTCTGCAGCCACTGAGCACACATAACCCTCATTAAGTCAGCTTTGGCATTTCTTTGGTTAGATTCTCCCCTGCTTTTTTATATGCTACTGCAGATTTTAGAGTTCCCTTAAGCTTGCTGTTGCTTTCCTTCAGTGCAGGATTTCCCAAACTGATTACTGGTCCCGCCACCTAGGGTTGATGGAAGTCATAGTCCAAAAACAGCTGGAGTCCTAAGTTTGGGAAACCAAGCTGTAGTGAATGGATGGTGCTGCTTTGGCTACACAAGCAAGGGCACCCTAGGCTTACACATTGGATTCAGGCTGCATATTCATTGTAAATTTAAAACACATGGCTCCCCCCAAAGAATCCTGGGAACTGTAGTTCGTTAGGGGTGCTGGAAATTGCAGCTCTGTGAGTGGTCAACTGCAGTTTCCAGGACTCTTTAGAGCAGCCTTTCAAAACCTTGGGTCCCCAGATGTTTTTGGCCTACAACCCCCCTGATTCCTAGGTAGCAGGACCAGTGGTCAGGGATGATGGGAGTTGTAGGCAAAAAACATCTGGGGACCCAAGGTTGAGAAAGGCTGCTTTAGAGGATGCCATGTGCTTTAAATTTATGGTGTGTACAGGACTATAGAGGAAAAGACGGGTTGACAAGAACTGCACCTAGATTGAGTTTGCTATGGGAATTCATTCCCCCCCCCAAAAAAAAACCTTTATTGGTTTTCCACACTTTTTCACAAATACAAACAAACAAAACAATACAAACAACAACAAAAAACATAAAAATAACCTCTATACCTAAATTTCTATTCCTCTGTATTTTAACCTAATATTTGACTTCCTCTGAACCTCCCTGTCTGAAGTTCAATGCTTTGCTTCTTTAGCAGTTGTCCAAACTCTTACTTTTATTTACCTCAATCCTATTTTAATCCTTAATTTTCCAATTCAAATTCATATTGTCTTTACTATTAAATTTATACATCATAATCCCTAATTTCAAACTATGAATTGCTTACACTTATCCTATTCACTAAACATCTATTTCTAATCTGAGCCTCTTTTATCCTTCCAAAACATTCCTAAATTTAAATATTACAATATTTCTTTAAATAACTTCTAAATTTCTTCCAATCTTCCTCCACCGTCTCCTCCTTCTGGTCGCGGATTCGTCCAGTCAGATCTGCCAGCTCCATGAAGTCCATCATCTTCATTTGCGATTCTTCTATCATAGGTATCTCAGTGTTTTTCCAGTTCTTGGCAGGTAAAATTCTCTCTGCTGTTGTGGCATACAGAAAAAATCTAACATCTTTTTTGGATACTTCATCTCCTACAATTCCAAGCAGAAAGGGCTCTGGTTTCTTAATAAATGTGTACTTTAACACTTTTTTAAATTCATTATAAACCAGTTCCCAGAAGCCTTTCACCTTGGGGCACGTCCACCACATATGATAGAATGTACCTTCCTTTTCTTTGCACTTCCAACATTTATTCTCATTTTTATGGTACATCTTTGCTAACTTCACAGGGGTTAAATACCATCTATGCTATTGGAATTCATGATTGCACCGTCGTTTTGAAATAGAGAGAGTCTGGCACACTGGAAAAGAGCAGGCATTTTTGGCAATCCAGCCTACTCCATTGGTTGTTTCTAATGAAGGAGCCCATGCATCATCCTTCACTGAGCTGGGGTTTAAAACAATAATTGAAATGAGAATTAATGATCTGTTAGGAATTTATTAACAGTGGGTTTGTTTTTTTCATTACGGTGGAGTGTTCTAATAGCAAAGCAGTTCCGTGCTGTGCTTTGGTTCAAGGGATTCATCTTTATGCTTATGCAAAGTTTGCAATTTCACATTGACTGGAAGATGCCAGCTTGGGGGAAAGTTCAGGGCCCTATGCTCTGCTGAGCTCTTTGCAGAGAGAATGTCTCTGAAAGTTGCCACACAAATGTCCGTGTTGCATCATAAATTACAGGGTAGTTATTCCTTAGTTATTTAGCAGTTAACAATGTCATTAGTTCCACTTAAGGTCAACCCATGCCAATACGTCTTCTGTTAGGCGTGGAAATTATAGCCAGATTTATGAAATGATTGAGAGGAATAGAGGGGTTATTCCAGGCTCCAAAATTATGCATGAAAAGGGGCAAAAGGGGCCTGGAGATGGAGGATATTCTTTCTAGCCACAATGCCTTTGTTCTACCTCAACGACTGTAGGCAGTATGCCTCCAAATATCAGCTGCTGGGAGTCACAAGTGGGGAGAGCACCACTTTTTTGTTTGACCACCATGAGAACAGAATTCTGGAGCAGATGGACCACTGGACTGTTCCAGCAATCCAGCAGTCTCTTATTATGTTATGATTAGAGAAAGTATTGGTTGGAAACACAGACAGACAGAGAGAGAATGGTGCAAGTCTTTTTTTGTAATATTGGTGAGTAGAATAAAGCACATATCTAGACACCATGCTGTTCGTCAGAAATATTACATTTGCTAAACATGTGCAATTCCTGCCCATCAATTTCTAAGGTTTCCTCTGCTTTTTTTTATTTTTTTATTTTGGATATAGAATTGTAGAGTTGGAAGGGACCCCAAGGGTCATCTAATCCAACCTTCTGCAATGCTGGAATCTGAGCTAAAGCATCCATGACAGATGATCATACAATCTCTGCTTTAAAACCTCCATGGAAGGAGAGTCCACAACCTCCTGAGGGAGACTCTTCCACAGCTCTTGCTGTCAGACAGTTTTTCCTGATGTTTAGTCAGAATCTCCTTTCTTGTAATCCAATCCAATCCAATCCAATGTGAAGTCATTGGTCTGAGTCCTACCCTCCAGAGCAGGAGAAAGCAAACTTGTGCCATCTTCATATGAGATTTTAAAGATGGCTATCATATCTACTGCCTCTGTCCCACTCAGTAGGGAGTCACATACCACCACCACAATTCATCTCTTCCTCCCCTGGGGAGTGGCAGGGATCATCCTATACGCGGTTCCTTCCAAAGCCTCCTTGGATTGTTCTAAGTTCTTCAACTGCTGGTCTTGAGTCTTCCCCTCTTGCCTATTGGAGCTTATTCATATATTATTGGAGCTCCAGACTGAAATTCCCTTTTTCCGAGATCCTCTCTGTAATGATCTCTGGCTGGCAATCAAGTCCCGATAAGAAGTAATGACTCTCCGGCAGTTTTATGTACGTTTATTTACAAAAAGACACATCCAGTGCACGGCTTCTTGCTTGCTCACATTAACGATAGTTGGTCAGCCTGAATTTTTGCCCCTCCCATAGCAGGAAGGATGCCAAACTCCCGCCTTTTGCCTCTTGCCCTTCCGTTGCCATCTGATCTTATCCAGATGCCTAGAACAGGGACTGAAAGGCTGGCCTGCCCGCTCCCCACTTTCACTCGACACAAACTCAGACCTCTGCTTATCTGCTGATTGCCTAGCAATGCTCTGGCTGCCTTTCAACTCTTCTTCGTCTTGAGAGCTCACAGAGTCTTCCCCAGGAAAGGGGGTCAAACTGCCCTTTCTCAACTCTGTCAGCCAGTTCTCATCTGCAGAGTCTGTCTCTCATTCGTTTAGTTTGATTTCTGATTCTAAATCTTCTCCTGCACTCTGGGGGGCCATGTTCCTGACACTCTCCATGAAAGGTAGCAAGTGTGTTATCAGTATACTCATCCAGGATCAGTAGCCTTGGATCTAAAGGGGTTAGGTCAAGAATGGAAAATGACTCCTCTAAGTCCATCTCCTCCTGTCTCTTCCTCCTCCGGTGGTGGGGTGGGGTGGCAGCGGCAAGAATTGTTCTGAGCACTGTACCTTTCACAGCCACCTTGATGTATTCTAAGGTTGGCAAATGCTGTCCTAGCTCCTCTGTCCCAGAATTCATCTCTGAGGAGAGAGCGTGGAAGTGATTTTGCAGCTCTAATGACACAGTGTACTCATGACTGTGTCACATTCCTCCAGGGGTTAGTCTCTTGCAATTGGCAATCTTCCTTCTCCCTAGGGGCACCCCATTTGTGTTGCTGTTCCATCACAGTTGACTCAGCTCTATCAAGAAACTCTGCATAATGTCCTGTAGCTCGAAGTGTGGCTAGGTGGACCTCAGGTTGCTGCACATTCTCTTCCAGCAAGACAACTTCCAGCTTCCACTTGCTACAAGTATATTGTTGCATGTTTGGTAGAAATACAAACATGGTACAGGTGCTGCAGGTCACTGCAGCAGCTACCTCACCCTCCATGTCTCTTGGTTCTGTGCACACTCTGAGCCTCCCCTTCAAACTTCCCCATTAAATACCCTGGTCCTGGTTGTGAGCTCTTGTTCATGATCTCCCAGAAGCTGCAATGAGCTAAGTTTGATATGATAGGATATGATGCTATATGGTTGTATGATATGATTCTTCCACGTGCTCCCTCTGGGAGGGTCCATCTAATCCCACCTACACAGGTGGCACCTGGTTCTCAGTGAAAAGACAATGTCCTGCCCCCCCCCGTCTTCAGCTTCTATACCACTCCCTGCTGTTCAGACCCTGTCTCTGATGATGCTCTGTGCTCTGCAGGAACAGTGGAGGAGAGAGCTGTCATGCCTGCGTCTCATTTTCTGATATCTAGAGTCAAAAAGGAATGACCTCTGTCCTCCATCAGTTGGTGCCAGCCTCCCAGCCCCCCATCTTGTCATTTTCCTTCCTTCCTTCTCCTCCTCCACCTCCTGGTCTGTTTGGGGCTTCCAAACCATGCTAGATCCTGACATTGCTGAGAGGCTCATGACAAGGATGTCCTTTTGGGGTCATGAACAAAGACATGCAAATCCTGAGCACCAGAAGTAGAGGTGATGTGGAAATGGGTATTTCCGATCTTTAGCACGATACCCAACTAGCTTAAATGAAATTTAGCATATTGCACTATTGATATCACCACCACCACTCTGGCAGAAAAATTGTTTGTTTGCTTGCTTGCTTGCTATTACATTTTTCTCCATGGAGAAGAAGAAGAGTTTGGATTTGATATCCCGCTTTATCACTACCCGAAGGAATCTCAAAGTGGCTAACATTCTCCTTTCTCTTCCTCCCCCATGACAAACACTCTGTGAGGTGAGTGGGGCTGAGAGACTTCAAAGAAGTGTGACTAGCCCAAGGTCACCCAGCAGCTGCATGTGGAGGAGCAGAGACGTGAACCCGGTTCACCAGATTATGAGTCTACCGCTCTTAACCACTATACCACAGTGGCTCTCATTGGTCAAGGTGATGTACATGATACTCTCCCTCCTCATTTAATCCCTCAATAACCCTGTAAAGTAAGTTAGGCTGAGAGAGGCACTGACTTTACAAGTATTTATATATTTATTTAAAGATTTATTTACTTCATAAAACTTGTACACCACTTGATTGTAAAAAAGCTGTTTACAAAAAGATAAAAGCAAGAAAATTATCAAAAAATAGAGCAATACAAAATATACATGCCACCGTAATGAAAAATAAACCCACTGTTAATAAATTCCTAACTGATTATTAATTCTCGCCTCTTAAATTGTCCCTGGAAGACAATAGGCAATCAGTACAATGGTTTTGATTTAATGTGGCATTCAAATGCTCCAGGGCGCCTTCTGGTCATCCAGCTGATGATTTTTTCTCCAGTTGTGACTTCTGGATAATTTTTAATGGTCTCTCCACACAGAGCACAACATGGAAATTATCAGAGCATGGTAAACTGTGACCTCATCCTTCATAAAGCACATGCCTCCCATTTCCATCCTACTATCTCCCATTGCAAAACAGCTGATATCTTGCAAGGAGCTCAGGTTTCTTCTACAAACTTTGTTCTTGCAAAACTCACCTTATTTGCCAGTTTGGGATTCTCTAATAAAGGAATAGCCACCAAGTACCTGTCATGAAGTCACAGTATCCCCAATGTAATGATGAAAATGTTCAGAAGGAAAGCAAATTACTAAGAAGCAAATAAGATTTTCAAAGGCAGCCCTTAGAGTAGCAATCTAGCTGGAGAGCTGACAGTTGTGTGTGTGTGTTTTTTTTGGGGGGGAGGTGTTAGAAGAAGGGGAGTTTCTGACAATCTAATTAACAGTGTCTCTTTTCCTCCCTAAATTCCCTTTCCCCTTCATATGTGACTGCATCAGTGTTCCGTTCTGTACTCAACTGTTGTGGAGAGCAGTCAGGGAGGCGATAGAGGACAGGTTTTGTTTCATTCCTGCAGAGATGTAATTTAGTCCAAGAGAGAAGAAAAGAAATCTTATTCAAGGGCCAACAGGGAGAGCAGGAATAAGACAGACCTACGTTGTATTAATGATGATTTCACGCCAAGGATCTAACAAGACAAACTGATGGGTAGTGAAGATGGTGTGTTCTCAAACATCAACAAGACCTAGAAAAGGAAATTACCCAGGGGAGCGGCGTGAATGCACAAAGCTGAGAGAAATATTATGGGAGAGAGATATTAAGGCGCAGTGGCTGGTATCTGAAATGTTATTTGAAGAGAAGTTTTAATCTGGCTGAACGCTGGTGTGGAAGAGCTGGGTTTTCAGTGTGGCAGCTATTGTTGTAAAGCACAAATTGAGGCATTGTTCTCACTGAACATGCGATGCTGGCTTCCACCAAGTCAGACCAAGGGTCCATCCAGCGCTCAGGTTTGTCTGTAACAGACTTTCCCCAGCCCTACCCAGATATGCCAGGGATTAAATCTGGGACCTTCTGCATGTAAAACAGATGCTTTACCTCTGAGCTATGACTCATACCTCTACACCTGGGGCTGTGTGATTTCCACCTGCATGTGCAAGTTCATGTGGCTGAATGATCATGTAACAAAATCCCTGTGCATAGAAAACTAGGGAAAGGGTTCAAGGACAGACATTATGTCAACATGCTCTTTTTCTAGTACAAGGAACTATTTTTGCATAATGATATTGGCAGGACATTAATGGTCCTGCCTCATACAGGATTGGAATCAGTGGTATTTTAGGCTGCAATTTTAACCGCATTTACCTGGGAGTAAGTTCTGTTGAATTCAATAGGACTAACTTCTGAGTAGAGGTATAAGAACGCATTGTGAAATATTTAGGTATTTGGTTAGCAATTGATAATGCTAATCTGATCCAGAACAATTATGGGGTTGTGTGGAGTAAGATTAAGCAAGACATGGAAAGATGGGATAGGATGAGACTCTCCTTATTAGGTAGGATTTCAGTGGTAAAGATGAATATATTATCAAATGTGTCATTTTTATTCCAGACAATTCCAGTGATAAGTAATATGAGCTGCTTCAAACAATGGCAAAGAGAAATAGTTAAATATATCTGGCAGGGGGGAAGACCAAGGATTAAATTTAAAATTTTAACAGATGTGAAAGAAAGAGGTGGATTCTCACTGGCAGATCTAAAATTATATTATGAAGCCTGTGTATTAGAAGGGTCTTCCCATCACCTGCAACCTGGACCATTTTAAAATGAAGCCTGGGATTGAACCCGGGATCTTCTGCATGCCGAGCACGAATACTACCAGTGAGCTATGGCCCATCCTCTTGATGCCTGCTTTTGTTCAGAGTGCTCCAAACATTCTAAAAGCACCATCTAAATCCCAAGTATTACTATTATCATTCTTTCAGCCCCCATTCTAATTCTGTGCCATTTCCAACAGCACAAGGGGTTCTGTTTAGCCCACAGGTAAGCAAGCCATTAAGAATATGAAGAGCAGAAAGGCAGATCATAATAATCATAATAATAAGGAATTCCCTTGCCCAGCTCCTTTCTCACAAACACTTTTGCAGAGCCATAAAGATATTTTACTACTGTGGAATCTTTAAGAAATAATCATTTTACACTGTACAGTTCATCAATAAAGGCAATAACACCAGGTTATGTAATAAATTAAATATGATGTGGAGCTGAAAGTAATAGCACTCCCTGGCATCAGCTCCTTGTCACATTAAGGGTTCTGGCAAGGAGATTTAATATTTGCCGAATGGGCTGCATTATTGACAAGCCAAGGAGAGCCCAGGCAGCCAGCAAAATGTCATGTTAATTTTTCAGGAGCTGATATTGCTTTTCTTGCTGATAACGCTGCAAACTTCTGGAGGCCTAGTGTAATGGGTAGGGAGAGAAGAGAGATTGCTCCCATTGTTCTTTCTCCCACTGCTACCACCTTTTTGAGCTTACTTCTGTCAGTGCTCATCATATTACCAGCATGGTGCCTACCAGTACAGTCTGTATTTATTCTCTCTAAAATGGAATGCTTCTATTTGGGGTGGGGGAGGATGGGGCTGTGGTCACCCACATTTTGCAGATGGCATCGGGCAAATTGAGTCCCATCCTCAATGAAGTGCCTGAAATCAATCCCTTATTTCCTCCCATAGAATTAAATGATTTGCATCCTTCTGTATGCAAGAATGCACTCAGTAGTATATAGTTATATAAAACATTAGAAGAGTAAAGGCCCATCTAGTCCAGCATCCTATTCTCCCAGTGGGAAATGGAATGACCCAATGGGAAGCCCACAAACAGGACCTGAGCACAACAGCACTCTCCCTACTTGTGTTTTCCAGTAACCGGATGGTGGAGGGCAGGAAGGTGGTACAGCTCATGCACCATGGTTAGCCTTGACAGCTGACAAGTCACCATGCTGGGTACTATCTTTGATATGGCAGTCCATGGCTGCCCCACTTTTCACATGATACCAGCTGTCTGCCAAAGAGAAAGAAGTTTTATTTATTTTTTTAAAAGGATTTTCCTTGACATCATTCATGGACCATCCACAATGGTAAGAGAGAGAGAGAGAGAGAGAGAGAGAGAGAGAGAGACTTTTGAAATTGGCTTTCTTAATGTCCAGAGTACATGTCCAACTACACTCAGCTTTCCCTCACCTCTGTATCATGAAACCAGAAGCACATGCCTCCCAAGTTTCTGTGTACTTCCAGTTTGTCAATCAGATCCTCCCTGTTGGTGAGGTCCAAGATACATGATCCCCTTGTTGCTTCTTCCACCATCTGGGAAATGAAAATGTGAGCAAGGCAAAAGAGGAATTTGCCGGACCTTGCATTCTTTTTAAAAGTACATTTCATTAAGGTTTATAGAGAAAAACACAAAACTTAATATCTTTTCCATTTTCTTAACCAAACCAAGACTTTTATGAAAACATAAAATGGGGAAAGAAAGAAAGAAAAAGAAAGAAATAGAAAAAAGTAGAAAAGAGGTTAAAAGAGGAAGATAGAAAAATAGGATTCAGAGAATAAAGAACTTCCAATTCTTCATCTGTCTGCTATATAAAAAGAATATTCACTTCGTCCAACAAACCTTGCATTCTTAGCAGAGTGAGTTCCAACAAATATTGGGGAAATTGAAGTCTCCCATTACTTCTAGATCTCTCCTTTTTGATGTTTGGTAATCTGCTCTAGATCTTTCCTCTCATCCTTCTGTGATACTCTCATCTCTATTGCCTAGGCAGATTTGTGGCATTTTTAAAAACCAGAAATTCTCCATTAAAATATTGAAGAGGGACATTAAATATTTATTTTATTCAGCTCCTTTTTAGGACAGAAGGGAATGAGGCAGCGGGTGGGGGTGGGAATCTGACAGAATGGAACCTAATAGTCACATTATTATTTTTTTAAGACGCTGTTTATGATTATGGCACCTGGGGGATTGTAAGGATAGAAACTGAGAGGAGGTGAAAAGAGCCTCCACTACTTCAACCCTGTCACTGTTATCTGGGGGCTTACACACATGCTGTCTTGCACACCTTTGCTCATGCATATTCCTTCTCTCTCTCTTAATTCTCAAACTGAACAATGCCAAGGCAATTGAATGTACAACCCAACAACATTTCACCAAGAAAAATAGTGCTTTTTTCTAAGAGGTCTCCGAGGTTTTTCCTCTGAAATCTAAAACAATGAGGACCTTTTCCAGATGTTTTCATGTTTGCCTTCCACTGCTCAACAGACTCCCCCCCCCCAAGCCGGGGTCCCTGCCACCTATTCTTCCCCCTAAGCTTCCACCCATTTATACTTTCCACCCACTTATCTTTCAGCAGCAGTGTTGAGGTGGTGGGTATGGATTGTCTGGTCTTCCACCATCAGCAGGCTCCAAAGCCTTACCAACAATAAGTTTGTAGGGCAAAACATATATCTGGGAGTTAAATGTTTCCATGGTAAGATCTCAGAAACCTTGGCAAATGATAGCTTTGTTCAGATGTTCTGGTAACATTTTGACTAAGCCTATGGGGGGAGGGATGTGTTCTAGTTCCAGCCTCTCATCTCTGTTTTCTTCATTCTCCATGAGCTTGGAGTAAAACAACTGTAAAGTGAGGACTCCTGTTGCTGTAGAGGTTCCCCACACATTTTGACATCCTGGAGAACCAGGGGTTTAAAAAGCTGAGGGTATACACCAGGGATGGGGAAACCACAGGACTGGGAGGCAAATGTGGTCCTCTAGACCTTTCTATCTAGCCTTTGGGGATCTTCCTAGGCCACACCCCATTACCAGTGCTGCTTTGGATTCACTTTGAGTGATTCTTTCTGGTTAGAATGAGTCCTCACTCACTGCTAATGTCTCTTGCTTGCTGGGATGGAAAACAGAGAGGGTTGTGTGAGTACGTGTAGAAACTACCCCACTGTACAAAGGTAAAATTCACATCTGTGGCTCTGCCATCTCTTTCACCTGCACTTGGCCAAACCTGTTATGTAACCGCTGGGAAGCTGTTCAAAAGGAGATATGGTCCTCAAAATAAAAAATGTTCCTCACCCTGACATACTTGTAAAGTCGTACCTTGGTTCTCGAACGCCTTGTGACTTGAACGTTTTGGCTCCTGAGTGCTGCAAACCCAGAAATAAGTTTGCGAAAAAAGTTTGGAAGCCAAACATCCAGCACGGCTTCCATGGCTTCCAATTGAGTGCAGGAAGCTCCTGCAGCCAATTGGAAGCCATGCCTTGGTTTTCGAACATTTTTGGAAGTCGAACAGACTTCTGGAACGGATTCCATTTGAGAATTTCCGCCATCCCTTCTCAGGTGGGCGGGGTTTGCGGCACCGAGCGGGGGTCCCCTGGGCGGGAGCTGCCCACCTGCATAGGCTGCCCACTTTGACCCACCCTCGGCCAGGTGGACAATGGACAGTTGGCTGGGGGTGGGGTCAAGGTGCTTGAAAAGGGGCTGAGGTCTTCAGCCAGCCCTCTTTTGGTTCTTTTCCTTCTAGGTTCAGGTTCCTAGGTTCCTTCACTGTACAGGTGGCTGGAGTCAGGTAAGCCCTATTTATTTAATAAAATTTTGCCACCGCGGCCTGCCCAGGAGGTAGCCCCACCCGGCCCTGGGTTAGCACGCTGGGCCCTGGGGGGTGGCAGGTGCCCTGTGTGAGGGTCGCTTTTCCTGCCCGGGGGGGGATCACCTTTGTGGCTGCGGCGGTGGACTGGGGGCTGCTTGGTGGCCTCTCAGGAGGGGCGCGGGGCCTCTGCCGCCGCCCAGGTCTGCTGCTGGGCGCTCCGCTAGGCCCGATTGGGCAGCGGGCGCCCTGGAAGAATGAGGCCGCTTGGCGGCCTTCTCGGATCGGCGTGGGGGGGCGCGGGGCCCCCGCCACCACCCAGGCTTGCTGCTGGGCACTCCGCTAGGCCCGAATGGGCAGCGGGCGCCCTGGATTGCCGTGGGGGTATCCCGCGGGCCATATATTACCCCAAATATGCTGGTCAAATTTCGAAACATGTCTCTTCCATGCAGCCTTCTCCCTAGCCTTCTTTGGTGCCATGCACACTGGGGAATGTTTGGCGGACAGGGCCCTTCAATCAGGGTTAGCAGACACTGACATTAAGTTCGAGGGTGATACAGTGAATGTCTGAATTCGGGCATCAAAAACGGACCAACTGCGAAAAGGGGTCACTCTGGCGCTCGCCAAGGCGGAACCGAAGGGCCCCTGCCCGTATCGGGACACGCGTAGCTTCCTCAGGGTTCGGCCTAAGTCCAAGGGCCCTTTCTTCATACATTCAAACATGCGTCCTTTATCGCGATTCCAATTCACGTCAGTCTTGCGCAAAGTCATAGCAGCCTGCGGAGCCGACCCCAAAGGATATTCCGGGCACTCCTTCCGTACTGGGGCCGCCACTTCTGCGGCAGCACAAGGCTGGGACCCAGCACGCATCAAGACTCTGGGGCGTTGGCATACAAAAGTTACATTCAGCAGCATACAAAAGTTACATTCGTCCCGGCTCCTCCTCTTTAACTCTGACATTTTAATTTTCTTGCAGGTTTGCCCTCCACGAAGATTTGGGTGGTGGGGCACAGCATTGTCCACTGGGCGTCGGAGCATGCCTGGTCTTACAATGGGGAGCGCAACCTTGACATTCACCCCAAGGTACGGATATATTGGATGGGCCACCGGGGCATGCGTTGGCAGGGCATGATGCCCTTGTTTAGTAAGGCTGCAGCGGCGTTTGGCCGCCCCAAGAGTCTTGGTTTTACACCTGGGGGGAAATGACCTAGTGGAGAGGAAAGGCATTGCTTTGGCCCTGGCCACAAGGGTGGATATTGAGTGCTTGCATGCCTTGTACCCGACAATGGTGATTGGCTGGTCCAACTTACTCCCCCGTCTACGCTGGAGAGTGGTTCCGAATCCCTCTCGCATTAATTACGCGGTTGGAAAAATTAACAGGGCCATGCGAAATACCATGCGGCTTATTGGGGGATTCTCCATCTCTCATCCCGCCATCAGGGCAGATGCGGCAGGAATATTCAGGGCAGACGGCGTGCATCTGACACCTTTCGGTAATGATCTTTGGCTGAGCAACTTGCGGCAGGTACTCGTGGACTTGGTAATGGCAGAGTAGGGGTGTTGGTTCCTCAGTTGTGGGATTCTTGGCGGCGAGGCCCTTACGGGCCTCAGGTGGCGGTTTTAGGCCTTAGCAAGGTAGTCTTTAGTCTATCATCTGGTTGGGCGGGATGCTGGCATGCTCCCAGCCCATGCGGCGGCGCTTGCAGGGCCCGTTAAAGGGTAAACCGGGAGTTTCTGGCCATTGAGCAGCGGCATGTAGGTCGAACTCCCGGACCGAGGTTAGAGGGAGGGCATGCTGTGTAAGTGTGTGCTTTGCAGTCCCCTCCCACTGCACCTCTTCATCCTGCATATCCTCAGCCACAGGGGCTGAGAGGGTTGCCTGCCAAGGCCTGTGCCAAGTTTCCCACTTCTGAAGTTCAATAAAGTTGTGGCCAATTTAATCCCATACTCTGGTCTCATGTCTCATTCTTGGGGAAAGGGGTGGGCACCACAGACAGGGTTTCACGCGTGTGTACGCAACCAAGATACGACTGTATAGACCAGACTTGCACTTCACAGTCACCCTCCAGTTTGTGGAAAGTGACAAAAACAAGGATGGGGGAGAAGCAGCTAGCAGGCTCATCCACACAGCTTCCCCTCAGATGTTTAGAAAAGCCAGCATTGCAGTGCCTGAATAGGACTTATGACACTTAAAGATCTTTGTGCTTGAACTTCCTGTTGGTTAAACTTTGGAGGATTCAAAAGCAGCCTTTCCTTTCTGGTCCTCTTATATTTTGAGGAAAAAGATGGGGGAAGTTCAGGATGTGCCCAAGCTTATATGTGAGCCAATACGGAACTTAAATTGGTTTGGTGTGGAAGCACTGATCATGGTAAGGCTAAACCCACTGATCCCTACCCTACAAATATAGCAGCAGCAACAAAAAACTAAGGATTCCTCATGCACTTATGCCACTTTAGAAACCATAATAGACAATTCAGAACTCCCAAATTGGAAGGGATGATCAGCATTTCAAATGCATCCCCAGCAGCACTATTGAGCATCAATATTATTATTTTTCTAGTGGCGCAAACATTGCAGGGCATTTAGCCTATTCTCAAGATGAGATTGAGCAGATGGAGGAAACGAAACAAAACCAATATTTCCTGCACAGAGAAGCACCTCCCCATTTCTCACCCCTTCAGCCCACCCTTCAAGATCCCCCAAAGAGCTGTTAAAATGCTCACACGTGCATGAGCAAATGGCATTTTATAGCCCACTCTGTTTTATCACTAATTACCCAATCTCCTGATACCCCTCCTTATGCTCACAGCAGCTTAAAAATGATATTTCCTGTGAATAACAAGTGATTCTGGGCTGCACAACCCACACCCACATCTCCCATCATTATGGTTAAGTCAACATTTTCAACTACTTAATGTAAATTTCTGTTATTATTTTAAGGGCTGGCTACCAGTGGCCTTGCGGGGAGGGAGGTGAAAAAGTAGATTAATGCTGTTTCTGGCATGTAGGAGCTGCTAGAGAATTGGTGCACTGCAATGGGATGTGTGTGAGAGAGAGAAAGAAGGGGTCAAAATTGTCTTTTATCTTTGGTTTCCCTTTTCCAATGCTCATATATAATTTCCTGTGTTCATATAATCCAAGTGCCAAAAGAGATGTAAGACTGGTGATGAGGGACAGGTGTAGGGGAATATTCCCTTCTGGGCAAGCTTTTGAGGGCCATGTGCCAGTGGTGAGCGGAGATAGAAGCAAAGGTACAGTAGGCTGGCTTCTGCACACATTCATACACCCGTCTTTATTCTCTATCAAGACAAGCATTATAGCAATTCATGGGCCCATTCCATCCAGGCAAAAAACACTTGTGGTGGGGAGTGGGAGAGGGAATCAGGGCCAGTGAGGGGTATAACCTGGAGATAAGGGTTGATAGAATGTCCAGGGAGCCAGATAGAGAAGCTTGGAGGGCTGCATTGGGCCCACAAACCTGGGGCTCACCACCCCTAACATTTGGTAAAGGGTCATTGCTCTATGGTAGAGCACAGGCTCTGCATGCAGAAAATGTCTCAAGTTCATACCTGGCACCTTCATTTTAAACAGATTGATGGGACATATTTTTGCCACGGACCCTGAAGAGCTACTGTCAATCGCACTAGCTCAGATTGAGATAGATGGACAAATAGAATGTATATGGTGATCAGTTATCCTGCCTACTTGATTTTAAAAGCAACTGCAGTGATCCCTGGAATTGGAATATAGCAGTAGTGCTATGGGAGCCACAGCTTTGTTTGCTTTTTAATTCAAATTTCCCACCTGAAACCTTACTGGAGTTTTCAGAACTACAGTAGGAACAGTTTTTAGCAGAGCAACAAAATACAAGGGAAAGGGTTAAAGTCATCGCTAGTACTGCTTCCCTAGTCCATCATATGTCCCTCAAAGAAGTTAAAATTAAAACATCCAATAATGGATAGCCTGTTTCTCATCCAGTGATGGCTGGTGTGCATTGGGGCTGGTAAGGTAAAGGCAGGGAGGACAGCAATAGGTGCAGTCAGAGCCACTGACAGGCAGGGCCAACTAGTTCATATTTTGACCACATTCTCCTCCCTGCTGGGTTCTACAAGTGGGAACTTACAAAAGGGTGAAAGGCACTGTGACTAGAGAATAAAAGAACATAAGAAGAGCCTGCTGGCTCTGGCCAATGTACCATCAAATCTAGCATCCTTTTCTCTCAGCGGCTGACCAGATGTCTGTGGGAAACTAACAAGCAGGATTCAAGCGCAAGAGCCCTTTCTCCTCCTGTGTTTTTGAGCAACTGGTATTCAGAAGTGTTACTGCATCTAATTGTGGAGGCAGAGCACAGCCATCATGGCTAGTATCCATTGATAGCCTTCTCCTCCATGAGTTTGTCCAATCCTATTTTGAACCCATCTGAGTTGGTGGCCATTATTGCCTCCTGTGGGAGTGGGTTCTATAGTTAAACTATGTGCTGTGTGAAGAAGTACTTTCTTTTATTTGTCCTGAATCTTCCAACATGCAGCTTCATTGGGTGTCCACCAGCTCTAGTGTTCTAGCCCTGGACTGGAAATTGGAGCTTCCAGTGAGCAAAGTCCACCACCCCTCTGTCCTTGGTTGACTTTACAGGATATTGTTTTGCATTTTTGCAACATTTTGGAGACAGTCTATCTGGTTTTCTTATACAGTATTTTGAGTTCTGTGTCTACCTGGCAGTCAGAATCAATCCAGATCAATCTGATTTGGTTCAGACTGATTCAGCACTGACTTGATCCAATTCAAATTAGGTCCAAATCAGCCCGATTTGATTGGAAATTCAAAATATGGCTGAATTGGTTGCACAGTCCTAAGTTTCTTCTTTGCCATCTCTACCTTTCAGGTGGTACCTACTCAGTCACGCTGAGTCATGGAAGATTATGACAGCCATTATGCACAGAGAGAGAAGAGCAGAATGTAAAACTCACCCACCCCTCCCAAAATGAAGAAACCAAAAACTGGATTAGTATCAATGGCCCAGGGCTACTTACTACAAACACCCCTTAAATAAAAGAGGCAAGTGAAGCTGACCTGGATTGCATTGTACTGCAAATGAAGAGTGTTCTCATCCAAAGGGCTGCCTTTATAATCACCACTTGGCTTCTTTTGTGCCTTTTTGTCCTGGACTTAAAAAGTCTGCAAAATGCAGCCAATTTGCAGTTAGGGTGGTGGCAGGATGTTTCAGACAGGCGACTGAATGACCATTTCTGAAAATGAGACACAGAATTAACAGTCCAGAGTCACTCACAAGCAAATGAGAAAGAAATTTGTCTCCTTCCAGAAACATCCCACCGAAAAGGGTGGGGGTAGAAAGGCTCTGCAGTGACTTCTCGATCAAGCTGCTCTTTACTTTGGACTTTCCTTTCCTTTCCTTTCCTTTCCTCCAATAGGTAACAAGTCTATTAATTCTTCATCAGGCAGATGTACAAAACACAATCACACAGTTACCCTGGCAACCTTTCAAACCCCTGTCTCTGTTCACACCTCAGGGCCAGGGGGAGGGAGTTCTCTTGTATTGCAAATGACCCTCTATTGTTCTTTGATGTCCCTAGCTCTGCCAGGTTGTTTTGCATAAGCTAGCCCAGGAGTTCCTCTTCAGCTTGCATTCTCCCTTCATATCTCAAATAATCAGAATCCTTGCATTTATTAATTTCTATGGTTTTTTTGGGGGGGATCCTCTCCCCTTAAATCTATAACACCATTAAGGAATTAGGTGCTCTGGGAAACTGCATTTTCCCAGGTTACCTTCCATCTGAGATGCTGCCATCACAGCATTCAGTGAACTAAGGAGGGAGGGATGAGAGAAAAATCAAGTCAGCCTTCCCCATTACTACTAGAAGACAGCCTTGTCATTGGCTCCAGCTCTCCCTACTGTTGGCCTCCTTACCAGTTCCAATGGCCACCAGCCACCACTGAGTTCCATGAATGGCAACACCTCATGTTGTGGTGTAAAAAAAGTGATGGCACTCCCCACCCGTGCTTGTGTGCTTTTTCAATGCCTGTTCTAGTTAATATTTGGGGGTTGTATTGCCCTTCTGCTGAATTTGTTTCATCTGCCTTTGTCTTCTAGGAAAGTTTTAACAGCACCTGGTTCCTTTTGTTCTCTCCGGTTCTTAATTTGCAAAGCATGTTCTCATATTCTCTTGACTTCTCTCTCAGCAAGTTTAACACTAGGCAAATGATTTCCCAAACCACTTTGAAAATATCGATTTATTTGTAGCCTATTTTTTTAAGGGAAGACTTCTGGCTTAGTATGCTAGGATGTTGGATCAGGTGTATGGGTCCCTCCTTCCAGCCTTGGCAACTTCCACCATAATCTGCCTGTGGAATGACACCAATGTCATCCCACCAGTGTGGAGCTCCTCCTTCCACCCATTGAATGCTCAGTTTTTAAACTGGGGTGTTTGGGAGATGGGCTCAGATAGTCCAGGACCCACTGGATCTTGAGTGAGCCCCACTGTCAACATGTGATAGCACAAGGCCTGATCACTGCACAAGGCTGGCACAGCAATCTGCCTGTCCCCCACCTTCCGAGCTGGAATGCTCAGTAGGACAGTGGATGTAGTGGTGGCAGCCCCCCATTTCTGTTAAACCAACCTGGCAGTCCCTGTAGTTAGAATTTCACTTTTAGGATGATACACCAGCTGCAAATTTAACTGGAGAAGTCAAATCTTGCTTGTCATATCTTGACTGGATTATTGCAATGCACTCAACATGGGTCTGCCTTTACAGATAGTTCAAAAATATCAGCTAGTATAGAATGTGGCCACCTCAGTCCTAGGAGATCAGCTCTTGTGACACTATAATAAAACTGGTAAAACAAAAGATGTGTCAGGAAACAGTTCACTTATATATATATTAAATCCAGTGGTGGTTATGGGCTTCTAAACAAGATGATAAATGTGCATCTTTTATTTAGTTCAGTTCCTTAAACTAATTGCAGCGAAATTAGTTTAGGTCTTAATATTTGGCTTCTAAGATAAGTTGGTACTTTCTGACAGTTTCCCAACCTTCTATAAATCTCACTTCTGAGGATCCTCTATTTAGTATAGCAGACCAGAGGATCACCACACTCCTCCTAACTGATTTGTGGTTATACATCTCTCCCCAAAAGTTTTGTTCCATTCTTAGAGACCCAAATAGAGTGTTCCCTCACAACTCCACTTCTCCTATCTCAGATTCAGCTGCCCAGTTCTCACTTGTCTGTATACTCTCAAAATATACTAATCACTGTCTTTCAATCTAAGCCCAGATACTTCTTAGAATCATAGAATCAGAGTTGGAAGAGACCACAAGGGCCATCCAGTCCAACCCCCTGCCAAGCAGGAAACACCATCAAAGCATTCCTGACAGGTGGCTGTCAAGCCTCTGCTTAAAGACCTCCAAAGAAGGAGACCACCACACTCCTTGGCAGCAAATTCCACTGTCGAACAGCTCTTACTGTCAGGAAGTTCTTTCTAATGTTTAGGTGGAATCTTCTTTCTTGTAGTTTGAATCCATTGCTCTGTGTCCGCTTCTCTGGAGCAGCAGAAAACAACCTTTCTCCCTCCTCTATATGACATCCATTTATATATTTGAACATGGCTATCATATCACCCCTTAACCTTCTCTTCTCCAGGCTAAACATACCCAGCTCCCTAAGCCGTTCCTCATCAGGCATCGTTTCCAGGCCTTTGACCATTTTGGTTGCCCTCCTCTGGACACGTTCCAGCTTGTCAGTATCCTTCTTAAACTGTGGTGCCCAGAACTGGACACAGTATCCCAGGTGAGGTCTGACCAGAGCGGAATACAGTGGTACCATTACTTCCCTTGATCTCGATGCTATACTCCTATTGATGCAGCCCAGAATTGCATTGGCTTTTTTAGCTGCTGCATCACACTGTTGACTCATGTCAAGTTTGTGGTCTACCAAGACTCCTAGATCCTTTTCACTTGTACTGCTCTCAAGCCAGGTGTCACCCATCCTGTATTTGTGCCTTTCATTTTTTTTGCCCAAGTGTAGTACTTTACATTTCTCCCTGTTAAAATTCATCTTGTTTGCTTTGGCCCAATTCTCTAATCCGTTAAGGTAATTTTGAAGTGTGATCTTGTCCTCTGGGGTATTAGCCACCCCTCCCAATTTGGTGTCATCTGCAAACTTGATCAGGATGCCCTCAAGCCCATCATCCAAGTCATTGATAAAGATGTTGAATAAGACTGGGCCCAAGACAGAACCCTGTGGCACCCCACTAGTCACTTCTCTCCAGGATGAAAAGGAGCCATTGATGAGCACCCTTTGGGTTCAGTCAGTCAGCCAGTTACAAATCCACTGAATGGTAGCATTGTCTAGCCCGCATTTTACCAGCTTCTTTACAAGAATATCATGGGGCACCTTGTCAAAGGCCTTGCTGAAATCAAGATAGGCTATATCCACAGCGTTCCCTTCGTCTACCAGGCTTGTAATTCTGTCAAAAAATGAGATCAGATTAGTCTGACATGACTTATTTTTCAGAAACCCATGCTGACTTTTAGTGATCACAGCGTTCCTTTCTAGGTGCTCACAGACCGTTTGCTTAATTATCTGCTCTAGAATCTTTCCTGGTATTGATGTCAGGCTGACTGGGTGGTAATTGTTTGGGTCCTCTCTTTTCCCCTTTTTGAAAATAGGGACAACATTTGCCCTCCTCCAGTCTGCTGGGACTTCGCCTGTTCTCCAGGAATTCTCAAAGATTACTGCCAGTGGTTCTTTCTCTGGGTGTAGATTTCCCCCTCAGGCTGGATTTTATATGCACAGCTCAGAGGCTGTATTCCTATCCAGTTGAATGCCAGGATCACAACTCTCAAATGATTTTTCTTTTCCCCTCACAAAGTACTATCTCCACCCATCCCCTCTGGCTAGCTGTACCAGCAGCCAATCAGAGCAGCAGCGTAGTTAGGGGTGTGTGCTGGGGGTGGGGGTGTATCACCCTGGGTGGCACTTACCTTTTAGAGTGGCACATGGGAGCCCACGTTGGCACACAAGTCCAGGTGCCCCAGAGCCCAGTATGCCACTCTCAAAATCAGCACAAGGTTGGGCTCGCAGCACACCTGTGCTGCTGCGTCCCCCCCTCTGGTGGCCAAGAAGGATACAACAGGCATGCACCAGCCCTACGAGCAGTGCTGAGCTTGCAGGGTGCCCAAGCTGCTGTGTCCCTCCCAGCAATGCAGGAATATGCAGCTGTCCCTTACAGGGATCAAACCTGCAACCGCGGCGTTATCAGCACCCATGGGTGTGAAGGTTCTTGAACTGCTGCCATCTCCAATGACACCAGATGCTTCCTGGATCCTGGTTAAGACTGACTTGGCTAATTCAGGGCTCTGTGGTTTGAGACAGAATCCCAATTATTTCCAATTACAAGCCTGAAGTGACAGCTGCTCCTCGTGGAAACTTTTTTTCTGCTGAGGAATGAGACTTTTTTTTTTTTTTTTTTTACAAAGCTAGCTTGAGAAATATAGGAGAGGTAGAAACTCACAATGGTTCCCTTACATGTCCACCTTTTAATTGTAATAGATCTACCAATAGTAGTTATCAGAATCTGCCTTATACTAAGTCAGACTATTGTTCCATCTAGTTCAGCATCTACATTGGGTGGCAGCAGCTCTCCAGGGTTTCAGAGAAAAATAGTAGGGATAGAACTTGGGACCTTCTGCATTCAAAGCGGATGCTCTACCACTAAACTGCACCCCACCCCAAGCTACAGCTCTCTGCATATTTGTTCAATCAATCATTTCATCAGCCACCCAATAACAAAAGTTCCCTTGGCAACATACACAAATAATAAGAACACTAAAATACAAACTGGAAGAAAACAAAATCAACATTACAACAGGACAAATTAAACGGAAGCAAATGAGACAACTGCAAAATCAAAACAAAGATCAAAAGTCCCCAAACCATGCAACATGAGGGAAAGTGCTTAGTTTTTGAAATAGATTCATACAATGAGAAAGAAGATTTTTTTAAAAAAATGCAGTTGAAAAATCTCTCATGCTTCTCAAGGGGGTTGAGGACAGAAATATCTGATAATGACAATGGAGAATTCAATTGTATTGAATCTCCCCCACCCCCTTTTAAAGCAAAGTGGAGCAGTTTTTTAGCTTTAAAGTGAGGGGGCAGAAGTTAAGAGTACTTACTTTAAGAGAAACAACGTTTTTAAAAATGTTATCTTGGTTTTTTATGTTTAGCATGCTGAAATGATTTTGAAGCAAAAACAACAACAATGTTGCATTCTGCAAAGGTCTTGACAATGTTCTAAATCTGCTGCTTTTAGCAAAGTTACCTGCAGTAAATAAATAAAAAAGTTTCAATTTTCTCACTTCCCTTCCCCACTGAACTTTTTTTAAAAAGCTTTCTTACTATACAATAAGATTGTAAGGCTGTTGTCACTGTGGTGTGTGTGACTGCCAATAGGCAGCATGATGACAGAACGGCAGGCTGACAGCACAGGCAGGTGGGTGCGTACCTGAGTGGGAGGCCCAGCTGAGCTGCAAAAGCACAGGCAGGACAGAAGAGGACAGCAAATGCTGCTTTGGCTTTATCATGTCAAAGGCCAAGAAGAAGGGGAGTGGTAATAAAGCAGGGTGGTTGCTGGGGAGCTGCCACAACCTGCCCTATATGGCTCGCCTATACTGCAGTTTAGTTAAGCTGTAAGGGGAAGGGGTGTGGCTTGGTCAACTGAGTGAGTGAGCAGGTGGCCACGGCCAGGTAGGGTGCAAGGAAGAGGTTAAATCGAGGCAGAAAAAAAGTGTGCATCCTGGTGAAGGTCAGTTCAGCACAGGACATGTTTTGCAAGTCTTACTGTGTACCTCCCTTTTGCTACCCCCCAGTAGCAGGAGTGTGGAAAGATGAATGAAGTGTGTGTGTGGGGGGGAGATATTTCTCCCCTTCATCTCGCTTCCCACCAATTGCTGCATCCTACCCACAGCAGCAGTAGTGGTGGCATAGAGTGGGTCTGAATGAGAGAAGAAAGCTTTGTGTTTGCAATGTGGAAAGGGGGGGATACAATTTGTTAATCTGTAAGGGGAAGAGGCATGTGGTTTCAACATCTGTAATGGGAAGGAAGCACAGTTTTTGTTACCTGTAAGCCAAGCAAGTCCAAGTGATCTGTAATTTGGACATATGTAAAAGAATGGGAGGGACCCAGGTGGTGCTGTGGGTTAAACCACAGAGCCTAGGGCTTGCTGATCACAAGGTTGGCGGTTCGAATCCCTGCGACGGGGTGAGCTCCCGTTGCTCGGTCCCAGCTCCTGCCCACCTAGCAGTTCGATTTAGTGTTGAAATTTCTATGAACCTTTGAATCTTTTATTACTTTGGAAGTAAGAACTCAGCTGAACACCTGTGTCCTTGATTTGGAAAGGTAGGTGGCTAAAAGAGGGAGCAAATTATTCTATCTCTTTAAGTGGGGTCCCTTTTGCAGCCCAAAGGCTATGCTTTGAAATGTGCCCTTTTTTGTTTTATGTTGGAATTGTTTTTAAAGAGGGAGAAAGAGAGAGAGTGAGAGCTTATTGTTTTCCCAAGTACCTAAAGGTTTGAGGAACAGAAGCATCTGATCAGGAATGCCAGCTTGTCCCTGCAACCATGGGTGCCAGGGCCATGGGTGACATACCCTGGCACTGAAATTTGTGGGTGCCCGACCCCTTCATGGGGAATTTTGTAAGTCCCAGGGAGCTGGCACCTATGCATCTGATAACGAAGCTGGAGGATTTCAGTGTGTGATGGTATAACCAGCACTAAATACTTTCAAATATAGGGATGGGCCAAGCAGTTAATTATGTTCCATTTCTATCTTACAATCCCATCCTTTGCATGAAATATATGGATTTTTGGGGGGATGGTTTGTTGTTGTTGTACTCATGGGAACATAGGAAGCTGCCTTATACTAGTCAGACTATTGCTCTATTCAGTAATGTCTACAATAATTGGCAGGAGCACTCCAGCATTTCAGGTACTGGTACACTCCCAACCCTATCTGGAAATGATGGGGATTGAACCTGCTCTACCATGGAACTATGTTTAACCTAACATTTTTGCATACCAAAAATGTATTGCAGAATCCAGGTCAGTGAGCAATCTGACTGAATTTAATATTGGGAAAATGACTACATCAGGCTATCTGTTTATTTATTAAGATGACGATGATGATTTCATTGAGATCTGCAAACAAGCTACAAAAACAGCTAAAAAATAGCTTTCAAGCAGCACAAAGACAACCAAAGCTAGATGTTCATTTTGTATTGTTTTTAAACTGACAGCGGTGAATTTTTTTATCCAGCTGGAAAAGCTTCTTGAAGCAGAAATATTTCCCACTTTTACAGGTCTATGAGGCTCAGGAGGTGTCTTAGAAATTATTCTCAATCTAAAACCACGCTGAAATCTACTATAGAAAGAGAAATTACATGGTGTTCATATGGAACTGGGATTATGCCAGGAGAAATTTCTGCCCTCACCTCCTGCTCTTTCCTGGCCAGGGTCATGCCAGGCAGAAGCTTCCTCTCTGAGGCAAGGGCTCTCAACCCATGATGTAAAATGTCTTCTATTGGTGGCTATTGGCAGGCAGCTAGTCCTCTGAGGCTGGGGAGTGGGACTAAGCAGCAGCATCTCATTCCAGCAGTGATGAAGGCCAGTCTTCCCTTGGTGGCAGTTGCCAAGCAACAACTTCCACTGAGGTCTTCTGAGGCTGCATTCAGACATGGGGTTTGTTGCATTAGTTTTATTGGTTATAATGCTAGTGCTTCCATTCTGATTTTCAACATCCCTTTTGGTGAGCTCCCGTTGCTTGGTCGCAGCTCCTGCCAACCTAGCACTTCGAAAGCACATCAAAGTGCAAGTAGATAAATAGGTACCACTCTGGAGGGAAGGTAAACGGCGTTTCTGTGCGCTGCTCTGGTTCGCCAAAAGTGGCTTAGTCATGCTGGCCACATGACCCGGAAGCTGTACGCCGGCTCCCTTGGCCAGTAAAGCGAGATGAGCACCGCAACCCCAGAGTCGTCTGCGACTGGACCTAATGGTCAGGGGTCCCTTTACCTTTACCTGTTTTATGAATTTTTGGTTTTTAAAAATCAATATACCAACATGTCACACTAAATTGTGAATAGCAGAAAACTGTATATTTCATCACTTGAAATTGCAACATAAAATGCCCATGATTTTCCAGGTTAATGGGGTTGCAAGTGGATTCCTCCCCCCATAAAGAATTAACATAGAAATGGGTTCTAAACTTCCACTAGGTTCCACTAGATTTCCAGGTGAGATTTGTACATGATGTGAAAGATCACATAAAACACAGATGTTATCAGGTAAGAAAATGTCAGAGAAATGGAATCTGGGTTTCACACAGCCCATTGTGAAAGCAGACTTCCATTGGTGGCCATTGTCAGGCAGAAGGTCCTCTAGGCAACACGGTAGCGTTGAACAACTAAGCGAGTGTTTCCTTGGTGTCAGTTGCCAAGCAACAACATCCACTGAGATCTTCTGGGTCTCACTCAGCCCACGATGCAATAAGTATTTCTTTTCTTGCTGTAATCTATCCCAGGAATGTCTATGATGCCTGGAAGTGTGATGAGTCCAGTGGAGACATTTTGGTGGATTGCTCAGAGGGGGGTGGGGCTTGGGATGAGAATGTGAAACTGAAGGATTTGAATCCTAGGGAGGGGCCCAACTGGTTAGGAGGCACTAAACCAGATCTATAGGCTGGGCCAGGTGGGCTATCAGGGCAAATCCCAAATCAGTGCCACCAGATACCCCAAGCACCATGTCACAACAGACTGATATTGATATAAGGGATATGAAAATATTTTATTGTAACAAAGTTCAATATTGTCAATTACTGTTCACTACTGTAAAATATGAATCTGTTTAATAAAATTTAAAAAGGAGGGGGAGATATTGATTCAGTGATGCCTCCTGCTACTGAACAGTCTCTCCCCTCTGGGATGGTGCTTGGGGATAGGGCAGAGGTAGGCAACCTAAGGCCCATGGACCACAAGCGGCCCACGGGGGTTGTTTAACCAGCCCATGAGTCACCCCCGAACTGAGCTGCCCACTTGGTGAGTCCCCGTGTGCTGCACTAAACTGGCACAGCACGGAGAGGTGACTCACTTCCGCAGTGCTGGAAATCGCGACTGCGCAGATGCCAGAAATCGCAGGCACGCACACTCCGGCCCACGGAAGGATCTCTGCTGGAGTGAACCGGCCCAGGCAAGGTAAACTTTGCCGACCCCTGGGATAGAGCATTCAGTGTGTTAGACACAGAGATCACTGCAGTGGCTTGAACAGACTCAGAAAATCTATCCTACCTAGAGGAGTGCCTGCTCGTTTATCCAGTCTCATACCTCAGAATGTCAAGTATGCAGTGACCACTTCACTCTTCAAGAGGAAACCTTTTTAATTAAATATTTTTTCAGGGAATTATAATCTTTGAGCAATATCTGCAGGGAAGAAAGCATCTGGTGAATCAAAATAATGCATTCAAACTCCAAGCATCCATATGCCCCACAACAGTGGGGTGTTTGTGGCTCTCATGCAGGAAATGGAAGCATATTGGCATAAAATCAAAAGAATGGTGCAAAGCGAGCAATGAAACATTATATTCTGGGTTGTATTCAACTAAATCCAACTTAGTCATGTCCATTAAAATTAATGGGTCTACTCTGACAAGGAGTATCATTGAATACTACCGTACTGTCTCCAGTCACTCATTTTTTATGTTTAAAAGTGATGTGTTTCCCTCCCATTCACCATTATTATATATTTCTTTTTGGAAATTATTTGAGATAAATAAACTGTTGTTGTTACTTAACAACCTTAGCTTCATTTTGGGTGTGAAACTGTTTATTCCTGTAATAAGTGTGATGCTTGGAAACCATGGTGATGAGGGTGGCAGTTTGTCAGGGCAAGTTGGATAAAGTTGGATGAGTTGACACGCCCCCTCTTCATTAGAAAAGTAAGAAAGCACACGCCACACACCTGAGCTGATCTCCTGCATTACAGGGCAGAATTCAAACTTGTGAGCTTATATTATTATTATTATTATTATTATTATTATTATTATTATTATTATTATTCCAACTCATCAGAGCAAGCTGCAAAATGTGTCTCAGGAAGCTAGACATGCACTTTTAATATGTCGAGGGTGCCTTCCTCATCCTAGGCACCCTCTGTCAGCAATACCAGAACTGAATTCACAGTACACTCAAAAATCCTCTTTTGGTGTTCCTTCTATGCTTTCTTCAACACAGAGGAAAATGATGATTTTTGTTGTTTCTCCTGTTATACACTTGGGAGCTAGAAACTGAAAATCACTTATAGATCTTTTAGTAGATCCAGTCTTCCAGTAGATCCTATCTTCTTCCCAGGAGAAAAGGATTTATACTACAGTTTCCAGGATACTTTGGAAGAAGTCATCACTGTTTAAAGGTGTATCTGAAGAAGTGTGCATGTACACGAAAGCTCATACCAAGAACAAACTTAGTTGGTCTCTAAGGTGCTACTGGAAGGAATTCTTTAATTTTTTATTTTGTTTTGACTACGGCAAACCAACACAGCTACCTACCTGTAAAGTAGTATAACACTGCTTTAACTGTATAGTGCAGCTGAGGCCCTTCATTATGTGGGGTTTTTTTTGGGGGGGGGGATAATGAAGATGCACCTCTTTACCCTGACCTTTGACACCTTAGCTATTAGGACCCACCCTATTCTCTTGATTGTAAGCTGTTTTAACTGTTAAATATTTTATATTTAACATGTGGTAGCCTGCCCTGGGACCTCATGGTGAAGGACAGGCAGGAAATCTAATGAATAATAATAGGAGAAAGAAAAATAAAGGAAGAGCCCTGATGGATCATGCAGTGGCCCACCTAGTCCAGCATCCTGCTCTCCTAGTGGCCAGCCAAATGCCTCTAGGAAGTCCTCAAGCAAGACTTGAGTGCAAGAGCACTCTCCTGTACCAGAGAGCAAGCTTGAGAGCCAGTGGTGGTATAATGGTTAGAGTGTCAGACTAGGAATTGGAAGACCAGGGATCAAATCCACATTCAGCCATGAAGGTTACTGGGTGACCTTGGGTTATTGTGAAGATAATGTGGAGAGGAGTAGAAACATGTATGTCAGTTTGAACTCTATGCAGGAAAGATTGGATATCAATTTAATGAGGAAATGTATTTGACCCATTCACATTTTACTTTTTCAGGTGTATCCTTTTTTAGGTGTATATCAGGGGCACATCTTTTAGAAAAGTATGAAGAGGCTCTCTCAGCATCATGGCCTTCAACCATAGAGTTTGAAGTTGTCAATGACTATGAGTTATAACAGCTATTTGCTACTTCCAGGATCAGAGGTATCCTGCCTGAATTTCCACAGGAATCTGTGTGGCAGTGGGGAACTGGATGTTTGATTCCTGCATTTCAGGGGTTTGGACTAGATGGCCCTTTGGACCCTGCCAACTTTACAATACTACAATTTTGTGATCCATCAGGGATTTTTTTTAATGGTCTTACCCATTACTCTTCAGATTGAGCTGTTATTTTCAGCCCTGCTTTTTTTGAGAGTAGATGGAAATTTATGGGAGAGGGCCACAAAATTCATATTTTGTAACATGGGCAAACATGACAAGGTAATATTCTGGACAAGGTAATGTATTTCAATGCCATCTCTGCTTTCTCATTAGAGGTGCACTGGCTATCAATATGAATCTAATTTCTCCTCTTATCCCTACTTTAAAGTGGTGGAACCTGCCCTTTAGGCCCCATCTGCACTATACATTTAAAGCAGTACCACACCATTTTAAAGAGTTACAGCGGAACCTCTACTTACAACCATAATCCTTTCCGGAGGTCCGGTCATAACTAGACACATACATAAGTAGAGGCGCACTTTTCCATAGAAAGTAATGGAAAAGTGAATTGATCGGTTCTAGACGATGAAAAATACCCCCCTAAAACAGCAATTTAACACGGATTTTACTGTCTAAAGAGACCATAGATCCATAAAATGAAGGCAATAATCAATGTAAAGGTAAAGGTAAAGGGACCCCTGACTATTAGGTCCAGTCGCAGACAACTCTGGGGTTGCAGTGCTCATCTCGCTTTATTGGCTGAGGGAGCCGGCTGGTCATGTGGCCAGCATGACTATGCCGCTTCTGGCAAACCAGAGCAATGCACGGAAACGCCGTTTACCTTCCCGCCGGAGCAGTACTTATTTATCTACTTGCACTTTGATGTGCTTTTGAACTGCTAGGTTGGCAGGAAATAATCAATGTACTGTACTATAAATAAATAAGACAGTATTGTAGATGGAAAAAATGACATTTATTTTATTTATTTTTTCTTACGTGCACTGAGGGTGGCTGGGCTTACCTGGCTACAAGCTGGGGGTGGGACAAGGGTCAGTAACGAGCTGATTCACTTCGGCCAGGGTCACTTTTTTTTCTTGCCAGGCCAGGTTTTTCTCTGGACTTCCTCAGGTTAGTCCCTTGACGGGGTTTGGGGCTGCAGTGCGCCCTGCTGTGCCTCTTGCAGGCGACACCTCTTCCACAGCTTCGGGGGTGGGATGGGGCCCCTCTCCCCGGAGGCAGAGGCCCCAGCGCTGCCCCGCAGCCGGCCGGGCTAGCTCCGGGCTGCTGGCAAGGCCTCTGTTCATATCTAGAGGAAAGTTCATAATTCAAAGCATTGGAATTGTATGTAACTGAAATCGTACGTAAGTCATAGAATCATAGAATCATAGAGTTGGAAGAGACCACAAGGGCCATCCAGTCCAACTCCCTGCCAAGCAGGAAACACCATCAAAGCATTCCTGACAGGTGGTTGTCAAGCCTCTGCTTAAAGACCTCCAAAGAAGGAGACTCCACCACACTCCTTGGCAGCAAATTCCACTGTTGAACAGCTCTTACTGTCAGGAAGTTCTTTCTAATGTTTAGGTGGAATCTTCTTTCTTGTAGTTTGAATCCATTGCTCCGTGTCTGCTTCTCTGGAGCAGCAGTAAACAACCTTTCTCCCTCCTCTATATGACATCCATTTATATATTTGAACATGGCTATCATATCACCCCTTAACCTTCTCTTCTCCAGGCTAAAAATACCCAGCTCCCTAAGCTGTTCCTCATAAGGCATCGTTTCCAGGCCTTTGACCATTTTGGTTGCCCTCCTCTGGACATGTTCCAGCTTGTCAGTATCCTTCTTAAACTGTGGTGCCCAGAACTGGACACAGTATTCCAGGTGAGGTCTGACCAGAGCGGAATACAGTGGTACTATTACTTCCCTTGATCTAGATGCTATACTCCTATTGATGCAGCCCAGAATTGCATTGGCTTTTTTAGCTGCTGCATCACCCTGTTGACTCATGTCAAGTTTGTGTTCTACCAAGACTCCTACATCCTTTTCACATGTACTGCTCTCATTATTATTATTTTAATATTTTTATTGGGTTTTTCAAAACAAAAACAAAACATATCTCATCATTCCTTTAACATCATGTCTAATAGTAATTAATAAACTCACACACTACACACATCTTATTTCTTTTCTTATTTCAACATCATCATTTGGTTGGCTCCCTCCCGTCCCCTCTGCTGTGTTTCATTTTAAACCATCTTAGTAATAATAATAATAATAATAATAATAATAATAATAATAATAATAATAATAATAATAATAATTTATTATTTATACCCCGCCCATCTGGCTGGGTTTCCCCAGCCACTCTGGGCGGCTTTCAGCAATGCAATCTCTTAACATCTTTAAATATCTTTTGCATTTCTCAATATCTTATTTCCTTATCCGTTATCTTAAACCTAAATCATCTATCATTTAATATCATCTATTATCTGTTTAATCTGCAGTCTCTTATATAATTCAACTTTTATATCATAAGTCAATAAATCATACAATGTTTTTTTAAAATAGTCTTTCAGCTTTTTCCAGTCTTTCTCCACCATCTCCTCCCTCTGGTCTCGAAGTCTTCTGGTCATTTCGGCTAATTCCATATAGTCCATCATTTTAATCTGCCAGTCTTCTAATGTAGGTATATTCTGTGTCTTCCAGTTTTTCGCAATTAATATTCTGGCTGCTGTTGTGGCATACATAAAAAAATTCTGGTCTTCTTTGGGGACCACCTGGTTCACCATTCCAAGTAAAAAAGCCTCTGGTTTTTTAACAAAAGTGTTTTTCAACACTTTTTTCATTTCATTATATATCATCTCCCAGAAGGCTTTTATCTTTGGACAGGTCCACCACATATGGTAAAATGTCCCCTCTACCTGATTGCATTTCCAACATTTGTTATCCTGCAAATGATACATTTTGGCAAGCTTGACTGGGGTTAGGTACCATCTGTAAATCATTTTCATAATATTCTCTCTTAGCACATTACATGCTGTAAATTTAATTCCTGTTTTCCACAATCTCTCCCAGTCAGCCATCATGATGTTGTGTCCAACATCTCTAGCCCAATCAATCATTGCAGATTTCACTAATTCATCTTGTGTATGCCACTCAAGCAATACCTTATACATTCTGGTCAATTTTTTTGTATCTGGTTCTAATAATTCCGTTTCCAACTTGGATTTCTCCTTCTGGAAGCCAAGTTTTTTGTCAGCTTTGAAGGCCTCATTAATTTGGTAGTAATGGAGCCAATCATTCACCTTGCCTTTAAGCTGTTCAAATGGTTTCAACCTGACACTCTCTCCTTCTTGTATAAGAATTTCTTCATATTTGGGCCAGTTACATTGCATATTCACTCTCTTGTGGGCTTTCGCCTCCGATGGTGATAACCATCTGGGTGTTTTCCTTTCTAACAAATCCTTATATTTCAGCCATACTTTAAAAAGAGCACTCCTAATTATATGTGTCTTAAAACCTCTGTGGGCCTTAACCTTGTCATACCATAAGTACGCGTGCCAACCAAATACATTGTCACATCCTTCCAAATCTAATACATCGGTATTCTCTAACTTAAACCAGTCCTTCAACCAGCAAAAGGCCGCTGCATCATAGTAAATATTTAATTCTGGCAGGGAAAAGCCCCCTCTTTCCTTAGAATCTGTCAAAATCTTATATTTAATTCTGGGTTTTTTTCCCTGCCAGACAAATTTCGATATCGCCTTTTGCCAGTTTTTGAACCACTCATTTTTTTCTAAGATCGGTAAGGTTTGAAATAGAAATAACATTTTCGGTAGCACATTCATCTTTATAACAGCAATACGGCCCATCAAAGACAATTTCAAATTACTCCAAACATCAAAGTGTCTCTTAATTTCATTCCAAACTCTTTCATAATTATTTTTAAACAAATTTGTATTTTTGGCTGTCATAAATACACCCAGATATTTTACTTTGTTTACAAACTTCAGCCCTGTCAAACCTTCAATTTTGCCCTTCTCCTCTGGTGTCAGGTTTTTCCCTAGTACCTTAGTTTTGGCTTTGTTCAATTTGAATCCTGCTACTTGCCCAAACTCTTGAATTGTCTCCAGTGCTTTCACTGCACTGGTTTCTGGTTCTTGAAGGGTCAATACAAGGTCATCTGCAAAGGCTTTCAACTTATATTCTTTCACCCCCACCCCCACTCCTTTAATTTCTTTCTCCTTTCTAATTAAGTTCAGCAAAACCTCCAGGACTATTATAAATAACAATGGGGAAATCGGGCACCGTTGTCTCGTTCCTTTCTCAATCCTAATGTCCTCTGATACCACGTTATTTACTATAAGTTTCGCTTTCTGCTCGGTGTAGATTGCATTTATTCCATTCATAAAGTTTGAGCCAATCTCCATTCTTTCAAAGTTCTCTTTCACGAAACTCCAGGAAATATTGTCAAAGGCTTTTTTGGCATCTATAAACATAAGCATAGCTCTGGTATTAATTTTTGTCTCAAGCCTTTCTAAAATGTCCACAATATTCCGGATATTCCCACTCAATTGTCTCCCTGGCACAAAACCAGCTTGATCTTTGTGAATAATGTCTTTCAAAATTCTTTTAAGTCTTGTTGCCATAATACTGCGAAAATTTTGTAATCCACATTCAATAATGAAATTGGCCTGTAATTTTTCATTTGCGATCTATCCGAATCTGGCTTAGGTATCAGAGTAATGAAGGCCTCTTTCCAAGATTCAGGTGCCTTGTTCCCTTTAAGTATGTCATTACATACTTCCATCAGTGGTTGTATCATCCAGTCTTTTAATGTATAATAGTATTTTGCCATTAGGCCATCTGGTCCTGGGGCCTTGCCTATCTTCATCTGATCTATTGCTTTTTCAACTTCATTTGTAGTAATCATATAGTTGAGTGGGGCTTTTTTTATCCTCTGGGACTTTATGCAAACTGTTTTTGTCCAAAAACTGCTTGACTTTGTTCAAATCTTTATTTTCCTCCTTGTACAGCTGTCTATAATATTTTTGAAAGTTCTTTCTTATTTCCACTGGGTTCTCTGTGTTCTTTCCTTCTACCTCAATGTTTGTGATCGTATTTTGTTTTTGCCTCTTTTTCAATTGCCAGGCCAGAAGCTTTCCACATTTATTTGCTGAATCAAAGGTCCTCTGTTTTAGCAATTTAATTTTCCATTCTATTTCATGATTCAGTAGCTGTGAATAATTAACTTGTAATGCTTTAATCGCCTTCTGGACCTGCAAATTCTTAGGATTACGTCTCAATTCTTTTTCTTTTAGTTGTGACAATATCTTCTCTTTTTTTCCCTCTTGAGCTCTTTTTTGAATAGAGTTTTGTTGTATCAGAAACCCTCTCATTACCGCTTTGCTTGTGTCCCATATGACCCTTCTTTCCACCGTAGTATTTAAATTTATTTCAAAGAAGTCCTTAAGGGTCTTTTGGACCTTCTTACAAATCTCTTCCTTTCTGAGAAGGTAATCGTTCATCCTCCATTTAAAAGAACCCAGTGGTGTTAGTCTTAAATCCAGCTGTACCGCGTTGTGGTCCGAACAGGTTTTGGGATGTATCTCTGTTTTGAGTATCTTAGGGGTCAACTCCCTAGATACCCATATATAATCAGTTCTGCTCCAGGCCTGAACCGCCTCTGAATAAAAAGTTGCTTCTGTATCAGTTGGGTTCTTTATTCTCCAGGAGTCTATCCAATCCATATTCTCAACCATGTCAAAAAATGTCTTTGGTAGTCTTCCTTCATTGGTAAGTTTTGCTCTCTGAGATCTGTCCATTAGTGTGGATACGACTCCATTAAAATCTCCCAAACATATCACATTGTAATCCATATAGTCCAGAAGCGTGTCATGGAGCTTCCTGTAGAAATTTGCTTTCCCATCGTTTGGTGCATAAAGTCCCAGTATCAAAATTTGTTCGCCTTGCACTGATATTTCAATTGCAACAAATCTTCCTTCCTCATCCTTAAACAATAATTTGGGATTATACTTCTCTTTGGCATAGATCACAACTCCTCTCTTCTTCACTCTATCCGATGAAACAAATTCTTGGCCCAATCTTTTATTTTGTAATATTCTTCTGTGCGTCCTGATCACATGTGTTTCCTGCAGACATATTATATCCAACTTCATTTTGTTTAAAATATGGTATATTCGGTGTCTTTTAGTCCTTTCGTTCAGTCCTCGGATGTTCCAGGTTAAAATCTTTAGGGCTATCTTCACAGTCTTATTCTGCTCCTCCTGTTGCTCCTTCCTCTTTATCTTGGTCCTCTTCCACTGCTGAGTCCACTCCTAGTCCAGGGCCTCTTCCCAGCGGTCCAAAAAGATATGCTCCCAGTGGTGGTCCTTGGGCTTCAAAGTCTGCTGCGTTCTTCTCCAAAAATCTTCTTTTATCCTCCACTGATTTGATTTTGATTTTCTTATCCTTGTATCTGAAAGACAAGCCTTGAGGAAACTCCCACCTGAAGTAAATTCCCTTCCTACTCAGGGATCTGGTCAAATCCGTATAATTTCCTCTAAGATCCATAAAGTATTTTGGAATATCCTTGTAGATTATTATTTGTTGTTTCTGGATCTGAAAATTCTTGCCGTAGTGAAGGGTCAGAATTTGGTCTCTTTGTTCCTTAGTTTGAAAGTGTATCATACAGTCATTTGGTTCTTTAGCTTCTTTCTTCTTGCCCTTAGATCCAAATCTGCAAGCCTTCACAATTGTTGATTGCAATACCTCTTTGTCCAGCTCCCAGTAGGATGCAAAGGCCTCTATCAGGAATTCTTTGATGTCTTCTTGTTCTAATTCAGGGACCCCTCTCAAACGTAGGTTAGTTTTCCATTCTTTTAATTGAAGAAGAGAGATTGCCACCTGCGCCGCTTCTTGCTGTCTATGCAAATTTTCTTGCTGCCTATGCAAATCTGGCAGTGCAGTAGTCTCCAATGATGTGACTCTGGAGTCCACCTGTGTCAGATGCTTTTTAGTCTCAACCACTTCTTGCTTTAGAGCCCCAAGATCTTTGATAGATTGTGTGTTCACATCAACTTTTGTATTTAATTCTTTCAAAGATTTACTTATCTCAGTTACTGCCGCCAGTAATTGGTCGCCCACTGACCCGGTCAAAGAATCCTTCCTGTCTTTTCCTTTTGCGCCTCTCTGTTCTCTTGAGTATATATTGGCTCTGGTTGTCAACTCAGTATTGTCAGTGTGGCTCATGCTGACTATTATGTGTTGCTTGCAGCTGTATGTAGCTTGCAGCTGGCAGGACTCAAGGTCAGGCTCAGATAATAAATTGTTTTGACTCTGGTCTTTAAGTTTCTCAGGGACTCAGGAGTAGAGGTTGCCGTTGTTAAATTTTCCTCTAGGGGCAGCAGTTTCAGAGCAGATTTTTAACCAGTAAAGAAGTTTGGAGTTGGTCTATCTCCATTAAATAAATGAGAAAGTCAGTATGTTGCTTAAACGTGTCTATTCCCTTCCCAGTATCCTTTTTAGAGGGATTTGTAGCAGGTTAAATCAGTTCAAAAGTAACCAGCCGGAAACGAAAGTAACAAGTCTTTGTTCTATTGTTGCGTCACAATGTCTTCACCGCTCTGACCCGGAGCCTCAACATTCCAGAGGGCGAGCGAGGTACTTTAAAGTCTTAAAGTCTCAATTACAGGGCAATTATAGTCTATTTCCACCCCCTTTTCTCCCTGCCCGAAAAGGGTGATGTTTTACTGTGAAAGTCTTGGATTTCCATATGAAAGAACAGGCACAAAGTGCCGGCAAAGAAACTTTTCACGGCTGCAGTCTTTTTCCCTTTTACTTTTGTTTTCACCGCAGCGGAAGAGACGGGCTTACCTTTTCAGTCTCTCCACGTTCCGAATTGTGTCAAATTTCACCAAATAGCTTCTCCTACTCACGGTTTCCCTCTGTTTTAGGCTTTTCTCAGGGATAAGTCCGGTGCTCAGGCTGCTGGTTCATGCAGCTTCACTCCGCCGGGAAAGCCGCTGGATCCTCACTGTCTCCCGCCTTCCACCCCGCTCTCTCACGGCAGCCTTTTTATGGGCTACCGGGGAGCAAGGGAGGCTCTGAGACCACCCGCCGGATCTCCATGTCCTCAGGCCACCCTGTCTGAGGCTCTTTTGGGGGTTCGCTGCACAGAAACGACACCCCCTTGCCCAACGAAGCTGGAAAACATTGGAGCGCGAGGTTTTCCCGACCAGTCAGTCCCGGCACCAAACTGGAAGTCCCACATGTACTGCTCTCAAGCCAGGTGTCACCCATCCTGTATTTGTGCCTTTCATTTTTTTTGCCCAAGTCGAGCCGTACACAAGTCGAGGTTCCACTGTATAGCTCTTCCCAAAGAATCCTGGGGTACTGTAGTTAAGGATGCTGAGTGTTATTAAACTATCTATGGCCTCTTAAACTGGGGGGTATTGTTTTGTTTGTCATTATCTTACATATATTTGTGTTTTATTTTGTAGCCCACCCTATGATCCTCGGATGAAGGGCAGTACATACATTGTAAAAATTAAAAATAAATAAATGTATAGTGCAGATAGGCTCTTGGTCTACCCACCCAACAAACAGCAGGAAATCATCTACAGCAGTGGGAATTAGATGTCCACTTAAAACTCATCCAAGGTGATCAAGGTATGTTGATGTATTAAGCTGATTTGTAATCTATTTTGTGCCTATTTTACAAATGTAATTTTATTGTTGATATTATGTTGCTTACCATAATTCTGCTTCTTAATGTTGACTTTATAGAAGTTTTTACAAATTTTTGAAAAGAAATAAAGTTAAAAGACGAAATAACATTGTTCCATTTGGGTATATGGATATAAGAAGGTTTTTAGACTGCAGCTCTCTCTGCCTCCCCCTGCCCCCGGCCGCCGCCCCACATCTTTTATTGCTGCAGCTTCAGATAGGTTGGGAGGGAATTTCTGGAAATAAATCCATTAAATGTGTTCAATAAAAACATTGAGGGCGCTCTGCAGCTCTGTCTTTAGCAACAACAGCAGCTTTTTGCTTAAGAGTAATTTGGTTAGAGGACCTCTCCAGGGGCCTTGGCTGATGCACATCTTGGAAGAAGGGAGGGAAGGGAACTGGAAGGAGATTGGCAAGTTTTACTTGTGTCACCAGACAAAGTTGCTTCTCCTGGGAATCCCAATTACAGTGAAAGCTAGGAGGTGTAAATTTAATTCTTCAAATTCCATTCATCTCTACCAATGAACTCACTGGTGCCTGGGAGAAGAGTCCATACAAGGAAGAGTACAAAACACAAGAGAGGTAAATAATAAACTTTCTCAGCATAGAAAATGTATCTCCTTTCTACTGACCTGCCTCTCTCCAGTTAACAATAACTGGGAATAGTTATGTATTGGATGAATTGGAGAAAAAAATGGTAGCATGGGATGAGAGGGTTGCAAAGGTAAGCAAGATGCAAAAGTGGGATTGATGACATGTAAATCAAAGTTCTCAAGCTGTGTTCAGGCGCCAAGTTCATCACTGAATTATTAGGTGTAAGTTAGACTGTGTCACAGGATGCACCCGTGGCACTTCTGCACAGCAACGTCTGAGATCCATTTGGCAGCCAGTGGAAATTAGCATAGCTTTGAGCATAGTATTAATAATAACCCAAGAATCTGTCTATTTCTGGTTTATATCACTTCTACCCTACTTATCTGGGAGGAAGCCAGATCTTGTTGGACTCCAGGTCTCATGAAGCCCAGCCAGTAAGGCCAAACGTCAGTGGTGATTGAAATTGGAGTCGAACAACATCACAGGTGGGTTCAGGCTCCCCATTCCTTGTCTACAATGACTGGCAGCAGCTCGCCAGATTTCAGGCAGGAGTGTTCCCCAGTCATATCTGGAGATACCAATAATTTAACCCGGTACCTGCTTTATGCAAAGTATGTGTTCTGCTACTGAGTTCCCTCCCAGCTAACCTGCCACAATTCTCATATTCTTCTTTCCCTCCATTTCTGCCCTAGCCGTACAAGTGTCACGTTAACAAAACCAGCTAGTAACATCAAAGCATCAGCTGTCCTTGGTTCTCATTTTGTCCTTGGTTCTCATTTTGTGAAGGTTAACCATAATGACAAGAAACTTAATTAGACTTTCAAATGAACAATTAGATTCTGAAACACAAGACTACCGTCCATGAGAGGGGGGTGGGATGCCCACAAACTCAATGGATTGCCATGAGACTGCTTAATCCAACACATTCAATGGCAGCTTTCCCCCTTCAAGATTAAAATTCCAAGCAACAAGAGGGTTAATATGTTTCACAATGAATTTTGATTGATCAAACATGATTAGTGGCTTATGAATATGGATGAGGTTGTGGAAAAACAAAAGGAAGTTCAGATTGCTCCCCTCCAACTTTAAAAATTAATTTAAATCCAAGGAGCAGGAGCTGCTTCTGGCATTATGGTAAGAAGATGCAGAGATGGATGCAGTTGGTTATGTGAGCAAAGAGAAGGGCAGAGGACTAGAGAAGCTAAGGCTATGTCATTGGGAGGTCTTGCCTAGAAACTTCCTCAGCTTTGACTTACATGAACCTTACAATTCTTAAATGTCATTAGGGATGGATGCATCTGTCAATTTCAGTTTCTACCTCCACAGGCAGTCAGAGGCAGTAGTGCTTCTGAACTAGAAGGTGTTTATTTCCCAACAGAGGAGAAAACAGACATGGAACCAACTCTTTGGCAGGAAAACTATCATTCTGCTGTGAAAATTGTTGGTCATGGGATATCTATTTAATAGAATTGAAAGATATGGCCATCTGATTTGGAAGAGTGAGTAGAAAGGCAGCAGATCCCTGATTCTTTTAGTAGTACTTGAGTAGTACTCTCCTGAACCTCAGTGATACATGAAAGTAGCTCTCTCTAGTGGCCATGAAAGTAAGCCCTCCTTCATGTGTCCTCAGGGGCCAGATAGATAGACTGGAGGGCTACACTTGGCCTCCGAGCTGAGGCTTTTCACCCTTGAATTAGCTCAAGGGTGGGAAATTTGTGGCGTTCCAAATGTTGTTGGGTTACATCTCCTATGGTTCCCAGCCATTGTAGCCAATGACAAGGAATGGTGGAAGTTGTAGTGCAGCAACTTATGGAAGTCTGGAGGTTTAGAACACATACCTTGATTGCATAAGATCCTAGTTTCAGAGTCCAATATCTCAAAGAATCTCAGGTAGAGGTCCTGCTGTAAGGTACCTGCTGGTCTTTCAAATAGTCAGGAATGGTTTCAAAGCTGGACCCACGGCTGTAACTCAGCACAAAGCAGCTCTTTATAACCTGTGTATAATCCTCTCTGCTGTGTTCACAAACATTAGAAACAGATTTAATTTCACAAGAAAATATCACTTCTAATCTTGTTGAGTTAGTCATATTTTCCCTGCACTCGTCTCTCAGTGCTTTAGGTTCTGAACGCTTGGAAAGTCTTAATAGATCAATGACATTTGTAACGTGTTAATATTACAAAATGGCATTGGGACTCTGTTTGTTGAAATGAATACTGATATGTTGGGGAATGTTTTATTATATTGCTGACTTTTATTATCAATTTGATCATCTCCCTTTTTGCCCCCTTTTCAAATAGGAGAAAGAAGGAAAGAAACCTCTGTCACTTTAGTGAGTTGCAGAAAAACAACCTTGAGGTTATTTCATCAATAAAACCACACAGTGTTTTTTAAGTAAAGGAAGATTAGCAGCAGATGGGATGTGCTCTGGAGGCATCCACAAACCCTTCAGATTTATGAAGTCTGCTATCATTTTGGGATCTGATTATATGGAATAAAACCAGGTTTGTTTTTGTTTCACAGATTACCTGGGGACATTGGAGCAGCTTAAAGTAGACGCGGGTGGCGCTGTGGGTCAGAAGGTCGGCGGTTCGAATCCCCGCAACGGGGTGAGCTCCCGTTGCTCGGTCCCTGCTCCTGCCCACCTAGCAGTTCGAAAGCACGTAAAAGTGCAAGTAGATAAATAGGAACTGCTCTGGCGGGAAGGTAAACAACGTTTCCGTGCGCTGCTCTGGTTCGCCAGAAGTGGCTTTGTCATGCTGGCCACATGACCCGGAAGCTGTACGCCAGCTCCCTCGGCCAGTAACACGAGATGAGCGCCGCAACCCCAGAGTCGGACACGACTGGACCTAATGGTCAGGGTTCCCTTTACCTTTAAAATAGCTTTGGACATGATGAAGTTGCAAAATGAATGAAAAGCATTTCATATTCCTTCTTATCTCAGGATGGACTCAAGCTCTGCTGGCTTCAGACCACCATCCTCATGTTCTGTGGGCCTGAAACCATTAGCTTTGGGAGCTTGATCGAGTTCTCTAGCTGGTGGTGCCAGCAGCAGGAGAAGTGTTTAGCTTCTCCTTCGCCAGCTCTGAGTTTGAGGCCAGGCCTTTGAAACCATGTGAGATGGCATTTCCAGTGGTGTTACCCCAGGTGTGGAATGCTCTTCCCAGAAAAGTTCACTTGGTGTGTTCTCCCTATGCTCTTTTTTGGCACCTGGTGAATATTCTTTCACTAACCCTCACCTTCTACAGGATTGATTTTATTCTCTGCTGTTGGAGTTTTTATACTGCATTAGAGTTTTGATTTATTTTACAGACCTATAAACAGTATGAAACCAGTGAAGCAGTGTTGTTGTTGTTCAGTTGTTCAGTCGTGTCTGACTCTTCGTGACCCCATGGACCAGAGCACGCCAGGCACACCTATCCTTCACTGCCTCTCACAGTTTGGCCAAACTCATGTTAGTAGCTTCGAGAACACTGTCCAACCATCTCATCCTCTGTCGTCCCCTTCTCCTTGTGCCCTCAATCTTTCCCAACATCAGGGTCTTTTCTAGGGAGTCTTCTCTTCTCATGAGGTGGCCAAAGTACTGGAGCCTCAACTTCAGGATCTGTCCTTCTAGTGAGCACTCAGGGCTGATTCCTTTAAGAATGGATAGGTTTGATCTTCTTGCAGTCCATGGGACTCTCAAGAGTCTCCTCCAGCACCATAATTCAAAAGCATCAATTCTTCGGCAATCAGCCTTCTTGATGGTCCAGCTCTCACTTCCATACATCACTACTGGGAAAACCATAGCTTTAACTATACGGACCTTTGTTGGCAAGGTGATGTGAAGCAGTGTACAAGAAGATAAAATGAGACAAAGGAAAAGAAAATATTTTAAAGAAAGTACAAACTCATTGTAGTTTATAATAGCATTTTAGAGGTTATATCCGATGTAGTGCTAACATAGCAGTGTACTTGCTCTTCTGGAGAAATGCTTTGCACCAGTGGAATGTTGCTGCACAAGAAAATGCAGAAGCTATTTGCAAATTCGTTGTGCAATAGATTGCAAATCTGAGAGATACTGAGTTTCAGCTGGCACAGCTGTTGGATTTATTAAAACTAACCTGCCCACTAGCAGCAGAATCATTGCACTAGTGGAATGAGGACTTTGGATACCACCTTTTTTATTGTCGTTGCCAACCAAACCTGGTTAAGAAAGAAGCTGTGATAAAATCTTGTTCAACCAAGATTTGTTCCACCTGAGGATTGGAAGAGTAACATTTCACTGTTTTTAAAACTTTGAAAATTTGTGCTAAAATTTCCATTTCCACCTGAAATGTATCATGTTAATGTCTGTGTGTACTGTATGTTGATACATATTAACTCAAGTTTGTTATTCAGGCTTTTCATTCTTTACAAATTTGACAATATTTTGACTGTTTCATCCTGAGTGAATTGCACACTGAAGGCTCAGTATGTTTTACTTCCAAGAAAGCTATTGGTGTGCAACCTGAAGTAGCTGGAGTGTGTGTGTGTGTGTGTGTGTGTGTGTGTGTGTGTGTGTTAAATGTAGTGGCTAAAGAGATGACTAATTCAATGTAGGGAGTGTGAAAAGTAAAAAAAAAAAATTCAAAATGTTAACATTTTAAACTTGGCAACTGGGGTGGGGGCTGGGAGTGGGAGTGAAATCCCAATTCCAAAATGCTATTGATGTTTCTGAACAATTTCATGTCTTCCAAAATGTCAAAATGCAACCTTTGAACATCTTTCTGTGTGCTTACTAGTAGAGAGGGCTGAAAATATAATTAAGCCTCGTGCCTTGTCACTGCCTCACTTCTCTGCTTCTCTAATGTCTACTTGCTCTGCTTCTCTTTCTCTTTTCCTTCCCAATGAGTTACTAAAACTAATACATCTCATTCAGCAATTTCAATTTAGTTTTGCCACCTAGTAGGCTCTTTGATGTCACAATAGGTTTGTCACTTTTGCAAGGTGAGTTATTTAGAAGCTGATATTTAATTAGTTGTTCTATGATGGCATTGACTATGACATCATAAAAGAGGAATGGGCGGAAGGTAGGTAGTGACTCACCAATAGGTCACCAGCATATTTTCTGATGGACCACCAAGTGCTGGGATTTGTGTAGAGGATGCTGTACTAGGTTAGAATTCAGACATTTATTAGTCATGAAACAAAAGTGTATATCTAGGATTCGCTTGAGTGTAGATCAGTTATGTCAGAAGTTAAGATACCCTGTCAGAAGAAAGATACCTCTTTCTTTGTAAAAGTTGTCTGTGCCATGGAATTCTAGCCAAATGTACACAGAGCAAATGGACGCATCAGTGAGTGACACAGGGAGACTTGCAACACTTGAGCTGCTTCACCTGACTTTGAAGATTAAGAAGGCAGCTGTTTCAGATGTCAAGAAGATGGAGCAGAATTGTTTTCTTTGGCTGTAACTGTAAGAGCTGTCTAACAGTGGAGCAGACTGCCAGAGGAGGTGGTGGACCATTCTTATTTGGAAATATTTAAATGGGACAGAATGCCCACCTGTCATGGATAGCATAGTTATAGAACCTGCATTAAGAAATACTTTGAACTAGATGACCTTCAACTTCAACTTCAACTGAGAACATAAGAACCCTGCCAGAGGATCAGATCAAAGGCTCATCTAGTCCAGCTCCCTGTTATCACAGTGGCCAACCAAATGCCCATTGGAAGACCACAAGTAGAACGGTAGTGTAACAGTGCTCTCCCCACATCTGACTTCCAGCAACCAGTACTCAGAGGCACACAGCCTCTGACAGTGGAGGTAAAACATAGCTATCATGATGAGCAGCCGTTGAATTGACAGCTTTATCCTCCATGAATTTTTCTAACCCTCTTTTAAAGCCATTCAAGTTGGTGACCATCACTGCCTCTTAGGGGAGAGAAGTACTTTCTGTGGGAAGTGCTTTTTGGGCTGTCCTGAACCCTCCAACATCCAGCTCCTATGATTCTGTTGTTTGTTTGTTTGTTTGTGGGGTAGGGAAATCTTTAATTGAAATTTCAAAATCAATGGACAATATTTTGCTAAATCAAAATATATTGGTGATATATTGATGGCCAGACTTGTTCAAATGCCATACTGCTGGTGCTGACCAATGGGCAGCCCCCAAACTCCTTTTGATAAAAAGGGAACAGAATTCAGTGGGTGCCCATATGGTAGAAAGGGTTGTGCTGTGATCCTTCTGCTCCTCAGAGTTCAAAAAGAAGTGAAGGTTCAGGGTTGGATTGATGCCTCACAGTGGTGGTCTCAAGTAGCATTTCACAGGCTGGAGCACCATCATGGCATCAATGCAATTCATGTTTCCACTGAGATAAGAATCCTGCCTACTCTCTACTTCACAGCACATCATAGGAGTAGGATATCATCTATATTTTACATAGAATCTGTTTACATGTCCTACTGTTCAGGATCTGCAACAGATCAAGGGAGCAACAGATAAAGCAGGGAATGGTTTTTCAGTGAGGCAAAGCATGGGGGGGCTATAGTTTTTGTAGAGTGTCGTGCAGAAACAAACCACAAATGGCACTGAGATCACTAGGGATTCTTGAGGAACCTATTATGAATTCCAGTGTGAAGTGATTTTATTATTGCCTCATAAGATCCATCTAGTCTAGCACTCTGTTCTCACAGTGGCCAACCAGTTGCCTATGGGAAGCACAAACACCTCTTAGACTAATGTGCAGATTGGAGCATAATTATCCTTCATGTCTCCCTTCTCCCACTGTTGTTGTTATTCCAGCCTGATGGGATGGAGCTGCAGTCTCAAGGTTGACTCCTTCTTCCCCTAGCTAGGCGCCATCCCATAATAAGCAGTTCCAATATCCACAAGTTCCAGAGATTTGCCATTTCTTCCTCCTTCTGGGAAGGGAGGGCCATTCCTCTTCAATCATCCAGAGAGCCCTTACACTACTTCTCAAATTACAAAATTCTTTTCGCCTTTACCATAGCATTTTATTTTTTGGCCAATGCCCTTCTTTAAAATAGGTTATATCTCAACATCTCCATAGTCCCTTCCTTCCTTCCTTCCTGTTATTATTAGGGAGATAAGTTCTAGCTTCCCAGCATCATCCTTCAAGACAACCAAGCTCTCTGCCCCCTCATTTCAAACTGCACATAGCTTTGCATTTTCTTTAAATCTCAATATTGCACCGTATATCAAACCATCCTCACTTGTATATCTTTAAATCCAAGTTTGCAGAGGGTTACCAAATCATAAATGTAGGAACTTCCATAGTATAAAATATAGCAGAGAGCCCCCTTCTCCTCCATCCACCTCCAACACAGAATAGAGTCTTCTCTTTATTTCAAACCTCAGTTCTACCCTGTTTCCCCTATTTTAAGACGTAGTCATAAAATAAGCCATAGCAGGATTTTTTCGCATTTGCGAAATATAAGCCGTACCCTGAAAATAAGCCATAGTGATAGGCACAGTTCTGGAGGGCGCCAAGGAAAAGGTGGTGCTGGGCTTACGTAATAAAAATAAAACATCCCCTCAAAATAAGCCATAGTGCGTTTTCTTGAGGGAAAAAATATATAAGACGGTGTCTTAAAATAGGGGAAACACGATATGAAGCTAGCACCTCCATCCACCCACAGCACAGGAGAAAGTCAAGGGTCCTCCTATCCCTCCTGCGAGGTTTTAGGGCAGGCTTCCTCAACCTTGGCCCTCCAGATGTTTTGAGACTACAATTCCCATCATCCCTGACCACTGGTCCTGCTAGCTAGGGATCATGGGAGCTGCAGGCCAAAAACATCTGGGGGGCCGAGGTTGAGGAAGCCTGTTTTAGGGAATGATTTAACCCATGGGCCAGATGTGGCCCACAAAGACTGTTTTACTGGCCCACGAGCCGCCTCTAAACCGAGCCTCCTGCTCGGTGAGTAACCTGCGCGCTGTGCTAAAGCAGCACAGCGCGGTGCAGAGACTCGTTGAGCGGCGCCGGAAATTGCGTCTGTACACAAGCAGATACTGGAAATTGCGTCTGTGCATGCCAAGACACCGAAAATCGCTTCTGCACAGGCGCAATTTTGGGCATCTGGGCATGCGCAGAAGTGATTTTCGGCGTCGCGCTGCGCCAGTCCGGCCCATGGACGATCTCCATGGGAGTGATCCAGCCCATGGCGGGTAAACCTTGCCGACCCCTGATTTAACCCCTTCCATTCCCCTTTCCTCCACCTGTGCCTCTCTCCAATGTTGAGAGAGCCTCTGCCATGGTGCGGGACCGGAACCAGAAACCAGGGTGGTGCATATGTAGAACCAACTCTTTCTGTCTTCTCACTGCAACCTGTGCTTAAATAAACACTCCATGACTGAGACCATCCTTTCTTATTCCATTCCATGGGCTGGAAGCTGAAATTGCATTTTTCTTCAACGGGGATATTTGAGAAAATTGGAAAGTGCTGCAGGGCCACTCGGCTATATTATTTGTGTTCTTTTAAAATTGATTAAAATTAATGGAAACAAACAGACAGAAAAATCATTAAAACCAAACCATTGTTTGTTATTGTTTTGGGAAAGCAGAGTGGGGGACAGGATGTTAGGCTCTGCATAAGCTCCAGTAGATTGATGGCTTTCGTCTGTGTTCTCCCCCTTCTCTTTCTTTAAGCAATTAGCTATTTTGTTAATTGTTTCTGTTCCTATTTAAAATATACCAGGCCTGCCTCACAGCAGGGGTAAGTATTATTCTCTGGGAAAAAGGGAAGCAGGAGGTTTCAGCAAAAACACATTTAACATTTGCAAGAGAATAATCAGAGGGTATATGGAATGTTTCATTTATAAAAAGCACCTAGCAGTCATTTCATTGCATGACTCAGGGCTTGTTCTGACGAACATTTAAAAGAGAAGTAATTAACCCTTTGCATGGAACTGCCTCTGCATCTATAATCAGGGCAATGAGGCTTTCCAAACTTGGTAGCAATTTTTCAAAGTTCTCCATAAGCTTACACGTGCATAGGAAACTGTCTTCTACCAAATCAGAATATTGTTCAACCTAGTCCAGAAATGAGGGACCTCAGCCTGAGAGCCAATGTGTCCTTCCAGGCCTCTCTATCTGCCCCTCCTACTCTCTCCAGGCCACACACCTGAACAGTTACACTCCACACACTCATTGAGTGTTTCTGCCTGGATGGAATGTGTCATTAAACTTGAAAGTTGTTTCCTGGTTGCCTGGATGAATAATTGAGGAGGAGGAGGAGGATTTCATTATTTGTACTCTGCCCATCTGACTGGGTTGCCCCAACCATTTTGGGTGGTTGGAATTGTCCTGGTTCCCATAACAAAAATAGAGAAGGGTGTTTGAGTGTGTGTGGTAACTAGCCTACTGTGCAAAGGCAAATTTGGCATTTGTTACTCTGCCCGCTTTTGCCTCTGCCCGCACCCACCAGTGGTGTGTGGCCTCCCATATGGTTATGCAGAATGTAATCCAGTTCATTCAGCCCTGATTTAGTCCATCATTTCAATACCAGCCTGCCTTTGATTTAACACCGGGGGGGAGGGGGGCTCTTCTTCATGTCCATTCTTAGAGGAAGTGCATTATGTGAAGATGTAGGGCATTCTCTGTTGAGGCACACTATCTGTGAAATATCCTGCCCTCTGGGGACCAAAGGCTCCCCAAGCTTTACCTAGACTGTGCTCATTCCCTCTAGTCCCATATTTGGCCCTTATAACTCTCCTCAGGCCACACTCCCTCTGCCCAGGCAACACCCCTTCTCAGCCCTACTTCACACCCTCCTTTGGTGTGCCTTTTTTCCTGGCTGGAATATGTCCTTGGACTCTGGCAATGCCTCTTGCTTGTCTGGATGGTGGGTAGAGGCATGTGAGCATGCGCGCGCAACTAACTCACTATGCAGAGATAAAATTTGCATTTGTTGCTCAACCCACCTTTGTCTCTGGCCCCACCCACGACAGGCATGTGGCCCCTCAGAAGGATGCCCAAAAGGAAATATGGTACTAAAGCTGAAACAAGTTCACCCCACCTCTCGTCCTGAGACCATCCCATCCAATTTCAACTTCAGGAGTTGGCAGGCTCTAATATCTGGAACCAGAATGTCCTCTTGATTTTCCTACCTGGAGACGGAAAGGCATACACAAGAGCAACCATCATTGAGTTCTCCTCACTGATAATCAGCACTAGTTGCTGGCTAGAAGGCAGCCAGGGAACAGGGCCTGTGGAGAACCCGCCTGTTAAACTACTCTCTTTGCACCAGCATGTGGAGAGTGGGGAGGGCAATTACATTGGAAATGTTTGCTCTCTGTATCCTATGGTTTATTCCTTTATGCCTTCTGGTGCATGCAGATGCTCCTGCCAATGTGCAGAATATAGAAAACCAAATGACTGTCTCTCAGTTATTTAAACTGCCCCCCTGGAGGTCAATGGAGGACCAGGAACTTTGGGAAATTGCTGACTCCTCCATGAGTCAGCTGGGTCAGCATGAGTCAGACCAAGGATCTTCCAACATCTCATGATCATTAGCCATCTGGTCCTCCTTTACAAGCATTGATGTGGGGACGGGAGGGCTGAAATGCCAGCCTAGAGATGTTTTTCATTTCTTTCTGCTTCTCTCTCTCTCTCTCTCTTTAAAAAATGTATTTTATTGGTTTTGAACAGTAACATAAACATAAGATAAAAACAAATACAACACACGGAATTAGGAAATTCTCTGGCCATATCTACCCAGACAAACTGGGTTAAAAATTAATTCACTTGCACTTGGGGGATCTTGAAAGCTGTAAAGTTGTGAGGGACTGCTAAGAATAAGAACAGAAGGCAGTGGTGGGGAACCTGTGGTCCTCCAGATATTGTTGGACCAGCCAGCATGGGTAATGGACCAGGATGATGGGAACTGGGAATCCAGCAACATTTGGAAGGTGACAGGAACATAGTAAGCTGGTTTGTACTGAGTCAAGCCGTTCATACATCTAGCTCAGTATTGTCTACATGAACTTACAGTGGCTCTATAGGGTTTCAGGCAGGGAAACTTTCCCAGCCCTACCTGGAGATGCCAGAGATTAAACCTGGAACCTTCTGCCCAAAAAGAACATGTTCTATGGCAGCTACAGCCCTTCCTTATCCTTGGCAAAAAGGGGAACCCTGCTAGATCAATTCAAGTGTCCACCTATTCCATCATCCTATTTCATACAGCAGTCAACCAGATGCCTTTGTATGACAAGCACACAACACTATCAAACCTATAGTTACATAAATCCAACTAACAATAACACTCACAACACCCATACATCATATAAACACACCTCTTTTCACATTATCAAATTAAGTAGAAGCAATTAAAGAACAACATTTTGAACAGGGAATACAAATAGATCAGTTCTTATATACGTAATGTATATAAGTAATGTCCAAATAGAAGCTTTTTGGTGTTCCACATATGTCTTTATAAATACAAGTCTCAGACGCGACAACTTTAAGAAGCAGTACTTGCAGAAAATGAACTTTTCTTTGTAATGTTCCACATATGCCTTTGCAAAGTATGCATACAACAACTATATTTTGTAAAGGCATATGTTAAGATCTTTCGTATCTATCGTCTGATACCTGCATACAACAACTGCATACAACTATATTTTGCACATCTATTTGGACATTACATATATAAAAACTGACCTATTTGTATTTCCTGTTCAAAATGTTGTTCTTTAATTGCTTCTACTTAATTTGATACTGGGACGTGGGTGGTGCTGTGGGTTAAACCACAGAGCCTAGGGCTTGCTGATCAGAAGGTCGGCAGTTCGAATCCCCGCGATGGGGTGAGCTCCCATTGTTCGGTGCCAGCTCCTGCCAACCTAGCAGTTCAAAAGCATGTCAAAGTGCAAGTAGATAAATAGGAACCGCTCTGGTGGGAAGGTAAACGGCATTTCCGTGCGCTGCTCTGGTTCGCCAGAAGCGGCTTAGTCATGCTGGCCACATGACCTGGAAGCTGTACGCCGGCTCCCTCGGCCAATAAAGCGAGATGAGCGCCACAACTGGACCTAATGGTCAGGGGTCCCTTTACCTTTTACCTTTTACTTAATTTGATAATGTGAAAAGAGGTATGTTTATATGATGTAGAAATATAAATAGGGAGCACAAGGTGAGCTGAGCTTGTAGGTTTTGTGGGTTTGTCTTTTTGGGGCTGTGTGTGATTAAGTTTGTGTGCTTATTTGTTTCCTTATTTGTTTTTTGGCCAAACTGCGAGAGGCAGTGAAGGAAAGGCGTGCCTGGCGTGCTCTGGTCCATGGGGTCACGAAGAGTCGGACACGACTGAACGACTGAACAACAACAACAACAACAACAATTCTTTCCTAGGGCTTGTGCTTGTTTTCTAGGGCTTCTGCCTCTTGGATTTGTGTGACTGTCCAGGCTTGTGTGTGTGTGTGTGTGTTTTCTGGCCGTGTGCTTTCCCTGAGCACATGGTCTGAGCGGGTGGGGCTTCTGGTGAGTCAGGTGAGTCAGGTGACTAGCTGTGGGCGGAGCTAATCAGTGCCTGGAGGGCAGCGGCGTGCGCAGTTTGACCCATCTTTTAGATAGAGGGGAGCTAGCCTCAAACATTTATTGGGGGAGATCTTGGCTTCTAGGCTTCTTCTTTTTGTCCTGACTTCAAGCTTCAGGATGGAGGGTGAGGGAACAACTGTAGTCTCCTGCAATTCCTGCACAATGTTTGTCTTCTTGCCAAAGGTTGTAGGCAGCTACACCTGCAGCAACTGCAAATTGGTTGCCCAACTAGAAGACAAGGTCCAGCAACTTCAGGCCCGTGTATCTACGCTCCAGAAAATTAAAGAGCTGGAGCTTTTCTTGGATGCAGCAGATCACACTGTCTGCACCAAGCAGGAGACAGGGCACATCCCTGAGGAGGAGATCAGTTCCCCAACACGGGAGTCAGATGTATGGAGGAACGTGACTCACAGAAGTAGAATGCCCAGGGATCGCTCTGAGTGTTTAGAGCTACACAATTGATTTGAAGTGCTCTCCTTTAACATGGAAGATGAAGAACAGACTCCATTTGAAGATCTCTCCCTCATCACAGTTGATAAGGTATATAAAGACGAGCAGCAAAGTCAGTCCTCCGGGAATGTGCAGGTGACCTTGGAAGGGACAGCACATGTAAGAATCCCGACCAAGCCTATGAGGAGGCGTGTAGTGGTGATAGGGGATTCCCTACTGAGGGGTACAGAAGCAGTGATCTGTGGGCCTGACAAGATGTCTCGAGAGGTGTGCTGTCTCCCTGGGGCCAAGATCCAAGATGTAACAGAACGGCTGCAAGGAATCATAAAACCCACTGACAAATACCCCTTCCTTTTGGTCCATGTGGGAACCAGTGACACTGCAAGCCATAGCCTCCAGAAGATCAAACGTGATTATGAGGCTCTGGGCAGGAAGTTGAAGAAATTAAATGCACAAATTGTCATCTCATCTGTCCTCCCAGTTGAACGACGTGGCCCAGGGAGAGAGGGAAAAATAAGGGAAGTGAACAACTGGCTTCGCAAATGGTGCCAGCAGGAACGGTTTGGATTCTTAGATCACGGTCTGCAGTTTCTTGAAGATGGACTTCTGGCAAGTGATGGGCTGCACCTCACAAGGGTGGGGAGGAATGTTTTTGCCAAGAATCTCAAAAACCTCATCAGGAGGGCTTTAAAAAGACTTATGTGGGGGAGGGAGACAGTGGTCCTGAAGGTAGGAGTCTATCAAATGTTGAAGATGATCATCCAAATGTCAAGGACCAAATGGAGCAAACAGCACGCAGACCTAGTGGGAGGAAAAAATCCTTAAATAAGAGACTAGGGGGAATGATCAATGGTCTTCAATGTCTGTATACATATGCACAGAGCATGGGAAATAAACAAGATGAACTTGAGCTCTTGGTACAGCAAACTAAATACGACATAATAGGCATCACTGAAACCTGGTGGGATGAGTCTCATGATTGGAATGTAGTAATAGAGGGATACAATCTATTTCAGAGAAATAGACCAAACAGGAAAGGAGGAGGAGTGGTGTTATATATCTGGGATGTGTATACCTGTGAAGAGATCCATGATTTAAAACTTCAAAGCCGAATTGAGAGTATCTGGGTCAAAATTAAGGGAGAGAAAAATAACAGTGATCTCATTGTGGGAGTTTACTATAGATCCCCAAGCCAAACTGAGGACATAGATGATGTCTTCCTGGAACAGATGACCAAGCATTCAAAAGGAAATGAGATAGTACTAATGGGGGATTTCAACTATCCTGATATTTGTTGGATGTCAAACTCAGCCAAGAGCATAAGGTCGAACAGATTCCTCACTGGCCTTGCAGACAATTTCATTGTCCAGAAAGTGGGAGAAGCAACAAGAGAACCAGCCATTTTAGATCTGGTCCTAACCAATAGTGATGACCTGGTTAGTGGGGTAGAAGTGGCAGGATCATTAGGTGGGAGTGATCATGCTCTTCTGGAGTTTATTATACATCAGAAAGGAGCAGCCAAGCATACTAAGACATGGTCAGTAATACTAAAAGGGAAGGGAGTTCATGATGGATGGGAGTTTGTTAAAAGGGAGATATTAAAAGCACAACTTCAAGCAGTAATAATGAGATGAAAACATGGAAGGTGCCTGAAGAAGCCAGGGTGGCTATCTAAAGAACTTTTAACTGAGTTAAGATTTAAAAGGGATATGTACAAAAAATGGAAAAAGGGGGAAACCACCAGAGAGGAATTCAAACAAATAGCCAGCACATGTAGAGACAAAGTCAGAAAAGCTAAAGCACAGAATGAACTCAGTCTTGCTAGAGAGGTTAAAAGCAATAAAAAGGGCTTTTATGGGTATGTCCGTAGCAAAAGGAAGAACAAGAAAACAGTGGGGTCACTTAGAGGAGAAGAAGGTGAAATGCGAACAGGGGACACAGAAAGGGCAGAACTCCTCAATACCTTCTTTGCCTCAGTCTTCTCCAAAAAAGAAAACAATGTCCGACCTGAAGAATATGGAGCAGATGATTCAGCAGGGGAAACACAGCCCAGAATAAGTAAGGAGGTAGTACAATAACACTTGGCTAGTTTAGATGTATTCAAGTCTCCAGGGCCAGATGAACTCCATCCCAGAATATTAAAAGAACTGGCAGAGGTGATTTCAGAACCACTGGCAGTAATCTTTGAGAATTCCTGGAAAACAGGCGAAGTCCCAGCAGACTGGAGGAGGGCAAATGTTTTCCCTATTTTCAAAAAGGGGAAAAGAGAAGACCCAAACAATTACAACCCAGTCAGCCTGACATCAATACCAGGAAAGATTCTAGAGCAGATCATTAAGCAAACGGTCTGTGAGCACCTAGAAAGGAATGCTGTGATCACTAAAAGTCAGCATGGGTTTCTGAAAAATAAGTCATGTCAGACTAATCTGATCTCATTTTTTGACAGAATTACAAGCCTGGTAGACGATGGGAACGCTGTGGATGTAGCCAGTCTTGATTTCAGCAAGGCCTTTGACAAGGTGCCGCATGATATTCTTGTAAAGAAGCTGGTAAAATGCGGGCTAGACAATGCTACCATTCAGTGGATTTGTAACTGGCTGGCTGACTGAACCCAAAGGTTGCTCATCAATGGCTCCTCTTCATCCTGGAGAGAAGTGACTAGTGGGGTGTCACAGGGTTCTGTCTTGGGCCCAGTCTTATTCAACATCTTTATCAATGACTTGGATGATGGGCTTGAGGGCATCCTGATCAAGTTTGCAGATGACACAAAATTGGGAGGGGTGGCTAATACCCCAGAGGACAGGATCACACTTCAAAATGACCTTAACAGATTAGAGAATTTGGCCAAAGCAAACAAGATGAATTTTAACAGGGAGAAATGTAAAGTACTACACTTGGGCAAAAAAAAATGAAAGGCACAAATACAGGATGGGTGACACCTGGCTTGAGAGCAGTACATGTGAAAAGGATCTAGGAGTCTTGGTAGACCATAAACTTGGCATGAGTGAACAGGGTGATGCAGCAGCTAAAAAAGCCAATGCAATTCTGGGCTGCATCAATAGGAGTATAGCATCTAGATCAAGGGAAGTAATAGTACCATCGTATTCCGCTCTGGTCAGACCTCACCTGGAATACTGTCTCCAGTTCTGGGCACCACAGTTCAAGAAGGATACTGACAAACTGGAACGTGTCCAGAGGAGGGCAACCAAAATGGTCAAAGGCCTGGAAATGATGCCTTATGAGGAATGGCTTAGGGAGCTGGGTATATTTAGCCTGGAGAAGAGAAGGTTAAGGGGTGATATGATAGCCATGTTCAAATATATAAAAGGATGTCATATAGAGGAGGGAGAAAGGTTGTTTTCTGCTGCTCCAGAGAAGCAGACATGGAGCAATGGATTCAAACTACAAGAAAGAAGATTCCACCTACACATTAGGAAGAACTTCCTGACAGTAAGAGCTGTTCGACAGTGGAATTTGCTGCCAAGGAGTGTGGTGGAGTCTCCTTCTTTGGAGGTCTTTAAGCAGAGGCTTGACAGCCACCTGTCAGGAATGCTTTGATGGTGTTTCCTGCTTGGCAGGGGGTTGGACTGGATGGCCCTTGTGGTCTCTTCCAACTCTATGATTCTATGATTCTATTTCATATAGTCAAACACAGCCAGTTATGTTGTGGATGTATGACAAGCAGGCAATAGACCTTCCCTGCTGTTGCCACAGCCCAACAGCTGCGGTTCAGTCTCATATTAAAAGCTCTGAATTTGGAGGCTTAAGTCCAGTGAAGCTCAGGTCTCCAGGCCAAGTGCAGCTTTCCAACCTATATGCTCACTAGGCTATACCCCAGATACACCCATCACTGGCCCTGCTTCATACCCTCCTTGAGATGTGTTTTTTTAATTGCCTGAACTCTGCTAATGCCTCTTGCTTGCCTGGATCAGAGAGAAAGAGAGAGAGAGAGAGAGAGAGAGAGAGAGAGAGAGATGTGTGTGTGTGTAGAAACTAAAATAGTACAAAGATGTTTTTTAATGCATTCTTTTGCACACTTTTGCCTCTTACTTACTTACACACACACACACACACACACACACACAGAGAGAGAGAGAGAGAGACAGACAGACAGACAGACAGACACCAGGATGTTGCCTAGATGGGAGTGGAGTACTCAGGCTCCAAGCATTCAGTGAGAAGAAAGGAGTTATGCAGGTGCAGCAGGAGCAGCAGCAGGGCAGGGGGGGGCACTCCAACTGCCTCATGATGCAGAGAAGCAATGGTCAAGGCTTGCTCCTCTGAGGGAGCCTGTGCAGCACTGGCCAGGCTGACACCGGTGCACATGCTCGGGGACCAGATGATGAAGGTGGCTGTGACTGGGTGCAGCCATGGTTCTGCAAAACATGGGGATCTGTGCTGCATGGCAGTGCCCATCATGTGATTTCCCATTTCTTATACAGTGGCACCTCGGTTTAATAACAGTCCAGTTTAAGAACTATTTGGTTTACAAACTCCGCAAAAACGGAAATAGTGTCTTGGTTTGAGAACTTTACCTCGGTCTAAGAACAGAATCCAAATGGTGGAAGGGCACCGGTGGCGGGAGGCCTCATTAGGGAAAGCGTGCCTCGGTTTAAGAACAGTTTTGGTTTAAGAACGGACTTCCAGAATGGATTAAGTTCGTAAACCAAGGTACCACTGTACAACCCTTCTCAAATCTTCACCTCGGCTCGGCTCAAATCTCAGCTCATCCTTATGCAGCCACATCAGTTTCCTTAGATGCCTCCCACCTTTATTTCTTGTTGGAATTGCCTGCGTTTGGGCCCTCAATGTTTTTTTAAAAAATCCTATCTATCTTGGACTCCCTTCTCTTTGAGCATTTCTGACCATGGGATCTCACCCAGTAGCTTCTTAAGCCTTTTGAAATTGGACTACTTAAACCAGAGGTAATTGTCAGACCTTACATTCTTGGCAGAGTTTGAGTTCCATCAGATATCAGGGAAGTTGAAGCCTCCTATCACTACTATATCTCTCCTTTTTGAATGTTTGGTAATCTACTCTAGGAAGGCATCATCCAAATCTTCAGTCGGGCTTGGAGGTCTATAGTAGACACCCTCAGTAAGGTCACTGTTGTTTCTCTCCTGCTTTCCAGGCTCCAGGTCATGGATTTCTTCTCAAGTGTACACATCTTTTACATATAATGCTGCTACTCTTCCCTTCCTGTTTGCACTATTTCTTTTGAATAAGTTATACCTTTCAGTTCCTACATTCCAGTAATGAGTCTCATCCCACCAGGTTTCAGTAATGCCTACCTGGTCATATTTGCCATCCTATATTAAAAGTTCCATTTCGTCTTGCTTGTTTCCCATACTCTGTGCACTTGTGTCGAGACAACTGAGAACATGAGTTATTCCCTCCATCTGCTTCCTTCTCGTAGTTTCTTGCCCTTTAGCAGGTTTCTGGACCTCAGTTCCCTGTGCATCAATTAAGCTATTATCCTCAGTAACTGGTGTCCTTCTGTCATCTGTAATGCTGTCTCCCTCCCTCTCAAGATCTAGTTTAAAGCTCTCCTGATCAGGTTTGCAAGACTCATAGAAAAAACATACTTGCCAATCACTGTGAGGTGCAGCCCATCTCTTGCCAGAAGTTCTTCCACACAGAAGCAGATAGGTTAAAAAGGTGCTGCTAAGGAGGCTACAATAAACATAGTCTCTGCAGGGAGCTGGAGTAATCTGCAGTTCTGATTTACTAGCTATCTGGTTATAGGACTCTTATCTATTTTGTAGCCCTTACCTTTTTATTGTCAGAGGCAGAGGATGGTGGCGAGGCTCTGTTCTCTGACCAGAGATTACTTGAATAAGTTACAGTTTTCTACCAAGCCCTTTCCTCTAGCTTATCCTTTTCTTTGCAACTCTTAAGAAATTAAGCTGAGACTCACATGTGACCCTTGGACTACAAGTTGCCTACCCCTGGTGCAAGTGAATCTATAGTAGTGGTGATAGATAGAGATGGATGGGATCAGCCTAGTTCTGTTGTTGTTCAGTCGTTCAGTCGTGTCCGACTCTTCGTGACCCCATGGACCAGAGCACGCCAGGCACGCCTATCCTTCACTGCCTCTCGCAGTTTGGCCAAACTCATGTTAGTAGCTTTGAGAACACTGTCCAACCATCTCATCTTCTGTCGTCCCCTTCTCCTTGTGCCCTCCATCTTTCCCAACATCAGGGTCTTTTCTAGGGAGTCTTCTCTTCTCATGAGGTGGCCAAAGTACTGGAGCCTCAACTTCTAGTGAGCATTCAGGGCTGATTTCTTTAAGAATAGATAGGTTTGATCTTCTTCCAGTCCATGGGACTCTCAAGAGTCTCCTCCAGCACCATAATTCAAAAGCATCAATTCTTCGGCGATCAGCCTTCTTTATGGTCCAGCTCTCACTTCCGTACATTACTACTGGGAAAACCATAGCCTTAACTATACGGACCTTTGTCGGCAAGGTGATGTCTTTGCTTTTTAAGATGCTGTCTAGGTTTGTCATTGCTTTTCTCCCAAGAAGCAGGCGTCTTCTAATTTTGTGACTGCTGTCACCATCTGAAGTGATCATGGAACCCAAGAAAGTGAAATCTCTCACTGCCTCCATTTCATCCCCTTCTATTTGCCAGGAGGTGATGGGACCAGTGGCCATGATCTTAGTTTTTTTGATGTTGAGCTTCAGACCATATTTTGCGCTCTCCTCTTTCACCCTCATTAAAAGGTTCTTTAATTCCTCCTCACTTTCTGCCATCAAGGTTGTATCATCAGCATATCTGAGATTGTTGATATTTCTTCCAGTAATCTTAATTCCGGTTTGGGATTCATCCAGTCCAGCCTTTCACATGATGAATTCTGCATATAAGTTAAATAAGCAGGGAGACAATATACAGCCTTGTCGTACTCCTTTCCCAATTTTGAACCAATCAGTTATTCCATATCCAGTTCTAACTGTAGCTTCTTGTCCCACATAGAGGTTTCTCAGGAGACAGATGAGGTGATCAGGCACTCCCATTTCTTTAAGAACTTGCCATAGTTTGCTGTGGTCGACACAGTCAAAAGTTTTGCGTAGTCAATGAAGCAGAAGTAAATGTTTTTCTGGAACTCTCTAGCTTTCTCCATAATCCAGCGCATGTTTGCAATTTGGTCTCTGGTTCCTCTGCCCCTTCGAAATCCAGCTTGCACTTCTGGGAGTTCTTGGTCCACATACTGCTTAAGCCTGCCTTGTAGAATTTTTAGCAAAACCTTGCTAGCGTGTGAAATGAGCGCAATTGTGCGGTAGTTGGAGCATTCTTTGACGCTGCCCTTCTTTGGGATTGGGATGTAGACTGATCTTCTCCAATCCTCTGGCCACTGCTGAGTTTTCCAAACTTTCTGGCATATTGAGTGTAGCACCTTAACAGCATCATCTTTTTAAATTTTAAATAGTTCAGTTGGAATATCATCACTTCCACTGGCCTTGTTGTTAGCAAGGCTTTCTAAGGCCCATTTGACTTCACTCTCCAGGATGTCTGGCTCAAGGTCAGCAACCACACTACCTGGGGTGTATGAGACCTCCATATCTTTCTGGTATAATTCCTCTGTGTATTCTTGCCATCTCTTCTTGATGTCTTCTGCTTCTGTTAGGTCCTTTCCACTTTTGTCCTTAATTGTGGTAATCTTCGTACGAAATGTTCCTTTCATATCTCCAATTTTCTTGAACAGATCTCTGGTTTTTCCCATTCTGTTGTTTTCCTCTATTTCTTTGCATTGCTCGTTTAAAAAGGCCCTAGTCTGTGTCAATTTCATGTGGGTAATTATACATATGTGTCAGCTTCATATGGGCAATAACATCAATCATAGTTTGAAGGGACCCTGGGGATCATCTAGTCCAACCCAATGCAACACAAGAATATGCAGCTGTCCCATATGGGGATTGAGCCTGCAACCTTGGTGTTATCAGCGTCACACTTTAACCAAGTGAGCTATCCAAGTGCTACCAACATGCTTGTTCAATTTCATGTGTGCCAATTTTACAGGGGAATTTGCACAAATAGCCACTCATTTCTGTGGGGTTTTTTTGTTTTTGTTTTTTTAAAAAAGTCTGGGTTGTATCCAGCTAAGTCCCACTCAGAGTAGACCCATTGAAATGAATGGGCCTAAATTAGCTATGTCTGTTAATTTTAATAGACCTCTTCTGAGTAGAACTAACTTTGGGTATTCAACCTTTGTAGGGAAATTCTTATTTTAAAAGCAATCTGTAACAAAATAATACTGAAATAGTATGTTATTTCAGAGTACTCATTCATAAATACATGATCCTGAAGTATATATTTTTAAATGCATTTTTGGTATGCTTTTGAGACAAAGAGTATTAATTATGGTCCAATCTATATATTATGCGGATGATATCCAGGTCTACTTCTCTTTTAAATCAGAACCAGTGAAGGCGCTGAAGGTCCTGTGTTAGTGCCTGGAGGCAGTTGGAGGATGGATGGTGGCTAACGGATTGAAGTTGAATCCTGAGAAGACAGAAGTACTGTTCTTGGGGGACAGGGGGTGGGGTGGTATGGAGGACTCCCTGATCCTGAATGGGGTAACTGTGCCCCTGAAGGACCAGGTATGCAGCCTGGGAGTCATTTTGGACTCACAGCTGTCCATGGAGGAGCAGGTTAATTCTGTGTCCAGGGCAGCTGTCTACCAGCTCCATCTGGTACGCATGCTGAGATTCTACCTGCCCGCAGACTGTCTTGCCAGAGTGGTGCATGCTCTAGTTATCTCCCGCTTGGACTACTGCAATGCGCTCTACGTGGGGCTACCTTTGAAGGTGACCCAGGAACTACAATTAATCCAGAATGCGGCAGCTAGACTGGTGACTAGGAGTGGCCGCCGAGACCATATAACACCGGTCTTGAAAGATCTTCATTGGCTCCCAGTACGTTTCCGAACACAATTCAAAGTGTTGGTGCTGACTTTTAAAGCCCTAAACAGCCTCAGTCCTGTATACCTGAAGGAGCGTCTCCACCCCCATCATTCAGCCTAGACACTGAGGTCCAGCGCCGAGGGCCTTCTGGCAGTTCCCTCTCTGTGACAAATAAGGTTACAGGGAACCAGTCAGAGGGCCTTCTCGGTAGTGGCGCCTGCCCTGTGGAACGCCTTCCCAGCAGATGTCAAGGTAATAAGCAACTATTTTACTTTTAAAAGACAACTGAAGGTGGCCCTGTTTAGGGAAGTTTTTAATGTTTGATGCTGTATTGTTTTTCATATTCAGTTGAAAGCCGCCCAGAGTGGCTGGGGAAAGCCTACCAGATGGGCGGGGTATCTATATATATATAAATGTCCCCATTGCGCGTTTGTCCGAAACACCCTTGCTGCGTAACCGCTGGACCAAATCGCATCAAATTAGGACACAGCGTTCCATTACCATGGCATACTAATCTGGCATAATAAAAATTCAGAAAAACCACACCTGTCATACCTAAAATAAAGAAAAAACACAAAAAATTGGTGTGCACATATGACATCACCAGCAAAACAGCACCCTCTAGCGATGGCTATACTGGTACTACAGCTACAAAAGCAAAAAATTGGCTCAGCTATTATACATCACAGCAAAACCTCACCCTCTAGCAATGGCAGGCCTGTCTCCATTTTCACTCCCAAACTGACAAACTGTTTCTCTGCAAGGAAGGAGGGGGTGATTGTCTCAGTGACTTCCTGATACCTGAGTGCCAGACAAAAGGGTGTGATTAACTTGGCTGGGAAACAGGGAAATGTAAATATCTCTTTTGTCAAAGGTACGCTGGGAAATGGAGTCCGCCGCCTCTCGCAGTTAACTAGGCCGGACCCGCAAGGCACGCTGGGAAATGGAGTCAAGGCGCCCTGTGGGTGAACTAAGCTCTTTTGCCCAAACCGCAAGGCATGCTGGGAAACAGTGGGCTTATTATCCCAATCAGCCGCACGCTCAAGGCACTCTGGGAAATGGAATCAAATCCTCTCTGTAGAGGGTTACTAGCACTTTTCCCCTTGAGAAGGCCACAGGCAAGGCACGCTGGGAAATGGCCACCGTGATCGTCCCTCAGTGATCTCCCGATGTGTGTTTTTTATCTGTGCTTTTCCATAGTGCTTTTCCCTCAGACGGCGTCAGAGGCCTCCTTCCTCGGTTTTTTCTGCCACAAGCTGCGAGAGGGCACCTGAGCGCATGTAGAGTGCACACGACGCCGGCGGGGGTAGGTGGGGGTTTATTTTGGCTGCGGCTGCTACTGATGGTAATAAGCATAAAATCAGCCACAGCAAGGCGTGGCCGGGTCAGCTAGTAAATAATAAATTATTATTATTATTATTAGAGGATGTGTGAATTAGGTCAGTTCACTTAAAAACATATCAATGGAATTATCCTCCACCCCTAGGAAAGTAGTATGGAGTGAATCTCTGTTGGGGAGAGGAGGAGATAACTTGGACACACTTTTCTTGTGACAAAAGGTCAAACATGACAGCCTTGCAGTTCCTTACAATTCTGTGATGTGAGGAGACTGAAAACAAAGATAAGTCTAGAAAAGTTGAAAGAGGGGAGAGAGAACAGAATGCAAAGAGGGGGTGAGGGTGGAGAGAGAATAGTGAAATCTTGGCCATTTGCAGGTGCAACTCAGCAGGTTGTCTCCGAGCCACTTTCTTTGGAACGCGGCATGCTACTTGGGCTAATTTATAACGGAAATGAAAAGGAAATGGACTTGGTATAATGAGCACCATTAATTCACCACTTCAGACTTCCCTGTTTGAACAGAGAGTACCAGTATCAAATGACTCAATTGTCATGTTGCTGTGGCTTCTCTTCCTCTGTCACTTATTTCTTTTTCCCCCCTCTTGTAAACGGCCGACAAGCAGATCTGTCCTGAATGGCTGCGACACCACTAATTAGCATATATATTGTTTGTCCTGCTCTAAATTTATAGCAAACAGCAATATTTTACACTCCAGTAAAGTTAATAAATGAAGCTTTAGGCTATAAAAATTTCATGTTCTTTTGTGCAAAGGTCAATTATAAATAGTTAAGCACATATTCATCCAGATGCTTTAGGCTCTGGCAGTGGGAGGATGAAATATATTCTAGTCAATTTACACTTCAACAGGGCAAGATTTTGGTTAAAACTTTGGTGGCACCCAGTGTTTTTCTTCTAGAAAAAAAAGGTGGCAGTACTCACCATGAAGTTGTTACAGTAAGTGGCACATTTTAAACCAGTGCTTTTCTTCCAGAAATGGGTACTGCACTGGTGGCATCCTTGCTAGCCCATCTGCTAAAGCAGGGGTAGCCAATACGGTGACCTCCAGGTGTTGGATCCCAAATCCCACCAGCCCTACCTGCATGGACCAATGGTGAGGAATGATGGGTGTTGGTAGTCCAGCATCATCTAGAGGACACTGTGTTGTCTAGAGATTAGAGAGAAATGATATCAAAGAGGCAAGCCAGATGAGTCTTCTCTGAGGGATAGTTTCTGTTAGTAGAATAGCTGACTTGTCCAGTAACCAGTGATCTACAGACTGGAAATAATTAGACCTAGGCCTGTGCACAAACAGTCTCTCAATACTCTCCATCCTATTCATTTGCTTTTTTATGTATGTATCACATTGATATCTCACCTTTCCTCCAAGGAGCTAGAGTCAGAATACATGTCTGCTCAATGGGGGGTCTGAAACTTGGTCTTCCAGGTCCCAGACTAGTACTCTAATTACTGCACTATGCCAGGGATAATTTTACTGAATTTCCTCATGGGGAGGAGAAATTCTCCAATAGTTTCTTTGACTAAGGCACACCATTAACAATGATGGTAGCACAGCTACTTTCTTTTTATTTATTTTTAATCCAGTGTCACTGCAAATGGCAGCCTAGCCACCATTTTTGTATCTTACATAGGAACCTAGGAAGCTGCCTTATGCCAAGTCCATCTAGTTCAGTACTGTCTACACTGACAGGCAGTGGCTCTCCAGGGTTTCATACAAGATACATTTCCAGCCATACCTGGAGATGCTGGGGATTGAAACGGGCATGTTCTTCATGAAAAGCAGATGCTCTATATCACTGAGTTATGGAACTAAGGAGTCAATACCCTGGACTAAGGAGTCATCACCTTGGGACTTTGTGGATTGGGAAAATGGTGGCTATCACAAAAATAATGGCAGTTGATGAGAAAGTACAGAGAAAGTATGGCATGAAAACATTCAAAATATTAGGTAAAGGGTTAATGCTCACAAGGGCTATAGAACTCTGTGCTGTCCTACATCTAAGGCAGTATCTGAGGTATCTGAAGAAGTGTGCATGCACACGAAACTTAGTTGGTCTCTAAGGTGCTACTGGAAAAAATATTATTTTTTTGTTCCGTCTGCAACAGTATTTGTCTTAGAGACAAGCCTATGTAAGACGTATCAGCAACGTAAATAACATCTGTCTTGTATATATTTAATCTAACAAGGGCAAGTACACTGAGTAAAAGTTTTGTTATTTAAATTTTAAACAGAGAACATCTTGAGTAGTTTTTATAGGAGAAAAAGGGAACTAATTAAAGGGTCAAACTGTGGTTGGCTTACAACAAAACGACCCAGGCTCTCTTCTGCATAACTCTGTAAATGGGAACTAAAGTTTAATTCCCAAAGAAAGTCCTGCATAGTGGACTCATTTTTTAAGGGGGCGGGCTTCAACAGCATGACTAATGTCCAGGAGTGACATACATTGTAGTCCTGCTATGTATAGAGGACCACAGGCTGCCCAGAAGAGCAACAGTTTCATTGAGAGTGAATTACTGAAATAAATGAATTTCTGCCCATGAGCCACCAAAACAGCCTGGTCATCCTGAATGTTTCCTATGCAGTAACAGAATCATTATTTTACCTCCAAAAAGCTAGCTCAAATGTACAAAAATGTATCAAACAAGTATTGAAGATATAAGGACTGTGAGGGTTGATTCTGTTATGTGGTGGACCTGCAGGAAAACAAAGGCCTTTGGAGCATGATATATAATGAAATTGTGGGGGAAGTGATTTTTCCCAAGAGGCCAGAATCCTTCCTACTAGACAACGAATCCCAAAGAAAGTGTCAATGGTATTTATATATGTGACTACAGCGGCAAAGATTCTCTATGCACAGAAATGGAAGGAGGAGAGAACTCCCTCAAAGGAAGAATGGTTGATGAAAATCTTGGAATACACAGAGAGGCAAAATTGATGGCACTGATAAAAGATACAAATTTAGAATCTTTTAAAAAAGACTGGAAACCATTTCTAGTATATATAAAAATGTTATTTCCCATATGTGGAGACCACAGCAGGGTTTGAAGTGTAAGAAAATGGCAGAATATATTAAGAAACATGTTAGAGAGGATGAAATTAGATAAAATGCAATTGTATGTAATCTGGGTTATAAACATCAATGTTGGGTTAGCGAGAAGTCACTAATTTTGTTGAATTGAAATATAATTGTTGAATAACAGATGTAATTTTCTATATGGAAAAAAGAACCGGAGAAAACAATGTTGATCCATCTTCCATGTGATATCATTTTAGATATTTTAACATAGCCATCATATCACCGCTCAGTCTTCTTTTCTCCAGGCTATGCATACCCAACTTCCTCAACTGTTCCTCATAAGACTTGGTTTCCAGACCCTTGATCATCTTGGTCATCCTTCTCTTGTCAATATCCTTCTTAAACATGTCAGACTAGAAAAAATCATTACTCAAATCTGGTATCTATAAACATCCAGAATAACCCTACTTTTCAGCCCATAGTCTGTAAATGATAAAGGGTCATGGAGTGCGGGAAAATTAGTAGCAAATCTAATCTAGAATGAATGGCACTGTCTTGAACCTGATAGTATAATTTCTGTTAGTACTAAATGGTGTTTGCATAAAGCAAAGTTCATTGTTTCACCACACCAAGTCACCTGCAGAATGAAATCATTTATTTCACTTAACGAATCCAATTCTATGGCATCGGAATCCAATTCTGTGGCATCAGAATAAATGTAGGACCTTGGGCAAGGAGCACACCATGAGTGCTTTGAACAGCTAAAGGGGTGGGGGGAAGGAAGCCATAGTAGAGGGGGAGAGAAAAACTAGAGGCCAGTGAGGAGGGAAAGAAAAATATAACATTTATGGAGCTGGGCAAAGCAGCTGGCCTGCCATCAAAAGTTTGTCATCAGTGCTAACCTGGTAACCAGGCAACTGAATGATTTGAAAAGATCTCACAGCATCATCTGAGGATGTGCTACAAGGTCATGTGGGGAAAGTAGGATAGTTCTGTGTTTCAGAGGATCTGCACCCCATGACTGTGCAAGGGGAGCTATTGGGTTCCTGTCTCTGGAGAGAATGGCAAGCATTACCAGATCAATCCAGGACATGGTCTAGTACACAAGAGCAAAATTCGAATGGCCTGGAGGGCTACTTTTGCACAGGGTGCCAAGGAACGGGGTGGGGAGGATCTCATCTACTAGGATTTCTTCCTCACACCGCTGCTTTGCTTCTGATCCTCAACATAGTAAAGAATGATCCTCCATGCTGATTAGCAGAAAAGGGGAGGATAAATATAGCCCAAAGGAGGTGGAGTTGCTTATCTTAATTTGTTTGACAGTTTACGATTCATATGCTAGCATTTGCCTAATCAAGCAAAATATCTTGTTCAAATACCAACAGAAGCTGGTAAAAGGCACTCCTAGCTACCAAGGATACCTGCACATCTAGCAACAGAGCTGGATGCAGGAGCACCCTTTAAATTATGCTTTTGCTCCATCAGAGAGTAAAGTTCCCAGACTTGAGAACTACTAACCAATAGTCATGGTCCTTAATAATAAACTAATGATGGAGTCTCTGAGACTGTGCATAGTGCCCCCAACCCAGGCCCTGCATATATTAAAGAGTGCAACCTACATGCTCACTTTAGTCTTATCATCTATTCTAGTTTAAAAGATAATCAAACTTGGGCAGCAAATATTTCAGCTGACATTACTTCTTTTCTGCTCTCTACCCATCACCCCCCCACACACACACATGTGTAAACCAATTTGTCTCTGGTGGTGCATAATACCAGGCTAAAAGTGTGTACTGTCCCTTTTCATTGCCAGAGGTCATGGAGTCTTGTGGCTCAAAGACATTCTGAGGGGAAACAAATGAGCACAAACATGATAAATTGCTGGGAAGACACTTCGTTGTGACAAGTAGAAAAGAGGGGATAATGAATTCTAAGTGAAGAGGAATCAAAGGGTGGTGTGTGCTTTATCTGGTTTAACTTTTTTTCAGCCTCATTTTAAGGAAGAGGAACACATTAAGCGTAAGGAACATAGGAAGTTATCATAGAATCATAGAGTTGGAAGAGACCACAAGGGCCATCCAGTCCAACCCCCTGCCAAGCAGGAAACACCATCAAAGCATTCCTGACAGGTGGCTGTCAAGCCTCTGCTTAAAGACCTCCAAAGAAGGAGACTCCACCACACTCCTTGGCAGCAAATTCCACTGTCGAACAGCTCTTACTGTCAGGAAGTTCTTCCTAATGTTTAGGTAGAATCTTCTTTCTTGTAGTTTGAATCCATTGCTCCATGTCCGCTTCTCTGGAGCAGCAGAAAACAACCTTTCTCCCTCCTCTATATGACATCCTTTTATATATTTGAACATGGCTATCATATCACCCCTTAACCTTCTCCATCCGACTAGAAATTGCCTACACTGACTGGCAGTAGTTCCACAGGATTTCAGGCAGGGGTCTCTCCCAGCCCTGCTTGGAGATCCAGAGATTGAACCTGGAACTTTCTGCATATAAAGTAGATACTCTGCCCATGAGCTGTAGTCCATCCCAAGTGTTACATGATGTGAGAGTCATCATTGCTTTCTGCAATTAACTAACTCCTCAGTGTAAATAGGCCAGAGGAGAAATACTCCTGCAGTATCAGATTTGGGGGCATTTGGTCCCTATTTTAAAAGATGTCAATCACCAAGGTCGAGGAATGAACACACTGATTCCACAGCACTCATTTTGGAATAACATCCTTGGATAAGGAAAACAGTGCCCAACCTGTTGATAACAGAATAAATGATGCAAAGAGGGAATTGCAGCCCAAGATAGGAAGAGAGGAGGTAAGGGAACACTTAGCTACTTTAAATGATTTCAAATCTCCAGGGCCTTTTGAGTTGCACCAAGGGTACTAAAGGAGCTTGTGAATGTAATTTCAGAGTCTCTGTCTATAATCTTTGGGAATTCTTAGAGAAGAGGTAAAGTCACTGCAGACGAGAGGCAGACAAATGTTTTCCCCATCTTCAAAAGAGGGGGGGGGAGACTCACCAACTGGTGAGTTTGAAGTTGATACCAGGAAAGATCCTAGAATAGATAATTAAACAGTCGGTCTGTGAGCACTTAGAAAAGGGTGCTGTGATTATTAAGACCCAGCAAAGGTTTCTCAAAAACAAGTCTACCAGACAAATCTTGTTTCTTTTTTTGATGGAGTTACAAGCTTGGTGGATCAGGGGAATGCTGTGGACATAATGTATCTTGATTTCAGTAAGGCTTTTGACAAAGTCCCCATGATGCTCTTGCACAGAAGCTGGTGAAATGTGGGTTGAACAAGATAACTGTTAGGTGAAATTGTAGCTGACTGACTGACCAAACCCAAAGAGTGCTCACTAATGGTTCCTCATCACCTTGGAAAAAAGTGACAAATGGGGTGCTGCATGCTTCTTTCTTGGGCTCATTGTTGTTCAATGTCTTTATAAATGTCTTGGAAGAAGAAATTGAGGGGATGCTCATAAAACTGGGAGGTGTAGGTAATGCCGCAGAAGACACAATTGGGATTCATGATGTCCTTAACAGATTGGAAGACTGAGTCAAAATTAACAAAATGAATTTCAATAGGGACAAATATCAGGTTCTGCACTTAGGCAGGAAGAACCAGTATCACACACCTTTTGGGAGCACCTGGATTGCAAGTAGTACACATGGAAAGGATCTAGGGTTCTTAGTAGACCTCAGGCTTAATATGAGTCAACAGTGTGATGCAGCAGCAAAAAAGAAAAAAGGGGAAAAAGCTAATGCTATTCTAGGATGCATCAACAGAAGTATAGTGTCTAGATCAAGGAACATAATAGTACTACTCTGTTTGGCCTTGGTCAGACCACACCTGGAATACTGTGTCCAGTTCTGTGCACCACCATTTAAGAAGCATATTGACATGCTGGAATGTGTAGAGGAGGGTGACCAAGATGATCAAGGATCTGGAAACCAAGCCATATGAAGAATGGTTGAGGGAGTTCGGTAAATTTAGCCTGGAAAAGAAAAGAATGAGAGGAGATGTGATAACCATCTTCAGATATCTAAAGGGCTGTCCCATGGAAGATGGAGCAAACTTGTTTTCTTCTGCTCTGGAGGGTAGGACCCAAACCAATGAATTCATTATAAGAAAGAAGTTTCTGACTAAACTTCAGGAAAAGCTGACAGTAAGAGCTGTTCAACAATGGAATGGACTCTCCTTTATTGGAAGTTTTAAAGCAGAGGTTGGATGGCCATCCATCATAGATTCTTTAGTTGAGATTCTTGCATTGCAGGGGCCTGGACTAGATGACCCTTGTGGTACTTCCAACTCTACAATTCCATGATTCTATGAAGTGATCTCTTTTCATTTGTTTTCATTCATTATCAGATAAGGTGTATTTCACTGCTGCTAGACCCAAAGTATCAGTTAGAATCTTGGGATGTGTGAAGACAGAAATGTGTGTGTCCTTGACCATCTTACTGGGCCAAGCGAGCGCCAACAGGATTTCAGTCATTTCCCTAGATGGATGGGTGGCACAGCTGAGAAGCCCTGCTGTGGGAGACTGATAAGACCTGGGCAATTTGGGGATATCACTCATTCTTCAAAGTCAAGAGGTCCCAGGTGTCAACTTACTGGGCCAAGCGAGCGCCAACAGGATTTCAGTCATTTCCCTAGATGGATGGGTGGCACAGCTGAGAAGCCCTGCTGTGGGAGACTGATAAGACCTGGGCAATTTGGGGATATCACTCATTCTTCAAAGTCAAGAGGTCCCAGGTGTCAACTGACCTTGAAAATAACTTGACAAGCAGTGCACACCTGTTCAGGACTTGTAAGTCCTACTTAGTTCAGTTGGGCATACTCCTGAGTAAGTTGGTGTGGGGTTTCAGCCTGAGACCCCCATCACAAAAAATAAAGCCATGTATGGTTCTCATGCACCTTGTGGAAGCTAAGCAGGGCTGGGTCTAGTCAGAACCTGGAAGAGAGTCCACTTGGGAACCCCCATTTGCACCATCTTGAGCTCCATGAAGGAAGAAAGGCTAGGTGTACGCATTAAAAGGTTGCATTCAATGTAAATTGTACTTTCAGTTTCATTGAAATTGGTGAACTAAATCAGTTATGTTAATTTCTATAGGTCTACTCTGAGTAGAATTTAATTGGATGCAACCTATAGATACATGAAGTGATTGTCTGCCTCTCAAAACAAATTCCACTTATAATAATAAAAATAATAATAATAATTTATTATTTATACCCCGCCCATCTGGCCGAGTTTCCCCAGCCACTCTGGGCGGCTTCCAATCAAATATTAAAACGATACAGCATTAAATATTAAAAACTTCCCTAAACAGGGCTGCCTTCAGATGTCTTTTAAAAATAGGATAGCTGCTTATTTCTTTGACATCTGCTGGAAGGGCGTTCCACAGGGCAGGTGCCACTACCGAGAAGGCCCTCTGCCTGGTTCCCTGTAACCTCGCTTCTCGCAATGAGGGAACCGCCAGAAGGCCCTCGGCGCTGGATCTCAGTGTCCGGGCTGAACGATGGGGGTGGAGACGCTCCTTCAGGTATACAGGACCGAGGCCATTTAGGGCTTTAAAGGTCAGTACCAACACTTTGAATTGTGCTCGGAAACGTACTGGGAGCCAATGTAGATCTCTCAGGACCGGTGTTATGTGGTCCCAGCGGCCACTCCCAGTCACCAGTCTAGCTGCCGCGTTCTGGATTAATTGCAGTTTCCGGGTCACCTTCAAAGGTAGCCCCACGTAGAGCGCATTGCAGTAGTCCAAGCGGGAGATAACCAGAGCATGCACCACTCTGGCGAGACAGTCCGCGGGCAGGTAGGGTCTCAGCCTGCGTACCAGATGGAGCTGGTAGATAGCCGCCCTGGACACAGAATTGATCTGTGCCTCCATGGACAGCTGTGAGTCCAAAATGACTCCCAGGCTGCGTACCTGGGCCTTCAGGGGCACAGTTACCCCATTCAGGACCAGGGAGTCCCCCACACCCGCCCGCCCCCTGTCCCCCAAGAACAGTACTTCTGTCTTGTCAGGATTCAACCTCAATCTGTTAGCTGCCATTCATCCTCCAACCGCCTCCAGGACCTTCACCTCCTTCACTGGTTCTGATTTGAAAGAGAGGTAGAGCTGGGTATCATCCGCATACTGATGAACACCCAGCCCAAACCCCCTGATGATCTCTCCCAGCAGCTGCATATAGATGTTAAAAAGCATGGGGGAGAGGACGGAACCCTGAGGCACCCCACACTTATGGACTCTCTGAGACTCCTGTGCCTTAAAAAAGGAGAGGAGAATATAATATTGGTTTGGTTGATAGTCCATTAAATACATAATGCTTCCTGTGCCAATCTTCCTCCACTAAGTGTCCTCTACATGCTGACAGGTCAACCTGGGAACTGATAAGAATTCTAGAAATGCATTAAAGAGGTGGTCATGAACAAAAGCTTGCTTTTTCACCAATGATTTGAGTTATCTGCATTGTACATACCAGAATCATAGAAATCTTGGTTCTACACACAGACACACACAAGGCACTAGGTCCTTTTTTACCTTAGCAACCCTAACTTTCAAGGAATTTAACATTGATTCAAACAGAAATGCTCTTCAGTACCAGCAACTCCCTGATAATAGAAGGCTAACATGTAAGCTCTGCCTCTTCCCCAGGATATACCCAACTGACCTGCTGTGTGTCCTCCTCAAGTAATTTTGCCTGGCTGAAATGTGTTGGAGAAATGTGTAGTTGGAATATAGCTTCTTGTACATAGGCAAGAGTGATATCCAGTGTTCCACTCACTTCCCCCCCCCTATGGCTCTTCTCATCACTGGCGCATGGCCCCTAGAAGGTTGCCCATGAGGAAATTCAGCTCTTGAGCTGGAAAAGGATCCCCCTCCTGTAACATTGTTACAATGTACCTTTCACTTTTAAAATGCATTGAATGGAATAGCAGTACATAATAACAATAACTATGATGAAACGCTAATCAAAAGTGAAGGAAATCTCCTTCCATTAAGGGACTCTGAAGATGTACTTTGAAACAATGAAAGGAACCAATAAAAATAAAAAATGAAATTGAGGTCAGGGGCTCCTTGTAAATGAAAAGCAAATAAACGTCCTCGTAGATGTTGTCTCCATTTGAGACTTCATAGATTATTTCATTGTCATTGCTACCCCTTTGCAGAAAATGAAATACATTTAAGAGTAAAAGTCAGATGAATGGGATTAAATTTGGCCTTGATTAAAGGTTCAGGGATTAATTAGTAATGCTTCAGAGTAGGATAGCAATTTTAAAAAATGCTAGGATGAAAAATTAACTATTGGTCTTTGAAGGAAAATGTGCTTTTGTCAGCATGGTTTCTACCCCTGCCATCCCCCCATCCCCCACTAGTTGGGAGTAGCTGATTTAGAACCATTTTTCTTTTCTCTCTTCCCAGTTTCTGCTGCTTCTTCAACCATAGCTGCACACTGCAACCTTCATCATGTGTCATGCCTCAGGATTCAGATCTCCTGCTAGCATATAAAGCATCCAGTTTCATGGAAGATGGCAAAGAGAACAATTTCATGGATGCTGTTTGGGAACCTTCCCAGGAGAAAGCCCCAAAGACTCCCACAAAAGAGGAGGCCCAGTGACTACTGATGTCTCCATCCTCTGTACCTGAGGAATTGTTCTGCCTACCTTCTGTGACTCAGAGAGAAAACCCCTCAGAACCACAGGCAGCATGGGAATAACAGGCTTCCAATGTTTTGACATGTTTAGGGGCTGCAGAAGGCAGCGCCCTTTATGTCCAAGCTGTCCAAGCAGTGGAGCTTGAGATATCTACCTTACTTCAAGAGTCTCTAAATCAGGAGTGAGCAGCCTGTTGCCTTCTGGATGTTGTTGGAGTCCAACTCCCATCATCCCATAGGTCGTGCTAGCTGGGGATAATGGTAATCAGTGTCCAACACAGGTTCCATGCTAAGCTCACAGTTGGCTTCCAATAAATTACTGGAGCAATAATCCAAGCTCCCTTGTCTTTTATTTGGTTCATGCCTAGCCTGAACTTGTAACTAGTTCCACACATGATCTGTCCATGGTTCTGATTGTCTCTGACTCCTATTGAGGTTAGCCAACATACTCCTGGGTGCCCACAACTGGGTCAGAGTATCATGATGCATGTTTCTCTTTCCTGAAATGTTTTATTGTGAAACCCCTGAGTGATATTTTGTCTTACTTGTTGCTTGCCATGAAACAATGGTCCTTTGCACATCCCCTCTCCCACAAAGAGAACCCAAAGTTTCATAAAGAAACTATAATTTCCATTATGATCTGCTCTTTCACTTTAAAATATTGGATCGTTGTGTATTCAATGGAACTATTACTGCAGTAAAAATACTTGGTAGTAAATGAAGTAGAATTTAAACACAGGGATTTCATTCTCATCCCTTCCAGACCTCAGACCTAGGGCCAAATGCAGCCCTCTATGCCCTTCTATCTGTTCCTCAAGGCTCTTCCTAACCATACCTCTCACCAATTACCACCCTTCATCTAAGGATCACAGGGTGGTTTACAATATAAAAACATAAAAATATGTAACATGAAAAACAAAACAATGATCCCCCTCCCCAGTTTAAAAGGCCATAGATTATTTAATTAGACAAAGGCCTGGGAGAAGAATAGTTTTCACCTGGTGCATAAAGATATTCAATGAAGGTGCCAGGTGAGCTTCCCTATAGAAAGCATTCCACAAATGGGGAGCCACCACAGAAAAGGCCTATTTTCATATTCAACTTCTGGACCTTTCATAGTGGAGGCACATGAAGAACAGCTTCAGAGGGTGATTTGCAGGGTCCATGTTCAATCATGTGGGGGAGAGGCAGTCCTTGAGTTATTGTAGTCCTGAGCTGTTTAAGTTTTATGGGTCAAAACCAGCCCTTTGAAATGGCAGCCAGTGCAGTCTAGCAAGTATTGACATTATATGCTCAAACTGTCTTGCTCTAGTGAGCCATCTGGATGCTGAATTTCTGCCCCAGCTGGATTCCAAACTGTCTTCAGAGGCAGCGCCATGAATAATGGGTTGCAGTAATCTAATTCTCACCAACCCTTCTCTTTTCCTCCTTGAATGTTTTTGCTTGACTGGAATGTGTCCTTGATCTGATGCCTCTTGCTCGTCATTGATGGAGGGGTGTGTGTGTGTGTGTGTGTACCTTCAATTTATGAGATACAAAAGTAAGAACCACATCAATTGATCACTTTGGTCTATGTCCCCTGCCATCACTGGCAATCTGGCCATGGGGGAATATGAACCTCAAGCTGAAACAGTTTTCCTGCCCCTTACCCAAGAGGAAAAAGATATTTGGATTAGACATCACTGGAGACATACTGGACTTTTTGTGTGGTATTTACATGGTACCCCATAATGTCATAATGAGACAGAGCATTGGACAGTGTTTGGGTCCACAAGTCATTTGGTGGTTGGCTTAAGCTGGATGTTCAAATTCACATCACATAGTAGGCTTTCCTTTCCTTTCCTTTCCTTTCCTTCCCTTCCCTTTCCTTTCCTTTCCTTCCCTTTCCTTTCCTTTTTACCTTCAATTGGGTAATTAAAGCAGAGATCAAGAGCAAGAAAGGCATCTGATAGGTGAGGAACCTGAGGTGGGGGAACAATAACTTTGGAATAAAATAAATCCCAATAGCAATGCTCCCTTTAATGTTCCAATCTGGTCAAATCTGAGAAAGAGAATAATTATACATCCTGGTTGGTCATGACTTACTTAAAATCTATGGAAATATATAGTTCTTTAGGAATTCTCCATGAGGCTTTGCAATATTCTGATTGGTTTTCTCTCTCCCTCCACCTTGTATTTTATTCTCGGAGTACTTGGTGCAACCTATGGTTCACCTCATTATAGAGTGTTATCAGCATAGCAGTTTCCTTCATCCCCCCTCTGTAGCCATGTTCTGACCTCAAAGGCACAATCTCAATGAGGCGTATTCAGAAAAGTACAAGTCACTGAGTTCTCTCTCTCTTCCTTCCTTTCCCAAATGTGCAGCTGATTTTTATCATGTGTTATCTTAATTACACAGTTTAAAGGCATGCACAGAAAAAAATCGTTTCTGGGATTCTCATATTTGCTAATAGAACATTGAGGTAATATCAGAAGTAAAACCTTTTTCCAAGGCTTTTTTTGAATGTCACCCCCTCCACCTTCTGATTCTAACCCATTCTGTGAAATTTAAAGAACAAGAGTGGTGGTGATCCCACCATTTTCTTTTCCCTGTTTAGGTGCTAATGTCTTTTAAACCATTACTTAGCAATGGGGATTTCAAATAGAACTGCTATTAGTGAGGATGTAAAATGTATTATTTATTATAGTCATCATATGTTTTTCATAGAATTCATTTCTTTAATCTATTCATCTAAAGCAGGGAGGTTAAAAGTGTGAGATGTTTATGGACTACAGCTCCCATCAACACTGACCACTGGACATGCTGCCTGAGGCTAATGGCACCTGGAGTTTAGCAATATCTGGTGGGTTCCAAGTTCTTTACCCCTGATCTGAAGCAGGGGTAGGTAATCCCAGGCCTACCTCACATGCTTCATGTTAGGATAAAATATGGAGGGGGAGAACTCTGTATGTCACTTGAACTCCTTGGAAGAAAAGTGGGGTAGAAAAATAATTAATTGAAGCTTATACCATTTTATAAAAGGGAAAAACAACTTTTAAGGAAGTTAATCTCAAAGTACCATCAAACTCCTTTCTTTCCATTTCAAAACAAATATGTGGGTTACAAAAATAAAGTATGAAAAAACATGCCCAGCCTTGGTGTGTTGTTAGGTGGGGGCAAATGTCACGGCCTGAGGGCAACAGAAAGCTTGTAAATAATCTGTCAGAGATCACAAGGCACCTTTTGCTAGACAATTCCTTTTGAGATGGAAGCTGGGCTCCTGGGAAAGTGAGAGCAGGGAGTTTTGTAACTCCAAGCATCGTACATTTTGGCTTCTGGGAAAACAAAATTCAGTTTCACTCCCCGAATTTGGCAGCAAAGTGTGAATACATTGGAATCATGACTTTCAGACACCCAGAAGCTGGAGTTGCATTGTTTGGTTTTCTATTGTTGCAGCTTATCTCACTGTGTCATATGCCTGAAAATTGGAACCTTGCCTCCCCAGGATAACTTGCAGGAGGCAATGAAAGCTTGTACCTCCATTGCCTTCTTTAGTTTTCTTTTAATGGGTGAATAAAACAGTTCTGCCTGGAATACCAAGAGAGAGAGAGAGAGAGAGAGAGAGAGAGAGAGATCCATTATCTAATTCTTAACTAACACGAGGCATTATAAAATGAGGAAACCAAACAAAAAGCTATAAAATTCATAACCCTCAACAGCTACCTCCCCTTTGAGCGCTGAGGCTTGTACCCCTAACCATCTATTCAACCATCAAACTAACTGCTTGGTTTTGACTCTCCCTCCCAACACACTCAAAATAAATATTCCCATCTCAAATTATGCATTTATGTATACTACTGAAAGTGTGGGAATGCATGTGGAGAGTGGCAGGAAATACACTTCAATGTCATAAAGAGGGTCCATTTTGTTGCAAACCTGGGTTCACTCGTATGCTTTTATTCCAAACCTGATAAATTATTTTCTGTTTGAGATTTTTGCTACAAGGCAGCAGTTGCTGGCCAAAAAAGGTGCTCCTACGTAAAGTTTTATCCCAATCTTCCTCCAAGGAACACATGGTAGTACACTGGACCCTCGGGTTTTGAACGTGATCCATGCGGGAGGCGCGTTCGCAACCCGCAGCACCGCATCTGCGCATGCGTGGGTTGCAATTTGGCGCTTCAGCGCACGCGCAAAGCGTGATTTAGCACTTCTGCGCATGCGCTGAAACCTGAAAGTGCATCTGTAACCTGAAGCATCTGTAACCCGAGATATGATTGTATACAAGCCATCCACTGGATTTCAACATCATAGCAACAATACAAGGTGGTTGGGCTGAGAGCTAATGCTTGGATGACTGTCACCCAGTAAGCATTATGCCTGAGTGGGGACTTAAGCCCTGATGCCCCCATTCCTAGTCTCACTCTATCAACAATAAGGTTGGATAAATGTTTCCAAACTGTGGTCTATGTTTCTTCATGGCCACATGACAGCTATGGGTGAAGGCAAAGGCAAAGTGAATGTAGCAATTAATATTAATTTTTACCTTGTGACATTAAGAGAGGCCTATTTCTTGACTTAACAGTGATTATAATTTTTTGCAGCAATATTGGCAAGGAGACTTAAAGCAGTGCTGAGAAATTTAATACATAAAGATCAAACAAGGATTTTACCCTTAAAACAACCGAGAGATAATGTAAGAACAGTGTTGAATGTTATTGAATATTTTGAAAAATATTGGGGGGGGGGGGACAGCCCTGGTTTTTCTAGATGTTGAAAAAGCATTTGATAATGTTTCTTGGAGCTTTATGAGGAAGCTTATGGATATAATGGGATTTGGGAATGTGTTTTCAAGAGGGATGAATGTGATAAACACAAAGCAATATGCCAATATTACAGTAAATGGGATTTTGTCAGAAAAATGTATTGTCAAAGTTTATTTGGCAAGGGAAGAAACCAAGGATTAAATTTAAAATATTAACAGATGCTAAAGAAAGAGGAGGATTCTCACTTCCAAATCTAAAATTATATTATTAAGCAGCCTGTTTGACATGGATAAAGGAATGGATGATTAAAAAATGATTTAAAAATGCCAGTTTATGGCAGAAGATATGGATGGCATGTAGGGCTTTTTTGTTGGAACTCACAGGAACTCAGTTCTGGCACTTCTCAGGTGGGCACCATTGCCATAACAAGAGAACAAGGGAGGTGTTCATGGTGAGTTCCACCACCTCTTTTTCTAGAAAAAGAGCACTGGGAATGCTTACCTATGGCATGAAAAAAGTAAAGGTCCATAAATATTTTTCAAATCATTGTGTAAGAAGTTTGTTTAGCGTATGGGCCAGGTATAAAAACCTACAGTACTTGAAAGAAAAATGCCATTGTGGTTTCCCCCCATAGAAACTTGTGCTCAAAAAGAAATAAATTGAAATCTAACATTTGTTGGAGCTGTAGTAAAGAAAAAGGAACAACAATACATATGTGGTGGAGATGTGTGGAAATTAAGAAATTCTGGACAGTAATACATGAAGAATTAAAGAAGATGCTGAAAATATCAATAAGTTAAAAACCAGATATATATCTCCTTGGATTGATAGGGGAAGAGATACCACGGGGGGAAAAATAATAATCTTCTTATATGCAAGCACAGCAGCCAGAGTAGTGATTGCTGTTAAATGGAAATCACAAACTCTACCTTCAAGGGAGGAATGGATTTGTAAATTAAATGAATACTTAGCTTTGGCAAAACTAACAGCTATTAAAAGAAATCAATCAAATCAAAAATTAAAAAAGGAGTGGAAATGTTTTGATGAATATATGGGAAAATATTACTCAAAAAAAGATATGCTAATATGCCTACATTAAAATGTAAAGTATCTGAGGGAATGTAAGTTAGTAAGGAAGGACAATAAGAATACATAGATGAATTGAGAAGTCTGCAGAATGCAAAGATAAATATAATCTCAGAATGTAGAGGAAATCGAGTAGGGGCAGAGGGAAGTGGGGGGAGGGACAAAAATATTATGTTTGATTGAGGATTTAAATGATAAATATATGTGGGGATGGGGATGATGTGGGGACGGCTTTGGTATATTTGCATTGTGATGTAATATGGAATAAAATTTTAAAAAAATAAAAAAGAAATAAATAAATATGAAGGAGTACTGGGAGACTTACAGAGATATTTTAAGTTATACTGAAAGTGGATATAAACTTTAAAAATTAGAAAAAAAGCAAAATAGGAGTCAGGTTGGTTTCAGTATCATCAAGTAAATGAACTATTTAAGAACTATTTAAATGGTTTTATGGAACAATGATCTGATTTTGAAATGGGGCTGCTTGAGAGTAATGAAAAATTGATTTCTAAAATGTAAAGATGAATTGGTTCTGTTGGTTCTCTCTTTTTCTTTTTTCTTTTTCCTGTTTTCTCTTTGTATTTTTATTAATCTGTATTGGAAACATTTAGAAAAAGCTTTGTGGGCGTGGGGAGGGAGAAGTCCTTTATCTTGGACTGAGGACACACACATAGAATCATAGAATCATAGAGTTGGAAGAGACCACAAGGGCCATCCAGTCCAACCCCCTGCCAAGCAGGAAACACCATCAATGCATTCCTGACAGGTGGCTGTCAAGCCTCTGCTTAAAGACCTCCAAAGAAGGAGACTCCACCACACTCCTTGGCAGCAAATGCCACTGTCGAACAGCTCTTACTGTCAGGAAGTTCTTCCTAATGTTTAGGTGGAATCTTCTTTCTTGTAGTTTGAATCCATTGCTCCGTGTCCTCTTCTCAGGAGCAGCAGAAAACAACCTTTCTCCCTCCTCTATATGACATCCTTTTATATATTTGAGCATGGCTATCATATCACCCCTTAACCTTCTCTTCTCCAGGCTAAACATACCCAGCTCCCTAAGCCGTTCCTCATAAGGCATCGTTTCCAGGCCTTTGACCATTTTGGTTGCCCTCCTCTGGACATGTTCCAGCTTGTCAGTATCCTTCTTGAACTGTGGTGCCCAGAACTGGACACATTATTCCAGGTGAGGTCTGATCAGAGCGGAATACAGTGGTACTATTACTTCCCTTGATCTAGATGCTATACTCCTATTAATGCAGCCCAGAATTGCATTGGCTTTTTTAGCTGCTCCATCACCCTGGTGACTCATGTCAAGTTTGTGGTCTACCAAGACTCCTAGATCCTTTTCACATGTACTAGTCACTTCTCTCCAGGATGAAGAGGAGCCATTGATGAGCACCCTTTGGGTTCGGTCAGTCAGCCAGTTACAAATCCACTGAATGGTAGCATTGTCTAGCCCGCATTTTACCAGCTTCTTTACAAGAATATCATGGGGCACCTTGTCAAAGGCCTTGCTGAAATCAAGATAGGCTACATCCACAGTGTTCCCTTCATCTACCAGGCTTGTAATTCTGTCAAAAAATGAGATCAGATTAGTCTGACATGACTTATTTTTCAGAAACCCATGCTGACTTTTATTGATTACAGCGTTCCTTTCTAGGTGCTCACAGACCGTTTGCTTAATTATCTGCTCTAGAATCTTTCCTGGTATTGACGTCAGGCTAACTGGGCGGTAATTGTTTGGGTATTCTCTTTTCCCCTTTTTGAAAATAGGGACAACATTTGCCCTCCTCCAGTCTGCTGGGACTTCGTCTGTTCTCCAGGAATTCTCAAAGATTACTGCCAGTGGTTCTGAAATCACCTCTGCCAGTTCTTTTAATACTCTTGGATGTAGTTCATCTGGCCCTGGAGACTTGAATACATCTAATCTTGAATACATGTGGATAAAAGACAGGATATGTATATATATACATATATACATATATACATATATACATATATATATATATATATATATATATGGTAAAGTGTCTTACAGGTAAGTAAGTAAGTAAGTAAACTTTAATACGGTCAAAGACCAGCAATAAATAATACAATTCAGTTCATAATTAGGATTTCTATCTCCTATAATAATATTAAATATTTCACAGTTTAAAAATTGACTGTTAAAAACATGTCTTTTAAAAAATTAAGTCTCTGTCGCCTCTCCATCTGCTATGGATTGACTGGCGTCATTATCTTTGGTGGTTGCTTTCATCCTAGCTTGTCTTATTCTTGTCGCCAAGTAGCAATACTTAGCTACAGCCCTAGTAGTCTCTATATTTGTGTCAGCTAGAAGATAGTTGGTATAAGCTTCTTCTGATCGACCGGGCTGTATAACTAGGAGCGGTTGGATTAGCTCTTTTCTCCCCTCTCGGTATAATGTGCAGCATAGCAGAACATGCCCTATAGTTTCAACCTCTTTATTATTACATGGGCATAATCTTTGACCATAGGGAGTCTTGTTGTACCTACCCGTTAGTAGTGCTGAGGGTAGAACGTTAAAGCGGGCCCTGGAAAATGCCCAGCGATGTTTAGGATTGTCAACCAACTTAAGGTAGTTTGCCATATAACTCTTTCGGTGGACATATAAAGGTTTGTAATTTGTTGAAAGCCTGGTTAAGTCATTTTGCAGTTCATTACAGGTATTTTCTTTCTCTTTCTCTTCTCTTTCTTCTCTTTTTTATTATCCTTGTTCTGTAGACTGGTCTGATTCTTACTGTATTTATGTCAAAAGAACTTTCTGATTGTAAGAGCTGTTCTACAGTGGAACAGACTCCTTTAGGAGGTTGTGGACTCTACTTCCTTGGATGTTTTTAAGCAGAGGTTGGATGGCCATCTGTCATGGATACTTTAGTTGAGATTTCTGCATTGCAGGGGGTTGGACTAGATTACACTTGGCATCCTTTTCAACTCTACAATTCTATTATTCTAGGAGTATAATGAATGTACTATCATTCACCTTGTATTCTTCCTTTGGGTGGTGGTATGGATTCAATCCAGAGGGACAGGAAAAGCATGAGCAATGAGAAGGTGATGGTCTTCCTCAAGAATTGAGCTCCCCTCCCTCCAAGGGCAAGTTGGCCAAAGGCTCCTTCAAATCACCAATGAGAATTAGGTCTCTAATATTAAGAATATAACAAGAGTCCTGCCAGATCATGGCCAAAGGCTCATGCAGTTCAACATTCTATTTTCACAGTGGCCAGCCAGAATCCTATGGGAAGCCCACAAGTGGGACTTGAATGAAACATCACTATTTCCACTTGTGATACTCAGCAACTGGCAGTCAGGGGCATACTGTCTCTGGCTGTCAAGGGAGAAAAGTGTCATTGTGGCTATTAGCCATTGGTAGCCTTACTGAATTCTTTCATTACTGAAGTCTTATGTACTAAATGTTATTATCTACACAACACAATTGTCCCTCTTTAGGTGTTTCTGTTCACTATTCGTCTTGCTTTTTCAGTTCTTTACTAGCTGGGAGTAGGTGACACCCAGTATGATTGACTCTTTTCTCCTTTTGACTTGAGCTTGCTTTCATTTCACCTCCACACAGGACTTGCGACACACCTCTCTCTTACATTGCTGGTTCTTCTGGATTTTCTGGATAATGACAGTTCCTCCTCTTTGTACAGCTCTCTCTCTCTCTCTCTCTCTGTGTGTGTGTGTGCACATACTAATTGAAGATAACATCTTATGCATCTGGAAAAAAACAGGCTCTGACCCAGGAAAGCACATGATATGCTTTCTGGTTTTTTAGGTTCCATCAGTCCCTTTTTACATTTGTACATCACTGACGTATTTCCACTTGAGTACTTTGATCAGTCTTTTTCAAGACTGAGCCATGGACACCAGTCTAGGGTAAGCCAGATAATGGGAACTCAATGTCATGTGTCATGCTGTGACTCCAGAGACCAACAGTGATCAAGACTCTGAGTCAGAGTCTCCAGAATCCCCAGCTTAGGATCTGGACATATCCCAGGATAGGTTTGGGATTCTGGCCCTGCTATTGGAACCAGGAGAACACTGAGCCTGACATATGAGCTGCCAGAAGAACCTCCTGTATCACCAGGGCCTATAGGAGCAGAGCCAGGAATCCCACAGGCACCTTCCCTCTAGGAACCCAATGTCTCCCATGGGATCTCACTGGTCCAATAGTGCAGAGGACATGTCAAGTGGGAGTCTATGGAGAAGAGAAAGCATGCCCATCTTCAAGCCTGAGGGTTAGCCCTTTAAGAATTTGACAGTATCCAAAAGGGGGTGGAGCTCAGCAGTGGTAGTCCAGGGGCAAAGGCATAAAAAATATTTCTCAGTCTTTGTTCTAGCAAGCTGTTCACTCTGTGGTCCTGAAGTGGCTGAGCTGGCATCAGACCAGAAAAAGACATTTCATATGAAAACTCTCCTCTTACTAGACTGAATGGTGTGTTACAGAGATCTGTATGGTATAGTAGTTACCTAATATACTCTTATGAGGTCAAACCATGGCAATATACTGATCCCGTGTTCAGGTGCTTATGATGGACTAGGGACATATTGACATTTTGGAAATGTCTTCAATATGCTGAGAGTATCTGTTGCATCTTAGTAATGACGATGCAGAAGTTGTTGAGGCACACAGCCGAAGCAAGGCAAGGAAGTCTTTTGTACTGGACAACTTGAAGCAGACAAAATACCCTAAACTGTACATAAGCCCATCTGAAGCTAAATGTCCAACAAATTCCCCCACTGTCACCAACCATTTCATTTCCCAGAAGGTAGAAGAAGCAACAAGAGGATCCCAAAAGCCGAACGTTTATGTAAATGCGGGAAGGAGGAACTAGATACGCTGGACCACATTTTCTTCTCCTGCAATTATGGTTTTAACGCGAGAAGGCGTTTGTTGAGTGCTATACAGGTGGACGCATCGATCGCTGCATCGCCAACAATTCAGTAATTACTGTCGGACAACAATGACAGAGTTACTTTAGCGGTGGCTGAGTTTTTGTGCCGGGTTTATTCAGAGAGAGCGGGCCACTGCGGGGCTGCTTGTTCAGGGGCTGCTTATTGAAAATTAACATATTTTTTAAATATAGAACTAATGAAGATGTTTTTTAATATCAGGAAGTTTACTAATTGAAGGCTATTTTTAATGCTGTACTTATGCTCCTGAATTTGTGGCTTCAGGAAGTTTATAAAGTGATTGTTTTATTTTTTTAATAACCCTGCTCTTAAGCATCTGAATTTGATATGCCAATAAAGGTTATGGAATTGGAATTGGAATTGGAACAAGAGGATCTTCTATCTTGGACCTGGTCCTCACCAACAGAGAGAAACTGATGGACAAAGTGGAAGTACTCAGAAACTTGGGAGGAAGTGATCATGTCCTCCTGGGTTTCATGATACACAGGGAAGGGAAAGCTGAGAGTAGTCGGACAGGCACTCTGGACTTTAAGAAGACCAGTTTCAAAAAGCTTAAGGAGCTACTGGGTGAGATCCCATGGTCAGAAATGCTCAAACAGAGCATCCAAGATGTACAGGAGTTTCTAAAAGGAGAAATATTGAAGGCCCAAATGTAGACAATTTCAACAAGAAAAGTGGGAAACATCTAAAGAAACTGGTGTGGCTGCATAAGGAGCTTACAGAAGAGCTTGGATTTTAGACTGCCATGTATAAGAAATTGAAGATTCTTGCATTGCAGGTGGTTGGACTAGATGACCCTTGGTGTGCCTTTCAATGCTACAATTCTATGATTTTCAAGTATGTCCCCTGCAGGGAACATGCTGGCCAAGCAAACCCTGCTGAGGCTGCCTGCCTTCCGCTACCCAATACCCATCTGCCCTGCCTTTGGGCAGCCCTTGATTGCTCTGTGTGAGGACCTGGGACAATCCATGGTTATCTCATCTGAATCCTGTAAAATCTTTGGTCGACCCAAACTGACCTAATTTGGTCATATTTTTATGCATGAATGGAATAGAGTGATGGAAAGATCACGATGGCATAATGATTTTGTCGTTGTTGTTCAGAACATTGGGGTTTCTAGCCAGCTAAATTCTATTCAGAAGAGTTCCATTGGAATTAATGGACCTAAGCTGGTTACATGTATTAATTTCCATGGGTCTACTCTGAGACTGACTAACATTGTATATAACCGTTGTGTCTCTTTACTGTCTCTCCCCATGAAGTCCTGCATTCATTTAAACCAGTGGCACATGGGACCAGGAGGAGTCAGGGTAAAAAAAGAAATCAGAACCAAAGGGAAACTGAGAAGTAGAATATAATGCAGCAAATCAGATGAAGAGACCAAGTTTTCCTTTTCATGACTAACAACATTTACCACATCCAGGGAAATCCCAGGCTGTTTCAGCAGGTTGCATGTGGCACATTTGCCAGGGTTCAGTACATTTCCTTTGTCAATTTCCCAGGTGGTTCTATCAGTTGTCTGTGCCCTGTGTTTCACTCTTTCCAAATTCTGGTTCAGTTAGGCAAAAGAAATCTGTGTCGGTGTATCTACAGTTAGCCACTATGTCAAGACCTGTTGGGTCCCTTCACTCTATTTGCATCTATTTACCATTTCTTTTAGGGGACCCAGGTGGCGCTGTGGGTTAAACCACAGAGCCTAGGGCTTGCTGATCAGAAAGAAGGTTGGCGGTTCGAATCCCTGTGACGGTGAGCTCCCGTTGCTTGGTCCCAGCTCCTGCCCACCTAGCAGTTCGAAAACACATCAAAGTGCAAGTAGATAAATAGGAACCGCTCTGGTGGGAAGGTAAACGGCATTTCCGTGCCCTGCTCTGGTTCACCAAAAGCGGCTTTGTCATGCTGGCCACATGACCTGGAAGCTGTACGCCGGCTCTTGGCCAATAAAGCGAGATGAGCGCCACAACCCCAGAGTCGGACACGACTTGACCTAATGGTCAGGGGTCCCTTTACCTTTACCTTACCATTTCTTTATCATCATTGAGTTCACACACTTTGATAAAACACTGCAAAAAAATAGCAACCTTGATGCAATTGCACACTTTCCCTCATGATGTTATATTGGGGTGTGTGCCATGACTGTGGAGTCAGATTCCTAATCTTCAGGAGAATGAAGTCAAGGAATTCAAACCAGAAGTGGAATGGCATACAGACATCACCATTCGGCTGTGTGCCTCAACAACTTCTGCACCATCATTACTAAGATGCAACAGATACTCTCAGGATATTGAAGACATTTCCAAAATGTCAGTATGTCCTGACTCACCTATCACAGAGGCTCCAGTGCGACCAGAATAGTTTCCTCTCTATCTGAGTGGAAGACTTATTGAGTAGACTGAGCTACTTTAACTGAAAAGGTACCTCCCTGTTGTGGGCAACTGGGATGCAGCTGCTGCTTGATCTCAGTTTGATTGCTGCTGAGGCAAAATCAAAGCTCTGTTCTCCTGAGCTGTGCAGCAGGTCCAGTCTGATATCATTGCTTTCATAATAATCTGTATATGGAGAAATCACCACATAGAATATTGATGCAATTGAATGAACACATCATTCAAGAGTAGCATTCATAGTTAGTATGCATGCATGCATGCGTGTGTGTGTGTGTGTGTGTGTGTGTGTGTGTGTGAATGTGTGCACACAGTGTTTATTCAGGTGGATGGGCACACTGTTAATATAGAGAAAATGAAAATGAAAAACCCACCAACAGTCTCTGTCCAGACTTCAGAACAGGACTCCTAATGCATTGGTTTCCCATCATAAGCCAGAGCATGTAATTCAGAATTACAACTTATCTCTCTCTCTCTCTCCCCCTGCCGCACCATATAACCTCCTGTCATCTAATGATACATTTATTCTTGTATCTTCTTGATCTCTTTATCGGACAATACATTGACTGTATGAGAAAACTGGTAGATATTTATTAATCTGTATGTGTCTCCCAGAGAGGGGAGAAAACCAATCAGCACATCTCAAAGTATGAAGGAAATTTTTTGGTCACTGGGATCTCCCAGTTAAAAGGAAAAGAAATGGCATATATCAGGCCTTATTTCTTATGCAGTGTCTATTTTGGACAGCTGCAATTATTAACCACCAAAATTTCATTTACACACAACTTTCATATTCTTACAGCAAGGGTCACTGACTAGCTACCACCCATTAGAGACAGATGAAGTCTCTGCCTACTGTGAACTAGACGCAACTTCTTCTTTTTTTAAAAAAAGTACAGAATGGTTTAATAGAACATTTGATATTAATATGTATCTGGTTAAAGAAGAGATAAAACTTCAACTATATTTAGAGATATTTACTATATTTATAGGTGGTTATGGGGGCGACTGTGGAAAGGAAGGTCTGTTGCTGACCTTTTTTTGCCCATGTATGTCAGGGATGAGGAACCTGTGGATCTCTAGATATTGTTGGACTACAATTCCCATCAGTTCTAGCTGGCTCTGGCCAGTCATAAGGGATGATGATGGTTGTAATCCAACAGTTTCTGGAGGATCATGGGTTCCCTATTCCCAATATATATATGGGCATACATTACCTATGATGGATAGCTCAGTTGGTAAAGTATGAGACTTAATCTCAGGTTCATGGGTTCAAGACCCACTGATCAAAAAAAATAATCCTGCATTGCAGGAGATTGAAGAGTTTGGATTTGATATCCCGCTTTATCACTACCCGAAGGAGTCTCAAAGCGGCTAACATTCTCCTTTCCCTTCCTCCCCCACAACAAACACTCTGTGAGGTGAGTGGGGCTGAGAGACTTCAGAGAAGTGTGACTAGCCCAAGATCACCCAACAGCTGCATGTGGAGGAGTGGAGACGTGAACCCGGTTCACCAGATTACGAGTCTACCGCTCTTAACCACTACACCACATTGTACTAGATGATTTTTTTATAGTCTCTTCTAACTCTATAATTCTATGATTCTATGTCAGGCATAGGCAAACTCGGCCCTCCAGATATTTTGGGACTACAACTCCCATCACCCCTGACCACTGGTCCTGTTAGCTAGGTATGATGGCAGTTGTAGTCCCAAAACATCTGGAGGGCCAAGTTTGCCTATGCCTGTTCTATGTGCTCTAGAATGTACACCTACCAGTCTTCCACTCAGAGATTTAAACGACTAAATCAGAGACGAGGAACCTGTGACCCTCTCGAAGTTATTGCAGATACTGTTTTCCATGGACATGCTGAAGTTATTGCAGATACCTGTTTTCCATGGACATGCTGCAGAGGGAAATAAGGGGCTCATCAGCTTGGAAGGTAGCCAATCTAGGAGAAGGAAAACTCTGATCCTAAACTTCTGCTGCCTTGTGGGATATTGTGCCCAGTGCTTTTTTAAAAAAATGTTTAGGGGTACCCTCATTTTCCTACTCATATTGAAATACCCTCAATAAGGCCAAATTTAGATTCACACAATGTTTAGGGGTATGCATACCCCTGCGTCCCCCCCAGAAATAAAGCACTTGGTAAGCCAGTCCTGGTTCCAGTAGTGATCCTTGAGGTACTCATTCTTATTTTTATTTTTTGCATCCCTTCAACATTGCCCAGGGGTGGTCGTGGTCATAATTAGATGTCCCAGGAGCACTCTGAGTGCATCCCACAGCTGATGGGTATTTGCTGGATCCTCAACCTCATTGTCCCCACCCACCCTAGGGCTGACAAGGTGTTTTCCCTCTAATGAGAGTCAGGTCCCATCTGTACCATCAACAGCATATTTAAACAGACTTTAAACAGTCACCATCCTCAGAGAGCTACAGTTCCCAAAGTAGTTTTTATATTCAATACCTCTTCCCAGGGATCTCCTAACAACTCTCAGCATCCTTGACGAACTACAGTTGCAATGGTTGTGGGGTTTGTTTGTTTTTTGTTTGTTTTTTAGGGAAGGAAGGACTGTTCAAAGTGGAATGCTACTGCTTTAAATGTAGTGGAAAGAATATAAGTTAAAGGCAAAGGGACCCCTGACCGTTAGGTCCAGTCGCGGAAAACTCTGGGTTTGTGCGCTCATCTCCCTCTATAGGCCGCGGGAGCCGGCGTTTGTCTGCAGACAGTTTTTCTGGGTCATGTGGCCAGCATTACTAAGCTGCTTCTGGTGAACCAGAGCTGGAAATGCTGTTTATCTTCCCACTGGTGCGGTACCTATTTATCTACTTGCACTTTGACGTGCTTTCGAACTGCTAGGTTGGCAGGAGCAGGGACCGAGCAATGGGAGTTCACCCCGTCATGGGGATTTGAACCACCGACCTTCTGATCAGCAAGCCCTAGGCTCTGTGGTTTAGACCACAGTGCCACCCGCGTTCCTCAAAGAATATAGGGGTGTCTCAATAGTGGGGGAGAAGAAAAAGGGAATTCAAAAAGAAGAACAGCCTCCCAATTTCCTATGCAGACTGCAGTTCACTATGTGATGAATTATTTTTCTTTCCCTCCACTCTCCTCTTTCTCTCTTACACACAGAGTACTCTCTTATAATGGCATAAGCTTTTTGTAAACTAGTAAAGCAGGTCATGGAGCACCTTGGAGTTTCTATGCATCTTGAGCCACTTGGAGAACAGGTAGGCTCTAAACGCAATACACAAAATGATGTGGTTTTGGTTTGTTTTCCAGCCTTGCATCAAAATATCAAAAGCATTCTACAAAGTAACTCAGAGCAGCTTTTTGCAGTGTGACTATCCCTGTTATGTGGAACATCATACCTGCTGAGATACGACAGGCATCCAATATTTGAAGGTTCTGCAAACAATTGAAGACATGTTTGTTTCAACAAGCTTTTCCAGCTGGATGAAAAAGTATTTGCCTTCGGTGTTTACTCTGTATTGTTTAAAAAACTGTATTTAGCTGGGGGTTTTGGGAGGCAGGTACCATTTATAAACCTGTTTTAGTTGTTTTTATGAACGATTGTGAGAAGTGGTATATCAATTAATGAAGTGCATTAAAAATTAAAGCAAAAAATGTGAGCCATTCTAGAACTTTTTAGGACAGTTCATGTTTTTTTGTAAAAAAATAAATGGAAATGTTTAGTAGTAGCCAACTAAGTTCTAATCAGAGTAGACCGGCTCAAATTAATGGGCCAAAGTTAGGTATGTCCATTATTTTCAATAGGTCTCCTTTGAGTAGGACTAATACTGCCTTCCACTCATGGTTGTCATCATTAAAAAGAATGCCCAGAACATTTTCAGTTTGAGAACATAATCCTTTAAGTGATTCCTCCAGAATTTAATTTGCAAGTTTCAAAAATCTAGTTTTACTTGCAACAGATATATTCATGCTATTTTCGTCCTGAGATTTGCGAATGATGTTCATAGTAATTTGATCTTTCTTAAAGAAATAACACTGTTATTTTCTGTGGCACCACATAACATTGCTGACTCATGCTTAGTTTGTTTTTATCTATTTTGCTCTTTCTACATTGTTTAAGGTTAGAAAGGAGAATGTCTTTTTTCGGGGGGGGGGGAGCATAATAAAGGCCTCCCTGAGGTCGCATTTACTCTAGGGTATGTATTTAAATTAAATTAAGTAAAGGTGTTCCAAGTGGAAAAGAGAAGCATAAATTCAAGAAAAGAGGTGGGTACCACCAAAGAAAACATCTTAACTGTCAGAGTTCAGCCTCTTCTTTCAAAGTATATCTTGGAACACAATGTCAACCACATTATGCCTTGTAAAAATGCACTACAGTGAAGGGAGTGCTCTCATGCTCAGGTCCTGCTGTCAGGCTTCCCACAGGCATCTTGTAGTCCACTGTGAGAGCAAGATAGTGAACTAGATAGGCCTTTGGTTTGACCCAACAAGGCTCTTCTTACATTCTTATAGAAGTGCCCAATGAAAGCCCTTCTGGCTTAGACCAAAGGCCTGTCCTTCTCAGCATCTTGGTTTCAAAAGTGACCAGCAACATAATTCCAGGAAGCCCACAAGCAAGGCAGTAAGCAAAAGAAAATAAGAAGAGTCCTTCTGTATCAGACCAAAGGTCTACCTAGTTGTGCCTCCTGCACCTTACAATAGCCACTCAGAGGTTTTTGAGAAGCCCACAAGCAGGCCATGAAAGCAATCGAAGAATCCCAGCCAGACACCCAGTGGGTACATCTTTCTTTCTTTCTTTTTTCCTTGTAAGGAGGAAGAGCAGCAAAAGCACTAGGGGAGTATGACCCTTGAAAGAACTTGTGGTCTGGAGTGGCAATTACTGCTGCAAAAATACTGGCAAACAGTATTGTGTGGGGAATGTGGGAATTACTAGAAATTAGGCTAGTATGGAAGACATCAGGGAAATCAGTCAATGTGTGCTCACTTTACATCTTGTTGAAAATAAGTTGCACTCCCTCCTCAACTCTTAAAAAATAGGTCCCAATAAACTAAACCTTAAAAAAAATATCATTTTCTACCTAGTCCCTGCATTGGGAATGGTTCCTATTTATGCTGATAACACCCATCTTGGGTCACTTTCAGTAATTAGTGGTCTCCCTGGAAAACCAACTTCAGAGTGAATTTTTGAATAAAGTAAAAATACTTTTGGTGTATGGCAATCTTCAGCAAAATCATCATGTAGAAAGGGTTGGATGTGAGCTAGGTTAGCTGAAATTGGGTCGCATTGAAATCAAGTGGAACAAGTACGTGGGGAAAGGCCATGGTTCAGTGGCACAGCCAGCATCTTCGGATAGGGTTCACAATGTCCTTTGCCTGAGACCCTGGAGAGTCCTTCCAGTCAGTGTAAACAATACTGATGGACTTTAGATGGACCAAAGGCCTGATGTGGTATAAAATAGCTTCCTTTGTTTCTATTGATCCAATGAGCCATATATCATGCTAGAGTAGTTGTTTTGCATGCAGAATATTCTGAGTTCAGTACCTGGCATTTCCAGGTAGGTTGAAGAATTTCCCCTGCCTGAAACCCAAGCTAAGGGAAGGGCCACAGTGCAGTGACAGAGCACCTGCTTTGCATGCAGAAGGCCTGAAGCTCAACACTTGGGCTCTCCAGATAGGGATGGAAAAGATTACCTGCCTGAAACCCTGGAGAGCTGCTGCCAGCCAGTGTTGATAACATTGAGCTACATAGGCCAGTAGTCTGACTTGGTATAAGGCAACTGCCTATCTTCCAGTGTTTACTGGCACCTACTAAAGACATTCCTTTATCAATAGGCCTTTTAAGAGAATATCTTTATCCTAGTCTGCATCTGTGTTGGTTTTGAAATGTTTTTTTGTAAGTTTTAATTGTTGATGTTTAGGAACCTAGGAAGCTGCCTTATACCAAGGTAGACCATCTAGCTCAGTGTTGTCTGCACTGATGGACAGTGGCTCTCCAGGATTTCTGATGCAGGTCTCTCATAGCCTGGAGATGCCATTGGGGATTGAACTGGAACCTTCTGCTTGTAAGGCAGATGCTCAACCCTTCTCTTGCTTTATTGTTAATCATTCAGGGGCTTTCATGGGAAGCAGTTCAGAGAAAATGAAATGAATACATTTGTGGGTTCAGGTCTTCATATTTTTGGCCTAGTTATTTGGCAACACTATAGTTGCTATAGTCCCCTTTGCCCCTGCACAGGGCAGCAATGCCAAGAGAGCCTCTTCCCAATGATATTGTATGAGGGATAATTAATGGCCTCTCGTTTCCACAGCAACCTCATGCTTTGCTCTTAGGCTTTATCCAAGTGGCAATTCAATTGCTTCTATTACCCTAGCATCCATGTATTTCTAAATAAAGCAAGCTGATGAAACTTGCTTGCTCCCACATCAGACTGGCAAAGATAGTAATAGAATTAAGAAAATATTGAGTGGAGGGTGAAGAGGTTTAAGCAGGCTTGCAGCATGTCCTGTTTCCTCTCAGCTTAATATGAGCCTTGCATTCCCCTCCCCATCTCCTCCTTCCCACTGCCTGAAGCAGGAAAGAAGCAGGACATTTTATCTTCTGTTCCTCTGAAGAGTTTATTTTCCTCTTATTTTATCCTACTAGGGATATTTATGGTAATAATTAATTAAACAAGAAAAGACAGCACCAGAGAGCAATGTAAGGAGTGGTCTTGCCCAGGATATCAATGATGGGCTTAAAAGAAATATTGATAAGTTCTCTGGGACTGCAGAACAACTTTTTCAGACTGAGGGCCACATTCCCTTCTGAGAAACCTTCTGGGGGCCAGATATCAGTGGTGGTTGGGGACAGAGGCAAAACTAGTTGGGGCAACAAATGTAAATGTTACCTTTGTGTTAGGTTAGTTTGTACACATGTTCCTCAGGCAAGCAAGAAGCATTATGAGAGTTCAAGGGCACATTCCAGTCAGACAAAAACACCCAAGGCTTGTACAAAGCAGGGCCAGTAAGGGATGTGGCCAGGGAGGGTATGTGGCCTAGGGAAGAGTTCTAAATGTTGCATTTGATGCTCAGGCCTGAGGTACCCCACCCTTGCTCTAAGGTGTGCTGAGAAGACAAAATATGATTGGGCCAACTTCTTTTTAAAAAAGCAACCAGCTATATGCGTTCAGAATCCTTTCACCTCCCTCTATCATGTCAGTCACCTCTTGGCCACCCAGAGACCCCCTCAACCCAGCAGCACCAGGAATGCAGCACATGTTAGCTATCTGAAAGACTGTATTCCCTCATATGAACCTGCCTGGGTTCTGAGATCCTCAGGGAAGGCCCTTCTCTTCTCAGTCCTTCCACTCTCACAGGCACACTTGGTGGGGACATTGGAGAGGGCCTTCTTGGTGGCTGCTCCTAGACTTTGTCACTCCCTCCCTAAAGAAACCAGACTGGCTCCCTCCTTGCTGTCCTTCTACCAAGAGGTGAAGACTTGTTGCAACAAGCTTTGAGGAACTGACTGCTTGAATGAAAGGGCTGGTGCTGTGCTGTTTTTAATTGTAGTTATCTGTATGTTTTAAGCTTATTTTATATATGTATATAGTTTTAATTCTATTGCTGTTTTAATGATATTTTTTTCCTATGCTTTATCTGTAAGTCGTATTGTCCTGTCAGGGGAAAAGGCAACGTATAAATACATAACAACAACAACAACAACAACAACAACAACAACAACAACAATAATCCCTTAGAGAGCTTTGCCACAGACAAAATAAGGGCCAGCTACAGATTTGACAAGACCTTCGGCCTTCCATGCCCCCCCTTTCTATATCAGTGGGCAGCTGTGAGCAGTCATTTAGAATTAAATGCCCTGGAACACTCATTGTAGCATTGCTCTAGGGTAGCCTCCACCACCCTGGTGTACTTCAGATGTTTTGGACTGCAACTCCCAGGACTATAATGAATCATAGAGTTGGAAGAGACCACAAGGGCTGAATGGATGGGACTGAAATGAGCTTTTGTCCCAAAAAAATGGAGGTCACCATGTTGGTGAAAGCTGAGATAGTGAAAAATATAAGATGGCAGCTTGCAACTGCAAGGCATCTGGGCCAAGAATCCACATTGGTGGACATCAGATAGGCCAGAGATGGGGAATCTTCCTCAGTTCAAGGGGCACAAACCAAATGCACACCACTCTCCATCCAGGCAAGCAAGAGGTATTATCACAGTTCAAGGATACATTCCAGCCAGGTAGGATTGCTATAGGGTGCAGAGCAGGGACACTGAAGGGGATGGCTTGGACAAGGGATTGGGGGGGGGTGCATTTGGTACCCAGGTCAAAGGTTTCCTGCCACTGAAGTAGGAAGTGGGAATTTGCAGAGGCTGCTTCTGCAATTTTCACCTGTCCTTTAGCTGCCAGTTGTGTAAGATCTCTTATGATCCTCAGGAAGGAGTGGTCCTACTGCTGGGCATAGTGAAACTGGTGGGCAACAGCCAATCTGTTACTCTTGATTCCCCTAGTCACTCCTCACTGTTGCCACATGACCTGCCTGATGTGAATTATGTATGTGGGGAGGCTGAATAAAGAAGCAGATGGAATGACTTAAGGATCTTTCTCCTTTCCTAGTTGAATCACAATGCCAACACCCCATCCCAAAGTCTTATCAAGGACCTACAAAGCCTTGTGTTGCTCTGTTGTTTCTGTACTTCAAAGTGTGGTCATTCTGCTGCACAGGGACTGTGCTAAGATGGCACCACTGACCCCCTAGCAGAATAGTATTATCTCCCTTACTTGACTAGGGTACCAAAGTTTTGCATGCTCCCACACCCCCAGCAGTCACACATTCAGTGTTAATGAGAAAATCTGTGTGGATGTCCATGAATTCACTTTTCACGAGAAAGGGCTATGTGCACATACAGCTGAATATGATACAGCTCTTTGAGAACATAGGAGACTTCCTAACATAGGAGACTTCCTTGTATAGCCACAGACTATTGGTCCATCTAGCTTAGTAATGATTTCCCTTACTGGCAGTGGCTCTTGAGTGTTTCAGAGACTTTTTTCTGCTAGACCTTCCTGGAGATTTCTGGGATTGAACCTGGGACCTTATGCATATGTTCCACCACTGAGTTATGTGGTTCTCGTGAGCTTAAACACTGACCCATGATGCACAATCTCTCCCTCCCCCCCTCTCTCAAACACACACACACATTATGGGCATGTATATAATATTTTTAAATAGGATTCTTTCCCATTAAAGCTGTGAACACGCCCTCCTCAGTACACAGCTAGTATGTGTGTTGACGTGGGTGGTTTTTTTTTTGGGGGGGGGGAGACTAGCAGGTGAGATCCTGACCACCCCCATAAATGTTAAGTGACTTTATATGAACACCCCTCCAGTCACTACTGTTCCTGCTAACCAAAATTCTTCCAACCTCAAACCTGGCAAGTCCCCATCACCTCCACACATACACACATTACAACAATATCTTTTGTGTAAGCTGGACCAAACTGATCTTCCTCTGGCAAATGATGAAGAGGGGAGAAAGTTCACTTGAAGGGTTTGTCTACAGATTACTCCTAGTGATGAACCAGTCCCCTCACCTCCACCACCACTGGCATGCTTCGGAATAGTCAGCAATTACAAGCAGTCACTGGGGAAACGTGAAAAAGAAAAGAAAGACAAAAACTTCATTTCCTCCCCTCTCTCAACAGTTTTAAATTAGTTTCCACACATAGGCAGAAGAAAAAAAGGTGGAAGAGAAAGAATCATAGAATTGCAGAGTTGGAAGAGGTCCCTGGGGTCATCTAGGGAGGGAGGGAGGGAGGGAGGGAGGGAGGGAGAATTTAGGGCAGGATCACCACCTTTTGGCCACTTGAGCACATATGCAAACATGAAAAACTGTTACATACCCCATAACCTATTTTATTGGTCAGAACATAATGCTTCTTTCAAGCCTGATTTCAGTGAGGGAGAGGTGGTGGCAGAGGCCATGTGGGCTCTACAGAAGGTCTTTGAGGGCACATGTGCAGCTGCTGGTGCCATGTTGTCAACCAGTCATTACTGCTTGCTTACACCATCCCACTGACTTCAAATAAATCCCTCTAAACTAAATAGCCTTAATTCTAAGTAGATGTGCATATAACTGCACTACATGGTTGCCATCCTCCATGTACTTACATGGAAATAAACGTGCCAAGCACCAAAAAATATCCATAGGATTTCTTCTTTTCTGGAACTGCCTCCCTCTGCCTATTTGCTTGGGATAAAGTCCCCCTACCCACCCCCTGAAGATAGGGAGATTCACCTTAAATATGCAGAGGACTCAGATGTTGAAGAAAAAAGCATTCACGTTGAATTCCAGGCTGTAGAACAGTGACAGGGAATGTGTGGCCTTCTCGATGAGGAAACTCTGGCCTGGCGATGGTGAAGAAAGCCCCACAAGCCCCTCTATCTGGCCCTTGGGACCCACCCCAGACCACACACCCTCTCTCTAGATTCATCCCTTACTATCTCTGCTTTGCACCCTATTTGGGTGTTTTTGTCTTACTGGGATGCTCTGTTGATGCCTGGCTCCTTGAGGAGAGAGAGAGAGAGAAAAAAAGAGAGGGAGGGAGAGGGAGTGTGTATGTACTGTACATATAGTAGCTTGGTGTGCGAAGGCAAAAACTTCGTTCTCATTGCTTTGCCTGCTTTTGTCTCTGGACTCATCCACCACTATCATGTGGCTCTCAGAAAGTTGCTCCAAAGGCAGAGGCAGAGCTAGCTGCTCTGGCACCTGGAGTGATGCACATGCTGTGCACCCGGGGACAGGGCTAGCCGCCTGCAGCAAGCGTCCCGGGGGGGTGTACCACCCACAGTGAGTGGTGAGCGTCCCAGGGGGGTGCCGCCCGCGGCAAGCGGCGAGCATCCCAGGGGGGCAGCGTGTTGATGTCACCCCCCTCAGGGATGACACCCGGGGCGGGCCGCACCCACTGCCACTGCCACTGCCAAAAAGGGAATGTGGCTCTTGGGGTGAAAAAGATTCCTCACCTCTGGACTACAACTCCTGTCATCCCTGATCATTGGCCATACTGGCTGGGACTGACAATAGTTGGAGTCTGACAACATCTGGAAGGCCAGAGGTCTCCCCATCCCTAATGCAAAATAACTTCTGAAAGATATTATCACTGTGATTTGTAGCTCATCCAGGCATTACTGGCTGGGTAAACCCTTAATTCCAAACCATAAAATTACACCCTTTGGCAATGCAAATCAGAGTAGTAGTCATGGTCGTCGTCAAACTCATCCTAGAGTAGTGGGGGAAATGACTGAGAATAAAGCTTCCGTAACACTTCACAAAAGAAATTTCTTTTATCTTTCACCATTAGCTCCCATTAGGAGAAATGGCAATTCTTGGTACATGTACACAGAATTCTCTCTTTCTCACTCTGGTTTTCTTTCTTTTTGGCACCTGCATAGCTGGAATCTTTACAATTACCGGTAAGTACAGGGAATCTCAAAAAAGCCGTTTCTGCATGTTCTGTAATTCCCTCCCCCATCCCATATTGTTGACTCCCAATCCCACCGAGCAACACCTCAGCAGATTTTCACGTTCTGACCCTTTTTAATGATTACAGGAATAACTAAACATGCCCGGCAGTTTTACATATTTGCTTGAATGGTTTTCTTTCAGTATTCCAATAAACAAAGACCTTTCCATCACTCTCTCTTTCTCTCTCTCTCTCTCTTGTATATTAATTACATTTTACATTTTTAAAATTTGTTTAAATCTCTTTCTTTTAACTTCTTTTTTAATGTTGGGTTGGGGGTTTTGTGTTTGTTTTTTTACAGCAAAAAGGTGAGTCTGGTAGTACCTAAGTACATAAAGTCTTGGTTAGCAGAGCTTGGCAGTCATCTGGTCAGATTGCTTGAGGATTTCGGTGTTGTACAGATCCAGTGCATGATTCACACGGATGATCTCACTGTTGGTCAGTTTCAGACGGTGCTTGAGCATACAGGAGAACAGATCCAGCTGGGGCTTCCCTGGTGCTACAGGAGGTGCCAGTCTGTTGATTCGGTCCCGTATATCCAAAAGCAAGAGCATGACGGAGGAGGAGGAGTAGAACTGCCCACCTTGTGTGTAAGACTGGTTGACCTGTTGCACTGCACTGCGCAAGAGGTCAGCATTGAAGCGCAAGCTGTATCCAAACACCTGGATGTCTGAGATCTTGATGTAGAACTGACGCTTGTTGGGATCAGAGAGGTCCACGGGCCCTTGGCCAGTCTCATTGCGCATCAGGGAGGGCAGCCGAGTCCGGCTGCGTAGGTAGATGTGGACAGTCTCAAAAAAGGTTTTCCACCTGTTCCCAAGCAGCAGGGTCCAGTTATAGCACTGGCTGTTTTGCAAGCGGATTTTCTCCCAGCGTGGGTAGCCAAATTCTCCAAAGGGCATGTTCCAGCCTTCGGAATGGCTTCCACTAAACGGGTTAACGTAGACAAAGAACATGGGGTCCAGGCTGCTGTTGCGCATTTGGCAGATGCGCATGGAGATCCCAATCACCATGTGAATGAAGTCCATCCTGTTCTTGTTGCTCTTCAAGGTGAGGGACATGCGCTTGCGCCACCTCGGGTCAAAGAAGGTGTCCAGGCGGATCTCATTGCTGATGAAGGTGGTGTGCACATACAAGCGAGAGTCCATCTTCTGCAGGAGGTACTTCAGCTCCAGGTCCTGGAAGTCCAAGTCTGTCTCAAAGCTGATGAACTGCTCACTGCGCTCTGAGTCCACATTCTGAGGCTCACAGCGACCCCGTGAGAGACGGTAGCCCTTGTTGCATGAGCCACAGAGGGATATGTTGGCCAGGCTGCACATGGCACAGCTGTTGTTGCCTCCAATGATGCACGGGATCGGTCTCTGGCACAGGCTGGTGCTTCCATGGCAGACACAGCTCCTCTGACTTTCCAGGAAGGTTCCCCAGAACCCGTTCTCATTGCAGTAGAGCAGGGACTGAACCCGGGACAGCCATTGCTGTATTGTCCTATAAGGGAGAAAGCACAGGGGCATGAACTCCAAATTTCTAAAGGCAGCTGTCTAGGGTATTATTTTAACTCAATGCCACAAAGTAGAGGTGAGAGAAATGAAGTAGCTAAGTGGAAGTTGTCAATAGGCAAGGAGTTCCAAAGTGTAGATCCGGCCACATTAAAATACTGATTTCTTACAAGTGCAGAGTAGTAGTAGTAGTAATAATAATAATAGTAATAATAATAATAGTAATAATAATAATAGTAATAGTAATAATAATAATAATAATAATAATAATATACTACTTATACCCCACCCCAGCCACTCTGGGCAGCTTCCAACATGAGATTTAAAATACATTAAAATATCAATCATTTTTTTTAAAAAAACAATTCCCTAAACAGGGCTGAGTATTATGTGACTGTTCTGCACTGGGTTGTATTTAATCCGTCAAAATTCTACTCAGAGTAGATACATCAGAGTAAGTCATGCCATCAATTTCAATGGCTATACCCTAAATAGGTATAACACTGGTAACCAACCCATTCACATTCTCTGTGCCCTGCATAATTTCACAAATATTAACACCCACCCACACCCACACCCACACCCACACACCCACACACCATTCCCCTTTAAACCGAATAACCCATGAAAATGAATTATTGGGGAAAGATTCTGCAACCACCACCACTACCCATAGTTTCCCTTGCTACAGTTAGAAGCAAGATACTGAGTGCAACCAACCTGTGCTTCAATAAAATCTTTCAAGAACAATCATACATAAATGTATGCATTTAGTCTATCACCTACCTCACAGATAAGTATATCTTATTCTGCCTATCTGACTGCCAACCAGTGTGGTGTAGTGTTCAGCATAACAATTGGGGAGACCCTCATTCATAGAATCACAGAACTGTAGAGCTGGCATGGAGCTCTAGGGTCATCTAGTCCAGCCCCCTGCAATGCAGGAATAATAATGGAAGAACCCCTGACAGATGGCCATTCAACCTCTGTTTAAAAACCTCCAATGAAGGAGAACTCCATTTGGACATCATACTCATTGGCCTGGAGGGCCACATCATGTTTGCCACCCCCACTTCAGAACTTCAACCTCCTGTCGTTGAATCCCAACCAGATTATAGCCAGCTAGTCCTCTTCTGAGGGGACTAACAAGTGGACAACCCTGAACAGAGCAGTCACAGTTTTCCAGGACTTCTTAATTCTACCATCATTTCCTCCTGTCCAAAGAGCTCTTTCCAACTCCCCCCTCTTCCCTGGCTGTGCTAATGAATGCCTCATTGTCTCCCCAAAGGCTGAGAGTTCTCAGCAGCTCTGCAGCGACAAGACACTTACTAATGAGAAATTAGGATGCCATCCCTGCAGATTGGGAGGAGTGATTACAGACGGAGGTTCTGAGAGTCGGATTAGTAGGATTCACGGCACCTGCCTAACTTGACCCCAGAATAATCATTAGGTTGTGTGCTGTATCAAAGGCATATTTAAAAATGACACAATAGTGCAGAAGAGCAAGGCAAATTGAGGGAGGGAGATGGGAAGGGGGAGGAATGGGGGTGGTGAGATATGGAGTTGGCGTGGGAGGATGGGAAATGGATGGGCAAGTATAATTTAAAGAAGACTGGAAACAAAAGGCGGAGAAACGCAGAAACACCAGAACTCCTCAAGATGATGAGGGAGAAGGAGGGCTTGGAATGATAAGACTAGATATGTACCCGTAATTAAAAGACCATTCAGCTGAACCTCCAATGCAGGAATCAGAGAATTGTAGAGTTTGAAGGGGTCCAATGGGTAATGTAGTCCAACCCCCTGCAATGTTTCCTCTCTCCCCCCTCTGCCTCTCATATCATCTGAAACATAACAAGACTTGGATGTGGATGTGAAGGGTGGGGTGTCTTGAAACCCCAACATGGGACCGTTTTTCTGGCTGCCCCATTACCCAGTGGAGAAGGAAGATAGGACTTATTTATATGCCACATTTCCACCACAAGGCAGCTAACAACAATAATTCTCTCTCTCTCTCTCTCTCTCTCTCTCTCTCTCTCTCTCTCATATCTATCTATCTATCTATCTATCTATCTATCTATCTATCTATCTATCTATCTATCTATCTATCATCTATCTATCTATCATCTATCTATCAATCATCTATCTATCTATATTACACACTAAAGTAAGTAAAAGTATCCCAGCACAATCTCCTCACCTCCCAGCTTACTAAGTTATAGATTGCATTTCTATACCACCTTTTTCTTCAAGGAGCTCAAGGTGGCATGCATAGTTCTCCCCCTCCCCATTTAATCCCCACAACAGCCCTGTGAGGCAGGTTAGGCAGAGAGGCAGTAACAGGCCCAAGGGCACCAAGTGGGGAATGGCTGAGTGGGGAATTTGAACGCTGATCTTCCAGGTTCTAGTCTGACACTCTAACCACTGCACCACATTGGCTCTCAAGCTTGCTCTGGATATGTTGCTATTGCTGCTTGACTTCTCTCTTCATCTTCATATTCTCCCTTCATCTTCATATACATCTTACAAGCTCTTCCCCTGCCCTGCTTCCTCCAACACCTACCCTATTTGCAAGGAAAGCTTTCGCTCATGAGGTGGGGAACCCTTCTTTTCTATTGGGGGCTGCAATGCTTAAGGCAAGAATAGGTATGTTTTCTGGACAAGTGGGTCAGTTTTTTATCTTCTTTCCATGCCTTTGGCCAACTTTGATGGGTGAGCAGGGCCCTTTGGGGAAATCACTGGTGAAGTAGCAACCAGCAGGATTGATCCCTTAACTCACCAGGAAATGAGCAGAGGGTTCGGTCCTGCTGGCTGAACTCACCAGCAAGTTCTTCATAGTGTATAGGCTAGGGAATTTGCTTCATGGGCCAACTTGGATCTTCTGATAGGACCCATCCATGACTTAGGACAGGAGCAACATACTTGACAGTTGGTAGGGCTAGAGTCAAAAGCAGACAGGGGTTCAGCTAAATGTGGATAGGGCCAGAGAAGGTTTCACAAAATAATAGAAATGTAGAGTTGGAAGGGACCATGAAGGTCATCTAATCCAACTCCTGGCAATGCCAGAATCTTCTGCCCATGGTGGGGATTGGACATACAACCCAGAAATGAAGAATCTCATGCTCGATCAACTGAGCTATCTCAGAAGGATTCCTCCCACCTATCACTCTCTTTTCTCTACCATACTTTCTTTCTTTCTCCCTTCCTCCCTTACACCCCTCATCTCTCTCTGACAGCCATCGCCCCCAGTTTTGTCCCTGTTTGCCACATTAAATTAATTTGTAATTCCGTACCCTACAATTGTCCCTATTTTCCAGGGAGAGTCCCGGAATTACACAAGCCATCCCAGCTTCTGATTTGATTCCATAATGTCCCTATTTTCCCCACCAGTGCTGTCACCACCAAGCTCAGGGAGGAGGATGAGCTGGCATCCTGAGTGACGGTGGTGGTTGAGAGGGAGCATCCTGTTGCCTCTTCATGGCCACCACTGTGGGCCTCTTTGCTTGGGCAGCTTGTAGTGCCTCCTGGAGAGCAGGTAAGGAGGAAGAGCGGCTGCTCCACTGAGGCCCAGGCTTGTATGATGCTCCGGCCCTGACATGCAGGCCCTGGGGTGGAAGAAAAGGAGAGTGGAGAGAGCAAAAGGAGTCTAGGTTTTTTGTTTTTAATGCTTTGTGCATCCATGTCTAATCTTGCCCCTTTCTAAAATTAATTTATTGGTGTGTGCTTTGGTTTTTGTAAATATATACCAAAGAATAAAGTAAAATTGAGATTAAGGGGTTTTCTTAGGGCAATGGAGAGTGTGTGCTGTGTCCCATTGCTGTAGTGGTGGTGGAAATGCTCTGCGGGTGGGGAGGACAAAAAATGGAGGAAGAGAGAGAGTCAGTTGCGGGGGAGTGAGGAATGTCCCTATTTTCATCCGAGGAATGTTACTTACATTTTTTGGCAAAAAATGTGTAATATAAATTATTATATAAGAATGACATAACTGTAAGGTAGGATTGCACAGTAATGAATATTGGAAGATAATGTACTGTTCTGAGTTTGGGGGAAGGGCTAGTCTTCATGATGCCCTGAGTCCTTTCCAGCTCTTTGGTCTCTGTATCTGTGGGGGGTAGAAGGTATGTTCTCCTAGAGTCACCTAGTTTGGTTGTCCTAGGGGATTTAAACATCCATGCCAACACAACCTGTTGAGGGACTGCTTGGGACCTTGTGGAAAGTATAGTGTCCATGGGGCTGTCCCTGAATGAGTAAGGCCTGACTCATAGCCATGGACATGCCTTCAATCTGGTGTTTACTTCCATAGATGTGGGTGATCTGACACCAAGTTCCAGTGGAACAAAAGAAGTGCCATGGTCAGATCACTTCCTGGTGCAGCTAGCCTTCTCCGCGACCCTTCCCCTCCACAGGGAGGTGGGACCAATTTGAATGGCCCACCCCTGCCACTTAATGGATCCAAATGGCTTCCAGAGAGTAGCAGGGGATGTCTTATCCCACGTTTTTGGCCTTTCAGCTGATTTCCTGGTGGCCCACTGGAATGCGGAGTTAACCAGGGGTATTGATCATCTGGCTAGAAAGCAACCTCTCAGATTGAATGGAGCCCAGAAGGTCCTGTGGTTTATCCTGGAGCTGAGGACAATAAAACAATTGCTGGGATAGCTAGAGAGCCGGTGGCGGAAAACTCATTCTGAATCAGACCGAACACAGGTTAGAACTAAACACTGAGTCTACTAAGTGGTGATAGTGATGGTGAAGAGGACCTTTTCACTGCCTCTATTCCATCTGAAGAAAACAGTACCAGGAGACCCTTTCAAGTGGTTGAGAGTCTAACAGAACCACCTTCGCTATCGGGGTCTCCTGTAATGACTTTGCAAAGTTTTTCGCAGATAAAAGTGTTCAGATTTGGAAGGAGGTTGCCTTCACCATGGAGGTAGGGCTGGGGTGGGAGAGTGCCAGAGCTAGTCAAGTTGTATGGGATCAGTTCCAACCTGTTACCTCCAAGGATGTGGACAGGCTGCTTGGACAAGTGAAACCATCCACCTGTCTCCTTGTTCGCTGCCCATCCTGGCTCATAAAAGCAAGCTTGGAAGGACTGGGCAGTGGTCTCAGTCAGGTGGTGAATGTCTCCCTCTGTGAGGAAGTCTTCCTGGACACCCTTAAAGAAGCAGTTATTAAACTGCTTCTTTAGAAACCATCTTTGGATCCAGCCAAATTATCACCCAGTCTCAAATCTTCCATTCTTGTGTAAAGTAATTGACTGGGTGGTTGCTGAACAACTCCAGGCATGTCTGGATGATGCAAACCATTTGGATCCATTCCAATTGAGATTCAGGTCAGGCCCATCACAGGACTGAAATCACCTTGGTCATGCTGGTTGATGATCACTGGCAGGCTAGGGACAGAGGTGAAATCTGTTTCCTAGTTCTACTGGGTCTCTCAGCAGCTTTTGATACCATCGACCATGGTATCCTTCTGGATTGTCTAGTGGGGTTGGAAGCTGAGGGCAGTGATTATGCAGTGGTTCCACTTCTTCTTCCTGGAATGTGTCAGAAAGTGGTGTTGGGAGGTGAGAGTTTGGACTTTGGGGTGCCTCAGGGCTCTATTCTCTCTCCCGTGCGTATGTTATAATATGTTTTATTTATTTGTGTGTGTTTTTAAAAGAAATTAGGCCATGAGTCAGATGTAGTCATAGGGCTGAAGGTTGCCACCCTCTGCTCCTAGCTAGGGGGAGTATTGCAAAGTCTAGTGGCTGTAGCCTGATACTTCTCCCCTCCTAGGTGTGATAGAGAGAGAGACAGTCACTCACTGCCTCAACAGTCAGGCTGTTGTTGCCTCGGCAGCTGACAAATGAGTCAGTTCTGCACCCACTAGCCTGGACCTAATTTTCTTTTTCCCATAGCTTCAGCACAGTGGGACCCACTGGCATTTGCTCTTCCAGGCAGAACCAATTTGCACATTTCATCCTGTGCAGACATAATACATATTCAGCAACATGGAGGTGCACAAGGAACATGAGGCACTTCCGTTCACTGCCCCTCCTGCCAGTGATACAGCCCAAAGCTGCCTGAAAAAGAAGACCAGAAGGAAGGAGAAAAGAGAGGGAAAGAGAGTGGGAAGTAAGGAGAAAATGAATCAGCAGTTATGTGCTTCCAGAGGGTTTTGGAAGTGTGAAACGACTTTTATCACATGTCTCGCTTATGCTGAAGCTGCTAGAGTCTATCACCCCCTCTCCCTCTCCTGCGAGGTAGAAGGAAGCCAAGGCACTGGATGGGGGGTGGAGTGGAGAGAGACACTGAAATCTATAAATATTGTTCTCACAGAACAAGCCCAGCAACAAAGCCACATCAACAATGGCTAACACTGCAGAACTCACCTTCTTAGTCTCTGCCAAGGACGGTTCCACATTTTTGCTGAAGGCAAGGATGCATTTCAGAAAACATAGAATCTTTTGGCATTTTAAAAGCTAACCTGACATAATGCATTCTGAGAATGCACCTCTGAAGATGGAAGATAGGGAATGGGATCCAATTTATACAGAGCCCCTCTACGGAATCAGAGAAGCTCAGCAAATGACAGGCAAAGCACAGGGACTACACAATACTCCACCTCCCTATACAGAATCAAAGAATCATAGAGTTGGAAGAGACCACAAGGGCCATCCAGTCCAACCCCCTGCCAAGCAGGAACACCATCAAAGCATTATTGACAGATGGCTGTCAAGCCTCTGCTTAAAGACCTCCAAAGAAGGAGACTCCACCACACTCCTTGGCAGCAAATTCCACTGTCGAACAGCTCTTACTGTCAGGAAGTTCTTCCTAATGTTTAGGTGGAATCTTCTTTCTTGTAGTTTGAATCCATTGCTCCGTGTCTGCTTCTCTGGAGCAGCAGAAAACAACCTTTCTCCCTCCTGTATATGACATCCTTTTATATATTTGAACATGGCTATCATATCACCCGTTAACCTTCTCTTCTCCAGGCTAAACATACCCAGCTCCAGGCCTTTGAATAGAATAGAATAGAATAGAATAGAATAGAATAGAATAGAATAGAATAGAATAGAATAGAATAGAATATATTTATTGTCATTGTCCCCTTCGGGAACAATGAAATTACTTGGCTGCTCCATCCACCCAGATAGGGCACTCCACGCAAAGACAAAACAACTACAAAAACACTGATTAAAACCATACACACTGATTAAAACCATACAATGATAAAACATAACAGGTAAGATTAGATGACTTCAAAGTCCAGGCTTCCCATTCAAGGCCGCGATCGCTCTGGAAAAGAAGCTGTTTCTAAGACGGCTTGTTCTTGTTGTCATCGTCCTGTATCTCCATCCCGATGGCAAAAGTTCAAAGAGACGGTGACCAGGATGCGATGGATCTTTCACTATGTCCAGTGCCTTTCTGTGGCACCTCATGGCATAAATCTGCTCTAAGGTGGAGAGCGAGCAGCCAACGCCAACAATGCTCTCTGCTGCCTTAACAACTCTGCACAACCCCATCCTGTCCTTGGTAGTACAGCTTCCGTACCACACACATAAGCCATAAGTGAGCACGCTCTCAATGGCACAGTGATAGAAGGCAAGCAGCAGCTTTTGTGGAAGATGGTTTGACCATTTTGGTTGCCCTCCTCTGGACACGTTCCAGGATGAATTTTAACAGGGAGAAATGTAAAGTACTACACTTCGGCAAAAAAAATGAAAGGCACAAATACAGGATGGGTGACACCTGGCTTGAGAGCAGTACATGTGAAAAGGATCTAGGAGTCTTGGTAGACCACAAACTTGACATGAGTCAACAGGGTGATGCAGCAGCTAAAAAAGCCAATGCAATTCTGGGCTGCATCAATAGGAGTATAGCATCTAGATCAAGGGAAGTAATAGTACCACTGTATTCCGCTCTGGTCAGACCCCACCTGGAATACTGTGTCCAATTCTGGGCACCACAGTTCAAGAAGGATACTGACAAGCTGGAACGTGTCCAGAAGAGGGCAACCAAAATGGTCAAAGGCTTGGAAACAATGCCTTATGAGGAACGGCTTAGGGAGCTGGGTATGTTTAGCCTGGAGAAGAGAAGGTTAAGGGGTGATATGATAGCCATGTTCAAATATATAAAAGGATGTCATATACAGGAGGGAGAAAGGTTGTTTTCTGCTGCTCCAGAGAAGCGGACATGGAGCAATGGATTCAAACTACAAGAAAGAAGATTCCACCTAAACATTAGGAAGAACTTCCTGACAGTAAGAGCTGTTCGACAGTGGAATTTGCTGCCAAGGAGTGTGGTGGAGTCTCCTTCTTTGGAGGTCTTTAAGCAGAGGCTTGACAGCCACCTGTCAGGAATGCTTTGATGGTGTTTCCTGCTTGGCAGGGGGTTGGATTGGATGGCCCTTGTGGTCTCTTCCAACTCTATGATTCTATGAACTACACCCCAATCTGAAGAAGAAAGGCCATATACCAGTGGAATGGCGAAAGCGAATATAACGGTAAACCAAAGGGAATATAATTGAGAGTTGTGTAGCAACACTGACAAAAAGGGGAGGGAGACTCACAGCTGTCCCCCTCAAAACAAAAACTCTCTTAAACTCTTTCTTTCTTCTTTCTTTTGCCAGTTAGGTGCACATTCATAGAGGTGCTTTCTGAATATATTCCATGAAGGCAGACTGGCAGATGAAACTACAGGACTATGCAAAGATGGCTAAATTGACTGGGAAAATTAGAAATCAGGAGGATCAAAACTTCAGTAGAAAATGGGAGAAATTTAGATTGTATTTAAAAGAACACTGTAAACACTTGAACTCTTTGGCAGGCTCTGAACAACTCTTGCAAAGTTACAAAGACTTTGGACATATTGGAGGACTATAATTTGGATGAACTATAATATGCAGTTGACTAAGATATTTAAAGGAACCATGGAGGGGAGGAGGGAAGTCCTAAGATTTGGAAGAATCTTGTTTTATTTTAAAATTTAAATGTGTCAATTGTATGAATTATTTTGTAAAACCAATAAAAACTATTTCCAAAGAAAAAAAGAAAAAAAAGAAAAGAAAAGAAAAAGAAAATATTCCACGATCAGCTCTCTAATGACTACTTCCTAGCAATGGATGGGCCAAGGTGTCCAACACACACACACACACACACACACACACACACACACACACACGTACGTTAGAAGATACACACACACTCACCACACACAGAGTGCAAATACACAGGCGCGCGCACACACACATTCAGACAGGCACATACAGACGTACACATATTCAGGCACCCCATTCATCACCTACAAATCACCAGAGGTGCATGCATTTGGTGCAGGGGAGGGGGGGAGGGAAGTCTTCCCCATCACAGCAATGGGCTAGGAGGAGAGGATGCTCCCCTTCGCCCCCTCCCCTCCCCACATCACAGCATAGCCCACCACAGTGATGGGGTGAAAGAAAGCCCTGTGCTTTGTTTTCTGAGCCTCTATGGTTTTCTACTAATGGTTGTGTGACAGAGTGAGAAGTACTTTTCCAATGTAATAAATGTGTGAGTTTAGCAGAGGGTTTGCAGGTCACTAGAAGGGGTTTCATGGGCTGGATAGATAACCCAAGAGGCAGATACAGTGGGTATTGATGAACCAGGTTCAGAACCAGCAGGGACCTACTTCTCGCAAGGTTATGAAGCAAAATGTACTCTGCTAAGCAATTTCTGTGAGATGAGCCAGCCTGGCTGTTCCAGTTTTTTTAGCGTTTTTAGCCAGTAAGTGAAGCCAGAGCTGTGATTGACGAATGAGTTGTTTTGACACTGGGCAAAAGGAATCCCTGGGGTCCTAAACAGCTGCTGTTTTTCCCTCCCCTTTTAGGTGCCTCTCTATCATTTTCTACTCCTTGGAAATTGTGTTCTTCTTTTCCCCATCTAGCAACCAGGACACATCCTTCCTGTGGTGGGTTTCCCTGAGATCAGGTACCCCCTAGAAATTATTTTCTGCAAATACTACTGCATGATAAGTATGGGTGGGTGTTAAAGAACCCCCCCCCCCAAAAAAAAAGTAGCACATGGACATTCATACAAACCTGTGTCCTCTTTTGCAAGTGGGTTGGAGGGCACAATGCACATACAGTGTACTCGGCCAAGAAAACCATTCACCACCCCTGTGCTACAGGCAGCATTCTCCAGAAATAGCTGTGTTTAAATACCAAGTGTTCCAATATCTGGAACACTTACAACAGTGATCTTCTCCACTTGGTGTGAAAAAAACCTAAGAAGAGTCCTGCTGGATCTGTCCAAAGGTCCATCTAGCTAGCCCAGCATCTTCGTTTCTCACAGCGGCAAACCAGATGCCTCTGGGAATCTCACTGCCCTGGCTCCCACCCAAAATGTGCAGACAGAAGCTCTTACTTGTATTTATTCAGCCAAGTAACAGTATAGGCTTGGCAGCAGACACAGCACTCATGAGTCATGATTCAGGAGCAATGCAAGAAGTTCAGAAATGGATGAAAGTGCCAAAGGTACCCCAAGTGAGTCTTGCTCACTTGCAAGACTGTTGTGTTTGCAGGAATGCTGAGATTGCAAGTGCACACTCCACATCTAAGCCACATTTTCACAGCAATTTGCTCTTTTAAAAAAATAATAATAATGAAAATTCATCAGAATTTTAGTGCAAATTTCTCCTTAGAAATATTTTTCTGTATGTAAATTTTGATGGATTTACACATTTTTGCATGCAGTGAGCTTGCATATTGCACTTGCTTTACTTATGCAATTGCAACCTTACATGGGGGGAATAAAATAAAAAATGGAGATGTGGGGAAACCCACCACCCACTTCTCTCAATTTATTTATTTTTTCCTCACCCATGCACCCAGCAGGTTTTCCTCACTTACTAGGCTTTAGGTGGTAGAGGAAGAAAAAGATGTAGGAAAGTGGTGCTTGGTGGGGTGCCCAAACGCAGAGTCCCCCTGCCCAGTGCGCCTAACTGCTGAGGGGTAAAATGAATGGACACAACTGTCTGGTATTTGAAATGGCCACAACTTTACTGATTTCAGATATAGGAAGCCTTGGCATATGCATTGGGTGTGTATCCCTCTCAGCCCCTCCCCTTCTGGAGGACTGAGGCACCGACAGGGTCTATCTGGGGGTGGATCCATCACAAAACACAAGTTTATGCGGATGGTCCCCAAACGCTGAGGTAAGCTCTATGGCCCGCTAGCCCTAACAACTGGCTTTTTGGACAGAGACTTCCATCCAGACCCCTCTAACAGGGTACCCTGTTAACGTCACCATTAACAGGGGGTGGTCCAATTGGATGAAAGACTATAGGATTCTGCCCAAGGCGTAAATCGCCAAAGTTGTGACTAATGCTATGGGGAAGGCAAAACCTGCAGAGCAGGGAAAATTCCTTCCTGGCTCTGAATACGGCAACCATCAAAAGACCACAGCAAAGCCTGGCTAGCTGAAAAGAAATGGTTAGAGCAGTAACCAACTATTAACGAAGGGAGGGGAAAGGTGAGTGACACTCCCAGCCAACTGAATGCTGTGCTGAGTGGTTAGCCAGGCTAAGTAAATGGCCATGCCCCACCCCCCACCCCTGGACCGCCACAGATTGGCTCATTTGAAGGACGGGTTTGAGGGGAACCCATGAGCCTCTGTGGTTGCCAGAGGGGATGGGGAAACATTCAAAAATGGCACTGTGCATCCATGTGAGAGAGGAGGCATTGCATTGGGCCACAACCGCTGCTCACAGGCAAGATGGTAAGCGGCGATTTTATATGCGATCCTAGCTGAATCCCACAAATATTTCAATATATCGTTTTGAACATCTGATCTGACTTTGCAGAAGCTCCTCTTCATCATCATATTGCCATTTGCTGTTTTTTTTATCACCTACTCTCCGCCTGCATCACCTACTCTCGCATTCTCACAAAACGAAAAAAGCAAAGCAAAACAAAACTCAAAGCACAACAGGCCCATAAATCTTCAGTCAAGCTCAGAGCTCTTAAATCTATTACTCCTCTCTACCCTGCAAAGTTAGCAGCCTTCCCTGAGGCAAACTATACATCAGCCTGCCCATTCAGAAGTCACACAAACAGGTCAGCAAAAAAAGAAGGAAATGAATTCAGCATTTGATTCAATTTCCATTTGAGTCACTTTTAATTTTATTTTTTTAATTAATTTCATTTGCTCTGCTTGTTTGGCAAACAAAATCTATAGATAAAAAAACAAAAAGTGAAACTGGGAGGGAGTATAGCTTTTTAAAAATCTGGGTTCACACCTTCCTGCACCATTAAAATTGGCTGAACACAACTTTCCCTTTCAGCATTCAGCTCTATTCTGCTTCATTTCTGGAAGGGCAGTTGAGTGTCAGCACGTTCCTTTAGGCTATAATTGAATATAGAACATGCTATTTCTATTAGACCTTTGTGAATGGGACAGAGAGTGTCACGCTGTTAATATAACCACTCAATCTTTTCAAAGTCAGTGGCACATATTAAATGCTGCTGTCTCGGTCGGGGCATTCACACAGTCAAAATTGCCCCAGTATGGGGCCATATTGTGTCTAATTTTGTGCAAGGTATATTCTAGTAAACTCATGTCAGATGTGTGGCAAAGCCAGAGGCTGAACAGTGGACTGTGAAGCTGAGTCCGGATATCTGTTGAAGAAAACACACTAACTTTCTCCACTAAGTTGCTGTCATAATCTGAAACCTATGCTACTTGAAAAACTGCCTCCTGTCCTAACTGGACTCAGCTTGCCTGCTTCCTAAAGATAGGGGGGGGGGGATTGGTTCACATTTTAATGTGAACCAAACTAATCACCACTCCCTGAAATCAATGTGTCAAGTGTTGTCAACTTTTTAGGCTTGTGGACATATTTGGATTTTTGACTGAGTGCAATGGAACCACCATACTCTGGTCACTTGAAGCAGGGGCGGAGGAAGCCTCCTCGCTACCCGGGGCGGCAAACGGAGGCATCCCCCAGGGGGCGGGGTGTCGTGACGTTACGTTACAATGGAGTGCACATGTGCGAAATGCCAGTGGTGCGCACTCTGCCGGTGGGCTGCTGCTGCTGCTCCCTCGGCGGCCTTGCGAGCCGCTGCGCGAAAAGCAGCAGCGGCAGGGCAGCCCCACGAGCCGCCGATCGTGGGTGGGCCGCAGGGCAGAGCGGCCTCGCTCCGCGGTTTGCTTGGGGCCTGCGGGCTGGGTGGGGTGGGGCCGGCCCAAGTGTCACCCCCCCTCCCCTGGAACCCAGAGTGGACCACCCCCTGCCCCCCTTGCAACGCCACTGACTTGAAGGAAAACAAAAAGAAAGAGGGTCACGACACTTTCACTCACATTCAATTTAGTTAACTTTGAACAACTCCCAAAATGAATAATAATGAAAATTCTATTAGAAACACTAAAGAAGCACTGAAGAAGTTTGATAATTACACGATTTAGCTGTGATTCCTTTATTGCAGGGAGTTGGACTAGATGACCCTTTGGGTACAATTCTATGATTCTACAATTTTACAAGCAACAGCCAGGTGGGAACCAGGACAGTGAGATTCCCAGAGGCCTCTGGTTGGCCACTGTGAAACATGAAAATGCTGGGCTAAATGGACCTTTGGTCTGATCCAGCAGGGCTCTTCTTAGGTTCTTATCACATCGAGTGGAGATGATTGCTGTTGTAAGTGTCCCAGATATTGCTGGCTTTGAATACAGCTATTTCTGGAGAACAGATTCTTCAACTATGCCATTCAGTTTTTAAAATAACAGTTACTAGGAATTTCTGGTGGGTTCATGCCCAGCTTACAGGCCACTGTGAGAATAGAACACTGGACTGGATGAGTCATTGGCCTGATCCAGCAGTCTCTTCTTAGGTTTCTGCTTCCTGGACCAGATGCCTCCTTACCCCTGGCACAGAAAGATAAAGGACATGTGTGTGCATGTGTGCACATGCACATGTGCATGCGTGCGCGCACACACACACATACACCACACACTTTGCTTTATCAAATGGTGTGGATAAAATTGAGAGCAAGTAGAATACTTCTGAGCACACAGAGCTAAAAGAGGAAGTGGGAAAGGGGACACTTTTCTGTCATCCTTTCCCAATTCTATTTACTTCTCCATAGAGAAAGAGAAAGGAGGCAGAGCCACATGGGCACCAAGGGCAATCCAAGATTGGTGACCTTTATGTGTGTCAAAATTTGCACATCTCCAATTTTGCAGTACAGTCCTCCTACCAACAAAATGGGACAAGGAGAAGCCACTCATCTATAATGCTGACCAAATTCCCAGGAGTCTTGTCCCGCATTCATGTATACAAGTAGAAGATGGACAAACCTGTCATTTATCCCCTATCCATTTATAATTTTTCAAATCTTTTGTACCATTTGCCCCATTTATGATTCAGTTTTACAATTTTTCTTTAAAAACACATGAAAATTCATAGGCACTTGCATACACATTGCTCCAATTCCACACATTGTTGCAAACAAATTCCCCCTAACATAATGCATTTTTGCAGTATTATTTCCAGTAATGTTGTGTGCAATTTTCTCTAATCTGTGCAGATTTCTTGCGCTGTGGACAAGGATTCACAAATATCATTTTGGATTACTAGACAAACTAAAAATTTCTCCTCAAAGGAAGATTAGGCAAATATTGCAATTTCAGTTTTTCTCCATTTCTCATTTTTAAGTTCATTTTACCACAAATCCGCATCACTTTCTGAGGGTTTTTTTTAAAGTCCTTATGAAAATGTATAATTTTGGTGTGAATTTCTCCTAATACATACATTTTTATACAATTTTGCATAATCTATGCATTTTTGCAAAGCATTTTCCTTACATAAATCTTTCTTTCTTTCTTTCTTTCTTTCTTTCTTTCTTTCTTTCTTTCTTTCTTTCTTTCTTTCTTTCTTTCTTTCTTGTTTCACTAATAGATGCCCACTTTAACCCAGTGTATGCATTTCTGTGTACAGGTAACTCTCATCTTACTCAAGCATTTGGTTCTGGGGGTCCAAACATACAAGAAAAAACACATAAAGCCAGGAGCCCAGGGAAAGCAGATCAAGAGCTCTGGCAGTTTCTCAGGGCCCTTCCGCCACCATCCCATATCCCAGTAAGCACTTGCCCAACTTTGGGAAGGAGACAGGAGAGCTCTAGGACCCTGACAGAACCCTTGAGCCTCATTTCCAAAGCAGTGGGCGTTGCTTATCAAGTTTTGGGAATGTGGCAAGAGGGTTCTGAGATGCTGCCAGAGTTCCAGCTTTGTGCAGATGTATGGGGAAAATAAATGGAAAGTGGATTTCCACAGTTCTCCATCCATCCATCCATCCATCCATTTACTTACTTACTTACTTACTTACTTACTTACTTACTTACTTACTTACTTTCCCTACCCACACCTGCACAAAGCTGTGATCATGTAAGTAAAGTAAGTGTAGAATGAGAGTTACCTGTTCATTACTTGGCTGGAGAACAGCACTGCAAAATTTTGAGAACTGTGAATTTAAAAGCATGGCATTATTTCAGTTCATGTGCTGTTTTGCAAAGTGAGTATTACGTAGGTTCATGCTTAAATGGGAAGTGAATTGAATTTGTCTCCCTTATGCTCAAGTAAGCATAGAGGGCTATAGAGAGAGCTGGAGTGTTGCCTAATTTGCACCAATGCTCAGATGAGGAAAGAAAGAGTAGTTGTCTCTCCTGCTACTTTTGTTTACTGAAATCTGAGCAAATAAAAAAAGATGTGCACCCTTCTTACACAGAAAGTGATATACAATAAGCATGTTGAACTTTTAATGCATGGATCAAGCACTCTCTAAATACAGTATATCACCCCTTACATAAATAAGGATGACCAGTACCTTTCTCGCGGCAGCTGGTGGTTAGGGTTGTGCCGGCAACGGATACTGAGGCCGAAAAGCTTACGGGCAGTGCGCTGGATCTTCTGGCGCTGGGCCTCCATGGAACTCTGCAGGAGTTTGTACTGGTTCTGAAGGTCCCAGTCATTCCCCCAGTGCTGGTGGATACTTCCAATGGTCAGGAAATGGTTGTTAGGTAGCCTCTTCATGAAAGATTTAAATTCGTCTGTGAAATACACAAAGACACATATAAAGCCAAGAACAGAGAAAGGGCGGAGTTGTGGTTGTTTAGTGTGTGGGGGGGTAGCAGTATGCCCTCTTTAATTTTCTATTATTTTTATAGTTTGGCAAACTTTGGGGAGAATATGAAATTATTGGTAGAGTCCATACATTGCATGCATGAGGTCCCAGGTTCAGTTCCTGGCATTTCCAGTTAAAACAGGGGCGGGAAATATACCGCTTGGGACTTTCCCCAGGCTACATCCCCTACTATCCTCACTTCATACCCTCCTTTAGTATTTTGACCTGCTATCTGCCCAAGAACTCTGATAATGCTTCTTGTTTGGCTGGCTGGCTGGCTGGCTGGTGTGTGTGTGTGTGTGTGTGTGTGTGTGTGTGTGTGTGTTATACGAAGGTAAATCTCACATTTTCCCCCAAGCCTGGTTTTGCCGGTGGCACTGCCTATCACTAGTATATGACTCCCCAGAGGTTTGCCCAGAACAGAATGTGGCTCTCAAGTTGAAAACAAGGTCCCCCATCCATGAGTTAAAATGATCAGGAACCAGGTGAGGGAAGATATCTCTGCCTGAAACCATAGAGAATGGGAAGCCAACATGACACCCTCCAGATGCCATCAGACTACAAGTCCCATTACCCACATCCAGCATTGCCAGTGGCCATGGCTGATGGGATTTGTCATCTAACAGCATCTGGAAGGCCATAGGATCCCCATCTTTCCTTTAGTATGTGCAGAATACATTTTCTAGACCAGGATTGGCGACACTGTGGCCATCCAAAGTTGTTTGATTTCAACTCCTATCAACCCCTTACAGCATTGCAGGTCAGGGATGATAGGAGTTGTAGTTCAACAGCATTTGGAGGGCACCAGCATTTGGAGGGCACTCATGGCGTTGTTCACTACATCTGCCCTAGATAAGCTGCTGTCAGTTGGAGCAGATGATACACAGCCAGCTGGGCAAATATCTGGGCCTGGTATAGGATAGTTTTAGTATGTAATTCCTTTGAAAACCGCCTTCTCCTTTCCTCTTCTTTACCTGAATTCTCCAGGTCTTTGTAGGCTTCTGTCCAAGATTTTGCCATGTTGGCCAATGTGTATTCCATGATCTGAATGTCAGTGATGGGACAGTTGCACTGTGGAAATTCTTCTGCACACTGACATCCACACTGGCTGTCTCGGCATATATATTCTCCCTCTCCATTGCACATTATGTAGCTCAATGCTGACTGCACAAATTTCTCTTGTAAATACTGAGGGAAGATTAGCTGGAGGCCTATTGAAAATAATTGAGCATAAGAAAACATACAGTAAAAATTCAAGGTCCAATTCAACCCTCAACATTCTGAATATCCTGGAAGCTGACAGGTCTTTGTCTTGTTTTATTCATTTGTTTCCTTTTTAATTGCAAACATGCATACTTCATTGTACCTATGGAGACTCCTGCATATGTAAAAACTGCTACCTTATTTTTAGGTGCTCCCTTATTCTGCTTCCAAAATGATAGGCACTCAAGTCACCTGAGTTTGCTATTAGAAGGAATGGCATATGGGTTCTATTTGTGTTTTTATTTATTTATTTAAATTTATTAACAGTTCAGGGATTGTGGCTAGTGGCAGCAAAACCTTACTGTGAGATTACAGTATAAGCAAGGATTTGAGGGCATGGAAAACTGAGTGTAGTTCAGCTTGGAATCTGCTGAGTTGAAAATCTTATCACATCAGCCAGCTACTATAAGGTTATGCTGTGACGTATGAAGCTCTGGAAGGCACCATTTAGAACATCAAACACAAATGGATATAAAAAGAGAGTCTCCAGTTCCAATGCCTTTCTGTCCACTCTGTATATAGCAATGCTAGCAATAGAAGGCGTCAGGCTGCAAGGCAGGTAGACTTGGCTCAAGGTTAAAAATCAAGGCATTTCCTAAGGCTGCTATACATTCATCACATCTTGTTTTGGAAAGTGTGAATTAGGAGGGTTCACTTCTGAATGGATCAGACTACAGTGAGCCCCCAATTGGCACTTGCTTTACTTACACATTATGTGGTTGGGGTAAAAAATAAGTAAATGCTCTTCATTTATTTCTCACCTGCACACCCAGCAGGTTTTCCTCCCTTACCAGGCTTTGGGAAGAGAGCAAGAGGGCGCACACAGCATCCAAGAGCCCACACACGACCTCCCCAGACCCCAGTAAGCAGCCCTCTGCCTTGCAGGTGCTTGTGTGTTTTAGGGGCTCCTGACTTTGCACAATTTTCCTTGTGTGTGTGTGTAGCCCTAGAACAGAACCTTTGCAAAAATGCCTTGAATTCTTTGGCAGAAGGGCAGGATGAAAAATGTTAAGCAGGGGTAGGAACACCTCTTGCTTGGGGTGTGTGTGAATGCGGTATGCCTGCCCTCTCTCTCTGGCCCTCAGGAGTCTCCCCAGGCCACATACTTTCTCCCTAGGCCACAACCCTCACCGGCCCTTCTTCACACTTCCTCAAGTATTTTGTTTTCCTGGCTAGAATATGCCCTCAGACTAGCTAAGACCATGCCACTTGCTTGTCTGGATGGAGGACATAGAGTTGGGTGTGAGTGTGTGTAGAAACTAGCTTACTGTACAAAGGCAACATTTACATTTCTTGCTCCATCTACTTTTCCCTCTGATGCCCTGGGATGTGGCCCCTAGCATGTTTCACAAAAGGGAATGTGGCCCTCAGGCTGAAAATGGTTCCCCACTGCTGATGCAGAGGATGAAATACTAGCCTGCGACTATGAAGGGAAAATGCCACCTGCACTCATGGACTTTGCTTTCAACATTCACTGACATATGAATGAATGGAGAAGTGAAAGAAAATGCCCTGGTTTTCTCAGCATTGTTGTCACAGACTCACAGAATCATGGGCATGGAGCTGGGGCTAGGAGGGGACTAGCCCCAGGTGCACATTGAGAGGATGCAAACAAGGTGCTCCCACACAGGGATCCCTGTTCTGCCCTGCCTGGCTGGCATGTTCCCAGCCCCCACATTGGCTGGCTGGGCTCCCTCCTGCATGGGAAGGTAGGTGGTGCAGCACAGCTCTGCTTAGCTCCAGTGGGGAGGGCTGGGCTGGCGCGGCAGGCTCTGTGAACCCTACACGCTACACCCAGTGCACACCTGCTTGGTAGTGTCAGCAGTAAGGGTTGGACTGGCACAGCAGTTTTTGTTTGCCCTTTGTGCCCTGCCCAGCGCACACCCTGGGTGCCAGGAAATGCCGCAACGCCACTGCATATAATTGTAGAAGTGGAAGGGACCCCAAGAGTCATCTAGTCCAACTCCCTGAAATGCAGGAACCTCAACTAAAGCATCCATGACAAATGGCCATCCAACCTCTGCTTTAAAACTTTGAAGGAAGGAGAGTTCACCACCTCTTGTGGGTGTCTGTTCCACTGCCTAACAGTTCTTGCTGTGAGAAGCTTCTTCCTGATGTTTTGCCGGCATCTCCTTTCTTGTAACTTGAATCCATGGGTTCAAATACTACCCTCCAGGGCAGGAGAAAACAAGCATTCTCCATCTTCCACAGGACATGTGGGTCAAGGAATAAGAATACAAGGTGGTGCTCCCAAGGTCTGTGTGTGTGGAGCCTAAATCCCCCTGTCTGGCCCAGGGCTTGTGCAGGCCTTCACACACAATACATATATTTCCATTAGCTCTCTTTAGATCAAATTCTGCAGCTTTCTGTTTATGAGCCAGAGGCTCCAGGAGGATTCCCAGCTGTTTCCTCACACCTGATCAGTTCTGCTTGTCAGACTCATGGCAGTTTCTGGCAGCATGGGAAGCAGTACAGAAAGTGAATTCTTTATGATAATTCCCTTGCCCAAATTTGTCTGGCCTCATCGTCAAAGTCTGGGGTTTTCAGGCTGGCAGATTAAAAAGGAGTCTGAGACACCAACAAGCCCCAGTGAACTACAGGCGTACAGAAGGTGGGCTGGTGAGTCACCCATCCTGTTTGTGCCATTGTGGTTCTGGATGGCACTTTTCTAAAGCTGCCAGCCCCCAGAGGAGAAGGGGAAAGAAGTCAGGATTCACAAGGTGGAGTTGCGCAAAAAGGAGAGGACAGTTGTGGGTGCATCCTAGAGTTTGAGTGCTGTCCCTGGGAGGGGTTACTTTAGTGATCTAGAGAGGTTGGCAAAAACCTTAACTGGAAAAGGCTCAGCCGAAATCCACCTCCCACCCCACCCCCCGGCCAGGCAAAATTCACAACCATGTTTGCTGTCTGTGAACATCCCACTTCCCCTTTTGTTAATTTTCATTAGGGCAGGCAGACTGTGAATGGGACTTATGTGTCTATCCCACTTACTGATTAATGTGCTGGACTGGGAAACCAGTATCAAATCCCCACTTGGCCAGAAAACAAACTGAGTGGCCTTGGGCCAGTCACTATCTGACAAACTAACCTGCTTTCACAGGGTTATTGCGATGATAAAATAAAGAGAGAGAGAACCAGGTAGCTTGAGTTTTCTAGAGGAAAGGTGGGATTTTAACTTAGTAAATAAATGTCCAGTCCCTATTTCTCAGTCTCGCAGAGTTGCTGTGAGGACAAAGTGGAGCAACTCGCTTCTCTGCATGCCAACAATAATTTGGCCTCCATGCTGCCTGAAGCCAAATCAGAGTGTGGGCAATAGTTCGCCCCCCCCCCCAAATCTAGAATCTTGGGGGGGGGGGGAGAGAGAGAGAGATGAAAAGAAAAAGAAGACAAAAGTAAGTAAAAACTGAGCAGAAAGGGCACCCAACAGGAATAGGGACCATGGCTACTGTAAGTGCAGCCAGGACACAAATAGCCAGTGAAGAAGGAGGTTAAAAAGGATGAAAGGAGCACAATTTTAAAATAAACACATAAATAAAATGTCTTATATAGTACTCATTCCAATACGAAAAGAATTCTGGACTAAGTCTTACTAGCTGCTACAGAATCTGACCTTTGCTCAGCGGTGTATGTGGCAGAGGTAGGTAGAATAGAACAGAAATGCTACGTAGTGAGGATAAGAAAGGCTGAGGTTCAAATCCTGACTGCAAGGCAGTAGAGGCTAGGCCATATGTCAAATGGGGCACTGCCCTATCAATCTCAGTCTGCCCTCAACCAGCACTTCCCCCTCACCTGCCTTCCTTCCTAGCTAACAACCTCTGTAGGAGGGTTGCTCTGACTGACAGCCTCCTCTTCCTTAGTCTCAGTGTTGCCCCCTGTAGAATTCAGCAGGTAGGAATTCTAACCCTACTGGTTCCAACCAACATCAGCCACCACTGCTCCAGGGGTGATACTTTCTCACACAAACCTACCTTACAGGGTTGTTATGAGGATAAAAATGGGATGGCTCTATGAGCTCTTCAGACGGAGAGCCAGATGCAGATAATTATGATAGCAAGCTCTGGTGATGAGTGCCACCAGGAATGTGAGCACCAAAGAACAGGAGGGAGGTATCAGCACAGTTGGTTTAACTGTAGTGTTTGAAGAAGTTATACACAATAACAAAGAGATCTTCAGACTGCAGAATCTGTGGCTAGCTGGCTGGAACCCTGAACAGAAGCACTCTGATAAGGAGGTGAGAAAATGCTGCAACATTTTGTTGCAGGACCCGCTTGTTCATAATGATACATAGAAAACAGACCACTCTCTTCTGGGCTGCCTGTCCAGATTAGAACTCCTTGCCCAATGGCAGTGAATCGCCCAGTTTTGTCTGACCCAATTTTCAAGCAAGAGGGGAGCAGTGGCAGCTGTCAGGGAGGATAAACATAGCACTGCAGTCAATAGGAATGATATATGGGACACAGCAGGAAAGGGGAGGGCGGAGGCAGCAGATTCAGGTCATGATCTTTTTCTTTTTTTCCTCGCAAGAAAAGGACATGTCTAGCACCTGCAGATCCTACTGATTTGAGCTGGGAGTTATAAACCTTAAGTAGCTTCCATCTCTTCTCTCTCCCCCCTTCTCCCTCCTTCCCTCCTCCCTCCTCCTACATTTTGAGTACTTATAGATTCAGCATCAGCAAAACAGCACAAGGCAAGTTAGATTAGAAAGGTACCTCAAGGAAGCAGCATAACAGGGTTAGCTAGCATGCTATCCACCCAATGTCACTGGACTCTAACTCACATCATCACGGACCATTTGCTATGCTGGCTGGGGCTGATGGGAGTTAGGGCTGATGGAAGACACTATGGTGCAATGGTTAGAGTGCTGGACTAAGACCTGGAAGACCAGGGTTCAAATCTGCACTCAGCCATGAAGCTCCCTCGGTGACCTCAAACCAGTCACCATCCCTCAGTCTAACCTACTTCACAGGATTTTCACAAAGAATAAAATGGGGAGTGGGAGAACCATGTGCGCAACCCTCATTTCCTTGGAGGAATGGTGGGATATAAATGTAATAATACTAATCCTTATTGTACAAGAACAATACCACTGCCTTTAAAACTTGGACAAAATCTCTGAGTGTAACACTTGTTCATAGCATTTGGCATTATGGAACAGGAGCATAAAGGAAGAAGCAGTCCTCAAGCTGGTGAATGAAACCTGTAATATACCATAGAATGCCCAAAGAGTTTCTGTTACAGGTAGGTAGCCGTGTTGGTCTGCCATAGTCGAAACAAAATAAAAAAATTCCTTCCAGTAGCACCTTAGAGACCAACTAGGTTTGTTCTTGGTATGAGCTTTCATGTACATGCACACGTCTTCAGAAGAGTTTCTATTATTCCAAACGTTCCCCACAGATTCAGCTGAGACTTTGAGTCATGGGGGCAGGGTCTGGGACCTAGTAGATTAGGGTAGATTAGGATCTTGGTTGTGTCAGGAAGGAGTTTAGCGGTGCCTAATAGGGAGAATTAAATAACCTCTTAATGAGGGTGAAAGAGGAGAGCGCAAAATATGGTCTGAAGCTCAACATAAAAAAAAACCACACACACCGTAAGATCATGGTCACTGGTCCCATCACCTCCTGGCAAATAGAAGGGGAAGAAATGGAGGCAGTGATATATTTTACTTTCTTGGGCTCCATGATCACTGCAGATGGTGACAGCAGTCACAAAATTAAAAGACGCCTGCTTCTTGGGAGAAAAGCAATGGCAAACCTAGACAGCATCTTAAAAAGCAGAGACATCACCTTGCCGACAAAGGTCCGTATAGTTAAAGCTATGGTTTTCCCAGTAGTGATGTATGGAAGTGAGAGCTGGACCATAAAGAAGGCTGATCGCCGAAGAATTGATGCTTTTGAATTATGGTGCTGGAGGAGACTCTTGAGAGTCCCATGGACTGCAAGAAGATCAAACCTATCCATTCTGAAGGAAATCAGCCCTGAGTGCTCACTGGAAGGACAGATCCTGAAGCTGAGGCTCCAATACTTTGGCCACCTCACGAGAAGAGAAGACTCCCTGGAAAAGACCCTGGTGCTGGGAAAGATTGAGGGCACAAGGAGAAGGGGACGACAGAGGATGAGATGGTTGGACAGTGTTCTCGAAACTACCAACATGAGTCTGACCAAACTGCAGGAGGCGGTGGAAGACAGGAGTGCCTGGCGTGCTCTGGTCCATGGGGTCACGAAGAGTCGGACATGACTAAACGACTAAATAACAACAATAGTGGCACCTGGGTGCCATGCACTCTGATCTCAATCCCACCCCACCCCCCCAGGCTCAAAGAAGACTCAGAAGGAAAGGATGAATCATGTGGGGAGCCATTGTTTGCCTCCCCCCCACTCCAGGAGCTTCCAGGCTAGAGCGCAAAGCTTTGGCAAAATCCTACAATCCAGAAAGCATTTTAACAATCCAGACCTCAGCTATCAGAGCCAGCTGCTACAGAATCAGGCACTGACCCTTTGAGAAACAACAAGGACGGGGTTAACATCAGGTCCAGACCAGCTAACCTTTATAAGGCCTAAGAGTGGCACTGAGATAACTGTCCTTCAGTGAGTTCCTAGCCAGCATGTGCCAGTGATTTGTTCAGGGTCCTGAAAGGCCAGGGTTTGGGGCCTTTTGTAATCCTGCCTAGTCTATCTTGACTTTACCCTAAAAGAGGTGACTGCTCCTCGGGACAGAACACTGCCCTTCTAGCAAGTGCCATTGCTTCAACCCAATTTTGCAAGAATTTAAGCTGTGAGTTTGTTGTCTCTGGATGGACTGGAGGGTGTGAAGAATGGCAAATACTCCAAAGCCCAACAAAAACTGTCCCATTTGATTCAAACACATCACCATGAAATCTAACTGTTCCCCACTGAGACCCAGAGATGGTCAAGCCTTCAGATCTAACCCTGAAACCTGACAACCCAATTGATGGTATCATATAACCACATTGCTCTTTAGTAATAACAAAAAGAATCCAAACTGGCAGTCTTGATTCACAGTAAAATCCAAACAAGGGCTGAGTGGATTGCTGCTGTAGTCATTCATACTATCATTCATACTCTCTTTACTCATAACATACTCGCTATGGCTAACTGCCATGATTGCAACCACTACACTTATGATTTCAGATGCTAGTGGACAGCAACTCCAGCCAGACCCAGCTAAGACCCAGCTAATGGTTGGGATGAGTGAAACTGTAGTCTAACAACATCTGGGGATACACAGTTTCTTCCTACTTGAAATTAGCCTTTGGTCTGATTCCACAGGACTCTTTTTAGCTTTTTCATCTTCATTTAAATTTTCCCTCAGTTTATAACCTATCTGCACATAGAAAACTAAGATATCACAAAGATGACTAAGATACAATCCTTTCCTTGATGAGCAAGGTGGGAAGAAGAGGAAGAAGGGTTTGGATTTGATATCCCGCTTAATCACTACCCGAAGGAGTCTCCAAGCGGCTAACATTCTCCTTTCCCTTCCTCCCCCACAACAAACACTCTGTGAGGTGAGTGGGGCTGAGAGACTTCAAGAAGTGCGACTAGCCCAAGGTCACCCAGCAGCTGCATGTGGAGGAGCGGGGAAGTGAACCCAGTTCACCAGATTACGCGTCTGCCACTCTTAATCACTACACCACACTGGAAGAGTTTGAGTTAAGAGAATTGTCCAAGGGTCTAATCTCCTTCCCTGCATTCAAAAGTGGGAGGGCTAGCATCTCCAGCTAAGGGTTTCGGGAGCAGAGATGGGTTGGGAAAGGCCATTGCCAGAGATCACCAAGGAGCCACTGCAACACAGAACAGAAAGGGAGCATAAGAAGACCTCTACTGGGTCAGAACAAAGGCCCATCTACTCCAACATTCTTTTATGATAACTGCCAAACAGATTCCTCCCGGAAGCATACAAACAGAACCCAAGTGCAACAACCCCCCTCCCTCATTTGTGTTTCTCGGGAACTGTTACTCAGAGGCATGCTGCCTCCAACAGTGGAGGGAGAACATAAACCACAATGGCTAGTGCCGGTAGCAACTGACAGCCTTATCCTCCATGAATTTGTTGAATCTTCTTGGAGATGACTATGATTAAGTAGTATATAAGTTGTTGAAATCATCATCAACAACAACAACATTGATAGACATCACTACATCTTGAAGAAATGAATTGCACAGTTTAATCCAGTGCTGTGCAAAGCCAATAGCAGACAATGTTGGGAGTGAGGGGGGGGGGGAGAGTGTGCTTAACATGACAAAGATCCCATGTCGAACTCCAGGTTAAGGCATCAGGGCTGAAAAAGAATGTCATTTCAGAATGTCATTGTCAGCAGTACTAGTCAAGATAGGCCAGTGGTGTAACTCAGTTATCAGATAGCTTCGTATGAGCAAGACTAGCAGAGGTTACTTAGCTGGGAGAATAAGATGGGTGCCTTACAATATATCTGTGACCTTTAAAACTACGCTTTAGCATTACCCTCCTCTGCTCTCTCTCTCCCCCACCACAATCGAGAAGGTGGCTCTCAGAATAATTAGCTAAGATCTTTGACTTTCTTCTCCAGCTGCTTTGCAAGAGCTCATTAAGCATTATTTACAGGGCCACAGGTAATGGATCATGACTTTGTCTCCTCTGATCTGATTAGCAGCCAAGCACAAACCACTGTCACGAATCAGTAATCTGTTGTGGCTTGAAGGACAGTTTAGGGGAAAGAGCAACGTCTCCAAGATACCACTTACTGTCCTGAGTTGCAAGAGTCTGTAAGGAGGAGGCAAGGAGGAGAAAGGACCATCACAACCAGAATGACATCCCGTTAGTCAATCTAGCACAGCTGTAGGGACATAGGAAAATGCTAGCAAGGGTAGGATCTATCTAGATCAGTCCACACTTAGGGTAGCCCACATAGTATCCTCTATATGCTGTTGGGCTCCAGCTCCCATCATCCCCAGTCAAAATAATAATAATAATAATAATAATAATAATAATAATAATAATAATAATTTATTATTTGTACCCCACCCATCTGGCTGGGTCTTCCCAGCCACTCTGGGCGGCTTCCAACAAAGATTAAAAATACATAAAAATGTCACGCATTAAAAACTTCCTTAAACAGGACTGCCTTCAGATGTCTTCTAAATGCCAGGTAGTTGTTTATCTCTTTGACATCTGATGGGATGGTGTTCCACAGGGTGGGCGCCACCACCGAGAAGGTCTTCTGCCTGTAGCTTTGCTTCTCACAGTGGGGGAACCGCCTGAAGGCCCTTGGCGCTGGACCTCAGTGTCCAGGCAGAACGATGGGGGTGGAGACGCTCCTTCAGGTATACTGGGAGTTTAATGGCCAGAGATGATGGGAGTTGCCGACAGTAGCTCTTCAGGACTGCAGGCAAGGATCTCTTCAAGCCCTACCTGTTCTTTCACATGAAACTTTCTGCATGTAAACCACTGAGCTGCATCCCTTCTCCTGGTACTTTGAGGAGCAATAGTCTCCCAGGATCTCAAACAGAATTCCTTCTCAGCTCTAACATATGTGGCAACCATTGGCAAGGGATCTTTTATAGTATCTGTGCTTCAGTGTATATGTGGTCACAATTGGAAGATGGCATCAGAGTTGGGCTACAGTTCCCATAATCCTGAGCTATTAGCTATGCTTGCTGGGGTTGAAAGGAGATGGAACCCAACAACAGCTGGAAGGGCACAGGAGCCCCACTCCTGACTTTAAATCACACCATCCTCATTGTATGCTTCAGTGTTGTTTTATCACGCCCCCTCCCCTTAGTCTCATTGACTGAGTCAACCAGGCTCAGCTAATTTATTTTGCAGAGAGTACCCTCAGATACACAACCCCACACTGGATATCACCAAACTTTGGATGCTTCCGACTGGAACCTTTAGCCGAAAATGTTGTCATTATTATAGCCCAGGATAGAGAACCTGTACCCTCCAGGTAGCTGGATGCAAAATCCCATCATCCCTGACCATTGGCAATGCTGGCTTGGACTAATAAGAGATGGAGTCCAAGAACATCCAAAAGATCACAAGTCTGGCCTAGAGACTGTACTAGAGATTGTGAATCATGCAGCTGAATGTTGAACAAGAGCAAGGATTTCTCACCACCCAAGGTTCTTCCTCAACCCCAGCCCAGAGCATAGCACTGAGATGACCTAAAAGAAACCTGGATGTTGCTAGGAGCAGAACAGCAGTGGAGCCACAGCCTGCCACATAGGATCACTGGAACTTATTCCGAGGGAAGTGTTTAGATAATAAATGCATATATTACATAAAACTGATAAAATAACAATTTGGATTTAGAGTTATACACGCTTGGAGTATATATATTCCGAACTTAAAAATGGAAAGCATAATGCTGGTGGTCAACATAAGAGGTTTAAATACTGTCTCAAGGCAAATCTAAAAAAATGTAGTTATAAACACCGACAACTGGGAAACACTGGCCTGCGAGCGCTCCAGTTGGAGAACAGCCTTTACCAAAGGTGTCATGGACTTTGAAGACACTCAAACTCAGAACGCAAGGGACAAATGTGCTAAGAGGAAGGCACGCTTGACAAATCCACACCGTGATCAACACCCATCTGGAAACCAATGTCCCCACTGTGGAAGGACGTGTAGATCCAGAATTGGCCTCCACAGTCACTTACGGACTCATTGTTAAAACTGTGTTTATGGAAGACAATCTTACTTGGCTATGAGTGATCGCCAAAGAAGAAGAAGAAAATAATAATATAAATGGAACCCAATGGGAACTTAACACTTATTGATTTCAAGGGGTCTGCTCTAAGTTTGGCTAAAGGTGCAACCCTAACATTTGTCATTGTTTGGCAGGGCTTAATGGAGCAGCAGGTAACCAGTACATCCACAGTTGTGAGCAGGGCACCCAAGGCAAAGCAGGGCAGGCAGATCACTGAACATCAAGGTCCTATGCCACCATCTTATGTCAATGGGGTTGGCTCAGAATCTAGTGGATCTCAAGTTTGTTCAACCCCTTCCCAGAATGCTCTGTTTCAAGAGTTTCCATGGACTCTTGCTACTGGGGAACCAGCCAGTGGCACTTCCATCAGCCTACATGTTAGCCAGGTGGAAGGAGGACCTCCACATTAGTGAAGTGATGATGGCATCATTTCAAAGACAGAGGTCAGCAAAACTGGATGGAAGGGCACCTCAGTCCAATCCACCACCACCACCCAAGCCCAGCACAAAGATAGTTTGGATTGTACCCTAAACCAAACATTTCAAAGATCATGTTAGGTGTCAGTTGTCCCACTGCCTTTGCATTCATTGACCGCTGAGGAGAGTGATTCCATCCACAGCTTTCCTTATATTATCACAAGTAAAAGGACCAAATACATGCATCAGCAAAGAAAGAGAAGGCAAAACTGAATATGGCTTAGCTTAAAGGTTCCCAGCTCAGATTATTTGGGTTCACAGAATGTGTGAGTAGGGTGTATGATGAAGTAGTATTGTTCTGAGGGCTGGTGTCGGGGGGGAGGGGGTAGAAGCAAAACAAAGATTGCATAAACACCATACATTTTAAATACACACACCAGAGTCATGGGAACTATAGTTTACCACTCAAAGCCACAATTCCCAGCACCCTTGGCAAATTACAGTGCCCGTGAACTTTTTTTTAAGGGGTGCCTTAAATGTATTGGGTATATGCAGTCAAAGTTTTAAAAAAGAAACATAAAAAATCATAGCTTTTCCACATGCTAAGTCCCCCCTGAAAAATGTGGTGAATCCCTGCAAAAATATCACTGAAATTACCCTTTTACTCCATGTGAACAGGGCAGTGAATTCAGGGTGGGGAATTTTCGTTCAATGCTACAAAACTTCAGGAAAAGGTAATGGAACATCCCAGAGAGGGAACGGAATGGAATGGAGATCAGAGGAACTGATGCCAGTAAGTCCAACTCCTTTCTCCCCTTACCTTGTAAGTGGAGTTTGCTCTCAGCACTTTGCAGAAGGACAGAACTCACAGAGTCCAGATTGTCGTAACTGTTACAGCCCAATGGGCCTGTCCGTGTTTCTGTTACCTAAAGCAGCAGAGATTTTAAAAAGAAAGAAAGCAAAATCATTTCCTTTGCCAACAGTATGTAAAGACTAGGGAATGGTATGTAAGTAGAGCCTGTTGGATCAGAACAAAAGGCCCATATGGTCTACCACTCTGTTCTCATGATGGCCAAATGCATACCTAATGGAAGTCCTCATGCATTACTTGAGGGCAAGAGTTGTCTCCGCATTTGTGATTCCAAGAAACTATTCAGAGGTATTTAGTGCCTCCAATGGTGAAGGGAGAGCCTTGCTATGGTGGCTAGTAGCCATCAATAGTCTTTTTTACTCCAAGAATTTTCCTTATCTTCTTTTAAAGCCTTCCAAGTTGGTGGCCATCACTGCCATGTGTAGGCGAGAGTACCACAGTTTAACTCTGCCCTCTGTGAAGTTCTTTCATTTAAGAGTCCTAAATTTCACAAAATTCATTCAGCTCATGTTATATGTGAGGGAGGAAAAGTTTTTTTCTGTCCACTTTCTCCACACCATGAATTTCTCCATGAGGGGGTCATTTTTCCAGAATCCCCTGGGGAAATCCTCTTCCCCATTGCTTCCACACTTGAGGAGGAGCTTAAAGTGATGAGAGTAGTAAGAACAGCTGTTGAGGAAGAACCCTCAAAGTTTGCCTAGCTAGCGGAGAGTGTTGTATAGCACTTGCATGTTGGGAGCCAATGTAACTGAGTGCTTTGCCAACAAAGAATTAAAACCCAGTCACTTGTCCTTGTTGGTCAAGGTGTGGGTTGGTCTGGGTGTGGATTGGGATGCTCACAGGGTTGTTGTGGGGAATAAATGAGAAGGTAGAGAACCATGTGAACCACCTTGAACTTCTTGGAAAAAAGGTAGGATATAGTAACTTCCACTGGTGTAACTTCCAGTGGTGGGGTGGGGTGTTTTTTTTGGAGGGGGGGATTGCAGCCTGTAATAGCTTAATTAGTCCTTTGCTTGGGAATGTGACTTCTTTTCTCCCCCCTCCCCCTCCCCCTGCTCCATTCATCCAGTATCAGTAGATTGCTTTCACAGATTGAAAAGGTCTTTGTCTGAAGGCCCATTTCTGCTTCCTTTGTCAGTGCCCCTCCGCTGCTACTCTCCCGTGCCTTGTTCTGCATCCCTGACCACCTGTATCTGGAAAAGTATTGTCCAGTCCTTTTGTCAGCTCTTGTTGCTGATACACCCGAGAGCCTGTGAAAAGACTTCCAAGCTAAATTGTGCAGCATAAAAGGCTGGACAGAAACAGTTACCATTGTGTGAGCTCCTCTCTCTCTCTCTCTCTTTCTCTCTCTCTCTGTGCAAAGATGCTCCTCTCCACCTCCTATCGCTTCAGCAGCTTCTGTGGTGATTTGCCTGGTTGGGTTTTGTGAGGTGTTGACTAGAGCTGAACTTGACATACTCAGAAGCTGCAGGGGCTGGTTCATTAGGACAGATAGGGCACTGCCAGCTAGTCCATGTCTGCCTGCCTGCTTACAACCAAACCAGGGGGGGGGGGGTTAGGAGGACCTCCTTGTCATCCTAAATCCCTTGTAGAACTTAGCAAGAAAGAGAATGGGGACAAAAGTTGAATTAGTTGGCTCTGCATATCAGTCACTCTGGTTCCACCAACTGTTGGCTTTCCTGCCTCCTGCTCTTCCATACCCTATGGGCAACAGCCAGTGTTTTTTTCTGGAGGTACCCAAGGGTACGCATTACCAGCAAATTGTTTTAAAGGCTAAATGTGTGGCAATCCCCTGAAATGCAGTAATCACAGCTGAATTCCTGGCAGATGGCCATCCAACCTCTGTATAAATAAGAGCCCATCATTTTCTGAGGTAGGCCATTCCACTGCTAAGCAGCTCTTACTGTCAGCAAGTTCTTCCTAATGTATGGTTAAAATTTCCTTTCTTATCATTTGAATCCATTGGTCTGAGTCGTACCCTCTGGAGCAAGAGAAAACAAGCCTACTCCATCTTCAATGTGACAGCCCTTTAGATATTTGAAGATGACTATCATATCCCCTCTCAATCTCCTCTCCTCCAGGCTTTGTTGTTCAGTCGTTCAGTCGTGTCCGACTCTTCGTGACCCCATGGACCAGAGCACGCCAGGCACGCCTATCCTTCACTGCCTCTCGCAGTTTGGCCAAACTCATGTTAGTAGCTTCGAGAACACTGTCCAACCATCTCATCCTCTGTCGTCCCCTTCTCCTTGTGCCCTCAATCTTTCCTAGCATCAGGGTCTTTTCCAGGGAGTCTTCTGTTCTCATGAGGTGGCCAAAGTACTGGAGCCTCAACTTCAGGATCTGTCCTTCCAGTGAGCACGCAGGGCTGATTTCTTTAAGAATGGATAGGTTTGATCTTCTTGCAGTCCATGGGACTCTCAAGAGTCTCCTCCAGCACCATAATTCAAAAGCATCAATTCTTCGGTGATCAGCCTTCTTTATGGTCCAGGCTCCTCCAGGCAATTCCTCAACCATTCCTCATAAGGCTTTGTTTCCTTCTGAGAAGAAAATTGTTGGCTTAACTTTTGTGGGTTTGGGCACCTGTGACTGCAGGGGCTGATTTTTGGGAGGAAGCAAAGAGCTTTAAAAAGAGAAAGAAAAGAAAATGGGTGTTGTGTTCTAATTGGTGGTGATAGTGGCAACAGTTCCTTTTTTTCTTATTTTTATTTTTGCCTTGCCTGTGGTGGTGGTGGAGCTTCTCAAGACTGCTACCTACTCCTTCAAAATGTTTTGGACTGATGCTGCACAGCAACACTTTGGAAGAACAGCATTTGGAACAAATACACCATCACCACCACCACCAGCAACAACACCTTATATCCAAAGGAGTGGGGATCTTCCACCCTCCTCCTAACACTTTCATTGGTTAACACTGCCTTTTTGTTTATTATGCACAATAAACCCTTTCCCTCAATTTCTCATTTTTTCATTCTCAAGTTCAGCTATTCACATTTCTGCACCAGTTCCCAATTCTTTATATATGAAAAGTCCTCATGACATTTCATCAGCAACATAACATGAACTGAACTGGACCCTGCACATTATCTAAAGCCCTTCTTAATCTTAATGCCTCCTTCATGAGAGGTCCAGAGGGTGACAACATGAGAACAAGCCTTTTCTGTGGTGGCTTCCTCTTTGTGGAATGCTGTCCCTAGGGGGGCTCACCTGGTATCTAAAGTTATGTAATATTCCACTTCTCCCAGGCCTTTGGCTAATTAAATAATCTATGGCTTTTTAAAAAAATAATAATTGGGGGGGGTGTTTTGTTGCTGCTGCGGCGGTTGTTTTATATATTTTGTGTTTCTATACAGTGAACTGCCCTGTGGTCTTTGGATGAAGGGTGGTATATAAATTTAATTTAAAAAATAATGCACATTTCTCCTTATATTCAAATTATTGAATGGAGCTTCAACTCCACCTACCTGGTTGGATTCGAGGTTGGTGTTAATCCCCAAACAGGGAAAGGATCAAACTCTTATAGGCCAATATCTATTACTAATATGGATTATAGAATATTCGCCAAAGTTATGGCAACAAGGCTAAAAAAATGTATTGTACAATTAGTGGGGAAAGATCAATTTGGGTTTATGCCTCAGAAGTATTTGGTGGAGGCAGTTAGGAAGGTGGTGGGTATGGTGTACTTAGCAAAAAATTAGGATTTGCCTCTTACTCGTAAATATAAATTTGGAGTGAAATTTTGAAATGTGATTGAGGCAATATATACGGAGTCTAAAGCAATGGTAGGAATTGGTGGGTCGGCAGTGTGGTATGCCCAAGTGTTTAGTGGTACAAAGCAAGGATGTCCACTTTCTCCCATGCTCTTTATCTTACCATTGGAACCATTAGCAATTAAACTTAAAAAGAATAGGGAGATTAAAGGATTCGAAATACCAGGGAAAGTGAGAGCGGGGGGGGGGGGGCTAATGACAATGTATGCAGATGATATAATGGTGACAGTCAAGGACCTGGGGACTGCAACGGTGCCATTAAAAGGAATTTTCCAAGGATTTACAAAAGTATCAGGGTTAAAAGTTAATTTTTTCTAAATCATCAATGATGTGCTTCAATGTGAAACCTAAAATTCAATTAGAAGCCTCTAAATTATTGGGTAAAGGTAAAGGTAAAGGGACCCCTGACCATTAGGTCCAGTCGTGACCGACTCTGGGTTTGCGGCGCTTATCTCGCTTTATTGGCTGAGAGCCGGTGTAGACTAGCTTCCAGGTCATGTGGGCAGCATGACTAAGCCGCTTCTGGCAAACTAGAGCAGCGCATGGAAACGCTGTTTACCTTCCCGCTGCAGCGGTACCTATTTATCTACTTGCACTTTGAGGTGCTTTCGAACTGCTAGGTTGGCAGGAGCAGGGACCAAGCAATGGGAGCTCACCCCGTTGAGGGGATTCGAACCGCCGACCTTCTGATCGGCAAGCCCTAGGCTCTGTGGTTTAACCCACAGCACCACCCGTGTCAAATTATTGGGTGTTCCTTTAGCAAATAAGATGGTAAAGTATTTAGGGGTAACAATAACTAAAAATGTGAAGAAAATATTTGAATATAATTATAAAAAATCTTGGAGCGGTATTCAGTCGAAGTTCAGAACATGGGAGAAAAGGAAGGAATCAATTAGTACAAGAATTGCATTAGTTAAAATGTTTTTGATACCCAGATTAACTTATCTTTTTTATGTATTACCCTGGCATATACCGGAATGGATTTTGAAGGGGTGGCAAGGGACAATCGATAGGTTTGTTTTTGCATCCAAGAAACCAAGGACGGCCAGCAGATATTGGTACCATAAGATTCAAGATGAAGGATGGGGGATTCCCAATTTGGTTTTATATTATGAAGCTTACCAACTGAGACATCTTATGATTTGGTTGGTGGGAGAACAGGGAGAAGATTTGGGGTGTATAGAGGGGGAGAATTTGGAAGCAGTAGGAGGGAAGATAAGAATATTTGAAAGGAGGAAAACGAAAAGAAAAGTAGAAAAAATATCAACATTTACAGGGCCCATTTGGGTATGGGAGAAGTGGAGAAAAGAGCTTTTTCCTGACCTCTCTCCTCTTACAAAAATGTGGTATTATGATAAATTGGCCCTGTTAAGGGAGCTCATCCCAAAAGAAGTAGGGGATAAATTAAAGGAGATCTCAATCCAGGATATGGAAAAAAAGTTGGAAAACAGAAAGTATGATGGAAGAGAAAAGTGGAATTTGGAATAAGATTAATTGGTTACAAAAAACAAACAAACAAATCTCCTCCTTGTTGAAGGAAGAAGAAGTTAAAAGACTCTCTTTAAATCCCCACTCTCTTTAAATCCAGTTTCCATAGGCTCAGTGAACACATGCAACCAAAGCCATACCTTGATTGCTCCGGTAGAGATCTGGATCTCATGAAGGCGCCTCATAGTTCCATCCCGGTCCAAGAAATAGGAGGAGGCGAGCTGGTGAAGAGACTCAACACTTTGGGAGGCATTGCCCGACTTTCGATCGAGTCGGCTTTTATCCATGTACATGGTCAAAGCCTCCTCTCCTAGCAGGGAAAAGAAGAAAGCATGAATGCGAGGAAGAGGAAGAGGAGAGGGAGGGAGGGAGGAGGAGGAGGAATAAGAAAGGAGGAGGAAGGAGGAGGAAGAGGTTGGTGAAGAATCATGGTGATGATAAGGAGAAGGTGTAAAAGTATTACCACATCACTGACACCCAAAGTATGAAAAAGAACCATAAGGAAAGCTTCACATCTCAGTGCAAATCTGCCATTTTACATTCTCTTCATCAATGTTGTTTTAAACCATAAGCAACGAAAGCATCAGTTCAAACACTAGGAAGAATCTAGGGTGATGTGGAAAGTGCTTGAGATTTTGTGAAACCTGACGAAGGACACATGGAGGATCTCTGCTTCTATTTAAAAAGTAAAGGCTTCTGGTACTTATATGTGCTTGACAACATTGACACAGTGTCTGCAGAACAATAGCACAATTAGGGCTAGGAGCGTTGTCTTGGCAATACACAAACACACACACACACACACACACACACACAGAGAGAGAGAGAGAGAGAGAGAGATTTTTTTCCAAATTTATGTTATACATATGCACACCTATTTGCTCATGTAGTTCTCATGTCGTGTACCCCAAACCATCCCAGGTCAGATCAGGGCTGCTCTGAAGCACCAAATCAGGTCCCAAATCAAATTGGGGTGAGGGTGGGGAGCGACATGCACAGAGCTACTATTGAGTAGCAATCACTGGGATGAAAGAAGTGGTGTTACAATTGTGAGCACGCCCATTTTCACCTGCAAAAAGCATGGGTGGATATATTCGAGGAAGGGAGGAAAAGAGCAACACATAACCTCCTGGAAAGAGCCAGCAACAGTAATCAAGAAGGGTTAATAGATTTTTTTCTGCATTATTAAGTCCTAATTTCTCATTTATTAAGCAGACGCAGTGTTCAAAGCCATCTTCCCTTCAGGGCATTCCCTGAAAATTAGCTCTAAGCTCTGCCCACTCCATCCTCAAGCAGATGCATTCCAAGGAATTGCCTAGCACATTCTCCCTTTACTTCTACTTCTTTTTTACAGAAACAAAAAGAGGACAGGGCCTTTTACTGGCACTGGGACAAAGGGATTGGCACTGGCTCAGATCAGAATTAGGCTGGGAGGGCCAGACATGCTGCAACAAATGAGACCTCTCTAATCTTGTTGCACACTTTCCGCTTCTGGGAAGCCTTTGTTGCTGCCAAAGGGGAGGTTCCCTTGATATGCAAGTAGCAGCCTCAGAGAGGTGATATTTGCCATGACCATGGAACTTAAAGAACAATTAGAAGACTTCTGCAATTACGAACTAGTGTTTTAAGATGCTTCCAGATGTCCTGTTTATCAAACTTTCATCCATTCAAGGAGATTAGATGGTGTTGGCGATTTACCGGGTAATTACTTTTCTTTCTTATCTGTATACAGGGAGGTTGGATGATGTTGCATCAAAGCAAGTGTTGTCCCACACTTCTCAGTGCATTTTCCGGCTGCTCTCCCTATCCCTAGAAGTCTAATCTTTCGGGTAAAAGTGTGGTTGTTCCACAAGACCTCCCAATCACCTATAATTGTGCAACTTGGATTTGTGATTAAATCCCATTTTGTGATTAAATACCACTTGAAAATAGCAACAGGCTGGAAGAGACCTTAGTGTGGTTGTTTTTCCTTCTCCCTCCCAATCTCCCCTTCCTTTTCTGTCATATCTTTTAGGTAAAGGTAAAGGTAAAGGGACCTCTGACCATTAGGTCCAGTCGTGACCGACTCTGGGGTTGCGGCGCTCATCTCGCATTATTGGCCGAGGGAGCCGGCGTACAGCTTCCGGGTCATGTGGCCAGCATGACTAAGCCGCTTCTGGCGAACCAGAGCAGCACACAGAAACGCCGTTTACATTCCCGCTGCAGCAGTACCTATTTATCTACTTACACTTTGACGTGCTTTTGAACTGCTAGGTTGGCAGGAGCAGGGACCAAGGAACGGGAGCTCACCCCATCGTGGGGATTTGAACCACCGACCTTCTGATCGGCAAGCCCGAGGCTCTGTGGTTTAACCCACAGCGCCACCAGCATCCCTAGAGCATGAGCCTAAATGCTGCGACCACATTATTACTGATTCTTCTAAGCTACTAAGGGAGTCTTATTTTGGCTGAAAAATGACCCTCACATCAACACCCTCACATACACACACACATCCATGGTCCTGTGGTTGCTCAGGCTTCCCCTCAGCCACTATCTGCACAAGGAAAGAAAAAAGCACATTAATTGCATCCACACAATTAACATAAGCTCTAATTCAGTCCATTGGTCTACACCAGGGACTGGACTCTGGGTGTTTCCAGAACTCAGGTGTTAAGCAGGTGGCAATGGAGGATAAAGACCATGGCTGTGCACATTTCTACATTCCTTGATTTTCTGATTAGGTTTGAGCCCCACCAGAAGACCAGGAGAACCAGGCTTACCATCAAGTTATGACATGCATACACAAAGATGCTGTCACAGATCAAACACTGGAGGGTTATCTCAGTTCATATCGGGCCCAAACAGAAGATGTCCAGTGTTGGCACTCCATACATTCTCTTGAGAGCTGACGTCATCGTCAGCATCAATATTATTATTATTTATTAAATTTCTATAAAGCCCTTCATCTGAAAATCACAGGGCAGTTTACAATTACCCCCACCCCCAAAATACCCTACCATAGTAACAAACAATAATAATACACCCCCCCCCCGCCGCCTCTGCCCATAGTTTAAAGGGCCTAGATTATTTAGTTAACCAAAGGTCTGGAGGAAGGAGAATATTACATAACTTTAGATGCCAGGTGAGCCTGCCCAGGGAGAACATTTCACAAACAGGAAGCCACCACAGAAAAGGCCTGTTCTCATGTTGTGCCCTCCAGACCTCACGCAGAGGAAGCACACGAAGAAGGGCCTCTGGTGATGATTGGAGGGTCCAGGTTGGGGAGTGGTGGTCCTTGAGGTATTGTGGTCCTGAGCTGTTTAAGGTTTTATAGGTCAAAACCAGCACTTTGAATTGGGCCTGGAACCTAATTAGCAGGCAGTGATGTCAGGCCAGGATTGGATTTATATGCTTTTTCTTGTCCTGGTGAGCAACCAGAATTCTGCACAATCTCACGTTTTTGGACAGTCTTCAGAGGCAGCCCTACATACAACATGTTGCAGTAATCTAACCTAGAGCTAAACAAAATAAAAAAATTCCTTCCAGTAGCACCTTAGAGACCAACTAAGTTTGTTATTGGTATGAGCTTTCGTGTGCATGCACACTTCTTCAGATACTTCAGATTCTTCAGAGGCTCTGGTTCGCCAGAAGTGGCTTAGTCATGCTGGCCACATGACCCGGAAGCTGTACGCCGACTCCCTCGGCCAATAAAGCGAGATGAGCGCCGCAACCCCAGAGTCGTCCGCAAACCTAACGGTCAGGGGTCCCTTTACCTTTACCTTTAAGGTGCTACTGGAAGGATTATTTTTTATTTTATTTGGACTACGGCAGACCAACACAGCTACCTACCTGTAACTAACCTAGAGCTGTTAGACTTGTATAGGCATCTGGTCTACTCATGTAACAGAATGAGGTGCTGGAGTCCTGATATGGAGAATGTGAACATATAAGACAGAGAAGGGGAAGTTGTGCTATTCTTCAACTACAACTCCTATCATCCTATTCTGCCTTAGTCAGACCACACCTGGAATACAGTGGTATCTCGGGTTAAGAACTTAATTCATTCTGGAGGTCCGTTCTTAACCTGAAACTGTTCTTAACCTGAGGTACCACTTTAGCTAATGGGGCCTCCCGCTGCCACCGCACTGCCGCCGTGCGATTTCTGTTCTCATCCTGAAGCAAAGTTCTTAACCCAAGGTACTATTTCTGGGTTAGCAGAGTCTGTAACCTGAAGAGTCTGTAACCCGTGGTACCACTGTACTGTGTTCAGTTCTGGGCACCACAATTTAAGAAGGATGTTGACAAGTTGGAACGGGTGCAGAGGAGAGAAACCACCAAGATGATCAAGGGTTTGGAAACTAAGACTTACGAGGAGTGCTTGATGGAGCTGGGTATGTTTAGCCTGGAAAAGAGGAGACTGAGAGGAGATATGATAGCCACTTTCAAATATATTAAGGGCTGTCACATGGAGGGAGCTTGTTTTCTCCTGCTCTGGAGGGTAGGACTCGAACCAATGGCTTCAAGTTTCAAGAAATGGGATTCCAACTAAACATTCGGAAAAACTTTCTGACAGTAAGAGCTGTTCAGCAGTGGAGCAGACTCCTATGAGAGGTGGTGGATTCTCTTTCCTTGGACATTTTTAAACAGAGGATGGATGGACATCTGTCATGGATTCTTTAGCTGAAATCCCTGCATTGCAGTGGGTTGAACTAGATGACCTTTGGGGTCCCTTCCAACTCTACCATTCTATGATCCCTGACAGTTGACCATGCTTCCTGTGACTGCTGAGAGAGTCCAACAATGTCTGAAGCATATCAGAATGGGCAAAAGTGCTCTTGAAAGTGTATCACTTTTGCATTTTGTCTCCCCACCCCACTTTTAACTGGTTATCAAGATAGACAGATGACTCCCTGCTTCAGAAACCAGTTTAGGGCAAGCTATTTCACTGATGATTTTCAGAGAGATGAGATGTCAGCCATGGTGTGTTGATCTGCAGGTCCTCAGTGATCCTCAGTGTGAAAAATTAGATCTGAGCTAAAACTCACCCCCAGGTTGAGCTCAGTGGTAGAGTCCCAGCATCTCTAGGAAGGGCTGGCCTGAAATCTTAGAGAGCCTCTGTCAGTCAGTGTAGACAATACCAAGCTAGATGGACCAATGGTATGTCTCATAAGGCCGCTTCTTATGTTCCTACATTTGTACTTTTGGAAATCTTGGTATTTCCACTAGTCGGATGATACCACCCTCTTCCACCTGAATGTTACTGTTTTGGTTGCAACTGTGGACACCATTTTGATTCAAAGGCAGCAAAACATTGAGAGACTGCTCACTGTAGAGTTTAGAGGCTTAGTTCATATCTCTGAGGGGACTGTCTTTTCAGTAGCACTTAAGAACACTAGAAGATCTCTGTTGGATCAGACCTAAGGCCTGTCTCAGATGTGGGGACAGTTTTCAGCCCAAGGCCCACATTTCCTCCTAGGCAAGCTTCCTGACAGTGGTTGGTGGGACCATAGACAAAAAGTAGGTGTAACAAATAATGCACCTACATTTGGCTAGTTCTCTCTCTCCTCCCCCCCACCCCCCACCCTGATAAGCAAGAACACATCCCAGGCAGGGGGAAATGTTCAAGGAGGCTACAAAGCAGGGCTGGCGGCCAGTGTGGCCTAGGAAAAGGGGGTGTGGACTGGGGAAGTCCCAAAGGACAGACATAAAGGCTTAGAGGGCTGTATTTGGCCCCTGTTCCCTACCACATCCTATCTAGCCCAGCACTCTGTTCCCACAGTGGACAGCCAGATGCCTTTGGGAAGCCCCACAAGCAGGACACAAGCACAATGGTTGCCTCCCTCTTGTAATTCTCACCAGCCATACTCAGAAACATGGAGGCACTGTATAGTCATCATTGCTAGTAGCCACTGAATTTGTTTAATCCCCTTTTAAAACTGTACTATGGGATTTGCTATAAGTTGTGTGAAGAAGTACTTCCTTTTACCTGTCTTGTTCTCTTACTATTCCACTTCATTGGATGACTTTGTTTCTAGCATTATGTGAAAGGGAGAAGATCCTTTACGCCTATCCACTTTCTCTACCCCATGCAAACTTTATACACCAGTTCCCCCCTTCATCTTTATACACATGTCTCCCCACCTTAATCACCTTTCTTTTGAGCTAAAATGCCTCAAATGTCACAACATTTATTCATAAGAGAGTTGCTCCAACCATTTGATCAGTTGCACTATTGTACTCCTTTTCTTACTGTACAATACCCCTTTTCAGGAGTGGTGAACAAAAGTGTATTCAGTTTTCCAAGTGTGGTTGCATCATACAACATGTGGTTGCATGCAGGTGAGGATTTCTATGATGCTATGCTCTTCCAAATCCACCCCCCTCACCCCTCCACACATACAAAAAAGAATCCACACAGAAAAGTTTCATGTTGGGTAAAAGTGTTCAAAGTCTGCACTTCTCTTTGACATGATGAACAGTAATAATATGCTGGGCCTATAAAGTGTTTATAAAAATAATTACTCACTGAGTATATTTCAACATCCCAAACAACACCCCTCCCTGCCGCTGCCACCAAAAAAAACCCACTCTGTACATAGAAAGCCAGGTAACATGTTAGGTGTGAACCTTTATCATGGGCAAATGGTTTTCAATTTTCAAGAGTTTCTTTATTCATCACATTATATCCAACCTTTCATTCAAGATGGCATACATGGCTCAACCCCCATTTTATCCTCAGAACGAGCATACGAAGTAGGTTAGGCTGAGTGGTAGTGATTGGTTCAAGGTCAACCAGTAAGCTCCCCAGCCAAGCGGGGACTTGAACCTGGATCTCCCTGGTCTGAGCACAGCACCAGCCTAGCACAATGGTCCGTACACCAATGAGGGCAATGAGACACAAAGGAGCTCTCAGCCACCCAACTCCCCATGTACACCCTAACAAAGGATGGCACAAGACTTATGATTTGAGAAAGGAATAATAATGTGTACACTTAGGGCTTCATTAGTACCCATCAGCACTAAGAAGCTGGGACTGAAATGCCATCCAGTGTTGTGGTTTTCAAGCTCTTTGGGGGGTAAGTACGTTGTCTGCATTATTCCAATGAGAAAGAGGAGCTATCAATTGTCAAGAGATGATAGGTTGTATGAATATTCTGGTTGAACTGGGGAAATGTGTGTGTGTGTGTGTGTGTGTGTGTGTGTGTGAACCTGAAGTCTCCAAATAGGAAAATACTTCTGCTCATAAACAATGCATGCTCCCCAGAGGGTCCCTTTGCCTCATCCTCCTCTTTACTGCCATCAAGACGAATCTTTCATTCCTCTTGCGCCTTTCCCTGGCGGCTCTCCCTCCCCATGCTCTCTGTGCTGGGGGCTGATGGAACGCTTAGCTCCGCTGTCCATCGCCAGCTCTCGTTACAAGCCTGTGCATATTTTAAAGTGTTGTGTCATAAAATCAAGAGCACGAACAAGCCAAGGTGAATAATTCACTATCGCGCCTGAACAAAATTAAAAATATATTTCACCGTCAAAAGGTCTGTGTTATTTGGAATTTCCAGGGAGATAAAAAGGAAAAAAAGGAAAAGGAAAGAAAATTGGCTGGTTGTAGGAGGTGAAATGAAGAAGCAAACCCTAGTCCCTCCCTCATGTAAATTCAAGGCACACAGTCAGATCATCTGCTTGTTTGTTCAGAAAAGTGCCACTGTGTTCAATGCAGTTTAATCTCAGGCATGTGTGAACTGAATTGAAGCCTGAAGCAACAATCTAAACCAGGCATCCCCAAACTGCGGCCCTCCAGATGTTTTGGCCTACAACTCCCATGATCCCTGGCTAACAGGACCAGTGGTCAGGGAGGATGGGAATTGTAGTCCAAAACATCTGGAGGGCTGAAGTTTGGGGATGCCTGATCTAAACAATAGAGATGGGGAACCTTGGGCCTCTCTGTTTACCCCTCAGGACTCTCCACAGGCCACACCTGCTTCCCACAAGCCACACCCTTGAGTGCTTTTGCATGGCTGGAATGCGCCCTTGTGCTGCAATAGTGTCTCTTGCTTGCATGAATGGAGAGGGGTGTTTCTGTGTGTGAAGAAACCTCTGGGTTTTGCATGGCTGGAATATAACTTCATGTTCAAAGTTAAGAATCAGATTCATTGTTCTGCTTGTTTTTGCATCTGGCCCTTGCCAACAGCAGCATGAGGGCTCCTCAAAAGGCTGCATGTATGTGAATATGGCCCTCAGTCTAAGCAAGTTTCCCCAGCCTTGTTATACGTTTACCTGGAAGTAAGTCCCATTGAACTCAATATGAGTTTACTTCTGAATAGATATGCACAGGATGAGTTGGCTGGAGTGAGACAAACCACTTAAGAACATAAGAACAACCTGCTTGATCAGGTCACCTAGTGAAGCATATTGTTCCCACAATGACCACACAGATGCCTGTGGGAAGTCAACAAGCAGGACTTGAGCACAAGGGCCCTTTCCTCTTCTGTGGTTTGCAGCAACTGGTATTCAGAAGTATCAATATCTCTCTGCAAAGTGGCACAGCATAGCCATTTTGGCTAGCAGCCATCAATCAATAGCCTTCTCTTCTATGAATCCATCTAATCTTTTTAAAAGCCATTTGAGTTGGTGGCTACCACTATCTCCTGCAGGAGTGAGTTCCATAGTTTAACTATGCTCTGAGTGATGAAGTACTTTCTTCTGCCTGTCCTGAATCTTTCAGAATTCAGCTTTACTGCTCCAGTGTTATAAGAGAAGCAGAAAAACTTTTCTCTGCCTACTTTCTCCATGCCATGCATAATTTTAAAAACTTATAGCATGTCATCTCTAACTCACCTTTTCTCTAAATGAAAAGCCTTGTAGGACCTTGTAGAAGAGAAGGTTAAGGGGTGATATGATAGCCATGTTCAAATATATAAAAGGATGTCATATAGAGGAGGGAGAAAGGTTGTTTTCTGCTGCTCCAGAGAAGCGGACACGGAGCAATGGATTCAAACTACAAGAAAGAAGATTCCACCTCAACATTAGGAAGAACTTCCTGACAGTAAGAGCTGTTCGACAGTGGAATTTGCTGCCAAGGAGTGTGGTGGAGTCTCCTTCTTTGGAAGTCTTTAAGCAGAGGCTTGACCTGTCACCTGTCAGGAATGCTTTGATGGTGTTCCTGCTTGGCAGGGGGTTGGACTGGATGGCCCTTGTGGTCTCTTCCAACTCTATGATTCTATGATATGACACCACAGAATTCCCATGGTGCTGAACAATAGTCTCCTATAACTGCTTGCTGCAAATGGCCCTGGGAGTGGAAGAAGAAGGACAGTGACCCCCATCCCCACCTCCCTGAGATGTTCCAGAAGGATACTGTATCTTTTTTTAAAAAAAATAATAATTTTTATTGATTTTACAATTTTGTAAGCACATCACATCTCGGTTAAATTTTTCCATGCTTCCCCCCTCTCACCATGGGAAGCCCAGATCCATCCCCCCCCTCACAGAGGTATACCCGTTCATTACATTTTTAACCTTGATAATAATATTCCTTAACATTGCTTAGGTCTGGCCCCATTTTACAGGCCAGGCAATTCTAATTTTCTCAATTTCATATCTCAATTGACTCCCTCACATCCTTCACTGTTGATTTCATAGTCTATTCTCTTATCAGGTTCATACATCCTCTTTTAAATCATCATCAAAATATATTCCCTTCTTTAAATCTAAAGTCATACCTAGGCATCTGAATACTTCTACATTTTCCCTATATTCATCTTCTTTGTTCCCCCCTTCCTCCCCTTAGTCTCAGAGTAGTTAGCCATATTATTTCCTTTACTTAATCATTTTTAAACAAAATGATCCTTGTACATCACACATGCCAATAGCCATATCCATATCAGAAGGCTACTGTATCAGTATCAACAATATCAAACAGTTGGGGATGCAATGGTGACAGAGAAGTAGACTTGCTTTGCTGCCAACATTGCCACGTGGTAGCCCTGAGTGCTCACTGGAAGGACAGATCCTGAAGCTGAGGCTCCAATACTTTGGCCACCTCATGAGAAGAGAAGACTCCCTGGAAAAGACCCTGATGTTGGGAAAGATGGAGGGCACAAGGAGAAGGGGACGACAGAGGACGAGATGGTTGGGCAGTGTTCTCGAAGCTACCAACATGAGTCTGACCAAACTGTGGGAGGCAGTGGAAGGAGAAGAAGAGAAGAAGAGTTTGGATTTGATTCCCTGCTTTATCACTACCCGAAGGAGTCTCAAAGCAGCTAACATTCTCCTTTCCCTTCCTCCCCCACAACAAACACTCTGTGAGGTGAGTGGGGCTGAGAGACTTCAAAGAAGTGCGACTAGCCCAAGGTCACCCAGCAGCTGCATGTGGAGGAGTGGAGACACGAACCCGGTTCCCCAGATTACGAGTCCACCACTCTTAACCACTACACCACACTGGCTCTCACTCCTGGAAGACAGGAGTGCCTGGCGTGCTCTGGTCCATGGGGTCACAAAGAGTCGGACACAACTAAATGACTAAAGAACAACAACAAGCATGGTGAAGCAGCCTCACTCATGTTTGTCAGGTTTAGACAGGGTCCTATACCACCTGCACTCTACTACCAACCTTCCTGCTTCATGGCATGCAGGTCACAGGAATATCAAGGAGACCTATGTGCTCCACAGCAATGATGAGTGCACTCGGGAGCAATTGTGTCAATGACTCCACACATTTCACCATTCCACAGTGAGACAAGAGACTCAACAAGAGTGTCAGCCATGTCAGCTGAAAAATCCCCCAGAGCATTCAGAATTCCACCAGTCTCCTAGGGTGGACCAACTCAGTGGGTCCCCCACCCTTGAATATGTTTTTTTAAAAAACAACAATATTCTCACAAAAATTAATCATAAGTGCAGTTTTCCCTGCTTATGGACACATTTGTGTATAAAGTTTTGACTACTATATACATTTTTTTTTGCTAGTAAATTCCTTTCTGTTTGTTATTTTCACTAATTATACACACTTTCATTTGGTTGGAAAACTGAGCTGCAAAGCCTGGAGCAGTTTGAATTTCATAGGATACCTGTGTTTTGTTTTGTGCATATGTTTAGGAAATGCAAAATCAGCTAAGTTCACTTTGGAATGCAAACACAATCAATATCCTCCCCCATCCTTACTCACCAACCTCCTACCCCAAACCCTTGTGGGAAAGGTACAAACCTCACTGCCACCTACCTCCCAAAGTAGCAGAGATGAGTATGTGTGTGCCGTACTTTTTGATGATGGTATCAATGAACTGCTGTGTCGTGGGCCTCCTGCCCAGCAGGCGGATGCTCCTCTGGAACTCAGGCATCAGGGGGACGGGATTGCGGAGCAGGTCTCTCCGCTCGATGGCTGTGTTCCTCACCTTCCAACGGGCAAATTCCCTAAGTGACAACACAGGAACACAACAAAGGTGAGGTTCCAAGTCCAGGCAGGAAAGGCAGACCACTGGGGAAATGGCTTGTGGAGGAACACAGAGGGGAAATACTGTGCAACTTCACCACATCTTACGCCACTGGAGAGATACAGAGGCACATTTCCAGGGCTAGAGCTAAAAGGTTTGAAGGCGGGAGAAAAGGGAAGCAAAAGAAGGAGAGGAGAAGAGGAGAAGGAAAGATATTATTTTCATATGTATTGATTCATCCCATAGTAAGAACCGGACATCCCCTAGATGTGGAGGAAACTATTCACATGACAGAACGAAACTGAACATTGCACAAGGGGTGAGAAGATGAACCTAGGATTTTTCAACCAAGGAATGTGAGTTTTCTGAGCAGTGCTCTGTGCCTGTATTTCAGGGACTACACTTGATCCAAGGAACCTGCGGTTCTCCAAATGTTGTTGGACTCCAACACTCATCAGCCACTAGCCAGCATAGCCAATGATTATGGATGATGGGGGTTGGAGTCTAAGAGTTTCATCCAATGCTGTCCTACTCAGAGTAGACACACTGAAAATTATTGACACGATTAACTTAGTAGTTTCAATGGGTCTACTTAGAGTAGAATTAAGTTGGCTACAACCCCCCCAAAATATCTGGAAGACCACAGGTTCCCTATCCATGGACTATACCATTTCACAGTCTTTGAGAAACAGCTTTCAAGTTTGTTTATACAGCTCTGTCTGAGCATTGATTAGTCTTCAATGAGTGAACTGACTGGTCACAGATGAACAAAATCTCATTCCAGACTGTAGGTTGGACAAGAACTTTCCAAGGAAACAACATTAGATTTGTGATACCCCAAAACATTTGCAAGCTGGGCAAATTGTATCCTGAACCAGACCCGTACAGATTTTGATAACTTAACCACTGGCAATGAGCAGTAGTCACAAGGCAATTCACATAAAGTCCATGATAGTGACATGAATCCCTGTGCCCTCATTCTGCAGCAGCGAATCCCAAGTTTTGCAAGAAGGTCACACCTTCCTGAGTCCTCTGAATGAAGACGGAACAAGTGAACTAATTTATAGATGGTATCCCAAGGCACAGAATGGGTAACATCACTTTTTCATTTGTCTTTCTCCTAATGACAACCCTGTCAAGTAGCTCTTAGTTATCCTCATTTTTAGAGTGGCCACGTGCCCAAAACCCTTCAGTGACACAATGGCTTGTTGCCCATCTAGACTGTGTTCCATATTCTATCCTCTCTGCCTTTATATTAGCCTATTATCTAAACTGACAGATTTATTTTTAGAGAAGTTAAAATATTTGGGGAGATTAATGCTGAATCAACCATTACAAACTGTATATAAAAATAATCAGTGTCGCTTGAAATGCCTATTGAAATCACAGTTCACTGCCATCTCCCTCCTCCCAGTACTTCAGCTATGTGCTTTGATGTCAATAATAATTCAAAAAGATACAAGGCTAGATTTTATATATGTGTGGGTTCTGCCCCTAACAAAGGAACACTAGCATTCATTCATACATGTGCTGCAGACAGGTGTGTTAAGTACTGTGGGTTGTATCTGTTAGTCCTACTAGGAAAACAACCTTTGAAATCAATACAAAATAAAAAATAAAAAAATTCCTTCCAGTAGCACCTTAGAGACCAACTAAGTTTGTTCTTGGTATGAGCTTTCGTGTGCATGCACACTTCTTCAGATACAATATTTGATATTTGAAATCAATATACATGATCAATTTAGTTCTATTAATTTCATTGGGTCCACTTTGAGAAGCACTAACAATGAACACAAACTTATATATTTTCCTAAAAGGAAGGGAGCGAACACCTACCCAACACCAAAAAAGCCAGTTCAGTCCCTCTTTCCACTGATTAGACCACTCCAGTGAGGTAAAGTCAATTCCCTTTCCACATACAAATTTTAACCACAATGAACACTGGAAATCTAAACAAGGCTGCACACTTCTGACTATGCATGTTTATTTGAACGATGATTCCATGAAAGTCAATCTGTTTGACTTCACAGAAAATTGGAGGAGGGGGTGTTCCCTGCAAGGAAAATTTTAATTTTCTCTTTCAAAACTTCAACATGTGAGACAAAGCTTCCCACTTCCCAAAAATGCACATTGGCCCTTCTCTGCCTTTTCTCAGTTATTTTCATTTCCCAGTACCAGTCCTCCTCCTCTGCTCCCCCTCCACTCCCTCAAAAAGGAAAAATAACCTGCCTAAATTCATGTGGTTGTTCCCTTGGGTGCTGTAAAAAAAGTAGCCACTTTAATTCACCCTGGAGGCATAAAATAGCACACCTTTTTCTTTCTGTTACATAGAAACATAGGGAGAGACCTTTTACCGAGCCATACCTTCAGTCCATCTAGAGCAGAAGCTTTCAACCTTTTTGAGTCCACAGCTCCCTTGATCAACTACATTCTTTCTGCAGCTCCCCTGTGGGGCTCAGGAGCCCAGTTATGTCACCCCTTGCCTGCAGAGCTGGCAGCCCCTCACCCTTTTTTGAACACCCTCTCAGCCTCCTCCCCTCTCCCCTCTCCTCGGGAGTCCTCCGGGTAGCTGCTGCTGCTGCCCCTGGGACTTGTCTGTCCATTCACAACAGCAAGGGCTCAGGGATTGGCAGGCTGGGCTTCCTCGCATGCTTGCTTGCTTACTCCGAGGCCACCTCAGCTCCTGGCAACCAGCACCCCCTGGCCAGCTGCAGAGGTAGAAGCCTAGGGAGCTTGTAGCCAGGGCTGCTGCAACAAACAGCTGTATGAGCCTTTGGGAGGCAGAGACGTGGGAGGCAGAGGGCATCAGAGGAAGGAGGGAAGGAAAGAGGGACAGAGGCCAGTGTTGCCCACAGAACCCATGACCATCATTCAAGGCACCCCAGGGTGCCACAGCATACTGGTTGAATCCTGCTCTAGAGGATTGAACCTGGGACCTCCTGCATGCAAAGCAGGTTGCCCAACACATGAGCTACAGCTCTTTTCCTAAGGTTGGGCATTTGCTGTGGATGGCAAGGAAAATCCAACTACAAATAAAAAATATGCTGCCAGAGCAAGTAAATGCAAGTTGATTGTGACATGGCAAATATTTCACTATTTTGCTTTGTCAGCATGCCCAGAAATAAGTGCAACAATAAGAAAGCAGGAGTTTGGGGAAGCAAATAGGTTTCGTGGGGGAGTTTCCAGAAACCATCCCACCTTAGCATTGATTCATACTCCAGCAAGATGGTCAAGAACACCTGGCCCTTCTGAAGTCAATCAAAAAGGGAACTAGACTCAATAGCCACAAGGATCCAA